>JAGDQO010000399.1:0-1307500 GCA_018342035.1 Solanum appendiculatum | reverse complement strand
TGTGTTGGGTTGTGTTTACTATGTTGTAGTTGTTTATTTACATTCATATTTTGTAACTGATTGTGTGATCCTACCTATACACTGTGGTTGTATACTATTATTGTACTTGCTTTTTTCTTGTGGAGTGCAAGGCTTATTCAGGCAGCTGATACAAGACCTAAGTTGAAGGATGTGTGACCTTCAAATCCAATTTTTAGCCACTCTTCAAGTTGTCATGGGTTCTTTTACATTTTCATGTCCATCTTTTCAGATACAGACATTTTGACTACTAGTTTATGTTTCCTAGCTTTCGAGGTTGGTTGAGTTGGTACTTTATCGATTCATTAGACTCAAATTCATGAATATTGCCGTGTTTTAATGCTAATTGAAGGAGTTTCAGGCCCTAGTTCTCTTGGATGCTGGCATTATTTGGAAAAAGCAATGTTGAGGGATTTGAAGTTGAAATTCTCTAGAGCACATCGGTGATGAAACAGGAGTCCCACAAGCACCAACAAGCATCTCGCCAGCTTGAATGGAGCTTACCTGCCTCAGTATAGGCATTGTAATTGGCACAGTATAATGATTGATCAATTATTCACTGGTCCTAGAGGATATGCCCTTATGAGAACTGAAGGTCAAAGTTTGGAGGCAACTGACGCTCCACAATCTCTTATTGGCATTCAGCAGATCTAGCGCAAGTTTGAAAAAGGAAGTTGACGAGCAATCAATAAAACAATAATGGAAAATAGTGTTTCCTTTGGAATGTTCCAATGATAGAATAAAGATTGTGCAATTATGTATGATAACGCTCAAATCACCATCCAAAACAAATCTACAGAGTGAGCGGTCGTTGTCAATAAAATACCCAACTAAGAGTCGGGATCGAACCCCACACGGAACAATGTACCGGCAATTGAAATGTAATGGTAAACTAGGTATTAGTTTAAAAGCAATGTACAAAATTATCAAATAAAAGGTGATCTTTCTGATTACACAACGAACGGGGGCCAAGACGATATCAAGCAAGGGATGTATGGGAATTGTAAAATTTAAGATTCAATCAACACTCAATGATCCATTGCAATTCAAACCAAGATCATTCGATAATAGATCGGCTGTATCATCTTAATTCAACCCTAATCTCCTTTCAGTCTCAAAGGTTTATATCATGATATCTCCTTTCGGTCACAATCACATCAATACAAAACAATCCATTACCTTAACTTAGACCTCTCTTTCGAGCTAGCCTTGCACTCAACAAGGAAATCCTAAATTATCTCCTTTCGGTCTCCGATTCAAGATTCAAAGCTAAAATGTGATTATCAATTTAATTCTCCACTTCACAAATTTTATTTTCAAGCAACCCATGAAGATCGGAAGCTAGGATTGAGCATGCACTCTCAACCCATAAATTCAAATATGAAAACTAAATTGAATCTATTTCATGAAATCAAACATGGAAAAAATGAATTACAAAAGCAATAGAGTACTTAATAAAATACCCAAATAGCTTTGTCTATTTCTAGCATAAATACCCCAATTTCATACACACAATCACACCCATATTTCTAGCAATTAAGAACAAGGAAATGAAGAAGGGGAAAAGGAATTTACTAAAATAGAACACAATCTCCAAACCCACAAATGAAATGTGAGGCAACTTGCCTTCAATGTCTCAACTCAACATTATCAAATTAGTCTTCAAGCTAAGCTAAGAGATGAAGAACTATCCTAAAATCTGAGATGGAATGTTTCATAGATAAACAATGACTGCTTATGAGTGTAAAAAGGGTTTTGAGAATATATTTGGTGAAATTCCAACTCTGTCCAGGGGCCAAGCACTTTACCCTTCGTGGTCCCAACAACTAGCTCAGTGATCGCGATGAGTAGTGTCGCTGGGTCATGCGATCATGACCTCTGACCACGTGGTTGCGATGAGTAATTCTCTGCCAGTTTCATTTTCTTCCAATTTTACCTCTTCTTGCTCAAAATTAACTTGGTTTCTTCAAATATCTTTTAAATCCACTTCCCATTTCCTTTTCTTGCAAATATGAAGAAAACCACATTAAAAGCACCTATTCCAAACCAAAGCAAGCCAAAATAACTAGGAAAAGAGCCTCAAATGAGTGGAAATTTACCACTCATCAACATCCCCAACTTAGAAACTTTGCTTTTCCTCAAGTAAAGAAAATCCAAAACTCAAGAGGCTCTTATTCTAGCACACATCACACATCTATTTCACCATATTCACTTAAGCACGCAAACAATGGCTTCCGTTGGTACTAACAAATAGTCCACATGAAAAATTTCCACAAACTACATCCCCTCATTCTCATGGTACACCTTGAAAAATTAAGAATCATTAAGTGACAACAACTCAAACTCTAGAAGTGACTTAATTCATTAGTTCTTTGATATACTCACTTGACTCAATTTGGAATCATCAAAATCACCACTTTATCAACTTACATGCCCTCACAAAGAAATAAATGTCCCAACATACTCACAAAGTATTTACAAGATAAGGGACAAAGATGGAAAAAACTCACACTAACAATAAAACATCTTATGACCAGAAATGCCACACCATAGGCTTGCCCATATTTTCAATTAATATTGACTCAACTTCATTCGGTTGGAAATCTCAAAGGACTTTGTTAAGCTTGTAATGTAGGCTTGGGGAAGGTTAGGATATCATTTGGGTATAAGTAACTACACCCTCCATGAACTCTAAACAACAACTCATCATTCATTAACTTTTCCACTTTTTCTTCATTTTTCAACTCAATGCACATTTCACATCATTCTCTTATTTTTCCTTTCTTCAATTCTAGATGCCCCACAGCAACCATTTTTAACTTTTGAAGGATTGAAGTCTTAAATATTCAAGCTCTTTCTTTCTTTTTCACAACTTTTTCTTTCTTTGAAACTTTTCTCCTCCATTCTTCAACTCTCTTTTTTTCTTTATTTTTTATATCAAGCCTTCATGTGGTAAGCATCCATCTATAAGTTCCCCATAATACCCCCAACTTACACTTTTAGCCTCAACTTTCACCATTTTAATGTCCAAGGAGGGAAGGGTTTAAAAGAAGGTTGCTTTTCAAAAAGGTCAAGGCTTGTAATGTGGTTGCCAATAAAAAGGATAAGGCTCAAAGGGAGACAACTAAGGATATATTTAGTGCAAAAGTGGGAAGTTTTGGCTAAGTGGACTTCAAGGACAATCAAAGAAAGCCTAAGATCATTTCTCCAACCAAACTCAATTAAAACCAACATTTCAAAACTAACCGGGCAAGTTCTAGGTGACACAAGCGAACACAAGGAATTATTCAATAACTAACCACACATGGAATGCAAGTCAATTAAGATGGTTCAAAATTTAACTTCCTTTTCAAAGTGCAAGTGGCATCAAACATTTAAACCTCTAACGAATCAAAAGTCACAAAAAGAGTTGTAAGAGTTGTCACAAATTCATTCATTCATGCTCAACTTTCTAAAACGGAGGGGTATGTTTAACATTATTCACATGCACACTATATTCTTAGCACCAACCAAGTCACAACGTCCCAAAAATATGATGATTTTGCGCTTAAGAAAGTCATCAACCAATCTATCATCAGGAGACCTCATGCATCTATTCGGGGTTGGCTACTAAAACTTCACCACATCCAACACCAATCAAACACTCACAAGCAATCGATGATTTAACCTTAAGAAAGTCGTCACTTTATCCATCATCGGGTATCATTAATCCGCATCTCAATTATTTAAAACAAAAACAAAGAAGTTATAACTACAAGAAACAATTTAAACAACTAACCTAACATAATATATCAAAAAGCCCAATGAGGGCACATCATCCATAAATACAAAATAAAACCATCCATAAAAGTATCAAAACAAGCTCGACAAGGGCTAATAGATCCAAATCATAAACAAAGTAAACCAGACAAGGGAGGCATCCCTAACTAAAGATGTAACTGTGTCCTCATAGTACCACAATCTAAAGAGAACATGAGGGACTCCCTGCAAAGATCATCACTCATTAGAGGAGCTATCAGGATCTGAAAGGACATCATCATCAGCCTGATCACCGGAACCATAGAATTGCTAGAGTGTACTCATCATCTTGTTCAAAAACCTGCTCTTCTTCTTTTCATGCTCTTTCATATTTTTCTGCCTCCTCTCCATCTTTTCCATCCGTGCCCTGAGAATCTGGTGATCCTGTACTAGAGTGCAAAGGGTAGAAGGAGCACTACATGAGGCGTCGGAGCTCTCTACAGGTCCTATAGGAAGACTCTAGGTTAACTCCTGAATCTGCAAAAGAATCTGAGTGTCCATAACCTGCATCTCTCCTTATAAGTGGACTAGTGCTGGTGGTCCTCTCTGTAGTAACTCAGCTGGAGGAGGAATGGAGGCCGAACTAGGCGAAGTAATGACCTCAGTGAATGTGCCAAATGCCGGATCTTGCACATCAATAATTCTCTTCTTAGTCACCTGCTTTGGGCCCTTCTTTTTCAGTGGATGTATAGGACCATCTGGAATCCTCATTCTATCCCCCTTATGTGGCTCCACCCCATCTGTTAGGCATAGATAAGTAATCAAAGAAGGGTAAGAGAGACTCTGTGTACCTTCAAACATGACCTAATGAATATGTTGCATAATGATCCACCCAACATTAATAGGAATCCCCTCCATGATGGCACAAATTAGAATTGCCCTATCAAGAGACACATCGGTCTCGTTCCTCGAAGGAATCACCCTACTACAAATGATGGAAAGTCAAGTCTTGGCTTCAGCTGTGAACTTTGAGGAGTCAATCCTGTGATTTTTCTCGATCCATTTGGGCCTGTGGCCACCATGCAAGTGTGTTAATAGCCACTCTTGACCCGCTTTCCTTGCCCTTGCCATGTGAACCTCATTATCAGCATCGGGAAGACCATAGTAATTATTGATCCTTGTGGAGTCAAAACGAACTTGTTTACCCCAAATCGTAACTACCAAGTCACTAGAGAAGTCGGTCTCAACGGCATTAGCAAAAACTTCTTGAACCACTGTGTTATTTGCTATGATAGGTGCCTCAGTGAAACACATCCATCCGCTAGTCTCCAATCACCCATAGAATTGTTGCATGCGCTCTTGAAGATTGCTTAAGAGAAGACCCCTCTCCTTTGTGATATTCTTTGTGAGGAGGCGGTCATGCAGCCAGTGGCATTTAACAGACACAAACCCCTCACGATCAAAGATTTCATCTCCCCGAATATTAGCTTGTGCTTGTTCCTGCACAAGGTTGACATTGTCAGCTATGCTTTTTTGAATTCAGTACCTATACAAAATGCAAACATGTCAAACAAATGCAAAGGTACGTAAAACATTGTATTATCAAGAAATTACGCTAATTAAATGAGTCAGAGAAATTGAGGTAGCAGGGGCAAAGCCACTATTTTTGGCAGTTTTGGCTGTCATACACATCGCGATCCTGAGATGGGTCCACGTGATTGCGAGCCTCACCTTTTCAATTCATCACAATTATGGGATTAGACATCACGATCGTGGCATTTTCAAAATTCTCTCATCGCGATTGCGTAGAATAAGTTCAACCTAGAAAAATAATGTCATATGGGCATTTCATCGAATAGGTTAAGGGCAACCTATTCTCATGCCATTTTCAACACAATTTTAAGCCCTTATTCCCCCATTAATCAAGTAAGACTCAACATTCAATATCAAATAGCAACTCAACTCTAACAAGATTAATTTTTCAACCCAACTCAAGATCACAAAGTAGGGTAATAATTAACCCGTTTTCAAAATTCTCACCAACATAAAAAATAATCATGAATGGGATGAGAAACATACCTTGAAGGAGGAACCAAAGTTTGAAGGAGATCCTAACAATCAAATGAGCAAAGCAAGAGAGTTTTAAAGGGGAGGAAGTTTTGGGGTTGGTTTTGGGAGTTAAAGGTACGGTGCACCTTATTTTAGAATTGCTGCCTTTTTAAATTCATGCGCTCCATTACGATCACGGCTTGTAGCCTTGGGATCTCGACAAACAGCAATTTTACCTTTCGCGAATGCTGCACCAATCATTCGCGATCGCAGACCTGAGGATTTAATACATCGTGATCGTGGCCAGAGGCTAATGTGATCAGAATGAGCAACTGAGTTCTAGACTTGCTGAAGCTACTATCTATTTAGGCGATGGTAGGGGGAAAAAAGGTGATCTGCCCAATCCCTTAAGTGCTCCTAGGCATCCAAAATTGTGCCAACTCCTATTTTTGAAGGTGTTTTCACCCAATCTTCAAACCCAATCAATTTTGTGCATTCACACCTGTTCAAAGCACCATCACAAGCTTTTGAAATTATGAGTGTTAGTCAAAACAAAAACCAAATCTAATCTAGAAATCAGAAACTCAAAATTAAACCAAGTTGGATACAGATGGGTTGCCTACCATTAAGCGCACAATTTCATGTCGCGGCGCGATGCCTGATACATCACCCTTTGTTCCACTTTGAGGCAATGAACCTTCTCCAAAATTTTAGATCATAGTTACTCCAAAGAGCATGGGGAGTGCAAGAGAGAATCAAACATTTTACCCGATCTCTCCACTTTGAAGACTTGAATTTCTTACCCAAATTCACATCATTCTTCCGTTTTAGATCCTTGGGTAAGATTGAGGATGAGACGGTCATTGGGCCACTTGAATGTTTCTTTTCATGATTGTTGGCCCTCAATAGTGTGACACCCTTGATTTCATATGAACTAAAGTTGTTATTTATGCTCTTCTTGGATTTTTCTTGCAACTCTAGTATCATGCTACTTATTTTGGCTTCTTGGATTGTTATTGGCTTGGTTTGGTCAAACAAGATCAAGATATCTTTTATATCTACCTCACTCCTTTCTCTTGTATTGGCTTCACACGCTTCAATCCCAAACATGAGTTGGATTGTCTCATCACACCAAGAAAGGTGCAAGTCGTGAGACTCTTCTTCGCTCTTTCCGGCCAATGGATAATGAGGATTTTTCACCCTCACGGTATCTCTCACCTTAGTCTTAAGAGTAGCAAGTCCAAAATCAAGATTGACCATGCCATAGCACCGAGCTAGGTGCCTTTTTTTGAAACGTTTCAATGTCTTTGGATAATGGGAATAGGGCTTTCTTTCCCCAACAGAGCTTTTCATCCACGGCCCTAAGCCTCAATTGACTTATCACATTTGTTTCATCAAAAGGCCATGGGTCAATAGAGGTCATACCATCCCCAAATATGTAACGATCACAAAAAGCCATAGAAACAAAACAAAAGAAAATAAAGATAACTATTCACAATCTAGATAGAAACAAGTAAACTAGAAATCCTAAATCAATTCAATATGCCTAATTTCTCCCTAGCAGTGGCGTCATTTTCAATAACGCTCAAATCACCTTCCAAAACAAATCTAAAGAGTGAGCGGTCGTTTTCAATAAAAATACCCAACTAAGAGTCAGGGTCAAATCCCACAGGGAACAATGTATCGGCAATTGAAATGGTAAAGGTTAACTAGACATTAGTTTGAATCTTAACAAGTAATGTACAAAATTATCAAATAAAAGGTGATGTTTCTAATTACACTACGAGGGGTGGCCAAGACGACATCAAGCAAGAAATGTATGGGAATTAGGAAAATTTAAGATTCAATCAACACTCAATGATCCATTGCAATTCAAACCAAGATCATTCAATAATATATAGGCTAGATCATCTTAATTCAACCCTAATATTCTTTTGGTCTCGAAGGCTTATATCACGATATCTCCTTTCGGTCTCAATGACATAAATACAAAACAATCCACTACCTTAACTTGGACCTCTCTTTTGAGCAAGTCTTTCTCTCAATAATGAAACCCTAAATTATCTAATTTAGGTCTCAAATTCAAGATTCAAAGCTAAAATGTGATTATCAATCTTGTTCTCCACTTCAAAGATTCTATTTTCAAGCAACCCATTAAGATTAGAACCTAGGATTGAGTGTGCACTATCAATCCATAAATTCAAACATGAAAACTAAATTCAATCTATGTCATGAAGTCAAACATGGAAACAAGGAATTACAAAAGCATTAGAGCAATAAATCAAATACCAAAATAGCTTTGTCTATTTTTAGAACAAAAGACCCAATTTCATACACACAATCACACCCATATTTCTAGCAATTAAGAATAAGGAAATAAAGAAGTGTAAAAGGAATTTACTAAAATAGAACACAATCTACAAACCCACATATGAAATGTGAGGCACATTGCCTTCAATGTCTCAATCCAAGATTATCAAATTAGTCTTCAAGCGAAGCTAAGAGATGAAGAACTGTTCTAAAATATGATATGGAATGTTCATAGATGAACAATGACTGCTTATGAGTGTAAAAAGGGTTTTGGGAATTAATTTGGTGAAATTCCAACTCTGTCCAGGTGCCAGGCACTATACCCTTCGCGGTCACGACAACTAGCTCACGGGATCGCGATGAACAGTATCGGTAGGTCACGCGATTGTGACCTTTGATCAGGCGATCGTGAAATTTAAATATCTTGTGCAACGCGATCGTGACCTCTACACCATGCAGTTGCGATGAGTAATTCTTAGCCATTTCCATTTTCTATCAATTTGACCTCTCCTAGCTCAAATTTCACTTGGTTTCTTCAAATATCTTCTAAATCCACTTCCCATTTCCTATTCCAGAAAATATGAAGAAAACCACATTAATGTCACGACACAAGGTACCCCCTAGATATGACATGGCATGCAAGACCCCGAAAGGCCTCATACAAGCCACTTGGCATACATATATACAAGATCATAAAGATTAAGAGTTCAAAAGACAATGTCATATTAAAGCTTTGTAAGAAAATAGCGGAAGTCTACATCTCATGTCTCAAAGCCAATCTAACATAAGAAAAGAAATAAAGTCTTGGACGTAACCCAATAAAAAGACAAAAGAAAGAACATAAAAGTAAGAACAACTAGGCTATGTCCTCGGATGGATGAGGACTCACCAAGTCTTCACAAATCTTCTACTATGATCTAGCCATGAGTGGATGGAGAACCGCCACACCCTACTTCAACAAGTCAATGTAGGCAAGAGTATGCGTTAGTACAATCAAGTACCAAGTATGATAGCAATGCATGAAATCATTTAAAACATGCTAAAATGGGACTTTTTCAGAACATGCAATGACCAAGCTAAACATGATAAGGGTTAGAAAACATGAAACATAAACCATGGTCAAAACAAGCTAAATATCTTTACTTCATTTGAGAAACATCATAATCAACACATTTGTTCATTAGTTGTGGGAAGTAGCCTTAACAGACATATAAGACCACGTGAGCTAAAAACATGGAATCCGGTGTCTACCCCACACTGAAAAGAGGTTGCCTTACTTACCAAGGTAAGACCTTAACTTCTAGCTTACGTGGATCCACTAGCTAATGTCTATCATAGACCATTATCTTATGGTGGCACAGAGTTTATGGGACATGGGTAATCGTCACTTGTCCCCTCGGTGCTAAGCATAATTCCCACAGATTACACATCGTTCAATTATCATAAGTAGACATGGGTAGTCGCCTCTTGTCTATCATTAGTCATAAGTTCATCATTAGTAAACTTGGGTAATCGCCTCTTGTCTACATTAGGGTATTGGATGATCGCCTCTTGTCCCTTCATTAGAATAGCTCCTTAAGAACATGGGTAATCGCCTCTTGTTCATTTTAAATTCATAGTGGGAGTATTACGTGAGAAACCCTTTCACAACTCAACCATAACATCAACATACATATACTTTGGTACTTCAATCTTAAAGCACTCTTAATTCATCACTGACTTTATATGAGACATCCATAATTTCATAAACTTTATCTTTACATAGGTCATCATGCTCATAATTTGCAAATCATAGGGTTCACATAGCTTCATGAGAATCTCTCTTAATTCATGTAATTCAATGCAAACTCATGCTTAGAAAGCCATAGATAAGTCAATTTGACCATAATTGAGGGAACCCACATAATAGAGTAAAATCATAAATTTTGATTGAACATGCTTGATTTCATAAAACCATCTTTAGGTCATTCATAATCTCATTCACGAAAAGTCTTAGCTTAGGAATCATAATCCATGCATGGATTCATAGAGATTTCATCAAATTCGTCACTTCATAATTCAACCCATCAATCAAAGCATAGACTTCAAAAATTAGGTGAAATAGCATGGGTTCATCCAATTTCTACATCAACTCATGTAAATAACGCTAATTCGTGCACCAAATTACTTTATGAATCTAGATCGTGCACTAGGAATCATAAAATTAACAATTTGAAATCATAATTGAAGAACCCATAAGAATTGATCATAACCCTAACTCAATTTGGGGAATTGATCCTTTAAAATTGAAGAAGACTAGGGACCCATCGGAGGGAAGGGCTCCAAGGGTGAATGCTAACATACCTTAATCAACAAAGCCCACAAGAAATTGCTAAGAATTGATGACCTTCATTGGAGGATCCTAGCCCTTCTTCTTCCTTGAGAATTGAGAGAACGTTTCTAGAGAGAGAAATATTTGAGAGAGAGGGATTTTGGGAATGACTTAGAATGAGTAAAATTAGGCTTAGGAAAATTATATAGCGTCTGGGTTAAGGGCATAACCGACTTAGATTAGGAGTTTAACATTGAGGGAAAAGACCTAAAAGCCCTTAAAAAATAAATGTCAGGGTCTATCGACAGTCGGGATCTACGGTCCGTAAGTCCATCTACGGACCGTCGATGGTCAACCGTCGTTGGATTCAGAAACTATCAACATGGACCTTGCAACTACGGGCCTCATGTTCGGCTTGTAGATCAAATGACGGACCGTACATTGCAACCGTAGGTCTGGACTTACAGCTTAAGAATTTGACTAAGTCTGGAGGGGACCTACGAGACCTATCTACGACTCGTTCATTGAACGATGGGCCATCCTAGCAGGCCATTGTTGGGGTTCTAAATCTTGGCATTTTGAAAACTTGGGCTGACCATTTACGGTTCCCACCTACGGGCCGTAAGTCAATCAACGGACCGTAGGTGGCTTTAGTCATAACTGGCAGTAACCCAGAAAATTCAAAAAATTTCCACCCTCGAATCTGGGGTATTACATTATCTCCCCCTTGGGAACATTCATCCTCGAATGAGAACCAAGACATCATGAGGAGTGTAAGAACAAAAATTAACAACCCAACCTAGAATGCAATCACATAAATGCACATATCCGAAGAGGAAACATCAACTCCAATCTAAAGCATGTTCAAAACTTCATTTCATGAAGACTATATGCAACTCATATTCAATGCACATAATCATAGAGAAATCAATCAAGTTGACTCATTTGCACAACATTTAGACCCTTCATGAACATGCATAAATGAGGAATCATGAGAATATCTAATACACATGAGACCAAAAAAATGGACCATGAGGAACTAGATACCTCAAGCTAGAGTAGGATCGGAAGGAAAGAGATGAGTATATCGGGACATCATATCGTCCTCGGCCTCCTAAGTAGCACCCTCAACTAATTAATTCCTCTAAAGAACTTTCACCAAAGAAAGTTCTTTATTCCTTAACTTTCGGACTTGCCGGTCTAAAATCTCAACCGGGACTTCCTCATAGGAAATACTATCCTTTATGCAAAGATTCTCCAATGGCACTATAGTTGTCGGATCGCCAACACGTTTCTTCAGCAATGAGACATGGAAAACCGGATGCACCGATGCCAAATCTTTAGGCAAATCAAGTTCATAAGAAACCTTATCGACACGTCTCAAAATTTGATATGGGCCTACATAATAGGGACTTAGCTTCCCTTTCTTCCCAAATCTCATTACACCCTTCATGGGTGAAATTTTCAAGTAAACCCAATCACTTACATCAAACTCTAAATCTCTCCTTCTAACATCAGCATAGGACTTTTGTCGACTATAGGCAGTTTTCAACCTTTCTCTAATAAGTCGAACATTCTCCATAGACTCATGCACCAACTCGGGTCCTATCAAAGCGACTTCTCCAACGTCGAACCAACCTATAGGAGACCTATACCTCCTACAATAGAGAGCTTCAAACGGAGCCATACCAATACTAGAATGGTAGCTATTGTTATAAGCAAACTCAATTAAAGGCAAATGATCATCCCAATTACCCTTGAAATTGATTACACAAGCACTCAACATATCTTCCAAAGTTTTGATAGTACGCTCCGCTTGCCCATCGGTTTGAGGATGAAAGGCCGTACTAAGCTTAACACGAGTACCAAGACCCTTCTAGAAAGATTTCAAAAATTGAGAAGTAAATTGTGCACCATGTTCGGAGATAATGGATAAAGGCACTCCATGCAACCTAACCATCTCTCTTAAGTACAACTTAGCATAGTCCTCCGCCGAATAATAAACTTTGACAGAAATGAAATGGGCTGATCATACAATCCACAATAACCCAAATCGAATCATGTTGTCACCGGATGCGTGGTAAATCAACAATGAAGTCCATATTCACATCTAACCACTTCCAAGTAGGAATACTAATATCTTGGGTCAAACCTCCCGGCTTTTGGTGCTCAACTTTCACTTGTTGACAATTAGGACATTTAGCCACAAACTCCGCAATATCCTTCTTCATCCCATTCCACCAATAGACCTCCTGCAAATCACGGTACATCTTGGTAGCTCCCAGGTTAATGTAATATCGAAAGCTATGGCTTCCGATAAAATTTTTCCTCTTAAGTCATCTACAATGGGAACACACAAACAACCTTGATATCGAAGCACACAATCTCTCCCTTGGGAGAAAGCCTCAACGGACTTTATGAGCACCGCTTCCTTCAACTCGACCAAGTTAGGATCACGATCTTGTTTAGCCTTCACGTCATGCACAAAAGATGATTCGAAACCATTATGGACCATAACACCACCTTTAGGGGAATCAACCAACCGAACACCCAAGAGGGTCAACCTATGAACATCGTGAACCAACTCTTTCTTACCAACTTCAATATGAGCACCACTACTCATAGATAACTGACTAAGAGCATCCGCCACCACATTCGCCTTGCCGGGGTGATAGAGGACACTCATGTCATAGTCTTTTAACAACTCAAGCCACCTCTTTTGGCGAAGATTTAGATCTTTTTGTTTAAATACATACTGTAAACTTTTATGATTGGTGAAGACGTCAACATGTACACCATACAAATAATGCTTCCAAATCTTTAAAGCAAACACAAAAGCCGCTAATTCCAAATCATGAGTAGGATAGTTCTTTTCATGTACCTTGAGTTGCCTTGAAGCATAAGAAATGACTTTTTCATTTGCATAAGAACACATCCTAGCCCAAATCTCAAGGGGTCACAATAAACCACAAAACCATCGTACCCTTCCGGTAGAGTCAATATCGAAGCCGAAGTAAGTCTATATTTCAACTCTTGAAAACTCTTCTCACATACTTCGGACCAAGTGCACTTAACCTTCTTTTGAGTCAAAGCTGTCAATGGGGAAGCAATCAAAAAAAATCTTTCAACAAACCTCCTATAATAACTGGCTAGACCCAAGAAACTTCAAATATCCGAAGGTGATAGAGGTCTAGGCCAATTTCTAACCACATCCGTCTTCTTAGGATCTACTTCAATACCTTTACCGGAGACAATGTGACCAAGAAAAGCTACGGACCTCAGCCAAAACTCACATTTACTAAACTTTTCAAAGAGTTGTTGGTCCTTGAGGACTTGCAAGACAATCCTCAAATAATTGGCATGCTCACCCTCACTCCTTGAGTAAATCAATATATCATCAATAAACACAATCACAAACATATCAAGATACTGTATGAATACTCTATTCATCAAGTCCATAAATGCGGCCAAAGCATTTGTCAACCCAAATGACATCACTAGGAATTCATAATGACCATATCTCATCCGAAAAGCCATTTTCGAAATATCATCTTCCTTTACTCTCAGTTGGTGATAGCCCGAATGAAGGTCGATCTTAGAGAAGTAACTAGCCCCTTGAAGTTGATCAAACAAGTCATCTATTCTTGGAAGATGATACTTATTCTTAATAGTAACTTGTTCAGTTTGGCGGTAGTCAATGCACATACGAAGTGAACCATCTTTCTTTCTTACAAAAATGACCGGAGCACCCCATGGAGAAATACTTGGTCGGATGAAACCCTTATCCAACAAGTTTTTCAATTTCTCCTTAATTCCTTAAGTTCCGTCGGAGCCATTCTATAAGGAGGAATAGAGATGGGTTGCGTATTTGGGAGAAGGTCAATGCCGAAGTCTATTTTCCTTTCGGGAGGAATACCGGGTAAATCATCAGAAAACACTTCCAAAAACTCTTTTACCACAGGGACCAACTCAAGAATAGGGATTTCAGAATCTATATCCCTCACCCTAACAAGATGGTATATGCAATCCTTAGAAATCATCTTTCTAGCTTTAAGACAAGAAACAAACTGACCTGTAACCATAGAATTTCCCCCCTTCCACTCTAGGATAGGCTCATTTGGAAATTAAAACTTGACCATTCGGGTACAATCCATAGAGGCATAACAAGAATGCAACCAATCCATCCCAAGAATAACATCAAAATCTAACATATCAAGCTCTACAAGATCAACTTGAGTCACTCTATGAGACAAAGAGACGGGGCAATTTTTATAGACTCTCTTAGCCATAATAGATTCACCAATCGGAGTAGAGACATGAAAAGGATCTAGCAACACATTCGGAACAACATCAAACCTCATAGCCACATATGGCGTTAAAAATGACAAGGTAGCACCGGGATCAAGAAAAGCATAAACATCAAAGTGAAAGACTTTCAACATACCGGTAACCATATCGGGAGAACCCTCTTGCTCATGACGAGCATGAAGTGCATGAAACCGATTTTGCTTTTGATTTCAACTAGAACTTGATGGATTTTGAGGTTAAGTGTGTCGATGATTATCATTCTTTGCCACTAAGGGGCAATCCCTTATCTTGTGATCCATCTTTCCACAACCAAAACATGCATTAGAACCTGCTAGATATTTGCCCTCATGCTTTCTCCCACACTTGGCACAAGTAGTCAATGAAGAGCCACCACCATTTCCTCCTTGGGGCTTAGGGTTAGACACCCTATCTTTGTTGGACTTGAGAGGAGCATTGGAGGAACCTTGAACGGAAAACCTTTGTCAAAATCTAGGACGACCATGTCCATCCAACCTTGAATGCGAAAGGTTACCATCATCGGTCCTAGACCTCTTTGTCTCTCTGGACCTTTCCTTGAGCTTTTCCTCCTATATTTGTTAAGCATACACCATGAGGCGAGAAATATCCATGTCATTGACAAGCATAGCACTGCGGCACTATTTAACTAACATTTCGGACACTCCCGAGAAAAACTTACTCATTCTTGCCCTAGGATCGGCAACTATGGAAGGAGCATATTGGGACAATTGTGTGAACTTCAAAGCATACTCTTTCATACTCATGCTTCCATGATGAAGGTTGATAAATTCAAGCACCCTTACCTCCCTCATCTCAAGGGGAAAGAACCTATCAAGGAAATGAACCTTAAATTTCTCCTAATCAAGAGGACCCCATTAACTGCCGTCTCACTCTTCCATTAGATGAACCAAACTTGAGCAACACCTTTGAGTTGATAAGAGGCCAACTCCGCCTTTTCCTCTGATGTTACCCCCATGATCATCAATACCTTGTACACTTCATCTATGAATTCTTGGGGATCTTCCTCAACCTTAGAACCATAGAATTCCGGAGGGTTCATCCTTGTGAAGTCTCTTACCCTAGATGCCGCCGTACCCACATTTGGGTTCACAGGAGCCATAACATCTCTATTGGCTTGACCTGTCACGGCTTGGGCCAACACTTGAAAAGTAGCCCTAAACTCCGAATTACATACTTGTTCGGCCAAAGGGTCGACTGGAACTTGAGGAGCTTGAGGAGGAGCTTGTTAATCCACATTCTCCTCCGCATTTCTTCTAGCATAAGCTCTTCGGGTAGCCATATCCTGAAACACATAGGATAGGGATTAGGAGAGAGACATATATAGCTAAACAATATGGAACGACTTAGGAGTAACGAAAAAAGTGAAGTTTCTTAAGCGTCTTATAGCCTCTCATTCATAAATGTGGCGCGCTTCACACTCATGAACAAGACTCTACTTGACGTGGCTTATGAGACATCCTAGGATCTTTTTGAAACCTTGTGCACTAATACCAAGTTTGTCACAACCCAAGGTACCCCCTAGACGTGACATGGCGTACAAGACCCCGAAAGTCCTCATACAAGCCACTTAGCATACATACATACAAGATCATAAAGATTAAGAGTTCAAAAGACAATGTCATATCAAAGATTTTTAAGAAAATAGCGGAAGTCTACATCTCATGTCTCAAAGCCAATCTAACTTAAGAAAAGAAATAAAGTTTGGGACATAACCCAATACAATGACAAAAGAAAGAATATAAAAGTAAGAACAACTATGCTATGTCCTCGGATGGATGAGGACTCACCAAGTCTTCCCAAATCTCCTACTAAGCTCTAGCCATGAGTGGATGGAGAATCGCCACACCCTACATGAACAAGTCAATGTAGGCAAGATTTTGCGTTAGTACAATCAGGTACCAAGTATGATAGCAATGCATGAAATCATTTAAAACATGCTAAAATGGGACATTTTCATAACATGCAATGACCAAGCTAAACATGATAAGGGTTAGAAAACATGAAACATAAACCATGGTCAAAGTAAGCTAAACATCTTTACTTCACTTGAGAAACATCATAATCAACACTTTTAATCATTAGTTGTGGGGAATAGCCTTAACCGACATATATGACCATGTGAGGCATCAACATGGAATCCAATGTCTACCCCACACCAAAAAGAGATTGGCTTACTTGCCAAGGTAAGACCTTAACTTCTAGCTTACGTGGATCCACTAGGTAATGTCTATCATAGACCATAATCCTATGGTGGCACATATTTTATGGGACATGGGTAATCGCCACTTGTTAACTTGGTGCTAAGAATAATTCCCACATATTAGACATAGTTCAATTATCATAAGTAGACATAGGTAGTCGCCTCTTATCTATCATTAGTCATAAGTTCATCATTAGTAGACTTGGGTAATCGCCTCTTGTCTACATTAGGGAACATGGGTGATCGCCTCTTGTCCCTTCATTAGAATAGCTCCTTAAGAACATGGATAATCGCTTCCTGTTCATTTTAAATTCATAGTGGGAGTATTACGTGTGAAACCCTTTCACAACTAAACCATAACATCAACATACATAAGCTTTGGTACTTCAATCTTAAAGCACCCTTTATTCATCATTGACTTTATATGAGACATGCATAATTTCATAAACTTCATCTTTACATAGTTCATCATGCTCATAATTTGCAAATCATAGGTTCACATAGCTTCGTGAGAATCTTTCTTAATTCATGTAATTCAATGCAAACTCATGCTTAGAAAGCCATAGATAAGTCAATTTGACCATAATTTAGGGAATCCACATAAAAAAGTAAAATCATAGATTTTGATTAAACATGCTTGATTTCATAAAACCATCTCTAGGTCATTCATAATCTCATTCATGAAAAGTCTTAGCTTAGTAATCATAATTCATACATAGATTCATAGAGATTTCATCAAATTCATCACTTCATAATTCAACCCATCAATCAAAGCATAGACTTCAAAAATTGGGTGAAATAGCATGGGTTCATCCAATTTCTACATCAACTCATGTAAATAACGCTAATTCGTGCACCAAATTACTTTATGAATCTAGATCGTGCACTAGGAATCATAAAATTAACAATTTGAAATCATAATTGAAGAACCCATAAGAATTTATCAAAACCCTAACTCAATTTGGGAAATTGATCCTTTAAAATTGAATAAGACTAGGGACCCATTGGAGGGAAGGTATCCAATGGTGAATGCTAACATATCTTAATCAACAAAGCCCACAAGAAATTGCTAAGAATTGATGACCTTCAATGGAGGATCCTAGCCCTTCTTCTTCCTTGAGAATTGAGAGAACTTTTCTAGAGAGAGAAATATTTGAGAGAGAGGGATTTTGGGAATGACTTAGAATGAGTAAAATTAGGCTTAGGAAACTTATATAGGGTTTGGGTTAAGGGCATAACCGACTTAGATTAGGGGTTAAACATTTAGGGAAAAGACCAAAAAGCCCTTAAATAATAACTGTCGGGGTCCATCGACGGTCAGGACCTACGGTCCGTAAGTCCATCTACGAACCGTCGTTGGATTAAGAAACTATCAACATGGACCCTGAAACAACGGCCCCATGTACGGCTCGTAGATCAAACGACGAACTGTACATGTCAATCGTAGGTCAAGACTTACAACTTAAGAATTTGACTAAGTCTGAAGGGGACCTACGAGACCTATCTATGACTCGTTCATTGAACGACGGGCCATGGTTGGGGTTCTGAAACTTGACATTTTCAAAACTTGGGCTGGCCACTTACGGTTCCCACCTACGGGCCTTAAGTCAACCGACGGACCGTAAGTGGCTTCCGTCGTTTCTGGCAGTAGGCCAGAAAATTCAAAAAATTTCCACCCTCGAATCTGGGGTATTACAATTAAAATCACCGATTCCAAACCAAAGCAAGTCAAAATAACTAGGAAAAGAGCCCCAAATGAGTAAAAATTCACCACTCATCAATGTACCTTTATCATCTTTCCAATTAGGGATAGAGAGGAGAGACCCTAATTATTGAATGAAATATTGATAGAGTATAGTGAAAAACGTTTTAGCTTTTAGAGGAATAAACCTCAGATTTGTGTCAATATAAGCTTGGAATTTTGTTTTTTTTAAATCAAATTAGCTTGGAATGAAGATTTCCTACATGGGTTTTCTCTCTATTTCTTCTTTTATGAGCAGCTAAACCCTTAACTAGGGGTGTGTGTGGTAATGGAGATGTTAAACCCTAAATGCTATTGATTGATCGACTATACTATTGATTGTATGGCATAGATCTATTCTTGTCTTGTAGGTTTAATCTAAAAAGCAGTGGTTGCAAACATTGATTGAGCTCTTTAATACTGTTTTTGCTTGGAAAAGTAAAATAGAGCTGCGTATGACTTAATAGTGGGGACTTGTTGAAATTACTCTATGGATTTGATGCAGTGATAGGATAATCAGAGTGATTTTGTATTTAATGATATGAGCTAAGAATAGTCTATCTACTCAAGCAATGTTTGGTGTTTTGTTTGAAAGCGTCTTGAAGTTTTGAAGAATCCAAGGAACATAAGCTTGATAGTTCGGGAGAACATCAAAGTGTATCCTAGACTAAGCATTATCCATGTACCAATCGATGTTGTTTCGATTAATCTTTGCCTATTCGTGTTGAAACCCCAAACGTTATGCACACACCCCTATTCCTTTCCAAACCTATTTGATCTGCCTTTTATGCTTGCTATATATTTGGAGCTCAGTCGGCCTATGCATATTGAGAACCACGTATTTGGTAATCATACTACACTTCCACACCCTATCATAGTATGAGTTGTCCCTGTTGACGTGTGCGGAGTTGTTATGGATCAGAGACTAGGGGTGTGTTCCTTTCAAATTTCTTCTTCTCCTTTTGGGAACTATTCAGTATATTGTAGTTATCTTGTACTTATGTTATGGTTAATAGCTCATGTACCGACTAATATTAGGTTTTTGGGATGTTTTATTTATATCTTGACTCTTTCCTCTTCTATTACTTCTTGTGTTTGTTCTTTGATTTAGCATTCTTCTCTTTCATGTAATAGCCCATTACTTCTAGTTCTAGTCTATGGGTTTGGCTTGCCTACTAGTGAAACGTATATAGGTGTCATCATGATTTGAGATTTCAGGTTGTGATATTTGGCCTACCAAAAGCATGGCTAAATGAGCTATTAGTTTTTCAATTGGCCCATAAAGATCTAGAAGTTTGAAATAGTGTTTGGGATTGGAACTACAATGAAGGTAGAAAAAAAAATGAGCTTGTATATGTTCGTGTTTCGGTGCCATTATTAATAAACCAAACAGCTCAAAGAAAAGAATAACAACTAAAAATAATGATAATCCTTTTTTGATAAAGTAAAATAAAGTTATGATGTTTCTATGTTTCTCTCTATGGAATTTTGGTAGATATTACCTTAGAATAAAAAAATATGCAGTTCCAAATTTCAAAAGCCAACAGTTAACACATAATGCAAAAAAATTATATAACAAACTAACGATTCGATGATACGACATGAATACGATCTCCATATTAGTTTATGATCCATGTTGGGATGCGTCCATTTATGTAATCGGGATTGGAAACTGTAAATTGAAAATTTAGCTCTCGGTTTTGCTAAATAAGAGGTGGGGTGGAACATAACCATCGAGCCAATCTCCATTTATCTCAATGATCTTCTTCGACGGTTTCCACTTTAGGATTTTCCTATCCCCTTTTTCTTCTTTTACCAAAGCAGTGACCACTGTGTTTGTTACAAGCGGAACAAAGAAGGGCCTTTGAGTAATAGGGACAGAATTCGTCAACTTAGGTGCTTGCAGCTCTGCTAAAAGAAATAGCCAACAGTAGCAAAATGAGCAAACAAAGAAAAAACCTTTCGGAAAGAACTTATAAGATTAGACTTTAATAGAAAAATGAGAATATGACTCTACGTAAGCGATCACAAACAAAGTTCATAGATCTCATATTTTACTATTGAAAGTCAAATAGAAAAAATTTAAGATTTAAGAGATACGTAGCTCATAAAGCCCATCACTCACATATTTTTTGTCTCCATGTTTAGTAAAATTTTGTAACGACCAAGTTAATTTAATGTTAGACCTACAAAAACCAAGATGTAGGCTAGAGGTTGTAAGCATTACATTGTTACATGTTTTAAATGTTAGATATGAACAGACAGAGAAACTACAGATCTAACGTATTGTCACAGGAAATAAGGTAGTCATCATTGGAGAACAATAAATAGTTGTGAATGCACAAAACATCAATCAAAGGATACTGTAACACAACCAATTCTTGGAATATTATATGGTCATAATCCAAACTTATCAAGAATTTCATGTTTAAGGAAAGAATACAACTGTGGAATAACTTTTTTTGCTACAAAATTTTTTGTAGATGGTCTTTTCTCTTTTCTAATGCATCTACTATACAAAAGGTAAATCATATGAAGACACTCTCTCTTTCTAATTTTATTCAAGATTCTCGTTCTAATTTGAACTATTGCATCTCTAACAAATAACTTGCATGGCAACAAAAAACATTGCCCATAGGATCTAAATCAATACCTATTAATATTCGCCCTTATTTTTTACAATAAATATGTAAATGAATTACACAAGATAGAAAATGTGAGAGGTTAAAAAGATTAGCTAACCTGATTGGCCATGAGCAAAGTGATAACGATCACGAAAGGGGCATTGACCTGTTGTCTCCCACTTGATACATATCTTTGTCTTCCAATTTATAGGTGTCTCAATACGGACAATATCATTTTCATGATTCCTAGTCTCAATCATCCTAGGATCACTTATGTTCCCTGTAGTTTCGATACTTATTGTAGAACTCTCCCTTTCCTTTGGCATGTTGGTCTTAAATTTTGGAGGACATTCATGGAGAAACTTACACTTAGATCCATAAGAACACTCCTCTCCATCATAAAATATCTTGCAAATTTTCATCCTATGCATTTTTTCCTTATCCTCATTCAACACTCAATCCTTTACACGGACTAAATCCTGTCAATTCGGAGGAGACTCCCGCAGATCTACAACACCATGAGCAAATGTACAATTTTCTCCATTCTTGCAAGTTTCTTTCAAGAACTTAGCGCACATACAGATTTTATAAAATATATGACTTGTCCCTTTGCTATCTTGAAGATTTGGTGAATTCACTCTTAATTTAATAGAAGGGAATGTTGCAAAAATTTTCAAGCTGTTACCGGAATCCGTCAATCTCTTGAAAGAAGGTACATGCTCAAACTGACAATAGGACTTAAATAGATCATGGTTCATCGGAGAATGAGGCCAAACACCTCTAGTATCACCACCAACAAATGACATTGGCATAAAATACGGAGGGGGAGGCAGTTGATCGAAAAAAACTCATATTCCCTTTTCTGATGTTGATTATTCAAATGAAATCCAATTCTATTATTTTCCTCTCTCTAAAAAGGTAAATAATGATTCAAACTTTTAGCAGAAAATAGGGAAATTAATAAAATATAAAACACCTTAAATGACAATTAGTAAAAAGGAGAATAAGTAATCAATAATAACTAACATATGACAAAAAAACAGAGATACTATTGAAATAACATAACACTGTAAAGGTAAACAACAATCACTAAAACATATACATTGGTAAACAACAACAAAACACCCAGTGTAATCTTACAAGTATTTTTTGGAAAGGATAGGATGTACGGAAACCTTTACAATTCCTTTGAGGGGTATGAGGTTGTCTACAGAAGACCATCAGCTTAAAAGAAGAGTTTTCAAAGTAGAGTTGCAAGAATGATTTTTAAACAACAGTTCATAAAAACAAAAAAACAACAGGCATACCACAATTGCAAACAAGTTAGGATTGGCTATATGAATTTTCACTATTCCATATCATCTCATCCCATGGCATGACATGGAAAATCAAAAACACTTCCAAAAAATTGTCAAGGCTGAAAATAAGAATGTATGGCAACTGAATACAATATTATTCTTAAATTCCTTAGGATCTCTTTGGAAAGCTACCTGTTAATTACAATTAGTGTAACTACAACCCTAGTAATTAAATAATTACACAACCTAAATATTACTCAATATAATAATTATGATAACATGTTTGTTTTTCATAATGTAATTGCAGCGTAATTATGCTGTAATTACAGGCCTATTATTTGGTTGTACAAATACAATTACACGGGTAAATTAATTTTGAAATAAATTTAATCATCAAAAAATTGAAGTTAGCATTTGACAAATATGTGGCTTTATAAATGACACTACATAAGGTATTTAAGATACATATTGTTTTTTTAAGAATATACTAATTAATAATTATATATTTGTAACTAATAATCTAAAGAAAGATTGATATAAAATTTTCCAATTAATAAAATTTTAATTGAATTAATTGTAATAAGTAAAAGAACACCATGAATGAGTTACTTGGCTAAAGGATAAAATTTATAACTATAAAATCATAACATAACTCAAATGTTTGACAAAAAATAATCTATCAATTGTACTACAAAATAATTGAAATTGAAACTATAAGCTAAATATATTATCCAATTTTTAACATAACACTCGTATTTCAAATTCAACATAATAAAAAATAAGTTTCAACATGCCTTAAGTAAATAAAATTCAAAACAAAAAAAGGAAACTTAAGTCTATAAACTCTCTTAATGACGAAATTGTACTCTAACAATTATCACTCATTAAAAGCCAAATTTGTAAATGACACAATCTTTCTAGTATTAGGAGGTATAATTTGAAAAATAAAAATAATAATGTAGTTACGCAAAATTAAAAACATGTGGAAAACAAATTAGGAA
The DNA here is from genome assembly GCA_018342035.1 of Solanum appendiculatum. Lineage (NCBI taxonomy): Eukaryota > Viridiplantae > Streptophyta > Magnoliopsida > Solanales > Solanaceae > Solanum > Solanum appendiculatum. The sequence continues at coordinate 1,283,863 of JAGDQO010000399.1, read as the reverse complement.
TAAAAAAAATATGAAACTAAGATAAAAGTAAACACTAATAACTAGAATAAAGATTGTTAAATAACATAGTCAGTGTAATCTAACAAATGGAGTGTGGAAAAGGTAGACCTTAACACTACCTTTGTGGATAGAGATATCATTTATGAGACTAAGTTGCAAGAAAGATTCATAAAAATAGTTCAAGGGAAATAAAAAACAATCACGTCTCAATTCTAAACATGTCATTGTCTATTATACAAATCTTCACTATTCCATTTATGATCAACTCATGGCATTTTATAAAAAATCAAAAAACAGTTCAATGAAAAAAATCTAGGTTGAAAACACGAATGTATGGCAAACCTGAGTCGGATCTTGTTATTTAATCACTTAAAAAAAAATTCAATCTTTCCTTCAAAATTTAAACATGCAATGGATCACAGATGAAGTCTTTAGGATGGCAATGGGGCGGGGCGGATGTGGGGCGGGGCGGTTTTAAGGTTATGCGGGGCGGGTTGAAGTGGGTTTTTAAAAACTAATGCGGTGCGGGTTGAAGTGGGTTTTTAAAAACTAATACGGGGCGGGTTGAAGTGGATTTTTAAAAACTAATGCGGGGCGGGTTGAAGTGGGTTTTTAAAAACTAATGCGGGGAGGGTTGAAGTGGGTTTTTAAAAACTAATGCGGGGCGGGGCGGGTTGCGGATATATGCGGTTTTATGCGGGTTAAAACTTAATTATAACTTTTTACATGTTATAAGAGTGAAAAATCATTATTTATTAAGATAATTTCTTTAAAGTTACTAAAATATTCAAGATAGTAAATGAAACCAGTTCAATAAAAATTAATACGGTTTCTTACATTCTTCCCGATTGACCTTTAAAAAATAAAATTTTATGCTATTATCTATTGAATTAATACAACTTAATGAGAAAATAAATTTATTTTTAGCATCAAACTTAATTAAAAGGGGCAAATATTAAAAAATTTATGTGGGGCAGGTTCATGCGGGGCGGGTAAAAAATTTTGCGAGTTAAGCTCAACCCGCCCCGCACCTACCCCACCCCACCCCATTGCCATCCCTAGTCTTGAAGACTTTATAGGTACAATTCAAATAAATATATGTAAAAAACAAACTCACAAATGTTGGAAGCCATGGCTGCCAATGTAAGCCTTAGTTGAGAAGCATAAATTGTATAGAAGCGAGACTAAAGTGATGTGCGCAACCCTAAAATCCCAAAATGGTCAAACCCTTAAATAGTTTCATAATTAATGATAATTTATGAGATTATCCTCTCTAATATACTTTGGTGATTTTTTGGCATGTGGGATTTCTAGAGGGGCCCAAGTAATTTGACATTACTAAATTAACACTAGTTTTTTGATGATATGAAAATGAACAAGTTTGAAATTTTTAATTTTTATTTTGTGAAAATGTGTTGGTGAATGTGTGTGTGTATATATATATATATATATATATATATGCTGATGATGTGGCACTCCCCTATTTTAGTATTGCTATTTATTTTTTCTCTCAGATTTTAGGCTTTATTCATATTTTACCCAAAACAAACATGCTTGAAATAATCAAAAAAATGAAAGTGATTCACGACTTACATTTAATAACAATCCATTGAAAAGTCATGACTTAAACAATGCAACCACTGTAAAAATCAACGATTTATTAATTTTCTGTATTTCTTGCTCTCTCTCCCACTATTCTACCTTCTTCATCATCTTCCTAATTTCTCCTCTCTTCGGCACTCTTTGAAATAAAGATTATACATTCTTCTTCGCAACGTGAAAATATACTCCAGCCCAAGTATGCAATTTCCCTTTCCAAGAGAAATTATTTGAATTCTTTCTTTTTCTTAACTTAAAATAAATTGTTCTTTGCTATCTGGTGAGGAAATATTTTTCACCAGATCAGGGATGTTGGATTACTTTCTGAGGTGTTCGGAAGAGTTTGGATGAGTTTTTCTTCATCTGAAGATCTTGTGTTGAAAGAATTGACTTCAGTCAATATTATTCATGAACGGGCTAGGATAAGATATATCTCAGCATCATTAGCTTTGATGTATTAATATTTGCCTAGTAGGACCTTTGGTTTGGGTGTCGTACTTGTTGGGTTTATTTTTGAATGCTTTGTTGCTTACTAGTTTTTAGTTGTTTTGGTTGTAGTGTTGACTTCGGTAAAAATTTCATCGAGACGACCTCTGTTGGTTATTTTGATGATTCTACCACAATGTCTTGTCTAGTTGGGAAGCAAGTTTAGTTTGTACTTGTAGGACTTTGAATGAATCCCAAAGGTCTATTTGGTACCTCAGAATTTTTCTCTAAGATGTTGAGGAAGCTGCTCTGACGCTAAGACCAACGCACTAGCAAAGGGTGGTGTAAGCAGGTAGTCGCAGTTGCAGAGCCTCTGCACTATTCCCTACATTTTATTCTCCATATCTTTGGTTTATATTTATTATTCTATATTGCTAATATTTTATACTTCCTCCGTTCCTATTTAGTTCTCACCATTTTAGGTCTGATGCCCCTTAAGAAATTAAGTTTATCACTGTACTCTTATTTAACGTTCTCCTGAAGTCAATTTTTCAATAAATGAACATGACTTAATGTATTTTGAATAGCTAATCTGACCAATGAAAATGAATTTATTACTTAGTTTTCAATATTTTGGGCAAATGCATACTTTCAAGGCTAATAAATTTCAATGTGTATATATAATGATCCTCCAGGTCATTTTTGTGTTTATGTCTTCATTTCATTGTTTAGTGCAACCCTATAGCGACCCCAAGTTATTTATGACTTGCTAGGACTGACAGTTCGGTCACCTAGTCATTCGTTTGGTTTTTGTGCGTATTTCTATGTTTTGGAGTTTTTGAATCTTTAACAGTCAGTTATATCAAAATTTGAAGAAGATGACCTTAGAATCTAATTCTGATAATTCCATTAGCTTTGGAAGGGTCATTTTAGGCTAGTACAATCGTCAGCACAACTCCCGAGACTTTCAGCGCGAGTTTGTGTGATTAGGTGTTTTAACTTTTAAGTTAAGGCCTAAGTTTGATTTAGAATTATGATTTAGAGTGTGCACGATCAACCTATTGGTAGGCTACGGCTTTCCTTTCTATTAGATTGAGCTTGAATGCGTGAATTCATGTTGATTAGAATGAATTTGGGGTGGGTACCTAGTTACACTTCTTTCTTTTCCTAGATACCATATTTTTGGATTGATCGGTATTATTTTGGGTGTAGTACTATGCTAGATAGGGACTGTGTGTGATTCCATGTTGTTGTGATTTGATTTTTTTTTCTTATTTGTAGTATTGGCTTTTGAGAATGTGTGGCCTTAGTCTAAGTTAAGTCTAGTGTTGCTTTAGAATCATGATCCTTGTGGCGTGTTAGTTTTGTTTCTCCTCTGACGTTAATTCAGATGGACTAGGTTCCTGTAGACTGGAGTAGCGGACCTGAGTTTGATAGTATAAGCGTTAGTTTAGGCATTCTCACAGCCTTATTGATCTTTTGTCTTCTCCCTCTATTTCTGTTGCTCAAATATGTTACTGGATGTTTTGTGCTTTCGCGATGATTAGAGTTTTGAGTGCTTTAGGCTTGGAGCCTTCTTGTGATTCCTTGCAAGTGGATATCGTTCCACAGTGGCTTGGTATTGATATTGAGACCCTTTTCGGAGTCGAGAAGCCACTAGGTTACTCTTTCTAGTTTGGCGGCTTACGCCTCTGGGAGTGGACTGTCTGGCTGGGTGGCTTTGGTATATTGAGATCCTCTTCGAAGTCAAAACACCCTCGAATCACTCTTGCTTGCTAGGATGGGAGTGGACTAGGTGGCTTACCTAGATTAATTGTCACTCTTTTTAGCTAGGCTTGGAGTTTACTGGATTATTGGAATTTGTGGTTACTTGGGCTAGGAATCCAGCTTGGATTTCTTAGGTTTGGATTCGTGATACTCTTCGCTCAATAGACTTAGCTATTTTGTGTAGCTGTCAGGCTTATGGGAATCGTTTGGGTTTTATTTAAACTTGCGCACGAGTTTACCTTACCGGCATATCGGGTCCAGTTAGGTTTAGTTTAGCTATACTTAGATTTACTTTTAGTATGCTCGTGTGCTTTCTTCAATATCCGTTTGGACCTCTATCTGTGTCTAGATTCTATATTTTCATATTGTCTTTACCTTTCTTGCTCAGTCGGCCTATGATACCTACTGAGTACCTTTCTTTTGGTACTTATGCTACACTCTGCATCTATTTTGTAATGCAGGTCCTAGTACAGACTACCGGTGGTGATAATTCGTGCCATCTTCAGCAGCTCTTCGCACACACCCGAGGGTGAGAACTTGGCATTCTAGATCAACATGTCTTCTTCTACACTTAGTTAGCTAGTCTTTCGCTTTTTGAGATGAGTTTTCTTTGAGTCCACTTTTTAGACTTGTACGTTCATGTTAGACAACTTTGTGCCTGTGACTTCGAGGTTCTGGGAGGGATTATCTTGTGTATAGTTTTTAGGTTACTTCTGCTTTTGCTTGTTGTGTTGTTATATTGTAATTTATGTTAGTTCTACCCTTATACTCATTACTAGTCGTTCTAGGTTATGAGTTGGCTTACCTACTGTTGGGTTTTTGTAGGTTCCATCACGATTCAAGGAATTGGGTCGTGACAAGTTTGTATCCAAGCCCCGGATTTACCAGTCTCACTCTTATTGAGATAATACCTAGTAGAGTCCTACGTATCAGTGAGGAGACGTATGTATCCTATCTTTAAGAGGTTACAGGGTGTCTTTAGGAATTTCCCTCTTTTCTATCACTTTCGTGCTTCATGTGTGCTACTGGTTTCTCTAATTCTCACTTGTTTCACTCTTTTCACAGGATGGCTCGTGGGCACTGCATGGCAACTTGAGGTAGGGGTCGACCTCCCTTACCAACCAAGGCAAGCCCAGTAGTGGACCCTCTAGCAACCTGGGTTCCATTTCAGCTGGTAAGGTCGAGGCCAGCCTAGGCGCCACCCAGACCAGCTATGCCCTTGGAGCTTCTAGTAACCATCACATAGTAATTTACCGTGCTTGGGGTGTACAGCAGTCCCCAGCTGCAACGGCAGCACCAGGTCAGCTGGGTCAGCCTACAATAGAAGCACATCAGGCCTAGGTACCATCTGGGGGAGCTTAGCCCGTGATTGCAGCTGGAGCTATGTCGCTAGAGGAGCAGAAGATGCTTAGAATGTTTCTTAGGCTTTCACCTATGAGGTTTTCTTGGGCTGTGGGTGAGGATGCCCATGAGTTCCTAACTACATGTCGGGAGCAGCTTTACACATTGGACTTAGTGGAGTCGAGAGGAGTCGACTTCACCGCTTACTAGTTAGATGGGCCAGCAAGGAATTGGTTGCGTACCTTCATTCAGACAAGGCCAGCTAGATCTCTTTTGATCACTTGGAGTGAGTTTTCTAAAGCTTTCTTGGCTAGGTTAATTCCCCATAGCGTCAGAGATCACCTCGGGGATCAATTCTCCGGGTTGGAGTAGGGCTCCATGACTGTGTCAGAGTATAAGGTGAGGTTCCACAAGCTCTCCTGCTATGTTACTATGATCCTACCTACTGAGGTGGAGAGAGTTTGATGCTTTGTTCGTGGATTGAATTTTCAGCTGCAGATTGAGACTCAACCTATGGTCTCCGTGGGTAGTTCCTTTCTTGATGTTGTTGATCACACCTACACTATTGATCAGCTCCATCATGAGGCCCAAGGGGCAGCGACAAGTGAGCTAGATATGAGGGCAACTACAAAGGATCCCATTATAGGTCTAGTGACATTTATGATAGGACCCGATAATGGTATCAACAAGTCAGCCCATCTGGCTTGTTCAGGCCTCATTACAGACTTTAGAGGATGATTGGTATTGTTGGAGTGAGGTTGGCTCTAGTCAGATTTGAGATAGGTCCCAATCATATAATTCAGGCCATGGTGGTCATTCTTCTGGGAGTCGGTCATCTTTGGGTTATTTTGATTGTGGGGAGTTGGATGATTGGGCTAGAGATTAATCTCTGCATAGGAAGATTGTTCCCGCTCCACAGGTAGCTCCACTAGCTCTACCAGCTCCACTAGCAGCACCTCCAGCCAGAGGTCGAGGTCAGGGTCAGGAATGTCACAGTGGTCATCAGGGTATTCTGGGCGGTCCCTGGTGAGGTAGGTTAGGTTGTAGGATAGATGGCTAGGAGATAGGCGAGCAGGGCTATTTGTATGCAGCTTCAGTGAGGGTAGAGGCTTAGGCATCGGATTATGTGATCATAGGTACGATTCTCTTATTCCAATAGCCCGTCTCGACTTTATTTGATCTAGGCTCTACCTTTTGTTATGTGTCTATATATTATGCTTCACGTATGGATTGGAGTTCTAAGCCTATTGCAATGTCATTGAGTGTGTCGACCCTCATGAGTGAGTCTTTAGTTGTGGATCAGGTATTTTGGTCTTGCTTGGTTACTATCCAGGGGTGTGACACCCAGGCTAACCTTATTTTACTTGATATGCTTGACTTCGATGCGATTCTGGGCATGAACTGGTTATTCCCCTACCACGCAGTGTTAGATTGCTTATTTAAGACTGCTACCTTAGCCATGCCTGGTATTCCCCTCGTGGTGTGGTAGGGCTCCCTTAGTAGTACACCGATTCAAGTTATCTCTTTTGTTCGGGCTTGTAGGTTAGTGGCTAGCGGGTGTTTATCGTATTTGGTCTATGTGCATGATTTGAGTAGTGAGGTCCCTCTAGTTGAGTCAGTTCCAGTTGTCCGTGACTTTGTAGATATTTTTCCTATTAACCTACTTGGCCTACATCTAGAGCGTGATGTTGACTTTCTAATTGAGCTTGAGTCGGGTACTCAAACTATTTCTAATCCACCATATTGGATGGCTCATGCAGAGCTCAAGGAGCTTAGTGTTAAGCTTTAGGATCTCCTGGGTAAGGGATTCATCAGGCCTAGTGTATCACCTTGGGGCGCTCCCATTCTCTTTATAAAGAAAAAGGGTGGTACAATATGCATGTTTATTGATTATAGGCAACTGAATAAGGTGATGGTGAACAATCGTTACCCCATGCCTACGATTGATGATCTATTTGACTAGCTTCATGGTGCCACACAATTTTCAAAGATTGATCTAAGGTCTGGTTACCATCAGCTTAGTATTAGGGCAGCACACATCCCTAAGACCATATTTAGGACTCGATATGGACACTATGATTTCCTGGTGATGTCTTTTGGGTTGACTAATGCCCATGTTGTCTTTATAGACATGATGATGCAAGTGTTCAGACCGTATCATGATTTGTTCATCATCGGGTACATAGATGATATTCTAGTCAACTCACGGAGAAGGAGTGATCATGAGCAATATTTGAGGATTGTGCTGTAGATTTTTAGAGATCAGCGACTTTATGCCAAGTTCTCAAAGTGTGAGTTTTTATTTGAGTCTGTAGCATTCTTTGGGCACGTCGTGTCAAAAGATGGTATCATGGTAGATCCGATAAAGATTGAGGCTATTCGTGATTGGGCCAGGCCCATTTCAATTATTGAGATTCAGAGCTTCATCGGACTAGCAAGCTACTACAGACGGTTTGTGGAGGGCTTCTCCACTATTGCAGCACCTTTGATTTGGTTGACTCACCTTGATATTCCTTTTGAGTGGTGCGAGGAGTGTGAGTTGACCTTTCAAAAGCTCAAGGAGTTGCTGACCACCGCTCCTATATTGACTCTTCTAGTTGAGGGTGAGGGCTTCACGGTATATTATGACACATCCAACATTGATTTGGGTTGTGTATTGGTGCAACAAGGGCCGAGTTATCTCTTATGCATCGAGGCAGCTTATGTTGCATGAATGGAACTACCTCACTCATGACTTGGAGTTAGTGGTGGTAGTTTTGTGCTTAAGATCTCGAGGTGCTACCTGTATGGATTTTGTTTCGAGATCTACAACAATCACATGAGTCTTCAGTACATTATGAGCCAGAGGAATCCTAATTCGAGACAGTGTCATTAGATTGAGCTTCTGAAAAACTATGATATTTATATTCTCTATCATCCAGACAAGGCAAATGTGGTAGTGGACGTCTTGAGATGAAATGCGGTAAGTATGGGTAGTCTAGCCTTCATATATACTGTGGAGTGACCTTTAGCTTTGGACATTCATTCTTTAGCTAATCAGATTATTCCTATTGGATATTTTAGATTTTAGGCATTTTCTAGCCTATGTCGGAGTTCAGTCTTCCTTACTTGATCGGATCTGTGGTCGTTAGTTTGAGGCTGAGACTTTGGTGGCACTTCGAGATCGGGTATTAGCGGGTGATGCCGGTCAAGCTACCTTTGATTAAGATGGGGTTTTGAGGTATACCAGTCATATTTGTGTTCTGAGAGTTGGGGGTTTTATCTAGCTGATACTTCATGAGGCCTATGATTGTAGATACTCTATCCATCCGAGCACCGCAAAGATGTGTCATGATTTGAGCTAGCACTATTGGTAGACTACACGAGGAGAGATATTGCAGACTATATGTCCTATTGGTTGAATTGTCAAGTGAAGGTGGAGCATTTGAGGCCTGGTGGTGAGTTTCAGAGTTAACCCATTCCGGAGTGGAAGTGGGATTATATCACTATGGACTTTGTGGCTGGTTTGCCTTGGACTTCTAGAGGTGTTGACAGCATTTGGGCTATCATTGATCGATTGACCAAGTCAGCACTCTTCCTCTCGGTTCAGTATTCATTCAGTATGGAGAGGTTGACCCGTATCTACATTTGAGATGTGGTTCATTTTCATGATGTGCATGTCTCTATTATATCAAATCGGGGTTCTTAGTTCACCTCTTTCTTTTGGAGGACATTTCAGGAAAAGTTGGGCACTCGCATTGACCTTACCACAACATTCCACCCGCAGACTGATGGTCAGTCAGAGCGTACTATTTAGGTTCTTGATGATATGTTATGGGCATGTTTTTTGGAGTTCGAAGGTCAGTGGGACCAGTTCTTTCCCTTGGCAGAGTTTGCATAGAACAAAAACTACAACTCTAGCATTCAAATGGCCTCGTTCGAGGCTTTAAATGATACACATTGTCACTCTCTGTTTGGTTGGTTTGAATCTATTGAGCCAACACCACATGGTACAGACTTGATTCATGAGGCTTTGGACCAGGTGAGGGTGATTCAAGATAGACTTCGGATAGCTCAGAGTAGGCACCAGAGTTATGTTGATCCTAGGTGGCAGCCTTTGAGGTTTACAGTTGGTGATCAGGGTTTCCTCCATGTGTCGCTCATGAAGGGCGTGATGAGATTTGGGAGGTGAGGCAAGCTTAGCCACAGGTATATTGGGCCTTTTGAGATACTCTGGACAATTAGTGAGGTTGCTTTTGTGTTGGCCTTACCTCAAGTGTTTTCAGCTATCCATCTTGTGTTCCATTGTTTGATAATGCGGCGGTATGTTCCTGATGAGTCTCATGTTCTTTAATATGTTGCAGTAGAGTTGGATGATCATTTGACTTTTGTGGAGGAACCAGTTGCCATTCATGCCAGAGATGTGCGGTGGTTGTGTTCGAGAGCCATTCTTGTAGTTAAGGTTAGTTGGAGGCATTGTCTAGTATAAGAGGATACTTGGGAGACCGAGCATGATATGCGAGAGCGGTTTATTTGCTTTTTTGAGCCTTCGGGTACCTCTTGACTCTTACATTCATGGAGGAAAATTCTTTTTAGTAGTGGATATTGTAATGATTCTCTAGGTCATTTCTATTTTTATGCCTTCTGTTTGTCGTTCAACGTATTTCTATAGCGACCCTAAGTCATTTTTTACTTGTTGGCACTGACAGTTTGTTCACCTGGTCATTCATTTGGTTTTTGTGTAAATTTTTGTGTTTCGGAGCTTTTGAACCTTGAGAGGTCATTTTTTATCAAAAGTTATAGAAGATGACCTAAGAATCCAATACTGACGATTCTGTCAGCTTTGCAAAGTGCATTTTAGGCTAGTAGCATGGTCGACATGACTCCTAAGGCTTTCAGCGCGAGTCTGTGTAATAGGCATTTTAACTTTCAAGTTAAGGCCTAAGTTTGACTTTAGTCAACATTCTGGATAAATGAGCTTGGATGAGAATTTCATCAGTGCGGTTAGCTTCGGAATTTTTAGTTTTGTCTAGAACGACCCTTTGCGTGGGTCCGTAGACTTCTAGTCTAATTTCGAGCCATCTTGTGGATTTTGACTTAAAATGGAGTTTAGGGGTAGGATTCACTTTTTGCTAAGATGACATCTTATGGAAATTTTGACTGCTCTATTGAGTTCAGAATATCAAATTTGGTAGGATTGCATATCTTGTTTGCGTGCTCGGGGTTTTGAACGAATTCAAAATGCCCCATCAGAGATTTTGAAATTTGCAAAATCTGCTGATATGCATCAGCTAGTGCAAAACAATATAGTATTCCCGGTTATAGGCCTTGGGTCACATTCATAGAGACCAGGAAATTTGGTCATCATATTCTCGGAGTCCAGGCTGTGTTCACAGAGGATTAGGCCACCGCACCTTCACTTTAGCGGGGGGTTGTGATAGCGGACCCCTAGTTCCTTTGAACTTCACGTTCGCGGGCTCTGTGCTGCATTTCTGAAGGGAAACTTTGTTGTACTCCGCAATCGCCCTCGTGGCCGCGTTTGCGAAGATCAAATCGGTCTGGCTTTTATATATAGACCAGACGCGATAAACTTAAAGCGTAGATTTTCAAATAGCGATTTATCCTCTGATATAACTAAGAATTGGGTGATTCAAAATCATGTGCATCTGAAATTGTTGAGGCTACACTTTGGGTGATCGAAAGTGGTTGGAAACTCTCGTTTGCGGTAAATTCTGATTTTTCAGGCCTATTTTGATTCTTTAATTGAGTCTAATTGTGGAAATTTGATGGTTGGTTATTGTTGGTTGTTTCGAGCCCCAGATTGTGATCCATTTTGGAACACAAGTTAAGGGTACAATTTAGGGTGTTCTAATGGAGTTAATTTCAGAAATTCTGATGTGGACCCCGTTATTCCTATTTGACTCTGAAATTGGTCCATTTCTATTTTATTTGTTTTTTGTGTCTAAACGACCATATTAACGTTGTGATACTATTTTTGATAGCCTTGCAATGTTCTGAGGCCATTCAAAAGGGAAAAGCTCTAGCATTGTGATTTGGAACGCGCGCGGTTGGCCTACAAGTAAGCCACGACTTTTCTTTCTATTAGATTGAGCTTGAATGCATGTTGATTAGAATGAATTAGAAATGGGTACCTCCTTACTCTTATTTCTTTACCTAGATACCATGTTTTAGGATTGATCGACATTATTTTGGGTGTAGTACCATGCTAGACGGGGACTGTGTGTTATTTCCATGTTATTGTGATTTGATTTGTTTTTGTTAATTGTTTTATTGGCATTTGAGAATGTGTGGCCTTAGTCTAGGCTTAGGCTAATGTCGCCTTAGACTCGCGATCCTTGTGGCATGTTAGTTTTGTTTCTTCTCCAACGTTGGTTCGGATGGACTAGGTCCCTAGAGTAGCAGAACTGAATATGATAGTATGAGCCTTAGTTTAGGCATTCTCGCAGCCTTTTTGATCTTATATCTTCTTCCTCTATTTCTTTAGTGTCGATCTGTTACCGGATGTTTTGTGCTTTCGCATGGACTTGGGTTTGGAGTCTTTTAGGCTTGGAGCCTTTTTGTGGTTTCTTGTGAGTGAACGTCATTCCGTGGTAGCTTAGTATTGATATTGAGATTCTCTTCAGAATCGACACACCCTCTGGTTACTCTTCTAGTTAGGTGGCATACGCCCCTGGAAATAGATTGTCTGGTTGGGTGGCTTTGATATATTCAGATCCTCTTTGGAGTCGACACGCCCCCGGATCACTCTTGCTAGCTGGGATGGGAGTGGAATAGCTGGCTGGGTGGCCTAGATTGATTGTCATTCTTTCTAGATAGGCTGGGAGTTGACGAGATTATTGGGATCTGACTTGCATTTCTTGGATTCAGATTCGTGATACTCATTTCTTAGTAGACTTAGCTATTTTGTGTACCTGTCGGGCTTATGGGGTCCGTTCGAGTTTATTTAAAATTGCGCATGAGGGTACTTTAGGGCATATGGGGTCCAGTTAGGTTTCGTTTAGCTATACTTAGATTTGCTTTTGGGATGCTCGTGTGCTTTCTTTCATATCCCGCTTGGGCTTCTGTCTATGTCTAGATTCTATTTTCTCAAATTGTCTTTACCTTTCTTGCTCAGTCGGCCTATGATGCCTACTGAGTACCTTTGTTTTGGTACTCATGCTACACTCTGTATCTGTTTCATGATGCATGTCCTAGTACCATCTACCGGCGGTGATTGTTTGTGCCATCTTCAGCAACTCTTTGGATCGGAGACGAGGGTGAGCATTTGGCATCTTGGATTAGCATGTTTCCTTCTGCACTTATTTAGCTAGTCTTTCACTTTTTGCGATGAGCTTTGTTTGGGTCCACTTCTGTTACTTGTACGTTCATGTTAGATCGCTCTGTACTTGTGACTTCCAGGTTCTAGGAGGAATTCTCTTGTGTATAGTTTTTGGTTTGCTTCCTCTTTCATTTGTTCTGTTGTTATATTGTTATTTCTGTTAGTTCTATTCTTATACTCATTATTTGTCGTTCTGGGTAACGGATTGGCTTACCTACTAGTGGTTTATAATAGGTGTCATCATGACTCGAAGAATCGGGTCGTGACAATAAAATAGGAAGAATAGTATTATTTATGCACTGATTTTGCGAAATGACAAATATTAAGGACCATCTATTTTTAGTAATGACGATATATAAATAAGAACGGAGGGAGTAACATTACTTTGAATTTTTTTTGTTTTCACGATCAAATAGTTTGAGAATAACTAAAAAACAAAAGTGGAAAGTAGTATTTAATTTATGTTCTAATTTTCTTTTCTTAATAAATGTGCATTGTCTCACAAATTAATGAAAATGGACCAAAGGGAGTAGGAATGAAGTATTGTAAAGTGAAATTCATTGAACGGAAAGGTAGGATTTACTCCCTCTGTCCAACAATAGTTGTTCACTATTGACTTGGCACACACCTTAAAAAATAATAAACAATAGGAGTAATATTACTACATTACCTTTTGAATACATTAAGTTAATTAATGTTTTGGAAAATGTATCAGATGTTGAATAGTATTTAATAGCAAGGTAAAACAGATACAAAAGGGTAAATTATCTCTTTATTTTCCAAACTAGAAAAGTATTGTTGGATAACTATTTTTAGTACAGTGGACGAGTAAAGATGGACAAAGGAAGTAATAAAACGAGAGAAACTATGCGTCAAATTCCTATTTTTGACATGTGAGGCTCTGAGTAATTAATAGTGCGACTGATTAACTTCTTAACAATTTGAAATTATTTTTTCTAACTATATATATATATATATATATATATATATAACTAGGAAATTATTGTGCAGTTGTGTTGGATTATCCATTAGAATTTCTGACCTCCATAAGCGGTTACTGCAGATATAATGGGCACAATATTGTTTTGGAAGGTACAAAATTTAGTACCAACAAAAGTTCTTTGGTTAAAATTAATATGTAAAATTAGGATGCCATTACCTAATCTTTGGCATTGCTCACCTCTTCAATATTGTCGTTCAAATCTGTACATTTCTAGTGACTAGTATGTAAGTTTTTGCTCCTTCAACATATTTTTGAAGGATGGTTTGGTTAGCTATTCTATCTTAAGAGGGATTACCAGATGATTTTATTAATGATTTGGCTTATTGGTTATTGGTTTAAAACAAACGGAAAAGGGCTAAAAATATCCCTAATTTATGAGAAATAGTTTATATATTGTCACAACCCAAAGTATACCCTAGGCATGACATGGCGAATAGGATTCCATGAGACCCTAAACAAGTCACTTGACATAAGCATGACGTAAAAGAAATACAACAAGAGAGAATAGGCAATAAAAGTTTCATGTTATAAGAAATCTAAACATAAGTGCGGAATACTAAACTGTGTCTCACATAGTCTTTCTAATATCATAAGAGTGGTTGGGACGTAACCCATACACTACATACAACTCTGAAACAAAAGCATGAAAGAAACGTAGCATAGGTGACATGGCCCTCAGAACAAGAGGACTCACCAAATTATCAAAGCAAAAGCAATCTACTAGTCACGAGCTTGTGGAGGAACGTCCGACCCTATATTATGAGATAATATAGGTATAAATATGCATTAGTATAAGGCATGTACTAAGTATGGGAAAATATGCATAAATGTAAATATGATATCATAATAGGCTTAAAACGTGTAATGCATGACCAAGTAGAATGTTTAAAAGCTTACAAGGCAAAATCATAAAGTCTTGAGACAAGGTCAAGCATTAGTAAAAAGACATAGTGTAAAACTTTTAAGAAAAATCATAGTTGTTTTGTGGGATATTAGCTTTAGCTGACAATAGACCATGTGAGTAATACCATGGAATCCGGTGTTACCTCACACCGAAAAGGGAGAGTCTACGTGCCAAGGTAGAACTCCATAACATTCATTAATGCTATGTGGATCCACTATCTAAGTATCTTAAGAGAATCATACAAGGGAACATAGTTTGGAACTAGAAATTGCTATTAGAGACTACCCTTTTTGAGCCTCCACCTCAAAGTTCTCTCGGTGCTATGTTAAATCCCAATGGAATAGATAAAGTCAATTATCAAAGCATAACATTAGGAAATAAAACAATCAAGTTTACCAATCAAAATCATAAAATCGTATAAGAGTAGTTCCTTTCAAAACCATGATTTTATAAAATAGTTCATATAGACACTTACCTTCCTAAGCATCTAAATCATAATTTCCTTTAAAATGTGAGAAAACCTTTCACAAATCATTGATACTTATCTTAAAATCATCCTTTAATCATAATTTCATCTTTTCATAAATTAGGCATAAATCCTTTATCAAAATCATGATCATAATTCATAGTACATAAGTAGAAATCAAAGCATAAAGCATAGGTCCATATGAAATCAATTATAATGTTAAAAAGTGATTCAAAAGATACTTGACCAAGTTTTAAGGAGTTTGTTAGTTTGTTTCCTTTATCTTAGCAAGTTTTGATATTGTGACAAATAAATAGCTAATTAGTAGTTAGTGGGTTAGTGGACCTAGATTTTAGTATTTTCAGTTTTTTGGTAAGCCTATTTATAGGACGGTCTTGTTGCTTTTATAATTAATCAGATTTGAAGAAGTTTGGAGTAACTTTTAATCTCTTTTGCTCTTATTTTGATTACCTTTTTCTTTCCAACAAATCTATTATCAAGAGCAAGGTTCCTTTCTGGAAGTTGAGTGAATTGTGAGGAAAAATTGCTGTAAATGGTATTTCATCATCTTCCCAGCAACTCATGCCAATTTTTACTGGTGAAAAGTATGAGTTTTGAAGTATCAAAATGAAAACTCTTTTCAAATCACAAGGATTTTGGGAGTTGGTTGAAGTAGGCTTCGTGGATCAAGTAGACTCTGACGAAGAGATGGAAAACTTAAAAGAGATAAAAAAGAAGGATGCCAAAGCACTATTCCTGATTCAACAAGCAGTTCATGACACAATTTTTAAAGAATTGCAGTAGCAACTACGTCTTCATAGGCATGGAAGATTTTGAAGAAGGAATTTCAAGGTTCAACTAAGGTGATTATGGTAAAATTACAGATTTACCGTCATGACTTTGAATCTCTTTCTATGAAAAGTGACGAATCTGTTCAAACTTATTTGTCTAGAGTTTCTTCTCTTGTTAATCAAATGAAGTCTTATGGTTAAAATATATCTGAAAAAACTATTGTAGCATAAGTTTTAAGGAGTCTTACTTCAAAGTTTGAACATATTGTTGCTGCAATTGAGAAATCTCATGACTTGTCTGATTATACTTTTGATGAACTAATGAATTCTTTGCAAGATCATGTGGAGAGGCTCCTAAGGTCACATGAAAAAAATGAAGAAAAGGCATTTCAGGTGAAGGGGGAGTCCATTCATCATAAAGATAAGATAGAAAACTTTGCAAATCGCGGAAGAGGCAGAGGTGTTTATTGAGGAAGAGGCCAAGGAAGTAATCGAGATAGAGGAGGTTCAAATGAAGAGAAGCAAACTAGGATGTTTCTGTGCAACTACTGCAGAACGCTAGGTCATAAAGAAGCTTATTGTTGGCAAAAGCAGAAGCATGAGAATAACCAAGCAAGCTTTGTAGAGGAAAATGATGATGACTATAAGTTGTTCACGACCCTTTATTGCGAAAAAAAAACTCCTAACAATTTCTGGTTTTTGGATAGTGGTTGTTCAAATCATATGTCTGGAACAAGATCATTGTTCAAGGAGTTCGATGAGTCAAAAAAATCAGATGTAAGGCTAGGAGACAACAAAAAGATTTAGGTTGAAGGCAGAGGTGTTGTTAACATTATGACCAGCCAAGGTAATGCTAAAATTTTAGAAGATGTGATGTTCGTTCCTAGTCTATCTCATAATTTTCTTAGCATTGGAGAACTAATAATTAGCGGATAATCAATTGTCTTTGACGATGGTGTTTGCATTATTAAAAATAAGAAATATGGGAAAATCATTGCTAATGTTGCAATCGCTAACATTAAAATATTACCTTTGGAAGTTTCAATGGTTGAGAGGTGTACTATGGTAGCTAGTGGAGATAATGAAATTTCACTATGGCATTTGTGTTATAGGCATTTAAATGTTAATGGATTAAAGTTATTGAGCCAAAAGGAAAGGGTTTTTGGACTACCGAAAGTTGAGAATCTTGATTTTTGTGAAAGTTGTGTTTATGGAAAACAAAGTAAAAGGTTTTTTCCTGTAGGCAAGTCTTGGAGAGCTTCTGTTTGTCTTGAGTTAGTACATGCTGATTTGTGTGGTCCTATGAGTGTTGAGTCCTTAGGGGGAAGTCATGTAGGCAAGTCTTGGAGAGCTTCTGTTTTTCTTGAGTTAGTACATGCTGATTTGTGTGGTCCTATGAGTGTTGAGTCCTTAGGGGGAAGTCGATACTTTCTGCTTTTTACTAATGATTATAGTCGTATGAGTTGGATATATTTCTTGAAATTTAAATATGAAACTTGTGACAATTTCAAAAAATTTAAATCTTTTGTTGAGAGGCAAAGTGGATGTAGACCCAACACTTTTCGGCAAGATAGAGGTGGTGAGTTTATGTCAAAAGAATTAAGTTTCTTTTGTAAGGAAATTGGAACACACAGGGAGCTCACAACACCTTATACACCAGATAAAAATTGTAACACCCCAATTTTTGAAAAGAAAGAAAATGTTGTTTTAAAATTTTTCTGGTGCCAGTGACGACGGAGACCATCTACAGACCGTAGGTGGAGTGACGGGCCATAGATGGGGACCGTTGATGGCCCTGTCAATTTTATGAATTTTGAGTTTCTGAACCTTGACCTACGGAATAGTAGGACGCTTCGTAGTTTAGTTGACGGGCCGTAGATGGGTTCCGTAGATTCCTTCCAGACTTAGCCAAATTTTCAGTCCAAAACGAACTTTCTGAATCGATTGACGGAAGAGCAGGACGGTCCTTCAGTGGATGTACGGACCGTAGATCCTGTCCGTCGTTTGGCCCCGACAGTTTTATTTAAGTGTTTTTTGGACTTTTCCATAAATGTTTATTACTTATCCTAGACAATTTTGCCCCTTAACCCTGGCCCTATTTATATTTTCTAAGCCCTAATCCCTTCATTCCAACTCTCATCTTCCAAAAATATTCCTCTCTCTAGAAGAACAAGAAGAAGAAGAGAGCTAGGGTTCTCATAAAGGTCATCAATCCTCCTTTTATTTCAAGGCTTTGGAATTAAGGTATGATAGTATTTACCATTTAGAGTCTTTCCTCCAATGGGTCCTCTTTTCCTTGAGGTTTTCAAGGTTTAGTCTTGCCTAAGAGAGCTACAGTTTTTGACAAATTCTTATGGGTTCTTCATTATGCTTTCCATTGTTGATGTTATAGTTGATAGTGCACGATCTAGCGTGGTAAAGTAAGCTAGTGCACGATTTAGCGTGATTTACATGCAACTTGACGAATCCCATGAGTCCATGCTAAGTTTCCCCCAATTTTTTATTATGCTTATGATTGTGGGTTGATTTGAGAAAAGATGAATTGCATGAACTCTTTGTGAATTGAGCTAAGGATTATGATTATCAAGCTATGAATTTCATGTAAGACTATGAATGATTAAAAGAGGATAATTTATGAAAAGATGCTTGTTCAATCAAAATCTATGATGTTCCTTTATTATGTGGGTTCCCTCAATTATGACTAAATTGCCTTGATTTATGTCTTTTTAAGTATTAGCTTGCATAGAATTGCATGTTTTGAGGTGAAGCTTATGAACCCATGATTTATGAGTTAAGAGCATGATGAGCTATGTAAATATGAAGCTTATGAACTCATGTATGTTTTATGAAGATTATGATATGTTAATGCAATGTTGAGTTGTGAAAGGGTTTCTCATGTAATGCTCAACCTATGAATGTGAAAGGTTTTCTCACACGTAATGATTCATAACTTGTTGAAAGGTTTGCTCAACTAAGCTTGAATCCACGATTAAGGAGCTATTCTATGAACGAACAAGAGGCGATTACTCATGTTTCCTAATATAGACAAGAGGCGATTACCCATGTCTACTAATAATGAAATCATGACTAAGGATAGACAAGAGGTGATTACCCATGTCTACTTAAGATAAAATGAACCATGATAAATCTATGGGAAGTATTCTTAGTACCGAGTTGACAAGTGGCAATTACCCATGTCCCATAACATATGTGCCACTATAGGGTGATGGTTTATGATAGACACTAGCTAGTAGATCCACATAAGCTAAGAAGTTCATGGTCTTACCTTGGCAAGTAGGACACCCCTTTTCGATGTGGGGCAGACACCGGATTCCATGTTGATAGCTCACATGGTCTCATATGTCGGTTAAGGCTATTTCCCCACAGCTAATGAACTTAAGTGTTCTTATGATGATGTAAAGTAAAGGAAAGATGAATAGCTTGTCTTGGCCTTGGTTTATGCTTCATGTTTCTTATATTCTATCATGTTTTAGCTTGGCCATTACATGTCATAATTATATGTCATTCTAGCATGTTTTATATGCCTTATGTACATTGTTGTCATACTTGGTACTTGATTGTACTAACTCATACTCTTGCCTACATAGATTCTATTGATGTAGGGTTTGGCGGCTCCTCTCATCCCACTCGTGGCAAGTTAGTTCTAGTGATCGTGAAGACTTGGTGAAGCCTCCTATGTCCGAGGGCCTAACCTTGTTACTTTTTCATGCTTTCCATTATTTTTGATATTGTACTGGGCTGCGTCCCAAACCTTCATTTCTATTCTATTATGTTAGATGGCTTGAGACATGAGATGTAGACGTCCGTTGTTTTTTATTAAAGCTTTGTTATAAAAATGCTCTTCTGAACTCTTACTTCTCTATTATCTTGTATTTATGTATGCTAAAGGCTTTTATGAGGCCTCTCAGGGTCTTGTATGCTGTGTTACATCTAGGAGCTACCCTGGGTTGTGACAAACTTGGTATTCAGAGCACAAGGTTTTAGAAAGATTCTAGGATGTCTCATAAGCCACGTCGAGTAGAGTCTTGTTCATGAGTGTGAAGCGCACCACATTTATGAATGAGAGGCTACAAAATGATTAGGAAACTCCTCTTCTTCATCATCCTTAAGTCGTGCTATAGAGTATTACTCTATATGTCTCTCTCCTAATCCCTATCCTACGCGTTTTAGGATATGGCGTCTCGAAGAGCTTATACTCGAAGGAATGCGAGAGAGAATGCAGAGCAAGAGACTCCTTCTCAAGCTCCTCAAGTTCTGGCTGATCCTTTGGCCGAGCAAGTAACCAATGCGGAGTTCAGGGCTAGTTTTCATGTGTCGGCCCAAGTCATGATGGCTCAGGACAATAGGGAAGTTGTGGCTCCCGTGAACCCAAATTAGGGTACGGCGGCATCAAGAGTGAGGGACTTCACTAGGATGAACCCTCCGGAGTTTCACGGTTCTAAAGTGGAGGAAGTTCCTCAAGAGTTTATTGATGAGGTTTATAAAGTGTTGATGATCATAGGAGTGTCACCGACGGAAAAGGTGGAATTGGCCGCCTACCAACTCAAAGGTGTCGCTAAAATTTGGTACAACCAATGGAAGAGCGAGATGGCGGTTGATGAAGGTCCTCTAGAGTGGGAGAGATTCAAGGGTGCTTTTCTCGATAGATTCTTTCCCCTTGAGATGAGGGAGGCGAAGGTACTTGAGTTCATCAACCTTCGTCAAGGGAGTATGGGTGTGAAAGAGTATGCTTTGAAGTTCACACAGTTTGCTCAATATGCTCCTTCTATGGTTGCCGATCCTAGGGCAAGAATGAGCAAATTTGTTTCGAGAGTGTCTGAAATGGTGGTCAAGGAGTGTCGTACCGCCATGCTTATTAATGATATGGATATTTCTCGCCTCATGATTCATGCACAACAAATAAAGGAGGAGAAGCTCAAGGAATGGTTTAGGGACTCCAAGAGGGCTAAGACTTGTGATGGTGGTTTCTCTCATTCAAGGTCCGATGGACATGGTTGTTATAGGCCTGGGCAAAGGTTCTCTAATCAAGGTTCTTCCAACGATCCTCCTACGTTCAAAAAAGGAAGGGTGTCTAACCCTAAGCCTCAAGGAGGAAATGGTAATGGCTCCTCATTGCCTACTTGTGCCAAGTGTGGGAGGAAACATGAGGGTACTTGTCTAGCCAGTTCGAATGCATGTTTTTGATGTGGTAAGACGGGTCATAAAGAAAGGGATTGTCCCTTGGCTACTAAGAAGGGAGGAGAAAATCATCGAAGGGCTCAACCCTAAAATCTAGCAAGTTCTAGTGGAAATCAAAAGCAAAACTAGTTCTATGCACTTCAGGCCCGTCATGAGCAAGAGTGTTCTCCCGATGTAGTTACCGGTATGTTGAAAATCTTCCACTTTGATGTTTATGCTTTGCTTGATCCCGGTGCTACGTTGTCTTTTTTGACGCTGTATGAGGCTATGAAGTTTGATGTTGTTTCGGATGTGTTGCTAGATCCATTCCGTGTCTCTACTCCTATCGGTTAATCTATTGTGGATAAGAGAGTCTATAGAAATTGTTCCGTCTCTTTATTCCATAGAGTCACTCATGTGGATCTTGTAGAGCTTGATATGCTAGACTTCGATGTTATCCTCGGGATGGATTGGTTGCATTCTTGTTATGCCTCTATTGATTGTAGGACCTGAATGGTCAAGTTCCAATTTCCAGATGAGCCTATCTATGAGTGGAAAGTGGAAAATTCTACGCTTAAGGGTCAATTTTTTTCTTGTCTACAAGCTAGAAATATGATTTCTAAGGGTTGCATGTACCATCTTGTTAGGGTGAGGGCTGTGCATTCTGAAACCCCTACTCTTGAGTCAGTCCCCGTTGTTAACGAATTTTTGGAATTGTTTCCCAATGATTTACCCGGTGTTCCTCCCGAGAGGGGAATAGAATTCGGTATTGACCTTCTCCCCGATACGCAACCTATATCTGTTAGTCCTTATAGAATGGCTCCGATAGAGCTTAAGGAACTAAAACAGCAATTGAAAGATTTGTTGGATAAGGGTTTCATCTGACCAAATATTTCTCCATGGGGTGCTCCGGTCTTTTTTGTTAGAAAAAAAGATGGTTCACTCCATATGTGTACTGACTACCGCCAATTGAATAAGGTTACTATCAAGAATAAGTATCCTCTCACGAGAATTGATGATTTGTTTGACCAACTCCAAGGGGCTAGTTATTTCTCTAAGATTGATCTTCGTTCGGGCTATCACCAATTGAAGGTAAGGGCGGATGACATTCCGGAAACGGCTTTCCGGACTAGATATGGGCACTATTAGTTTCTAGTGATGTCTTTCGGGTTGACTAATGCTCCGGCCGCATTTATGGATTTGATAAATCGGATGTTTAGACAATACCTGGATATGTTCGTCATATTGTTTATCGATTATATCTTGATTTACTCAAGGAGTGATAGTGAGCATGCTGATCATTTGAGGATTGTGTTGCAAGTTCTCAAGGACCAACAACTCTTTGCTAAGTTCGAGAAATGTGAGTTTTGGTTAAAGTCCGTAGCTTTTCTTTGTCACATTATTTCCGGTAAAGGTGTCGAGGTAGATCCTAAGAAGATGGATGCGGTTAAGAATTGGCCTAGACCTCTATCACCTTCGGATATTCGTAGTTTCTTGGGTTTAGCCGATTACTATCGAAGGTTTGATGAAGGTTTTTCTTCAATTGCTTCACCATTGACGGCCCTAAATCAAAAGAAGGCTAAGTAAACTTGGTCCGCAAGGTGTGAAGCGAGTTTTCAAGAGTTGAAAGATAGACTTACCTCGGCTCCGGTGTTGACCTTACAGGAAGGGTCCGATAGGTTTATGGTCTATTGTTATGCTTCAAGAATTGGGTTAGGGTGTGTACTTATGAAAAATGGGAAAGTCATTGCTTATGCTTCAAGGCAACTAAGGGTGCATGAAAAGAATTACGCTACTCATGATTTGGAGTTAGCGGCGGCTGTGTTTGCTCTAAAGATATGGAGGCATTACTTGTATGGTGTCCATGTTGACGTCTTTACCGACCATAAGAGTTTGCAATATGTATTTAAGCAAAAAGATCTAAATCTTCGCCAACGGAGGTGGCTTGAGCTATTAAAGGACTATGACATGAATGTCCTCTATCACCCCGGCAAGGCTAATGTGGTGGTAGATGCTCTCAGTCGGATGTCAATGGGCAGTGTTGTCCATATAGGGGAGGGTAAGAAGGAACTAGTTCGAGATGTTCATAGGTTAGCCCGTTTGGGTGTTTGATTGGTTGATTCCACCAAAGGTGGTGTTATGGTTCACAATGGTTCAGAATCGTCCTATGTACATGATGTGAAAGCTAAGCAAGATCTTGACCCGAACCTAGTCGAATTGAAAGAAGCGGTGCTAAAGAAGTCCGTTGAGGATTTCTCCCAAGGGGGAGATGGAGTACTCAAAAATCAGGTTCGTTTGTGTGTTCCCAATGTAAATGACTTAAGAGGACAAATTTTGATTGAGGCTCATAATTCTCATTATTCCATTCACCCGGGAGCTACCAAGATGTACCATGAGTTGCGGGAGATCTATTGGTGGAATGGGATGAAGAAGGATATTGCGGAATTTGTGGCTAAATGTCCTAATTGTCAACAAGTGAAAGTTGAGCACCGAAGGCCGTGAGGTTTGTCCCAAGATATTGATATCCCTACTTGGAAGTGGGAAGATGTGAACATGGACTTTATTGTTGGCTTGCCACGCACTCGGCGGCAATATGATTCAATTTGGGTGATTGTAGATCGTATGATGAAATCAGCTCATTTCTTTCCCGTCAAGGTTTCTTATTCGGCGGAGGATTAAGCTAAAGTTGTACTTGAAGGAGTTGGTTAGGTTGCATGGAGTGCCTTTATCCATTATCTCAGATCGTGGACCATCCATGAAATCGACATCAAATCTGAAGGTGTTCAAAAGTGACACTATTTTATAGGAGTTGCAAAGACAAAATCACCAAGTCTATCAGATCGAAAAGATGTTGGCGATCATGATATCCTCATAGCAATCGAAGTTATCAAAACTTGAAGATATCATTGATAAACTCAAGTTTATTGAGTTTGTCAGGAGGCGGGAGTGACTTTAATCTTTGTGTAAAAGAATTAAGTCATTTACCTCAGTAACTCTGTCTTTTAAAAAGAGAGAGTCGTGATCACGACGGGCGTATACGTCAATATGTTTTTTATTTTTTGTCTATTGGGCTGATTGTCATGTATCTATTTAGGCATACATTTTCCTTTGCCATGTGAGGGTCAATATTTTGGATTATTGGGTATCCACCCCATAAGTGGATTATGTGTTTTACTTGTTAGGCTAATAAGTGGTTTGTATATTTTGTTGGTCTATTTCAGGTTCCTATTTGAACTATGTTGGATTATTATCAAGCATCCACCTCGTTACAGTTGGAATATAATCGAGCCATCCACCTCGTTACATTTGGACTATTATTGAGCATCCACCTCGTTACAGTTGGAATATTATCGAGCCATCCACCTCGTATAGTTGGACTATTATCGAGCATCCACCTCGTTATAGTTGAAATATTATCGAGCCATCCACCTCGTTACAGTTGGACTATTATCGAGCATCCACCTCGTTACAGTTGGAATATTATCGAGCCATCCACCTCATTACAGTTGGACTATTATCGAGCATCCACCTAGTTACAGTTGGAGTATTATCGAGCATCCACCTCGTTACAGTTGGAATATAATCGAGCCATCCACCTCGTTACATTTGGACTTTTATTGACCATCCACCTCGTTACAGTTGGAATATTATTGAACCATCCACCTCGTATAGTTGGACTATTATCGAGCATCCACCTCGTTATAGTTAGAATATTATCGAGCCATTCACCTCGTTACAGTTGGACTATTATTGAGCATCCACTTCGTTACAGTTGGAATATTATCGAGCCATCCACCTCGTTATAGTTGGACTATTATCGAGTATCCACCTCGTTACAGTTGGAATATTATCGACCCATCCACCTCATTACAGTTGGACTATTATCGAGCATCCACCTCGTTACAGTTGGAATATTATCGAGCCATCCACCTCGTTACAGTTGGACTATTATCGAGCATCCACCTCGTTACAGTTGAATTATTATCGAGCCCTCCACCTCGTTACATGTTGACTATTATCGAGCATTCACCTCATTAGAGTTGGATAATATTCGAGCATCCACCTCGTTACAGTTGGATTATTCTCGAGCCTCCACCTCATTACAGTTGGATTATTATCGAGCATTCACCTCATTACAGTTGAAATATTATCGAGCCTCCACCTCCTTATAGGTTGACTATTATCGAGCATCTACCTCGTTACATTTGGATAATATTCAAGCATCCACCTCGTTACAGTTGGATTATTCTTGAGGCTCCACCTCGTTATAGTTGGATTACTGTAGAGCCTCCACCTCATTACAGTTGGAATATTATCAAGTTTCCAACCATGTAGCAGCAATATCCTACCAATGGAGCATCATCATCTTGTTAATAGAGCATCAACATCATCATCCTATCAATGAAGCATCGTCATCAATAATATTGCATTATTGAGAAACTCATCATCATGTCGCACTATATCAATTCATCATCTACTGCGTCAAAACTGACGGAGGCTGATGCAAAATATTTATAGAAAAGAACATGTGCTGAATACAGTAAAACATACCACTTTTCTATTTAAATAACAGTTTCTACTAACAAGTTTATCTCAGTCTTTGTCGAGAGCATCCAAGATGATGAATTCTCAAACAAACCACAAGTGCGGACGATATAAAAAAAGATGCAACACAACGTGGAATTTTTTCTTAGTAACGAACTAGGACATAGTCCAAAGAGGAATATCAAACTCTTAGGATGTGAGCTGATGAGCGATTTCCACCACAATCAAACCACACCCCTATCAGAAGGCATGTGGGTTTCTCTTTGAGATTATCGGTTTCAGTTTCGCATCCGGAGAACTTCGACTCTCACTGGGGGCAACTCTCCAATCTAAGTGACAATGCACCAAGAGCTTTGAAAATTATGTCCGTGTAAGTTCTTAATTATGGGCGTGAAGTACACCACATTCATGACTAAGAGGTTGCAAGCCTCTTTTTTCATACTCGACTTATTTGTCACTCTTCCAGAACCAAAGGTTATCTTGCATACAAGATTTCCTTTTCAACCAATCGAGTCGAACTACAAGCAGCCTGATTCCTGAGTTAGGGATATGTAGGCGGGATCAATGTTGAAAACTCGGCTGTATTCTAACAATTTTTCTTAAATCTTATTCCCGAGCATTTCGGTTTCTTCATAGTTCGATGCCGGAAAAGTTTTTAACTCTTTCAGAATCATGCGTTAAATCAAGCGTATTGAACTACAAGTGGCCTGAATTCTCATATAGCCTGAGATATGTAGGAAACCCGATTCCGGGATTCGGCCATAATTCCTAAAGTCCGTACCAAAATCCCTTTCCTGAAGATGAAGATGTGGTCGGTCAAAATTGGATTCGTTAATCTCATTTGCCTCGAATTTCTTACATCAATCCAAGTCAAATAAGGGACAGTTGTTGACACCCAATTATGGACCTCCACGATATGGATTAGTTTTCAAGCTTCTAAATTTCAAACAATTTAAAATAATTAGTCTTGTGAAATTCAAAATACATGTCAAGTTTTTAAAAGTAATTTAAGTCTTTTGTATAAATTTTAAATGATAAATATAGTTTTTACATTTTATGAATATTCGAAAATCAACTAAAAAAGATTTTATTTTAGTTAAACATTTTATTAAATTAGTTTTAGTATAAATTGTAACTTATATTTTTTTTGAATTAGTTAGTTAATAATTAAGTTAATTATTTTACTTTGCTAAGATTAAGAAGCTCGTTAGTTAATTATATTAATTCATTTTTATTTAAGTTTTAGCCGATTTCACCTAACTTACCTAATTTGGCTAAATCTTTAACTTACTTTGGCTAAATTGTCAATTCATATGGCCATCTCTCCAAATACAAATCTAACCATTTCACTCCCTTTTAAACCCATTTCAGCTTTTATTTTGGCCCAATTTCAATACCAATATTGGCCCAACATTCCAATCCACAGCAACCCAATTACCCCAGCCTATTCCCTATACAATTCCCAGCAGCCCACATACAATAAAATACTCCATTTACTAAAAAAAATAATAGAATAGTAATAATAATAATAATAATAAATAACCCTAGCAGCCTTGGACCACATCCAACCACCCTCACTTCTTTTTTTTTCTTTTTTTCCCCTTTTTTTTTGGGATTTCCAAATCTCTTCCATTTTTGCTTTTGGAAAAGAAGAAAGCAGTTCAAAAATTTTGAATTTTGCTCAAAGGATTTCCCCCCAAATCAATCCAAAATTCCTCCTATAAATATCCTTTTGGTTCACTCTTTGGAGGAGGGGGAAAAGAAAGGAAAAAAGAAGAAAAAAAGGGAGAGAGTTGAGAAGTTGGAGACGAGAATATTTTTTTTGAAGTCGTGATTTTAGATTGAATACAACATCATAATAACCTCAAAAACCATAGAAATTGGGTCTAGTTTTCTCTGAATTTTTTTTTGTCTCATCGGAAGTTTTTATTTTTATTTTTATTTTTATCGGAATCTCGCTTGTGGTGTTGGAAGAAGCTTCATCATTAGCTTGTCGCCCCAGAACGCTGCCCAGAAAGAGGTGACGATGCTTTCCTTCTTTGGTGCATGAATAAATGTTAATAGTAATCTATAGTTTGATTTGGACCTTATTTGAGTTGTCTTTATTTTTTCTATGGTATTTTAAATTGGGACAGTAGTATACATGTTTACAGCTTTGTGTATCTTGACATTAAGTTCCATGGATTGCTACTGATGTGTTTTATTTTATGATATGACATCAACCCGAGTCCACTTTGGACTCCATTCTTGCATTTCATCGAGTTGAGACCTATTTTCGAGTCAGCCCTATCTTGTTCAAGTTGCTGGGAAGTTAAAATACAGGGAAAATGGAAGGAAAAATGCAGGAAAAGGCTGATATACATGTCGATATACACTGATATACAGCATGTGTATGCAAAAATGGGATTTTGAGCTATAGGTCAAAATCCAACAAACGCAGGGCAAAAAATTGAATTATAGGTTGCAGGAGTTGAAGTGGGTTGTATACATTCGGTGTACAGTCCCATATACAGAAAAAAGGCCAAAATACATCCCATATACAAACAATATACACTTGGTGTATACAAAGTGGTTTGGGAGCGAAAATTGGCCCAAAGGGCCATGAAAGCAGCAACTCTCTTCTCTTTTATTATTTGGGCCAAAGCCCATATTTTTGTATATTTTGTTAGATTAAGACAGGTACTATTGGGCCAAAGACCCACTTATTTTTGATAGATTATTGTTAGTTTAAGACAGGTGCAGGTGGGCCAAAGATCCAAATCAGATGTTAGGCCCAAGTACTGGCCCAGTCGGACATGATATAGACTTGGGCCCAAAATCACTACTTACTTTATTTGTTGTTTGTATCCAAGTGCTACTTGTTTATTTTGATAATCAATTTTAAGATTATCTTATTCGAAATTTCCAAAGGATGGCTATTTTGCATTAATTGTTTATAAATCTTGATTTCAAAAAAATAAATAAATTAGTAAATGCTTAAATTTTCAAATTGATTTTCTGAATATTCATAAGTTTTCCTTCCTTAGTCATATATAAAAAAAATGTTCTTTTCCCTAAAAGATTTTATCTAAGTATGAAGTTATGTCTTTTCTTAAAATTTGTAAGAATGCCTAGTTTTTTTCTATCAAGTTAGCCAAATATTTTTAAATAGTCGGTCAACAGCAAGTTAGCGGGCATTTCGAGTACCTAACACCTTCTCGAAATGTACATTGAACCTTCGAACCCCTTTGGTTATTTCAAATTGATTTTTTCTTTTTTAAAATCGTTTTGAAATTAAGTTTTCTTGATTTTTCTATAAAAATTAAGTGGCGACTCTCCTTAAATAACTTTTTTTTTCTAAATAAAACACACTTCACATAAAATAATTCCAAAAATTCGATCCTTGGAGCATTTCCATACATCTTCCGGAGATGTGTCTCCTTCATCTACATCAATTAGAATACAAACTAAAATATAAAAACTATCATTGTGTAAGCAAATATAGATATATCTTTATTTCACTCTAATCTATAACTAATTGATAAAACTAATGACTTTCCTTTCAAACATTCAATCTCTATCTATCAATATTCTCACATATGATGACATCTTCGATCCAAATGCAACATTAATGTTACTTCTCCTAATATTTCTAAAAAGATCAATGGTATTTCTTTCTTCTGCCCTGGCTGGCTTTTAGCTATGACTGAAAAGGAAACCAAAAAAGTAATTAAACAAAGAGAAAAAAATATATGATAAAATGGATTCTTAATCAGAGAGAATTGCCATATTTAATTAAAAAGATCAAATAAGATTTGAAAATTCAATTGCTCTTCTAAGTAACTTTAAATAAGGAACTTTTGGTAAGGGAAGATGAAAAAAATCAAGTTATTATAATTTTTTTTAGCTAAATATAAAAAAAGACCCATCAAATTCCTATTTAATTGTTATGACCCATCAATTTCCTACTAAACTGTTGTGACCCTTGGGTCTTCATCAGTTTCCTCTCAAACAAAACAGGGTTGAAACACTTTTAACTGAAGAAGTAGCGTGCAAGAAAAGGAAGAGACTATAGGCTTAAATCATAATTATGAGTATTTAATTTATACATTTTCTGCACTATCAATGTATAATATGTAAATGATTTTTTTTTTAAAAAAGGGTAAAATAGTAATTAAACTTTTAACTTGAGATCTTCCCACTTTTAATAATATATATATATGATGATGATATGATATGATGATATGATGATGATATATGATGATTGATGGACATAATGGCAACTCTGCAAATTGAGAATCAGGTGATCAGTTCATTATCATCACTGGCTTTCTATATGTGTGTTTTTCCAAATATGGAAGTACATAAAGCATAAGCGGTTTAGAGATTAAGAAAAGAGAAGGATATCAATTGGGAAAACTTCGAAGTCAAATTTAATTGGGTCAGCATTGAATTTGTTAAATCCTACATGAAAGTTAAATTTGTGCCTTAATTCAAACAGTCCCCATAATAATTTGAAGATATAATACCTAGATAGACACTTTAACTTGACCTCGACTAACAATTAAACATTTCAACTTTGAGAATGCATATCTAGACACCTCAATTCATCCACGACATGTCTTGTGGACACCAATGCTGACATGGCCTATAAATTTTGGATGTGTCAAAAATTCAGTGGAGACTAGTTGACGTGTCTAGATGTGCAAAGTTAGAGTGTTCAATTGCCAATTGAGGCAAAGTAAAGGTGTCTATCTATATGCCTAATTTGAATTACAATAAATTGGAGTTTGAATACTACCAAATTAGGGGGAGACCATCAAGCGTCAAGCCAACTGCCCGACCTTCTAATTTCTGAATTGAATATCCACTTGTTCGAATAATAAATTCTTCATTAAGTGATGATCGATGGAATTGTTTCATCTCCTCCATCATTTTCCATTCGTCTATGACTAAATCCTATACAAGTCACAATACATATTTTCCCGAGTGCAGTTATAGATGACAATACATACTTCAACAATTCCATTTTAACTTTATTGTCACTATCAAAACCTCGAGTCATGATGGAACCTTCCATAACCCACTAGTAGGAAAGTCAACCCATATCCCAGAACGACAAGTAGCAAGAATATCGGGTAAAAACAAC
This sequence comes from Solanum appendiculatum, assembly GCA_018342035.1. Classification (NCBI taxonomy): domain Eukaryota; kingdom Viridiplantae; phylum Streptophyta; class Magnoliopsida; order Solanales; family Solanaceae; genus Solanum; species Solanum appendiculatum. The sequence continues at coordinate 1,253,397 of JAGDQO010000399.1, read as the reverse complement.
AACCAACTTAGAGAAAGATGAAACAAGTATAATAAATGTAGCAGAAGATAAGAACAAGAGAATATATACAAACCAAAATGAAAGATCCAATCCTATGACTTGATGGTCACAAGTACAGAGCCACTAAAAAGAGAATAAGTCCCAAAAGTGGACCAAAAATAAAAACTTGTCTCAAATACAAAAGACTAGTCAATGCTATCAACAGAAGGAAACATACTGATCTACGACGCCATAAGCTCACCCTCAGTCTCCGGAGATCCTCGCAGCTGGCCTGTACTCAATGCTGCTGATTGGCACTCGAATCAGCATCAAGAAAACATATGTAGAGTGTAGTATGAGCACCAAAATAATAGATACCTAATAGGCATCATAGGCAGACTGAGCTTGGATAGTAAAACTACTAATGAAAAGCGAGAAGTAAAAGCAATAAGAGGTCAAACAAGCGAAGCGATTACAAAAGATTAACTATAGTGCACACGAGTCTAGGAAAGGACAAATGGAAAGGTAAATAGCTAGCTATAACCTAACTGGACCCCATAAGCCCAGAAGGTACACTCATGCGCAATTGAAAGTAAATAATTGATAATGCTAAAATCACCCTCTAAAACAAATCCAAAGAGTGAGCGGTCGTCATCAATAAAAATACCCTACTAAGAGTCGGGGTCAAATCCCATAGGGAACAATGTAATGGCAATTGAAGAAATAAAGGTTAACTAGATACTAATTTGAATATAAACAAGCAATGTACAAAATTATCAAATAAAAGGCAATTTTTCTAATTAGACTACAAATGGGGGCCAAGACGATATCAACCAAGGGAAATGGGAATTGGAAAAACTTGAGCTTTAATCAATACTCAATGGTCCATTGCAATTCAAACCAAGATCATTCAATAATAGATATGGTAGATAATCTTAATTCAACCCTAATCTCTTTTAGGTCTCAAAGGGTTATATCACGACGTCTCCTTTCTGTCTCAATTGCATCAATACAAAACAATCCACTACTTTAACTTAGACCTCTCTTTTGAGCAAGACTTGCATTCAACAATGAAATCCCAAATTATCTCCTTTCGGTCTCAAATTCAAGATTCAAAGATCAAATGCATTTATCAATCTAATTCTCCACTCTAATCAATCTCTTTTGAGCATCGATCAGAGATCGGAAGCTAAGATTGAGCATGCACTCTCAACCTATAAATTCAAACATGAAAACTAGATTGAACCTATTTCATGAAATCAAGCATGGAAACAAGGAACTATAAAAGTAATAGAGCAATTAATCAAACACCCAAATAGCTTTGTCTATTTCTAGCACAAAAGCCCCAATTTCATACAAGTCATTACACCCAAATTTCTAGCAATTAGGAACAAGGAAATGAAGAAGAGTAAAAGAGATTTACTAAAATAGAACACAATCTTCAAATCCACAACTGAAATGTGAGGCAACTTGCCTTCAATGTCTCAATCCCAAACTCAAGAACAATGTAAAATCTACTTTAAGATGAGTGTTTCTTCTCTCTACAATATTTCTCTCTCTAACAATTCTTGGATCATGCCTAATTTCCCAACCTAGCCCTCTTTTATGCATTTTTTGGTCCAAGGCTTGAGAAGTTCCCATTTTGCCCCTATCTGAAAAGGCGGGCTTCACAGAAGCGGTAAGCGAGCTTCGCAAAAGTGGAAATAAGCACGCTTAAGCGACCTCCGCCTTTTTGGCCCAGTTCGCAGAAGCGAACCCCGTGTCCTCGCTTAAGCGGACAATTGACTGGTTCGCTTAAGTGACCAGTCTTCCGCAGGTGTAATACCTAGGACTTGTTTTCTGCCAGGTTTTGCTCTTTTTCAGCTTTGATTCCACTTTTGATTAGCATTTTCTTTCCCAACATCAAAACACTTGAAACAACACAGTTCAAAGGATAATTAGCCTCTTTCTTTACTTTGAATGCCAAAAAATTAAGAAAAGAGCTCTAAATGAGTGCAAAGTTGCCACTCATCAATAATCCAAATGAACCGCCATAAGCCCGATGAGTACACAAAAGAGCTCAAGAAACTACTAAGCAAAGTTTAAGAGTATCCTAGAACCACTGCAGCTTTCCATAGACTCAAATCGCGGTAATGGCAACCAAAGAACCCAATAGAGTCACCAAGTCAAGACTCGAACCCAACAAATAGAGTTGATGCCCCGACTCAAACCGAGGCTGAAAGAGATGTGTCATGGCTTCGAACCTCAGCTAATAAAGGTATGTCAAGGCCTTGAACCATGACTAAAGATATACGCCAGGCCTCGAACCATAGCTAAGAACTTTGAGTGTCTCCAAACCACACACGCTTCCTCATACAGACAAAAACTATAGAGCGAAAACCATCATCAACACCACTTTGGACCTACTGCAGCTCCGAATCTAAGACCCAACCAAATAGCCAAAAAAGGCCCGAAATCATCAACAAACACGTCTGGGTCGAAACACAAGGGGGATTATGGATGAACGGTCATAAGAGTTGAGTTGTCAACTTGCTAAGGTTCATTATCAGATCCAAGTCTTCTATATCAACCTACAAGGAGCTAAGCTATACGAAGCGAAGTCAGAGAAATATCTAAGGTCTATTGGCTCCAAAACATAAGTCTAAAACAGTCACTAGACTACGCCTAGGCTAAGGCCAAAGACAATCTAACAACAACTATATAGTCAACCTAATGATAACACAAGACAAGACACAATCACAAAATTTAAAGTAGGCCTTCTTACGAACCCCAAAACTACTCAAAATAAGGCTAAGGCATGAATTCTAATAGCTAAGCATGATACAACCTAGAAAACCATCCCAAAACTAGCTAACCCACATGAATTCACAATTACAAGTTAAATCTAAAGTTTGGTAAGTTGTAGCCTACCTCAAAGAAGATTGCGTGTGCTCCAAAATAACAATAATTGGAGACAGACCAAAAATCGAGTCAAAATGGGATTGCGGGACCTGCATAAGGAATCCTAAAATTGACTCTTTCAAAATATCCTGAACAACCTTTTAAACTTGTGCCCCAAAATGGGACACAATTCAAGCTCGAAAAAGGCAGAAATGAGATCATGCATAAAAATGATACAAATAAAGAGTTCAGGAAGTCCCTCGGGATGGAAATTCACCTCAAAATCATACTCCCCGAATGCCCTAGAAGAATCCAACATGCATACACACAAAATACCGGCACAACGCAACAAGAATCACATTAATCAGAGGTCTACAACTCTCAAAAATGCATAATGAAGTTCTACCCTTTGCTGAAATCGCGACTAGTCTTCATTTTAAAGACCAAGAACACAACTTATCGCGATCGCATAGACAAGGATCGCGATCGCGGAGACAAGGATCGCGATCGAGGCCCACCAATTAAATGACCTACGTGACCACAGAGGTCAACCCTCATGACCGCACAGATCAAAGGTGGTCAACCCCACAAGAAGCCTTATTGCGATCGTGGCCTGGAGGCCATGTGGCCACGATGACCAAGTACATGACCATTCGCAATCGTAGAGGAATCATCACGACTATGATGAGGGATGCCACCTACAGCAGGTACTGATGCATCACCTAGAACTACAAGTTCTCAAAATCCCCAACGGGGTGCTCGACATTCGTTCAAAACCTCGTGCATACAAATGAGATATGCAACCCACAAAATTTGGCACTCCGGACTCAACAGATATATCAAAACTTCCAAGTGAGGTTTGTCTCGAAAAAAGTGGGTCCCACACCCAAACTTTACTTTAAGCCAAATTCTACAAGGGGGCTCAGGATGAGCTCAAAAACCTCAGGATCCGCACCAAAGGTTCTTCTACACAAAAATTGATGCTCTAGAGCTAACGAAACCGTCAAAGTTGCATTCTGAGGTCGTCTTCCTGATTTTTTGACCGAAATCAACCGTTCAAGTTTCAAAAGCTCCAAAACACATAGGCTTGCACAAAAACCAAACGAACGACCAGGTGACCGAACTGTCAGTCCCAATAAGTCATTAATAACTTGAGGTTTCTATAAGAATGCTCTAAATACCGAAAAGAATGAAGAAAGGAGAAAATGACCTCGAGGGTTATTACATTCATTTCCGCAAATTAAGTTCATATCTGCACTTTTGAGTTACTTTAGTGCAATTTTTTGCATCCCAAGAGATGTGTAACACTCTCCAGAGGTTCCTTAGAAGCATAAAACTTGAGAAACTAAAAAATGATTAATTGTCAGAAGAAGATACAACAAATCAACCTATTTACAATCAAACGATGAAAATTGAGATGTACTGTAATTCAGAACCTTACTAAGTTGGGACAAGCGGGTGATGAAGTAAAAAGCATATACAACCGAAAGTATGACACAATTAGCTAAAATTACAAAGAAAATTCAGTAGTGCATCCGAAAGATTTCCCAATGATGGTCATTACCTTTGAAATCTCAAGCGAAAACCGTCCCATTATAATTTCGTCAAAGAAGAGTGGCATTCTTGAAGCAATAAGATCTTGCTACTTCACTAAATTCAAAGAATTTAATAAATAGACGCATCAACTATGAATCTATCCAACTAGAGTGCAGCAAATCAATGTTACACGTTCAAGTAATGATCTACTTGAAAGGAGGGTCTGAAATGATGTGGCTTTGATGGTCGCAAACCAATAGATAAGAGTAACAATTTCTTCGAGTTAAGCTAATTTTAGAAGTGAGTTTTATAAATTGAGATTGAAATTGGCTGCCAATATGCTATTTCTTGACATTTTCTTAGTGTTTCAAAAATCCAGCTTGATAAAATTCTAATTTTAGAGAAGAGATTACAACAAAAATCATAGGCACTAACAGGTTCAACAATGAAGAGTTGTAGACTGTGAATCATCTTCTTATGCATTGAAGAATAGCTAGACAATGTTGGAAATTTTACTTCTTGAAGGAATTATTGGAGAGTTGGCAGCACCAGAGAAAGCACTAGAGAATGCATAATGCTTTGAAGCAAATCCAGAGAACTATACCTTTATGCATATTCTGGACTATTTGGCTAGAAAGAACTGACGCTTGTTTTGATGGGGAAAAAGAGGATATATCTAGAGTTAAAAACAAGTGTTTACATAATATGTTTTGTTGGTGTAAAAGTAGTTTCATTGATAATACAGATCAATATATGGAGTTTTTGGCGTTGCTAGGGAGATGTTGTAATTGACTGTATGGATATTCCCTAACCCCAAAATAGCATATCCAAATTATAAGAAAGCCTATAGACGCTACAATTGCAGTATGGATATTCCCCACAGTCTTTTGTAACTTTTGGTTTTGGTACCTTCTTGGTACTTCGTCAATAAACCATTACCTTATCTGAAAAAACGGAGAGAAAGAAAGATGGGTAGTGGAAGAAGAGAGATGAAGGAGCTCGATGATTTGGATGAACAAGAAAGGATGATTTGTAAAGTTTTATTAACTATGATACACGTGCAAGACCTGTTAGATCCAAGTATTTGGGGTGTTCAACCGACAGTGGAGGTCAAGTTAAAAAGCCTATCTATATATTCTGCCTAATAATTAACTCAATCGATTGATGTAGAAATGTGGAGGAATTGGGCAAGGTTGTTTCGGGAGCTCAAAAGGAAGAATCTAAAAAAATAAAGAATGGGAAAATCATGGGCAAATTTGTTTTCTAGTGGCAAGAGGAATGGACTTGAGCTATGTTGCACCGATAAGCTAGAGTGGTTGAGTTGCAATAAAAATGGAAACACACAATGACATTGTACTGGTTCAATGGAACTTCAAAGCTTGAATTTCACAATAAAGGGTATTTTGTTATACGATTCAATAGCATATGTCACGCTCCAAAAGGCAAGCGTAGCAGAAATGGAAACAGCGCTGTAAATAACATAACATGAAAAATAAAGTCATAGTTCCCATGCACAACCATAGACCTCCCACAATGTGTCTGGAACCTCTAAGACCATAGATGATAATGATGACACTAGACATGAATCCCCAACTCATCCAAAAGAAAACATCTTGTTCCCCAATTTATGTGAAGGGACTCATAGTATGATGGTTAATATACTTAATTTTGATTCAGAATTCCGGTATAGATTTGCTTGAATATTTTAAAATTACACGAAAAGTACTATAAGTCAGCATGCCCATAAAACCTATTTTACTTATCTGTTACAACAAAATATTAAGGACATCTAAGGAAATTTAAAAATGGGAAGAGTGCTATCCTACTACTTCCAAGTATTAGGTTAGCCAAAACTTCAATATATTTAGGGGCCAGGTAACTTACTAGAACGATAAACTTCGTATTACAAGAAAGGTTATCTGGTCTGAACGGACATAAGTGAAAAGTTCCAATGTATAAGAGCTAGTCTGAACCTACCAATGGAAGTTATGTGAGCTGTAAACACTATTATATTTCGCCTGAATCTACAAAATTATTCAGGGATCAGTAAAGATGCATTTACAACATAACTTCTCCATCCTCAGGCAGTCACTAGAGGAAGAGATCCTTTAAAAGGAAGCATAAAAGAATAGGTTACGTACCTCATACTATCTATCAACGCAACAACAAAAATTCGAGAGGTGGACTTTTGTCCAATCATACCATCACCATCACCTGCCTCTATTAGATTGTCACGACCCAAAAATCAGGTGTGATGACACTTTTCCTATCCCACCAGGACAAGTCAGCCTAAACCCAACAAATTGAAATAAAAGCGGAAATAAGCAATTCAAAGAAGAAGAACAATAGCGGAAGACTTTCAAAACTTAACAATCCTTCCCAAGACTGGTTGTCACTTGTACAAGCCACTAACACAGAATTGAAATGAAATTACAAGTCTCAATGTATTTGTATCTCAAATAGAAACAAAGCATAAAATATAAAGGGTCGAGAGAGATCGCCAACATCGAACAACTAACTCTCAAGTTTCCTCAAAAGGCCTCGAAGTAAGAAAAAGAGAGAACTAGATCACGGTCTGGACTCGGCACCTACACAAGTGTAGAAGCAAGGGTGAGTACCAAACAACACAGTACCCAACAAGTCAACTAATAAAACAAGGTAAATCTAATAAAATCCACGGACTCCTTACTTCCAACCGAACCTCTAATAACTACAACCTGCACAGAAAAAATCAGCCTAACCTAACAGATTCCAATTCACAATTCAAACAGCACAAGGGTCCACAACAACACCACAGTATTTCCAAATAAGTCACTACCATATAAAATATATCAATTAGAGAGTCATAGAAGCATTTACATAACTTAACAATAACAGATAAGATTAAATGCAATGTCAAATAGAGTGATGCATGTTTGTCCTACGATACACATCCACTGAATCTCAGACTGGAACCCATGGGAGCTACACATGGACTATATATCCGCCGGAACCATTTTCCATCGACATAATCATCAATCACCTTAACCATTTCCCATGGGCATAATTATCAATCGTGTCTCATCATAATGTTTCAGAACCAATGCACATAAGTATGTTCACAAAATAATTAGGAAAATGATAGTGTTCACAGTCATAATGCAATTCATATCAATGCAAATCAAGCCACACTATCACCAATATATCAACATCAACAATTACATCATTTGCAACAAGATCAATTGCTGAATTCCCGATTCACTACTCCTTTCATCACAAGTAAGATCAATCTCTAAGCAAGAATTTTAAGTCTAGTCCCATAATACACAATGAGCAAAAGACATATTCATCAAGTTAACAATCATATCGAAACTTTCGTAGCATTTTACCAATTACACAACAATATCAAGATCACGACCTATCACTTTTTGGCCTACTATTTTAGCACACAAAGCCATTTTTATTTAACCCGCCGATTAGTTTAGATTGATTCAAACAAGAATTCAACCATACCTCAATCCCATTACTCCCCAACACAATCAAGAGAGAGAAATTCAGAATATTACAAGATTCACAAAGTTTTAGAAGTTCAATTGCCTTAACCGAAATCACAATCAATCAACAACCGAAGCTTTTTTCCTTTCGAAAGCAATACAAAGCATCACAATCTAATCAAATTATGAATCACAATCAAATTTCAGAACCAACAACACTAAGAACACGAAATTGGGGTGAAGGGGTCCAAATGGCTCAAAAATTCCGATTCCAAAAACAAGGTTTGAATCCGGAAATCCTCACATGGAAATGATCTTCAAAGCCTTAGGAAATCATTAGTGAAAGCCATTTTGAAAACGGAATTCAAACCAGTCCACAAATCACCATTTGATCAAAAAAATTCGGAGTTCATGCAAAAACCCCAAAAAATCTAACTTTAAAAACCCAAATTTCAAGATGAAATCATGATAGTATCAATGGGTAATCAAGGTTTAGAGTAAAAATCAGTTAACCAATAGGTTTGTACGAAATTTTCTCTTTCAAAACGCCTTCCCAAGCTTCAAAATGTTGAAAATGGGGTGTTTCCCGAATTTACACTGCTAAGGGCTCAATTTTTCTCTGCGAACACGGCTCACTTAGCCCACGAACGTGGAGACCTGAGTCACTACCCTCCATGAACATGTCCACAACTCCTTAAACGTGGAGGTTCAACACCCAACCTCCGTGAATATGGGACCCCCTCCGTGAACGCGGAGGTTTAACACATGACACTCCGTGAACGAGGGCAACCACCCTCCATTAACGCGGAGGTCAAAATACACAAGATACATATTAGAAAACTCAGCAATTCCACAAGTCTCCGAATGGACCCTCGAGATTTGTTCAGAACCTCGAGCACACAAACTAGATATGCTACTCGACTAAATTCGACGTTCCGGACTCAATAGAGCCGTCGGAAATCGAATTTGAGGTCTCCTTGATCTTGAACCTGATAAAGCACAACTAAACTAACTCTAAGCCTCACAAACTCAAAACAAGCACGGGACCTCTAACAATTCAACCAAGGCCACTCCTAGGCCTAAAATCATCCCCCGAACCCAATGGAGCTGTCAGAATCAAATTCTGAGCATCCGATCTTCGAATGTTGACCAAAGTCAATCCTATGATCAAAATTTCACAATTTTTCCAACTCAAGGCCTCAAATCCATGATACAGCCCCAAATCTGACTCCGTCAACTCTCCTAGATCAAATTCCACATTTCGGAGCTAATGGAATCAACAGAATCCCCATCCGAGACTAGAAACTCCGAATGACCCCAAAATCCACATTTTGACAACTTAAGCCTTTAGACATTCAAAACTTTCAAAAAATCATAACTTAACAAGAATTTCACAAAACTAACTTTGGATATCAATCAAACATGACCCGGGCAACTCTCGGGAGGGGTAAAATTGTCATTTTACAAAAATTACCAAAAATGACCTTCAGGGTCATTACATTATCCACCACTAAAAACCATGTTTGTCCTCAAACATAAGATAAAAGAAAGTACCTGAAACCTCGAAAATCTGAGGATATCTGGCACACATGTCAGACTCAGACTCCCAAGTAGCCTCTCCAGCTGAACAGTGACCCCACTACACCTTTACTAAAGCAATCTCCTTGGTCCTAAGCTTACAGACCGGCCTATCTAGAATGGCTATAGGCTCCTCTTCATAAGTTAAATCAGGACCCAACTCTACCGAATCAAGTGTAATCACATGAGACTCATCCGGGATGTACTTCTGAAGCATAAAAACATGAAACACGGGATGCACAGTTGACAAGCTAGGTGGCAAAGCCAACTTATATGGCACCTCTCCCACTCGGTCCAAAATCTCAAAAGGACCAATGAATCTACGACTAAGCTTGCCCTTCTTTCCGAACCGCATAACACCCTTCATGGGTGACACTCGGAGCCAAACATGATCTCCCTCCATGAATAATAGGTCTCAAACTCTCCGATCGGCATAACTCTTCTGCCGACTCTGAGAACTCAACAGCCTACTCTGAATCAAATGAACCTGATCCATGATATCTCTAAGCAAGTTAGTGTCTAAGGAATCCATCTCCGTCGAATCAAACCATCCAATCGGTGATCTACACCGTCTTCCATACAATGCCTTAAATGGGGCCATCTGAATGCTTGAATGATAGTTGTTGTTGTAGGCAAACTCCGCTAAGGGAAAATGCTAATCCCACCTAGCACCAAAGTCAATCACACAAGCACGAAGCATGTCCTCAAGCACTTGAAGTGTCCACTCAGACTGATCATCTTTCTAAGGGTGAAATATTGTACTCATATCCAACTGAGTACCCAAACCATGCTGTAAGGCTCTCTAGAAGTGTGAAGTGAAAAGGAGCTCCGATCTGAGACTATAAATATCAACACTCCATGAAGTCTAGCAATCTGACTAATGTAGAGCTGGGCTAACTTCTCCGCTGTATACTTCACCCGAACTGGAATGAAATAAGCGGACTTAGTCAGCCTATCAACAACTACCCAAATAGAATCATAACCACCCATGGTGGTAGGTAGTCCCACAACGAAATCCATAGTGATCCGCTCCCACTTCCAAGAAGGAATAAGCATCCTTTGAGACACACCTCCGGGCTGCTGGTGCTCACACTTGACCTGTTGATAGGTCAAACATCTAGATATAAAGTCCGCAATATCCCTCTTCATACCACACCAACAGTAATGCTGACTCAGATCATGATACATCTTTGCTGTCCCTGGATGGATAAAATATCTAGAGCAATGTGCCTCCTCTAGAATCAATCTAATAAGCTTGCCCATCTTGGGCACACAGATCCGACCTCCAATCCTCAAAACTCCATCTGAATCAAGTGCATCCTCCTTGGCTTTACCTCTCATCACCTTGTCTCGAATGAGACACCACTTCTCATCCTCAAACTGGCGCTCACGAATCTTCTCAACTAAGGAAGAACGGGCCTCAATGAACGCAATCAAACCACCGCTCTCCTCAGAAACCTGCAACCTGACAAAGCTGTTGGCTAACCTCTGAACATCCCTAGCCAAGGGCCTCATATCAACACTGATCGCGGTGAGACTCCCCATACTAGGAGCCTTCCTACTCAAAGCATCGGCCACCACATTGGCCTTCTCAGGATGGTACAAAATGGTCATATCATAGTCCTTCATCAACTCAAGCCATCTGTATTGTCGCAAGTTCAGATCCCTCTGACTGAAAATGTATTGAAGACTCCGATGATCGGTGAAAACCTCACAATGAACCCCATACAAGTAGTGCCGCCACAACTTAAGTACAAATACCACCGTGGCAAGCTCTAAGTCTTGGGTAGGATAGTTCTTCTCATGAGCCTTCAACTATCTAGAAGCGTAGGAAATAACCTTCCCTTTTTGCATCAACATACCTCCCAAAGAAACTCCGAAGGCATCACAATATACGGTAAAAATCACGCCCTCCCAGAGCAAAGTCAACACATGAGCTAAAGTCAATAAATTCTTGAGCTTTTGAAAGCTAGCCTCACACTCATCAGACCAATGAAAATCTACGGTCTTCTGAGTCAATCTAGTCAGCAACACTGCAATAGTAGAGAACCTCTGTACAAACCGTCTATAGTAGCCTGCCAACCCCATAAAACTCTGAATCGCGGTAGGAGAAGTAGGTCTCGTCCAGCCCTTAACTGCCTCAATCTTGGCCGTATCAATCCTAATACCCTCTTTGGACACCACATGTCCCAAGAATGCCACAGAATCAAGCAAAAACTCACACTTGGAGAACTTGGCATACAACTTCTACTCTCTCAATCTCTGAAGCACCAACATTAAGTGACGGACATGATCCTCTTCGGTCCTAGAATATATCAAAATATCATCAATGAACACAATCACGAAGGAATCTAAGTACGGACAGAACACTCCATTCATAAACTCCATAAATGTCGGAGGGGCGTTAGTCAGCCCAAAAACATCACGAAGAACTCATAGTGGCCATAACGAGTCCAAAAAGTAGTCTAAGAATATCTGATGGCCTAATCTTCAACTGATGGTAACCCGACCTCAAGTCAATCTTAGAAAACAAAGCCGCACCATGAAGCTGATTAAACAAATCATTAATGCGAGGAGGAGGATACTTGTTTTAACAGTCACCTTGTTCAGCTGCCTATAATCAATACACATCCTCATCAAACCATCCTTCTTCTTCACACAATGGACCAGTGCAGCCCAATGCGATACACTAGGGCGAATAAACCTTTTGCTCAACAAGTCTTGCAACTGGTCCTTCAACTCTTTCCACTCAGTTGGAGCCACATGATACGGGGCAATAGAGATGGGCTTGGTGCTCGGCTCCAAATCAATATCAACATGCACAGGCACATGCATACGATCACATACCAAATCAAACTCAGATGCAAAGTAGGTAGACACATAAGAGAAAGTAGGCCCTGGATCAAATAATACAGATGCAGATCGATGGCAGAATGGGATGATACCTGTGATGACTGTATCAGAAGACTCAACCTTGGGTCTCCCCAGAAAAGTGTAACACTGGAATCCTCTACTACCTCCTGTCTGAGCCATACCTCTACCTCCAAGCTGAGCCACATCACACTACCCAAGGCCCTGCCGCCCCTACCCACTGTCTGACCCCTACCTCGACCTCTAGCCAGAGGTGCTGGATCTCTCTCTAGAGCTACTGAGTAAGTACAATGGGGCCCTGTATGAGTCTGTAGAGGGCATTGTCATATCAAATGACCCGGATCCCCACAACTATAACAAGACCTCAAAACGGTGATCTGCTGTGACGAACTAGATGAAGTACCACGGCTAGCCTAACCAGAACTATGAGACCCATGGGACACCTGTCCACTCTCAGCCACTGGCATGGAAGCATGTACCATCCTTTGATGCTGAAATGAGCTAGCACCCCTTTGAGAACCTCTGCCTCCAGACGAGGCACCAGAAAACTGACCACTAGAATGGGCCCTCTTGGGGTCCCCAAACTTCTCTCGAACCAACAACTCCGCCTCCTTGGTGATGCTCACAATGGACTAGAAGAAAGCACCATCACGAGATGATCTGAACATATATGATCTGATGGAGAAAGTCAACCCCCTCATAAATCTGTGGACCCTCTCCGCCCTATCTGAAACCAAAGACGTGGCATGACGAGACAGTTGATAGAAACGTGCCTTATACTCTGCTATGGATATGCCACCCTAAGTCAAACCCTCAAACCTCAACCTGCTCTCCTCACGCACACTCCAAGGAATGAAGCAATCCTGAAAAGCACTAGAGAAAGCATTCCACTCAACCGGATGAGATCCCACTGGCATGGACTCCACACAAGACCTCCACCAATCCCTGGCTGGCCCACGGAGCTGGAGAGCAACAAAACAGACACCCCTAGAATCCACCATCCTCATCACCTCAATGATCTCACGGCACAAGGTCAGAAACTCATGAGCATCCTCGTTCTTGCCACCCTGAAACTGGGGTGGTTTCATCTTTTGAAACCTCTCATAACACTGTTGGTCCTCCACTGTCAGAACCACATCTGAAGTAACCTGCGCACCGACAGCTGGTGCGGGAACCAATGGTCGCTGACCTACCTGATCCTGAACAATCAGATCCTGATGCTGCTCTGGGGTCTGCACCCCTGCCCTAGTTTGTGAATCCTGTGGCATGCCTGTATCACTCTGAGTAAAGCTCTCCAGAACACCCAGCATCCTCAATAAGGTCTCCTGAAACAATGGTGCTGTGAACCTTGGATGAACTTGGTCCTCACCAACCTAAACCTTTTGATCTAGGGAAGCCTCTCTACCACGGCCTCTAGTAGGTGCCGCTCTTTAAGCACGGTCTCTCCCACGTGCTACTCCACGAGCACGGCCTCCAACTCGGGCTCTACCCCTGCCTCTGACTGGGGCCTCAACAGCTACCTCAGGGACTGCCTTTCCTCCGTCGCTCGAAACAGAAGCTCTAGTCCTCGACATCTTCCAAAACAACATGCGACACTCAGCACGAGCGATAAGAACCACGCACGATAAGAGATAATGAAATGAAGGAAGTTTCCTAACAGTCCTCATAGCCTCTCGAAGATAAGTACAGATGTCTCAGTACCGATTCGCGAGACTCTACATAGACTTGGCTTGTACACGTGAGACCTATGAAACCTAGGTTCTAATACCATTTTTCACGACCCAAAAATTGGGTGTGATGGCACTTGTCCTATCCTACTAGGACAAGTCAGCCTAAACCCAACAAACCGAAATAAAAGTGGAAATAGGCAATTCAAAGGAGAATAACAATAAGTAGAAAACTTTCAAAACTTAAAATCCTTCCCAAGACTGGTTGTCACATGTACAAGCCACTAACACATAATTGAAATGAAATTACAAGTCTCAATGTCTTTGTATCTCAAATATAAAAAAGCATAAAATAAAAAGGGTAGAGAGAGATCGGCAACATCGAACAACTACCTCTCAAGTTTCCTCAAAAAGCTCGGAGTAAGAAGAAGAGAGAACTAGATCACGGTCCGGGCTCGGCACCTATACAAGTGTAGAAGCAAGGGTGAGTACCAAACAACACAGTACCCAGCAAATCAACTAATAAAACAAGGCAAATCTAATAAAATCCACGAACTCCTTACTTCCAACCGAACCTCCAATAACTATAACCTGCAAAGAAAAAATCAGTCCAACCTAACAGATTCCAATTCATAGTTTAAACAACACAAAGGTCCACAACAACACCATAGTATCGCCAAATAAGTCACAACCATATCAGATATATCCATTATAGAGTCATAGAAGCATATACATAACTTCACAATAACAGATAAGATGAAATGCAAAGCAATGCAATGTCAAATAGAGTGATGCATGTCTGTCCTATGATACACATCTGATGAATCTCAGAATGGAACCCATGGGGGCCACACATGGACCATGTATCCACCGAAACCATTTCCCATCGGCATAATCTTCAATCGCCGGAACCATTTCCCATCGGTATCGCCGGAACAATTTTCGATCGGCATAATCATCAATCGAGTCACATCATAGTGTTTCAGAACCAATGCACATAAGCATGTTCACACAAATAATGAGAAAAATGATAGTGTTCACAGTTATAACACAATTCATATCAATGCAAATCACGCTAAGTAAGAATTTTAAGTTTAGTCCCATAATCCACAATGAGCAAAAGACATATTCATCAAGTTCACAATCACATCGAAACTTTCATAGCATTTTCCCATTTACACAACAATATCAAGATCACGGCCTATCACATTTTGGCCTACTACTTTAGCACATTAAGACATTTTTATTAAACGCGCTGATTAATTTAGATTGATTCATACAAGAATTCAAGCATGCCTCAATCCCATTACTCCCCAACATAATCAAGAGATAAAAATTTGGAATATTACAAGATTCACAAAGCTTTAGAAGTCCACTTGCCTTAACCGAAATCGCAATCAATCAACAACTGGAGCTTTTCCCTTTCGAAAGCAATCAAAAGCAACACAATCTAATCAAATTATGAATCACAATCAAATTTCAGAACAAACAACACTAAGAACACAAAATCGGGCAAAGGGGTCCAAATGGCTCAAAAATTCCAATTTCGAAAACAAGGTTTGAATCCAGAAATCCTCACATGGAAATGATCTTCAAAGCCTTAGGAAGTCATTAGTGAAATCCATTTTGAAAACGGAATTCAAACCAGTCCACAATCACAATTTGATCAAAATAATTCGGAGTTCATGCAAAACCCCCCAAAAATCTAACTTTAAAAACCCAAATTACAAGTTGAAATCATGATAGTATCACTGGGTAATCTAGGTTTAAAGTAAAAATCAGTTACCCAATAGGTTTCCACGAAATTCTCTCTTTCAAAACGCCTTCCTAAGATTCAAAATGTTGAAAATGGGGTGTTTCCCGAATTTCCACTGCTCAGGCCTCATTGTTCTCCGCAAACGCGGCTCACTTAACCCGCGAACGCGGATACCTGACTCACTACCCTTCGCGAATGCGCCCACAGTTTCGCGAATGCGGAGGTTCAACACCCAACCCTCCGCGAACTAGGAGGCTAAACACATGACACTCCACGAACGCGGAGGTCAAAATGCACCAGATACAGATCAGAAAACTCAACAATTCCACAAGTCTCCGAATGGACCCTCGAGATTCGTTCGAAACGCCGAGCACGCTAACCAGATAGGCTACTCTACTAAATTCGATGTTCCGGACTCAATGGAACCTTCGAAAATCGAATTCGAAGTATCCTTCACTCACAAACTCAAAACAAGCTCGGGACCTCTAAAAATTCAACCAAGGTCACTTCTTGGCCTAAAATCATCCCCCGAACCCAACGGAGTTGTCGGAATCAAATTCCGGGCATACGATCTTCGAATGTTGACCAAAGTCAACCCTATGATCAAAATTTCACAATTTTTCCAACTCAAGGCCTCAAATCCACGATACAGCCCCAAATGTGATTCCGTCAACTCTCCTAGACCAAATTCCACATTTCGGAGCTGATGAAATCTTCATCCGAGACCCAAAACTCCGAATAACCCCAAAAACCATATTTTGACAATTTAAGCCTTTAGACATTCAAAACTTTCCAATTAACAAGAATTTCACAAAACTAACTTCGGATATCAACCAAACATGACCCGAGGCAACTCTCGAGAGGGGTAAAATGGTCATTTTACAAAAATTATCAAAAATGACCTTCAGGATCATTACATGGATCAACTAGCACAGAGACGACCATTGAAGAAAGTGAACTATTTCCAGTTCTTCCCTCATGTTCTTCAGATATGTCGTACGAAACTCCCCTAATAGGAACAGAAAGACCATCAAGGATCCTTCTATTTCTTCGCTTGATGGTGCGTGTAACATTCTGCCTCTGTTCTGTAGAAACATTCCTAATAGTGGCAGCAGGAACGATAACTCCTGGAGATAAATGCACATTAAATTGGAAGACTTCAGTATACATGCATGAGCTCAACGTAGGCCCTGCACAAATGTGAAAGAAAAGCATTAAATAGACAAGAAGTGGAGGCTGCTGCGAGCACAAAACAGAGAAAAAATGTCCAACTTAAATTTGATTAAGAAAATGTGTCCCTAATATAGGAGGATTAGAAACATTAAGCACCTACGCATAAATAGCAAACAAGAAATGGACAGTACCGAGTAGAAAGCATTTTCCTGTTATACAAACTACTAGTTTCTGGGCACGTGTGTTCTATATCAATACATGTGTATATTGAGTAACATTAAATCTAAATGCAAAATCATTAGATATCTTTGAACATGTATAGTTGAAGAACTACACTTAATTAAGTACAACGTGTAATGAGATTATCATGATTCACTGATCTAACAATTTATAAATTCTGCAAACTTACTATTAGAAGTTGAAAAGAACTTCAAAACATTGAATTGGTATGAAAAGCTGAAAAGTCATTCTAGAGTATTAAATAGGCTGCAATAAGTGGCAGTGGCAAGGAAATTAATCCACCCGTTTGTATACTCTAATATATGATTAATTGTCGAAAAACTTAATATGATTTTCATAATTAATGATAAAATATTTAATTAATTAGATATTTTATAACATTTTAATTTAATGTAGGGGTAAAATGGTAATCTAACTTTTGTTTAAATTTCTTCCCACTTTTAATAATATATGATGATATGATATGATGTGCAGTCTGAAAGGAACTATCTATTTAGGAGATAACTTAGAGTCAGATGTAGGTATTGATTTAGTTAAAAGAGAAAGATATCTATTCAATAAAATAAGTATTTAGGACAAGTATATCAATTATCAACAATATGTGATCAAACAAATGATGCATTTTATAACACCATACACTTATTTAACAAAGATAGGGAAGTGGAAAATTGGAATGTAATTTATCAGCACTTGCCAGCAACACCTTCAAGGAACAATTGCTGAATAGTTGACTTTGCTTTCTCTTTATCCCCATCAGCAAGATGGCAGTACTGGTGGGGATGCCTCCCTGGGATGGCAGGGGCCAAATCTCCAGGAGCTGCTAGACCTGTCTCTCCATTTCTATGAGATGTCATGGCTTTCTCACTGGCCAAAACAGAATGAATTATCAAGTTTCCATCAATCTTCACAAGTTTATCATTCCTGGGAACATACAAAGAGGCCATTAGAGGCTCACTACCAATGCATGAGCTGATGAACTCATTCGTATATCTATTGAAATTTGGCTGACCTCGCGGACTGCAATTTCTGTTGTAATCCCTCTTATTATGATGCTCTGAATAACTACTTAAATTAACTCGCACATCAACGGTGAAAACCCTTCCATGATTATTTTTCAGATTATCATGATATAAGATGCTTTAAGATAGGATATCTCTCCGTATATTTTCAGTTATCATGATTTAGGAGCTACTCAATATATATTAGCTATCAATATGATTCAGTATTATCATATAATTACTGATTTCAAATTATGCATGTTTCCGTTGGGAGTAATACTTAGCATTGAGCGGACTTTGGGGATAATGTTTTCTGGTCAGCATTCATGGACCCTTAGTAGCAATCTCTAAGTCCCAGAACAACGTGCCACTGTAGGATTTGTCTCAGATAGACATTAGCTAGTGAATCCACCTTAGCTCATTTATCAGATTTCTTACGATGGCAAGTATTGGATACCCTCTTTTCAGTGTGGGGGTAGTACAATGAACTCCATGTTGTAGCTCACATGGTTTATATTGGTTTTAGTATCTCCCACAATTAGATTTTTAGTTATTGCATGACCTTGTACTTTTTCTTTTCAGATCAATATATCTTAGTTTCATGTTATTTTACTTGGTCATTGTATCATCATGTTTTACAGATTCATTTGTTATACGTTATTTAAATCAAGGTCAAACGGTGTACAACATATTAGTGATTCCTAAATTATTTAACTTAAGGAGTCGCCACCTAATTATTTTTATGGTAAATTAGGTCACCTAAAAATGTCACTGATGTAATGCTAGAAATAACTCTAAATAATGGTCTATTTAACTTATGTGATTCTAGATAAGAGTTCTATTTATCCTAAAGGGAAGGGGTTAAGCATATTTTAAGATCCGTTAAAAAGCAATTACCGGCAAAACATAGATTAATTAAGACAGGCTAAAAAATATATTCCTAAGATTTAGAAGAAAAAAAAATCTATTATAAGATAAATTTAAGTGCGGATTAAACTTGAGATAAACGGTAATGCCTTAAAATTCAAAAACAAACTTAAAGTATAAAATTCCGAAAAAGTTCATTCCAACTTTAAAAGGGTGTCAAATTATTTAAAAAAATTGATTGTTTCTTTTTAATGACTCAAATGAGCATAAGGGAATATGTATACCACATGATTTGAATCTTGCTTTCAAATAATTGACTTTGAGCTGAATGCATTCATCTTTTAGAGAAAGTTCATTTTTGTGAAAGTTAATTTAACAAAAAAAAAGGATTTTTGAAGGCCAAAGTGATCAAATTTCCAGTAGCTTTTACCAACCATTATTTGCCCTTCAAAATGCATTTCTATCAATGGAAAGCTGTGTTTTATCATCGAGAAAAAATCTGCGGATTACGGCTCTAAAAAAAATCCTATATTTTACTCTAAACAAATCTATGTTTTTTACCAAAAATCTACACTTTCGAACTCTTAAAGAAAGCCATATTTTACACACCAAAAATCTGCATTTTTTCTACTTAGAAAGCTGTATGTTTTACACCCAAAATCTGCATTTTTAAAGCTTTTAAAAAATAACATTTTTTATGCTAAAAATCTGCACTTTTGAACTCAAAAATGTGTACTTCTAGAACTCTAGAGAACAATATTTTGACACCAAAATCTGTAGATTAGAAGCTCAAAGATATCCTCTTTTAAAGTATATAAAACATCTTCTCTTTTGGCGCCAAAATCTGCCATTTAGAAGTTGCCATGATAGCAGAAATTATGACCTGAAAATATTTGTTAAAAACAATCAATTTGCACAAAAAAAAAGTTTCTCTTTCTTCCATTTTTGTGGAAAGCTGAGGCCTAAAACATTCTAAATTATGATTAACAAAACCTGAATTTTTCACTCAACTCTAAACGATGTTGAAACTTATTCTAAATGGATCAGGGAAAAAATGGTCTACATCTTAATACAGTTTGTACCTAAATTATCTTATACAAAAAAAGAGAATACTAACAAAGTAAACTAAAACACATTAAAAAGGATGTTAGTCATAGTAAAAAAGATACAAAAATGCAAGATTAGAAAAGGGAGAGTGGCCTTGGACTCATTTCTAAGAACCCAACATAGCTACGAGACTCCAAATAATTCGACTCAAATAGGAAGTGTGAATGAGATGATTAATGCATAATTCAATCAGTTTGGACTGAGATAGAGTTTTATCAAAACTGGGACAATGCTCCATTTTGTAGATGTATAAAAAAAGGAGATAATGAATTAGAGGATGAGGCACCAGGTAAAACTTGCACAATTTAATCTCAAAGTTTGTTTTAAATCTTTTTTGTAGGCATCTATATACTTGTAAAAAGACAACTTGACAACAATATCCCTTACGCTTAACTAGATTTTAGTAATTTAATTTATTAGTCTAATACTCAAAAGAAGTACTACATACATTAGAGCTCTTTTAAAATCAACTAAGCCAAGCTAAAAAAAATAAATCACTCATAAAATATGACTTCTTATAAAATGTGGATAGCAAACTAGACAATTTATTCGACTTTGCAGGGAAATTCTCTTAAGAAGTATAGCCCATTATAATTTAAACAAAAGAGAGGATGACTAATAGGATAACATTATGCTTTTTCATATACTAGTTTTGAAAAGGTGCTTTGCACGTTTATCCCAAAAACTTAATCTGTCACGAACCAAGATACCCCCTAGATGTGACATGGCGTACAAGACCCTGAGAGGCCTCATACAAGCCCTTAGGATACATTACATACAAGATAATAGAGTATAAAAGTTTAAAAGAGAATTTCATATCAAAGCTTTTAAAAGAAACAACGGAAGTCTACATCTCATATCTCAAAGCCAATCTATCATAGAAAGTAAACTTGGGACGTAACCCAATACAATCCAAAACTGAAAGGAAATACATGAAATAAAGAAATAAGAGCTAGGCTATGTTTTCGGATGGATGAGGACTCACCAAGTCTTCTACCAACTCTCTAATCAAGCTCTAGCCACGAGTGGAAGGTGAATCGCCATGTCCTACACCAAAGAAATTAATGTAGGCAAAAGCATGCGTTAGCACAATTAAGTACTAAGTATGATAGCAATGCACATAAACACAGAAATCATGCTAGAGATAGAGACGTAATCATGGCATGCAATGGCCAATCTAAAAACATGATAAACATGAGAAACATGAAACATAAAGCATATATCAAGGCCAAAGCAAGCTAAATAATCTTTCATTCTTTTCTTTACTTCATCATGAGATCACTTGTTCATTAACTTGTGGGGAAAAGCCTTAACCGACATGTAAGACCATGTGAGCTATCAACATGGAATCCGGTGTCTACCCCACACCGAAAAGAGGTGTCCTACTTGCCAAGGTAAGACCATGAACTTCTTAGCTTATATGGATCCACTAGCTAATGTCTACTTAAAGACAACATTCTATGGTGGCAACATAGTTTATGGGATAGAGATTGCTTTAGGAGACTCGTCCTCAACTAACGGGAGAGCTCCATCTAGAAAACCCGACCTCTACTAACGGGAGAGCTTTCACTAGAAGACCTAGCCTCTACTAACGGGAGGGCTTCCATCTCAATATCTACTCGGTGCTAAGCATAATTTCCACAGATTAGTCATTAACATATTATATCATCAAACATGAAAAAGTACAACTAGGGTTACCAATTCAAGCTAAAATCATGCTTATAGATGTTTCATATTCCATGGACTTTGTCCAAGCTTTCGTCATTAGAATAGCTCCTTAAGAACATGGGTAATCGCCTCTTTGTTCTTATTTTATCATAGTGGGAGAATTACGTGAGAAAACCTTTCACTACTCAACCATATCATCATCATATCATAACTTTGGTACTTTACTCTCAAAGCACCCTTAATTCATCATGCTCATATTTCATATTTCATATTTCATAGAGTTCATATGGGTTCATGCAAGTTCAACTCATATCATGCAATTCAATGCAAGCTCATGCTTAGAAAGCCATAATTAGGACAATTTACCCATACTTGAAGGAACTCACATAATAGAGGAAAATCATGCTTTTGACTTGATCATGCTAAATTCATAAGATTATCCTCAATTCATTGATAATTCATGCTTGATTTCATAGAGAATTCATAAACTTCATTAAATCATAGCTCAACCCAAAAATCAAAGCATAGATTATCAAATTGGGGAGAATTAACTTGGGATCATGGGGGTTCATGCAATCTTTACATCAAATCATGTAATTCACGCTAATTCGTTCACTAAGTTACTTTATCACACTAGATCGTGCACTAGGAATCATAAAATCAACAATTGAAATCATAATTGAAGAACTCACAATGATTGATCAAAACCCTAATTCAATTGGGTTAGAGTAAACCTTTGAAGATCATGAAGAAGAGGAAGGACCCATTGGAGGAAAGGACTCCTAATGGAGAACACTATCATACCTCAAAGCAATCCACAAGAAATTGGAGAGGATTGAAGGTCTTCAATGGAGGATTCAAGCTTTCTTCTTCTTCTTCCTTGAGAGTTGAGAGAGTTTCTTTTAGAGAGAGAAATATTTGAGAGGAGAGTTTAGGAATGAGTTAGAATGAAAGAAATTAGGCTTAAAAAGTATTTATAGGTCTTAGATTAAGGGTATAACCGACTTAGCTTAATAGGTAAACAATTAGGGAAAAGACCAAAAAGCCCTTAATTAAAAACTGTCGGGGGCAATCGACGGACAGGATCTACGGCCCGTACATCAATTGACGGACCGTCCTGCTCTTCCTTCAATTGATTCAGAAAGTTTATTTTGAGCTGAAAATTTGGCTAAGTCTGGAAGGCATCTACGGAACCCATCTACGGCCCGTCAATTGAACTACGAACCGTCCTGCTATTCCATAGGTCAAGGTTTAGAAACTTGGAAATCCTAAAAGTTCACAGTGCCATTGACGGTCCCCAGCTACGGCCCATCAATCCATCTATGGCCCGTAGGTGGCCGCCGTAGGTCACTGTCTTCAGGTGAGTTCTGCATTTAAAATTCTTTGAAAGCTTGGGGTATTACAAAATGCAAACATATTGTAAATGATAAATTTGGTACAATATATTATAGAACATAATTATCAGAGAATAAAAGAATGCAATATTTAATTAACTTCAGAAGAGAAGAAAATTAAAAGCAACAAATTTGGAACAAAGAAAAGCTCGTAATTCCTCAAATTTGCACTCTTTCTCCCCCGACAAACTAATTCTATCTTTATAACTTTCTTTAGGCAGAAAACAAATCACAAAATTTATAATATCAGGCATATCGTATAAGTGATCATGTTTCTATTAATTTTGTCACAAAAACATAAAGGGATTGACCAATTCATGATTCAACTAAGAACTAAAGCACAACTCCATGTCAGATTTCAGTACTACATTGAAATGCATGGTAATAAACTCTACAAGTAGTTTTCTGTTTCGGATAACAAACAACAAAATGTGATCTCATACAATTTACATAGAATATGAAAAAGCTTCACCCATATTACTTAATAGTTTGAGGAAAAAATGAGCAAGGAAAATAAAAGTAGAACCGACAAATGAGGATGAATTGTTACGTACCTGTTGAATTTGTGTCATCCAATGATGAAAGTTAGACACATTCTTAATATCCATTTATGTAAGATATTTAATGAGTAAAAATCAATATAAATCCATTTAATTAACACTAAATGATGAAAACAAAAGGTTTGACAATATTTAGCAATTATTTGATACTTAATATGATTTCATTGAGTTACATAACTATTAGCTTATCTTTAATAAAATTGCCTATATTAAAAAAAATGTGAAAAGTTTTGCATGTTATTAACCAATATCATTCTAATTATTAGTGTAAACTGAATGCATGCTTGAAAGTAATATGTTAAAGGAAATATTCAGCTTGCAATAAAATGATTTTATTCAAAAGTTAACTAATAAATTAACAATATTCATTTTCAATTATTTTTACATTTTAATCATATGTAAATTGGTCACTTTGTAACTTACAAATGAATATAATCACTTTATGACTCTTTAGCTTGCAATTAAGTTAGGAGGTGAAAAAGTTGTGAAAATATTTTCATTAATTAATATTTAACTTATTAGATATTTTGTAACACTTTAAATTAGAATAGGGGTAAAATAGTATTTCAACTTTTAACTTTTTGTCTTTCCACTTTTAGTATAATATGACTAGAGAAACAGTAAATTATGCAAGATCAGATTTTGTGCTTAAGGAAAAGAGTACCAAATATCATAGTTCTTAAACATATAATGAGATGATCTTAAAATTAGTAAGTGCTGAGTAGCGAAAACAATTTTTTCTTTTTAAGGATAAAGCTTGTGACATCCAGAACAACATATAGAGCTCACAACATGTAATAACCCTGAAGGTCATTTTTGGTAATTTTCATAAAATGACCATTTTACCCTTCTCAAGAGTTGCCCCGAGTCATGTTGGATCAGTATCCGAAGTTGGTTTGTGAATTTTCTTGACAAATTAATATTTTTAGAAAGTTTTGAGTTTTAGAAGTTTAAGTTGTCAAAAATGGTATTTGAGGTCATTCGGAGTTTTGAATCTCAAAATGGAATTATGTCGATTCCATCAACTCCGGAATGTGGAATTTGGTCTAGGAGAGTTGACAAAATAAGATTAGGGACTATATCGTGGATTTGAGGCCTTGAGTTGGAAATTATTGAGTTTTTAGCCATAGAGTTGACTTTGGTCAACATTCGGAGATCGAATACTTGGAAATGAATTTCGACGACTTCGTTGGATTCGGGGGATGATTTCTGGCCTAGAGTGGTCTTGGTTGAATTTTTAGAGATCCCGAGCTTGATTTGATGTTTTGAGGCCTAAAGTTATTTTCGTTACGTCTTATCATGTTTCGGGTCAAGGAGACCTCGAATTCAAATTCTGAGGGTTCCATTGAATCCAGAGCATCAAATTTAGTAGGGTAGCATGTTTGGTTTGTGTGCACGGGATTCCGAACGAATTTAGAGGGTCCTTTCAGAAACTTAGTCTAGTGCAAACCTTCGTGTTCGCGGAGCTCTTCCGCGTTCACGAAGGGTAGAATGTGGTGACCTCTAAGTTCGCGGAGTAAGTGGCCGCGTTCACGGAGGGTTAATTTCCCCTGAAACAGTGTTTAATTCAAAAAATTGGAAAAACACCCATTTCCACCATTTTTTGACTTGGAGAGCTCTGATATGTGATTTTGAAAGAGGATTTTCATGGGAAAACTATAGGGTAAGTGATTTTAACGCATAATCTTTATAACCCATCGATTATATCTTGTTTTTAACTTGCAATTGAGGATTTTAAAGTGAAGAAATTGAGATTTTTCAAGAACTTCGAATTTTTGATTAAATGATGATTATGAACTCGTTTAAGCTCCATTTTAAAATTATTTTCACCAATGGATTCCTAATGCCTTAGGGAACGTTTTCATGTAAAAATTTCCAAATTTAAACCCTTTTTACAGAATCGGATTTTTGAGCCATTTTGACCCTATTTCCCGAATGTTATGCTTTTGGTGTCGATAGTTCTGGAATTTGATTGTGGATCATTATATGAAGAGATTATGGTGTTTCAGACTATATTCAGAAGGGAAAGGCTCAAGTTATTGATTGATCGTGATTTTGGTTAAGGTAAGTGAGCTACTAAAACTCCGTAAATTTTGTAGAATTCCGAATATACTTTCTTGTATGTGTTGGGGAGTAATGAGAATGATGATATGGGTGGAATTCTTTCATGAACCAATTTTAATTGATCGATGGGTTAATAAAAGGCAATGTGTGCTAATGTTGTGAATCAAAGGGTGATATGCCGTGATCTTGATATCGATGTGTAATTTGTGAAATGCTTTGATAGCTTCATGTGGACTTGAATTGTTGTATCTTCCTTATGGTGTGAACTTGCTTATGTGTATTGATTGTTGTACACCGTGATGAGACATATGATACAAAGCCGATGGGAAATAGTTCCAGCTAGTGACACTATATAAAGCTGATGGGAAATGGTTCCAACTAATGACATGATATAAAGCCGATGGAAAATGGTTACGACTAGTGACATGATATAAAGCCGATGGGAAATGGTTCCAGCTAGTGACATGATATAAAGCCGATGGGAAATGGATCTGACTAGTGATGGATTGTTGTGATTGATGCATTGTGCTGCTTACATTTGATGTACTTGTTAATTGCAATTGATACAATTGTTACTTGTGATTGATCTACTTGACATTGAGATGGACTTACTTGATACGTGTTGGTTGTTGGATTGTGACTATTAGACTGTGATTATTGAGCCTTGTGAGTGGTGTATTGTAGAACTATTAGGTTGGGCTGATTTTCTGTGCAGGTAGTAGTTTTGGAGGTTCGGTTGGGATGGAAGGAGTTCGCGTATTTTATTAGATTTACCTAGTTTTGTTAGTTCGCTTGCTCAGTACTGTGTTGTTTTATACTCACTCCTTGCTTCTACACTTGTGTAGGTTCTGAGCCCGGACAATGAGTTTCTCTTTTCTTGATCATTCGAGGCTTTCTAGGAAACTGAGAGAGGTAGCTATTGTCATCAGGTGGACTCTTTTATTCTTGTTTTTATGCTTCGTTCTACTTAAGAAACAAAGACATACTTGAGACTTGTATTTTTCATTCCAGTTCTGTTATTAGCGACTTGTATATGTGACAACCAGTCCTTGGGGGTTATTTAAGTTTTGAAAGACTTCCGCTTTTGTTATTCTTGTTTCATTTGCTTATTTCCACATTTATTTCCGTCTTTATTGGGTTTAGGATGATTTGTCCTGGTGGGATAGGACAAGTGCCATCATGCCCGATTTTGGGTTGTGAGAAATGGTATCAGACCCCAGGTTCATAGGTCTCACGTGTACAAGCTAAGTCTTAGTAGAGTCTCGAAGACCGGTACGGAGATATCTGTACTTATCTTTGAGAGGCTATGAAGACTGTTAGGAAACTTCCTTTATTTCATTCTTTCTTATCGTGCGAGGGTTCTATTGCTAGTGCTTAGGGTCGCGTGTTGTTTTGACAGATGCTGAGAATTAGAGATTTGATTTTGGGCAATAGAGTGGAGACAGTCCCCAAGGCAGTTGTCTAGGCCCTAGTCAGAGGTAGGGGTAGAGCCTGAGATAGAGGCCGTTCTCGTGATAGAGACCGTGGTCGAGGAGTGGTACCTGTTAGAGGCCGTGGTAGAGAGGCTTCCCCAGAGCCATAGGTTGCGGTTGGTGAGGACCAGGTTCCTCCAGGTATCGTGGCACCGTTGTTTTAGGAGACCATATTGAGGATGCTGGGTGTTCTAGAGTGTTTTACTTAGAGTGCAGCACGCACGCTACAGAGCTCACAGACTAGAGTAGGGGCACATACCCTAGAGCAGCATCGGGGTCTGGTTGTTCAGGATCAGGTGGGTCAGCCACCATTAGTTCCCGTGCTAGCTATTGTTGCACAGGTTGCTCTAGATGTAATTTTGATAGAGGAGGACCAGCAGTCTTATGAGAGGTTCCAGAAGACGAAACCACCCCATTTTCAGGGTGGTAAGAGCGAGGATGCTCATGAGTTTTTGACCTTGCGCCATGAGATGCTTGAGGCTATGAGGATGGTGGATGCGAGGGGTGATAATTTTGTTTTTCTCTAGCTCTGTGGGCCAATCAGGGAGTGATGGAGGACTTATGTGGGGTCCGGACAAGTTGGATCCCCTCTGATTAAGTGGGATGCTTTCTCCAGTGCTTTTCAGAATCGCTTTATTCCTTGGAGTGTGTGTGAGGAGAGTAGTTTGAGGTTTGAGGGTTTGACACAGGGCGGCATGTCCGTTGCTGAGTATGAGGCACGTTTCTGTCAGTTGTCTCGTCATGCCATGCCTTTGATTCCAGATGAGGTGGAGAGGGTCCATAGATTTATGAGAGGGTTGACTTTCTCCATCAGATCCTATGTGTTCAGATCAGCCCATGAGAGGGCTTCCTTCCAGTCCATTATGAGTACCACCAAGGAGGTGTAGTTATTGGTTCGAGAGGAGTTTGGGGACCCTAAGAGGGCCCTTTCTAGCGGTCAATTTTCCGATTCCACGTCTAGAGGTAGAGGTTCTCAGAGGGGCAGTAGGTCATTTCTGCGTCAGAGGCCTGTTTATGCTTCCATGCCAATGGTGTTGTGGTCTAGCCTAGAGGTAGAGGTGTGGCTCAGATAGCAGGTAGAGGCTGCAGAGCTTTGGGTAGTGGTGCTGTGGTCCAGCGTAGAGGTAGAGGTGTGGCTCATACAGGAGGTGGTAGAGGAGCCCAGTGTCATGCTTTTCTAGGGAGACCCGAGGCTGAGGCTTCTGATGCAGTCATCACATGTATCGTCCCAATCTGCCATTGATTTGCATCTCTATTATTTGATCCGGGGTCTACTTTCTCTTATGTGTCTACCTACTTTGCATCTGGGTTTGATTTAGTATGTGACCGTATGCCTATACCTATACGTGTTTCAACACCCGTAGGTGAGCCCTTAGCGGTGGATCGAGTGTATCGATCTTGTCTTGTTTCCTTGGCTGGGTACGACACTTGGGTAGACATGATTATTCTGGGGATGGTAGATTTTGATGTGATATTGGGTATGGATTGGCTTTCTCCCTATGATGCGATCCTTGATTGTTATGCTAAGACTATCACCTTAGCGATGCCTGGAGTTCCGAGGGTAGAGTGGAAGGGTACTAGTGGTTCTTACCCTAGTAAGGTTATCTCCTACATCCGAGCCCAGAGGTTGATTGATAGGGTCTGTTTGTCCTATTTGGCTTTTATCGGGGATACTAATGTTGAGTCACCTTCTATGGACTCCATTCCCGTGGTTCAGGAGTTTGCTGATGTGTTCCCTACTGATCTTCCTGGTGTCCCTCCGGATAGAGTCATTGATTTTGCTATTGACTTGGAGCCGGGCACTAAGCTCATCTCTATTGTCCCATATCGTATGATTCCGGCTGAGTTGAAGGATCAGTTGCAAGACTTGTTGAGAAAATGGTTTATTCATCCTAGTGTGTCAACTTCGGGCTCACCGGTCCATTTTGTAAAGAAGAAAGATGGTTCGATGAGGACGTGTATTGACTATAGGTAGTTGAACAACGCGACCGTCAAGAATAAGTATCCTCCTCTTCACATTGATAATTTGTTTGATCAGCTTCAGGATGCGGCATTGTTCTCTAAGATTGATTTGAGGTTCAGCTATCATTAGTTGAAGATTAGGCCATCGGATATTCCTAAGACAACTTTCTGGACTCGTTATGGTCACTATGAGTTCTTGGTGATGTCTTTTGGGCTGACTAACGCCCCTGCAACGTTTATGGAGTTGATGAATGGAGTATTCCATCCGTACTTTGATTCCTTCATGATCATGTTCATTGATGACATTTTGATATATTCCAGGACCAAGGAGGATCATGTCCGTCAGTTGAGGTTGGTGCTTCAGAGATTGAGAGAGCAGAAGTTGTATATCAAGTTCTCCAAGTGTGAGTTTTGGCTTGATTCTGTGGCATTCTTTGGACACGTGGTGTCCAAGGAAGGTATTAGGGTTGATCTGGCCAAGATTAAGGCAGTAAGGGATTGATGAGACCTACCTCTCCTACCGATATTTAGAGTTTCGTGGGGTCGGCAGGCTACTACATACAGTTTATGCAGAGTTTCTCTACTATTGCAGCGCCATTGACTAGATTGACTTAGAAGACCGTGGATTTTCATTGGTGCGATGAGTGTGAGGCGAACTTTCAAAATCTCAAGACTTTGTTGACTTCGGCCCCTGTATTGACTTTGCCCCAGGAGGGTGTGGGTTTTACCGTATATTGTGATGCCTCCGGAGTTGGGTTGGGAGGTGTCTTGATGCAAAAAGGGAAGGTTGTTGCATGTGCTTCTACACAGTTGAAGGCACATGAGAAGAACTATCCTACCCACGACCTAGAGCTTGCTCTGGTGGTATTTGTACTTAAGTTGTGGCGGCACTACTTGTATGGGGTTCATTGTGAGATTTTCACCAATCATCGGAGTCTTCAGTATGTTTTCAGTTAGAGGGATCTGAACTTGAGACAACGCAGGTGGCTTGAGTTACTGAAGGACTATGATATGACCATTTTGTACCATCCCAGGAATGCCAATGTGATTGCCGATGCTTTGAGTAGGAAGACTCCTTGTACAGGGAGCCTCGCCGCGATCAGTTTTGATATGGGACCCTTGGCTAGAGATATTCAGAGGTTAGCCAACAGCTTTGTTCAATTGGGGGTTTCTCAGGAGTATAGTTGTTTGATTGCGTTCATTTAGGCCCGTTCTTCCTTAGTTGTGTAGATTCGAGAGCGCCAGTTTGAGGATAAGAAGTGTAATACCCCAAGCTTCAAAAGAATTTTAATTGCACAACTCACCTAAAGACAGTGACCTACGGAGGCCACCTACGGGCCGTAGATGGATTGACGAGCCATAGGTGGGGACCGTCAATGGCACTGTGAACTTTCAGGAATTCCAAGTTTCTGAACTTTGACCTACGGAATAGCAGGACGATTTGTAGTTCAGTTGACGGGTCGTAGATGGGTTTCGTAGATGCCTTCCAGACTTAGCCAAATTTTCAGCCCAAAAAGAACTTTCTAAATCAATTGACGGAAGAGCAGGACGGTCCGTCAATTGATGTATGGACTGTAGATCCTGTTCGTCGATTGGCCCCGATAGTTTTTAGTTAAGGGCTTTTTGGTATTTTTCTTAATTGTTTACCTATTAAGCTAAGTTGGTTATACCCTTAATCTAATACCTATAAATACTTTCTAAGCCTAATTCCTTTCATTCTAATTCATTCCTAAACTTTTCTCTCTCAAATATTTCTCTCTGTGAAAGAAACTCTCTCAACTCTCAAGAAAGAAGAAGAAGCTAGGATCCTCCATTGAAGACCATCAATCTTCTGCAATTTTCTTGTGGATTTCATTGAGGTATGATAGTGTTCACCATTAGGAGTCCTTTCCTCCAATGGGCCCTTCCTCTTCTTCATGATTTCCAAAGATTTACTCTAACCCAATTGAATTAGGGTTTTGATCAATCATTGTGGATTATGATTTCAATTTTTCATTTTATGATTTGTAGTGCACGATATAGCGTGATAAAGTAACTTAGTGCGAAAAATTAGCGTGAAATACACGATTTGATGTAAAGATTACATGAATCCCATGATCCCAACTTAATTCTCCCCAATTTGATAATCTATGCTTTGATTGTTTGGTTGAGCTATGATTTGATGAAGTTTATGAATTCTCTAAGAAATCAAGCATGAATTATGAATGAATTGAGTATAATCTTATGAATTTGCGTGATCAAGTCAAAAACAAGATTTTTTCTCTATTATGTGAGTTCCTTCAAGTATGGGTAAATTGCCTTAATTATGGCTTTCTAAGCATGAGTTTGCATTGAATTGCCTGATATGAGTTGAACTTGCATGAACCCATATGGGCTCTATGAACTATGAAATATGATCATGATGAACTAAGTAAAGAAGAAGCTAATGAACTTATGTATGTCTCATCTCAAGTAAATGATGAATTAAGGGTGCTTTGAGAGTAAAGTACCAAAGTTATGTTATGATGATGCTATGGTTGAGTAGTGAAATGTTTTCTCACGTAATTCTCCCATTATGATAAAAGAAGAACAAAGAGGCGATTACCCATGTTCTTAAAGAGATATTCTAATAACATAAGCTTGGACAAGGTCCATGGAAGATGAAACGTCTATAAGCATGATTTTAGCTTTAATTGGTAACTCTAGTTGTACATTTTCATGTTTAATGATATAAATATGTTAATGACAAAACCACGGGAATTATGCTTAGCACCGAGTGGATATTGAGATGGAAGACCTCCCGTTAGTAGAGGCCGGGTCTTCTAGTGAAAGCTCTCCCGTTAGTAGAGGCCGGGTCTTCTAGATGAAGCTCTCCCGTTAGTTGAGGCCGAGTCTCCTAGAGAAATCTCTATCCCATAAACTATGTTGCCACCATAGGATGTTGTCTTTATGTAGACATTAGCTAGTGGATCCACATAAGCTAAGAAGTTCATGGTCTTACCTTGGCAAGTAGGACACCTCTTTTCGGTGTGGGGTAGACACCGGATTCCATGTTGATAGCTCACATGGTCTTATATGTCGGTTAAGACTATTCCCTACAAGTTATTGAACAAGTGTTTACATGATGAAGTAAAGAAAAGAAAGAAAGATGATTTAGCTTGCTTTGGCCTTGATATATGCTTTATGTTTCATGTTTATCATGTTTTAAATTTGTCCATTGCATGTCATGATTATATTTCACTCTAGCATGATTTACGTGTTTATGTGCATTGCTATTATACTTAGTACTTAATTGTTCTAGCGTATACTCTTGCCTACATTAACTTCTTTAGTGTAGGACGTGGCAATTCACCTTCCACTCATGGCTAGAACTTTATAGTAGCAGATTGATAGAAGACTTGGTGAGTCCTCATCCATCCGAGGACATAGCCTAGTTCTTATTTCCTTTCATGTATTTTCATTTCAGTTTCAGATTTGTATTGGGTTACGTCCCATAACTTATTCTTTATATTAGATTGGCTTTGAGACATGAGATGTAGACTTCCGCTGTTTCTTTTAAAAGTTTTGATATGAAATTCTCCTTTGAACTTTTATTCTCTATTATTTTGTATGTATTGTATGCTAAGGGGCCTGTATGAGGCCTCTCGGTGTCTTGTATGTCATGTCACATCTAGGATGTACCTTTGGTCGTGACAAACTTTGTATTCAGAGCACAAGGTTTTAGAAAGATCCTAGGATGTCTCATAAGCCACGTCAAGTAGAGTCTTGTTCATGAGTGTGAAGCATGCAACACTTATGAATAGGAGGCTATAAGACGTTTAAGAAACTCCACTTCTTTCATTATTCCTAAGTCATGCCATAGAGTTTAACTCTATAAGTCTCTCTCCTAATCCCTATCCTATGCGTTTTAGGATATGGCAAACCGAAGAGCTTACGCTAGAAGAAACATGGGAGAGAATATGGAACAAGAAGCTCCTCCTCAAGCTCCTCAAGTTTCGGCCGACCCTTTGGCGGAACAAGTGACTAATGCGGAGCTTAGGGCTGCTTTCCAAGTGTTGGCTCAAGCCGTGACGTCCCAAGCCGATAGAGAGGTGGTGGCTCCTGTGAACCCAAATGTGTGTACGAATGCGTCAAGAGTGAGGGACTTTACTAGAATGAATCCTCCGAAATTTCATGGCTCTAAGGTTGAGGAAGATCCGCAAGAGTTCATCGATGAAGTGTACAAGGTGTTGATGATCATGGGTGTGACGCTGGAAGAAAAGACGGAGTTGACCGCTTATCAACTCAAGGGTGTTGCCCAAATTTGGTTCAATCAATGGATGAGTGAGAGGGCAGTTATTGAGGGTGAACATGTTAATCATTTGAGGGTTGTGTTGTAAGTCCTCAAGGACCAACAACTCTTTGCGAAGTTTAGTAAATGTGAGTTTTGGTTAAGGTCCGTGGCTTTTCTTGGTCACATTATTTCTGGTAAGGGCATTGAGGTAGATCCTAAGAAGACGGATGCGGTTAAGAATTGGCCTAGACCTTTATCACCTTTGAATATCCGTAGTTTCTGTGGCTTAGCCGGTTATTATAGAAGGTTTGTTGAAGGGTTTTCACCTATTGCTTCTCCATTGACGGCTTTGACTCAAAAGAAGGTTAAATTCGTATGGTCCGAGGCATGTGAGAAGAGTTTCCAAGAGTTGAAGGATAGACTTACTTCGGCTCCGATACTGACTCTACCAGAAGGATTTGATGGCTTTGTGGTTTATTGTGATGCCTCGAGAATTGGGTTAGGATGTATTCTTATGCAAAATGGGAAAGTCATTGCTTATGCTTCAAGACAACTTAAGGTGCACAAAAAGAACTATCCAACTCATGACTTGTAATTAGTGGCGGTTGTGTTTGCTTTGAAAATATGACGACATTATTTGTATTGGGTACCTGTAGATGTCTTCACCGACCATACGAGTTTGCAATATGTGTTTAAACAGAAAGATTAGAATCTCCGCCAAAGAAGGTGGCTTGAGTTGTTAAAAGACTATGATATGCGTGTTCTCTATCACCCTGGTAAGGCTAACATTGTGGCGGATGCTCTTCATCGATTATCTATGGGTAGTGTTGTTCATGTTTAGGATGGTAAGAAAGAGTTGGTTCGCGATGTCCATAGATTGGCTTGATTGGGTGTTAGATTGGTTGATTCTACTAAAGGTGGTGTTACGGTTCATAATGGTTCCGAATCCTCTTTTGTGCATGACGTGAAGGCTAAACAAGATCTTGATCCTAACTTAGTTGAAACAAAGGAAGCGGTTCTAAAGAAGTCCGTTGAAGCTTTTTCCCAAGGGGGAGATGGTGTGCTTCGATATCAAGGTCGTTTGTGTGTTCCCAATGTACAGGGCTTAAGAGAGAAAATTTTATTGGAAGCCCATAGTTCTCGATAATCCATCCACCCAGGAGCTACCAAAATGTACCGTGATTTGTGGGAAATTTATTGGTGGAATGGAATGAAGAAAGATATTGCAGAGTTTGTGGCTAAGGTGATAAAGGTCTAGGCCAATTCTTGACCGCTTCAGTCTTCTTAGGATCTACCTCAATGTCCTTACCGGAAACAATGTGACCAAGAAAAGCCACGGATGTCAACCAAAGTTCACACTTGCTGAACTTTGCAAAGAGTTGTTGATCCTTGAGGGCTTGCAACACAACCCTCAAATGACTAGCATGCTCATCCTCATTCCTTGAGTAGATCAAGATATCATCTATAAACACAATCACGAACGTGTCAAGGTATTTCTTAAACACCATATTCATCAAGTCCATGAATGCAGCCGGAGCATATGTCAATCCAAACGACATAACCAAGAACTCATAGTGACCATACCTTTTTCGGAAAGCCATTTTCGGAATATCATCTTCTTTCACCCTCAATTGGTGATAACACGAACGAAGGTCAATCTTAGAAAAGTAACTAGCCCCTTGAAGTTGGTCAAACAAATAATCTATCCTTGGCAAATGATACTTATTCTTGATTGTAACCTTATTCAATTGGCAATAGTCAATGCACATACGGAGTGAACCATCTTTATTTCTCACGAACAATACCAGAGCACCCCATGGGGAAACGCTTGGTCGAATGAAACCCTTATTCAACAAGTCTTTCAGTTGCTCTTTCAACTCTTTAAGTTCTGCCGGAGCCATTCTATAAAGAGGAATAGAGATAGGTTGTGTATCTGGGAGAATGTCAATACCGAAGTCTATTTCCCTTTCAGGAGGAATATCGGGCAAGTCATCGGGAAACACTTCCGGAAACTCACTAGCAATGGGGACCGACTTAAGAGTAGAGGTTTCGGAATCTACATCCCTCACACTAACTAGATGGTAAAAGCAACCCTTAGAGATCATTTTTCTAGCCTTAGATAAGAAACGAATTGACCTCGAAACATAGAACTTCCCCCCTTCCACTCTAGGATAGGCTCATTAGGGAACTGAAACTTGACCACTCTGGTCCTACAATCAATAGAGCCATAACAAGCATGCAACCAATCCATCCCAAGAACGACATCGGAATCTTGCATATCTAGCTCTATGAGATCGACAAGAGTAAGTTTATGGGATAAGGAAATGGAGCAACCTCTATAAACCCTCTTAGCTAAAATAGACTCTCCTATCGGAGTAGAAACAAGGATAGGATCTAGCAACATATCCAGTACAATATCAAACCGCATGGCCACATAGGGCGTCAAAAATGACAATGTAGCACCGGGATCTAACAAGGCATAAACATCAAAATGGAAGACTTTCAACGTACCGGTGACCACATCGGGTGAGCTCTCTTGCTCATGACGAGCCGGAAGTGCATAAAATCTGTTTTGCTTAAGAGAACCTGAACCCGAACTACTTGGGGCAGCTTGCTTACCCTCTCTTCCTTTAGCCAAGAGAGATGAGCAATCTCTCATCTTGTGACCAGCCTTACCACAAGTATAGCAACCATCCGAACCAGCTAGGCATTTGCCTTCATGCCTCCTCCCATATCTAGTACAACTAGGCAAAGAAAATCCACCACCGTTCCCCCCTTGAGGCTTGGGGTTTGGCACCCTATCATTGCTGGATCTTGGAGGAGCCTTTGAAGAACCTTGATTAGAGAACCTTTGGCGAAATCTTGAATGACCACGTCCATCGGATTTTGCATGAGAAAAGTTGCCATCTCCGGTTCTAGCCCTCTTCGTCTCTCTAGATCTCCCTTTAAGATTTTCTTCTTCAATTTGATCGGCATAAACCATGAGGTGAGAAATATCCATGTCATGCACAAGCATGGCGGTGCGACACTCTTTCACCAACATATCGGACACTCTCAACACAAATTTGCTCATTCTTGCCCTTGGGTCGGCAACTGTGGACGGAGCATATCTAGCCAGTTGTGTGAACTTCAATGCATATTCTTTCACACTCATACTCCCTTGACGAAGAATAATAAACTCAAGCACCTTGGCCTCTCTCTTCTCAAGAGGGAAGAATCGATCAAGGAAAGCACTCTTAAACCTCTCCCATCCTATGAGACCTTCATCAATAGCCCTTTCGCTCTTCCATTGGTTGTACCAAGTTTGGGCAACACCTTTGAGTTGATAAGCGGGCAACTCTACCTTCTCTTCCGGTGTCACACCCATTATCATCAACACTTTATAAACTTCATCAATAAACTCTTGAGGATCCTCTTCCACCTTAGAGCCATGAAATTCTAGAGGATTCATCCTTGTAAAGTTCCTCACCCTAGATGCAGCCGTACCCATATTTGGGTTCACAGGAGCTACCACCTCTCTATTGGCTTGAGCCGTCACGGCTTGAGCCAACACTTGGAAAGCATCCCTAAACTCCGCATTAGTAACTTGTTCCGCCAAAGAGTCGGCCGGAACTTGAGGAGCTTGAGGAGGAGCTTCTTGCCTTTCATTCTCTCTTGCATTCCTAGTAGCGTAGGCTCTTCGAGATGCCACATCCTGAAAATCATAGGATAGGTGATTCGGAGAGAGATATAGAGTTGAACTCTATGGCATGACTCAAGAGTAACAAAAGAAGTGAAGTTTCCTAAACATCTTTTAGCCTCTCATTCATAAGTATGGTGCACTTCACACCTATGAACAAGACTCCACTCGATGCGGCTTATGAGACATCCTAGAATCTTTTTAAAACCTTGCACTCTGAATACCAAGTTTGTCACGACCCAGGGTAGCCCCTAGATGTAACACGGCATACAAGACCCCGAGAGGCCTCATACAAGCCCTTAGCATACATAACATACTAGATAATTGAGATATAAGAATTCAAAAGAGCATTTTATATCAAAGCTTTACTCAAAACAACGGAAGTTTACAACTCATGTCTCAAAGCCTTCTAATATCATAGAATACGAATAAAAGTGATAGGGATGCAGCCTAATACAATATCCAACATAAAGAAAGACATCAAATGTAAATCCAACTAGGCTATGTCCTCGGATGGATGAGGACTCACCAAGTCTTCTTGTCAACTCTAAGTCAATGCTCTAGCCACGAGTAGGAGAACTGCCACGTCCTACAATAAAGAAGTTGATGCAGGCAAAAGTACGCGTTAGCACAATAAAGTACTAAGTATGATAGCCATGCATATAAACTCATAAAACATGCTAGAAAGTGAGATATAAACATGACATGCAATTGGCCAAGATAAACATGATAAGGCATACAAGCAAATAGCATAAAGCATAAACCATGGCCAAAGCAAGCTGAATCATCTTTCTTTTACTCTTCTTATCTTTACTTTACTTTTAGTAACCCATGCACCATTGTGCAAGCTGAAGTGTGGGAAAAGCCTCAAACCGATCTGTAGACCATGGAATAACTCAACATGGAATCCGGTGTCTAGCCTACACCGAAAAAGGGCCATTCTACTTGCCAAGGTAGAATCCTGAACCATAGCCTACGTGGATCCACTAGCTAAGCTGATATGGGCTTGTTAAGACCACCTATGGGGGCACATAGGCATAGGACATATGGTAACTTATCACCCGTCCACTCAGTTCTATGCATAATTCTCACTATACAATCATAACTACTGATATCCATGGAAAGGCACAACTGGGGTTGCCAATCCAAGCTAAACATGATTTCACATACCATGGACTAGTCCAAGCTTACTTCATTGGGTGTTTCTTCTTTCATGGACTTGTCCAAGCTTACACCCCTAGAATAGCTTCTTTAAGCTCTTGATTCAATTTTTAGTTAAGCAAATCTTTTAACAAATTATGAATCCTTTACATGTGAGAAAACCTTTGACAAGCTTAGGTTGAGCATTATATGAGAAAACCCTTTCAAGACTCAACATTAACATATCATAGATTTCACATAAAACATGCTTGATTCTATAAACCTCTTTCTTCATGATGCTAGCATGCTTCTTTTTCTTCATAGCTAATGGGTGGTTCATATTGCCTTTATTTTAAACCATGCAATTCAATGCAAGCTAGCTCTTAAAAGTCATAATCAAGGCAATTTAGTCATACTTGAAGTAACCCACATAAAAGAGGAAAATCATGCTTTTTACTTGAACATGCTAAATTCATGCACTTAACCCCAATTCATGCTTAATTCCATAGATGATCCCTCAATTTCATCAATTCTTATCTCAACCCAACAATCAAGGCATAAATTATCAAATTAGGGAGAATTTACTTGGGATCAGGGGGGTTCATGCAATAATTACAACTAGACATATAATTCACGCTAGATCGTGCACTACAAAGCATAAAACTAGTAATTGAAGTCATACTAGAAGAACCGATAACAATTGATCAAACCCTAGCTTACTTGAAGGGAATTGAACCTTGAAATTCATGAAGAAAAGGGAGGGTCCAATGGAGGAAGCAACTCCATTGGTCAATACCATCATACCTTAGTAATATTCACTAGAAAATGGAGGAGATTGGGTGACCTTCAATGGAGGACTTAGCTTCTTCTTCTTCCTTGAGCTAGAGAGGATTTCTTTTAGAGAGAGAAATATTTGAGAGGTGAATTTAGGAAATGAGTTAGAATGAAGTGATTTAGGTATAGAAAACTATGTATAGGACCTTCATTAAGGGTAAAACTGACTTAGTTAATTTGGGAATTAACCAGGGAAAAGACCAAAAAGCCCTTAATTAAAAATTGTCGGGGCCCTTCTACGGTCAAAACCTACGGTCCGTACATCCATTGATCGACCGTCCTGTTAAACCGTCAAAAGATTCAGAGAGTTGGTATCTGGGGACCCTGCAACGATGGTCTCGATTTATGGTTGGTAGGTCCATATACGGACCGTACACCACAACTGTAGATCACTACCTGAGTTTAAGGAGTTGGCTAAGTCTGGGGTCATCTACGGTTACTTTCTACGGACCGTCGTTCGACTTACGAACCATCCTGCTACCCGTAGATCAGACTTCAGAAACTAGGAATTACTGAAATTATCATAGCCATTGACGACTCGCCATCTACGCTCTGTAAACCTTTCTAGGGCCGGTAAGTGGCCTCCATAGGCCACTGCCTACAGAAAAATTCTTCATTTTTATTCCTTGGAAAGCTTGGGTATTACAGCTATGATTTGATGAAGTTTATGAATTCTCTATGAAATCAAGCATGAATTATGAATGAATTGAGGATAATCTTATGAATTTAGCATGATCAAGTCAAAAGCATGATTTTTCCCCTATTATGTCAGTTCTTTCAAGTATGGGTAAATTTTCTTAATTATAGCTTTCTAAGCATGAGTTTGCATTGAAATGCATGATATGAGTTGAACTTGCATGAACCCATATGGGCTCTATGAACTATGAAATATGAGCATGATGAACTAAGAAAAGAAGAAGCTAATGAACTTATGCATGTCTCATATCAAGTAAATGATGAATTAAGGGTGTTTTGAAAGTAAAGTACCAAAGTTATGTTATGATGATGCTATGGTTGAGTAGTGAAAGGTTTTCTCACGTAATTCTCCCATTATGATAAAAGAAGAACAAAGAGGCGATTACCCATGTTCTTAAGGAGCTATTCTAATGACGTAAGCTTGGACAAGGTCCATGGAAGGTGAAACGTCTATAAGCATGATTTTATTTGAATTGGTAACCCTAGTTGTACCTTTTCATGTTTAATGATATAAATATGTTAATGACTAATCCGTGGGAATTATGCTTCGGACCGAGTGGATATTGAGATGGAAGCCCTCCCGTCAGTAGAGCCCAGGTCTTCTAGTGAAAGCTCTCCCGTTAGTAGAGGCCGGGACTTCTAGATGGAGCTCTCCCGTTAGTTGAGGCCGAGTCTTCTAAAGCAATCTCTATCCCATAAACTATGTTGCCACCATAGGATGTTGTCTTTAAGTAGACAATAGCTAGTGGATCCACATAAGCTAGGAAATTCATGGTCTTACCTTGGCAAGTAGGACACCTCTTTTCGGTGTGGGGTAGACACCGGATTCCATGTTGATAGCTTATATGGTCTTACTTGTCGGTTAAGGCTATTCCCCACAAGTTATTGAACAAGTGTTCACATGATGAAGTAAAGAAAAGAAAGAAAGATGATTTAGCTTGCTTTGGCCTTGATATATGCTTTATGTTTCATGTTTATCATGTTTTAAGTTTTGCCATTGCATGTCATGATTATATTTCACTCTAGTATGATTTACGTGTTTATGTGCATTGCTATCATACTTAGTACTTAATTGTTCTAGCGTATACTCTTGCCTACATTAACTTCTTTGGTGTAGGCCGTGGCGATTCACCTTCCACTCATGGCTAGAGCTTTATAGTAGCAGATTGATAGAAGACTTGTTGAGTCCTCATCCATCCGAGGACATAGCCTAGTTCTTATTTCCTTTCATGTATTTTCATTTCAGTTTCAGATTTGTATTGGGTTACGTCCCAGACCTTATTCTTTATATTAGATTTGCTTTGAGACATGAAATGTAGACTTCCGCTGTTTCGTTTAAAAGCTTTGATATGAAATTCTCCTTTGAACTTTTATTCTCTATTATTTTGTATGTAATGTATGCTAAGTGGCTTGTATGAGGCCTCTCGGGGTCTTGTACGTCATGTCACATCTAGGGGGTACCTTGGATCGTGACAAAAAGTTGTTTCTTATTCAAGACAAGGTGATGAGAGTTGAAGCCAAGGAGACTGTACTTGATTTCGATGGGGTTTTGAGGATTGGAGGTCGGATTTGTGTGCCCAAGATGGGCTAGCTTACTGGATTGATTCTAGAGGAGGCCCATTGCACTAGATATTCTATCCCTCCAAGAGTGGGGAAGATGTATCATGATCTGAGTCAGCATTACTGGTAGTGTGGTATGAAGAGGGATATCGCAGACATTGTGTCTAGATGTTTAACCTATCAACAGATCAAGTGTGAGCACCTGTGGACCGCAGGTGTGTCTTAGAGGATGCCCATTCCTACTTGGTAGTGAGATCGAATTACTATGGATTTTGTTATAGGTCTACCTACCACCATGGGTGGTTGTGATTCTATTTGGGTGGCCGTTAATTGGCTGACCAAGTCTGCTCATTTTATCCCAGTTCGGGTGAAGTATACGGCAGAGAAGTTAGCCCAGCTCTACATCAGTCAGATTGTTAGACATCATGGGGTGCCGATATCTATAGTCTCGGATCGAGGTTCATTGTTTACTTTGCACTTCTGAAGGTCTTTACAACACGGTTTGGGTACTCATTTAGATATGAGTACAACCTTTCACCC
Source organism: Solanum appendiculatum (assembly GCA_018342035.1). NCBI lineage: Eukaryota > Viridiplantae > Streptophyta > Magnoliopsida > Solanales > Solanaceae > Solanum > Solanum appendiculatum. Next base: position 1,211,451 of record JAGDQO010000399.1, on the reverse strand, counting down.
TCAGACAGATGGTCAATCTGAGCGGATGATTCAGGAACTTGAGGACATGCTCCATGCCTGCGTGATTGATTTTGGGTCTAGGTGGGTTTAACATTTGCCCTTAGCAGTGTTTGTCTACAATAACAACTATCATTCCAGCATTCAAATGGCCCCATTTGAGGCATTGTATGCCCGACGATGTAGATCACCGATTGGATAGTTTGACTCAGCGGAGATGGATCCCTCAGACACTGACATGCTTAGGGATGCTATGGAGCAGGTTCTCTTGATTCAGAGTAGGTTGTTGACAGCTCAAAGTCGGTAGAAGAGTTATGCCGATTGGAGAGTCCGAGACTTGGTATTCATGGTGGGCGATCATGTTTGGCTCCGAGTGTCACCCATGAAGGGTGATGTACGGTTCGGAAAGAAGGGCAACCTTAGTCCTAGATTTATTGGTCCTTTTGAGATTCGGGACCGAGTGGGAGAGGCGGCCTATAAGTTGGCCTTGCCACCTAGCTTATCAGTTGTGCGTCCTGTGTTTCATGTTTCTATGCTTCGAAAGTACATCCCGGACGAGTCTCATGTGATTACACTTGATTCAACCGAGTTGGGTCTAGATTTGACATATGAGGAGGAGCCAACAGCTATTCTAGATAGGCAGGTCCGTAAGCTTAGGACCAGGGAGATTGCTTTAGTGAAATGCAGTGGGAACACCATTCGGTTGGATAGGCTACTTGGGAGTTCGAGACCGACATGTGTGCCAGATATCCTTAGATTTTCGAGGCCCCAGGTACTTTCTTTCACTTTATGTTTGAGGATGAACATGATTTTTAGTAGTGGATGATGTAATGACCCTGAAGGTCATTTTTGGTAATTTTCACAAAGTGACTATTTTACCCCTCCCAAGAGTTGGCCCGAGTCATGTTGGATCAGTATCCGAAGTTGGTTTGTGAATTTCCTCGACAAATTAGGATTTTTGGAAAGTTTTGAGTTTTAGAAGCTTAAGTTGTCAAAAGGTGGTATTTGAGGGCATTCAGAGTTTCGGGTCTTGGAATGGAATTCCGTCGATTCCATCAGCTCTGGAATGTGGAATTTGGTCTAGGAGAGTTGACATAATCATATTTGGAACTATATCATGGATTTGAGGCCTTGAGTTGGAAATTATTGACTCTTTGGCCATAGAACTGGCTTTGGTCAATATTCAAAGATCGGATGCTCGGAAATGAATCCCGACGACTCCGTTTGATTCGGGGGATGATTTTAGGCCTATGAGTGGTCTTGGTTGAATTTTTAGAGGTCCCGAATTAATTTGATGTTTGAGGCCTAAAGTTAGTTTCGTTGCATCTTATCGGGTGAACCTCGAATTCGAAGCACAACTTTTGTAGGGTAGCATGTTTGGTTTGTGCGCACGGGATTCCAAACAAATCCCGAGGGTCCTTTGTAAGACTTAGTTGCTTTAGGTGTTTGCTGATATCTGTAGTCTGATGCACAACTTCGCATTCGCAGAGCTCTTCTGTCTTCGCGAAGGGTAGAATGTGGTAACCTCTGCGTTCGCGGAATATGTGGCCACGTTCGCGAAGTAAATAGCCGCGTTCGCGGAGGGTTAGTGATCCCTGAAACAATGTTTAATTCCAAAAATTGGGAAAACACCCATTTCCATCATTTTTGGACTTTGAGAGCTCGGGTAGGCAATTTCAAAAGAGGACTTTCATGGAAAAACTATTGGGTAAGTGATTTTAACCCATAATCTTCATAACCCATTGATTATATCTTGTTTTTAACTTGAAATTGAGGATTTTAAAGTGAAGAAGTTGGGATTTTTCAAGAACTTCAAATTTTTGATTAAATGATGATTATGAATTGGTTTGAGCTCCATTTTTAAAACGGTTTTCACCAATGGATTCCTAATACTTTGGGGAACATTTGCATATAAAAATTTCCAGATTTAAACCCCATTTTCAGAATTTTATTTTGAGCCATTTTGACTCTTTTTCTCGAATGTTGTGTTTTTAGTGTCGATAGTTCCAGAATTTGATTGTGAATCTTTATAAGAATAGATTGTGGTGTTTCGAACTATATTCGGAAGGGGAAGGCTCAAGTTATTAATTGATCATAATTTTGGCTAAGGCAAGTGAACTCCTAAAACTCTATAAATCTTGAAGATTTCCGAATTTACTTTCTTGTATGTGTTGGGGACTAATGGGAATGAGGATACGGGTGAAATTCTTTCATGAACCAATTTTAATTGATCGACGGATTAATAAAAGGCAATGTGTGCTAATGTTGTGAATCAAAGGGTGATATATCGTGATCTTGATATCGATGTGTAATTGGTGAAATGCTTTGATAGCTTCATGTGGACTTGAATTTCTTGAATTGTTGTATCTTCCTTATGGTGTGAACTTGCTTATGTGTTTTGATTGCTGTACACCGTGATGAGACATATGATACAAAGCAGATGGGAAATGGTTCCGGCTAGTGACATGATATAAAGTCGATGGGAAATGGTTCCGGCTAGTGACATGATGCAAAGCCAATGGAAAATGGTTCCGGCTAGTGACATGACATAAAGCCGATGGGAAATTGTTTCGACTAGTGATTGATTATTGTGATTGATGCATTGTGCTGGCTACGTTTGATGTACTTGTTAATTGTAATTGATACACTTGTTACTTGTGATTGATCTACTTGACATTGAAATTGACTTACTTGATACGTGTTGGTTGTTGGATTGTGACTATTAGACTGTGATTATTGAGCCTTGTGAGTGGTGTATTGTAAAACTGTTAGGATGGTCTGATTTTCTATGCAGGTAGTAGTTTTGGAGGTTCGATTAGGATGGAAGGAGTTCGCGTATTTTATTAGATTTACCTAGTTTTGTTAATTGGCTTGCTGAGTACTATGTTGTTTGGTACTCACCCAATGCTTCTACACTTGTGTAGGTTCCGAGCTCAGACAATGAGTTTTCTCTTTTCTTGATCATTCGAGACTTTCCAGGACACTGAGAAAGGTAGCTATTGTCATCATACATACTCTCTTATTCAAATTTTTATGCTTTGTTTTACTTGAGAAATAAAAATATACTTGAGACTTGTATTTTTCATTCCAATTCTATTATTAGTGGCTTGTACATGTGACAACCAGTCCTTGGGGTTATTTAAGTTTTGAAAGACTTCCGCTTTTGTTATTCTTATTTCATTTGCTTATTTCCGCATTTATTTCCGTATTTATGGGGTTTAGGCTGACTTGTCCTGGTGGGATAGGACAACTGCTATCACGCCCGATTTTGGATCGTGACACAACAATTGGCAGAAACATATTTACACAAACACTCAATCAATATCCTCTCTTTTAACAGAGTTACCATCTATAATGTGGATTCATATACACACATGAATTAAATCACGAGTTGTATGAAAGGGTATCAATTGCAAATTGTATTTCACAACAATAGAAAAAAATTTCTCCAGCTTTTCTTAAATAGCACTCGAGGGATAAAAAGCTTACTGAAATATGAAGAACTTTACTCAAAAAAAATAAATTAAATTGAGAAAGTAAGAGACTTTGAAGAAAAAGAAATAACTTGAAAGCTGGATTAACATCATATCAGTGAAAAGCGTCGTTTTAATCCTTAGAGATAGACAAACAACACAAGAATTCATTATCATTTAAGGTTTGTAAAGCAACCCAGATTTTGCGACTTAAGGGTGAGCATTTCATATCATGATCCTTAACTGATGACGATCCTATAGGCATGAAATAGACATAGAAACATGCATAAATATTCATTTAATTCGAAATATATGATCTCACTTCACAACCTAATCTCAAAACTATTATCATGGCAAAACAAATATTTTAGGAATCTTGAAGAAAAATTACAGAAAACGACAAGAACTAAATTTAAGTTTAGCAAGATAAAGCATAAATTCTATTTTATCATTTCAGATGCCTATTTGAGGCAGAATAGAGGTAGAGCAGATTCTAACTACTCTCAAAAATATGAATTCGATGAGCAACAAAGTTAATCTCATATGCGACGAGTTGACGAACCAATAATTTTTTCTTTTAAGATTTCTATTTTTGATTTGTCATCTAGCAGACTAACCACATACTCTAACAAAGATTAAAAACAAAAAATTAAACGAACAGCGAGACATTCAAATGACTATTTTTTTCCCTATGAATTAAATGAGGTGAAAGAGGAGAAATACGGACCTTCTCCGGGGCAGCAAACAAGTGCTTTTGAGTCTAGTACTCCACTATCGACTCCCTCCAGATAGATTTTCTAAAGGACGTAGCAAAGAACTTTAACCAAAAGAAACCCAGAATATCAAAGCTCTAAACTTGAGATTGTAGAAGAGACTTTTGTCTGTTGAGAGAGTTTAAGGCCCTATTTATAATGAAAAACCAAGGCTCTATTAGTTTGAAATATGGGCTGCTCGAATTCAAAAAAGACAATGAAACAAGGAGTCATTTATCTGAATAGATTAAGAGACAAAGAAGATAAGATGAACATGGAAAAGCAATAAATGTAAAATCCTAACACTTGAATCTGAACCGCAGATTCTGAATTGTATTCGTTGTTTACAAGAGATTTGAAAATGTGAACATTTGAATTCAATTATTTTATATGAAGCTAGGGCACTATTAATGTTCAAAGATGATTGACGGGGGTGGCAGAGATTTGAGCATAAAATCCAGTGGATTCGCGGGGTGAGGGAGATGGGTGGCGCAGGGGTGGTTAGGTTTAGATTTTCATCAGGAGAGGAAGAGAAGGGTTAAGAATATTTTTGACAGATCAAGTTGAGTTTGGGATGAAAGGAATTTATTATTTTTTAAGATTGGGCAGCGATTTTTTCTGAAGAAAGAATACAAATTGGCCCAAAATTTATTGTTGAAATAGTTGTCAAAAAAATAATTTTTTTTTTCATTTTCCAGTTAACTAATTTAATGATGTTTTTTCATCCAAATTAATCTTCTAAAATATATATGTATATAAGAGATATAAATAATTTAGTATACGTATTCAGATTGAATTAAAGGGGACACAAATTGCAATGAAAAATATAGTTTTAAAGAAAATGATTAAATTATTAAAAAGTAAAAGTGAGGACGCCATATATACACACACACACACACACACACACACACACACTCAAGCATATTTAATTAAATACTCAAAAATAAAGTAAAGGTAATAATCTTTTTGGAATTTTTGAAATCAGAGTTAAAAATATGCGAATTTATTTTAGTAAATTATTCAGGACTAAGAAGCATGAAGAAATTGATTGTAGGAAAAAGGAGAGTCAAAATCGGTTGTCAACATCAGTATATTCAGATAGTTAGAGCAAGCTAGGGGTTTGTCGTAGTCACTCATATTAGAAGAGGCTTTTTAGAAAAATAGTTTAGATTCTGCTAATGTCTTAATCAAATTTTTGTCTAGTTGATCTTTTTAGACTATTCAGATGTTATTTCCACATTTAGTATTTTCAGTCTATTATGTTCATCTTAGTGCCATGTCATACCTTGAGGTTAGCTTGGGGTCACTTGTGGCTCTAAGCATCGTGTCGCATCTAGGGGATAATCTAGGAGCGTGACACCTCCGGATAATGGAAACAACAATGGTAGTGACATTGAATCTGCTGCACTCAAAGAGGAAGTCATGCTTAATGACCTCGACAATGACATGGACATAGCCATCGATGACATCTTCCCCCCTCTTGAGGCTTATTCCGCCGACATTCTAAACACATATTATTTCAACGTTTCTAAACTGGGTTTGAAAATGAGTCAGATTGACCCAAACCCGAATGGACTAGGTGTAATATATCATATTTAAACAGGGACATAGTAGTCATTAGCTAAAAAAAATTGGAATACAAGTGGGCCTTAGTCCACCAGAAACGTAATTAGGGAAACAAATTAAGCTAAAGGAATTTTAGGGGTTAAAAATGTTTCCCAACAACTCAAAAAAAAAACGTGTTCTTTGCCTCTATTCCTGCGAAGGATCACGACGATGTTCAACCCGAAAAAAGAAGAAGAAGAAGTTAAATGGAGAAGAAGTGGGGCCCCTACTGTTATAAATAGGGATTTCAAGGTATTTTATTTCATTTAATTGACCTTGTTATATATGTATTCTCATGGGTCGGGCTAAAGTGACATCGATAATTCAAATATGAGAAGATTGAAGGTCTTCAATGGAGGATTCAAGCTCCTTCTTCTTCCTTGAGAGTTGAGAGAGTTTCTTCTTAGAGAGAGAAATATTTGAGAGAGGAGAGTTTTGGAATGAATTAGAATGAAAGGAATTAGGCTTAGAAAGTATTTATAGGTCTTAGATTAAGGGTATAACCGATTTAGCTTAATAGGTAAACAATTAGGGAAAGACCAAAAAGCCCTTAATAAAAACGGTCTGGGCCAATCGATAGACAGGATCGATGATCTGTACATCAATTGACGGAACGTTCTGCTCTTCTGTCAATTGATTCAAAAAGTTCATTTTGGGCTGAAAGTTTGGCTAAGTCTGGAAGGCATCTACGGACCCATCTACGGCCCGTCAACTGAACTACGAACCTTCCTGCTATGCCGTAGGTCAAAGTTTAGAAACTTGGAAATCCTAAAATTTCATAGTGCCATTGACTGTCCCCACCTACGCCCTGCCAATCCATCTACGGCCCGTAGGTGGCCTCCGTAGGTCACTGTCTTCAGTTGAGTTCTGCATTTTAAAATCCTTTGGAAGCTTGGGGTTTTACAATATCTCCCCCTTAGGAATATTTGTTCTCGAATGAGGATCAAGACATCTTTAGAAGGGTAATAGACACAGACTAACAACCCAACCTAGAATGCAATCACATAAATGCACATATCCGAGGAAGAAACCTCAACTCCAATCTAAAGTATGATCCACACAACATATCATGAAGACTTTATGCAACTCATACTCAAATGCACATAATCATATAAGACTCTTCATGAACATGCACAATCAAGGAATCATGGTAATCAACTATGACACATGAGACAAAAAGAATGAACCATGAGGATCAAGATACCTCAAGCTAGAGAAGGATCGGAAGGAAAGAGATAAGGATATCGGGACATCATATCGGCCTTGGCCTCCCAAGTAGCACCCTCAACCAATTGATTCCTCCATAAAACTTTCACGGAAGCAACTTCCTTATTCCTTAACTTCCGGACTTGCCGGTCTAAAATCTCAACCGGAACCTCTTCAAAAGAAAGACTATCCTTTATGCCAAGATTCTCTAATTGCACTATAGAGGTCGGATCACCAACATACTTGTTCAATAATGAGACATGGAAAACCGGATGCACTGATGCCAAATCATTAGGCAAGTCAAGCTCATAAGCAACCTTACCTACATGTCTCAAAATCTGATATGGGCTTACATAACGGGGACTAAGCTTCCCTTTCCTCCCAAATTTCATTACACCCTTCATGGGTGAGATTTTCAAGTAAACCCAATCATCCACATCGAATTCTAATTCTCTTCTTCTAACATCGGCATAGGAATTTTGTCGACTTTGAGACGTTTTAAACCTCTCCCTAATAAGATGAACTTTCTCCATAGCCTCATGCACCAACCCCGGGCCTATCAAAGCAACTTCACCAACTTCAAACCAACCTATAGGAGATCTACACCTCCTACCATAGAGAGCCTAAAATGGAGCGATACCAATACTAGAATGGTAGCTATTGTTATAAGCAAACTCAATCAAAGGCAAGTGATCATCCAAAGTACCCTTGAAATCAATTGCACAAGCTCTAAACATATCTTCCAAAGTTTGAATAGTACACTCCGCTTGCCCATCGGTTTGGGGATAAAAGGCCGTACTAAGCTTAACACGAGTACCAAGACCTTTTTGGAACGACTTCCAAAATTGAGAAGTAAATTGTACACCACGATCGGAGATAATGGATAAAGGCACTCCATGCAGCCTAACCATCTCCCTCAAATACAACTTAGCATAATCCTCCGTCGAATAAGAAGTCTTGACAGGAATGAAATGGGCTGACTTTGTCATTCTATCAACAACAACCCAAATCGAATCATATTGTCGCCTCGTGCGAGGCAAACCCACAATAAAATCCATATTCACATCCTCCCACTTCCAAGTAGGAATACTAATATCTTGGGTCAAACCTCCCGGCCTTTGATGCTCAACTTTCACTTGTTGGCAATTAGGACACTTAGCCACAAATTTCGCAATATCTTTCTTCATTCCGTTCCACCAATAAATTTCCCAAAAATCACGGTACATTTTGGTAGCTCCTGGGTGGATGGAATACCAAGAACTATGGGCTTTCGATAAATTTTGCTCTCTTAAGCCCTCTACATTGGGAACACACAAACGACCTTGATATCGAAGCACACCATCTCTCTCTTTGGAGAAAACCTCTATGGACTTCTTGAGTACTGCTTCCTTTGGTTCAACCAAGTTAGGATCAAGACCTTGCTTAGCTTTCACATCATGCACAAAAGAGGATTCAGAATCCTTGTGAACCGTAACACCACCTTTAGTAGAACCAACCAATCTAACACCCAATCGGGCCAATCTATGGATATCGTGAACCAACTCTTTCTTACCATCCTCAACTTGAGAAACACTACCCATAGATAATCGACTAAGGGCATCCGCCACCATGTTAGCCTTACCGAGGTAATAGAGAACACCCATATCATAGTCTTTTAACAACTCGAGCCACCTTCTTTGGCGGAGATTCAAATCTTTCTCTTTAAACACATATTGAAAACTCTTATGGTCGGTGAAGACATCAACATGTACCCCATACAAATAATGTCACCATATTTTCAAAGCAAACACAACTACCGCTAATTCCAAGTCATGAGTAGGATAGTTCTTTTGGTGCACCTTAAGTTGTCTAGGGGCATAAGCAATGACTCAACCATGGCATCATCATATCATAACTTTGGTGCTTCACTCTCAAAGCACCCTTAATTCATCATGCTCATATTTCATAGTTCATAGAGTTCATATGGGTTCATGCAAGTTCAACTCATATCATGCAATTCAATGCAAGCTCATGCTTAGAAAGCCATAATTAGGACAATTTACCCATACTTGAAGGAACTCACATAATAGAGGAAAATCATGCATTTGACTTGATCATGCTAAATTCATAAGATTATTCTCAATTCATTCATAATTCGTGCTTGATTTCATAGAGAATTCATAAACTTCATCAAATCATGACTCAACCCCACAATCAAAGCATAGATAATCGAATTGGGGAGAATTATCTTGGAATCATGGGGGTTCATGCAATCTTTACATCAAATCATGTAATTCACGCTAATTCGTGCACTAAGTTACTTTATCACGCTAAATCGTGCACTAGGAATCATAAAATCAATAATTGGAATCATAATTGAAGAACCCACAATGACTGATCACAAACCCTAATTCAATTGGGTTAGAGTAAACCTTTGAAAATCATGAAGAAGTGGAAGGGCCCATTGGAGGAAAAGACTCCTAATGGTGAACACTATCATACCTCAAAGCAATACACAAGAAAATGGAGAAAATTGAAGGTCTTCAATGGAGGATTCAAGCTTCTTCTTCTTCCTTGAGAGTTGAGAGAGTTTCTTTTTAGAGAGAGAAATATTTGAGAGAGGAGAGTTTTTTAATGAATTAGAATGAAAGGAATTAGGCTTAGAAAGTATTTATAGGTCTTAGATTAAGGGTATAACTGACTTAGCTTAATAGATAAACAATTAGAGAAAAGACCAAAAAGCCCTTAATTAAAAACTATCGGGGCCAATCGACGGACAGGATCTACGGTCCGTACATCAATTGACGGACCGTCCTTCTCTTTCGTCAATTGATTCAGAAAGTTCATTTTGGGCTGAAAATTTTGTTAAGTCTGGAAGGCATCTACGAAACCCATCTACGGCCCGTCAACTGAACTACGAACCTTCTTGCTATTCCGTAGGTTAAAGTTCAGAAACATGGAAATCCTGAAATTTCATAGTGCCATTGACGGTCCCCACCTATGGCCCGTCAATCCATCTACGGCCCATAGGTGGACTCCGTAGGTCACTGTCTTCAGGTGAGTTCTACATTTTAAAATCCTTTGGAAGCTTGGGGTGTTACAAATTTCTTAGAAATTGAAGAACTGATTGAATTCTAGGGACCTAATGGGTGAAAGGAACCCACTAGTGAAATCCGACATACCTGGTAACAAAAACTTCAAAGAATTCCCTTTAGAATTGGGGGTTGAACTTGAAGAACACCTTTGCTTGTTCTTGGGAGGAACTATTGCCTCTTTTTCTTCTTTTCTTTCTAAGTTGGATAATTTTTGGAGAAAGAGGGTTCTATGTAGTTTCTGAATAGATCATTAGGCTTAGACTGAGTAAAACGGCGTAGTTTAGGCATCAAATGACGTAGTTTAAGTGCCCAACGCATAGGGGAAAAAAACAATATGACCCTAACTTAAAAGTTGACGCAGTGACTTCAAGGAGGGCTTCACGGGCCGTGAAGCACTTCAAGGGCCGTCAACCTTGTCGTGAAGCTTCGAATGCCCGACAAGGCTCCATTAAAACGGGCGTAACTTCTTACTCCAAACTTCAAATGGAGCAAACTCAGTGGCATTGGAAAGAGGACTCAAAGATCCTTAATGTGATAGATCATGGGCCACCTAGTCCATTTTGTGCTAAAATATATGATCGTTTGAATTTGGCTCAAAACGCAAAACATGATAAGTCTCATTCACGGGCCGTTTCAACGTTCGTGGTCCTTTTCATGTGATCTTGGGTCACACCCCACAAACTAGGTGACTTGTACGACCCACTTGATGGGCTGTCAAGTCCACCACAAGTCGTCTGGGTCACCATGAAGGTGACCCCTGCATGTGTTGATTCTAGAAAGGTTTCACGAGCCCCTTAATGAGTCGTGGTCCCCTTCACTAACCGTCTAGGGTGCCGTGAAGGTTCCTTGGTAAATTTTTGGTTCTTGGACATTTCCCATTTTCCGTTTTTAGCGTTTTCAAGTTTGAGTTATTACAATATTTCCCCCTTGGGATCATTCATCCTGGAATAAGGACTAAGCATGCTAAATTTGGAAGGAAAGAGCTACAATCCCTACTAACTAAGTACTAGCAACTGATATCTAACTGAACTGAGTTTCATGAACATGCAAATATGCTAAAATGCTTGGATAACTAGGGGGACAAGATACTGAGATTGAATTACACAAGAATAAACTGAGAGACTGGAGAGGAACTATTACCTCAAGCTAAAACTGAATCGGAGGGAAAAAAGATGGGGATACTTGGCCTTCATAGTTGCTTCTACTTGCCAAGTAGCTCTCTCTACGGACTGACTCCTTCACAAAACTTTCACTGAAGTGACTTCCTTATTTCTCAACCTACGAACCTGGCAGTAAAGAATTTCAACTATAATCTCCTCATAGGTGAGGTTATCCTTCACAACCACACTTTCTAAAGGTACTATCAATGCCGGATCACTCACACACTTCTTCAACAAGTAAATGTGACAGACTGGATGAATCGCTGCTAGTTCTGTTGGCAACTCTAACTCATAAGCCACATTACCAACCCTTTTCAGGATTCTGTAAGGACCTACATACCTGGGACTGAGCTTCCCTTTCTTGTGAAATCTCATCACCCCTTTCATGGGTGACACTTTCAGGAAAACCCAATCATTGATTTTAAACTCTAAGTCCCTTCTCCTAACATCTGTATAGAACTTCTGACGACTCTGAGTTGCCTTTAGTCTATCTTTGATGAGCTGAACTTTCTCCATAGCCTCATGAATCAAATCTGGCCCAACCAAGGCTACTTCACCTGCTTCGAACCAACCAACCGGAGACCTGCATCAACGCCCATACAGTGCCTCATAAGGGGCAATCTGAATATTTGAATGGAAACTGTTATTATTGGTGAACTCTATAAGAGGTAGGTGATCATCTCAACTACCCTTGAAATCAATCACGCTCCCAACATGTCCTACAATGTTTTGAAGTTACGCTTTAACTGACCATCCATGTAACGCCTCAGATTAGTGAAAAGCCTAGGCGGGCAGGTCTAGTACTAAAAAATGGACCCTGTAATCCTCCACGAAGCCCTAGACGAGCTGTGAAGGGGATCACGATCCGTTTGGGCAATCATGAAGAGTTTCCAGAAGCTTTCTTAGGCCGGGGTCACTTGATGGTGACCCATACGGCCCGTGGAGGACTTGACGGATCATCAAGTGAATCGTGAAAGGCTCTTACTTGGGAAGGGTTCTCCCCTAGTCACTAGAAAATGGATCAAAGACGTCTAAATGGCCCGTGAAGCTCCACACGGTCTGTGAAGTCATTCGTGAAGGGGGTTTGTCAAACTTAGTGTTTTGGATCAACTTCAAATGATCATATCTTTTAGCTCATAATGAATTAGGTGGCCTATCAAATTAAAAGTCTTTGAGTCCTCTTTCCATTGACACAAAGTTTGCTCCGTTTGAAGTTTGGAGTAAAAGGTTATGCCCATTTTAGTGGAACAGTATCAAGTTGATAAATCTTCACGACCTGCTTGATGGGCAGTGATGGCTTTGACAAGCCGTTTGGGTCTCCTTGAAGTCATTTTGACAGTTTTTAAGTCACGGGCTATTGTGTCTTTTCCCAATTATCTTAACTCGATACTACGTCATTTTTCCTTCTACCCGAAGCCCTATATAATGATTTTTACCCCAAAAATCACCCAATTCAATTCATTCTCTCAATTTCCCAAAAGAAGATCAATTCATCCTCTCCAAAAATCTTCTCTCTAGAATCAAAGAAGAAGAAGAAGCTAGGGTTCTTCAAGTTCAAGTCTTCTTTCTTCATCATTGCTTAGGGCTTCAATCAAGGTATGTATGGAGTTCATCAATGGGTTCCATTCACCCATTGAGTCCCCAAAGTTTTCTTAACTTTTCCAATTCAATTTCCCAAAATTGATTTAGGGTTTGATTTAATTCTTCACGGGTTTTATTTGTATGGATTTAATTGTTTGACTTTGATTTTATTTTGATGATTTAGACTTGATTACATGCTTTCCAACTAATTCCATGTGAACCCATGTATTGATCTATTAATTCGACGATTAACCCTAACTTTCTAAGTAAGAATTGTTCAATCAAAAAATAGGTTTTCTTCTATCATGTGGGTTCTTTCAATTATGATCAAATTATTTTGTTTATGGCTTTCCATGCATGAAATTGGTTTGAATTGCATGTTTTAAAATGAATTCCCATGAACCTATGTGAAATCCCTAAATTTCTAGAGTTTGATTTATTGTAGGGTTTGAACCACGTAAAGATGGGTTATATGAAACCATGCATATTTTTATGAAAGCAATGTTTATGACTCAAGTAAGATTATAGATGAAGGTATCTATATGTTATGTGAAGTTTGGCCACATGACATGAATGACATTTAGATTTACCATCAATGCCTTTTGGGCTTTTTCAAAAATTAGGTCTTGATTAGTATGGTAGTCGGTTATACCATCAATGATGATAGATGATGCTTTTAAAACTACTTCCACTAGTAGTATGGCATTTCTAGTATGAAGTGAATGACGATGGGCCTTAAAAGCTATTATGAAAACATCATGGATGGTGAAAGGTTTTCTCACGTATGGTCTAAGGAGATATTCTAATGACGTAAGCTTGAACTAAGTCCATGAAAGATGAAACGTCTATGAACATGATTTTATCTTGGAATGGTAAATCTAGTTGTACCTTTCCATGGATAACAAGATAACTAATTCCATTGGATATTTACTTAGCACCGAGAGGATATCGAGATTGGAAGCTCTCCCATTGTAGAGGCCGGGTTTCTAGTAGCAATCTCTTTATCCTATACCTATGTACCAACATAGGATGATTGTATTTAAGTAGACCTTAGCTAGTGGATCCACGTAAGCTAGATGTTATGGGTCCTACCATGGCAAGTAGGATGGCTCTTCCGATGTAGGGAGTATGTCAGATTCCATGTTGATAGCTTACATGGTCTTTAAATGTCGATTGAAGGTAGTTTCCCACAATAATGAACTAAAATGACTTTCAAAGTACTTCACAAGTTTTAAAGATGTTTTGCTTGCATTGACCTTGATTTATGACTTATGTTTTCTAACCCTTTTCACTTCATGTTTTAGTTTGGTCTTTGCATGTCATGGAAATGTCCCCTTTTTAGCATGATTTAATTTTTATTGCATTCCTCTCATACTTGATACATTCCATGTACTAACACATACTTTTGCCTACATTGTCTCATAATGTAGGACATGTCGATTCTTTTCATTCCGGTCGTGGCTAGTGAGTATCTAGAGTCTTGAAGACTTGGTGAGTTCTCTTATGTTCGAGGACGTTGCCTTGTTATTCTTTTATGTTTCTTTACTTTGACATTGTATGGGTTACGTCCCAACGTTCTTTCTATTCTTATGTTAGATTGACTTTGAGACTATATGTAGACTTCCGCTATTTCCTTAAACTCTTTTCATAATGAATTGTCTTTTGAACGCTTCAATTGCTATTATATTGTATGATGCATGCTAAGTGGCTTGTATGAGGCCTCTCGAGGTCTTGTACGCCATGTCACGTCTAGGGCATACTTGGGTCATGACAATCCATTTGTGGATGAAATGTTGTACTGAGATTTACATGAGTACCAAGAACTTTCTTAAACGATCCCTAGTAATGAGAGGTAAATTGAGGACCTCTATCCGAAATGATAGACAAAAGAACCCCATGCAACCTGACTGTTTCATTGATATAGTCTTGTGTAGTTCTCCGCTGAATTTGTAGTCTTGACTGCCAAGAAGTGAGCTGACTTAGTGACTCTGTCCACTATCACCCAAATGGAGTCATGCTGTCTGCGAGTACGAGGTAAACCCATAATGAAATCCATGTTTACCACTTTTCACTTCCAAGTAGGAATGCTAATCTCCTGAGTCACACCTCCTAGTTTCTGGTGTTCTACTTTAACTTGCTGACAGTTGGAACACTTAGACACAAAATCTGTGATGTCCCTCTTCATGTTGTTCCACCAATAGACTTCCCGTCGATCATGGTACATCTTAGTGGCACCCGGATGAATAGAATATCTTGAATTATGAGCTTCTGTAAGGATCTGTTGGCTCAACACACCCACATTAGGGACACACAAGCGACCCTGGTAATGACGCACACCATCTCCCCCTTGGGAGAGAACCTCAACTCTCTACTGATGAATTGCCCCCTTCAACTGAAGCAATATAGGATCACTATCTTGTTTCTCCTTAACCTTCCGCTATTAATGAAGATTCTAATCCATTCTACACTATCACACCACCATTAGATGTGTCCATCAGGCAAACTTCTAAGCGAGCAAGCCGTTGAACATCTCTAGTTAATTCTTTCTTCTCTTCCTCAACATGTGCTACACTACCCATGGATAGTCTGCTGAGGGCGTCAGCTACTACATTCGCCTTACCCAGATGGTAGAGCACATTCATGTCATAGTATTTGAAGAATTCAAGCCATCTCCTCTGACGAAGATTCAACTATTTCTGGCTGAACATATACTGGAGACTTGTATTATTTGTGAACACATCAACATGAACACTATACAAGTAGTGTCTCCAAATCTTTAGGGCAAATACGATGACTGCAAGCTTGAGTTCATGAGTTGGGTAGTTCTTCTCATGAACATTAAGCTGTCTACAAACATAAGCTATGACCTTACCCTGCTGCATCGACACATGACCTAGGCCAAACCTGAATGCATCACAATAAACCACATAACCGTCTGAACCCTCTGGTGGTGTCAAGACAGGAGTTGTAGTAAACCTAGTTTTCAATTTTTAGAAGCTTTTCTCACACTCATCTGACCACTGAAACTTCACCTTTTTATGAGTCAACTTGGTCAATAGGGCAGTTATGGATGAAAACCCTTCAACGAACCTCCTGTAGTAACTAGCCAAACCTAAGAAACTTATAATATCAGTCAGAGAGGTGGGTCTGGGCCAGTGCTTTACTACCTCAATTTTCTGAGAATCCACTCGGATCCCTTCAATGGATACCACATGACTAAGGAAAGCGACCGACTATAACCAGAATTCACATTTGCTGAACTTAGCGAATAACTGGCAATCTGTGAGGGTTTACAGAACAACTCTCAGTTGAGTCGCATGCTCATCCATATTCTGAGAATAAATGAGGATATCATCAATACGAACAAGTCCAAATATTATTTGAACACCCTGTTCATTAAGTCCATGAAAGCTGCAGGAGCATTTGGGTCTACTGAGGTGATTTTCTTGGAAACTATGACAGGGCAATTTCTATATACCCATCTAGCTATAATTGAGTCACCAACTAGAGTAGAGACTGAGAAAGGTTCTGGGAGTGTTTCTAGACCGACACCGAAGTTTACTGTAATATAAGGAGTTACAAAAGAAAGTGTAGCCCCTGGATCTAACAATGCATAAACATCTATATGGAAGACTTGTAACGTACCATTGACTAAATCAGGAGAATCTTCCTGGTCCTGGCGAGCCTTAAGAGTATACAACTTGTTCTGGCACTGACTACCACATGTACCAGATGACGCATCCTATTGAGTGGGGCGACCTGCTGGTGCTGCTGATGTTGTAGAATGAGCTTTGTTACCTCCCTGACCCTGCCTGGCAGATGGGCATTCCTTCAACCTATAACCAAGTTGACAGCACCCAAAACACCCCTCTCTGCCAGAAAGACACTCGCCCGGATGGTTATTACCACACTTTGGGAAAGATGGAAAAGTTTAGTTACCTAAAACACCACTGTGAGACTTAGAGCCTGATGCCCTCCCTTTTTGATCCTGTCAAAACTTGGGGTACAGAGTGCTAGCTGATGAAGGTGCTGGGTTTTAGGCCTCTGCTGATATTGTGAGCGATTTCTATGACTTGACCTATGCTGAGAGTATTCATAGTTGCCTGTTCTAGCCTTTTTGTTAGCGTTAGCCATTTCCTTAATCGTATCTCCCTCAACATGCTGAGCATGGGTCATTAGTTTGGAGATATCCATATCCCCTAATAGCATAGCATTCCCGCACTCGGTCTTTACCAGATCGAACACTCCAAACAAGAACTTGCTTATTTCTGCTCTCGAATCTGCCACCATATGTGGAGCATACCTGGAGAGCTGAGTGAACTTTAGCCCATATTCTTGGACTGACATCGACCCCAGCCTCAAGTTCAAAAACACCTGAGCTCCAGTAAAGCAATCCCACGTCACAGGAGCTGCATCCGCACCCCTGTTGTCCTTCCACTGTGTGAACCAGATGTGAGCCACATCATTAAGTTGGTAGGATGCTAGATCAACACTATCAGTACTCGTCACTTGCATTACTTCAAGAATGTTCTTGACCTCATCAATGAAGTTCGGTGGGTCCTCACCAACCTTCGACCCTAGATACTCTGGTGGATTCATTCGAACAAAGTCTCGAACCCTCGCTGCAGCTGATCCACTAGTGGAGGTTGCAGAAGCTGGGGCCTACTGATTGTCTAGGTCGGCTATGGTCTGATCCAACAACTGGATCGCATTACAAAACTCTACATTCGTACCCTCATGGTTTGGGACAGAAGGAGCTGTGTCAGCATTATGTGTGTTAGCATTTCGTGCGTTAGCTCTGTGAGGAGGCTTGATTTGAAATGCATGATGACGAATTAGAAAGGAGAAGTTGAATCACACTTCACTCAGAGAGGAATAGCAAAAGAAGTGAAGTTTTTCTTAGAACACTTAGTAGCCTCCCCCTCATACATGTGGCGCGCTTCACACCCATGAAAGAGACTCTACTTAGTGCGGCTTTCAGACACCCTAGGACTCTCAAACCTGATGCTCTGATACCATGTTTGTCGCACCCCGAAGCCACCCTCTAGGCGCAACACAGTGCTTAGTTTCATGAGTGACCCCAAGCTAACCCTGAGTCTTGAATATCACAAGCATACTAAAATATGACTAAGTAAGCGGAAACATAACTGTAAAGTAATCAATACTAAAAGAAACTTCAGGTGAGAATTTAACTGAATATTTATGGGGAACAACCCCAAACAACTGAATATTGAATCTATGTCAGAAAGCCTCTAATACTGATGAGTTGCTGGGAGAAGCCCCCAACTAACTCTATAAGTTTGAAACTGAAACGTAAAAACTAAAAGGTAAAGCATGTCTATCCTCGATCTATGAGGACTCACAACTGAAGCTGCTGAGCAAGGACTAGAAGTCGGACTAAGCATAATCTGGATGTTGAGCACCTGAACCTACATTATGAAACGATGTAGCGTAAAAGTATACTGAGTAGCTAAAATGCAACTGAAATACTGAGTAGCTCAAAATACTGACATGCTTTTTGAGAAAGCATCATAAATATACTGAAAGCTATGACATTCAAATTCTGAAGCATGATTTTCTTACTTATCTACCTAGCAAGTATAATTCATGAAATACTGATAATTTGTACAAGCTAGGATTCTGAGTTCTACACATGGGACTATGCATATTTTCCAAGAAAACATGTTATTCAGATCATGGAAACTATAGCAGCTAAAATCTCAATGAATATCCAAGGTTATGGAAACCCTAGGTCTAAACAATTTATTAGAAATTGAAGAGCTGATTGAATTCTAGGGACCTAATGGGTGAAAGGAACCCACTAGAGAAATCCCACATACCTGCTGACGAAAACTATGGAGAAATCCCTTTGGAATTGGGGGCTGAACTTGAAGAACACCTCTGCTTGTTCTTGGGAGGAACTATTGCCGCTTTCTCTTCTTTTCTTTCTAAGTTTGATGATTTTTGGAGAATGAGGGTTCTAGGTAGTTTCTGACTAGATCGTTACACTTAGACTGAGTAAAACAACGTAGTTTAGGCATCAAATGACGTAGTTTAAGTGCCCAACGCATAGGAGAAAAGACCAATATGACCCTTAATTAAAAGCTAACTCAGTGACTTCAAAGAGGACTTCACGGGCCGTGAAGCACTTCAATGGCCGTCAAGCTGGTCGTGAAGCTTCGCCTGCCTAACAGGGCTCCACTAAAAAGGGTCTAACTTTTTGCTACGAACTTCAAATGGAGCAAACTCAGTTGTGTTGGAAAGTGGACTCAAAGATCTTTAATTTGAAGGTCTTGGGTCACCTAATCCATTTTGTGCTAAAAGATATGATCATTTGAAGTTGGCCCAAAACTCAAAACCTGATAAGTTTCCTTCACAGATGACTTCACGGTCCGTGTGAAGCTTCACGGGCTCTTTAGACGTTTGTGGCCCTTTTCCAGTGACCTTGGGTCACACCCCACCAACTAGGTGACTTGTACGGCCCACTTGATGGGCCGTCAAGGTCACCGTGAAGGTGACCCCTGCATGGGCAGTTCTGGGAAGGATTCACGAGCCCCTTAACGTGCCGTGGTCCCCTTCACGGACCGTCTACGGTGCCGTGAAGGGTCCATGGTCCTTTTTTTGGTTCTTGGAACTTTCCCACTTTCCCTTTTTAGACTTTTTCAACTCCGAGATGCTACAATATTGGTCCAAATAAAGTAACGCACATAATGATAAAGTACAAGCATTAGAGGAAATAAAATTGTTAAAGAAAGAAAGGAAACAAACTTAATTCTATGGTTGTTTTATTTCTAGTCACCTTACAATATTTAATCCTTGCTACTTTGAGTTGTAACAACACGAACGCCCACAATATTCACAACAATAAACATAGCTTGCTAACTCATCAAGATTAACAACTATCATCATATCATCAATCATCATTATCATATCATATATATCGTTATATTATATTATATTAAAAGTGGGAAGCATCTAAGTCAAAAGTTGAATTACGAAAATATCTTTTTAAAGTTTAAAAATTATTTTACCATTTAGTTATTAATTTATTTTCTTGAAATAATCTAAAAAATAACTCTACAATTAATAATTGCTTTAGGATTCAATTAATTATGACTAAACTATTTAAGAATCTCGAGAATTTAAAAAGTAGATTCTTTATACACTAGATTTACTTGACAAAAATATTATAACTGTTTTTTCTTTAATCCATTAAAATTGTGAAATTTTTGAAATGAATAAATTAGTCCAGTAAATATGGTGTATTATGAATCAATTTTTCAAATTCTCTAGATTCAATTGAAACCGTGCAATTTTTGCATTTTTTTAATTTGTCAAGTAAATGTAGTGTATAAAGAATCAACTTTTCAAATTCTCGAGATTCTTAAATTGTTCTGTCAAAATTCATTGAATCCTAAAACAAATATTAATGAAGAGTTATTTTTAGATGATTTAAAGAAAATAAATTAATAACTAAAGGGTAAAATCATTTCTAAATTTTTAAAAGATATTTTCTTAATTCAACTTTTGACTTAGATACTTCCCACTTTAAATATATACATTTATATTTATATATATGATAATGATTCATTTAAGATATCACAAAGATTGGAAGCAATATTCATTTCTTTAATTAATTACACTATCAATATTCCATATGTAACTGATAAAACGGAATATAGAAAGGTCCATAAAAATAATATAAAGAAGGAACGCATCTCAACTGTTGGCACAAGATTAAAGTAAGACCAAAATATTCGAAGCCACTTTCACGGTTCCAGTAATATTTGGGCACTATAATAAGAATGTAAATACACGTTGCATGGTTTACATACGTTTCACCTATATATACATATATATATATATATATATATATATAGAAGGAGCCACATAGTTCTCCACAAAGAAGAAACCTAAGGATTGAAGAAGATTTTGAGCAACTTAGCTTGTACTTGTTAATTATTCACAACCTATATTGAAATTGAATCGGCTAGATCTTTGGAAAGGATAGACTTACCTGTCTTGTTGGATCTATAACAATCACCGCCTTATCTTTAAGAGAAAGAAAAATATATGAAAATAACCATATATAGTTATATCTCAAAGAAACTAATAATTAAGAGACTAATCTTACTTGCAAGAAAAGACTGATGCAATATTCATTGTGTAAAAATGTTATTAAATCCGTAATAAGAAGGAATGATGAATCTTAAACTGGGAGAGTTTGAAAGATACCTCAAGTTTTCGGTGCATGTTTCACTCTTTTTCTACAGAAGCAATGTCATTTTATCAAGTGCGTATCTCAATATATATATATATATATAACTTTTTCTTGTAATCGAGCAAGACACATTATTTTAAATATTTGGTGGCTTTTGATTCGTTCTTGTTTTGACTCGGAGTTGTCACATAATTTTAACACATGGCATCATCTTGTTGGTCTTGGATTTGACTGGAACGCCACGTCATTCAATATGTGACATGAGCTTGGGCCTTAAAATGAAATGGACGATGGGTTTGAAAACAATCAAAATGAGACTTAGTTAATTTTTGAAGTCCAAATTAATTACTCAATCCAAATAAATTTAAAAACTTAATCCAAATTTGGTATGGATTAGACCTTATATACTTTTTTATGTGTTTACAACATTTCCTTGAGATCTTGTCAAACAATATTCATAAATCACGGAGAGTACTTTTTCTGAATATATTTCATTATGTAGTAAATCATAATAAATGTAATCGATTCATTATTTTATATAATTACGATATTCACATCAAATACATCAGGAAGTCTTTGATGGCTAAAACTCTTGTAAGTAGGAAGATGATGATCATAGCCATTTTAAAAACTTAAGAATTTGAGAAATAAGTCTTATGTAATTCGCATGATGTCACGACCCGATCCCTCCAGTCATGATGGCACTACTATAACCCACAATAGGTAAGCCAACCCGTAACCCAAAACGGCACGTAATGAGTATAAGGGTAGAACTATACAAAAAATAATACTAACATCAAGAAAAGACAGAAACAGGAATAAACAAAAACTATATACAATCGAAATCCTCTCAGAACTTGAAAGTCATGAGTACAAAGTTGCCTAGTAAGAACAAATACAAGTCCCAAGGGTGGACCACAACAAGCCGTCTCTAAGGCAAAAAACTAGCTAACATAAGTACAGAAGGACATACGCTGGTCCAGGACACCAAGTGCTCACCCTTATCTCCGATATCCACAAGCGGTAAAAGATGGCAAGAACAATCACCACTGGTTGCTGGTAGTAGGACCTGCATTACGAAAAAGATGCAAAGTGCAGCTTAAGTACCAAAACAAAGGTACTCAGTAGGCATCATAGGTCGACTGAGCAAGAAAGGTAAAAGCAATCTGAAAAAAGGAGAATCTAGAAACAAACAAAGGTTAAAGCGGGAAAAGAAAGGAAGCACACCAGCATACTGAATATAAATTTAAGTGCAGCTAAACTAAACCTAACTGGAATCCATTAGCCCAAAATATACACTTGTGCATAAGTTTAAATAAAATCCAAAAATACCCCATAATCCCGAGGGGTAGACAAATTATTGCTAAGACTACAAGAATGAAGAGTAACCAAAATCTAAATCCGAGAACATTAGCCAGGTTCCCAGCCCAAGTAACCACGAACCAACCAGTCAACTCCCAACCCAGCTAGTAAGAGTGACAAGCAATACAAGCCGCCCAGTCAGACAGTCCACTCACAGGGGCATCAGCCGCCTAGCTATTACGAGTGACCCGGGGGCATGTCGACTCAGTAGAGGATCTTAGATATCAAGGTCACCCAGCTAGCTAGTCCACTCACAGGGGCGTAAGCCGCCTAGCTAGTAAGAGTGACCTAGGGGCGTGTCAACTCTGAAGAGGATCTTAAGTAGGCTCCAAGCCTAAAATACTGCAACCTCGAGGTTGTGTGCTCTCTGAAAGCTGGAGTATTTTAGGGTTGGAGCCTTTTATGATCCTTTGGGAGAGGACGCCGAACCACGATGGCTAGGAGCCTACTTGAGATCCTCTTTGGAGTCGACACGCCCTTAGGTCACTCTTGCTAACTAGGCGGCTTACACCCCTGGGAGTGGACTAGCTGGCTGGGTGGCCTTGATATCTAAGATCCTCTACTAACTCGATACGCCCCTGGTCACTCTTACTTCCTAAGCGGCTGACGCCCCTAGGAGCGGATAGTCTGGCTGGGCAGCCTAGATTTGTTGTCACTCTTGCTAGCTGGATTGGTAGTTGACTGGTTTCTTGGTTCGTCGTTACTTGGGCTGGGAGCCCGGCTGATGTTCTTGAATTTAGCTTTGGGTTACTCTTCATTCATGTAGTCTTAGCTATTCTGTGTACCTGTCAGGCTTATGGGGGTATGTTCGAGTTTTTATTTAAACTTGTGCATGAGTGTATGTTCTAGGCTTATGGGGTCCAGTTAGATTTAGTTTAGCTGTACTTAGATTTATATTCAATATGCTCATGTGCTTCCCTTCTTTTCCTGCTTTGACCTTTGTTTGTGTCTAGATTCTCCCTTTTCAGATTGTTTTTACCTTTCTTGCTCAGTCGGCTTATGATGCTTACTGAGTACCATTGTTTTGGTACTTATGCAGCACTTTGCATCGTTTTTGTGATGCAGGTTCTACTACCAGCAACCAGCGGTGATTGTTCGTGCCATCTTTTACAGCCTGTGGATATCGGAGACGAGGGTGAGCACTTGGCATCCTGTACCAGCCTGTCTTCTTCAGTACTTATGTTAGCTAGTCATTTGCCTTTGAGACGGCTTGTTGTGGTCCACCTTTGGGACTAGTATTTGCTCTTATTAGACAACTCTGTACTCGTGACTTCTAGGTTCTGAGAGGATTTCTATTGTATATAGTTTTGGTTTGTTACAATTTTTTTCTTTTCTTGATGTTAGTATTATTTTCTATATAGTTCTACCCCTATACTCATTACTTGCTGTTCTGGGTTACGAGTTGGCTTACCTATTGGTGGGTTATGGTAGGTGCCATCATGACTAGAGGGATCAGGTCGTGACATCATTTGAATTACATAAGACCTATTTCTTAAATTCTTACGTTTTTTAAATGTTTAAAGGGCTATGATCATCATTTTCCTACTTACAAGAGTTTTAGCCATCAAAGACTTCCTGATGTATTTGATGTGAATATCATAATTATATAAAATAATGAATCGATGACATTTATTACGATTTACTACATAATAAAATTTATTTAGAAAAAGTACTCTCCGCAATTTATGAATATTTTTTAACAATATATCAAGGGAACGTTGTAAACACATAAAAAATATATTAGGTCTAATCCATACAAAATTTGGATTAAATCTTTAAATTTATTTGGATTTAGTAATTAATTTGGACTTCAAAAATTAACTAAGTCTCGTTTTAATTGTTTTCAAACCCATCTTTCATTTTATTTTAAGGCCCAAGCTCATTTCACATATTCAATGACGTGGCGTTCCAGTCAAATCCAAGGCCAACAAGATGATGCCATGTGTTCAAATTATGTGGCAACTCTGAGTCAAAACAAAAACGAATCAAAAGCCGCCAAATGTTTAAAATAACGTGTCTTGCCTGATTACAAGAAAAGTTATATATATATATATAGAGAGAGAGAGAGAGAGATACACACATGATCAAATGACATTGCTTCTGTAGAAAAAGAATGAAACATGCACCGAAAACTTGAGGTATCTTTCCAACTCTCCTAGTTTAAAATTCATCATTCCTTTTTGTTTACGGATTTAATAACATTTTTACACAATGAATATAGCATCAGTCTTTTCTTGCAAGTAAGATTAGTCTCTTAATTATTAGTTTCTTTGAGATATAACTATATATGGTTACTTTCATATATTTTACTTTATATTAAAGATAAGACAGTGATTGTTATGGATTCAACAGGACGTGTAAGTCTATCCTTTCCAAAGATCTAGCCGATTCATTTTCAATATAGGTTGTGAATAATTGATAAGGACAAGCTAAGTTTCCCAGAATCTTCTTCAATCATTATGTTTCTCTCTATCTATCTATCTATCTATATATCTATGTATATATATATATCTATATATATGATGTGAGGCCAAAAATATATTTTCTTATCATTATTTGTCTCACATTTAGTATTTGTAGTTGTCCTTTCTGAGCATGAAATTTATGAATTGTGCTAAATAGTGTATTTTATTTGTAGGAGTAAATTGGTGTAAAGTTGAAGAAGTTTGAAGGTAAAATGAATTAAAGATGGAAGATTATAGAAGGAAATCAAGCAGGAAACTTAATGGATTAAATTAAATATTATTAATATTTCAATATATTCTAATGTTCGTAGAAAGTAAGGAAAGTAAAGTATGGTTCGTATATGATTGCCACGTGGCAATTTCTGAAGGTATTGGCCAATTGATGAACTGGCGGTGCAGAGTTGAGGCGGTTCACCAGTGCAGTTGTACGCGGAAACTAATTCCTGTTGGTTTCGGTTTCCCAATTTATTTTGGACTCAATTACTTTTATTGAGGGTTTTCTATTTCTATAAATAGTTCCATAGGAATAATTATTAAGGAGATACTGGAGAAAATATACTTTGTAAGGAAAAGTTGTTAAAACTTTTTAGGGTTCTTTTCTTCTTATTTTCTTAGATATTAGTAGCTAAAGATCCTTGTTCTGGGGCTACGGCTACGGGTTATTGTTGAACATCGATATTTTTTTAATTAATTGTTGATTATTGCTTAAATTACTTTTGTGTTCTTGTTTTAGTATTTCCTGCCTGATCACCATAGAGATAAATATCTTGTCTATTCTTGGACTCGAGAGACGAAGAGGTATATACACCAAAGAATACAAAGAGCATGTTCTAACTTGCATATCACTTGTCTAGATTCGTGTTTAGGAGTGACGCCCGGATGAACACCAAGCTAGGTCATGAAATAGGATGAAGTACAAATGCTCACCAATTAGGACTGCCTATCCCCTCTCAGTGATGTAGTTAGGCAGCTAGTTGGAGTAGGCGATTAGATGTCGAGAGATCATGATAATAAAATCAAACCTCTTAATTAGTAATTTGATAACTTTAGTGAATTCATTACATGAGATGCGATATATGAAACTTTAAACATATTGCAGCCCTGGAATTACCCCAATCATTATAAGTTAATCCTAGTATTTAATTGTTGCATTCTTTTATTTCTTTCGACACTCTTGAATAAATAATTAGACTAGTATAATTTAGTAAAATAGTTAATTGACAAGTCCTTTGGGTTCGATAATCCGGCTCTTTTACAGCCACTATAGTACTTGCGCAACCATGTAAACTTGTGTGTGCAAATGGGAGCAACAAGTTTTTGACGCCATTGCTGGGGTCTTAGAAATTAACTATTCTTCTAGGTTATACTTTTTTTTTTATTTATATAAATTTTTCTTTTTTTTGGACAATTAATTTCTTAAAAATAATAATTTGGTACTCTTAATAATGTGAATGATTGGGATAATTCATTGTTGGGTGAGGAGTATCCTTGTAATTATTGTAATAGACCCCACTTGGATATTGAGTGTCCTATATGTCATATATGTGGTGGTGAATATGGTCATTGGAACGGTTGTCCTAACTCTTATTCCCCACCCCCGAACCCCTATTATGATTCTTCTGTTATTTGTGATGTTGGCTGGGGTGAAGAAGTGGAGAATGCTGAACAAGAGGCACACAATATGTTTTTAAAGCAATTTATGGACATGTTGGACAAAGTCACGGAACTAGAACCAACACTCATGGAACTGCAAGCTAAGGTTGACCCTGATCAATTGAATGTTACAGACCTAGCGAATACTCAATTAGAGAAAGAGATTGAATCCGAACAAGGAGAAAGTTATGAAGAAGCAGATATAGTGAGCCAGTATTTGCTACAGGAACAAGCTCAACGTCTCAAGTTTCAAGAGTCTATCCGTGATGGTCTGACATATATGACAACCCAACTAATTGAAGGAAGAGTTGAGCTCATACATGAAATAGATCAATTTGGCTCAGATATTCATGAATTGGAGGCTCACTTGAACAAAAAGATCGAGGCGTCTGATGCCCAATCACCAATTGCCATGGATGATGACCAACTAGTGGAGCAAAAAGAGGAATTCCAACCATTCAACTATACCTTATTCCTTAATGTCGATGTTGAGAAAGAGTACAAAAGTGAGAATGTTGTAAATAATGATGCTTTGGAGTTGAGGCATCTTGGATCTCATTCAAAACACTTGACTATAGATGAGGAACAAGACCCCTACATTCTAAAGTTTTTTAGTCCACGTAGGCAAAATGAGATTCCTCACATAAGGGCCAAGAAGTGCAAGATGTGACATTTATTACTTGGTTCCTTTATCTTTATACCACCTCCCCTAGAGATGAGCAGAAAAATTGATGCAAAGCTAGGGGTGCAATTCATAAGTTCAAAGTAGAAAGAAAAGTGGTGAACTTACTTGTGTCGTGCCGCGACGTTAAATTAGGCGTTTATTGGGAGGCAACCCAACTTATAGTGTAACTTCTTATTTTAATTTTTTAATAGTGTCATTCTTTTTCTTTTGGTCTTGTTTTTGCAGCGTAGGGGAAGTCTGAGTACCCAAGAATTTGAAGCAAAGGAGCACGTTTGAGCTTAAGTGTGGGGTGCGTATGACCCTTGATGAAAATTAAGAGAACATGCCATTAGTTAGACCTAGAGGCCTCAGGGAGTTTCCCAAACCCCTGTTTTAAATTTTAATTGATGCTTTGAGGACATAGCATCTTTTTAAGTGTGGGGTGGAGGAATGAATTCCTAGTTTTTACTATTTTATTGAGTCTTTTCTTTTTTAGGATGGGTTCCTTGGCTTTTTGTTTTGGTTCTTTTCTTGAGGATAGTCCCTTTGAACCGACAGGGAATAAATTTTTTGTTTTTGTTTTTAATTTTTTTTGGAGAGAAAAGAAAAGACCCTTTTGACTTGTTTGATATTTGCTATCTAGGCCTAATTTTGAGTAGTACTTTTTTGTGAATGTTTGATTGCTAATTAAATTCCAGACTCTTTGACACCTAGGCTTATGGTTTTGACTTTGTATATAGCTTATTTTATTTTGTACTTTCTTATGACCCTGTCTCTCTTAGAAGTGGAATTGATCCATCTTGATTGATACTTGTGACATGTGAGATGAGAATTTGTTTATTTCATGTTTGCATCTTAGTCTAGAACTTGCCCTGCATGTTATTGAAGTGAAATAAAAAGTGTTGCTTTTTTTAGGAGATGATAATAGGTTTTATTTTATTTGTCTTATAAATTTTAGCCTTGTCAGATATTATATCACTAGTTAGCCCTTTTGAGCCTGTAACCTTTTGTTGATAGCCATATTTTGCCCTTAATTATTTTGTTGAATTCCTAGTTTTTGCACCTTGCTTCCTTGAGCACTGTAGCATAGACTGATTATAATTGGTAAATCTAAAGAAAAGGGATGGTTGAGCGGAAAAAAAAAGAAATCAATGATAGCTACAAAGTGATGAAAAAGCCCGCTTCGAAAGAAAGTGACATGAAAAACAATAAAAAAGGGAAAAGAAAGAAAATTCTTTGAGGAAAAAAAATTATTGTGAAAGAAAAAAATGATTCAAGCATTCTTGAGATGATGAGAATTACTTATGAAATAATTGTTGAAGAGATCGGTAACAATAAAGAGAAGAAAACAATGGGTGATGAAGTCTAAATGCGTAAAGTGCTTAGGGAAGTGTAAGTCACTATTATATAGTGTTTCTACCCGTCCCTTAGCCTACATTACAACCCGTTAAAGTCCTATTTGATTCTATTCGAGCATGCTTAGTTAGTGGAGATGTACATAATGGGCCAGCCTATGGTTCTTTGTGCATACATGTTAATTTTATTGGTGAGTATGAGAGTTTTTATTTGATGTGAAGTCCTTAATTTATATTCAATCTTTTGAATTGAGTGTGTAGACTATTTCTTCTTGTGAGGGCACTTGTTTCATGATGGATAGGTGATTTTCTTAACTTTCTTTGATGGTAATAGGTGAGCAAGCTTAAATTTGATGAGTTCAAAGTCCTTCCTTGAGGTTAGGAGGTTAGAGGTTTGTTGATTAGTTGTATATCTTACATAATGAGCAGGAATTGTACTTGATGTTTTGAAATTTGAATATGGCCTAATTGTTTGTATCAACCAAAGCGATGCCGTTCCTAAGTATGATTTTTTTTAGATGAGCTTTAATGTTTGCTCGAAGACGAGCAAAAAATTAAGTGTGGGGTGTTGATGTGAGGCCAAAAATATATTTTCTTATCATTATTTGTCTCACATTTAGTATTTGTATTTGTCTTTTTTTAGCATGAATTTTATGAATTGTGCTAAATAGTGTATTTTATTTGTAGGAATAAATTGGTGTAAAGTTGAAGAATTTTGGAGCTAAAACGATTTAAAGATGGAAGATAATAGAAGGAAATCAAGCAGCAGCTTAATTGATTAAATTGAATATTATATTAATATTTCAATATATTCTAAAGTTACCAGAAAGTAAGGAATGCAAAATATGGTTCGTATATGATTGCCACGTGGCAATTTCTGAAGGTATTGGCCAATTTAAAAATCGGCAGTGCAAAGTTGAGGCGGTTTGGCAGTGTAGTTTTACGCGAAAACTTATTCCTGTTAGTTTCGGTTTCCCAATTTATTTCGGACTCAATTACTTTTATTGAGGGTTTTCTATATCTATAAATAGTTCCATAGGAATAAATATTATGGAGATACCGGAGAAAATATACTTTGTAAGGAAAAGTTGTCAATACTTTTTAGGGTTATTTTCTTCTTCTTCTGGGGCTGCGGCTACGGGTTATTGTTGAACATCGATTATTTTTTAATTAATTTTTGGTTATCGCTTAAATTAATTTTGTGTTCTTGTTTTAGTATTTCATGCATGATCATCATAGAGATAAATATCTTGTCTATTCTTGGACTCGAGAGACGAAGAGGTAGATAGACTAAAGAATACAAATAGCTTGATCTAACTTGCATATCACTTGTCTAGATTCGTGTTTAGGAGTGACACCTAGACGAACACCAAGTTTGGTTACGAAACAGGATGAAATAAAAATGCTCGCCAATTAGGATTGTCTATCCCCACTCAACGATGTAGTTGGGCAGCTAGTTGGAGTAGGCAATTAGAGGTCGAGAGATCATGATCATAAAATCAACCAAGTAAATCCGTAATTTTATAACCTTAGTTATTTCATTACATAAGATGCGATACATGAAACCTTAAACATGTTGCAGCCCTGGAATTGCCCCAATCATTGTAATTTAATCTTAGTATTTAATTATTGCATTCTTTTATTTATTTTGACCCTCTTGAATAAATAATTAGACTAGTATAATTTAGTAAAATATTTAATTGACAAGTCCTTTGGATTCGATAATCTGGTTCTTTCAGAGCCACTATATTACTTGCGCGACCATGTATACTTGCGTCTGCAATTGGGAGCAACAATATATATAGGTGAAAATGTATGGAAACCGTGCAAAGTGTATTTACATTCTTATAATCGTGCCCAAATATTACTAGAACCATGAAACAAGCTTCTTAAGCATATAGTGAGAAGAAGATCTTAAAATTAGTAAGTGTTGAGCAGTGATAACAATTTTTTATTTTTTAGGATAAAGCTTGCGATATCTAGAACAAAATATAGAGGTCACAACAATTGGCAGAAATATAGTTACACAAACACTCAACCAATATCCTTTCTCTTTTAATAGAGTCACCATCTATAATATGAATTTGTATACACATATGACTTAAATCACGACTTGAATGAAAAAGGTATTGTAAGTTTTGGGTCGTGGATCGCCCATATGGATAGATCCGACCCGATTCAATTTTACTCGGCCCGATCTAATTTAATTAATTAATTAATTAAATAGATAATTCTGCTTTTAAAGGATAAAGGGAATAGTTACAAAGTAACTGCTCAACCTCTTATTAAAAGAATGCTAGTAAGAGTAACTTTCTGAACGTGGGAAAAAGGGAGGAGAACGTGAAAAACCAAAGATCAGAAAAGAAACACTATCCTAAACTTTTTACAATTCAATCAACATACTAAGGAGACTCTTAGTTTGTGAATTGCACTATGTTTTCTTTGAGAGACAAAGTCGATCTTGTGGTTGTTCGGATTTGAAGCAAATCTACAACAAAGGCATTGTCAACAATTTTCGCTCCAAGTATTAAGGTACAGATCCTGTAGTTGTTTCGCCTTTGCAACTCTTTCATTGGTATCAAAGCATGGTTAATTGATTCTATTTTTCGATGCTTTCATGTGATTTCACTGTGTTGCTATTAAGAAATTAATTGTGACTATTTTTTCTTGAAAATCAGGGAAAAGAAAATTTTGGAAGAAGTTAAAGTTTTTTTAAAGCCTTTTGAATGTGGATTATATACATTGTAGATAGGATTCTTTGTCTTACAATGAAAGTGATTATGTGGTTTATTTGTTTAAGAGAATATGCTGCCATTTTTTTGTATTTTTGGTTTTCCAGGCTCAAACAATTTGGCACGAAACTTAAATTTTCATGATCTACTCGTTCGTAGCTTTTTGTGAATATATTATATTAGTAAAATAGATTTAAAATGAGTGAGATATATTTTTTGAAAATTGACTGATTTTGGACTAGTTTTTTTTGGAAGAACTGCTTTTGTTGAAAGTTTTTGTGTCCTTTTAGGATTATTCTTTTGGAAAAGGATTTTGTGTCCTTTTAGGATGGTATTTGATTGTATATGTGTTTATATATATATATATTATGTTTTTCAAATATTGGTCTTGATAATTCGTTTAATCCTTAAGTTCCTTAAACAATGTTGTCTTCTACAAATAATAGTGACATATGTTGTCACATTGAGTGGTACAACCATTTTTTATTTCCTTATTCCATTTTCAAACATGGCTTAACAGGAATAAACTCAAATTACTCCAAGTGGGAGTTCTCAAGGTCGAGCAAAGGGACAGAGTAGAAGAGCACATCACCGTAGGATATATTTTCGAAGACGTGAAATTGTACGGATTGGTGTTCCAAGGGTGACACAAAATCTGTTAAGAAATCAAAGGGATATTTGAAGGAAAAGAGAAAAAGATCTTAAAGAGTTTAAGTCTTTGAAGATAGATCCTCAAATCCTTTTAACATGAAATTAGTTGAGATTAATGAATATATCATTCATGTTGAAGAGTGGGTTGCATTCTACGTTTTGTATCATTCTTTACCAGAGTACTAAAAGATTGAACTAATTAAAACTTATTATGACATTGGGCATAATGAACCATTATAGAGGTATGTGGTGGATATAGGAGTTAAGTGGATAAAAGTTTATAATATAAGCATAGATTAGTACTGAATATTTTGTTTATTCTTTATAAATTATGGAATGAACACCTTTGATTATGCTTTAATATGAATATATGAGTTTTATCCTTTTATGGATTACTGGATTATTATTCTATTACTCATTATCATATAGTGTTTGATCATTAGACATGTAAATCTTTGTGATTATGGTCTAAAATTTATTAGTATACACATTAAGGAATTAGTTTTGAATTTTGGTTAAATATTTAATTTGTAAATGATGATTAGATGCTTATGTGTATTTTCGATTTTACGTTAAATATAAAATCTTTATGAGAATTGATTTGCTTGAATGCGTATGTCACATGAAAAATTGATTAAAAATATTCTTGCCTAATTACCTCTCAAATTCACACATGGCATCAAAAAGTATATCTGTTGACTTAAACAAAGGTGAAAAATTGAACGGTGACAATTACAACATCTGAAGTAAAAAATATTGTATGTACTGGAAGAGCAAAAAATGCTCGAAGGTACAAAATCATGTTTTAAATCAACCAGAAGAGGAAAACACTGCACAACACAGAAGAGACCTTGAAGCTTATAAAGCATGGAAAAAGGCAAATTCCACAGCACGTGAAATAATAGTTAGTTCTGTAGTTGATGACCTCATACATGAATGTGAGGAATTTCCTACTGATCATGCTATGCAGGCACATCTGCGAGGAACATATGGGGGTACATCTGTGACCCGCCTCCAATAGTTGACTATCAAATTTGACACTTACAAGAAGCGTCATGATCAAAATATCAAACAACACCTCAAGGTGATGTCAAACACGATAGCTCAACTCAAGAGTACTGGTCATGTTCTTTCGGATGAACAACAAATTCAAGCAGTGATCTGGTCTCTTCCAAATAATTATGAACATTTAAAGGTTAACTTGACCCATAATGATAGTATCAAAAAAAATTTTGATGTTGCTCGCCATGTTAAACTTGACGATGAGCGGCTTAGTTCTGCTAAAGCTGCTTCTAATGCCTTTGTGGTAGGGTCAAGTGGCAGAAAGTCTTTAGGCTTCAAGCATAAGAAGAATTAGAAAAGGAATGGGAAAGACAAAGAGATCTTAGACGGACCCTCTAAGAAAAAGAAGAAGCCTAATTCCAAGAAAGGAAATTGGCAAGAAGAGAGACAAGAGCAAAATGAACTGCTATAATTGCCAAGTGCTGGGACACTTTGCTCATGAATATATCGAGCCGAAAAAGGTAGCATTTCTAAATGCATCTCTAAGTGCTACATATGTATCTAGCACTTCCTTATTAATTGAATCTTATCCTATGTGGATTGTAGACTCATAATCCACCGATCATGTGAGTCGAGATCGAGAAGCATTTGTGGAGTTTCATCGAATTTCATCTAAATCAAGGTGAATCTACATGGGATATAATATTAAACTGGAAGTCAAAGGGATAGGCACTTGCAAAGTGGACTTGTGTGGTGGCCGCTCTTTGATATTGCATAACGTCCTATATACTCCAGAGATTTGATGAAACTTAGTATATGTGTCTGTTCTTTTAGACGTTGGTTTTGATTTGTTTTTTAGTTGTAATGGTTTTAGAATAACTCTAGATAATATTTTATATGGTTTTGGACTCTGTTATGACCGTTTTATAGTTTTAGATTGATAATCCTTCAACTTATGATTATTATGTTGACCGTTGTGTAATGGCATGTTATTCAAATAACAGTGATATTGATATTATTATATGGCATGTAAGATTAGGTCACATAGGGTAAGATCGAATAAATAGGTTGGCAAAAGAAGTACATTTAGGTTCTTTCACCAAAATTGATATGCCAACATGTGAAAATTGTCTTGCCGGAAAGATTATGCGTAAATCATTTGGAAGGCTAAGAGATATGTGTTCCCACTTCAATTAATTCATTTTTACATTTATGGTCCAATGAATGTGAGAGCAAGGTATGGTGCTATACACTTCATTATATTTATTGATGATTTCACACACTTTGGTTATGTCTATTTGATTTCTCATAACTCTTAAGCACCTGATTGCTTTATAAAATATATGAATGAAATTGAGAATCAATTAGATAGCATAAAGGTTTTAAGAACTGATAGAGGGCGTGAATATTTTTCAAAACAATTTGAAGAATTATATACTGAAAAGGATATTCTCAGAGAGTTAACTACTCCTTATACACCATAGCAAAATGATGTAGCTGAAAAAAGGAATAAAACATTATTGGACATGACTAGGTCAATGATGGTGCAAGAAAATTTGACTATCTCTTTCTGGGAGATGCACTATTGACTGCGGCCTACATATTGAATAAAGTGCCCTCTAAATCAGTATATTCGACTCCTTATGAACTTTGGACTAGTCATAAAATAAACCTGAACGATCTACGATCTTGGGGTTATGCTACGTATATTAAAGATCATTTTTGTGAGTTTGGTAAACTAAGTCTAAAAGGAAAGAAATGTATCTTTATAAAATACTCAGAACATTCTAAAGGGTATCTGTTCATTGATGAATTGGAGAATGGAAGTATTACTGAAATTGTATCACGAGATGTCAGATATTTAGAAAATTATTTTCCATAAAAAGATTAAATAGATGAAGGTGAGCCTCTCTATGAAATGTTGAATTCATAAGATCAGGTAATATTGTTAGGCATACTTGATAACTAACTCAATGTATCATGAATGATTCTTGGTTCAAGTGGGAGTTATGAATCCCAAAATCCTATAGAGGAATCTGAACTTCAATTACGTAAGATTACAAGAAAAGGTGTACCTAAATGATCTTATGAGATTGAGAATTACATTTTCTTGATATCTCTTACAAAATTAGAAGAACCTAAATCTGTAACTGAGGCCTTATCGAGCCCTAAAAGGGATGAATGGCTATATGCGACTAAAGAAGAATTAGAGTCTATGAGAACCAACAAAGTCTAGGGTCTTGTAATGACCTTGAAGGTTATTTCTGTGTTAATGCCTTCTTTCTGTCATTTAGAGCATTCCTGTAGAAACCCCATGTCATTTATGACTTGCTGGCACTGACTGTTTGGTCGCCTGGTTGTTCATTTGGGTTTTATGCCTATTTTCCTGTTTTGGAGCTTTTGAACATTGGAAAGTTGTTTTCGGTCATAACTTCAAGTAAATGACCTCAGATAAGAATTCTGATGGTTCCATCAGCTCCGGAGCGGCCAAATTATGCTAGAAGCATTGTTCGCTCGAGTCCCGGAGTTTCCGGTGTGATTTTGGGGCAAGATAGCTCTTTAGTCTTCGAAATTTGGCTTAAGGTTGACTTCGGTCAACATTCTTGGTAAATGTGCTCGGATGAAAATTCTGACAGCGCGGTTAGTTTTGGAATGTCAATTTTGGTCTAGAACGACCTTTCTAGAATCTCCGGGAGCTTTCGATCTAATTTTGAGTCCTTCGGTAGAAATTGACAAAAATGGCATAATGGGTATGAAATCCACATTTTGTCGAAATGACATCGTATAGAAATTTTGACTGCGCCATTGAGTCCGGAATGCCGAATTTAGTGGGGTAACATATCTAGTTTATTTTCATCGGGTCCCGAACCAATTCTAAGGGTCCATTCGGAGACTTTGAAAAATAGAAAAAAATCTGGTTGCTGGTGCAGACCTTTAGCGACCAGAATTTAGACTTTTACTGACCATAAATGGTCTTTAGTGACCAGTTTCGGGTTTTATAACGCAGAAAATTTTAGCTTTCAGCCCTCATTTTCAAATGACGATTTCTCTCTCATTCGAGCTCCGATTCGAGTGATTCGAAGTATTGTATGATCGTGGAGATTGTGGCTACGTGGTGGAGTGATCGGATTGTGTTGGTGAACCATCGTTTGAGGTGAAATTCGGCTCAAAGCTACTGCCCTCAAGTTATGATTTCTTCTTCATTTTAAAGTTTGATATCTCAAGTTCTAGAGCTCCATTTTGGGTGATTCGATGTCCCACATGTTTGGATTTTTGTTGGCTTCTTGGGTTTTAGGTTGGGGGTAGTTGTTGCTCCTCGTTTTGTATGAAATCAAGGGTAAGTCTCTATTTAGCCTAATTTTTTTTGTTAAGTTTTGTAGATTGTTGTTGTTGGTTGTTAGGAGCGGATCCGATCCCTATTGAGCGATCTAATTAAGGATTAATTTTGGAGGAAAGATTTGGAACCATTTGACGGAGTCAATTCTGGAAAATTCAGAGCGGGTCCCACTTTTCCCGATTTTGAGCAAAAAATTGGTCTGTCTTCGAATTTGTTGATTTTTGTGTCTAAACGACCGTATTCACGCTATGATTCTATTTTTTGTAGCGTGGCTGCAGTCTGAGGCTGTTCGGAAGGGGAAATCTCCAATTGAGTGACTTGGAGTGCGCGTGATCGGTTTTTTTGAAGGTTATGGTTTCCCTTCTTTCTAAATTGAGCCTGAATGTGTAAATGCCGGTTGATATTTGTAAATCTGGGGTGGTTAGTTAGTATTGTTTCCCTTGTTCCCCAATTTCCTCAGTTTAGAGTTGACTGTTGGGTTGTTATGAGCTAGTATCATGCTATAGGTTGGGCGGTTGATTTGATTTGCTGATATGCATGTTGTAGGGTATATGTTGGTGGTTATCTGATGTTGCATGAGAGGGTCTGGGTGAATCTGTTTGATGATTGACTGATTATTGTGATTCTGCCTTAGAATAATCTGTGATATTATTGACATAGTTCCACGTAGCTGGTTGACTTGAGTATATATCCGACGTCGTTTCGGATGGACTAGATCCTTGCAGACTGATATAGCAGACTTGGGTCAGATTATGAGCCTAAGTATAGGCGTTTTCGTGGCTTTCAGACCTTCTGATTCTTTGCCCCTTATCGCTGTGATTCTTGGGATGCTGACGAAAGATGCCATTGTTGCACCGATTGTCGGCTAGATTGTGCTAGGCTGGGAGCTTTCAGTTGGTATATATGTTGGGGTGGCAGCCCGTCATGTTTAGTCTCTTGGTGCATTATTGTTGTGGCTTATCCAGTTCGTGATGGCTGGCTCTAGTACGCGGCTGACGTTACTCGGTTATCATTAAAGATTTCCAGCGCTAGGCTGACGGGGGTAGGCTACCCGCTTCGGTCCGCAGCTGACGTTACACGATTGTAGCCCTTTATTTCCAGTGCGAGTCCGTGGAGCATAGGCTACTAGTCCCAGCTACGCGGCCGACGTATCTGGTGGAACCAGTATTTCCAGCATTAGACTATCGAGTTTGGATAGTTTGTGCCAGTCCGAGATTGAGGTTGCCGGGTTAGAGTCCGGCATTTCCAGCTCGTGACTGATGACTGAGCTGGGCGTTGATATATATGACTGAGCTGGGCTCTAATATTTATGACTGAGCTGGGCTCTGATATTTATGACTGAGCTGGGCTCTGATGTTTATGTCTGAGCTGGGCTCTGATGTTTATGAATGAGCGAGGCTCTGATGGTAATGATTGGGCGGGGCCCTAGTGTTGTTCTGGAGTTGGTTATTCCTTCATTTCTATAGAATAGCTCTTATGTGTACCTGCCATACTTATGGGGGTCTGTTTAGGTTTTATTTAAACTTTCGCACGAGTGTGCCCAACGGGTCTTATGGGCGGCTCAGCTGGGTTTATTTTAGTTATTTCTTTATGCTTCCTTTCAGGTTTTTCGTTTCTTGTTCTGTTGACCTCTGTTTGTGCTGATTCTATCTTGTCTACCTGTTTTTACCCCTCTTGCTACTAGGTACCTGTTGTTTTGGTACTCATACTACACTTCGCTTCTGTGTTCGTGCTGCAGGTTTGAGTACAAGTTATCAGCGTTAAGATTGGGCCGGGAGCTGCCAGTTCAGGAGACTAGGGTGAGCACTTGGCGTTTTGGGATCACCAGTTTCCTTTTGTTTATATATTTTGGCTTGTGTTTTGTTTTCGAGATAGTTGTTTCAGTGGTCCACTTTCGGGACGTGTACTCTTTTTAGTAGTTCTGTACTTTTGACTTCCAGGTTTTGGGAGATGTTGTAGATATTTAGTCTAGTTTGTTTCGGCTTTTGTGATTCCTCTTATTGTATGCTTCAGCTTGGTTATTGATTTCATTCCATCCTTAGTCCCGTTACTGTTTAGTTCTGGGATAGGGTTTTGACTGGCCTACTGGTGGGTTGGTAGGAGCCATCATGACTTGAGAAATTGGGTCGTGACTAATTGGTATCCGAGCGTAGGTTCGTTGGTCTTACTTGTACATAACTAGCTTCTAGTAGAGACCTGCAGATCGGAGAAGAGACGTCCGTGACTATCCTCGGGAGGCTATAGGGTGACCTTAGGATGTTGTCTTATCTTTGCATATTTTTCGTGCGTTGTTGTCCAGTTGGTTTCTTGAAATCTCACTTGTGTCCTTCTATCACATGATGGCTCGTACGCGCAGTAGAGGTCGACCTCAAGGTTGAGGTGGTGCTACGGTACCAGACCGAGAGAGAGCGAGGACTCCGGAGGTGGAGCCTCGAGCAGAGCAGATTTCGCCTCAATCGGTGGGGCGGAACCAGCCTAGCCACCACCAGCTCCAGTTGTCTCCCCAGATCTGCAGGGCATGCTTGCCCAGTTATTAGCTGCTATTGGTAGTATGCAGCAGCATCCAGCTCCAGTGCCAGTTCCAGTGCCAGTTCCAGAACCAGTACTAGTTCAGCAGGACCAGCTTGCAGTAGCGGCTCTAGAGGTGCATCAGCCGCAAGCCCCAGTTGTGGTTCAGTTAGACCCTTTTGACGGGGTTATGCCTCTGTGAGAGCAGAAGATGCTCGGTGTGTTCCTTAGATTGTCACCGCTGAGATTCTCAAGGGCTGTGGGAGAGGATGCCCACGAGTTTCTTACTACTTTCTAAGAGCGGTTTCAGACCTTGGGTTTAGTGGAGTCTAGAAGAGCAGATTTCACTGCTTATCAGCTTGATGGGCCAGCTAGACATTGGTGGCGCTCTTTCATCGGGACTAGGCATGTTGGTTCTCCACCAGAATCGTGGGAAAAATTTCAGAGGTTTTTCTTGCCAGGTTTATTCCACGGAGCTTCAGGGACTTACTCTGTGATGAGTTCTCGAGATTGGAGCAGGGCTCCATGACAGTATACGAGTATGAGGCAAGATTTCTTGAGCTGTCCCATCATACCACCATGGCTCTGCCTATAGAGGAGGAGCGGGTTCGATGCTTTGTTAGAGGATTGAGGCTGCAGTTGAGGATTAAGTCACAACCTATGTTGTCAGCGGGCTGTTTTTTTCTAGATGTGGTGGACCATGCCCGCACCATTGAGCAGCTTCATCCCGAGGCCCACGAGGCCAACGGCAAGAGGGCTAGGTCAGATGATAGCTTCTGTAGGACCCATTGTAGGTCGAGGGATACCTGAGATCGGAGTTATCAGAAGTTTCAGTCTGGGCAGTGTAGTAGGTGATTTCATGCAGCATTGTAGACTTCAGAGGGTGATCAACACCGTCAGAGTGGGTATAGTACCGGTCCGAGTCAGGGCAGAGGTGGGTTTCAGTTTGGTGCATGTGGTAGGGGTGGCCGGCCTCCAGCGGATAGCAGACCTTCGTAGGCTTGCTTAACTTATGGGGATCTTAGACATTTGGCTAAGGAGTGCCCTTCATCTAGATTAGCCTTACCAGCTCCTCAGGCGGCGAGATAGGTTTCGACAGTAACACCTCCAGCTAGAGGAGGAGGTCAACAACAGGGTTCTCGGGGAGGTCCCCGGGGAAGCAGGACAGGCGGTAGAGTGGATGCGAGAGGTAGAGGCGCCCATGGCCACTTTTATAAAGCTCTAGCTAGAGTAGAGGTCGAGGCATCAAATGATGTGATCACACGTACGGTTTTCTTATGCCATCAGTCCGCTTCAGCTTTATTTTACCCAGGTTCTACCTATTCTTATGTGTCTGATTATTGTGTGCCTCGATTGGGAATGAGTTCTAAGCCCTTATCTGTGCCTTTGCGTGTTTCAACCCCAATAGGGGATTCTTTAGTAATGGATCGGGTTTGTAGATCCTGTGTTGTGGCTATTCAGGGGCAGGACACACTGGTCGATCTTATTGTGTTGTGTATGGTAGACTCTGATGTGATTCTGGGTATCGATTGGTTGTCCCCTTATCGGGCTATCTTGGACTGTTATGCCAAGGTCGTGACTTTAGCTATTTCTGGTATCCCGTTGGTGGTGTGGAAGGGTTCTTATAGTGGCACACCTGTTGGGGTGATTTCTTGTATGCGGGCTCAGAGGCTGGTGGACAGCGGATGCTTAGTATATTTGGCATATATTAGAGATGTGAGTAAGGAGGGCCCTACAGTCGATTCAGTATATATCGTCTGAGAGTTCGCAAATGTGTTTCCTACCAACCATCCTAGCCTAACCCCAGATCGGGACATTGATTTTTCCATAGACTTGGAGCCGGGCACTCATCCCATTTCTATCCCTCCGTATCGTATGGAACCTATAGAGCTCAGGCAGTGATCAGGTTCAGGATCTCTTGAGTAGAGGATTTATCTGACCCAGTGTGTCGTATTGGGGTGCCTCAGTCCTGTTTGTGAGGAAGAAGGTTGGCACCATGCGGATGTGCATCAATACAGGCAACTGAATAAGGTGACGGTGAAGAACCATTATCCTATGCCTCGTATAGATGGTCTATTTGATAAACTCCAGGGTGCAGCCGTGTTTTCTAAGATTGATTTGAGATCCGATTATCATCAGTTGAGGATTAGAGCAACAGACGTCCCCAAGACAGCCTTTAGGACTCGTTATGGTCATTATGAGTTCTTGGTGATGTCTTTTGGGTTGACTAATACCCCTGCCGCATTTATGGACTTGATGAATCGAGTATTCAGGCAGTATTTGGACTCCCTTGTCATTGTCTTCATCGATGACATCTTGGTATACTCGCGAAGCCATCGTGAGCATGAGCAGCATTTGAGGATAGTGCTCCAGACTTTGAGAGATCATCGGCTTTATACCTAGTTCTCAAAGTGCGAGTTTTGTCTTGAGTCTGTAGCATTCTTGGGGCACGTGGTTTCAAAGGATGGCATTATGGTGGATCCGACGAATATTGAGGCTATCCGTGGTTGGGCTAGGCCCACTTCTGTGACCGAGATTCGGAGCTTCGTCGGATTAGCAGGGTACTACAGACGCTTTGTTGAGGGTTTCTCCACTCTAGCAGCGCCCTTGAATCTGTTGACTCGCCAAGATATCCCCTTTGTGAGGTCGGAGGAGTGTGAGAGGAGCTTTCTGAGGCTCAAGGAGTTGC
Source organism: Solanum appendiculatum (assembly GCA_018342035.1). Taxonomy (NCBI): domain Eukaryota; kingdom Viridiplantae; phylum Streptophyta; class Magnoliopsida; order Solanales; family Solanaceae; genus Solanum; species Solanum appendiculatum. The sequence goes on along the minus strand of JAGDQO010000399.1, from coordinate 1,169,964 downwards.
TTATTGCCACTCCTATATTGACTCTTCGAATTGAGGGCGAGGGCTTCACGGTCTATTGTGACACATCCAAGATTGGCTTGGGTTGTGTTCTGATGCAGCAGAGCCAAGTTATTGCTTATGCATCGAGGCAGCTTAAGCTGCACGAGCACAACTACCCCACTCATGACTTGGAGTTGGCGGCGGTAGTTTTCGCGCTTAAGATCTACGGGCATTACCTTTATGGAGTTCATTGTGAGTTGTACACTGATCATAGGAGCCTTCAGTATATTATGACGAGAGGGATCTGAATTCGAGGCAGTATCGATGGATTGAGCTTCTGAAAGACTACGACCTCTCTATTCCTTACCATCCGGGCAAGGCTAAAATGGTAGCGGACACCTTGAGCCGGAAGGTGGTGAGTATGGGTAGTCTAGCTTTCCTTTCTTTTTCGAAGCGGCCCTTGGCTTTTGACATTACGTCCTTAGCCAATCAAATGATCAGACTCGACGTTTCAGACTCAAGCAGAGTATTAGCTTATGTGAAAACTTTCAAGTTATGGCTTTCAAAATCACTAGATATGAAAGATATGGGTGAAGCACATAATATATTGGGCATTAAGATCCAAAGAGACTGTTCCAAGATATTTTTGAGTTTATCTCAAGAAACTTACATAAAGAAAATGTTGGAACGCTTTCGAATGAATAGTTGTAAATTCATGGATACTCATGTAGCAAGGGGTGAAACTTTAAGCCTTGAAATGTTTCAAAAGAGTGAAAAAGGAAAGGAAGACATGTCCTGAGTTTCATATTCGAGTGCCGTCGAGAGTTTGATGTATGATATGATGTGAACTCACCCAGACATTTGTTATGTCGTAAGTCTAGTTAGTAGGTATCAATTCAATCCTGGAAGAGATCATTAGAGAGAAATAAGAGAATATCTCGACACCTGAAGGGAACTGCAGATCTTTCACTATGTTATAGTGGATCTGATTTAATCATAAAAGATTATGCAGATGCTGATTGGGATGGTGATCGGAATGATAGGAATTCAACATTCGGTTATGCTTTCTTACTAAATGGTAGTGTTATTTCAAGGAAAAGTAAGAAGCAAACTTGCACAACTCTTTCAACCATGCAATCTGAATTCGTGGATTGTGCATCTACAGTACAAGAAGTTGTTTGGTTAAAGAGATTCTTTGAGCATTTGAGTATTGCAAAGAATTCTAAGGGTTTCATGATTATATATTGTGATAGTCAAGAGGCTATCGCATACTCGGAGGATCCTAAGTATCATAGCAAGTCCAAACATATTGACATCAAGTATATCTTTGTGAGAGACCTAGTGGATCGTGGAGAAATAACTTTGAAATACATTCCTACACGTGAAATGATAGCTGATCCTTTTACAAAGGCCATCTCTAGAGACTTGTTTGAAAAACATGTTAAGGCTCTAGGTTTGCTTTGGATTTCATGATATTTCAGTATTGTAAAATAACTTGGTTGTTATAATATTCTCTTCTATATAATACTATTGAATTTATGTTCATATATAGTATGCATATGATGTTTCGTAACACATAAAGTGTGTCGAACAAGTCGCGAGATTGGCTCTCTCGCACGAGCAATCACCTCTTACGTCGCGAAACCTAAAGAGACGAGTTACACCACCATATTATGACTTGTTTTATGAGCCAGACAAATGTTTCTCTAAGAAAATGAGTTTATGAATCACTAAAGAGAGAAACTAGGGTTAAACATCTGGAGGTGTTTAGACCAAGGTTTGTACAATGTTAGATAATCGAAAGAATGAGAGACATACACCCGTATAAGGTAAAAACATTGTAGCACATGTTTCATACCACTTGTGTCAAGCGATCAATGGGTCTATGAAAGAATGGTTCCATGCTTCTTCATAATGTGAGACCCCAAAAAGTTAAAATGATTTTTCAATGAAATACCCTTTGACCTTTTGTTGTTTCTTAAAGTTTCAATCAATGTTGCTACTTTAGCATGTTACTAATAGGCATGAATTATTCAGCAAAGCAGTGCATGTCTAGGAAAGCAGTTGAATTGAATTAGATAGATTCGAGTAGAAAGGAAAGACGATGAATTGAATAATAAACTTGTATACACAAGTCGGCTAATGCACTAACAATATTGGTATTGAGTGGAATTGTGTGTATAAGTTAAGCATGAACTCGAGTTATCCTCATTAAGAGGATGAGGGATCGAGTAAGTAACTATTGAAGTAGTGAATGAAGTCTAGGATATTGTGAGTAATAGTGTCCTTAAATTAGTTAAGCATGAACTCGAGTTATCCTCATTAAGAGGATGAGGGATCGAGTAAGTAACTATTGAAGTAGTGAATGAAGTCTAGGATATTGTGAGTAATAGTGTCCTTAAATTTGTAGTGAATTCTTTCCACATGTGATTGGATTCCTATGTAGGGCTTGTAAAACCTTAAAGGTAAGCTCTTGATGCTCATAGGTCACACGAACTATTTGTCGTATGAATTGTGTGTCTGATTGATGTTGTGTTGGCTTGGGTGCGAAGTGGGAGACGTAAGTTTTGGGATGTGGATCGCACATGTGGACCGAGCCGACCTGATTCGATTTTACCGGATAAGAGGGAACAGTTACAGAGTAACTGCTCAACCTCTCCTTGAAAGACTCCTAGTGGGAGTAACATTTGAACATGGAAAAAAGGAAGGAGAACGCGAAAAACCAAAGATCATAAAAGAAATAGAAAAGTAAAACTATCCTAGATTTTCACAATTCAATCAACACTCTATGGAGACTCTTAGTTTGTGAATTGCACTACGTTTTCTTTGAGAGACAAAGTCCATCTTGTGGCTGTTCAAATTTGGAGCAAATCTACAATAAAGGCATTGTCAACAATCCGCTGCAAGTATTAAGTTACACATCCTGTTGTTGTTTTGCCTTTAAAACTCTTTCTAGTATAAATTGCAAATCATATTTCACAACAATAGAAAACTTTTTTTCCTGATTTGCTAACATAGCACTCGAGGGATAAAAAGGTTATTGAAATATGAAGATCTTTACTAAAAAAATATTTAAATTCAGAGAGCCAGAGACTTTACAGAAAAAGAAATAACTTGAAAGTTGGATCAATATCATATGAGCGAAAAGCGTAGTTTTAATCCATAGAGGTAGACAAACAACACAAGAATTCATTTATCATTTAAGGTTTGTAAAGCAACCCAGATTTTGTGATTGAAGAGTGAAGATTTCATATCATGATTTTTAACTAATGACGATCCTATAGGCATGAAATGGACATAGAAACATGCACAAATTTCCATTTAATTCGAAATATATGATCTAACTTCACAACCTAATCTCAAAACTATTATCATGACAAAACAGAGTTTTTGGGAATGTTAAAGAAAAAGTACAGAAAACGACTAGAATTACATGTAAGTTTAGCAAGTTAAAGCAGAAGTTCTATTTTATCATTTCAGATGCCTATTTGAAGCAGAATAAAGGTAGAGCAGTTTCTAACTATCTAAAAATTTTGAATTCGACGAGCAGCAAAGTTAATCACATATGCCACGAGTTGACGAACCAATTTTTTTTTTTTAAAGATTTCTATTCATGATTAGTCATTTAGCATATGAACCATAGAGTCTAACAATGATTAAAAAAGAAAATTAAACAAGCAACAAGACATTCATATGACTATTTTTTGCTCTATGAATCAAATGAGGTGAAAGAGGAGACATACGGACCTTCTCCGGGGCAGCAAACTAGTGCTTTTGAGTCTTGTACTCCAATATCGACTCCCTCCGGGTAGATTTTCTAAAGGACATAGCGAAGAACTTTGGCTAAAAGAAACTCAAAATATCAAAGCTCTAAACTTAAGAATATAGAAGAGATTTTTGATGTCAAAAAATCTGTGTCTGTTAAGAGAGTTTAAGGCCCTATTTATAATGGAAAACCAAGTCTCTACAATTTTGAATTATGGGCTGCTCAAATTCAAAAATAACAATAAAATAAGGAGTCACTTCTTTGAATAGATTAAGAGACAAAGAGGAAAAGATGGAAATGAAGAAGAAATAAGTGTAAAATCCTAACACTTGAATCTGAACAACAGATTTTGAATTGAATTTGTTGTTTTCAAGAGATTTGAAACTGTGAGCATTTGAATTCAGTTATTTTAGATGAAGCTAGGGCAGGGGTGGCAGAGATCGGGGCAAAAAATCCGATGGATTCTCAGGGTTAGGTATAGACTTTCATCTCCTTTTTGCAGTGTAAAGATGATGAAGTGAGAAGAAGAGAAGGGTTAAGCATATTTTTGGTAGATCAACTTTAGTTTGGGCTGAAAGGAATTTATTATTTTTTAAAATTGTGATGCGATTTTTGCTAAAGAAAGAATATAAATTGGCCCAAAATGCATTGGTGTAACAGTAGTAAGAAAATTCAATTTTTTTCATTTTCAAGTTAACTAATTTAATGATGCTTCTTTGATCCTAATTAATCTTCTAAAATATATATATGTATATAAGAGATATAAATAATTTAGTATACGTATTCAGATTTAATTTAAGGGAAAAATTTGCAATGAAAAATATAGTTTTTAGGAAAATGTTTAAACTATTAAAAGTAAAAGTGAGGCAACCAAATATATATATATATATATATATGTGGTAATTCTAATATAAAAATTACTCAAGCATATTTAATTAAATACTCAAAAATAAGGTAAAGATAAATATCTTTCCGAAATTTGTTGTAATCAACGTTAAAAATAGGAGAATTTATTTACTAAATTATTCAGGACTAAGAAGCGTGAAGAAATGGATTGTAGAAAAAAGGAGAGCCAAAACTGGGTGTCAACATCAGTATATTCAGATATCATGTTTATTATGCATATTCCTCTTACTCAATACATTCAAAGTACTGACCACATACTTTCTACGTATATTGTTTGATAACATAGGTTCTATTGCTCAGTCTCCAGCCCAAAGTTAGTACAGATTCAGTCAGCATTGCAGCGGCTTTTGGTGAGTCCTCATTATCTGAAGACCACCTTTATGATGTTTTTCTGGTCATTTACTTTAAGTTTCAGATAGTTAGAGTAAGCTAGGGTTTTGTCGTAGCCACTCATATTAGAAGAGACTTTTTAGAAAAATAGTTTAGATTCTGCTTATGTCTTAATCAGATTCTTGCGTAATTGATCTTGTTAGACTATTCATATGTTATTTCCACATTTAGTATTTTCAGACTGATTATGTTCATCTTAGTGACATGTCATACTTTGAGGTTAGCTTGGGATCACTTTTGGTTCCAAGCACCATGTCGCATCTAGAGGATAGTCTCGGGGGATGACACCTCCGGATAACATAAACAACAATGGCAGTGACATTGAATCTACTGCACCCAAAGAGGAAGACATGCATGATGACCTCGACAATGCCATGAACTTAACCATCGATGTCATCTTCTCACCTCCCGAGGCTGATTCCGCCGACATTCTCAACACAAATTATTTCCACGTTTCTAAACTGAGTTCGAAAATGGATCAGATTAACCCAAACCCGAATGGACTAGGTCAACCCGGGAGTTAGAGTGGGTTTGATTCTTTGAGGACCGATGTCTTTGAAAACCTCTTAAACAATTTTCTCACCACATAAATTGATCAATCTCAATCATTACCAGCTGAAAGGAAGCATTGAACAATTTATTTTACCCAACATAACTTTAAGAAAGTAAAGGTGAGCAAGTTTATATTGGTCCAAATAAAATAACCCACATAATGCAAAAGTACAAGCATTAGAGGAAGTAAAATTGTTAAAGAAAGAAGGGAAACAAACTTAATTGTATGCTTGTTTTATTTCTAGTCACATTACAATATTTAATCCTTGCTACTTTGAACTATAACAACACGAACGTCCACAGTATTCACAACAATAAACATAGCTTGCTAACACATCAAGATTAACAACTATCATCATATTATCATCATATCATCATCATATCATCGTCATCATTATCATATCATATATATCATTATATTATATTATTATCTTATATTTTATATTATATTAAAAGTGGGAAGCATCTAAGTCAAAAGAGTAATTACGTAAATATCCTTTTTAAAATTTAAAAATTATTTTACCCTTTAGTTATTAATTTATTTTCTTCAAATAATCTAAAAATAAATCCTCATTTAATAATTGCTTTAGGATTCAATGAATTTTGACTAAACTATTTAAGAATCTCGAGAATTTAAAAAGTTGATTCTTTATACGCTAGATTTACTTGACAAAAATATTATAACTGTTTTCTCTTTATTCAATTAAAATTGTGAAATTTCTTAAATGAATTAATTAGTCAAGTAAATATGGTGTATAATGAATAAATTTTTCAAATTTTGTAGCTTCAATTGAAACCATGCAATTTTTGCAATTATTAAATAAGTCAAGTAAAATGTAGTGTATAAAAATCAAGTTTTCAAATTCTGGAGATTCTTAAATTGTTCTGTCAAAATTCATTGAATCCTAAAGCAAATATTAAATGAAGAGTTGTTTTTAGATGATTTGAAGAAAATAAATTAATAACAAAAGGGTAAAATCATTTTTAAACTTTAAAAAGATATTTTCGTAATTCAACTGTTGACTTAGATACTTCCCACTTTTAATATATATATATATATATATATATGATAATGTTGTAAATTATTTTGGTGGTTAAATGGATGATCATAACTCCTAGGTTAATTCCCTCCTTTATGAGTAGTAATGTTGTTGATTATGTGGTCAAATGGATGACCATAACTCCTAGGTTAATTTCCTCCTTTATTGGTAGTAATGTTGTTGATAATGGTTGACCATAACTCCTAGGTTTATTTTCTCCTTTATGGGTGGTAATTCTCAAGGTTTAATGAAATGTTGATTACACCCTTTGATATTCTTCAATGTAATCCTATAAATAGTGGTGTTGAGAATAATGTTGAATACACTGGAAAGAAAGAAAGATATCTTATATTGTTCCTCTTGTCTTATTGAAAAAATAGGTAGAAATTGATCAAGAGAAAATTCTCTTTTCTGTATATTTGACATCACTGTACAGATGTGTATATATACAACTCACGAATACGTGAATAGCAAATCGTTAAAAGATAATGGAGAATGTGACTGACCAACTATGAAACGTGTCCTACTTTATCTAACAAACTAACGTGTCTTACTTTATCTAACAAACTAAAAGATAATTACAAGATAATAAAAAATATATATGACTAATCTTCCAGAAGCCTTTTCATACAAGAAACACAACTAGCAGACCTCTATTTTCTTCTTCGTTACTGCTTCACCATTATCTACACCAACACCCCCTTTAAGTTGGAAGGGGAGGAAAACACACCCAACTTGCCCAGAAGGTTACAGTGAAGAGGCCCTGTTAAGGGCTTGGTGAATAAATCAGCTAATTGAGACGAAGAAGGAGTGAATGAGATTAAAATTAAACCAGGAAGAAATTGGTTTCGGACGAAATTGCAATCAAGCTCCACATGCTTGGTTCGCTCATGAAAAATGGGATTCTTGGCAATATGTATCGCAACTTTGCTATTTGAGTGAAGAGGAACCGGCAAAGCTGTAGGAATCGAAAGACCAGTGAATAATCGCACCAACCAAGTAAACTCTGCAACAACTCACCTCATGGACCGATATTCAGCTTCAGCAAAGCTGAGGGAGATAGAAGTTTGCTTCTTTGACTTCCAGGAGATAGGAGAAGCACCAAGAGCTATTTAAAATCCACTTACTGACTTTCGATAATTGGTGCAAGTCCTCCAATCCGAATCACAAAAAGCTACCAACTCAAAAGGATGGTGATGAAGACATGAATAATCCCCTACCAGGGTCCTTCAAAAAGTAGTGAAGGACACGAAGAGGAGCATTTAGATGAGGGGCCCTAGGATCTATCATATATTGACTCAAATGTTGTACTGTAAAGGCAAGATCTGGGCGAGTATGTGTGAGATAATTTAACTTTCCAAGTAGATGGCGATACAAAGTTTGGTCTTTAATTGGATCACCTGAATCAGCAAGAAATTTTGATGTGGGATCAAGAGGGGAAGATACTGGAGTAAGTCCGAGGATATCAAATCCTGCCAGCAAATCAAAAGTGAACTTGCGTTTACTGAGAATTAGACCCTGCTGCTCGCGAAGAACCTCCATACCAAGGAAATAGTGCAAGTTCCCCAAGTATTTAATTTTGAACTCTTGATTCAGGAAGACTTTAAGTCCATTCATCTCTTCGATATAATTTCCTGTTAATAAGATATCGTCCACATAGATGGCCACAATACATATAGAAGAATTTGTTTTCTTAATGAACAGGGAATAGTCATTTAACGAATGAGTAAAACCTTTCAAATTTAAGGCAAAAGTCAATTTGGCATACCATTGCGGAGATGCCTGTCAAAGCCCGTAAAGGGATTGCTTTAGCCTACAAACACAATTTGAGGAAGGAGGAATAAGTCCGACTGGAAATTTCATGTACACCTCCTAATCTAAATCTCCATGTAAAAATGCATTATCCACATCCAGTTGAAATAATCCCCAATTCCTTTTGACTTCTATAGACAAGATACACCTAATTGTAGTCATTTTAACCACCGGTGAAAATGTTTCATTGAAATCTATTCCCTCTCTTTGTATATCGCCTCTAATTACAAATCGAGCTTGGAGTCTTTCCACGCTTACATCTGAATGTTGTTTGATTTTATACACTCATATACAGGGTAATGCCTTTCTCCTATGAGGTAACTCCACAACTTCCCAAGTTTTGTTTAATTCAAGCGCTGCAATTTCATTAGCCATGGAACTTTGCTATCATGGGTGCATCATAGCTTTAGTGTAGCAAGTAGGTTCTTGGAGGTTTGAGAGGGAATTTATGAATGCTTGATTTGTGGAAGAGAAACTGGAAGAAGAAAACTGAGGAGGAATAACAGAGGAAAGAAAACAATAACTGGTGACATTGGTGAGTTACAAAGCGTTACAGATATAATCCTTTAGATAACTAGGTGTTTTATGAGACCTCGATGATTTTCTAAGAATATTATATATGACCATAGGAGAAACTGAAGGTGAGGGAATGTTAGCAGGAATAATAGAAGAAGATGGAGATTCAAAGACACCAGGATGATGATCATCAGGAAATGCAGACTTAGTGATAGGTAAAATAGGAATAGAATTGTCCTCTGTGGACAGATCATGAGGAACTAAAGTAGGCACAGGATCCTTAGGACCAAAAATATGATCCTTAGGTAGAAAAAATTCGGTACATTCACCAAGTTTATTGGAGGCAAAAGGAAAAATGTTTTCATGAAATATCACATTTCTTGAAACAAAAATTTTATTGGTTTGAAGATTAAGTAACTTAAAAACTTTCTTTCCATAAGGATATCCCAAAAACACACATGACACAGCTCTAGGTTCAAACTAGGTCCTATTAACCGAAAGAGTGGAAGCAAAACACAAACAACCAAAACACTTGAGACTCTGATAATTTGGTTTAGACTTAAAAAGAATCTCATAAGGTGTTTTGTATTTGAGAACTTTGGAAGGAAACCTATCAATCAAATAGGTTGCTGTTAAAAGACAATCACCCCAAAACTTAATAGGTAAATGCAATTGGAAAAGAAGCTCTCTAGACATTTCTATAAGATGTCTGTGTTTCCTTTCAACAACTCCATTTTGTTGTGGAGTGGAAACACAAGTCGTTTGGTGAATGATGCCTTGAGATGATAAAAATTCAGATTGCAGTTTTCCAGTCCCCAACTCAAAAGCATTATCTGATCTTATTTTCTGGACTTTAGTGCGAAATTGCCTCTCTATCATGATTAGAAAAGAGTTAAGTACTGTAAAAGCATTTGATTTGGAAGATAGTATGAAAGTCCATGTTCCTCTACTAAAATCATCTACTATAGTGAGAAAATATCTGAAATTGTCATGAGTAGGATTGTTGTAGGGTCCCCAAGTATCTACAAGAATTAATTCAAAAATAGATTTTGTAGAAATAGAACTAGAGGGAAAAGGGAGTTTGGACTGTCTAGCCATTAGACAAATAGTACATGGAGATTGAAAATTTGAACAATGAGATAGAGTAATATATATAAAAAAATTTGCATATTGATTAAAAGCATATGACCGGGTCTATAATGCCATAACTTCTCTTTTACATTTGAAACACGAATACTGAAATGAGAATTTAAAATAGGAACAGGATTGGTAACACAGTGCCTTCTTGGAATTGAAACTTGACTAGAAATAAAACTATCCCTAGAAGCTGCAGCTTGAAACATCGATTTTAGAATGTAGAGTCCACCTTCTTATTCACCAATCTCCAGTGCCTATTTCATTGAAGGGCCCTGTGGAAAGCAAGAATCAGGAGTGAAGAGAACACGTCAATTACGTTGTTTACACAACTTGTGGACAGACGTAAGATTGAATTTAAAAGATGGAATATAGAGAACATTATGCAAGATCAAGTTTGGCAGAAGAGTAACAGAACCATAATGTGTGACCTTAACTTTGTGACAATTGGGAAGATTCACCGTGATTGGATTTCCTAATGACTTAAAATTTGAAAGAAGATTCTTGTTAAAAGTCATATGTTCAGATGCACCACTATCCAATATCCAAGAATTGGTGTCTATTTTAACCAAATATGCCCAAGAATTGAAAAACCTTTTCATACCAGCACAATTGGCACTTGTGGTAGCTTCGGCGTTGTTATCACTTTGCTGTTCCAATTTGAATTGTTGAAGTAATTGTAAAAGTTCTCCTATGTTCTCCTGTGTTAGAGTTTTTGCATTTGAGAACCCATTGCGCCCTTGATCAACCTCCTCTACAGCGTGGCAAGCATTGTTAGCCAAGGTTTGAAATTTCCTTTGCTTTGTGAACCTGAAATTTGGAGGAAATCCATGAATCATGTAGCATTTGTCAATGCTATGACCTGGCCTTTTGCAGTAGGCACATGTGCTTGAATTCTTCTTTGATTCGACAGATCCATTTGGTTTTTTGAAACTAGGATAGTTTCTATTTCCTCCTGATTGATTTGCTACAGTAAAAGATGCAGAGTCCCCTGGATAGATGGGAGATGTATTGATTTCTCATTGCTTTTCATCTTGGATAACCAAGGAATAAGCCTGCCCAATAGAGGGTAAAGGGGATGAAAACAAAATATTGATCCTAACATCAATAAAGGACTCATGCAGCCCCATCACGAATTGTAACAACCTTTCATCTTGATAGGCTTTCATAAGTTTTGCCTTAGCACCTCAGTCGCACATTCAAACACAAACAAAAAAAATGTTTAACACATCTAGTTCATCCCATAGACTCTTCATTTTACTGAAATAGCCTGATATACTAGAGTTACCATGCACCACAACATTCAATTCCTTTTGTAACTGGAACAATTTTGCACCATTCATCTGACCAAATCTATCTTCTAGGTCGCTCCAGAGTTCTTTGGCACTTTAGGAGTAAAGCACCGATTCAGCTATCTCTTTAGATAAAGAGTTGAGAACCCACGAGAGAACCATGTCATTGCAGCGTGACCATGCCTTTTGAAGAGCAAAATCTGCAATTGGAATCACCAATGAACCATCAGTGAAGCAAAGTTTGTTTTTGGGAGAGAGTGCAATTATAACAGCCCTTCTCCATCCACCATAGCTTTTCCCATCAAACACTGTGGAAACGAAATTCATCCTTGGATAATCAGAGGGATGAATATAGTAGGGATGAGTTTGATCGATGACATTATTTCCAGCATAAAGAGTAGCTGGAGTGGTTTCAATAATTGGATCAGAAGTAGAAGATATGGGTGCCATTGCAAAGAAGAAGTATATAAGAGAAAACGAAACAAGGATTTTAGGCAGATTCTAAACGTGCTCGGATACCAGAAAAAATAGGAAGAAATTGATTGAGAGAAAATTCTTTTTTCTGTATGTTTGACATAACTGTATAGATGTGTGTATATACAACTCATGAATACTTGAATAACAAATTGTGGAAAGATAATGGAGAACGCGACTGACCAACTACGAAACATGTCCTACTTTATCTAACAAACTAACGTGTCCTACTTTATCTAACAAACTAAAAGATAATTACAAGGTAATAAAAAATATATATGACTAATCTTCTAGAAGCCTTTTCATATAAGAAACACACCTAGCATACCTCTGTTTTCTTCTTCGTTACTGCTTCGCCATTATCTACACCAACACTTATATTCTTTTTGTTTTTGATCCTCATATTGCTCTTTTGTTTTTAAGTTTTACTGTTCAGCATGAAGTTTCAAGGTTTAACATTTCTTGTGAGATATCCCTTTATAATCTAATGTTAAAATTATTAAATTGTGGTTATACTTTTTCTACTTTATATTTTATTTAAAGTTGAATGAAAAAAAATACTAACCATTTGTTGATTTTGCGAAGAGAAGATGAAGGTCGCTGTTTTCTGAAAAATAAATGGACTACAAATCCTAGTGTTTTCGGTTCTCATTGGAAGAAGTGATTTATCTATGTTATAATTATTTTTTAATGAAAAAATTTTATCTAACAATTTTACTAAAAGTTATTTTTTGTTGTTTGTGAGACATAATATTAATTTAGATTGTATGCTAATTTTACTTTGATGAAAAACAAAAGTTTTGTTACTTAATTATTTACTCACTGTCTATTTTACATAAGTTTAATTATTTTCTATGATAGTTTTATCATATCGAATTTATCAAAGCTTGAGTTCGTGGCACTTGATATTTCTGGAAAGAATTACCTGTCATGGATACTTGATGCTGATATTCACCTTGACGCTAAAGGTGTTGGTGCCACTATTACCGATAGTAATATAGCATTGAGTCAGGACAAAGCAAAGGCAGTGATTTTCCTTTGTCGTCATCTGGATGAAGGATTGAAGGTTGAATACCTTACGATGAAATATCCACTTGAATTGTGGACTGGTTTGATAGAAAGGTATGACCACCTTAAGGCAACGATATTGCAAAGGGCTCGTTATGAATGGATTCACTTACGGTTACAAGATTTTAAAAATATATGTGAATATAATCTGTTGTATACAAAATTAATTCCCAATTGAAATTATGTGGGTAAGATATAAAAGACGAGGACATGTTGGAAAAGACTCTCACAACTTTTCATGCCTCAAAATTGGTATTACATCAGCAATACCATGAAAGGGGATATTAAAAGTATTCTGAGTTGATCTCATGCCTTCTTGTGGCTGAGCAACATAATACTCTTTTATTAAAAAACCATGAGGCCCGTCCCACAGGAACTGCTTCATTACCGGAAGCAAATGAGGTTGAAGCACATGGCAAGTCTGAAAAAAGATGAAATAAAAATTGGGGCTAAAATAATGTGCGTGGACGTGGCAATGGCAGGGGACGATATAATAATCATCGTGGTGGTGGTCACTACAAAAGGGAGAATAATATGGGTTCTCAAAGCAATCCTTCAAGAGGCAATTTTTATCATTGTGGTATGAAAGGGCATTGGAAGAATGAATGTCGAGCACCTGAGCATTTTGTTAGGCTTTATCAAGATTCCTTGAAAATAAAAGAAAACAAAATGGTGCCTCTTCTTCTAATGCTTAGGTGGAGTCACACTTGACTTATAAAAATGATGTCGAGGCAGGGCCTTCACAAAAATATGATGACAATATTGAAGAAACTTTGCTTTAAAAGATGATGATTTTGATAGCGTAGATGATACTACTCATTTGGAAGTTGAAGACTTCTTTGATGATCAAAACTATTGTTTGATCATTTGATTGGGGAAAATATTTATATTGTTTTATTTATGTTCTTTGAATTGTTATGTTTTTCATTATGTTGTCTTTATATTCAGAAAAAAGTACTTTTATTTTCTTGCAAAGTTGTTGATTTTTCATATTTCTTATGATGTACTTTTATTTTATAAAGATAAATAAAATTGCCCAATCTTCAATTGGTCCAAGATGAATAATGGTGATAAGTGTCTTCTTGATAGTGCTACAATTCACACTATTTTAAGAGAAAAGAAATATTTCTCTAATTTGATTATGAAAAAGGCTTATGTTAATACAATATCTGGTAGTGCAAAATTAATTGAGGGCTCTGGAAGAGTGGCCTTATTACTACCTGGGGGAACGATATTAACTATTAACAATGCATTGTACTGTAGTAAGTCTCAAAGAAGCTTATTAAGTTTCAAGGTTATTCGCCAAAATGGATATCATATTGAGACTGCCAATGAAGGAAAACTTGAATACCTTTATATTACTATAGTAAAAATTGGGCAAAAGTATGTGCATGAAAAATAACCCGCATTTTCTTATGGGTTGTACCATACAAGTATTAGTATGGTTGAATCACAGGCCATAGTAAACAAAGGGTTTACTAATCCTAATGATTTTATCATTTGGCATGACCGGTTGGGCCATCCCGGTTGTAATATGATGCGCAAAATTATTGAGAATTCACATGGCATACTTTGAAGAATCAGAAAAATCTTCAATCGAAGGAATTCTCTTGTGCTGCTTGTTCTCAAGGATAGTTGGTTATTAAACCATCTGTAGCTAAGGCATGTATTGAATCCACTGCATTTCTAGAACGTATGCAAGGTGATATATATGGGCCAATTCACCCTCCATGTGGACCATTTAAAAAATATATGGTCTTGATAGATGCATCTACGAGATGGTCACATGTGTGTTTTTTATCAACTCGCAATATGGCTTTTGCGAGGTTGTTGCCTCAAATAATAAGATTAAGAGCACAATTTCTAGATTATGCACTAAAGACAATTCATCTTGATGATGCTGGTGAGTTTACATCAGAGGCCTTTAATGATTATTGTTTGTCCACTGGGATAACAATTGAACATCAAGTTGCTCATGTTCACACTCAAAATGGTCTAGCAGAATCTTTGATTAAGCGTCTCGAATTGATAGCTAGACCATTGCTAATGAGGAGAAAGTTGCTTGATTCAATATGGGGCATGATATTTTGCATGCAGCAACATTGGTGCGCATAAGGCAAACTAGTTATCATAAATTCTCCCCATTACAGTTGACTTTTTTTCATTAGCCAAATATTTCCCATCTTAGAATTTTTGGGTGTGCGGTATATGTTCCAATTGCTCCACTGCAATGCACAAAGAAGGGTCCCCAATGAAGTTTGGAGGTGTATGTTGGGTATGAATCTCCTTCTATTATCAAATATTTGGAACCTATGACAAGAGATTTATCTACGGCAAGATTTGTTGATTGTCATTTTGATGATTATGTATATACCCAAAATTAGGAGAACATAAGTAGTTGAAAAAGGATATAGATTGGAATTCACTATCCCTATCTCATTTAGATCCTCATCCAAATCAATGTGGGCAAGAGGTTAGAAAGATGATTTATTTGCAAAATGTTGCAAATCAATTATCAGATGCATTTACTAACCTTTCAAGGGTTACTAACTCTTATATTCCAGCTGCAAATGCTCCAGTTCGAGTTGATGTCAAGGCAGGACAAATTGTTAAAGCAAATGAGTCTAAACCACGTTTAAAAAGTGGTAGGCCAATTGGTTCTGAGGATAAAAATCCTCGGAAAAGAAAAGGAACAAATGATCAAGAAGATCATATTATGGAGGAAATTGCTCAAGAAGAGCTTCGAGACATAACAAATGATAAGACCACAGAACATGTCGAAATAACTGAAAATAATGAGAATGAAGAAATCTCAGTAAGTTAGTTTCGATGAGAAAAAAGTGGAATCTAAATAATATTGTGGTGGACAATATTTTCTCTTATAATGTTGTTGAATTAATGCAACAAGATGAGGATTTTGAACCAAAAGCTATCAATGAATGCAGAAAGAGAAATGATTGGCCTAAATGGAAGGATGCAATTTAAGCAGAATTGACTTCACTTGAAAACCTTGAAGTTTTTGGACCAATAGTCCAAACACCTGAAGGTGTCAAGCCAGTGGGGGTATAAATGGGTTTTTGTGCGAAAACGAAATGAAAAAGGTGAAGTCATAAGATATAAAGCATGACTTGTGGCACAAGATTTTTTGAAAAGGCCTAGCATTGATTATGTGGAGACATATTCTCTTGTGGTGGATGCAATTACCTTCAGGTATCTAATAAATTTGGCAGTTCATGAAAAGTTTGAAATGCGTCTAATGGATGTTGTCACAACCTATTTATATGGCTCATTGGACCACGATATTTTCCTGAAAATCCCTGAAACATTCAATGTGCCTGAAGCATATAAAAGTTCTCAAGAAACTTGTTTGAGAAGGCTTCAGATATCCTTATATGGATTGAAACAATCAGGTAGGATGAGGTACAATCGTCTTAGCCAATTTTTGCTAAAAGAAGGGTACAAAAATGACCCTTTTTGTCTTTGTGTTTTTATAAAAAGGTCTGGATCTGATTTTTTTTATAATAGCTGTGTATGTTGATGATTTGAATATCATTGGCACTCCTAAAGAGCTTTCAAAAGTTGTTGAGTATTTAACGAAAGAATTTGAATTGAAAGATCTTGGTAAGACAAAATTTTGTCTTGGCCTACAGATTGAGCATTTGACAAATGGAATATTTGTGCATCAATCAAGATACACAGAAAAGGTTTTAAAGTGATTTTACATGGATAAATCACATCCGTTGAGTACCCCAATGGTTGTGAGATCGCTTGACATACATAAAGATCCATTTCGACCTAAAGAAAATGATGAAAAACTTGGTGATGAAACTCTATATTTTAGTGCCATTGGGGCGCTAATGTATCTTGCTAATAATACTCGATCGAATATCTGTTTTGCAGTAAATTTATTGGCAAGATTCAGCTCATCTCTAACAAAAAGACATTGGATGGGTTCAAACATATATTCAGATATCTTTAAGGAACCATTGATATGGGATTAGTTTATTCTAATAAATCCAAGTCAGAAATGATTGGTTATGCAGATGCTGGATATTTGTCAGATCCACATAAGGCTCGATCTCAGACAGACTACTTATTTACATATGGTGGTACAACTATATCTTGGCGTTCAATGAAGCAAACACTAGCTAAAACTTCTTCAAATCATACAAAAATAATAGCCATCCATGAAGCAAGTCGGGAGTGTGTTTGGTTGAGATCAATGACTCAACATATTCAAGAAATGTGTGGTTTTTCTTACGAAAAAGTGTCATGACCCAATCTCTCGAGTCATGATGGCACCTACCAACCTACCAATAGGCCAGCCAAGACCCTATCCCGGAGCTAGACAGCAACGGGACTAAGGGTGAGAACTACACCTAACTAAGCGAAAGCGACACAATAACCCAAATACAAGAAAGCTGAAGCGAAACTACTGAATATATATAGAACACCTCCCAAGAACTAGAAGTCACATGTACAGAACCACTAACAAGAGTACAAGTCCCAAAAGTGGACAACAGAAACAACTATCTCGAAAATAAAAGACAAGCCAAAATATAAATGTTGAGGGAGACAGGTAATCGCAGAATGCCACATGCTCACCCTTGTCTCTTGAACAGACTACTGCATACTCGAACTTAACAATGCGAACTGGTGCTCGGACCTGTATCACAAAAATAGATGCAGAGTGTAGCATGAGTACCAAAACAACCGGTACCCAGTAGTCATCATAGGCCGACTGAGAAAGAAAGGGTAAAAACAAACAGACAAGATAGAATCACTACAGTAGAGGTCAACGAAAGCGAAAGGAGAAAGAGGAAAGCGAAAAATAAAGCTAAGCACAACCAATCTAAACTAAACCCAACTGAGCCCCCCCATAACACCTATTGTACACACTCGTGCGCAAGTTTAAATAAAAACCCAAACGGACCCTCATAAGTCCGACAAGTACACAGAAGAGCTAATGTACAGATATGAAGGAATAACAACTCCCGAACAACACCAGGATATCGCACAATCAATACCATAAGAGCTCAATTCAGTCATTAATATCAGAGCCCAACTCAGTAAGAAATATCTGAGCACAGCTCAATCAAAATTATCAGAACACAGCTTAGTTAGAAAAATTAGTTTCAGTGCCATTGTCAAGTAGCATCCTATGCTCGACAGGTCGGCACTGGAAATACCGATTTCCACCGGACATGTCGGCTGCATAGCTGGGACTAGTAGCCTACGCTCCCCGGACTCGTACTAAGATTAACAGCTGCAATAGTGTAATGTTAGCTACGGGCCGGAGCAGGTAGCCTACCCCCAACAGCTCTCTCTAGAAACCCTAGATGTTAACTGGTAACATCAACAACTTACTGGAATCTCTAATCCTAAATCTAAGCAAGGGACCAACGAACAAAAACTGAATAACCGTCGCCACAAATCACTACGCGTAAGTTAACTCCACGAGCCACCGCCCTCGTAGGAATATCAAACAAAGGCTCCTAGCCTAGCATTATCTAGCCGACAATCGAAACAATAGCGGAATCCCTAAGCAATTAACCCGACTACGCAGAAACAGAGGGAAAGGAGAAACAACGCATCAGAAGCCACAGATTTGCCTAAACTAAGGCTCAACTACCAGACCCAAGTCTTCTACACCAGTCAACAAGGATCTAGTCCATCTGAATTGACGTCGGATACAAACTAAGGTAATCAAGTACATGGGACTAAGGCCATACTACCCTGCCCTAATCTAAGGCCGAAAACATAAGCAATCAACACAACAACAACAAAATATCCCGAGCCCACGTATGCAACAAAATATCACCACCCCAATAGGCAACTCACTATACAAATAGCAACAATTTCAAGACATCAACCGAAACTAAAACAAAATACTAGCCCAAACAACCCAACAATTGAAATAAAACTAAGAAATCGGGGACAAAGGAGAACAATTCTAGCTACTCAACCCAAGATTCACACGAATCTACGTGAATTTATGCAATAAAACTCAATCTACAAAGAAAAGGAAGCCCCTTCTGTACAGCCTTAGACTTCTGCCACACTGTCAAAAATAGAGTCATAGCGTCACTACGGTCGTTTGGACACAAAAATCAACCAAATCGGAGAAAGACCCAATTTTGAAATCAAAATCGGGATTGTGGTACCCGCTCTTGATTTTTTTAATTGACTCTGTGAAAAGGTCCTAAATTCTTCTCCCGAACCTACAGTCCAAAACAGAACGCTAATCGAGGTTCGAATCAGGTCCAACAACCAAAAACAAGAAATGCAAAACTTTACATTCAAAACAAAGCCAAGAAGTAATTTATATCTCAAATTCACGAAAATGGAGGGTCACCCAATACTACCCAAATTCTTACCCACGAGACCAACGAAATTCTGAACGTCTGGGACTTCGAATCACTGAAAATCGACTTGAGGAGAGAAAGTTATCAAATTTTGAATTTATGCCCAAATGAAACTCGACCTAGAATATATAATGTTGCCAGGCCTCGAGGGGCTCCGTGAACGCGGAGAGAAAACTACTAAGGCTCCACGAACGCGGCCCTAGGCCCGCGAATGCAGAGAACAAATCTCCACTGACTCCCTTAAGCCTTCGCGAACGCGGAGGTGTATCAGCGAACGCAGAGCACTACCCAGCAACCCTCCACGGACGCGGAGAAGACCTCCTCCCTTCTCCGCAAACGCGGAGCCTATCCCGCAAACACAGAGAGGAAATCAGCCTGCACTAACCAGCTGCTGCTCTTGCTGAGTTTTGGACTTTCCAAAACTCCGATGAGGTGCCCAGAATTCATTCGGAACCCCGTGCACGCAAACGAGATATGCTACCCCATCGAATTCAATGTTCCAGACTCAGTGGTACAGTCAAAATTTCCATATGAAGTCATTTTGATGAAAAGTGGGTCCCACCCCCAAAGAGCCATTTTAGCCAATTCCTACCGGAGGCCTCAGATTTTGATCAGAAGTTTCCGGAGATACTTAAAAGGTCAGTCTAGATGAAACTTGGCATTCCAGAGTTAACCGCACTATCAGAATTTCCATCCGAGCGCATTTACCAAGAATGTTGACCGAAGTCAACCCTAAGCCAAATAATGAAGGCAAAAAAGCTAACTGGCCCCCAAATCACACCAGAAATCTCGGGACTCTAGCAAACCATGCTCCTAGCCTAATTTGATCGCTCCGGAGCTGATGGAACTGTCAGAAATCCCATCTGAGGTCATTTACCTAAAGTTACGACATAAATCAACTTTTCACGGTTCAACAACTCCAAAATAGAAAAAAAGGGCATAAAACCCAAATGAACGACCAGGCGACCAAACGGTCAGTGCCAGCAAGTTATTAATGACTTGGGGTCGCTACAAGAACGCTCTAATTGACAGAAAGAAGGCAACAACACAGAAATGACCTGGAGGGTCAGTATAAAAAGGATACTCCCACTTCATTGTATGAAGACAATGCTGCTTGTATAACTCAGCTGAAGGGAGGATACATTAAAAGAGATAGAAGAAAACACATTTCACCAAAAGTATTTTTCCCTCATAATCTTGAGAAGAAATGTGAAATAAATGTTCAACAAATTTGCTTAGTTGATAATTTTGCGGATCTGTTCACTAAAGCATTACCAATCTCAACATTTGAATAGTTGGTATTCAAGATTGGAATGCGTCGTCTCCAAGAAATTAAATGGTGTTTGCAATAGGGGGAGTATATTACGCGTTGCACTCTTTTTCCCTTGGCCTAGGTTTTATCCCAATGGGTTTTCCTGGAATGGTTTTTAACGAGGCAGCAAACAAAACATATTAGAAGATATGTGTACTCTTTTTTCCTTCACTAAGATTTTTTTCCCACAGGGTTTTTTCTTAGTAAGGTTTTAACGAGGCATATTATCTATCAATAGTCATCCAAGGGGGAGTGTTGTAAATTTTTTTTGTTGTTAAATGGATGACCATAACTCCTAGGTTAATTCCCTCCTTTATGAGTAGTAGTGTTGTTGATAATGTGGTCAAAGGGATGACCATAACTCCTAGGTTAATTTCCCCATTTATTGATAGTAATGTTGTTGATAATGGCTGACCATAACTCCTAGATTTATTTCCTCCTTTATGGGTAGTAATTCTCAAGGTTTAATGTAATGTTGATGACACCCTTTGATATTCCTCAATGTAATCCTATAAATAGTGGTGTTGAGAATAATGTTGAATACACTAGCAAGAAAGAAAATTATCTTATATTGTTCCTCTTTTCTTATATTCTTATTGTTTTTCATCTTCATACTGCTCTTTTGTTCTTAAGTTTTACAACAGATAATGATTCATTTAAGATATCACAAAGATTGGAAGCAATATTCATGTCTTTAATTAATTACACTATCAATATTCCATATGTAACTGATAAAATGGAAGATAGAAAGGTCCATAAAAATAATATAAAGAAGGAACACATCGCCATTGCTGGCACAAGATTAAAGTAAGACCAAAATGTAAGAAGCCACTTTCACGGTTCCAGTAATATTTTGGCACTATTATAAGAATGTAAATACACGTTGCATGGTTTCAATACAGTTTGACCTATATATAGAGAGAGAGAAGGAGCCACAAAGTTCTTCACACAAAAGAAACCTAAGTATTGAGGATATTATCTGTCAATAGTCATCCAAGGGGGAGTGTTGTAAATTTTTTTTGTGGTTAAATGGATGACCATAACTCCTAGGTTAATTCCCTCCTTTATGAGTAGTAGTGTTGTTGATAATGTGGTCTAAGGGATGACCATAACTCCTAGGTTAATTTCCTCATTTATTGATAGTAATGTTGTTGATAATGGCTGACCATAACTCCTAGATTTATTTCCTCCTTTATGGGTAGTAATTCTCAAGGTTTAATGTAATGTTGATGACACCCTTTGATATTCCTCAATGTAATCCTATAAATAGTGGTGTTGAGAATAATGTTGAATACACTTGCAAGAAAGAAAATTATCTTATATTGTTCCTCTTTTCTTATATTCTTATTGTTTTTCATCTTCATACTGCTCTTTTGTTCTTAAGTTTTACAACAGATAATGATTCATTTAAGATATCACAAAGATTGGAAGCAATATTCATGTCTTTAATTAATTACACTATCAATATTCCATATGTAACTGATAAAATGGAAGATAGAAAGGTCCATAAAAATAATATAAAGAAGGAACACATCTCCATTGCTGGCACAAGATTAAAGTAAGACCAAAATGTAAGAAGCCACTTTCACGGTTCCAGTAATATTTTGGCACTATTATAAGAATGTAAATACACGTTGCATGATTTCAATACAGTTTGACCTATATATAGAGAGAGAGAGAAGGAGCCACAAAGTTCTTCACAGAAAAGAAACCTAAGTATTGAAGAAAATTTCGAGCAACTTAGCTTTTACTTGTCAGTTATTCACAACCTATATTGAAAATGAATCGTCTGGATCTTTGGAAAGGATAGAATTACCTGTCTTGTTGGATCCATAACAATCACCGCCTTATCTTTAATATAAAGTAAAATATATGAAAGTAACCATATATATATATATATAGTTATATCTCAAAGAAACTAATAATTAAGAGGCTAATCTTTCTTGCAAGAAAAGACTGATGCAATATTCATTGTGTAAAAATGTTATTAAATCCGTGAACAAGAAGGAATGATAAATCTTAAACTGGGAGAGTTGGAAAGATACCTCAAGTTTTCGGTGCATGTTTCATTCTTTTTCTACAGAAGCAATGTCATTTTATCATGTGTGTATCTATATATATATAAAAAAAACTTTTTTTTTTGTAATAGGGCAAGACACGTTATTTTAAATATTTGACGGCTTTTGATTCGTTCTTATTTTGACTCGGAGTTTCCACATAATTTGAACACATGGCATAATCTTGTTGGCCTTGGATTTGACTGGAACGCCACGTTATTGAATACATGACATGAGCTTGGGCCTTAAAATGAAATGGACAATGGGTTTGAAAACAATCAAAATGAGACTTAGTTAATTTTTGAAATCCAAATAAATTAAAAGACTTAATCCAAATTTGGTATGGATTAGACCTAATATATTTTTTATGTGTTTACAACGTTCCCTTGAGATCTTATCAAAACATATTCATAAATCGCGGAGAGTACTTTTTCTGAATATATTTCATTTGTAGTAAATCGTAATAAAGCACACAACCTCGAGGGATCGGATCGTGACATCACGTGAATTACATAAGACCTATTTCTCAAATTCTTAAGTTTTTTAAATGGCTATGACCATCATCTTCCTACTTTCAAGTGTTTTAGCTATCAAAGAGTTTCTGATGTATTTGATGTGAATATCATAATTATATAAAATAATGAATTGATGACATTTATTGCGATTTACTACATAATGAAATATATTTAGAAAAAGTACTTTCCGCGATTTATGAATATTTTTTGACAAGATCTCAAGGGAACATTGTAAACACATAAAAAATATATTTGGTCTAATCCATACAAAATTTTGATTAAGTCTTTAAATTTATTTGGATTTAGTAATTAATTTGGACTTCAAAAATTAACTAAGTCTCATTTTGATTGTTTTTAAACCCATCGTCCATTTTATTTTAAGGCCCAAGCTCATGTCACGTATTAGTCAAATCCAAGGCCAACAAGATGATGCCATGTGTTCAAATTATATGGAAACTCTGAATCAAAAGCCACCAAATGTTTAAAATAATGTGTCTTGCTCGATTACAAGAATTTATATATATATATATATATATATATATATATATATATAGAGAGAGAGAGAGAGAGAGAGAGAGAGAGATACACACATGATAAAATGACATTGCTTCTGTAGAAAAAGAAGAAACATGCACCGAAAACATGAGGCATCTTTCCAACTCTCCTAGTTTAAGATTCATCATTCCTTCTTGTTTACGGATTTAATAACATTTTTACACAATGAATATTGCATCACTCTTTTCTTGCAAATAAGGTTAGTCTCTTAATTATTAGTTTCTTTGAGATATAACTATATATGGTTACTTTCATATATTTTACTTTATATTTAATATAACACGGTGATTGTTATGAATCCAACAGGATAGGTAAGTCTATCCTTTCCAAAGATCTAGCCGATTCATTTTCAATATAGGTTGTGAATAATTGGCAAGTACAAGATAAGTTGCTCGAAATCTTCTTCAATCCTTAGGTTTGTGATATCTTAATTGAATCATTATCATATTTTGTGTCCTTTTAGGATGGTTTTTGATAGTATATATCTTTATATATTATGTTTTTTCAAAAATTGGTCTTGATAATTATTTTAGTCATTAAGTTCCTTAAATAATTTAGTCTTCTACAAATAATAGTGATATATGTTGTCACATTGAGTGGTACAACCATTTTTTATTTCCTTATTCCTTTTTCAAACATGGCTAAACAAGAATAAACTCAAATCACTCCAAGTGGGAGCTCTCGAGGTCGAGCAAATGGACAAAGTAGAAGAGCACATCACCATAGGATATGTTATCGAGGACGTAAAATTGTATGGATTGGTGTTCCAAGGGTGACACAAAATATGTTGAGAAATCAAAGGGCTATTCAAAGGAAAAGAGAAAAAGATCTTAATGAGTATAAGTCTTTGAAGATGGATCCTCAAATACTTTAACATAAAATTAGTTGAGATTAATGAAAATTTCATTCATGTTGAGGAGTGGGTTGCATTCTACATTTTGTATTACGGCATTGGGCATAATGAACCATTATGGAGGTATGTGGTGGATATAGCAGTTAAGTGGATAAAAATTTATAATATAAGCATAGATTAGTATTGAATATTTTCTTTTTTCTTTACAAATTATGGAATGAACACCTTTGATTAAACTTTAATATGAATATATGAGTTTTATCCTTTTATGGATTAGTGGATTATTATTCTATTGTGCATTATTATATGGTGTTTGATCATTAGACATGTAAATAGTTGTGATTATGGTCTAAATTTTATTAGTATACACATTAAGAAATTAGTTTTGAATTTTGGTTAAATATTTAATTTGTAAATGATGATTAGATGCTTATGTGTCTTTTCGATTTTACATTAAATATAAAATCTTTATGAGAATTGATTTGATTGAATGCGTATATCACATGCAAAATTTATTAAAAATATTCTTGCCGAATTAACTCTCAAATGCAGTCATGGAATAAAAAATTATCATTGTTCACTTAAACAAAGGTGAAAAACTTAACGGTGACAATTACAATATCTGGAGTCGTAAAATATGGTATGTATTAGAATAGCAAAATGCGCTCGAAGGTATAAATCATGTTTTAAATCAACAAGAAGAGGGAAACACTTCACAACTCAAAAGAGACCTTGAAGCTTATAAAGCTTGGAAAAAGGTTAATTCCACAACACATGGAATAGTAATTAGTTTTGTGGTTGATGACCTCTTACATGAATGTGAGGAATTTCCTACTGCTTATGTTGTTTGGGCACATCTGCGAGGAACATATGGGGGTACATATGTGACCCACCTCCGACAGTTGACTATCAAATTTGACACTTACAAGAAGCGTCATGATCAAAATGTCAAACAACACCTCAGGGTGATGTCAAACATGATAGCTCAACTCAAGAGTGCTGGTCATGTTCTTTCATATGAACAATAAATTCAAGCAGTGATCTTGTCTCTTCCCAATAATTAGGAATATTTGAAGGTTAAATTGACCCAAATAATAGTATCAAAACTTTTTCTAATGTTGCTCGTCGTGTTGAACTTGACGTTGAGCGGCTTGGCGCTGCTAAAGCTGCTTCTAAGGCCTTGGTGGCAGAGTCAAGTGGCACAAAGTCTTCAAGCTTCAAGCACAAGAAGAATTGGAAAAGGAATGGGAAAGACAGAGAGATCTTAGACGGACCCTCTAAGAAAAAGAAGAAGCCTAATTCCAAGAAAGGAAAACGGTTCTATAATGACCCTGAAGGTCATTTTTTGGTAAATTTTGCAAAATGACCATTTTGCCCCTCCTGCGAGTTGCCCTGAGTCACATTTGAAATGATTTCGAGTTTGGTTTGGTGAAAGTTGAGTTAAAAATGAAGTTTTTGAAAAGTTGTGATTTGTAAAGGCTTGAGTTACCAATTTGTGGTTCTAGAGTTTATTAGGAGTTTCGGGACTCGGATGGGAATTTTGTCAATTCCATCAGTTCCGTAATGTGGATTGTGTCGTAGGAGAGTTGATAGGGTCAGTTTTGGGGCTGCATCGTGGATTTGAGGTCCTAAGTTGGTAAATTATGGAATTTTGACCATAGGGTTGACTTTGGTCAACATTAGGAGATTTGATGCTCGTATGTCGATTCCGACAACTCCGTTGGATTCAGGGAATGATTTTAGGCATAGGGTGGCCTTGGTTGAATTTTTAGAGGTCCCGACCTTGTTTTGAGTTGTTGAGGTTTTGAGTTAGTTTTGTTGTGTTTTATCGGGTACCGGGTCAAAGAGACCTCGATTTTTAATTTTAATGGTTCCATTGAGTCCGGAACGTCGAATTTAGTAGAGTTGCATATCTGGTTAGTGTGTACGGGGTTCCGAACGAATCCAGAAGGTCTATTCAGAGACTTGAGAAATTGCGGAGTTTGCTGCTATTTGGTGCTGGCTATTTTGGCCTCTGCGTTTGCGGAGGGTTGTTACCCGAGTTTACAGAGGGAAAGGTCGGTGGGCTCTGCGTTCACGGATAGGGTCCACGTTCGCGGAGTGTCTGAGTGTTGTTCTCCGCGTTCGCAGAGTGTTAGTTTTCCCTGGTGTTGTTTTGGTCTCCTCGTTCGCGGAGGGGGTTCTTCGTTCGCAGAGTATGGTAATGTTGGGCTCCGCATTCACGGATAGGGTTCCACATTCACAGAGTACAATTTAGTTTGTCTCCGCGTTCGCGGAGTTAGTGGTCTGCATTCGCGGAGGTCATTTAATGCTTGCACAGTGTTAAGTCGGGAATTAGCTCATTTTCACCATTTTCATTATTTTGGAGCTCTCTTGGGCGATTCTTGAAGGGATATTTTGTGGGAATCAGTGTGGGTAAGTGATTTTAACCTTTGGCCTTGATTACCCAATGCTTTAAACATGATTATGAATTGAAATTTGGGATTTTCAAATGTGTTTTTGGGGATTTTGAAAGAACTCCAAAAATTTTGCTAAAATGGAAATGGATGGCTGTTTTGAGCCTCTTTTTCAAAAGGGGTTTTCACCATTGAGTTCCTATGGTATTGATGATGATTTTTATGAAAGAAATCCCGAATTCAAACCCCATTTTGGAATCAAATTTCTGGGTTGTTTTACCTTTTCTTTCCGAATTTCATGTTCTTGGACATTTTAGGCCCGGATTGTGATTGGATTCAACTATTTGAATAGATTGTGTTGCTTTGGATTGCTTACGGAAGGGAAAAGCTCCAATTGTTGATTGATTTTGATTTGATTAAGACAAGTGAACTCTTAAAACCTTGTAAATCTTTTAGAATTTCGACTTCCTTGCTTGATTGCGTTGGGGAGTAATGAGATTGAGGTATTGGGTGAGTTCTTGCATGAATCAATCTAATAATGACCGGCGGGGTTAATAAAATGGTTTGTGTGCTAATGTGATAGGCCAACGTGTGATTGGGCCATGGACTTGATATTGTTGTCAGTTTGATGTATTGCTATGAAAGTCTCGTTGTGATTATGAACTTGTTGAACATGTCTTTTGCTCATTGCTGATTATGGGAATAGACTTGGGACTTTTGCTTGTCGATTGACCCTACTTGTGATGTAAGGGGTAGAGAAATGGAGACTAGGCAATTGACATCATTGATATATTGTGGATATTGAGATTTTGACAATTGTGGTTGATATATTGATGATAGTGTGACGTGATTTGCATTGTGATTGTGAACACTATCCTTCTCTCTTTATTTGGCTGAACATGCTTGTGTGCATTGTTTCTGAGACACTATGATGAGACTCTTTGATGATATATGGTCCATGTGAGGCCAGTGATTATTTATGCCGATGAGAAATTGTTTCGGCGATGTGTGCTGCCGAGGTTTCTACCGGTGATGTGTGATCCAAGGTCTCTTCCGGCGATATGAGGTGCCGAGGTTTTTTCCGGAGGATACATGGTCCATGTGTGGTCCCCATGGGTACCGATCTGAGATTCAGCGGTTGTGTATCGTATGACGGACATGCATTCTATACTTGGCATAGCATGGCATAGTATTGTCTGATCCTTTCTTTTGAGATACTATGTTGTACCTTATGATGCTGAGACTTGCTTGTCGATACTGAATTGAGCTTCTTTGTGGAACTGTGGTTGAACTATTGTTGACTTTGTATCATTTGAACTATGACTTGATAATCTGTTAGGTTGGGCTGAGTTTTTGTGCAGGTTGTAGTTATTTGAGGTTGGGTTGGAAGTCGGGGTTTCGTGATTCTTTTAGCTTTGCTTCATTTTATTTGTTTATTTGCTGAGTACTATGTTGTTTGGTACTCACCCTTGCTTCTAAACTTGTGTAGGTCCCATGCCAGGACCGTGATCTAGCTTCTCTTCCCTTCTCTGAGGCTCATTCAAGATACTTGAGAGGTAGCTGTTTGATGCCGGAAACTCCTCTCTCGGACTTTTAACTTATGTCTTGTTCTATTTGAGATACAAACTTTGAGACTTGTACCTTCTTTTAAATTTTGTAATAGAAGCTTGTACATGTGATAACCAGTCTTGGGTTGGTTTAGTAGATGAAGTATCAACTTTTAGCTTATTCTTTCGTTATTTGTCTTATTTCTTCTGCTTGTGGGGCTTTAGGCTGACTTGTCCTGGTAGGATAGGACAAGTGCCACCACACCCTATTTTGGGTCGTGACAAATGGTATCATAGCCCAGATTTTCATAGGTCTCACGTGTACAAGCCAAGTCTAAGTAGAGTCTCAAGGTTCAGTACGGAGACGTCTATACTTATCTTCGAGAGGCTATGAAGGTTGTTAGGAAACTTCTTTCATTTCATTCTCTCTTATCGTGCGTGGTTCTATTGCATGTAATGAGTGTCACGTGTTGTTTTGGCAGATGCCGAGGACCAGAGCTTCAGTTTCGAGCGATGGAGGGGAGGTAGTCCCCGAGGCAGCTGTTGAGGCCCCAGTCAGAGGTCGGGGTAGAGCCCAAGTTGGGGGACTGTGCTCATGGAGTAGCATGAGGTAGACACTGTGCATGAGGAGCGACACCTGCTAGAGGGCGCAGTCGAGAGGTTTCTCCAGAGCCACAAATTGAGGGTGGCCAGGGTCAGGCTTCTCCAGGTTTCTCAGTACCGTTCTTTCAGGAGGCCTTTTTGAGGATGTTGGGAGTGATGGAGAGTTTTACTCATGGTGTTGTAGGCACGCATCAGAGTTCATAGATCGGAGTAGGGGCACAAACCTCGGAGCAACATTGGGGTCTAGTGGGTCAGCCACCATTGGTTCCCGCGCCAGCGGTAGGTGCACAAGATGATAAGGATCTAGTTCTGACAGTGGAGGACCAGAAGTGTTATGAGAGGTTTCAGAAAATGAGACCACCCCTCTTTCAAGGTGGTAAGAGTGATGATGCTCATGAGTTTCTGACCTTGTGCCGCGAGACGCTTGAGGAAGTGAGGATGGTAAATGCGAGGGGTGTCCGTTTTGTTGCTCTCCGGCTCCGTAAGCCAGCCATGGAGTGGTGGAGGTCTTGTGCAGAGTCCCTGCCTGTGGGGTCTCCTCCGATTGAGTGGGATGCTTTCTCTAGTGGTTTTCACGATCATTTCATCCCTTGGAGTGTGTGATGAGAGAAGGCTGAGTTTTGAGGGTTTGACTCAAGGTAGCATGTCGGTTGCAGAGTACGAGGCACATTTTTGCTAACTGTCTCACCATGCCAAGTCTGTGATTCATGATGAGGAGGAGAAGGTCTGCAAGTTTGTGAGGGGTTTGACTTTCTCCATCAGATCGTATGTGTTCAGATCATCCCGTGAGGGTGCTTCCTTCCAGTTCATCGTGAGTATCACTAGAGAGACAGAGTTTATGTTTTGAGAGGAGTTTGGAGACTCTAAAAGGGCCCATTCTAGTGGTAAGTTTTCATGTGCCTCATCTTTAGGCAGGGGTTCTCAAAGAGGTGGTACTTCTTTCAAACGTCATAGGCCGGTACATGCTTCCAAGCGAGCAGCCAAGGGGGGACAGGTGTCCCGTGGATCTCATGGTTCTGGCCAGAGTGGCTGTGGTACTTCTTCTGGATCATCACAGCAGATCACTGTTCCGAGGTCTTATTTTTCTTATGGGGATCCTGGTTATCTGATGCGACAATGTCCTCTTCAGACTCATTTAGGGCCCCAGTATACTTATTCTGCATCTCTAGAGAGAGATTTAGTGCCTCCAGCTAGAGGTCAGGGTAGGGGTCAGTCTGCTGGTAGGGGTGGTAGAGCGTCAAGTGGTGGAGCTGTGGCTTAACGTAGAGGTAGAGTTTGTGCTCCGACTGGTGGTGGTAGAGGGGCTCCGTGTTATGCTTTTTCGGGGAGACCCGAGGATGAGTCTTCTGAGGTAGTCATCACAGGTATTGTTCCAGTCAACCATCGAGATGCTTCTGTATTATTTGTTCTAGGGTCTACTTTCTCGTATGTGTCCGCCGACTTTGCATCTGAGTTTGATTTGGTATGTGATCGTATGCTTGTGCATGTGCATGTTTCTACACCCGTGGGTGAGCCCTTAGTGGTGGATCGAGTGTATCGATCCTGTCCTGTTTCTTTAGCTGGGTATGACACTTGGGTACACTTGATTATTCTGGGGATGGTAGATTTTGATGTGATTTTGGGTATGGATTGGCTTTCTCCCTATCATGCGATTCTGGATTGTCATGCTAAGACTGTCACTCTAGCGATGCCTGGTGTTCCGAGGGTAGAGTGGAAGGGCACTAGTGGTTCTTACCCTAGTAAGGTTATTTCCTACATTCGAGCCTAGAGATTGATTGATAGAGGGTGTCTGTCTTATTTGGCCTTTATTCGGGATACTAGTGTTGAGCCACCTCCCATGGAGTCCATTCGTGTGGTTCAGGAGTTTGCTGATGTGTTCCCTATTGATCTTCCTGGTGTCCCTCTTGATAGGGAAACTGATTTTTCTATAGAATTGGAACCGGCTGAGTTGAAGGATCAGGTACATGACTTGTTGAGCAAGGGGTTTATTCACCCTAGCGTGTCACCTTGGGGAGCACTGGTTCTCTTTGTTAAGAAGAAAGATGGTTCTGTGAGGATGTGCATTGACTATAGATTGTTGAACAAGGTAACTATTAAGAACAAGTATCCTCTTCCTCGCATTGATGATTTATTTGATTAGCTTTAGGGTGCGGCGTTGTTTTCTAAGATTGATTTGAGGTCTGGCTATCACCAGTTGAAGATTAGGCCATCTAATATTCCTAAGACAACTTTTCGGACTCGTTATGGACACTATGAGTTCTTGGTGATGTCGTTCGGGTTGACTAACGCCCCTGCGGCATTTATGGAGTTGATGAACGGAGTTTTCCGTCCATATTTGGACTCCTTCGTGATTGTGTTCATTGATGAAATCCTGATATATTCCTAGACCGAGGAGGATCACATCCGTCATCTTAGATTGGTACTTCAAACCCTGAGGGAACAAAAATTGTACGCTAAGTTCTCCTTGTGTGAGTTTTGGCTCGAGTCTGTGGCATTCTTTGGACACGTGATGTCTAGGGAGGGTGTTCAGGTTGATCCAGCTAAGATTGAGGCAGTAAAGGGTTGGACTAGACCTACCACTCCTTCTAAGATTAAGAGTTTCGTGGGGTTAGCAGGCTACTATCGGTTGTTTGTTCAGGGTTTCTCCTCAATTGCAGCGCCATTGACTAGATTGAAAGACAAGAGTGTAGATTTTCATTGGTCCAATGAATGTGAGGCGAGCTTTCAAAAGATCAAGGCTTTGTTGACTTCTACTCCGGTGTTGACCTTGCCCGTGGAGGGTGTGGGTTTCACCATATGTTCTGATGCCTCCGGAGTTGGTTTTGGAGGTGTGTTGATGCAAAAAAAGGAAAGTTATTGCTTATGCTTCTTTACAATTGAAGGCTCATGAGAAGAACTACCCTACTCATGACCTAGAGCTTGCAGCGGTGGTGTTTGTGCTTAAGTTGTGGTGGCATTACTTGTATGGGGTTCATTGTCAGGACTTCACCGATCATTGGAGTCCTCAGTACATTGTTAGTTAGAGGGATCTAAACTTGAGACACTGCAGATGGCTCGAGTTACTGAAGGACTATGATATGAACATTTTGTACCATCCTGGGAAGGCCAATGTGGTGGCTGATGCTGTGACTAGGAAGGCTCCTAGTATGGAGAGTCTCTCTGTGGTCAGTGTTCATATGAGGCCCTTGGCTAGATATCTTCAGAGATTAGCCAACAATTTTGTAAGGTTGCAAGTTTCTTAGGAGAGCAGTGGTTTGATTGTATTCATTGAGACCCGTTCTTCCTTAGTTGAGCAGAATCGTGAGCACCAGTTTGAGGATGAGAAGTTGTGTCACATTCGAGACAAGGTGATGAGAGGAGAAGCCAAGGAGGCTACACTTGATTCCGATGGATTTTTGAGGATCGGGGGTCGGATTTGTGTGCGCAAGGTGGGCGAGCTTATTACACTGATTCTAGAGGAGGCCCATTGCTCTAGATATTCTATCCATCCGGGGACAGTGAAGATGCATCATGATCTGAGTCTGCACTACTGTTGGTGTGGTATGAAGAGAGATATTGTGAACTTTGTGTCTAGATGTTTGACCTATCAACAGGTCAAGTGTGAGCACCAGCAGCCTGGAGGTATGTCTTAGAGGATGCCCTTTCCTACTTTGAAGTGGGAGCGGATCACTATGGATTTTGCTGTGGGTTTACCTACCACTGTGGGTGGTTATGATTCTATTTTGGTGGTTGTTGATAGGCAGACTAAGTCCACTCATTTCATTCCAGTCGGGGTGAAGTATACGGCAGAGAAGTTAGCCCAACTCTATATCAATTAGATTTTTAGACTTCATGGGCTGCCGGAATCTATAGTATCGGATCAGGGTTCCTTGTTCACCTCACATTTCTGGAGAGCTTTACAGCATGGTTGGGGTACTCGGCAAGACATGAGCACAGTCTTTCACCCTCAAACTGATGGTCAGTCCGAGCGGATGATTCGGGTGCTGGAGGATATACTTCGAGCTTGTGTGATTGAATTTGGTGCTAGGTGGGATCAGCATTTACCCCTAGCGGAATTTGCATATAACAACAGTTATCATTCCAGCATTCAGATGGCTCCATTGGAGGCCTTGTATGGCAGACGGTGTAGATCACCGATTGGTCGATTTGATTCGGCGTAGATGGATTCCTTAGACACTGACATGCTTAGGGATGCCATAGATCAGGTTCGTGTGATTTAGAGTAGGCTGTTGACTGCTCAAAGTCGATAGAAGAGCTATGCCTATCGAAGAGTTCATGACCTTGTGTTCATGGAAAAAGATCATATTTGTCTCCAAGTATCACCCATGAAGGGTGTTATGCGATGCAGGTAGATGGGCAAGCTCAGCCCTAGGTTCGTTGGCCCTTTTGAGATCTTAGACCGGGTGGATGAGGTGGCCTATAGGTTGGCCCTACCACCTAGTTTGTCAGCAGTGCATCCTGTGTTCCATGTCTCTATGCTACGGAAGTACATCCCGGATGAGTAGCATGTGATTACACTCGATTCTGTGGAATTGGGTCATGATTTTACTTTTGAGGAGGAGCCTACAACTATTCTTGATAGACAGGTCCGTAAACTTAGGACCAAGGAGATTGCTTCAGTGAAGGTGCAATGGGGTCACCGTTCAGCTGGAGAGGCTACCTGGGAGTTCGAGTCTGACATGCATGACAAATATCCTCAGCTTTTCGAGGCTTCAGGTACTTTCTTTTACTTTATGTTCGAGGATGAACATGCTTTTTAGTGGTGGATATTGTAATGACCATGAAGGACATTTTTTTGTAATTTTTGCAACATGACCATTTTGCCCCTCCCACGAGTTGCCCCGAGTCACATTTGAAATGTTTCCGAGTTTGGTTTGGTGAAAGTGGAGTTAAAAATGAAGTTTTTGAAAAGTTGTGAATTGTGAAGTCTTAAGTTACCAATTTGTGGTTTTAGAGTTCATTCGGAGTGTCGGGACTCGAATGGGAATTCTGTCGATTTCATTAGTTCCGAAATGTGGATTTAGGCCTAGGAGAGTTGACAGGGTCAGTTTTGGGGCTGCATCGTGGATTTGAGGTCCTAAGTTGGAAAATTGTGGAATTTTGACTATAGGGTTTACTTTGGTCAACATTCGGAGATCTGATGCTCGGATGTCGATTCCGAAAACTCTGTTGGATCCGGGGGATGATTTAAGGACTAGGGGTGGCCTTGGTTGAATTTTTAGAGGTCCCGACCTTATTTTGAGTTGTTGAGGTTTGAGTTAGTTTTGTTGTGTTTTATCGGGTTCCGGGTCAAGGAGACCTCGAATCCAAATTTCGATGGTTCCATTGAGTCCGAAAGGTCGAATATTATAGGGTTGCATATCTAGTTTGTGTGACGGGGTTTCGAACGAATCCCGAAGGTCCATTCGGATACTTGAGAAATTGCTGAGTTGTCTGCTATCTGGTGCAGGCTATTTTTACCTCCGCGTTCGTGGAGGGTTGTTACCCGCGTTCACGGAGGGCAAGGTCGGTGGGGTTCGTGTTAACGGATAGGGTCCGTGTTCAAGGAGTGTTAGTTTTCCCTGGTCTTGTTTTTGTCTCCGTGTTCGCGAATGGGGTTCTGCGTTCGCATAATATGGTAATATTGGGCTCCGCATTCCCGGAGAGGTTTCCGCATTCACGGAGTTAAGTTTAGCTGGTCTTCGCGTTCACGGAGATAGTGGTCCACGTTCGCGGAGGTCATTTAAAGCCTGTACAGTGTTAAGTCGGGAATTAGCCCATTTTCATTATTTTGGAGCTCTCTTGGGCGATTTTTGAAGGGATATTTCGTGGGAATCAGTGTGGGTAAGTGATTTTAACCCTTGGCCTTGATTACCCAATGCTTTAAACAAGATTTTGAATTGGAATTTGGGATTTTTAAATGTGTTTTTGGGGATTTTGAAAGAACTCTGAAAATTTGCTAAAATGGAAATGGAGGGCTATTTTGAGCTTCTTTTTCAAAAGGGTTTTTCACCATTGAGTTCCTGTGGTATTGAGGATGATTTTTATGAAAGAAATCCTAGATTAAAACTCCGTTTTTGAAATTGGATTTTTAGGTTGTTTTACCTTTTCTTAGCGAATTTTGTGTTCTTTGCATTGTTAGGCCTGGATTGTGATTGGGTTTCACTATTTGAATAGATTGTGTCGCTTTGGATTGCTTATGAAAGGGAAAAGCTCCGATTGTGGATTGATTTCAATTAGATTAAGGCAAGTGAACTCTTAAAACCATGTAAATCTTTCAGAATTTCCACTTCCTAACTTGATTGCGTTGGGGAGTAATGGGATTGAGGTATTGGGTGAGTTCTTGCATGAATTAATCTAATAATGACCGATGGTGTTAATAAAATGGCTTGTATTCTAATGTGATAGGCCAACGTGTGATGGGTCGTGGACTTGATATTGTTGTCAGTTTGATGTATTGCTATGAAAGTCTCGTTGTGATTATGATCGTGTTGAACATGTCTTTTGCTCATTGTTGATTACGGGGCAATACTTGAGAC
This sequence comes from Solanum appendiculatum, assembly GCA_018342035.1. Lineage (NCBI taxonomy): Eukaryota > Viridiplantae > Streptophyta > Magnoliopsida > Solanales > Solanaceae > Solanum > Solanum appendiculatum. Next base: position 1,134,314 of record JAGDQO010000399.1, on the reverse strand, counting down.
TTTTGATTGTCGATTGACCCTACTTGTGATGAAAGGGGTAGAGAAATGGAGACTAGGCAATTGACATCATTGATATATTGTGGATATTGAGATTTTTACTATTGTGGTTGATATATTGATGATAGTGTGACATGATTTGCATTGATATGAATTGCATTGTGATTGTGAACACTATCCTTCTCTCTTTATTTGGGTGAACATGCATGTGTGCATTCGTTCTGAGACACTATGATGAGACTCTTTGATGATATATGGTCTATGTGAGGCCAGTGATTATTTATGCCAATGAGAAATTGTTTCGGCGATGTGTGCTGTCGAGTTTTCTACCGGCGATGTGTGATCCCATGTCTCTTCCAGTGATATGAGGTGCCGAGGTCTTTTCCAGCGGATACATGGTCCATGTGTGGCCCCCATGGGTACCGGTCTGAGATTTAGCGGTTGTGTATCGTAAGATAGACATGCATTCTATACTTGGTATTGCATGGCATTGTATTGTCTGATCCTTTCTTTTGAGATACTATGTTGTACCTTATGATGCTGAGACTTGCTTGTTGATAATGAGTTGAGCTTCTTTGTGGAATTGTGATTGAACTATTGTTGACTTTGTATCATTTGAACTATGACTTGGAAATCTGTTAGGTTGGGCTGAGTTTCTGTGCAGGTTGTAGTTATTGGAGGTTCGGTTGGAAGTTAGGGTTTCGTGATTCTTTTAGCTTTACTTCATTTTATTTGTTGATTTGCTGAGTACCGTGACCGTGTTGTTTCGTACTCACCCTTTTTTCTACACATGTGTAGGACCCGAGCCAGGACCATGATCTAGCTTCTATTCCATTCTCTAAGGATCGTTGAGGATACTTGAGAGGTAGCTGTTTGATGTCGGCAACTCCTCTCTTTGCCTTTTTCCTTATGTCTTGTTCTATTTAAGATACAGAATTTGAGACTTGTACCTTCTTTTCAATTCTGTAACAGAGGCTTGTACATGTGACGACCAGTATTGGGTTTGTTTAATAGATGAAGTCTTCCGCTTTTAGCTTTTTCTTTCGTTAATTGTGTTATTTCTTCTACTTGTTGGGCTTTAGGCTGACTTGTCCTTGTGGGATAGGACAAGTGCCGCACACCCGGTTTTTGGTCGTGATAGGTTCTTCAAGAAGAAAGACATGAGAAAAATGAAGAGCTATAATTGTCAAGTGCTTGAACACTTTGCTCATGAATGTACCGAGTTGAAAAAGGTAGCATTTCTTAATGCATCTCTAAGTGCTACATATATATCTAGCACTTCCTTATTAACTGAATCTTATCCTATGTGGATTGTAGACTAAGAATCCACCGACCACGTGAGTCGAGATCGAGAATAATTTGTGGAGTTTCATCGAATTTCATCTATATCAAAATGGATTTACATGGGAAATAATGTGAATGTAACACCTCAATTTTTCAAAAGAGAAAATTTCTAGTTCTGGCCTAGATTCACTTCTATAGGAGCAGTCTACGGATCGTAGATCAGTTGATAGACCGTAGAATGCATCCGTAGAAAGAGGGTAAAATGTTTTGAACATCAAGTTTCTGAAGTCGAGTCTACGGATTAGCAGGAAGAATCGTAGGTCTTTCCACGGATCTTAGAAAGGTTCCGTCAAAACATTCTAGACTTCGTCAAGTTTATGAGGGTTAAGTTGGGTACTACGAGTTTGACCTACGGACCGTAGAATGGCCTACAAGCCGTAGAACAAAGTAGTTGAAAGTGTCCCGAAAGTTGGGTTTTCTACAGTTTTCTCTAGTCCAATAGGACAGTCCATAGGAAGTCCTACGAACAGTAGGTTGGGACCATAGACTTCATAAGACAGTTAATTTCAAGGGGTCTTTATGTCTTTTCCCAATTCTTTTAAGTCTTTTTAATTATGACTTTGCCCCTAAATTGACCCACTATATAAGACTTTCCTCCCAAATTTTCCTTCATCTAATTCATTCTCAAATTCCCAACCTCCTCAAAATATTTCTCTCTCTAGAAAGTTCTGTAAATTCACAAGGAAGAAGAAAGGCTAGGATCCTCCATTGAAGGTCATCAATTCTTAGCATATTCTTGTGGGCTTTGTTGAGGTATGTTAGCATTAACAATTTGGAGCCATTTCCTCCAATGAGTCCCTAGTTTTCTTCAATTTTCAAGGTTCAATTTCCCCAAATTGAGTTAGGTTTTGATCAATTCTTATGGGTTATTCAATTCTGATTTCAATTGTTGATTTTATGATTTGTAGTGCACGATCTAGCGTGATAAAGTAACTTAGTGCATGATTTATATGATTTGATGTAAAAATTGTATGAACCCATGCATGAGCCATGATTCCTAGTTATGAATTCATGATGAAGTACGATCCATGCATTCATGAACTTATGAAATTGATGAAAATATGCATGATTCTAGTGTATTGCATGATTCTAAAAAGAATTCACATGTAACCACACTAGATCATCATTAATGAAATGATGAATAGCTTGCATAAGAGATGCATGTATATGAATAGCCTGCATAAGAGATGCATGCATATGAATAGCTTGCATAAGAGATGCATGTATATGAATAGCTTGCATAAGAGATGCATGTATATGAATAGCTTGCATAAGAGATGCATGTTTCATGAGAATTATGCTTATAATTGCTAGGGTGCATATAGATGATGGCATCCATGAGTTGTGAAAAGGTTTTCTTCACAATAAGCAAAGAATATGAATGTGAAAGGTTTTCTCACATAAATTAGGGTTCATATGGTTGAAAGGCTTTCTCACCTATGAATCAATTAGGAACTATTCTAATGACGTAAGCTTGGGAAGCCCCGTGGTAGTTGAAACGTCTTGATATGATCTTAGCTTTGATTTGGTAACCCTAGATGTACCTCTTCCTTGGTTAAAATATGAATAAGCTTAATTGACTATTCCTTGGGATTTTACTTAGCACAAGCGGGCTTTTGGGATGAAGGTTTTTGTTTAGCATTTGTGGACCTTTTGTAGCAATCCCTAAGTCCCATAACTACGTGCCTCGTAGGTTTTGTCTCCGAAAGACACATAGCTAGTGGATCCTCGTAAGCTACATATTTATGGTCCTTACCTTGGCAAGTGGGACACCCTTTCTAGTGTTGCGGGGTAGACATCACTCCCCTTTTCGGTATGGGGCGCACACTGGATTCCATGTTATAGCTCGTATGGTCTATATCGATTAAACGTAAAAATCCCATCACAAAGAACTAGGGTACTAGAAATATCTCACAAGACTTATGATATGACTAGCTTGCATTGACCATGTTAATGCATTGAGTTTCTAACCCTTTTGTAACATGATTTAGTTGGTCATTGCATGTTCATGATGATATCTCACTAACATGATGTTCTATATGAAAGCATCTCATTGACATGATTTATGTGGTTATATGCATCTGTTTCATACATAGTACATTCCATGTACTAATGCATACTTGTGCCTACATTCTCTTATAATGTAGGGTCAGACAGTCATCTTTCACACTCTCGTGGTTAGTTGCTTTCAGAGTTCAAGCTATCAGCCTTGGTGAGTCCTCATGCTTCGGGGACTAAGAGACTTTATTGGTTTTCTTTAGTTTTAGTTTCAGACTTGTATATGATGTACGGGTTACGTCCCGATCATTCTATGGTATTAGATGGCTTTTGAGGCATAGTCAAGACTTCCGCTTGTAAACTAGTACTTTTATGAGATTGCCTTTTATATTCCTAATTTTCATCTTTATCTTATTTATATGTATGCTAAGTGGCTCTGTGGGGTCCCTTGGGATCCTATGTGCCATGTCACACCTAGGGGGTACTTTGGGTCGTGACAAACTTGGTATTCAGAGCACAAGGTTTAGAAAGGTCCAAGGATGTCTCAAAGCCACGTCTAGTAGAGTCTTGTTCACAATACTGAAGCGTGCTACATTTATGAAGAAGAGGCTACAAGATGTTAGGAAATTCCACTTCCTTCATATTCTAAAATTGTGCTATAGAGTTTAACTCTCTACGTTCCTCTCCTAATCCATGACCTACACTTTTCAGGATATGGCACCTAAAAGAGCTTTTCTAAGGAGTAACACAAATGAGAATGTGGAGCAAGAGGCTAACCAAGTTCCGGCCGCTCCTTTGGCCGAATAGATTACTCATGCGGAGTTTCGAGCCGCATTCCATGCATTGGCCCAAATCGTGAACGCCCAAGCCAATAGAGAAGTTTATGTCCCCGTGAACCCACATGATGGTACGACAGCGGCAAGGTTAAGAGATTTCATGAGGATGAACCCTCCAAAATTCCATGGCTTCAAGGTGGAGGAGGATTTACAAGAGTTCATTGAAGAGGTTTACAAGATTTTGATGATCATGGGAGTCACGCCGGAAGAGAAAGTGGAGTTGGCCGCTTACAAATTGAAGGGTGTGGCCCAAGTGTGGTTTAACCAATGGAAAGGTGAGAGGGCTGAAATGTGGGTCCTCTAGAATGGGATAAATTTAAGGAAGCTTTTCTTGATTGATTCTTTCCTCTTGAGATGAGAGAGGCTAAAGTCCTGGAGTTCATTAACTTGGAGATAGGTGGTATGAGTGTCAAACAATATGCATTGAAGTTCACTCAATTGTCAAAGTATGTGCCTTCCTTGGTGGCCGATTCAAGGGCCAAAATAAGTAAGTTTGTGTCGGGGGTATCTGATTTGGTGGTTAATGAGTGTAGGACTGCCATGCTTATTAAAGAAATGGATATTTCAAGGTTGATGGTACATGCACAACAAATCAAAGAGGAGAAGCTAAAGGAGAAGTCCAAAGTGGCAAAGAGTGCTAGGACCGGTGATGGTGACTTCTCAAACCAAAGGACCAGAGGACATGATCGTTCTAAGTTTCGGCAAAGGTTTTCGAGCCAAGAGTCTTCAAATGCTCCTATGCCTAAGTTTGACAAGAATAGGATGTCTAACCCTAAGCCTCAAAGAGGCAATGGTGGTGGTGATAGGACTCCGATTCCTCCATGTCAAAAGTGTGGGAGGAAGCATGAGGGGAGATGCTTAGCCGGATCGGATGGTTGCTTCACTTGTGGAAAGAGTGGTCACAAAATGAAGGATTGTCCAATGAATGTTACAAAGGGGAAATATGGTAATAAAGGTGCTCCTAGTGGTTCGAGTTCTAGTGCTCCCAAGAAAAACCGATTTTATGCACACCAAACTATCCAAGAGCAAGAAGGTTCGCCTGATGTGGTTACGGGTATGTTGAAAGTGTTCCATCTTGATGTGTAAGCCTTACTTGATCCAGGTGCTACTTTAGCTTTTGTGAGACCATATGTGGCAATGAGATTTGTAATTGCCTCGGATGTGTTGATAGACCCATTTTTTGTCTCTACTCCTATTGGTGATTCTGTTGTGAATAAAAGAGTTTATAGGAAGTGTCCCATCTCCTTGTTTCATAGAGTCACGTATGTTGATCTCTTAGAGCTAGATATGATAGACTTTGATGTCATTCTTGGGATGGATTGGCTTCATTCGTGTTATGCCTCGGTTTATTGTAGAACCCGAGTGGTGAAGTTTTTATTTCCTAATGAGCCTGTCCTAGAGTCGGAAGGGGGAAATTCTATGCCTAAAGGCCAGTTATTTTCTTGTCTTAAAGCTAGAAAGATGATCTCCAAGGGTTTCATTTATCATCGTATTCGGGTTAGGGATATAAATTCTGAAACCCCTAGTCTTGAGTCGGTTCCCGTGGTAAATGAGTTTCCGGATGTGTTTCCCGATGATCTACCCGATGTTTCTCCCAAAAGGGAAATAGACATTGGTATTGACCTTCTCCCCGATACGTAACCCATCTCTATTCCTCCTTACTGTATGGCTCCGACGAAACTTAAGGAATTGAAGGAGCAATTGAGAGATTTGTTGGATAAGGGTTTCATCCGACCAAGTATTTCTCCATAGGGTGCTTCGGTGTTGTTTGTTCGTAAGAAAGATGGCTCTCTCCGTATTTGTATTGATTACCGGTAGTTGAATAAGGTCACCATTAAGAATAAGTACCCGATTATGAGGATAGATGATTTGTTTGACCAACTTCAAGGTGCTAGTTTCTTCTCTAAGATTGATCTCCGGTCGGGTTATCACCAATTAAGGGTGAGAGATTGTGATATTCCAAAGACGGCTTTTCGGACTAGGTATGGCCATTATGAGTTTGTGGTTACATAGTTTTGATTGACTAATGCTCCGGCATCCTTTATGGATTTGATGAATAGGGTGTTTAGACAATACCTTGATATGTTCGTGATTGTATTCATTAATGATATTTTGATTTACTCCAAAAGTGAGCAAGAGCACGCCGATCATTTTAGGATTGTATTGCAAATTCTTAGGGATAGCGAGTTATATGCTAAGTTCAATAATGTGAGTTTTGATTGAAATTCGTGGCTTTCCGTTGTCACATTGTGTCTGGTAAGGGTATTGAGGTAGATCCTAAGAAGACTGATGTGGTTAGAAATTGGCCTAAACCTCTATCTCCTTCGGATATTAGTAGTTTCTTGGGCTTGGCCGGATATTATAGGAAGTTTGTGGAAGGGTTTTCTTCTATTGCCTCTCCATTGACCTCGTTGACTCAAAAGAAGACTAAGTTTGTGTGGTCAAAGGATTGTGAAAGGAGCTTTCAAGAATTGAAAGATAGGCTTACTTCCGCTCCAATATTGACATTGACGGAAGGTTCCGAAGGCTTCGTGGTTTATTGTGATGCTTCAAGGGTTGGCTTACGGTGTGTTCTTATGAAGAATAGGAAGGTGATTGCTTATGCTTCAAGGCAACTTAAGGTTCATGAAAAGAATTATCCTACCCATGATTTAGAACTTGCGGCGGTTGTCTTTGATCTAAAGATTTGGACACACTATTTGTATGGTGTCCATGTTGATGTATTTACCAACCACAAAAGTTTTCAATACGTGTTTAAGCAGAAGGATCTAAATCTTCTACAATGTAGATGGCTAGAGCTCTTAAAGGACTATGACAAGAATGTCCTCTATCACCTGGGCAAAGCTAATGTAGTGGCCGATGCCTTGAGTCGGTTGTCGATGAATAGTATTGCACATATAGAAGATGATAAGAAAGAATTGGTTCAGGATGTTCATAGACTAGCTCGGCTAGGTTTTCGGTTGGTTGACTCCAATGAGGGAGGTGTGATTGTCCAAGATGGGTTGGAATCATCCTTTGTGGTGGATGTTAAGGCTAACCAAGCACTTGATCCAATACTAGTTGAGTTGAAAGAAGCGGTTCTAAAGAAGGGCAATGAGGCTTTCTCCTAAGGGGAAGATGGTGTCTTTAGATATCAAGGCCGTTTGTGTGTGCCTAATGTTGATGGCCTAAGAGAGAAAATTCCAGAAAAAGCTCACAGTTCCCGATACTCTATTCATCCGGGAGCCACAAAGATGTACCGCGATTTACGGGAAGTCTATTGGTGGAATGAAATGAAGAAAGATATTGCGGAATTTGTGGCAAGGTGCCCAAATTGTAAACAAGTTAAGGTTGAACATCAAAGGCCGGGAGGCTTATCCCAAGATATAGCCTTCCTACTTGGAAGTGGGAATATGTTAATATGGACTTCATAATGAGTTTACCCCGTACTCGCCAACAACACGATTCTATATGGGTTATAGTAGACTTTATGACGAAGTCGGCTCACTTCATTCCCGTCAAGGTGTCCTTTTCGGCGGAACATTATGCTAAGTTGTACATTAGGGAGATGGTTAGGTTGCATGGAGTGCCCCTATCCATTATCTCTGATAGAGGTACCCAATTCACTTCTCAATTTTGGAAGTCTTCCCAAAAGGGTCTTGGTACCAAGTTTAAACTTAGCACGACTTTTCATGCCCAAATCGATAGGCAAGCGGAGCATACTATGCAAACCTTAGAGGATATGCTAAGAGCATGTGTGATTGATTTCAAGGGTAACTGGGATGATCATTTGCCTTTGATTGAGTTTGCCTACAGTAATAGTTACCTCGCAAGTATTGGTATGGCTCCATTTGAGGCTCTCTATGGTAGGTGATGTAGGTCTCCTATAGGATGGCTTTAGGTGGGTGAAGTTCCTTTGATGGGTCCCGAATTAGTGCATGAGGCTATGGAGAAAGTTTTGCTTATTCGGGAGAGATTGAAAACAGCTCAAAGTCGACAAAAGTCCTATGCCGATGTTAGGAGAAGGGTTCTTGAGTTTGAGGTTTATGATTGGGTTTATTTGAAAATTTCGCCCATGAAGGGTGTCATGAGGTTTGGTAAGAAAGGGAAGCTTAGTCCCTGGTTTGTAGGCCCATATAAGATTTTGAGACGCATTGGGAAGGTTGCTTAAGAGCTTGAGTTGCCCAATGAGTTAGTATTGGTTCATCCGGTTTTCCATGTGTCTCTTTTGAAGAAGTGTGTTGGAGATCCGACATCCATAGTGCCTTAGAAAGTCTTAGAATCAAAGAGAGTTTATATTATGAAGAGGTTCTGGTTGAGATTCTAGACCAACATGTCCATAAGTTGAGAAACGAAGAAGTTACTTCTGTTAAGGTGTTGTGGAGGAATCAATTAGTTGAGGGTTCTACATGGGAGGCCTAGGCCGATATGATGTCCCTTTATCATCATCTCTTTCCTTCTGAGTCTTCTCTAGCTTGAGGTATCTAGTTCCTCATGGTTCATTCTTTTGGTCTCAGGTGTCGTGGATGTTCCCATGATTCCTCATTTATGCATGTTCATGAAGAGTCTAAATTTTAAGAAAAATGAGTTGACTTGATTGTTTTCTCTATGATTATGTGCATTTATGTAATTGCATTCATGATTGAAATCATAAAATTGTTGTTTCCCCTACTCTTGTTGTTGCAAGCTGAGTTCCATTCGGGGACGAATGTTCCCAAGGGGGAGATATTGTAACACCTCAGTTTTTCAAAAGAGAAAATTTTCAGTTCTGGCCCAGATTCACTTCTACATGAGCAGTCTACGGATCGTAGATCAGTTGACGGACCGTAGAATGCATCCGTAGAAAGAGGGTAAAATGTTTTGAACATCAAGTTTTAGAAGTCGAGTCTACGGGTTAGCAGGACGGACCGTAGGACTTTCCACGGATCGTTGAAAGGTTTCGTCAAAACATTTCAGACTTCATCAAGTTTATGAGGGTCAAGTTGAGTTCTACGGGTTAGACCTACGGACCATAGAATGGTCTACTGGCCGTAGAACAAAGTCGTAGAAAGTGTCCCGAAAGTTGGGTTTTCTGAATTTTTCTACGGTCCAACAGGACGGTCCGTAGGAAGCCCTACGAACCGTAGGTTCAGACCATAGACTTCATCCGAGAGTTAATTTCCAAGGGTCTTTATGTCTTTTCCCAATTCTTTTAAGTCTTTTTAATTACGACTTTGACTCTAAATCGACCCATTATATAAGTCTTTCCTCCCAAATTTTCCTTCATCTAATTAATTCTCAAATTCCCAACTCTCCAAAAATATTTCTCTCTCTAGAAAGTTCTCTCAACTCACAAGAAAGAAGAAAGGCTAGGATCCTCCATTGAAGGTCATCAATTCTTAGCATTTTCTTGTGGTCTTTGTTGAGGTATGTTAGCATTCACCATTTGGAGCACTTTCCTCCAATGGGTCCTTAGTTTTCTTCACTTTTCGAGGTTCAATTTCCCCAAATTGAGTTAGGGTTTTGATCAATTCTTATGGGTTCGTCAATTGTTGATTTTATGATTCGTAGTGCACGATCTAGCGTGATAAAATAACTTAGTGCACGATTTAGCGTGATTTATATGATTTGATGCAGAAATTTTATGAACCCATGCATGAGCCATGATTCCTGGTTATGAATTCATGATGAAGTATGATCCATGCATTCATGAAGTTATGAAATTGATGAAAATATGCATGATTCTAGTGTATTGCATGATTCTAAAATGAATTCACATGTACCCACACTACATCATGATTTATGAAAATATGAATAACTTGCATAAGAGATTCATGTATATGAATAGCTCGCATAAGAGATGCATGCATATGAATAGCTTGCATAAGAGATGCATGTATATGAATAGCTTGCATAAGAGATGCATGTATATGAATAGCTTGCATAAGAGATGCATGTTTCATGAGAATTATGCTTATAATTGCTAGGGTGCATATAGATGATGGCATCCATGAGTTGTGAAAAGGTTTTCTTCACAATAAGCAAAGAATATGAATGTGAAAGGTTTTCTCACATAAATTAGGGTTCATATGGTTGAAAGGCTTTCTCACGTATGAATCAATTAGGAGCTTTTCTAATAAGCTTGGGCAAGCCCATGGTAGTTGAAACGTCTTGATATCATCATAGCTTCGATTTGGTAACCCTAAATGTACCTCTTCCTTGGTTATAATATGAATAAGCCTAATTGACTATTCCTTGGGATTTTACTTAGGACCTAGCGGGCTTTTGGGATGAAGGTTTCCGTTTAGCGTCTGTGGACCTTTAGTCGCAATCCCTAAGTCCCATAACTACATGCCTCATAGGTTTTGTCTCAGATAGACACATATCTAGTGGATCCACCTAAGATACAAATTTATGGTCCTTACCTTGGCAAGTGGGACACCCCTTCTAATGGTGTGGTGTAGACATCACTCTCCTTTTTGGTATGAGGCAGTCACTGGATTCCATATTATAGCTCGCATGGTCTATGTCGGTTAAACGTAAAAATCCCATAATAAAGAACTAGGGTATTAGAAGTATCTCAGAAGACTTATGATATGACTAGCTTGCATTAACCATGTGTATGCATTGAGTTTCTAACCCTTTTGTAACATGATTTAGTTGGTTATTGCATGTTCATGATGATATCTCACTAGCATGATTTTCTATATGAAAGCATCTCATTGACATGATTTATGTGATTATATGCATCTGCTTAATACGTAGTACATTCGTTGTACTAATGCATACTTGTGCCTACATTCTCTTATAATGTAGGGTCAGACAGTCATCCTTCACACTCTCGTGGTTAGTTGCTTTCAGAGTTCCAGCTATCAGCCTTGGTGAGTCCTCATGCTTCGGGGACTAAGAGACTTTATTGTTTTTCTTTATTTTCAGTTTCAGGCTTGTATATGATGTATGGGTTATGTCTCGATCATTCTATGGTATAAGATGGCTTTTGAGAAATAGTCAAGACTTCTTCTTGTAAACTCTTACTTTTATGAGATTGCCTATTATATTCCTAATTTTTTTCTTTACCTTATGTATATGTATGCTAAGTGGCTTATGTGGGGTCCCTCGAGATCATATGTGTCATGTCATACCTAGGGGTACTTTTGGTCGTGACAGTGAAACTAAAAGTCAAACGGATAGACACTTGCAAAGTGGACTTGTGGGGTGACCGTTCTTTGATGTTGCATAATGTCCTATATACTCCAGAGATTCGACAAAACTTAGTATATGTGTCTGTTCTTTTAGACATTGGTTTTGATTTATTTTTTAGTTGTAATGGTGGTAGAATAACTCTATATAATGTTTTATATGGTTTTGGACTCTGTTATGACTGTATTATTGCTTTAGATTGATAATCCTTCAACTTATGAATATTATGTTGACCGTTGTGTTTTGGCATATTATTCAAGCAACAATGATATTGATATTTTTACATGGTATGCAAGATTATGTCACATAGGGTAAGATAGAATGAATAGGTTGGGAAAAGCAGGACATTTAGATTCTTTCACAAAAATTGATATGCCAACTTGTGAAAATTATCTTGCTGGAAAGATTACGCGTAAACCATTTGGGAAGGCTAAGAGAGCTGAGTTCCCACTTCAATTAATTCATTTTGATAGTTGTGGTCCAATGAGTGTGAGGACAAGGTCTGGTGCTATATATTTCATTACATTTTTTGATGATTTCCTGCACTTTGGTTATGTCTATTTGATTTCTCATAAATCTGAAGCACTTGAGTGCTTTAGAAAATATATGAATAAAGTTGAGAATCAATGTGATAAAAGAATAAAGGTTTTAAGAACTAATAGAGGGCGTGAATATTTGTCAAAACAGTTTGAAGAATTATATACTGAAAAGGGTACTATCAAACAATTAACTACTCCTTATACACCTCAACAAAATGATGTAGCTGAAAAAAGGAATAGAATATTATTAGACATGACTAGGTCAATGATGGCACAAGAAAATTTATCTATCTCTTTCTAGGAGATGCACTATTGACTGCAGCCTACATATTGAATAAAGTGCCCTCTAAATCAGTATCTTCGACTCCTTATGAACTTTGGACTTGTCATAAAATAAACCTGAATGATCTACGACCTTGGGGTAGTGCTGCGTATATTGAAGATCATTTTGGTGAGTTTGGTAAACCAAGTCTAAAAGGAAAGAAATGTATCTTTATAAGATACTCAGAACATTCCTAAGGGTATATGTTCATTGATGAATTTAGAAAATTATTTTCCCAAAAAGGATGAAATAGATGAAGGTGAGCTTCTCTATGAAATGTTAAATTTAGAAGATCAGGTAATGTCGTCAGGCATACTTGATAACTCAATGGATCAAGAAATACTTCCTGGTCCAGGTGGGAGTTATGAATCCCAAAATCCTATAGAGAAATCTAAACTTCAATTATGTAAGATTAAAAGAAAAGGTGTACCCAAACGATATTATGAGATTGAGGATTATGTTTTCTTGGTATCTCTTACAGAATTAGATGAATCTAATTTTGTAACTGAGGCCTTATCCAGCCCTAAAAGGGATGAATGGTTAAAAGTGATTAAAGAAGAATTAGAGTTCATGAGAACCAACTAAGTCTAGGATGCAGTTGACCTTCTAAGGAATGTAAAGTTATTGGGTATAGATGAATTCTCAAAGTTAAACGCAAATTGCATGGGTCAATAAAAAGACACAAGGCACGATTCGTGGCAAAAGGTTTTACTCAAGAAGTTGGAATAGACTATGAGGAAACTTTTTCACCAATTGTGAAGTTTACCTCCATACAATTACTTTTATCTATTGTTGCACGTTTAGATCAAGAATTACCCCAAATGGACGTGAAGACCTCTTTTCTTAATGGAGAATTAAATGAGAAAATCTACATGGAACAACCAGTAAGTTTCGTTGTTAAAGGCCAAAAAAGAAAGTTTGTAAATTAAAAAGATCAATTTATTGCATAAAGCAATCTTCAAGGCAGTGGTAACTGAGATTTCATAAGAAGGTGATGTCATTTGATTTCACCATGATCGATGAAGACCATTGCATCTATGTGAAAAAGTCCAATGGAAAATTTGTAATTCTTTCTCTTTACATAGATGATATTTTATTAGCTAAAAATAATTTAGAGTATGTGAAAATTGTCAAGTCATGGCTTTCAAAATCATTTGATATGAAAGATATGGGTGAAGCAGACTATATATTGGGCGTTAAGATCCAAAGAGACCGTTCCAAGAAATTTTTTAGTTTATCTCAAGAAACTTACATAAAGAAAATATTGCAATGCTTTCAAATGAATAGTTGCAAATCCATGGATACTCCTGTGGCAAGGGGTGAAACTTTAAGCCTTGAAATGTGTCGAAAGACTGAAAAAGAAAAGGAAGACATGTCCTGAATACCATATTCTAGTGTTGTCGGGAGTTTGATGTATGCTATGATGTGTACTCGCCCAGACATTTGTTATTGCGTAAGTCTAGTTAGCAGGTATCAATCCAATCCTGGAAGAGATCATTGGAGAGCAGTAAATAGAATATTTTGATACCTGAAGGGAACTGCAGATCATTCACTATGTTATAGTGGATCGATTTATTCATAAAAGAATATATATATGCTGATAGGGATGGTGATCGGAATGATAGAAAATCAACATCCGACTATGCTTTCTTACTAAATGGTAGTGCTATTTCATATAAAGTAAGAAGCAAACTTGCATAGCTCTTTTAACCATGCAATCTAAATGTGTGGATTGTGCATCTACAGTACAAGAAGTTGTTTGGTTAAAGAGATTATTTGAGCATTTGAGTATTCCAAAGAATTCTAAGGGTTCCATGATTATATATTATGATAGTCAAGTGGCTATCACATACACGGAGGATCCTATGTATCACAACAAGACCAAACACATCGACATCAAGTATAACTTTGTGAGAGACGTAGTGGATAGTGGAGAAATAACTTTGCAATACATTCCTACACGTGAAATGATAGCTGATCCTTTTACAAAGGCCATCTCTAGAGACTTGTTTGAAAAACATGTTAAGGCTCTAGGTTTGCATAGGATTTGATGATATTTCAGTATTGTAAAATAACTTGGTTGTTATATTATTCTCTTCTATATAATAGTATTGAATTTATGTTCATATATAGTATGCATATGATATTTTGTAAGCCATAAAGTGTGTCGAACAAGTCGCGAGATTGGCTCTCTCACACGATCAATCTCCTCTTACGTCGCAAAACCTGAAGAGATAAGTTACACCACCATATTATTACTTGTTTTATGAGCCGGACAAATGTTTCTCTAAGAAAATGAGTTTATTAATCACTAAAGAGAGAAACTAGGGTTAAACAAATGGAGGTGTTTAGACCAAGGTCTGTACGATGTTGGATAATCGAAAGAATGAGAGACATACACCCGTACAAGGTGCATTGTAGCACGTGTTTCATAACACGTGTGTCAATCGATCAATGGGTCAATGAAAGAATGGTTCCATGCTTTTTCATTGTGTGAGACCCCAAAAAGTTAAAATGACTTTTTAATGAAATAATCTTTGACCTTTTGTTGTTTCTTGAAGTTTCAATCAATTAATGTTGCTACTTTAGCATGTTACTAATAGCCATGAATGATTCGGCAAAGCAGTGCATGTCTGGGAAAACAGTTGAATTGAAATAGATAGATTCGAGTAGCAAGGAACGACGATTAATTTAATAATAAACTTGCATACACAAGTCGGCTATTGCACTAACCATATTGTTATTGAGTGTAATTGTGTGTATAAGTTAAACATGAACTCGAGTTATCCTCCTTAAGAGGATGAGGGATCCAATAAGTAACTACTGAAGTAGTGAATGAAGTCTGTGATCTTGTGAGTAATAGTGTCCTTAAATTTGTAGTGAATTCTTTCCACGTGTGATTGGATTCCTATGTAGGGCTTGTAAAACCTTAAAGGTAAGTTCTTGATGCTCATAGGTCACACGAACTATTTGTCGTATGAATTGTGTGTGTGATTGATGTTGTGTTTTCTTGGGTCTTGTCCACCACGTGCAAAGTGGGAGATATAAGTTTTGGGTCGTGGGTCGTCCTTGTGGACTGACCTGACCCGATTCGATTTTAACCAAATTTATCAAATTATTTAATTAATTAATTAAACGGATAATTTTATTTTTTAAATGATAAGAGGGAACAGTTACAAAGTAACTGCTCAACCTCTCCTTAAAAGACTCCTAGTGGGAGTAACATTCTGAACGTGAAAAAAAGGGAGGAGAACGTGAAAACCAAAGATTAGAAAAGAAATAGAAAAGTAAAACTATCCTAGATTTTTCACAATTCAATCAACACACTAAGGAGACTCTTAGTTTTTGAATTGCATTACATTTTCTTAGAGAGACAAAGTCCATCTTGTGGCTGTTCAAATTTGGAGCGAATCTACAATAAAGGCATTGTCAACAAATTCGGCTGCAAGTATTAACGTACACATCATGTTGTTGTTTTCCCTTTAAAACTCTTTCAAGTATAAATTGCAAATCATATTTCACAACAATGGAAAAGTTTTTCTCCAGATTTGTTGATTTTATGCTTTGTAGTGCACGATCTAGCATGGGTAAAGTAATTTCGTGCACGATCTAGCGTGAATTACATGTCTAATTGTAATTATTGCATGAACCCCCATGATCCCAAGTAAATTCTCCCCAATTTGATAATATATGCCTTGATTGTTGGGTTGAGATAAGAATTGATGAAATTGAGTGATCATCAATGGAATTGAGCATGAATTGGGGTTAAGTGCATGAATTTAGCATGTTCAAGTAAAAAAGCATGATTTTCCTCTTTTATGTGGGTTACTTCAAGTATGACTAAATTGCCTTGATTATGACTTTTAAGTGCTAGCTTGCATTGAATTTCATGGTTTAAAATAAATGCAATATGAACCCATTAGCTATGAAAAAAAAGAAGCATGATAGCATCATGAAGAAAGAGGTTTATAGAATCAAGCAGGCTTTTATATGAAATCTATGATATGTTAATGTTGAGTCTTGAAAGGGTTTTCTCATATAATGCTCAACCTAAGCTTGTGAAAGGTTTTCTCACATGTAAAGGATTCATAATTTTTTAAAAGGTTTGCTTAACAAAACAATTGAATCAAGAGCTTAAAGAAGCTATTCTAGGGATGTAAGCTTGGAAAAGTCCATGAAAGAAGAAACACCCATTGAAGTAAGCTTGGACTAGTCCAGGGTATGTGAAGTCATATTTAGCTTGGATTGGCAACCCCAGTTGTGCCTTTCCATGGATATCAGTAGTTATGATTGTATAGTGGGAATTATGCGTTAAACCGAGTGGACGGGTGACAAGTCCCCATATGTCCTATGCCTATGTGCCCCCATAGGTGGTCTTAACAGGCCCATATCAGCTTAGCTAGTGGATCCACGTAGGCTATGGTTCAGTGTTCTACCTTGGCAAGTAGAATGGCCCTTTTTTGGTGTAAGGTAGACATCGGATTCCATGTTGAGTTATTCCATGGTCTACAGATCGGTTTGAGGCTTTTCCCACACTTCAGCTTGCACAATGGTGCGTGGGTTACTAAAAGTAAAGTAAAGATAAGAAGAGTAAAAGAAAGATGATTTAGCTTGCTTTGGCCATGATTTATACTTTATGCTATTTGCTTATATGCCTTATCATGTTTAGCTTGGCCAATTGCATGTCATGTTTATATCTCAGTTTCTAGCATGTTTTATGAGTTTATATGTATGGCTATCATACTTACTACTTTATTGTGCTAACGCATACTTTTGCCTGCATCAACTTCTTTGGTGTAGGACGTGGCAGTTCTCCTACTCGTGGCTCGAGCATTGACTTAGAGTTGACAAGAAGACTTGGTGAGTCCTCATCCATCCGAGGACATAGCCTTGTTGGATTTACATTTGATGTCTTTCCTTATGTTGGATATTGTATTGGGCTGCGTCCCTATCACTTTTATTTGTATTCTATGATATTAGAAGGCTTTGAGACATGAGTTGTAGACTTTCGCTGTTTTGAGTGAAGATTTGTTATAAAATGCTCTTTTGTATTCTTATATCTCTAATATCTTGTATGTTATGTATGCTAAGGGGTTGTATGAGGCCTCTCGGGGTCTTGTATGCCGTGTTACATCTAGGGGCTACCCTGGGTTGTGACAAACTTGGTATTTAGAGTGCAAGGTTTAAGAAAGATTCTAGGATGTCTCATAAGCCGCATCGAGTAGAGTCTTGTTCATGGGTGTGAAGCGCGCCACACTTATGAATGAGACGCTACAAGATGTTTAGGAAACTTCACTTCTTTTGTTACTCTTGAGTCGTGCCATAGAGTTTAACTCTATATCTCTCTCCTAATCACCTATCCTACGCTTTTCAGGATATAACATCTGGAAGGGCCTACGCTACTAGGAATGCAAGAGAGAATGAAAGGTAAGAATCTCCTCCTCAAGCTCCTCAAGTTCCGGCTGACCCTTTGGTAGAAAAAGCTACTAATGCGGAGTTTAGGGCTGCTTTCCAAGTGCTGGCTTAAGCCGTGAAGGCTCAAGCCAATAGAGAGGTGGTGGCTCCCGTGAACCCAAATGTGGGTATGGCTGCATTTAGGGTGAGGGACTTTACAAGGATGAATCCTCCAGAATTTCATGGCTCTAAGGTGGAAAAGGATCCTCAAGAGTTTATTGATAAAGTTTATAATGTGTTGATGATAATGGGTGTGACACCGGAAGAGAAGGCAGAGTTGGCCGCTTATCAACTCAAAGTGTTGCCCAAACTTGGTACAACCAATGGAAGAGCGAAAGGGCTATTGATGAAGGTCCCATAGGATGGGAGAGGTTTAAGAGTGCTTTCCTTGATCGATTCTTCCCTCTTGAGAAGAGAGAGGCCAAGGTTCTTGAGTTTATTAATCTTCATCAAGGGAGTATGAGTGTGAAAGAACATGCATTGAAGTTCACACAATTGGCTAGATATGCTTCGTCCATAGTTGGTGACCCAAGGGCAAGAATGAGCAAATTTGTGTCGGGAGTGTCTGATATATTGGTGATATATTACCGCCATGCTTGTGCATGACATGGATATTTCTCACCTCATAGTTTAGGCCGAACAAATTGAAGAGGAAAAACTTAAAGGGAGATCTAGAGAGACTAAGCGGGCTAGAACTGGAGATGGCAACTTTTCTCATGCAAAATCCGATGGACGTGGTCATTCAAGATTTTGCCAAAGGTTCTCTAATCAATGTTCTTCCAAGGCTCCTCCAAGATCAAACAATTATAGGGTGCCAAACCCTAAGCCTCAAGGAGGGAACGGTGGTGGATCCTCTTTGCCTAGTTGTACTAGATGTGGGAGGAGGCATGAAGGCAAATGCCTAGCTGGTTCGGATAGTTTCTATACTTGGGGTAAGGCTGGTCACAAGATGAGAGATTTCCCATCTCTATTGGCTAAAGGTAGAGAGGGTAAGCAAGTTGCCCCAAGTAGTTCGGGTTTAGGTGCTCCTAAGCAAAACATATTTTATGCACTTCATGCTCGTCATGAGCAAGAGAGCTCACCCGATGTGGTCACTGGTACGTTGAAAGTCTTCCATTTTGATGTTTATGCCTTGTTAGACCCCGGTGCTACATTGTCCTTTGTGTCACCCTATGTGGCCATGCAGTTTGATATTGTACCGGATATGTTGCTAGATCATATCCTTGTTTCTACTCCGATAGGAGAGTCTATTTTAGCTAAGAGGGTTTATAGAGGTTGCTCCATTTCCTTATCCCATAAAGTTACTCTTGTCGATCTCATGGAGCTAGATATGCTAGATTTCGATGTCATTCTTGGGATGGATTGGTTGCATGCTTGTTATGCCTCTATTGATTGTAGGACCAGAGTGGTCAAGTTTTAGTTCCCTAATGAGTCTATCCTAGAGTGGAAGGGGGAAATTTTATGTTTCAAGGTCAATTTGTTTCTTATCTAAAGGCTAGAAAGATGATCTCTCAGGGTTGCTTTTACCATCTAGTTAGGGTGAGGGATGTAGATTTCGAAACCCCTACTCTTGATTCGGTCCCCGTTGCTAGTGAGTTTTCAGAAGTGTTTCCCGATGACTTTCCCGGTATTCCTCCCAAAAGAGAAATAGACTTCGGTATTGACCTTCTCCCAAATACGCAACCTATCTCTATTCCTCATTATAGAATGGCTCCAACGGAACTTAAAGAGTTGAAAGAGCAACTAAAAGACTTGTTGAATAAGGGTTTCATTCGACCAAGTGTTTCCCCATGGGGTGCTCCGGTATTGTTCATGAGATAGAAAGATGGTTCACTCCGTATGTGCATCGACTATCACCAATTGAATAAGGTTACAATCAAGAATAAGTATCCTTTGCCAAGGATAGATGATTTGTTTGACCAACTTCAAGGGGCTAGTTACTTTTCTAAGATCGACCTTTGTTCGAGTTATCACCAATTGAGGGTGAAAGAAGATGATATTCCGAAAATGGCTTTCTGAACAAGGTATGGTCACTATGAGGGTGCAAGAAGATGATATTACTTCAAGTATGACTAAATTGCCTTGATTATGACTTTTAAGTGCTAGCTTGCATTGAATTTCATGGTTTAAAATAAATGCAATATGAACCCATTAGCTATGAAAAAAAAGAAGCATGATAGCATCATGAAGAAAGAGGTTTATAGAATCAAGCATGTTTTTATATGAAATCTATGATATGTTAATGTTGAGTCTTGAAAGGGTTTTCTCATATAATGCTCAACCTAAGCTTGTGAAAGGTTTTCTCACATGTAAAGGATTCATAATTTTTTAAAAGGTTTGCTTAACAAAACAATTGAATCAAGAGCTTAAAGAAGCTATTCTAGGGATGTAAGCTTGGACAAGTCCATGAAAGAAGAAACACCCATTGAAGTAAGCTTGGACTAGTCCAGGGTATGTGAAGTCATATTTAGCTTGGATTGGCAACCCCAGTTGTGCCTTTCCATGGATATCAGTAGTTATGATTGTATAGTGGGAATTATGCGTTAAACCGAGTGGACGGGTGACAAGTCCCCATATGTCCTATGCCTATGTGCCCCCATAGGTGGTCTTAACAGGCCCATATCAGCTTAGCTAGTGGATCCACGTAGGCTATGGTTCAGTGTTCTACCTTGGCAAGTAGAATGGCCCTTTTTCGGTGTAGGGTAGACATCGGATTCCATGTTGAGTTATTCCATGGTCTACAGATCGGTTTGAGGCTTTTCCCACACTTCAGCTTGCACAATGGTGCGTGGGTTACTAAAAGTAAAGTAAAGATAAGAAGAGTAAAAGAAAGATGATTTAGCTTGCTTTGGCCATGATTTATACTTTATGCTATTTGCTTATATGCCTTATCATGTTTAGCTTGGCCAATTGCATGTCATGTTTATATCTCAGTTTCTAGCATGTTTTATGAGTTTATATGTATGGCTATCATACTTACTACTTTATTGTGCTAACGCATACTTTTGCCTGCATCAACTTCTTTGGTGTAGGACGTGGCAGTTCTCCTACTCGTGTCTAGAGCATTGACTTAGAGTTGACAAGAAGACTTGGTGAGTCCTCATCCATCCGAGGACATAGCCTTGTTGGATTTACATTTGATGTCTTTCCTTATGTTGGATATTGTATTGGGCTGCGTTCCTATCACTTTTATTCGTATTCTATGATATTAGAAGGCTTTGAGACATGAGTTGTAGACTTCCGATGTTTTGAGTAAAGCTTTGATATAAAATGCTCTTTTGAATACTTATATCTCTAATATCTTGTATGTTATGTATGCTAAGGGGTTGTATGAGGTCTCTCGGGGTCTTGTATGCCGTGTTACATATAAGGGCTACCCTGGGTCGTGACACCTTGCCACCTAGCTTGTCAATTGTGCATCCTGTGTTTCATGTTTCTATGCTTTGGAAGTACATCCCATATGAGTCTCATGTGATTACACTCTATTCGGTGGAGTTGGGTCAAGATTTTACTTAAGAGGAGGAGCCTTCACCTATTTTAGATAGGCAGGTCCGTAAGCTTAGGGCATTGTTTCAGTAAAGGTGCAGTGGGGAGATCGTTCAGCTAGAGAGGCTACTTCTGAGTCTGAGTTTGACATGCGTGCCAGATAACCTTAGCTTTTCGAGGCTCCAGGTACTTTCTTTTACTTTATGTTTTAGGACGAACATGGGTTTTAGTGGTGGATAATGAATAACCCTGAAGGTCATTTTTACTAATTTTTACAAAATGACCATTTTACCCCTCTTGAGAGCTACCCCGAGTCATGTTTGATCAGTATCTGAAGTTGGTTTTGTGTGTTTCCTTGGTAAATTAAGATTTTTGGAAAGTATTGAGTTTTAGAAGCTTAAGTTGTCAAAAAATGGTATTTGAGGTCATTCAAAGTTTCGGTGCTCGGAATGGAATTCCATCAATTTCATCAGCTCCGAAATGCTGAAATTGTTCTAAGAGAGTTGATGGAAACAGATTTGGGGACATATCGTGAATTTGAGGCCTTGAGTTGGAAATTAGTGAGTTTTTTACCATAAAGTTGACTTTGGTCAACATCTGATGATCGGATGCTCGCAATTGAATTCTGACGACTCTGTTGGATTCGGGGGATGATTTTAGGCCTAGGAGTGGCCTTGGTTGAAGTTTTAGAGATTCCGAGCTTGATTTGATATTTTAAGGACTAAGTTAGTTTTGTTGCACCTTATCGGGTTTCGGGTCAATGAGACCTCAAATTCAAATTCTGACGGTTCCATTGAGTCTGGAACGTCAAATTTTGTAGGGTAGCATATATGGTGTGTGTGCACGTGGTTCCGAACGAATTTCGAGGGTCCATTCGGAGACTTAATTGCGTTGTGTGTTTGCTGATTTCCTAGTGTCTGGTGCTAGCCTTTGCGTTCGCGGAGCCCCTTCCACATTCGCGGAGGGTAAGGTGTTTTGACCTCCAAATTCACGGAGGTTTGCCAGTGTTTGGCCTCTTCTTTCAATGAGCTGGTGGCTGCATTCGCGGAGAGTTATTTTTCCATGAACAGTGTTAAATTGGAAAAACACCTATTTTCACCATTTTTGGACTTGGAAAGCTCGGGTAGGCGATTTTAAAATTGGATTTTTATGGGAAAACCATTGGGTAAGTAATCTTAACCCATAAACCTCATAACCCATCGATTATATCTTGCTTTTAAGTTGAAACTTATGATTTTAAAGTGGAGAATTGGGATTTTCAGAAATATCGAATTTTTGATTTATTGATTGATTGTAAACTGATTTGAGCTCCATTTTCGAAACGGTTTTCACCAATAAATTTCTAATGCTTTAGGTTTCATTTTCTTGTAAAAATTGCTAGATTTAAACCCCATATTTGGAATTGGAATTTTGAGCCATTACGACCCTTTTACCCAAATTTTGTGATTTGGTGTCGATAGTTCCGGAATTTGATTGTGAATCGTTATATGAATAGATTGTGGTGTTTCGTACTATATTCAGAAGGGGAAAGATTAAGTTGTTGATTGATCGTGGTTTTGGCTAAGGCAAGTGAGCTCCTAAAACTCCGTAAATCTTATAGAATTCTCGAATTTCCTTTCTTGTATGTGTTGTAGGGGTGTGTATCGGTCGGTTTGGTTTGCTTTAAAGTATTATTGGTTTGGTTTATCAGTTTTCAGTTTTTAAATATGTTAAACCGATAACTAAACCAATAAGATACTTGTTATCGGTTTTTGGTTTATCGATTTTTGGTCGTTAACGGTTCGGTTTTTGGTTTAATCAATAAGAAAATATTTTCAAAATAAATATATGACTTCTTCAACAATTTGATGTAATACAAGCATACATCGAAACAAACAAATCAGACTGTTGCAGCTATAAAAGCAAAAACACAATATGAATTTCTGATGTTAATCGAATTGCAGACATTTACAATCGTGCAAAAGCTATTATTAGTCAATTATAAACTAAAACTAATTAAAACCAAGAAGTCCCATTGTGACCCAACTTTGATTTGGATGCCACATCTCCATAAAGAGTAAATTGGCAGTTTATCATCCACTCTCCACAATATTTTTTGTTTGATATTTATGTATGAATAAAAATTAAAATAGTAAATTACTATATTCTTAATGGGTTATCGGTTAACCCAATAACCCAATATTGAAAAACCAATATCAAACAGATAACCCAATAATTTTTTTTTATAAAACCATTAAATAACCCAATAACCCAATAATAATAAACCAATAACACTTTATTCGGTTCGGTTTATCGGTCGATTCGGTTTTTGCACACCCCTAATGTGGTGGGGAGTAATGGGAATGAGGGTACAGGTTGAATTCTTTCATGAACCAATCTAAATTGATCGACAGGGTAATAAAAGGCAATTTGTGCTAATATTGTGAATCAATGTGTGATATGCTGTGATCTTGAAATCGATGCGTGATTGGTTAAATTCTTTGATAGCATCGTTGTGATTGTGAATTTCTTGAACTTGTCATTTCCTCATTATTTGTGTGAACATGCTGATTGCATGTTGTTCTTGAGCACTATGATGAGATGATTGATTGTGATGCTGAGGTCTTTTCTTGCAAGATTATGATGCCGAGATTTCTTCCGGCGAGCCGAAGTCTTTTCCGGCAAGATTGTGGTGCCGAGGTTTCTTCCGGCGAGCCAAGGACTTTTTCGGTGAGATTGTGATGTCGAGGCCTTTTCCGGTGCGATTGTGATGCCGAGGTCTTTTCCTGCGAGTGTGTGATGCCGAGGTCATTTCCGGTGATTGTAAGTATGCATGATCACTTATCATGCATCAACATTCATGCATATCATTGTGTGGTGAGCATGATTCTAGTGATTGACTTTGTGATTACTTGCGAGTTGTGACTTATGATTTTTGAACTGTGATTGTGGAGACTGTTGAACTGTATATTGGTACTTGTTAGGTTGGGCTGATTTTCTGTGCAGGTTGTAGTTATGGAGGTTCGGTTTGGATTAAAGGAGTTGACATATTTTATTAGATTTGCCTAGTTTTGTTAGTTGGCTTGCTGAGTCTCGTGTTGTTTGGTACTCATTCGTTGCTTCTACACTTGTGTAGTTTCAGAGCCCGAACAATGAGTTTCTCCTTTTCTAATCATCCGAGGCTTCCCAGGAGACTGAGAGAGGTAGCTATTGTAATCCGGTGGACTCTCTTATTCCTGTTATTATGCTTTCTTCTACTTGAGAAACAAAGACATACTTGAGACTTGTATTTTCTTTCCAGTTCTGTATTAGCGGCTTGCACATGTGACAACTAGTCCTTGGAGGTTATTTAAGTTTTGAAACACTTTCGCTTATGTATCCTTCTTTAAATTGCTTATTTCTGCTTTTATTTCCACTTTGTTGGTTTTTGGCTGACTTGTCCGGGTGGGATAGGACAAGTGCCATCACACCCGGTTTTGGGTCGACATTTAAAATATTTTGTAAGAAGAGTTTAAGGGAACACAAATTGTTCTAAAATTACAATTTTCACATTGAGAAAAGAATTACTATTTTAAGAAAAGCATAAATACTTTTCAAAAGCATTTCAGCCAGATAAAGAGAAGTTCAGTTACCCCTTAAAGAAACTACTAGTTATCACATTGAAAAGATAGTACTATTTTCAGAAAAGTATAAAGAGTTTTCAAAATATTTCAAAAAGATTGAGTACAGTTCAGCTGCCTCGTAAAGAAGCCCTTTTGAGTAATTATCTCAACCTAGTAAGTATTTTACATGAGCATACAGTTATATTTTGGGAATAGTATTGAGCACTGATTTGGGAGAGAGTTCAGATAACTCATAGCCCCCATAAACTACGTAGCCAGCATAGATAGGATCGTACTGCAAAATGGGTGACTCCTAACCTGCCTAAAGAAGACTTTTTGGTGGATCCATCAGTTCAGTTGCGTTTTATACTCTGGAAAGGTATAGGGCAGCTTTGACAACGTTGGTAAAATATTGTATCATCAAGAGGCTCATAGTGATGATTGTCGGTTAGAGAATCTCCCAAGTAAAGTAAAGTATATTTTATTTATATATTTCAATTCAATATTTACTATTGTTGCATTCTTACCGTAAGAGTTTAAATGATTTTTATCATGATTTATATTATTATTCAGTTGAGTTACCTTCAGCCTTTCAGTTCAGTTATTGTTTTATCCAGCCCTATTACATACTCATAAATTCAATGTATTGATGTCATTCGATCTGCATCTTTTCATGATGTAGATTCAGGTATTTAAGACTATCACCAGGGTTCCATTGAGATCACATCATCCACTTGTTAGCTTTTGGTAACTTCTCTTTACTTTCAGAGGACTCCTATTTTTATGATTATTTAGTAGTTGCGTTTTGAGGTGTCGTGGGTCTTATCCTGACACCTATTTTTATATAGTAGAGGCTTCATAGATACACCGTATTGGTTAGTTTTTCAATATTTAGTTTCATGTGTTTTATTTAAAACTTTATGTCTAATTCTCATTATTTTCAGATAACTTTGAGATTTAATAAACTATTTAAAAACAATTCTTCAGTTTTGATGCTTGTGTATACTTGAGTTAGTCTTCTGCTTAGTAGTCAGCCAGGACAAGGGTTCTCTTGGGGACCAACAATGGTTCTCGAATGCCGGTCACGTCCAGGGTGTAGGCTTGGGGCATAACAAATTTTGTATCAGAGCACATAATTCAAGTGTCGTAGGGTGTCAATGAAGCCGTATCAGTAGGATCTTATTTATGGTGTTAAGGCCCGCACTTTTATAAATGAGGGACTATAGACATTTAAGAAAAGTTTTCCTTTCTTTCATACTCTAGATCATGCAATAGAACTATTCCATAAGAAACTTATTCATACTCGTGTATTTTTCAAATCCATTTAACTACCCCTCATACTCAAGGTGGTTGAAATAGCAAAGTCCAGATCCTTATCGATGAGTTACTCTCAGATAAAGTCATTAGTAAGTCAAGAGACTCCTGAGGGGCTTGAGAGAAGCCTGTGAGTGAGTTTATGTATTTTGATTCGAAAGAATGCACTATTATTCATATGAATTGTGCGTTCGAGGAAAAGCGAGATGTACTCCTAGGCTCTCTTCTCTAAACCTTATTCATGTGAGCCCCTTATAAGAGAAGTGTGTTTTAGAATGCTTGGGTGATATTTTATCCGAAAGATAGTGTAATTTGTTATATTATGAGCCACTAGTAGTAGAAGTGCCTAAAGTTAAAAGTATGCATTTGGAAGTGTAGTAACTTCAGATATGCGGATAGTTGTTGAGTAAAGTGTGTAGTTGCGGTCATGTTCATGTTAAGTCATTAATGAGGTGTTTTCCCTTATGTGTAGTCTAAGGAGTAATAATATTGTGTGGATTTCATAATAGAAGGTAGAGGA
Organism: Solanum appendiculatum; assembly: GCA_018342035.1. Lineage (NCBI taxonomy): Eukaryota > Viridiplantae > Streptophyta > Magnoliopsida > Solanales > Solanaceae > Solanum > Solanum appendiculatum. The sequence goes on along the minus strand of JAGDQO010000399.1, from coordinate 1,107,765 downwards.
ATAGTTGCTGGTTAGATGAGTTATAGTGCACTTTAACCAAAAATGAGTTCATGTTAACATGTCATTATGTTAGTGAAGACCAAGTATAGGTGTTGAATAGACGAGGAGAGTATTCATGAGGTGATGAAGGGAGAGCCCCATGGTATTCAGAGAATTATAGAACTAATTAAGTAATTATTTCTAGTAAATGGGCAAATAGTACTTAAGTTATGAAAGGGAATGTGATGGTAGTCTGTAAATAGGTAGGCTGCGAGATAAAGCCTTTATGCACTTATTTCCATGCATTGATTTTTGAATTTTGAAGTGTGTTCTAGAGTATTTTAAAGGTTTTTATGAAATGAGTTTAAGGGAACACAAATGGTTCTAAAATTACTATTTTCATTTTGAGAAAAGAACTACTATTTTAAGAAGAGCATAAATAGTTTTCAAAAGCATTTTTGCCAGATAAAGAGAAGTTTAGTTAACCCTTAAAGAAAGTATTATTTTTACACTGATAGTACTATTTTCACAAAAGTATAAAGTATTTCAGAGTATTTCAAAAAGATTGAGTAGAGTTCAGTTACCTTTTAAAAGGCCCTTTTGAGTAATTATATCAATCCAGTGAGTATTTTACATGAGCATACAATTATATTTTAGGGGTAGTATTGAGCACTAATTTGGAGGAGAGTTCAGATAAATTACTAATAAGAATAAAAGGGGCAATTGAAAGAAATAAAAAAATATATGTAGAATTATCGAAATCTAATCTAATTTATGAGCAACAAAGGACTTTATACCTTCACCTCTCAATTGAGTCCGATCAAACAATAATAACCCAAACTCAATCAGAAACGAGAAAACCAAATTGAATCCACAAAAAGGGAAACTCGATGATCGATAAAGCTAGAAGAAGTTAACTATCAATTCTAAGAGTGAACCACTAATTACTCACTAATTCCTTAAGGAAAATAAACTAACACTAAATTAGCAACTACAATTTGAGAGCATTCACTTTCAACATTCAACATACTCTAAGTCTTCCAAAATGAAAAAAGACTAATATTTATACTAAGGAAATAAAGAAGACACTTCTTTGACAATTTTACCCTTAATGAGATAAGGGCCTTGTTTGGTTGTCTTCTTTTGTGAATTCTTGAATTCATGAGAATGTCATTTGCACACATGGTCACTTTCTTCCTTCTCTTCACTTTGATGGACCTTTAACACATTATATGTCTTTATTTTGTGTCCATCAAGATCCTCTAAAGCTTTCATATGATCTATGCTATCCATGGCGTTATCATCCTCTCCTTCTTGAAAAGGATTCGTTCTCGAATTCAAACCTTGCAAAAACGTAAGAAGAACAAGCAACCAAGAGGTCCTCAGAGCAAGAGGGTTAGTATAATTATTAGTACAAAAAGCTTTATACCAAGGAGACTCTATCTCAAGGAACAACCAAGAATCCTCCATTACCATGACTATTAAAACCATACATGAAGCACAAGGAAATTGGCTTTTCCGCACATCAAAAGGTTACCACCCAAAAGATGGAACTACTACAAGCTCACATACTCCCAAACATTCACCGAGGTCAAAATGATAAAAGGTCCACACAATCGGGTCATACAGACAAGTATATACTTCATTTAAACCCTGACCCAAATACAATGCACATTTAAGATAAATATGAGACTCGTCATATGCAAAGGGATAGTAGAGAAGGAGTCATGCACATTGCGGTCATCTAAGGTGGTCCTATATGCAAGATAACAACTAGGTTCAAGGATCGTAGCACTCGTTACATCATAAAATGAAACACACAAAGACAACATGATGAATTTAGGATAAACCTCAGCTTCTCTTGAGAAATAACTCGTACCCCCATAAGATGTGCAATCAACAAGATCATACGCAAAGAAGTAGTAAAGAAAGGGGGGTTAGAAAAGTACCCTTCCCCATACACAATGTAGGTCCCTCAAGTGGATTATTAACCTTCAAGAAGGACTTTCCATCATAGGAAAAGGTACCAACAAAACCATCCAAATTGTTCTCATCATCTTGACCAAGCATCACTACACAAGTGCCACAATTCAATGCATTATCAGGGTCAAATGGAAAGGAAATCCATGAACATGGGTCACATACACCCTTTTTACCCGGTTGACACTCTTATCTTCCAAAAACATTGTCCACTCAAAATCATGAGCATCATCATAGGCAAACAAGTAAGAAAGAAAGGTTCTAAATAAATGAACTTCATCCAAGGTGTGCCCACATATAGAATCACCCTTTGATCCACAAGAATTAAGGCCTTGATCAAGAATAGGACCACACAAGAATGAAGGTCTCATTGGAGAATATATACCCTTTTCCTTTTGACAACTAACACCTCCAATTGATGTACTATCATCTTTCAAGAAGAGAGTTCCATCTTCAAAAAGTGTGTCATTATACATAGTGTATTCTCAATCACTTGGTAGCGTTTATGAGGGTCTACACTCCTATCATGCCAAGACACACCACTATGTATTTCACCATCATTAGTCATGTCAACATCAAACGAGGGATTATTACACACAAGTTGATCAACACCAATATTACTTGATAATTAACTATCATTTAAAGCACATGTATCAACACTAGGTGGACACAAATTGATTTTACTAGAAGAATCAATTCGGTAATCAATAGGATCAACTAGTGTATCCACATTCTCAACATGCACATCATCAAAACATGACAATGTAATATCACTCAAGGCACAAGTGTCAACACTAGGTGGACAAAAATTGATCTTACAAGAAGAATCTATTCGGTAATCAATAGGATCAACTAGTTTATGTACACTCTCAACAAATATATTATCACTATGTGGCAAAGAATCATTAAGATCACATGAAATCAAGCTATCACTTATACTCAATTGGATACTAGCCACACAATGAATTTCTAACCTTAAGGAAGTGCAAGAATTAGCATTATTACCTTGTAGCTCATAATATGAAGTGTCTTCACCTTGGTTATCAACATTGGAGCATATTTGCTCCTTGTGGAAGCTTTCAAGAACCTCATGATTATTCACATTTTGAGGCGCCTCACTAGGCTTGCTTCCAAGGATACCTGCACAAGTTTCCAAACAACTAGAGAAAGAAAAGTTACATGAATTACGAGAAGAATGTGACAACCCTCTCACATCACTCCACCCAACCTCTCCTTTTTCCGCTCTAGAGTTGTAACTTTTCACACCCTTACTCCTCTAAATCTTTTGTCTCTCAATTTTATGGGAGTTAGGACAAGTTCCAAGGATTCCTTGTGAAGGGTTAGAAGATCTTTTCAAGTTTAACTTCCATTTTGGTGCACAAGGAGTGGGTGTTTTGACTTCTATGCTCAACTCCTTATTGTCATCCTTATAAGGAGTATATTTTTTTACTTCCAAGGGTAACTCCTAAGGTTTATCTTCATGATGAATAACTTGCCTCTTTTGTACCATAGACTTGACCTTTTCAAACATCTGCAAGAAATTATCAAAATCTTCCCTCAATGTGGTAAAGGATTCCCTTAACTCTATGACTTCATGGCTTAGTGTTCCTCCCACTCTACCTCAAACCTCATCACCATATGGAGAACAAGAAACATTGGAACAAGATGAAAAAAATAAGTTATCATGTTTCGAGAAGTAGGTAATGTACTTCTTCTATGGTCCACACGACGACTTTGAAATGGTCTCACCTAAACATCTATGCCTTGTTTCTTAGAATAGGAAGTAGCACAAGAAAAGGAAAGAAATTCAACCTCACAACTTCCATTTCTATGTAGATTCCGCTCAAAGAATTCATAAGACCTATGAGAGAAAGAATTGTACCTCACATCACCATCATAACCATGGTGCAAAGCATGAGAACCATCATCTTCAGAATGGTAGACTCCATAAGGTCCTTCTACCCCTTCAACATTATCACAAGAGTCATAAGCTCCATTCATCTCATAATCATCTCCGGAGTAGTAGTTTTCACCACTATGTTGTTCATTATCCCATGGACCATCATAGCCTTCATAGGAATTACCATCATACTCAAGAGCCCCATTACCATGCTCATACGGACCATCGTAGTCCTTACAAAACTCATTTTCACCAAGCTCATATTGCTACAAGCATATTCACTAATGTCATCTACATAATATTCAGAAGTTGCGGATGACATTCTTCCTTGTAATCACCTTCGGTACCTACAAAACCTAGCAAACAAGGTTAGTGAAAAAATTCCTCAAACCTCTCGTGTTTGATCTCACACTCACCTTCCTAAAGTGTCTTCCCAAAGTTGATAGAGAACTGCCTTTGTCCAATCAATTCACACGATCAGTAATTTTTTGTGGTTGAGTGGATTCTTGTGACTCTTGAGAGAAGGATGACCCAAAAAGCTAATGGACTTGAATCAAAAAGGTTTTCAATGAATTAAAATGAGAAAAGTAGAAGAAAGAAGCACCAAAAGATTCGGACTCAAAACAAACTAAGTAACAAAAGTAGAAGAAATACGTGTTGTTACTTAACTTGAAGGATCAAAGAAATGATTTGATGATTAAAAACTAATTAACAAGTAAAGTTGTTAATTAATTGTTAAATAGTTTAGAAATTGAAGAAAAATGAGTGTGGAAGAAGTAGAAGTGAATTTCGACTCTTAGAAAAAATTTCAGCCTCAAAGAAGTTCATCACTTATAAGAATTTGACTGGATGATTTGATGATTAAAACTAGTTAACAAGTAATTAAAGTTAAAGATGTTAATTAGTTGTTAAATAGTTGAGGAATAGAAGAAAAAAGATTTTAGAAGAGGAAGTGAATTTGGACACTTAGAAAATTTTCTAGGTCCAAAAACTCCCATACTTAGCAAAATTTTGAGGCTGAAACCAAAACCCTACTCTCTGAAGTTGTACCTCACGAGTGGCGTGAGTTGGTATCCGTGTTTGCGGAGTGTTGTCTGCATTTGCGGAGTACTGCAGTGTTGGTCTCCGAATTCATGCACTTAGTGGTCCCCGTTCGCGGAGGTCATTTTTGACCTGAAACAGAGTAAATTTAGGAAATGTCCCATTTTCCAAATTTTCAACATTTTGAAGCTTGGGAAGGCGATTTCAAAGAGGGATTCTCGTGGAAACCTTGTGAGTAACTGATTTTAAGTCTAAACCTTGATTACCTATTGATTCTATCATGATTTCAACTTGGAATTTGGGTTTTTTAAAGTTAGATTTTGGGGGTTTTGCATGAACTCCAAAATTTTTATCAAATGGTGATTGTGGACTGGTTTGAATTCCATTTTCGAAAAGGTTTTCGCTAATGATTTTCTAAGGGTTTGAAGAATATTTCCATGTGAGAATTTCAATATTCAAACCTTGTTTTTGAAATCTGATTTTTTGAGCCATTTGGACCCCGTTTGCCCGATTTTCGTGTTATTAGTGTTGTTGGTTTGCTAATGATTTTCTAAGGGTTTGAAGATTATTTCCATGTGAGAATTTTCAGATTCAAACCTTGTTTTTGAAATCTGATTTTTTGAGCAATTTGGACCCTGTTTGCCCGATTTTCGTGTTATAGTGTTGTTGGTTTCGAAATTTGATTGTGATTCATAATTTAATTAGATTGTGTCGCTTTTAAATAGATTTTGGAAGGGAAAAGTTCCAGTTATTGGTTGATTTCGATTTTGGTTAAGGCAAGTGGACTTCTAAAACTTTGAGAATCTTGTAATTTTCGGGATATCTCTTTCTTGATTGTGTTGGGGAGTAATGGAATTGAGGTATGGATTGAATTCTTGTATGAATTAATCTAATCTAATCGGCGGGTTCAATAAAAATGGCTTTATGTGCTAAAGTAGTAGGCCAAAATGTGATGGGCCATGATCTTGATATTGTTGTGTAATTGAGAGAATGCTATGAAAGTTTGATGTGATTGTGAACTTGAAGAATATGTCTTTTATTCATTGTGGATTATGGGACGAGACTTGAAATTTTTTCTTAGCGATATATCCTACTTATGATGAAAGGAGTAGTGAATTGGAGAACTAGGCAAACGATCTTGTTGTCAATGATGTAGTTGTTGATGTTGATATATTGTTGATAGTGTGATGTGATTAGCATTGACATGAATTGCGTGTGATTATGAACACTATCATTTTTTCATTATTTGTGTGAACATGCTTATGTGCATTGGTTTTGAGACACTTTGATAATTATGCTGATGGGAAATGGTTCTGGCGAGTGATGATTATGCCGATGGGAAATGGTTCCGGCGATTGATAATTATGTTGATGGGAAATGGTTCAGGTGAATACATGGTCCAGGTGTGGCCCCCATGGGTTTCGGTCTGAGATTCAGCGGATGTGTATCGTAGGACAGACATGCATCACTCTATTTGACATTGCATTGCATTTCATATTATCTGTTATTGTGGAGTTTTGTGTATGCCTCTATGACTCTGTAATTGATATGTCTGATATTGCTGTGACTTATTTGGCGATACTGTGGTGTTGTTGTGGATCCTTGTGCTGTTTGAACTGTGAATTTGAATCTTTTAGGGTAGGCTGATTTTCTGTGCAGGTTGTAGTTATTGGAGGTTCGGTTGGAAGTAAGGGATTCGTGAATTTTATTAGATTTGCCCTATTTTATTAGTTGATTTGCTGGGTACCGTGTTGTTTGGTACTCACCCTTGCTTCTATACTTGTGTAGGTTCCAAGCCCTGACCATAATCTAGTTCTCTCTTCTTCTTACTCTGAGCTTTTGAGGAAACTTGAGAGGTGGTTGTTCGATCTTGGTGATCTCTCTCGACCCTTTTTATTCCATGTCTTGTTCTGTTTGAGAAAAAAGAGATTGAGACTTGTAATTTCATTTCAATTCTGTGTTAGTGGCTTGTACATGTGACAACCAGTCTCGGGAAGGATTGTTAAGTTTTGAAGTCTTCTACTTATTGTTATTTTCCTTGAATTGCTTATTTCCGCTTTTGTTTTGTCCTTGTTGGGTTTAGATTGACTTGTCTTAGTGGGATAGGACAAGTGCCATCACACCCAGTTTTGGATCATGAAATATGGTATCAGAGCCCAGGTTTCAAAAGTCTTACGTGTACAAGCCAAGTCTATGTAGAGTATCGCGGATTGATATGGAGACGTCTGTACTTATCTTCGTGAGGCTGTGTGGACTGTTAGGAAACTTCTTTCATTTCATTCTCTCTTATCGTGCGTTGTTCTTATCGCTTATGCTGAGTGTCGCGTGTTGTTTTGGAAGATGTCGAGGACCAGAGCTTCTGTTTCGAGCGATGGAGGGGAGACAGTGGTTGAACCCCAATCAGAGGTTGGGGTAGAGCCCAAGTTTGAGGCTGGGCTCATGGAGCACCACGTGGGAGATGTCGTGCCCGAGGAGCGGCACCTACTAGAGGCCGTGGTAGAGAGGCTTCCCACGAACCACATGTTTAGGTTGGTGAGAACCAAGTTCCTCTAGGGTTCTCAGCACCGTTCTTTTAGGAGACCTTATTGAGGATGCTGGGAGTTATGGAGAGCTTTACTAAGGGTGCTGCAGACATGCCACAGGGTTCACAGACTAAGGCAGGGGTGCAAACCCAGAGCAACATCAGGATCCGGTTGTTCAGGATCATGTGGGTCAGCCACCATTAGTTCCCACGCCAGCTGTCGGTGCATAGGTTGCTTCAGATGTGGTTCTGACAGTAGAGGACCAACAGTGTTATGAGAGGTTTCAAAAGATGAAATCGCCCCAGTTTCAGGGTTGTAAGAACGAGGATGCTCATGAGTTTCTGACCTTGTTCCATGAGATGCTTGAGGCGGTGAGGATAGTAGATGCAAGGGGTGTCCATTTTGTTGCTCTCCAGCTCCATGGGCCAGCCAGGGAGTGGTGGAGGTCTTGTGTGTAGTCCATGCTAGTGGGATCTCCTCTGGTTTAGTGCATACTTTCTCTAGTGCCTTTCGGAATCGCTTCATTCCTTGGAGTGTGCGTGAGGAGAGCTGGTTGAGGTTTGAGGATTGAACTCAGGGTGGCATGTCCATTGCAGAGTACGAGGTACATTTCTGTCAACCGTCTCATCATGCCACCTCTTTGGTTCTAGAAGAGGTAGAGAGGGTCCACAGATTTGTGAGGGGTTGACTTTCTCTATCAGATCATATATGTTCAGATCATCCCATGAAGGTGCTTCATTCAAGTCCATTGTGAGTATCGCCAGGGAGGTGGAGTTGTTGGTTTGAGAGAAGTTTGGGGATTCCAAGAGGGCCCATTCTAGTGGCCAATTTTTTGGTGCCTCGTCTGGAGGTAGAGGTTTTCAGAGAGGTGGTACTTTATTTCACTGTCAGAGGGATGTTCATGCTTCTATACTAGCAGCTGAGAGTGGGTAGTCATCCCGAGGGTCTTACGGGTCTAGCCGAGGTGGCCATAGTATCCCACCAGCTTCGTCGTAACAGCTCTCTGTTCCGAAGTCTTGTTATAGTTGTGGGGATCCAGTTTATTTGATGCGATGGTGCCCTCTACAAACTCATTCAGGGCCCCATCGTACTTACTCTGCAACTCCAAAGAGAGATCCAACACCTCTGGCTAGAGGTCGAGGTAGGGATCAGACAGCGGGCAGAGGCGACAGAGCTTCAGATGGTGGTGTTGTGGCTCAACGTGGAGGTAGAGGTGAGGCTCAAACAGGAGGTGGTAGAGGAGCCCAGTTTTATGTTGTTCCGGGGAGTCCCGAGGCTAAGTCATCACAGGTGTCGTCCCAGTTTGCCATCGATCTGTATCTGTGTTATTTTATCCAGGGTCTACTTTCTCCTATGTGTCTACCTACGTTGCATCTGAGTTTGATTTGGTATGTGATCGTATGCCTGTGCATGTGCATGTTTCTACACCTGTGGGTGAGCCCTTAGTGGTGGATCGAGTGTATCGATCCTATCTTGTTTCTTTGGATGGGTACGACACTTAGGTAGACTTGATTATTCTGGGGATGGTAGATTTTGATGTGAAATTGGGTATGGATTTGCTTTCTCCCTATCATGAGATCCTTGATTGTCATGCTAAGACTATCACTTTAGCGATACCTGGTGTTCTAAGGGTAGAGTGGAAGGGTACTAGTAGTTTTTACCCTAGTAAGGCTATATCCTACATCCTAGCCTAGAGGTTGATTGATATTGGGTGTTTGTCCTATTTTCCTTTTATTGGGGATACCAGTGTTGAGTCGCCTTCCATGGAGTCCATTCCCATGGTTCAGGAGTTCGGTGATGTGTTCCCTACTGATCTTTCTGGTGTTTCTCCTGATCGAGACATTGATTTTGCTATTGACTTGGAGCCGGGCACCAAGCCCATCTCTATTGCCCCGTATCATATGGCTCTAGATGAGTTCAAAGAGTTGAAGGACCAGTTGCAAGACTTGTTGAGCAAAGGGTTTATTCTCCCTAGTGTATCGCCGTATGGTGCATCGGTCCTTTTGGTAAAGAAGAATGACGGTTCGATGAGGATGTGTATTGATTATAGGCAGTTGAACAAGGTGACTATTAAAAACAAGTATCCTCTTCCTCACATTGATGATTTGTTTGATCCGCTTCAGGGTGCGGCATTATTTTCTAAGATTGACTTGAGGTTCGATTATCATCAGTTGAAGATTAGGCCATCAGATATTCCTAAGACAGCTTTTCGGACTCGTTATGACCACTATGAGTTCTTAGTGATGTCTTTTGGGCTAACTAACGCTCCTGTGACGTTTATGGAATTGATGAACGATGTGTTCCATCTGTACTTGGATTCCTTTGTGATTGTATTCATTGATGACATTTTGATATATTCCAGGACTGAGGAGGATCATGTCCATCACTTGAGGTTGGTGCTTCAGACTTTGAGAGAGTAGAAGTTATATTCCAAGTTCTCCAAGTGAGAGTTTTTTCTTGATTCTGTGGCTTTCTTGGAACATGTGGTGTCAAAGGAAGGTATTAGGGTTGATCCGACCATGATTGAGGAAGTTAAGGGCTGGACGAGTCCTACTTCTCCTACCAAGATTCAGAGTTTTGTGGGATTGGAAGGCTACTTCAGACGGATTGTGCAAAGTTTCTCTACTATTGCAGCACCATTGATTAGATGGACTCAAAAGACACTGGATTTTCATTGGTCCGATGAATGTGAGGCGAGCTTTCAAAAGCTCAAGACCTTGTTGACTTCAGCTCCTGTGTTCGCTTTTCCCGAGGAAGGCGTGGGTTTTACTGTATATTGTGATGCCTCCGAAGTTGGTTTGGGAGGTGTGTTGATGCAGAAAGGGAAGGTTATTGCCTATGCTTCTAGACAGTTGAAGGCTCATGAGAAGAACTATCCTACCCACGACTTAGAACTTGCGGCGGTGGTATTTTTACTTAAGTTTTGGCGGCACTACTTGTATGGGGTTTCTTGTGAGGTTTTCACCAATTATCGGAGTCTTTAGTACATTTTCAGTCAGAGGGATCTGAACTTGAGACAACGCAGATGGCTTGAGTTGCTGAAGGACTATGATATGACTATTTTGTACCAACTTGGGAAGGCCAATGTGGTGGCCAATGCTTTGAGTAAGAAGGCTCCTAGTATGAGGAGTCTCACCGCGATCAGTGTTTATATGAGGCCCTTGGCTAGGGATGTTCAGAGGTTAGCCAATAGCTTTGTCAGGTTGTAGATTTTTTAGGAGAGCAATAGTGTGATTGTGTTCATTGAGGCATGTTCTTCCTTAATTGAGAATATTCGTGAGCACTAGTTTGAGGATGAGAAGTTGTGTCTCATTCGAGACAAAGTGACGAGAGGTGAAGCCAAGGAGGCTGCACTTGATTCTAATGGAATTTTGAGGATTAGAGGTCGGATTTGTGTGCCTAAGGTAGGCAAGCTTATTAGACTAATTCTAGAGTAGGCCCATTGTTCTAGATATTCTATTCATCCAGGGACAGCGAAGATGTATCATGATCTGAGTCAGCATTACTGGTGGTGTGGTATGAAGAGGGATATTGCAGACTTTGTATCTAGATGTTTGACTTGTCAACAAGTCAAGTGTGAGCACCAGCGGCTCAAAGGTGTGTCTCAGAGGATGTCCATTCCTACTTGGAAGTTGGAGCGGATCACTATGGATTTTTTTGTGGGACTACCTACCACCATGGGTGGTTATGATTCTATTTGGGTGGTTGTTGATAAGCTGACTAAGTCCGCTCATTTCATTCCAGTTCGGGTGAATTATACAGTGTAGAAGTTAGCCCAGCTCTAAATCAGTTAGATTTTTAAACTTCATGGAATGCAAATATCTATAGTCTTGGATCAAGCTTCATTGTTCAATTGCACTTCTGGAGAGCCTTAGAGCATGGGTTGGGTACTCGCTTAGATATAAGTCAGCATTTCACCCTCATACAATGGTCAGTCTGAGTGGATGATTCAGGTACTCGAGGACATGCTTCGTGCTTGTGTGATTGACTTTGGTGCTAGGTGGGATCAGCATTTTCCCCTAGCGGAGTTGCCTACAAAAACAGCTATCATTCTAGCATTCACAGGGCCCTAATTGAGGCGTTGTATGGCAGACGGTGTAGATTGCCGATTGGTTGGTTTGACTCGGCGGAGATGGATTCCTTAGACACTGACTTGCTTAGAGATGCCAGAGATCAGGTTTGTTTGATTCAGAATTGGTTGTTGACTGCTCAGAGTCTGCAGAAGAGTTATGCCGATCGGAGAGTTTGAGACATGGTTTTCATGGAGGGTGATCATGTTTGGCTCCGAGTATCACCCATGAAGGGTGTTATGCGGTTTGGAAAGAAAGGCAAGCTTAGTCCTAGATTCATTGGTCCTTTTGATATTTTAGACCAAGTGGGAGAGGTGGCCTATAAGTTGGCCTTGCCACCTAGCTTGTCAGTTGTGCATCCTGTGTTTCATGTTTCTATGTTTTGGAAGTACATCCCAGATGAGTCTCATGTGATTACACTCGATTCGGTGGAGTTGAGTCCAGATTTGACTTATGAGGAGGAGCCTACAACCATTCTAGATAGGTAGGTCCATAAGCTTAGGACCAAGGAGATTACTTTAGTGAAGGTGCAGTGGGGCCACCGTTCAGTTGGAGAGGCTACTTAGGAGTCCGAGTCTGACATGCGTACCAGATATCCTCAGCTTTTCGAGGCTTCAGGTACTTTCTTTTACTTTATGTTCGAGGACGAACATGGTTTTTAGTGGTAGATGATGTAATGACCCTGAAGGTGATTTTTGGTAATTTTTGTAAAATAACAGCTTTACCCCTCCCGAGAGTTGCCTCGAGTCTTATTTGGTTGATATCCGAAGTTAGTTTTGTGAAATTCTTATTAAGTTATGGTTTTTGGAAAGTTTTTGAATTTTAAAGGCTTAAGTTGTCAAAATGTGGTTTTTGGTGTCATTCGGAGTTTCGGGTCTCAGATGGGGATTCCGTCGATTCCATCAACTCCAGAATGTGGAATTTGGTCTTGGATAGTTTACTAAATCAGAATTGGGATTGTATCATGGATTTGAGGCCTTGAGTTGGAAAATTGTGAGATTTAGATCATAGAGTTGACTTTGGTCAACATTTAGAGATCGGATGCTCTGATTAAATTTCCGACGACTCCGTTGGATTAGACGGATGAGTTTAGGCCTAGGAGTGGCCTTGGTTAAATTTTTAGAGGTCCCAAGCTTGTTTTGAGTTTTTGAGGTTTAAGTTAGTTTAGTTGTGCTTTATCGGGTTTCGGGTAAAGGAGACCTCGAATTTGAATTTCGACGGTTCCATTGAGTCCAGAACGTCGAATTTAGTAGGGTGGCATATCTGGTTTGTGTGTACATGGTTTCGAACGAATCCCGAGGGTCCTTTCAGAGACTTGCTGGATTGCTGGTTTCTGTATCTGGTGCATTTTAGCCTCCGCATTCGCAGAGGGTCACTCGGCGAGTTGGCAGAGGGTCATGTTTGGTCTCCGCATCCGCGGAGTTTTGTTGCATTCGCGGAGAATGGCGCGAGTTGGTCTCCGCGTTCGCCGGCTTAGTGGTATGCGTTCGCGGAGGTCATTTTTGACCTGAAACAGTAAAAATTCGGGAAATGTCCCATTTTCAACATTTTGAAGCTAGGGAAGGCGATTTGAAAGAGGGAATTTTGTGGACCCCTTGTGGGTAACAGATTTTAACTCTAAACCTTGATTACCCATTGATTCTATCATGATTTCAACTTGAAATTTGAGTTTTAAAAGTTAAATTTTGGGGGTTTTGTATGAACTCCGAATTTTTGATCAAATGGTGATTGTGGACTGATTTGAATTCCGTTTTTAAAATGGTTTTCGCTAATGATTTCCTAAGGCTTTGAAGATTATTTCCATGTGAGAATTTCCGGATTCAAATCTTGTTTTCGAAATCCTATTTTTTGAGCCATTTGGACCCTCTTTGCCCGATTTTCATGTTCTTAGTGTTGTTGGTTCCGAAATTTGATTTTGATTCATAATTTGATTAGATTGTGTTGCTTTGGATTGCTTTTGTAAGGAAAAAGCTCAGGTCGTTTGTTGATTTCGCTTTCGGTTAAGCCAAGTGGACTACTAAAACTTTGCGAATCCTGTAATTTTTCGGATTTCTCTTCCTTGATTGTGTTAGGGAGTAATGGGATTGAGGTATGAGTTGAATTTTTGTATAAATCAATCTAATCTAATCGGCGGGTTCAATAAAAATGGCTTTGTGTGCTAAAGTAGTAGGCCAAAATGTGATGGGCCGTAATCTTGATATTGTTGTGTAATTGGGAAAATGCTATGAAAGTTTCGATGTTATTGTGAACTTGATGAATATGTCTTTTGCTCATTGTGGATTATGGGACTAGACTTGAAATTCTTTCTTAGCGATTGATTCTACTTGTGATGAAAGGAGTAATGAATTGGAGAACTAGGCAAATGATCTTGTTGTAAATGATGTAATTGTTGATGTTGATAGATTGTTGATAGTGTAACGTGATTGGCATTGATATGAATTGCGTTGTGATTGTGAACACTATCATTTTCTCATTATTTGTGTGAACATGCTTATGTGCATTGGTTCTGAGACACTTTGATGATTATGCCGATGGGAAATGGTTCTGGCGATTGATGATTATGTCGATGGGAAATGATTCCGGCGGATACATTGTCCATGTGTGGCCCCCATGGATTCCTGTCTGAGATTCAGCTAGTGTGTATCGTAGGACAGACATGTATCACTCTATTTGGCATTGCATTTCATATTATCTGTTATTGTGGTGTTGTGTATATGCCTCTATGACTCTGTAATTTGTATGTCTGATATTGTTGTGACTTATTTGGTGAGACTGTGGTGTTGTTGTGGATCCTTGTGCTGTTTGAACTGTGAATTGGAATCTGTTAGGTTGGACTGATTTTCTGTGTAGGTTGTAGTTATTTGATGTTCGGTTGGAAGTAAGGGATCGTGAATTTTATTAGATTTTCCTTGTTTTATTAGTTGATTTGCTGGGTACCGTATTGTTTGGTACTCACCCTTGCTTCTACACTTGTGTAAGTTTCGAGCCCAAACCGTGATCTAGTTCTCTTTTCTTCTTACTCCGAGGCTTTTGAGGAAACTTGAGAGGTGGCTGTTCAATATTGTCGATCTCGCTCGACCCTTTTTATTTCATGTCTTGTTCTATTTGAAATACAAAGACATTGAGACTTGTAAATTCATTTCAATTATGTACTAGTGGCTTGTACATGTGACAACCAGTCTTGGGAAGGATTGTTAAGTTTTGAAGTCTTCCGCTTATTGTTATTTTCCTTGAATTGCTTATTTTCTCTTTTGTTTCGGTCTTGTTGGGTTTAGGCTGACCTGTCCTAGTGGGATAGGACAAGTGCCATCGCAACCAGTTTTTGGTCGTTATAGTGGAAGTCAGCTGAGATGGCGCTGATGTGGCTGCTGCGTGGCTGTTGTGTTGGCAGTTGCCTCTGTTGACTTCTAATGTGGCAGTCCACGTGGAAATTATTTTTTTCTGGAAATTCAATTTTTTTTTCAAATTTCCACCAACGGACCCAAAAATACCTTGACCAACTTTGATTTGAAAATGTTGGATCAAATGTACCTTTTTGTTCCTTCTTCCTCAAGAACACATGAAGAACACCAAGAACATTGATAAACTTCAAAAATTCATAACTCACTCATGAAATTTCAAACACGAGCTCCTTTCAACACCACGAAAAAATTCCAATAGTTTTTAACCCTCAATTTCAAGTAAAAAATAAGCCCATTTCCTCCATCTCCAAGTTATGAAGAACACCAAAAACAAACCCCACTTCAAATCTTCACTAAGTCATCTAAAATTTCAAGATTATCTCTCCTTCGAGCTAGAAAACAAAACACAATACCTTTTAAGCTCAAATTCAACCTCAATCAACAAGACCCACTTGAAATTTCTTCAGAGTTTCAAAGCTTTAAGCTCCTTTCATGGTGGATTCTTCTTCCCAACTCCAAATCACTTGAAATTTGAAATATAGACTCAAAAAATAATAGAGAATAAGAATCTAGTGTCAAAAACAACCAATCAAAACAAAAAATTTTATGGAATTATTTTTTGGATATATTTTTTTTAAACCAAGACTAGATTTGTAGGAATAAATCTAAATCTAGGCTCTTGATACCAAATGATAAGAATGAAAGGGGTAATTGAAAGAAATAAGAAAACATATGTGGAATTATCAAAGTCTAATCGAATTTATGCGCAACAAATGACTTTATACCTTCACGTCTCAATTGAATCTGATCAAACAACAATAATCCAAACTCAATCAAAAACAAGAAAACCAAATTGAATCCACAAAGAGGGAAACTCGAAGATCGACTAATATATATATATATATATAAAGAAGAAACATATATATATATATAGAGAGAGAGAGAAGAAACATAGAGAAGGTAATGTGGCACCTCACCTCTCTATGGCCTCTATTCCTATTTATATTTTTTCTCTTTTTTTTGGCTTTTTTTTTTCTTCATTCTTTTTATTAAATAATTTTTTTATTAATTAAAAAAGTCAATCATATTTACTATTCTAATTATATCTTATAAGTTACAAAAAACCTCCATATCTTATAAGTAACAAAAAAAAAACCTCCATCTATTTATATTCTCTACTTAAATAAAATGTCTTTTCAACTCCTTTTTAACTATTCATATGGTTTATCTAATCTATAAATAACAATTATCTATGGAGATGTTGAATGTTTATATCCATTTTCTCCTTCCTTCTTTTCATTGGTGTAGTTTTTTTCTCCTTTTAAATTTATTTTTTCCTTCATCTTTTTCATCAATCATGTACTTAATAATGTCACATATGACCTTCATGACTTTAATAAAGATCATAGATATATTCTTCAAAGATTCATTACAAAGATTTTCATATTAGTTTGGTACAAGTTCATCAAAATAAAGAAGAAAGCTTAATTGTCTTGGAAGATTCATCAAGAAAGATTGTCATATTAGTAAAAAGTTGGAATGATTTCCAAATATTTTGAAGATTCATTCATGTATTATTTTGATTTCAATTAATATTATTCTATTCTTTTTTTCATTTATTTTGACCAGATATATAATTCTCTTTTATTGAGCAAAAATTTAATCATGAAACTCTACTAACTAATATATTAGAATGCTTAATTAGCAATTTTTACTCAATTAACTTTGTTGTTCTTCTTCTTCTTCTTATTATTATTATACAAATGAATGAAGATGAAAAACTGTACGTTTTTGTTTTAATGTATATCTGTTTGTCAATTTATAAATAATATTCAAAAAAATTTCCATGGTTGAAAGGTACAATATTACCTATGGTACATTTCTCATAGTAGTTGGATATTGTTGCCCCTAAAAATCTATCCATATCTATATCTATATCTATATAATTATGAAACTCTACTAACTAATATATTAGAGAACTTAATTATCAATTTTTACATCTATATCTATATCTATATAATTATGAAACTCTACTAACTAATATATTAGAAAACGTAATTAGCAATTTTTACATTTCCATTATTCTCATTACTTTTGATGATTATAACTCCTACATTATATTAATAGTCATGATATATTAGTTCCATTACTTCCACTTAACTGTCAACGTGAAAGTTTGGCAACTTTTTATATTTCAAGCTAATTAAGTAAATGTAATGTTTAATTTTATACTAATACATTTACTTTATTATTTACAAAACTTTTGATTTCGATGCATTACTTGAGGTTTTCTAGCACGAGGAAGTTAAATACATCAACAACATTATCATCTCATTGTGTTGTTGATGAACATTTTGTGTATGTCGAATTCAAAGAAGGTTTGAGCGAAAACTCAGCACCAGTAGCCGTTTAGAGTAGCCGCTGAGGATGCGATAAAGGTAAAATAATATGGATGCGTATATTCTTACTTTGATTTTATCTTTCATTGTTATGGTAACAATTTATCCTTTTTAAGTTTCAATAAACTTCATAACATGATACCGGTAGATGCGAATACAAAGTATTATATTAGTATCGAGTTTATTTGAATTCAATACATTTTTTATGTAAAGGTCAATACAAAACTCGTAATGCTTAATTAAATTCTTGATATCCGCATGACCACATAGAGATATTAGTATCTATAAATTATGTTAAGGTTAGGATGTTATTATTGTGATTATTGGTGTTGTTAAAAGTATTCAACCCAATTTATTGCATTTTAGAAAAATATATATTCACACTTGCGCTATTTTGTATCTGATTAATTTAAAATTTATACTTTAATCGGTATATCATATTCATCATATATTAGGTGACCTAGAGAACAACATGAATAGTAGTATGCATAATTATGAGGAAATAAGATCTCTTATCCTATTACAATTTGAATAGAAGAAAATAGTCTTTTAAAAAAATTTATGTGTAAAAATAAATCTCTTATAAAAAAGTCATAAAACTCAAATAAATTCTAAAAAGCTAGAAAACTATTTCTCCCCAAAATCATCAATCATATTAATCATTAAATACTTTAGAATTTGAATGAAATAAACTTAAAATTTGTGATATAGAAAAGAGTAAATATACATATTTCTACACACGCATAGAAAAAACTCTTTTCTTTCTCAATCAAATTCATTATAACATTATAATGAATTTCCTATTTTCTCTAATGACCACGCGAAGCGTAGATAAGTTTACGAGTTACTCACTAATTCCTTAAGGGAATTAAAGTAACACTAAATTAGCAACTACAATTTGAGAGCATTCAATTTCAACATTCAACACATTCTAAGTCTTCCAAAATGAAAAAAGACTAATATTTATACTAAGTAAATAAAGAAGACACTTCTTTGATAATTTTACCCTTAATGAGATAAGGGCCTTGTTATGTTGTCTTCTTTTGTGAATTCTTGAATTCATGAGATGGTCATTTGCACACATGACCACTTTCTTCCTTCTCTTCACTTTGATGGACCTTTAACACGTTATATGTCTTTATTTGGTGTCTATCAAACTCCTCTACAGCTTTCATATGATCTATGCTATCCATGGCGTTATCAATCACAGCCCCTATAAACTACGTAGATAGAATCGTACCGTAAGATGAGGCGACTCCTCACCTACGTCAAGAAGGTTTTTTAATGGATCTATCAGTTCAATTGCGCTCTATACTCCGGTAAGGTATATGGCGGCTATGACAACGTGGGTAAGATGTTGTATCATCATGAGGCTCATAGTGATGGTTGTTGGTTAGAGAAACTCTCAATAAATTAAAGTAAAGTATATCTTTATTTATATATTTCAATTCAGTATTTACTATTGTTGCATTCTTATAGTAAGAGTTCAAATTATTTTGATCATGATTTATATTATTCTTCAGTTGAGTTACCTTAAATCTTTCTGTTCAGTTATTGTTTTATTTAGCCCTATTACATACTGTATATTCAATGTACTGATGTCATCCTTTTATGATGCACATTCAGGTACTTAGGATTATCACCAGGGATTCCGTTTAGATCACATCATCTGCTCGTTAGCTTTTGGTGAGACCTCCTTGCTTTTGGAGTACTTCAATTTTTATGATTTATTAGTAGTAGCATATTGAGGTGCCGTGGGTCTTTTCCTAACACCTATATTTATATAGTGAGTCTGGAGCCAAAAGGACAATAAAATTTAGTCAAAATTCCAAAAGGGTAACAAAAAAATGGGTAGAAACCAAAAGGGCAACTTTTGGATGGAATGGAGACGGAGTTAAAATTAGGGTTAAAATGCAAGGCGCGGATGTGACAATTTCCTACAAGGTTCATGGGGGACATTTTATGAAAAGGCGCAGCCGCCGCTGCACCTTACAAATAGCATAGGTTTGTGCGTTTTGCCTACTTTTTTTTTAAAAAAAAATTTCACTGCACAAATTTTTTTTGCTTAACCTTAATTAAATTTTGTAATTTATTTATAATTAATTTAGTTTAATTAAATACATTATCTAATTATAAAAGAAAAAATTATTTAATTTAATTAGTGTATAATTCTTTCGAAATTATGAATTCCGTTTTAGCTATGACTTTATTATTTCTTTTGTTCTACTTTAATTTAATTAGAGTATAATTTTTCCGAAATTATGAAATACGTTTTAGCTATTTTAGTTTTAAATTCATATTCTTTAGTTATAGCTTCATTATTTTGAATGTCGGTAAATATACTTGTAACTACTTTGAGTAAAATATCAACTCGACGATGAAAAATACTTTAATTATGAACGTCTTCATATTAAATTTGCGCAAACAAAAAGTAATTAACAGCTTAAAATATCTAAAAATCATATTAAAATTTAATTAATTTTCTAAATTCTCTCTATATCAGATAAATTAAAATTAAAAAATAATAGATATTGGGCCCGTGCTAGAATTCTTATTTTTTCATGTACAATTGATTAGTGGTTGTTGATGGTACACCGGTTCTACTAAAAAACACTAGATCTATGGAAGTGGTTACTAGAAAATTTTTTATTTATAATTTAACCGGTTGGTTTCCTCCAGAAAATTGCTTTCAAGTAAAATAATTAATTGTACATGAAAAAATAAGAATGCTAGCATGGGCCCAATATCTATTATTTTTTATTTTTAATTTATGTGATATAGAGAGAATTTAGAAAATTAATTAAATTTTAATATGATTTTTAGATATTTTAAACTATTAATTACTTTTTGTTTGCGCAAATTTAATATGAAGAGGTTCATAATTAAAGTATTTTTCATAATCGAGTTGATTTTTTACTCAAAGTAGTTACAAGGTATATTTACCGACATTCAAAATAATGAAGCTATAACTAAAGATTATGAATTTAAAACTAAAATAGCTAAAACGGATTTCATAATCTCGGAAAAATTATACACTAATTAAATTAAAGTAGACCAAAAGAAATAATAAAGTCATAGCTAAAACAAATTTCATAATTTCGAAAGAATTATACACTAATTAAATTAAATAATTTTTTCTTTTATGATAAGATAATGCATTTAATTAAACTAAATTAATTATAAATAAATTACAATATTTAATTAAGGTTAAGCAAAAAAAAATTTGTGCAGCGAAATTTTTTTTAAAAAAAGAGTAGGCAAAACGCACAAACCTATTCTATTTGTAAGCCGCTGCGCATTGTCAGAAAATGTCCCCGATGCGCCTTGTAGGAAATTGTCACATCCGCGCCTTGCATTTTAACTCCATCTCCCATTCCATCCAAAAGTTGCCCTTTTGGTTTCAACCCATTTTTTTTGTTACCCTTTTGGAATTTTGAATAAATTTTATTGCCCTTTTGGCTCCGGACTCTTTATATAGTAGAGGCTTCATAGATAGAAAGTCTTGGTCAGTCTTTCAGTATTCAATTTCAGATGTTTTATTTAAAGTTTTATGTCTAATACTCAATATTTTCAGATAGCTTTGAGATTTAATAAATTGTTTTTAAACAATTCTTCAGTTTTGATGCTTGTGTATACTTGAGTTAGTCTTCCGCTTAGTAGTTCGCCGGGACAAGGGTTCGCTAGGGGACCAACAATGGTTCTCGAGTGCCGGCCACGTCCAGGGTATAGCCTTGGGGCTTGACATTATGTTAATGAAAATTCAAAAGCACAAGTTTTCCAACATGTATGAACATTCTAAGTCAATTTGATGTCATAGTTCCAAGAAAAGGGATAAATTTTATAACTTCGACTTTATTCTAACTTTCAACATAAGCCTATTTAAAAACATGTCTACAAAGTTATCCAACTATGAGTTTGTCTTAGCGTTGTCTCTCTAAGCAGTACACCAATCCTGAACAAAGTAACGCGAAGAAATCAATATGATCCACTTATTTCATATATACTTGCTAATATAACTTGTCACCAGGCAATAGCTGATAGTCACATAAGCAACAAAGGATACCTAATATAGGTTGATTCACATCCCTTCTGATGAAGTAAAAGACAATTAGGACCTGTCAAGGTAAGATTATATCAACAATCTGTGTACATGGAAAGGCATATGGGTTATAAAAAACCCACTATTTCAGCTGCTTCTTAACTTGTTTTGTAGTTGCAAAATAGGTTACGTCTGCTATTTTCTTTCAATACCTCACTGGTGGATAATTGAATTGTCAAAGGCCTCTATGTGATTTCTACTCCGCAACCACCAATAAATCAGGCTTGCAGGTTAAATGGGGAGAACACCACAAGCTCGGAAGCTGCCAGAGTATAACTCTGCTCGAAGCATGACTCTCACATTGTATTGAACTATACCTTTGTTACCGTGTTCCTTGAGCTGGTCGCTCTACTAACTGGGACTTTGTTTTCCTTTCTGGCATGTCCTTTTAACTTACCGTGCAGCAATATCTGGTCAAGAAAGTTGCACTTCTAGTCAGTAACCCCGCACCTAACGCATCAGGAAGCCAACTTTAATATATCACACGGTGGATACTACTCAGTTGCCTATTGCATTCTTAACATCACCTATTGCAAGAGGCACGACTTCTTGTATCGTATAACATGTGGTTGAATACCTACAACATTTAATTATATGAAAGTCTTTTTTAGGGTACTTTTCAGAGGAATTTGAAGTGAAGCTTTTAGATTTTCTTTTCTTGTTTAGTAATTGAAATCAACAAAAATTTTCTATGGCCACATGTTTGTGGGAGGATTAGTGATATCAAGCTGCATATGTTGTATCTTTCTTAGCTACTCAAATCAGCTCACCACATCAATCTTCACTATCATAGCTGGCTTCAGCAGAACTCTAATCTCTCGTACCAATATCAATATCAAGCTGCACATGTTTATCTTTTATCGGTTCAGGCATTCTTGGTAGGGTTGGAGACTGTAATGGTGCCTCCGACTGGCGCTTTGAGAATCATTAACCCTCATGAATCAATTCAAAGTGTCTATTTCATCCATATACAAATTTGTCACTATTCATCAAAAGCACAACTTCACTTCATTGCATTTACAAAATATTTTATTTCGATTGTCCAAATAATTCAAAGTATTTACAATTCAAACTTTAAAATAGACACTAACACAACTAATTAGAGAATTTCCATTAAATGGTTAATCATAACTACCATATACTCTGAAGTAAAAGCCAAAGCAGCCAGTATGACTTGTTTTAAGTTTACCATTGTTTTATTTGCTGCTTATATGCCAACCCTTATTTCTTTTTCCTTCTTCTTTTAAGGTTCTTACTTGTTATTTATACCTAAGTTAGTACCTACCCCACCTGTGAAATGTTTGTAAAGAGCATTCAAGCATAGCACTTGCAAGTATCCTTATTTGGCCACAGATTCATGTCAATACGTTTTCCTATCATCCTCTTTAAGTTTACCCGTGAATGGTCAGTAGTTCACTTCTTAGTTTCTGTTTGTGATATTTTTATTGTATAAAGTACTTACCTACAATGTATGTATTGCAAAAGTGTCATTAGTTGTTGGATTGCTTATGCAGTATAGAACATGATCTGTAGTTATGTTCATGGCCATAGACATTGAATCTCCATCATGAACCCTCATTTGTATCTCGAGTTATCTGAATGTACGTCATTGTGAACTGGTAATTCAGAATGTATAACTTGTAAGGGTATCTTCTAAAAGCTTACATAAATTGAAAATGTGTAAGAAATACCTCGTCTCTTTCTACAACTCTTGCACATACATTCTGGAATATTTCTCAGTAAACAATATTTTTAATGAATCTCGTGCCTTCTGGGTCCTTGTCCATGTTGAGGATGGTTAATCCTTCTCTTGTTGTTACTCGTGATAGTGTCACATATAATTGTTCATGTGTGAGCACCTGTTTTGAAAGATAATCTTTTGTTTTTCCAGGTAAGAGCACCGTAGTTATGTTAGCAGCCGAAACCTGGTTAAACTGTATAAAGTATCATAATTGGATGGTGCGCAGAGATTTGGGGCAGCATTGTGCACTACTTATAAGACAGTAGAGGAGAAATGTTGAAAGTAATTGTGTAGGTGCAAAAACTCAATTAATAGATGAACGACAATAAACAAAGACGATCGAATTGTAATAACATGAAAAACATGCAGGTATACAAAATATTCATAAAGTTAAAAGCCTCAAGCTCAATTGTTTAACAACTCTATTGGGACTTCCAAAGTCAAGTAAGGTAAACATGCAATGGCGAAAATAATATTCCAGAGATTTAATGGATTGTTGAAGTAAATTATGTAAAGGTAGTTCTCATAGCCTTTATTTTTGGCTTCTATTAAAGGATTACAATCATTTGTGACCCAGTTTAAATAGGCGTGGTTAGTTTCCATCTCCATCTCCGTATGCATCAATAATAGGACATAGGAACATCACATGATTTCAGTGTGTTTAATAAGATCTGTTCATTAGGAAAATAATTCAAACGACGAGTTTTTTTGAAGGATATTGTTCTAAGGAAGTGGTCAATATCAAATTTATTTTGGTTTTTTGTCTGGGATTTCCAGCCTTTGTGACCAGGCTTATATAAATGTCACTGAAATATTTGGTTAAGGGAAGTTATTGGAAAGAAACAGGGGAGAATAGCGAGAAGTTAGGACATTCAGTAGGAATATGCACTGCTTTCGGCATCGTTTCTTAGACAGGTCATGAGAATTATCGAAAATAAAAGATTAGTTTGGCAAATCAAAATACCTGGAGAGTTCATAGGAATTTCACTCGATATCATTCGTCAGATAGGGTGCGAGAATTGTCGGAGTCAATAGATTAGATTGGTAAATCAAAATACCTAGAGAGTTTAGATTGGAAAATCAAGATACAGTTAATAGAATGGAAAGTTCATAGAAATTTCAAGCAAGGTCGTTCCTTAGACAGGGAGGGAGAATTGTCGGAAGCAGTAGATTAGACATTTAGTTTGGTGAATCAAAACACCTAGAGAGTTATTAGGAAATTCAAGTGGCATTGTTCCTTAGACATGCCGAGAGAATTGTCGGAAGCAATAGATTAGATTGATAAATAAAAAATCTGGAGAGTTAAGATTGGTAAATCAAAATACCTGGAGAATTCATAGAAATTTCAAACGGCTTAGTTCGTTAGACAGGAACATGAGAATTCAAGTGGCATCGTTCTGTAGAAAGGGCGCCAGAATTGTCGTAAGTAGTAGATAGTGTAGATTGGTAAATCAAAATACCCAAAGAGTTCATACTAATTTCAAGTGGCTTAGTTCATTAGATAGGGCGTAAGAAGCAATAGATTAGATTGGTTAATCAAAATACTGGAGAGTTCATAGGAATTTCAAGCGGCTTTTTGAACAGCTTCCAGTGCAGGGCAAGAGAAATCGAAAGGGGATAGGTTGTATGATTTTGGAATGGCATGTTATACAGCTTCAAAGACATGGCTTGAGAACTATACAGGGCATAGGTAAATCCAATGGAGTTGGGAACAACTGCAAAGAGCGCGAGGGTTCAAACGGAGCTGATAAAGCAGATGTTAGGTTATATGATCCTTAGTTGCTCTTTTGACCATTTTCGGGCTGTTAGTATATCATTTAGTCATGAAGCCTTAGTTTAGGTTGATCCTTGGTCTTGATTAGAGTTATAGTGTCCTTGGAATTCTTCTAGGTGGTTTGAACTTAGATGTGTGTGCATTATTTTGGTTTGGTATGAATGTCTGACTTTTTGGTTATATTTAAGGCATTATTGTATTATTATTGTGTTTGTGGACCTGATGCCTTGGATTTGGACTGGCTAGAGTTCCAGGTTAGTACGACTATACTGTGGTGGTTGTTTACCTAGTGGTTTGTATGGTGTGATTGATTTTGAGAATGGTTTAACAGTGGTTGGCATGCACTCATGTGCATGACATTTGCCTTTGACTTGTTTGTATCTGAAAAATGAGAGAAAAGATGTATTTGAAACACTTAGATGATTTTACTACGATTTCTACTTGTTTGAGCTCCGAGGGAACATGTTACTGTTTTACTTGAGGGAAACTTTGAATTTTGAGGGGAAATGCACCATTTTAGAGTTTGTGTCTTAAAAAGATAAATACAAAAACTTGTTGGTTTCACGTTCGAGGCATATACTTGATTTTATAAGGTTTTCAGATAAAATAAGGTATACTCTTACTGACAAACTTTAGGAGGTACTCAGGGGGCACCTGCATATTGAATTCTGGTTTATATTTTTATGCATGCCATCAGTTGTCGTCATGCCCCGAGCCTACACCCTGGTTATGCCCGGCACTTGAGAATCATTGCTGGTCCCTAAGCGAACTCTTGGCCTGGCTGACTACTTAGTGGAAGACTTACTCAAACAATGATAGGCTCAAAACAGAATTAAATTCGTTAAACTCAAATACTCATCTCATAAAGTATGGAAAATACTCAATAGCAGTACTTATAGTTTGTAAAACAACTCAAAAGAAAGTAAATACTGAGACACACCTCGACTTTGTCTATCTTTGAAGCCTCTACTATTAAACAAGAATGTCGGGACAAGACCCACAACATCTTAAAATTTCTAAATAGAAAGTAAATGTGAAGTCCTCCAGAATGCAAAGAGGCTCACCAAAAGCTAGCTGGAATGTAGAGTGATCTCAACGAAGCGCTTGTTGATGATCCTGAACACCTGTATCTTCATCATAAAAAGATGTAGGTAGAGTGACATCAGTACATTGAATGTACAAGTATGTAATATAGTCGAAGTGAAATAACTGAATGAAAGGATTGCAATAGATAAAATATACTCAAGCTGAATGTAAAGAAATAAAGGAGTTAAATCATTTAAAGCTTTACAAAATACTTTCTCATCTCTGAACTCAACATAATAAGTGATATATTAAAATACACTTTAACTCTACTGGGAGATTCTCTAATTGACAACCACCACTATGAGCTACGTAATGATACAACGTCTCACCCACGCTGCCAGATTTGTCCTATACTGTGCCGGGGTAAAGAACCTCTCGACTAAGTGGATCCACTAAGCAATAAGGATTCATCTAAAATGTATGATCATGTACCCATTTTGGCAAGACATGGTTTATGAGGATTTTGAGTTGTCTGAACTCATCCCCATATCGGTGTTCAATACTACTCCCACTAATACTTATAGTCATGCTCAAATGTATAAAGCATACTCTTTCTCTGGTTTGAGATAATTGCTCAAACTATCCTCTTAAAAGAGATAGCTGCTCTGAAATATCTCTGAACTCATAAACTCATTTAGAAATCAAAGTTTCTCTTTTCTCAATGTAACAAAATGATACGTTTGGGACTACTTAGTTCCCTTAAACTTTACTCAAAAATTTTCTTTAAACTCTACTCAAATCTACTTTACTTTCTCAGAAAAAATAGTTTAAAACAAATATTTATTGTGACCTGATCATTGATTATCGGGAAGTCATACTGCATAACAATTGATGGCATATCTAAATGTCATACTACATACACATTGATGGCATACTCGATTGTCATACTAATTATGAATCATAGTTCTCTTCTCAATGTAAAAATATTACTTTTGGAACCATTTGTGTTCCCTTAAACTCTTGCTCAAATCTTGATTAAAACTCTTTCTCAACCTTCTCTTTACTTTCTCAAAAACTCAGTTTATAATATAAATATTGGCTTTTAAAGATTCTCAAAATTTATAACTCAAAATAGGGTTGATCCTGAAATGTAGACATGAGCAACTCAACTCAAGGATCTCAATAACAATATAAAAAAACTCAATACTCAGAACTCAAGAACTCAGAACTCAACGATACTACTCATCTCAAGAATACTCAATTAATAGGGTTCATGCTAAAATATAGATATGAATGAATCAACTCAAGAATCTCAATGCATAACATATAACAACTCAATCATTAGGAATAGAACTCAAATACTTAACAACAAGGTCATCTCTAGAATTCTCAAAACTAAGGGTATAACCCTAGATTAAACTTTTATTGACTAAATTGAGATGTAGGGCATGAAGACGAGCACAGTCCATCACTATGAATAGCCTTACACACCTGGAAGAACAAAGTTCTTGAAGAAGTTTGAAAGAGAACTTGATTTGAAGATTTGAAATCCTAGCTTTTGTCTTCCTTGCAGTTTTCTTAGAGATGAAGAGTGGAGAAGAATCTTGGATTGAAAACCTTAGGATTCTTGAAGAGGATTTTGAACTTGTAGCCTTTAGATCTTGGAAAATTGGAGAAATCCCTTTCTTGGAGTTCTTGATCCTTGGAAGAATGGGAATTGGGGATTATTAGAATTGATATACGTATAATGATGGTATTAGGTTGTAAGATGGACTTAGGGAAGTTGATTTAGGGTAAAAGATCAAGAATACTCTTCTAGGAACGTAAGAAAACCATAAAAATTAAAGAAAATGGCCTTTTAATGAATCATGTCAACCAAATCGATAATCTTGAGGTCTTCTGCCAAAAATACTCAGTGGATCGCCCTTTCGAACTTTAGATCACCCAAATGGACATAAACTTAAAGTTTTTGGGAAAATTTGGTGAGCTAATTCTGTGATTCGCCAACCCAGTCGGCGGATTGACAATTGGGCAGGAAAGTTCGCCTAATTTCCCAGGCCGTGTATGTTCCAGTAAACCGGCCAGAACTTTTTACTTCAAACTCAAAATAAGGCAAACTTGGTGGCGTTGGAAAGATGACTTGTAGGCCTTTAATTTGATAGGTTACAGGCCCCTAATATTTTATATGCTGAGAGATCTGTTCATTTGAAGTTGACCCTTTTATGAACTCATGCGAGAACTTAGCTAATAGGAATGCGAGAACTTGGCTTGGTGTTTGGGGTGCCTTATGACCCTAGATCACTTTAATTACTATTGATACACTTGGTAAAGAAATTTATAACACATGAGCAAGTAGGACATCACCAGTTCAAGCTCATATACTTACGACAAATGATTAAGATTTTTAAGAGTAGAGTTGCAAGGTGTTATAGAATGATTCGGGTCTTAGCTTAGAAATTTTTGAGGTGTTACAATATCTCCCCCTTGGGATCAATGATCCTCGAATGACAGATGAACTGAGCATGGAAAGGAAAAGAATTACTCTTACTATCTTTCTAATTTCTGTACTTGCCTACTAACATAGGCAGAACTGATTCATACTAAGAGTTTGGAACTGTCTATAGCACATAAGTCACGAATGATATGGGTTTGAACATAGTCACACTCTATCTGAAGTTAATTGACATGAAACAAGGGTATCTGGCCATGAAGAAAGAATAGGACTACTATGCCTTAAGCAATACAACTGCTAGCTTTCAAGCCTAGAAAAACCTCTAAAACATGCTCTCCTTTGTGAATACCACACCTCATTAGCAGCAACTCATAACTCGTACAAGAGTTTATGACTACTCTTACCAAGGTCTAAGTTGAACTGTCTACTCTTACCATGTTCAAGCTTGTAACACCTCGGCTTTGAAATGGGCTAAAAAGGGAAATTGCGAAAGGTCCACGAAGCCAAAAATGGACCATGGACCCTTCACGACACACTAGACGGTCCGTGAAGGGGACCACGACCCGTTAAAGAGCTCGTGAACATGTTCCCAGAGGTTGGCCCAGATGGTGTCCCTCCCATGGATGCCTAGATGGATCGTGGTGAGGTTCACGAGCCGTGAAAGTGGTCATGAGGTTGCCCACTCAGGATGGGTTTCTCCCCTAGTCACTGGTCAAGGACCACGGATGTCTAAACGTTCCATGACAGGGGTTTGTCAAACTTAGAGTTAAAGGTCAAATTCAAACGATCATATCTTTTAGCACAAAGTGAATTAGATGGCCCATTATCAAATTAAAGTTTTTTGAGTCCTGTTTCCAACGCCAACGAGTTTGATACATTTGAAGTTTGGAGTAAACCGTTATGCCCATTTTAGTGGAACACTGTCAGGCTGCTGAAGCTTCACAACCCACTATACGGCCCATGAAGTACTGTACGAGTCGTGAAGGGTGTGTTGAAGTCAGTTAATAAGTTTTTAAGTCAGGGTCATATTGGTCTTTTTCCCTATGTGTTGGGCACTTAAACTACGTTGTTTGATGCCTAAACTACGTTGTTTTACTTACTTTAAGCCTAATAACCTAGTCAGAAACTACCTAGAAACCTCATTCTCCAAATTCATCAAACTTAGAAAGAAAAGAAGAGAAAGAAGTGACAGTTTCTTCCAAGAACAAGCAGCGGTGTTCTTCAAGTTCAGCCCCCAAATCCAAAGAATTTCTCTATCATTTTCGTCACCAGGTATGTGGGATTTCACTAGTGGGGTTCTTTCACCCATTAGGTCCCTAGAATTCAGTCAGCTTCTTCAGTTTCTCCACAAATTTCTTGGACCTAGAGTACCCAAATCTTGGGAATCCATTGAAACTTAGGTGCCATAGTTCCATTGCATTGATTACCTATTTGTTTTGAAGAATTAATGTAGTCCCATGTATAGAACTCAGAACCCTAGCTTGTATTGATAGTCATAATTTCATGAACTATACTTGTTAGACAGATCAGTCAGAAAATCATGCTCCAGTATTTGAATGCCATATTTGTCAGTATATTTATGTTGCATTCCCCGATAGCATGTCAGTATTTTGAGCTACTCAGTATATCAATTGTATTGTTAGCTTTGCATATTCAGTTAGGAGTAGACTTAGCACCAAGTTGGACTAGGGTTCAGCGTACCCACAAAGTCCCAGAACTAAGTGCCAACGTAGGTTCAGAAGTCCCCTCTGTTGGGCATCAATTTTAGTGATCATGCCACAGTCATGCCTTTATACCGTGGCAAGGTATATTGGGTCCTCTCGATAGGGCGTATACATCGGACTCCACGTTTAGCTCACGTGGTTTATCTCGGTTAACAGTAGCTCCCACGTCATACTCTTAGTGCGTTGACCATATTATCAGTATTTACTTCAGTATACAGTTCAGCATGTTATCTTCATGATTATTATTTGGACATTGCATCTAGCTCAGTTTTCAGTTATACTTCAAAACAACCCTTTTTCCATGTTCAGTTATATTGCTCAGTTTATATGGTTCAATTTATATTGTTCTGTTTAGTATCTATATTCTGCATGCTCAGTACATTCAAAGTACTGACGCATACTTTTGCGCTACATCGTTTCATGATGTAGGTTCAGGCGCTCAGCATCCAGACCGTGCTTAGCTCAACTTCTAGTCCATACTCAGCAGATTCAGTAGTGAGTCCTCATAGTTTGAGGACAGTCGACATGCTTTACTTTTCAGTCTGTACTTTTAGTTTTCAGTCTTCTTAGAGTTAGCTGGGGGCATGTCCCAGCAACTTAAGTCAGTTAGAGGCTTTCAGACTTAGATTAGATTCAGCTTCAGTCATTGGTATTGTTTTTTGTCATCCCTAAACTCTTCAAATATTATATATGCATTCAGACATGTTGGGCTTTTTTCCAGATTAAGACATTAAACTATTTTTAGCTTTCGTACAATATTGTTTTAATTGAGTTTGTATAGATATGTCATGCCATGGTTAGCTTGGGGTCACTCATGACACTAAGCACCGTGTTACGCCTAGGGGGTAGCCTCGGGGTGTGACAAACTTTGTATCAGAGCATCAAGTTCAAGAGTCCTAGGGTGTCTGAAAGACGCACTAAGTAAAGTCTCTTTCATGAGTGTGAAGCGCGCCACACCTATGAAGGAGAGGCTACGAAGTGTTCTAAGAAAAACTTCACTTCCTTTGCTATCTTTATCGTGCATTGTTTTGTGATTCAACTTCTCCCTTCTAATCCATCGTTATGCATTTTAGATCATGCCTCCTCGTAGAGCTAACGCATGAAATGCTAACGCACGGAATGCTAACGCAGTTCCTCCAATCCCGAACCATGAGGTTATAAATGTAGAGTTTCATACTGCGATCCAGTTGTTGGCTCAGACCATAGAAAACCAGAACAATCAGCAAGCCCCAGTTCTTGCAAACACCACTTGTGGATCAGCTGCAGCAAGGGTTCGAGACTTTGTTCGTATGAATCCGCCAGAGTTTCTAGGGTCGAAGGTTGGTGAGGACCCACAAAACTTCATTGATGAGATCAAGAAGATTCTTGAGGTAATGCAAGTGACTGGTACTGATAGTGTTGAACTAGCATCTTATCAACTCAAGGATGTAGCTCATATCTGGTTCACACAATGGAAAGAAAATAGGGGTGCGAATGCAGCTACGATGACATCGGACTATTTTACTGGAGCTTTTCTAGACAGGTTCTTCCTGAGAGAGTTGAGGGAGGCTAAGGCTCAGAAGTTCATGAACTGGAGGCAAGGGTCGATGTCAGTCCAGGAATACGGGCTAAAGTTTACTCAGCTCTCCAGGTATGCTCCACATATGGTGGCAGATGCGAGGGAACAAATGAACAAGTTCTTGTTTGGAGTATCCGATCTGGTAAAGACTGAGTGCATGAATGCTATGCTATTGGGGGATATGGATATCTCCAGACTAATGACCCATGCTCAGCAGGTTGAGAGAGTTAAGCTCAAGGAAATGGCTAAGGATAACAAAAAGGCAAGAACAAGCAACTATGAATATTCTCAGCAGAGGTCGGGCGGTGGAAGTCGCTCACAGTTTCAGCAGAGGTCTACAGCCCTAGCACCTTCATCAGCTAGCGCTCGGTCCCCCAGGTTTCGATAGGATCAGAAAGGAAGGGCACCAGGCACCAAGTCTCACAGAAGTGCTTCAGGTCACCGGACTTTTCTGTCTTACCCGAGGTGTTGTAAGAACCATCCGGGCGAGTGTCTTGCTGGAAGAGAGGGGTATTTTAGGCGTGGTCAGTCTGGTCATAGGCTGAAGGATTTCCCTTCTGCCAGGCAAGGACAAGGTGGTAACAGGGCTCAGTCTACGACTTCAGCAGTGCCAGCAGGTCGACCTACTCAGTAGGGTGCCTCATCAGGTACAGGTGGTGGTCAGCGCCAAAACATGTTGTATGCTCTTCAGGCTCGCCAAGATCAGGAAGATTCTCCTGATGTAGTCACTGATACGTTACAAGTCTTCAGTTTAGATGTTTATGTATTATTAGATCCAGGGGCTACACTTTTGTTTGTTACTCCTTATATAGAAGTAAACTTCGGTGTCAGTCCAGAAACTCTCTCAGAACCCTTCTCAGTCTCTACCCCAGTAGGTGACCCAGTAATAGGTAGACGGGTATATAGAAATTGCCCCGTCACAGTTTCCTAGAATGTCACCTCAGCAGATCTTGTAGAGTTAGAAATGATAGATTTTGATATCATTTTAGGCATGGATTGGTTAGATTCCTGTTATGCATCAGTCGATTTTAGAACTAGGATTGTTCGGCTTCAGTTTCCAAATGAGCCAGTCTTTGAGTGGAAGGGTAGTAACTCAGTAGTAACTCAGAGACTGTAGGTCGATTTATCTCTTACCTTAAGGCCAGGAAAATGATTTCCAAAGGGTATATCTATCATCATGTTCGGATTAAGGTCTCAAAATCCAAAATGCCAACTCTTGAGTCAGTCCCAGTGGTGAATGAGTTTCCAAAAGTGTTTCCAGAAGATCTTCCCGGTGTTCCTCCCGAAAGGGAGATTGACTTCAAAATAGATCTCCTTCCAGATACCCAACCTATCTCAATTCCACCTTACAGAATGGCTCCAGCTGAGCTTAAGGAATTGAAAGAGCAGTTGAAAGACCTTCTAGATAAGGGCTTTATCAGACCCAGTATCTCTCTATGGGGTGCTCCAGTGTTGTTCGTGCGTAAGAAAGATGGCTCTCTCAGGATGTGCATTGACTATCGTCAGTTGAACAAAGTCACAATCAAGAATAAATATCCCATCCCAAGGATTGATGACTTGTTCGACTAGCTTTAGGGTGCTAGTTGCTTTTCTAAGATAGACCTCAGATCCGGCTATCATCAGCTCAGAGTCAGAGATAGTAACATCCCTAATACAGCCTTCAGGACTCGGTATGGTCACTATGAATTTTTGGTAATGTCTTTTGGACTAAAAAATGCTCCTGCAGCTTTCATGGACTTAATGAACAGGGTGTTCAAGCAGTATTTGGACATGTTCGTGATCGTCTTTATTGATGATATCCTTCTTTATTCTTGGAATGAGGAAGAGCATGTCTGAGAGTGGTTTTGCAAACCCTCAAATATCGCCAGCTATTTGCCAAGTTCAGTAAATGTGAATTCTGGTTACAGTCGATCGCTTTCCTTGGCCATGTGGTATCCAGCGAAGGGATCCGAGTGGATTCTCAAAAAATTGAGGCAGTAAAGCACTGGCCCAGGCCCACCTCTCTTACTGATATCAGAAGTTTCTTGGGTTTGGCCAGTTACTACAGAAGGTTTGTAGAAGGATTTTTATCCATAGCTTCCCCATTGACCAGGTTGACTTAGAAGAAGGTCAAGTTTCAGTGGTCAGATGAGTGTGAGAAAAGCTTCTTAGAACTGAAGACCAGGTTGACTACAGCTCTTGTCTTGACTCTACCAGAGGGTTCAGACGGTTATGTGGTTTACTGTGATGCATCTAAGGTCGGCCTGGGTTGTGTGTTGATGCAATAGGGTAAGGTCATAGCTTATGCTTCTAGACAGCTTAAGGTCCATGAGAAGAACTACCCGAGTTATGACCTCGAGCTTGCAGCCATCGTGTTTTGCCTAAAGATTTGGAGACACTAGTTGTATGGTGTTCATGTTGATGTTTTCACATATCATAAGAGCCTCCAGTATGTGTTCACCCAGAAAGAGTTGAATCTTTGCCAGAGAAGATGGCTTGAATTCCTCAAAGACTATGACATGAATGTGTTTTACCATCTGGGTAAGGCGAATGTAGTGGCTAACGCCCTCAGTAGACTATCCATGGGTAGTGTAGCACATATTGTGGAAGAGGAGAAAGAATTAGCCAAAGTTGTTCACCGGCTTGCTCGCTAAGGAGTTTGCCTTATGGACACGTCAGATGGTGGTGTGATAGTTCAGAATGGGTCAGAATCTTCATTGGTAGCAGAGGTTAAGGAGAAGCAAGATAGTGATACTATATTACTTTAGTTGAAAGACGCAGTTCATCAGCAGAGGGTCGAGGTTTTCTCCAAAGGGGGAGATGGTATGCTTCGTTACCAGGGTCGCTTATGTGTCCCTAATGTGGGTGAGATGAGGCAGCAGATACTTACAGAAACTTATAATTCTAGATATTCTATTCATCTGGGTGCTACTAAGATGTACCGTGATCTACATGAAGTCTATTGGTGGAACAGCATGAAGAGAAACATCACAGATTTTGTGGCTAAGTGTCCCAACTGTCAGCAAGTTAAAGTAGAACACTATAAACCAGGAGGTGTTGATCAAGACATTAGCATTTCTACTTGGAAGTGGGAAGTGGTAAATATGGACTTCATTACAGGTTTACCTCGTACTCGCAGACATCATGACTCCATTTGGGTGATAGTGGACAGAGTCACTAAGTCAGCTCACTTCTTGCCAGTCAATACTACAAATTCAACAGAGAACTACGCTAGACTCTACATCAACGAAATAGTCAGGTTGCATGGGGTTCCTTTGTCTATCATCTCAGATAGAGGTCCTCAGTTTACCTCTCATTTGTGGAGATCGTTTCAGAAAGGTCTTGTTACTCAGGTAAATCTCAGTACAACATTTCATCCGCAGATGGATGGTCAGGCAGAGCGTACCATTCAGACCTTAGAGGACATGTTGAGAGATTGAGTGATCTATTTCAAGGGTAGTTGGGATGATCACTTACCTCTCATAGAGTTCGCCTATAATAATAGTTTCCATTCCAGTATTTAGATGGCCCCTTATGAGGCACTGTATGGGCGTAGATGCAGATCTTCGGTTGGTTGGTTTGAAATAGGTGAAGATGCCTTGATTGGGCCAGATTCGGTTCACGAGGCTATGGAGAAAGTTTAGCTCATCAGAGATAGACTAAAAATAGCTCAAAGTCATCAGAAGTCCTATGCAGATGTGAGAAGAAGGGACTTAGAGTTTGAAATCGATGATTGGGTTTTCCTAAAGGTGTCACCCATGAAGGGGGTGATGAGATTTGGCAAGAAAGGGAAGCTCATTCCCAGGTATATAGGTCCTTACAGAATCCTGAAAAGGGTTGGTAATGTGGTGTATGAGATAGAGTTGCCAGCAGAACTAGTAGCGGTTCATCCAGTCTTTCACATTTCCTTGTTGAAGAAGTGTGTGGGCGATCCGGCATTGATAGTACCTTTAGAAAGTGTGGCTATGAAGGATAGCCTCACCTATAAGGAGATTCCAATTGAGATTCTTGACCGTCAGGTTTGTAGGTTGAGAAATAAGGAAGTCACCCCAGTGAAAGTTTTGTGGAGGATTCAATCCGTAGAGGGAGTTATTTGGGAAGCAGAAGCAGCTATGAAGGCCAAGTATCCCCATCTTTTTCCCTCCGATTCAGTTTCAGCCTGAGGTAATAGTTCCTCTCCAATCTCTCAGTTTACTCTTGTGTAATTCAGTCTCAGTATCTTGTCCGCCAGTTACCCGTGCATTTAGGCATATTTGCATGTTCATGAAACTTATTTTAGTTAGATATCAGTTTCTAGTACTCAGTTGGTAGGGATTACTGCTCTTTCCTCCAAAATCAGCTTGTTTAGACTTCATTCGAGGACGAATGATCCCAAGAGGGAGATATTGTAAAACCTCGGATTTGAAATGGGCTAAAAAGGGAAATTGGGAAAGATCCACGAAGCCAAAAATGGACAATGAACCCTTCACGACACAGTAGATGGTCCATGAAGGGGACCACGACCCGTTAAAGGGCTCGTGAACATGTTTCTAGAGGTTGGCCTAGATGGTGTTCCCTTCCACGGATGCCTAGATGGCTCGTGGTGAGGTTCATGAGCCGTGAAAGTGGTCGTGAGGTTGCCCACTTAGGAAGGGTTTCTCCCCAAGTCACTGGTCAAGGACCACGGATATCTAAACGGTTCGTGAGGCGCAACACGGTC
The DNA here is from genome assembly GCA_018342035.1 of Solanum appendiculatum. Taxonomy (NCBI): domain Eukaryota; kingdom Viridiplantae; phylum Streptophyta; class Magnoliopsida; order Solanales; family Solanaceae; genus Solanum; species Solanum appendiculatum. Next base: position 1,071,421 of record JAGDQO010000399.1, on the reverse strand, counting down.
CGTGAAGTCATCCGTGAAGGGGGTTTGTCAAACTTAGAGTTAAAGGTCAACTTCGATTAATCATATCTTTTAGCACAAAATAAATTAGGTGGCCCATGACCAATCAAATTAAAGGTTTTTGAGTCTTCTTTCCAACGCCACTGGTTTGATCCATTTGAAGTTAGAAGTAAAAGGTTAAGCCCATTTTAGTGGAACACTGTCAAGCTACTGAAGCTTCATGACCCACTATATGGGCCGTGAAGCACTGTACGACTCGTGAAGGGTGTCTTGCAGTCAGTTCATCAGTTTTTAAGGAAGGGTCAAATTGGTCTTTTTTCCTAAGTGTTGGGCACTTAAACTAGGTCGTTTGATGCCTAAACTACGTCGTTTACTCAGTTTATGCCTAATAACCTAGTCAGAAACTACCTAGAACCCTCATTCGCCAAATTCATCCAACATAGAAAGAAAGGAAGAAAAAGAAGCGACAGTTTCTTCCAAGAACAAGCATCGGTGTTCTTCAAGTTTAGCCCCCAAATCAAAAGAATTTCTCCGTAGGTTTCGTCACCAGGTATGTGGGATTTCACTAGTGAGGTTCTTCACCCATTAGGTCTCTAGAATTCAGTCAATTTCTTCAATTTCTCCATAAATTGTTTAGACCTAAGGTTCCCGAAGAGTGGGAATCCATTGAAATTTAGCTTCCATAGTTCCATTGCACTGATTACCTATTTTTTTGGAGAATTAATGTAGTCCTATGTATAAAACTCAGAACCCTAGCTTGTATTGATTATCATCATTTCATGAACTAAACTTGCTAGACAGATTAGTAAGAAAATCATGTTCCAGTATTTGAATGCCATATTTGTCAGTATATTTATGTTGCATTCCCAGATAGCATGTCAGTATTTTGAGCTACTCAATATATCAGTTGCATTGTTAGCTTTGCATATTTAACTGGGAGTAGACTTTGCACCCAGTTGGACTAGGGTTCAGCGTACCCACAAAGTCCTAGAACTACGTGCTAACGTAGGTTCAGAAGTCCCCTCTGTTGGGCATCAGTTTTAGTGATCACGCCACAGTCATGCCTTTATACCCTTGCAAGGTATATTGGGTCCTTTTGATGGGGCGTATACATCGAACTCCACGTTTAGCTCACGTGGTTTATGTCGGTTAACAGTAGCTCCCACAGTCATACTCTTAGTGCATTGATCATATTATCAGTATTTATTTCAGTATACAGTTTAACATGTTCTCTTCATGATTAGTATTTGGTCATTGCATCTATCTCAGCTTACAGTTATACTTCAGTACAACCCTTTTCCCATGTTCAGTTATATTGCTCAGTTTATATCGTTCACTTTATATTGGTCAGTTTAATATCTATATCCTGCATGCTCAGTACATTCAAAGTACTGACGCATACTTTTGCGCTACATTGTTTCATGATGTAGGTTCAGGCGCTCAGCATCCAGACCGCGCTTAGCTCGACTTCTAGTCCATACATAACAACTTCAGTGGTGAGTCCTCATAGTTCGAGGACAGTATACATGCTTTACTTTTCAGTCTTTACTTTTTGTTTTCAGTCTTCTTAAAGTTAGCTGGGGGTATGTCCCAGCAACTCAAGTCAGTTAGAGGCTTTCAGACATAGATTAGATTCAGCTTGAGTCATTGGTGTTGTTTTTAGTCATCACTAAACTCTTCAAATATTATATATGCATTCAGACATGTTGGGCTTTTTCCCAGATTAAGACATTAAACTATTTTTAGCTTCCACACAATATTGTTTTAATTGAGTTTTTATAGATATGCCATGCCATGGGTTAGCTTGGGGTTACTCGTGACACTAAGCACCGTGTTACACCTAGGGGGTAGCCTCGGGGAGTGACAAAGCCTAACTCTAAATCACAAGGTGCTAAACATGAGATGATTATACTAATCTAAACCATAAGATTCAGGTTTTATACCTCTATATGGAATTTTATCCCAAGAATACTACTCTTTACTACCACATTTAGCCAACCTCGATTCCTAATCAAGAACTACCTAATGCATTATGCATTCATCCACATGTTATCAATGCCTCATTTAAGTTTAGAACTATAACCACTCCATATATTCCTACTAACCAATCCGTCTAAGAATTTCTCATTCTCTCTTCATATATACCAACTGAAATTTCATGCATTACTACCAGGAAACTGACTAATTACTCTCATCTGACTATCATTCATGGTAAAACTTCATCTCATTCTTCTTCCACATTTATAAACTTAGATGGAATAAGCACACCACCACTTTCACAGTAAGAAACATCAACCTTCTCTTTCTATCACTACTCAACTACTATCATCAACATCACCCTCACAACTAAAAAGGGATCACTGAAAGATCTTAGAGCGAAAGATCATCAGCACGATTCACTCAAGAAATTTGATATAAGAATATACATGACATAACATTATGTTGCTAGCCGTTAAGACTAAATCACAAATTTTCGAGACTGAGCATACTGTGAGACATGAATGTTTATTTGAATAGGTTCATAGCATGAAGCTGATATCTATAACTTGATGGAGAAAGATTGAGATCAATGGGCTAAAGGTTTTGCCCCTCATTTTTGAAACTGAGCATATATGTGAATTTGTCTGAAGTGTATTAGCATAATTCATGAACACAATTCTGATATTAGAAACATCAACAAGATGTTATAACAACTGAACTTTGAGGAATACGCTAGAGTATAAATGGATTGATAAAACACTAAACTCTTTCTTAACACATCACTATCGGATTCTAACACTTGACTTGGTTTCTCATCTTATCATCTTCCCCTTAGGTCTGAAGTTGATACTTTAAAGCTATGGATCTATTCCATCATCTCTAAACTATTCTATATTTGATTTACTCTAATACTCAAGAAATGCTACTCTCATTACCACTAAACTCTCCACGTGCAGGCACTAATATTCCTTGTAAGTCTTCTTTCTAAGATGCTTCTATTAACCTCTTCCCGCTTCTATAGAAGTCTTTCTATAATTGTTACCCGCATTGGCTTATCAAGCCGCTTAATCTAACTCTTTATAGTCTGACTTCTCCTTCTTTGCCCACTAACACTGTCCTTCTAAGTTCATATCTACCTAATTGGATGAAATTTGAACTATATTTAAGAGGCTTATCATTGGCTATATATGATCCCTTCGACCAAACTCTTAAGGGTAATAAATAATTCTTACATCACTCTACTCCATACTAATAACTCAAATATACTATCTAGATACACATGAAAAATCATTAACTTAATTGGAACATCGTCTGAGTACAAACGATCTTAGGTATATCTCTTAATGCTATTGTTAATCTAATGACTTAGACAAACTTTAGTGCTCTCATCTAAGAGTCATAATACCATATTTTACCACTCATATTCATTGCAATCTAACACCTTAATTCCTCACCTACTCTATATCAAATCTATTGGATCAAATCCTAAAACTAACATCATCACCCTCATATTGCCATCCTTTTTGTCATGACACTCATCTCAAATTCAATCTTAGTGTTATATCAATATAGTTGCTCACATCTTATACTACTTACAACTACAAGATAAAATTAAGTAACAGTCGCCCACTAAGCCTTTATGACAAGTTGTCAATCTTTATCTCCCCGTCTACCTATTTATAGGTTACCTTCACATTCCCTTTTGCAACTTAAGTACTATTTATCATTCACTGTACATCATTCCCTAATTAGTTCTATAACCCTCTGAATATCATGGGGTTATCCCTCAATATCATAAGCCTATCTTAGAACTATCACTTCATGAATACTCTGCTCTTTTATTCAACACCTATACTTGGTCTTCACTAACACAATGTTAAACCGACATAAACTCCCTTATGGTTAAAGTATACTCTAACTAATCCCAACTAGTAACTATTCCTCTACCTTCTATCATGAAATCAACACAAGACTACTACTCTTTAGCCGGTACATAAAGGAAAAGTTCAACTTACAAGGTACATGACTGTAACTATACACTTTACTCAATAACTATCCCCATTTCTTAAGTAACTACACCTCTAAATGCATACTTCTATCTATGGGCACTTCTATTACTACTGCTTATAACATTGTAACTCATACTATCTTTTCAGGTGAAAATACTATCCAAGCTCTAAAACATATTTCCCTCTTAAAGGGTATCACATGAAACAAGGCTTAGAGAAGAGAGTCCGGGCGTACATCTCATTTTTAGTTCGAACGCATGATTCATATGAATGAGAGTGCATTCTTTTGAATCTTAATACTTAAGCTCACTCATGGGCTTCTCTAAAGCCCCTCTGCAGTCTCACAAATTTTTGAAGAATTTTGTTCAGAGTAACTCATAGATAAGAATCTGGGCTTTTCTTTTCAACCACCTTGAGTATGAGGGGTAGTCGAATGGATTTGAGAAACACACGAGTTTTAATAAGTTTCTCATGGCATAGTTCTATTGCATGATTTAGAGTATGAAAGAAGGGAAAATTTTCTTAAATGTCTGTTGTCCCTCATTTATAGAAGTGGAGTCCTCAATACCATAAATAAGATCCTACAGACACGGGTTCATAGACACCCTAGGACACTTGAACTCTGTGATCTGATACAAAGTTTGTCATGCCCCGAGCCTACACCCTGGACATGGCCGGTACTCGAGAACCATTACTGGTCCCAAGCGAACCCTTGTCTTGACTGACTACTTAGTGAGAGACTTACTCAGATAATGATAGGCTCAAATATAATTAAATTCGTTAAACTCAAATACTCATTTCATAAAGTCTAGAAAATACTCACTAGCAATACTTATAGTTTGTAAAACAACTCAAAAGAAAGTAAATAGTGAGAGACACCTCGACTCTGTCTATCTATGAAGCCTCTACTATTAAAGAAGAATGTCACGACAAGACCCACGACATCTCAAAACTACTAACTAGAAAGTAAATGTGAAGTCCTCTAGAATGCAAGGAGGCTCACCAAAAGCTAGCTGAAATGTAAAGTGATCTCAACGAAGCGCTTTTTGATGATCCTGAACACCTGTATCTGCATCATAAAAAGATGAAGGTTGAATGATATCAGTACATTAAATGTACGAGTATGGAATATAGCCGAAGCAAAATAACTGAATGAAAGGACTACAATAGATAAAATATAACCAAGCTGAATGTAATGAAATAAAGGACTTAAATCATTTGAAGCTTCACAAAATACTTACTCATCTCTGAACACAACATAACTAATGATATATTAAAGTACACTTTAACTGTATTGGGAGATTCTCTAACCAACAACCATCACTATGAGCTACGTGATGATACATCATCTCGCCCACACTGCCATAACTGCCATATACAATGCCGAGGTATAGAATCTCTCAACTAAGTAGATCCACTAAGCAATAAGGATTCATCTAAAACGTATGATCATGTATGTTCGCAAGACATGGTTTATGAGAATTTTGAGTTATCTGGACTCATCCCCATATTAGTGCTCAATACTACTCCCAATAATACTTATACTCATGCTCAAATGTATAAAACATACTCTTTCTCTGGTTTGAGATAATTGCTCAAATTATCCTCTTAAAAGAGGTATTTGCTCTGAAATATCTCCGAACTCATAAACTTGTTTAGAAATCAAAGTTTCTATTTTCTCAATGTAACAAAATGATACATTTGGGACTACTTAGTCCCTTAAATTTTACTAAAAAATTCTCTTTAAACTCTACTCAAACTCTAATTTATTTTCTCAAAAAAAAAATAGTTAAAAGAGAATTTTTTAGATGTCATACTGCATAAACATTGATGGCATATTTAGACGTCATACTGCTTACACATTGATGGCATACTCGACTGTCATACTAATCATGAATTATAGTTCTCTTCTCGAGGTAAAATCATTACTTTTGGAACCATTTGTGTTCCCTTAAACTCTTGCTCAAATCTTGATTAAAACTCTTTCTCAAACATCTCTTTGCTTTCTCAAAAGCTCAGTTTAAAACATAAATGTTGGCTTTAAAAGATCCTCAAAATTTAGAACTCAAAATAGGGTTCATCTTGAAAAGTAGACATGAACAACTCAACTCAAGGATCTTAAAAACAATTTAGAAAAACTCAATACTTAGAACTCAAGAACTCAGAACTCAATGATATTACTCATCTCAAGAATACTCAATTAATAGGGTTCATGCTGAAAAATAGACATGAACGAATCAACTGAAGAATCTCAATGCATAAGATATAGCAACTCAATCATTAGGAATAGAACTCAAGACTCAACAAAAAGCTCATCTCAAGAATTCTCAAAACTAAGTGTATAACCCTATATTAAAAGCTCATCTCAACAAGGTAGTGCATGAGGACGAGCTCAATCCATCACTATGAATAGCATTACATACCTGAAAGAACAAAGTTCTTGAAGAAGTTTGAAAGAGAACTTGATTGGAAGATTTGAAACCCTACCTTTTGTCTTCCTTGTAATTTTCTTGGAGATGTAGAGTGGAGAAGAATCTTCGATTGAAAACCTTAGGATTCTTGAAGAGGATTTTGAACTTGGAGCCTTTAGATCTTGAGAAATTGGAGAAATCCCTTTCTTGGAGTTCTTGATATTTGAAAGAATGGGAATTGGGGATTCTGAGAATTGTATATGTATAATGATGGTATTAGGTTTGTAAGATGGAATTAGGGAAGTTGATTTAGGGTAAAAGATTAAGAATATCCTTCTAGCAACGTAAGAAAACCATAAAAATAAAAGAAAATGACCTTTTAATGAATCTCATCGACCAAATCGGTGATCTGGAGGTCTCGTCGCCAAAAATACTTGGCGGAAGCCCTTTGGGACTTTAGATCGCCCAAATGGACAGAAACTTAAGGTTTTTGGGACAATTCTTTGAGCTAATTTGGCGATTCCCCAACCCAGTCGGTGGACCGCCAATTGAGCAGGTGAGTTCACCTAATTTCCCAGGTCGCGTATGTTCCAGTAAAACAGCCATAACTTTTTACTTCAAACTCGAAATAAGGCAAACTCTGTGTTGTTGAAAGAAGACTCGTATGCCTTTAATTTGATAGGTAATGGGCCACCTAACTTTTTATATGTTGAGAGATATGGCCATTTGAAGTTGACCCTTATATGAACTCATGCGAGAACTTAGTGGATAGGAATGCTTTGAACTTGGCTTGGTGTTTGAGGTCCCTTATGACCCTAGATCACTTTAGATACTATTGTTACACTTGGTAAAGGACTTTATAATACAGGAGCAATTAGGACATACCCGATTCAAGCTCATAAACTTACGACGAACAATTCAGGTTTTTAAGAGTAGAGTTGCGAGGTGTTATAGAATGATTCAGGTCTTAGCTTTGAAATTTTAATGGTGTTACAGTTGTCAAGTCTGAGAGATTATTTCGGCAGCTCGAAGATTTTGTCGGGCTTCTATTTTTATGCATTGTCCACATTATATTGCATCATCTTGTTTTATCTTTTTTGTTGTGCTTGCTTTGTATTTGGTGGTGCGTGCCCATTATTAATATTATCTTCACTATCCTCAATGATTTGTATCTGTCTATATATTTTGTATTTTGATAGGCAAATTTGATGTATATAGCTTTCCTAAAAATAGACGCTCTTGTACCAGTGATGCCAGGTTCGGGGTTGGTTTTCCTTGTATATTCCGTCTTTCTTGGTCACTTCTAGGCCGCTGGTGTTTATTTTGTACCGTTATGTCTATATCTATACCACAGGTCCACTCTTGTATTTCTATTGCTTTCGCGTAGTTTTGTTTAATTGTATTTATAGCTTCCCATTTTTGATTTTGGCTTGCCTACTACAGAGTTTATGGTAGGCGCCATGACCCAATTTTGGGTCGTATGAAAATTTTAATTATAATTTTTTTGGATATTCTCATATGGTTAGTCGAATTTTTTTTCCAAATAAATAATGAACCTTCGTTAAATCTCACTATATTTGAATAATTAAAAATTCCCTTAAGTTAGTCACTTTATTTTTTTTAAAAAGTACTTTTCTTTTAAATGAATCATCCTCTTAAGTTAGTCGAATATGTGTTAGTTAAATAGCCAGTTTACCACGTGTTGGTGAGCATTATTTAATTGACTAATGTAATGACCATGAAGGTCATTTTTGTAAAATGACCATTTTACCCCTCCCGAGAGTTTCCCCGAGTCATGTTTGGTTAATATCCGAAGTTAGTTTTGTGAAATTTCTGTTACATTATGGCTTTTGGAAAGTTTTAAATTCTAAAGGCTTAAGTTATCAAAATGTGGTTTTTGGGGTCATTCAGAGTTTTGGGTCTCGAATGGGGATTCTGTTGATTCCATCAGCTCCGGAATATGGAGTTTGGTCTAGGAGAATTGACGAAATCAGATTTGGAGTTGTATCTTGGATTTGAGGCCTTGAGTTGAAATATTGTGAAATTCTGATCATAGAGTTGACGTTTGTCAACATTCGAAGATCAAATGCTCGAAAATTGATTCCTACAACTCTATTAGATTCGAGGGATGATTTTAGGCCTAGAGGTAGCCTTGGTTGAATTTTTAGAGGTCCCAAGCTTGATTTGAGTTTTTGAGGCTTAAGGGTTTAGTTGCACTTTATCGGGTTTCGGGTCAAGGAGACCTCGAATTCAAATTTCGACAGTTCCATTGAGTCTGGAACATCAAATTTAGTAGGGTAGCATATCTGGTTTGTGTGCACGGGTTTTCGAATGAATTTTGACAGTCCATTCGAAGACTTGTGGAGTTGCTGATTTTTGCTGTGTCTGGTGCCTGGTATTTTGGCCTCCGCCTTCGCGGAGGGGAAGTGCCCGCGTTCGCAGAGATAGTGGCACATTCGCGGAGGGTGAGGTTGTTGACCTCCGCGTTCACAGAGGGTCCCTGTGTTGTTCTCCTCATTCGCAGAGGTAATGACCGCGTTCGCGGAGTTCATTTTATGCCTGAAACAGTGTAAATTCGGGAAATGCCAAATTTTCATCATTTTTGACAGTGTGAAGTTCGGAAAGGCAATTTGAAAGGGAGATTTTCTTGGAAACCTATTGGGTAACTGATTTTAACTCTAAACCTTGATTACCTATTGATTTTATCATGATTTCAACTTGAAATTTGGGTTTTTAAGGTGAGATTTTTGGGGTTTTTGCATGAACTCTGAATTTTTGATAAAATGGTGATTATGGTCTGATTTGAGCTCGATTTTTTAATTGGTTTTCACCAATGGATTTCTAGTGCTTTGAGGATCATTTTCATGAAAAAAATTCTGGATTTAAACCCCGTTTCGGAATCGGATTTTTGAGCCATTTGGACCTCTTTGCCCAAATTTTGTGTTCTTGATGTTTTTAGTTCCGAAATTTGATTGTGGTTCATAATTTGAATAGATTGTGTTGCTTTGGATTGCTTTCGGAAGGAAAAGCTCAGGTTGTTGATTGGTTGCGATTTCGGTTAAGGCAAGTTAACTTCTAAAACTTTAATCTTGTATAATTTTGGATTTCTCTTTCTTGATTGTGTTGGGGAGTAATGGGATTGAGGTATAGGTTAAATTTTGTTTAAATCAATCTAAATTGATCGACAGGGTTAATAAAAATGCAATGTGTGCTAAAGTGTTAGGCCAAAGTGTGATAGGTCGTGATCTTGATATTGATATGAAATTAATGAAATGCTATGATAGCCTCGATGTGATTGTGAAATTGATGAATATGTCTTTTGCTCATTGTGGATTATGGGACTAGACTTGAAACTCTTGCTTAGTGATTAATTCTACTTGTGATGAAAGGAGTAGTGAATCGGAGACTAGGCAATTGATCTTCTTGTAAATGATGTAATTGTTGATTTTGATATATTGTTGATAGTGTGACGTGATTTGCATTGCCATGAAATACGTTGTGATTGTGAACACTATAGCTTTCTCAATATTTGTATGAATACGCTTATGTGTATTGGTTCTAAAACATTATGATAAGACACTTTGATGATTATGCCGATTGGAAATGGTTTCGGCAAGTGATGATTATGCTGATGGGAAATGGTTCCGATAAGTGATGATTATGTCGATGGGAAATGGTTTCGGCAGATACATGGTCCATGTGTGGCCACCATGGGTTTCGGTCTGAGATTCAGTGGATGTGTATCGTAGGACAGACATGCATCACTCTACTTGTCATTGCATTGCATTGCATTGTCTTACTCTTGATATTGTGATGCCGAAGTTTCTGCCAGCGATATTGAGATGCCGATGTTTTTGCCGGCGAGAGTGCGTTGCCGAGGTTTCTATCGGCGATTGTGATGCATGCATGAGCATTGCATATGCATCAACATTCATACATATTATTGTGTGTTGAACATGATTCTTGTGATTGACTTTGTGATTGCTTGCGAGTTATGACTTATGTTTTTGAACTGTGATTATGGAGTTGTGTTTATGCCTTGTGACTTTGGAATTGTTATACTTGATACTGATGGGAGTTATTTCGGTGATGCTGTTGAGTCGTTGTTGACCTTTGTATTACATGAACTGTGTAGTTTTGGTTGGGCTGATTTCTGTGCAGGTTGTTGCTACGGAGGTTCGATTGGGAGTAAGGGAGTTCATGGATTTTATTATATTTGCCTTGTTTTATTAGTTGATTTTCTTGGTACCGTGTTGTTTGGTACTCATCCTTGCTTCTACACTTGTGTCGGTTCTGAGCCCGGACCGTGATCTAGTTCTCTCTTCTTCTTACTCCGAGGGTTTTGAGGAAACTTGAGAGGTAGTTGTTCGATGCTAGCGATCTCTCTCAACCCTTTTATTTTATTCTTTGTTTCTATTTGAGTCACAAAGACATTGAGACTTGTAATTTTATTCAATTCTTTGTTAGTGGCTTGTACATGTGACAACCAGTCTTGGGGAGGATTGCTTAAGTTTGAAGTCTTCCGCTTATATTGTTTTCTTTTTGTTGCTTATTTTTCCCCTTGTTGGGTTTAGGCTGGCTTTTCCTGGAGGGGTAGGACAAGTTCCATCACACCCGATTTTTGGGTCATGACAAATGGTATCAAAGCCCCAGGTTCACAGCTCTCACGTGTACAAGCAAAGCCTAAGTAGAGTATCGAGGATAGGTATGGAGACGTGTATACTTATCTTCGAGAAGCTATGAAGACTACTAGAAAACTTCCTTCATTTCATTCCTTCTTATCGTACGTGGGTTCTATCGCTAGTACTTTGTGTCGTGTGTTGTTTTGGTTGATGTAGAGAACCAAACATTCTATTTTGAGTGATGGAGGGGAGGTCGTACCCGAGGCAGTTGCTGAGGTCCAGTCAGAGGCAGGGGTAGGGCCCGAGCTAGAGACCATGCTCATGGAGTGGCACGTAGTTAAGGTCATGCCCGAGGAGCGACACCTGCTAGAGGCCATGGTAGAGAGCTTCCCCAAAGCCTCAGGTTGCGTTTGGTGAGGACCGAGTTCCTCCAAGTTTCGCAATACAGTTGATTCAGGAGACCCTATTGACGATGCTAGGTGTTCTGGAGAGTTTTACTAAGAGTTCTACAGGCACGCCACAGGGTTCTCAGACTAGAGCAGGGGCAGAAACCCAGTGCAACATCAGGGTCCGGTTATTCAAGATCAGGTGGGTCAGCCACCATTGGTTCCCGTGCCATCTGTTGGTGCACAGGTTACTACAGATGTAGTTCCGACAGTGTAGGAGCAGCAGTGTTATGAGAGGTTCTAGAGGATGAAACCACCCCAGTTTCAGGGTGGTAAGAGTGAGGATGCTCATGAGTTTATGACCTTGTGCCATGAGATGCTTGTGGCTGTGAGGATGGTGGATGTGGGGGGTGTTCTTTTTGTTGCTCTCTAGCTCTGTGGGCTAGCCAGGGAGTGGTGGAGGCCTTATGTGGAGTCTAGGACAGTTGGATCTCCTTCGGTTGAGTGGGACGCATTCTCTAGTGCATTTCAGGGTCGCTTCATTCCTTGGAGTGTGCGTGAGGAGAGCAGGCTGAGGTTTAAGAGTTTGACTCAGGGTGGCATGTCCGTTCCTTAGTATGAGACACGTTTCTGTCAGCTATCTCGTCATGACATGCCTTTGATTTTAAGTGAGACGGAGAGGGTCCGCAGATTTGTGAGAGAGTTGACTTTCTCCTATGTGTCTACCTACTTTGCATATGAAATTGATTTAGTATGTGATCGTATGGATATACCTATGCATGTTTCTACACCCGTAGGTGAGCCCTTATTTGTGGATTGAGTGTATCGATCCTCTCTTGTTTCCTTGACTGGGTACGACACTTGGGTAGACATGATTATTCTAGGAATGGTAGATTTTGATGTGATATTGGGTATGGATTGGCTTTCTCCCTATTATGCAATCTTTGATTGTCATTCTAAGACTATCACCTTAGCTATGCCTGGTGTTTCGAAGGTAGAGTGGAAGGGTACTAGTGGTTCTTACCCTAGTAAGGTTATCTCCTACATCCGAGCCCAGAGGTTGACTAATAGAGGGTGTTTGTCCTATTTGGCTTTTATTCAGGATACTAGTATTGAGTCACCTTCCATGGAGTCCATTCGCGTGGTTCAAGAGTTTGCTAATGTGTTCCCTACTGATCTTCTTAATGTCCCTCCGGATAGGGACATTGATTTTACTATTGACTTGGAGTCGGGCACTAAGCCTATCTCTATTGCCCCATATCTTATGGATCCGGCTGAGTTGAAGGAGTTTAAGGACCAGTTGCAAGACTTGATGAGCAAAGGGTTTATTCACCCTAGCGTGTTACCTTGGGGAGCACCGGTTCTTTTTGTTAAGAAGAATGATAGCTCTATGAGGAAGTGTATTGATTATAGGCAGTTGAACAAGGTAGCTGTTAAGAACAAGTATCCTCTTCATCGCATTGATGATTTGTTTGATCAGCTTCAGGGTGCGGCGTTGTTTTCTAAGATTGACTTGAGGTCCAGGCATCACCAGTTGAAGATTAGGCCATCGGATATTCCTAAGATAGCTTTCTGGACTCGTTATGGCCACTATGAGTTATTGGTGATGTCTTTTAAGCTGACTAACTCCCCTGCGGCATTTATGGAGTCGACGAATGGAGTGTTCCATCTGTACTTGGATTCCTTCGTGATGGTGTTCATCGATGACATTTTGATATATTCTAGGACCGAGGAAGATCATGTTCGTCACTTGAGGTTGGTGCTTCAGAGATTGAGAGACTAGAAGTTTATGCCAAGTTCTCCAAGTGTGAGTTTCTGCTTGATTCTGTGGCATTCTTGGGATATGTGGTGTCCTAGGAGGGTATTAGGGTTGATCTTACCAAGATTGAGGAAGTTAAGGGCTGGACGAGACCTACTTATCCTACCGAGATTCAGAGTTTTGTGGGGTTGGCAGGCTACTACAGACAGTTTGTTCAGAGCTTCTCTACTATTACAGCGCCGTTGACTAGATTGACTCAGAAGATCATGGATTTTCATTGGTATGATGAGTGTGAGGCAAGCTTTCAAAAGCTCAAGACTTTGTTGACTTCTGCTCTTGTGTTGACTTTGCCCTAGGAGGGTGTGGGTTTACCATATACTGTGATGCCACCGGAGTTGGTTTGGGAGGTGTGTTGATGCAAATAGGGAAGGTTTTTGCCTATGCTTCTAGACAATTGAAGCCTAATGAGAAGAACTATCCTACCCACGACTTAGAGCTTGCGACGGTGGTATTTGTACTTAAGTTGTGGATGCACTACTTGTATGGGGTTCATTGTGAGGTTTTCACCGATCATCAGAGTCTTCAGTACATTTTCAGTGAGAGGGATCTGAACTTGAGACAGCGCAGATGGCTTGAGTTACTGAAGGACTATGATATGACCATTTTGTACTATCCTGGGAAGGCCAATGTGGTGGCCGATGCTTTGAGTAGGAAGGCTCCTAGTATGGGGAGTCTTGCTGCAATCAGTGTTGATATGAGACCTTTGGCTAGGGATGTTCAGAGGTTAGCCAACAGCTTTGTCAGGTTGCAAGTTTCTGAGGAGAGCGGTAGTTTTATTGCATTCATTTGAGGCCAGTTCTTCCTTAGTTGAGTAGATTCGAGAGTGCCAATTTGAGGATGAGAGGTTGTGTCTCATTTGAGACAAGGTGACGAGAGGCGAAGCCAAGGATGCTGTACTTGATTTCGATGGAGTTTTTAGGATCAGAGGTCGAATTTGTGTGCCCAAGATGGGCGAGCTTATTAGACTGATTCTAGAGGAGGCCCATTGTTCTAGATATTCTATCCATACATGGAAAACAAATATGTATCATGATCTGAGTTAGCATACTGGTGGTGTGGTATGAAGAGGGATATTGCAGACTTCATATCTAGATGTTTGACCTATCAACAGGTCAAGTGTGAGCACCAGCGGCCCAGAGGTGTGTCTCAGAGGATGCCTATTCCTACTTGGTAGTGGGAGCAGATTACCATGGATTTCGTTATGAGACTACCTACCACCGTGGGTGGTTATGATTTTATTTGGGTGGTTGTTGATAGGCTGACTAAGTCTGCTCATTTCATTTTAGTTCGGGTGAAGTATACAGCAGAGAAGTTAGCCCAGCTCTATATCAGTCAGATTGTTAGACTTCATGGGGTGCCGGTATTTATAGTCTCAGATCAGGGTTCTTTGTTCACCTCGCATTTCAGGAGAGCTTTACAACAGGTTTAGGTACTCGGCTAGACATGAGCACAAACTTTCACCCTCTAAGAGATGGTCAGTCCGAGCAGATGATTCAGGTGTTTGAGGATATGCTCCGTGCGTGTGTGATTGACTTTGATGCTACGCGGGATCAGCATTTGCCCCTAGTGGAGTTTTCCAACAACAACAACTAACATTCCAACATTTAGATGGCCCCCTTTTGAGGCGTTGTATGGTAGACGGTGTAGATCGCCGATTGGATAGTTTGGCTCGGAAGAGATGGATTCCTTAGACACTGACTTTCTTAGAGATGCCGTGGATCAGGTTCATTTCATTCAGAGTAGGCTATTGACTGCTCAGAGTCGGCAAAAGAGTTATGCCGATCGGAGAGTCCGAGACCTAGTATTTATAGAGGGAGATCATGTTTGGCTCCGAGTTTCACCCATGAAGGTTGTTATGCGCTTCCAAAAGAAGGGCAAGCTTAGTCATAGATTCATTAGTCCTTTAGAGATTTTGGACTGAGTGGGAGAGGTGGCCTATAAGTTGGCCTTACGACCTATCTTGTCAGTTGTGCATCCTGTGTTTCATGTTTCTATCCTTCTAAAGTACATCCCGGATGAGTCTCATGTGATTACACTAGATTCGGTAGAGTTGGATCCTGATTTGACTTATGAGAAGGAGCCTACATCTATTCTAGATAGGTAGGTCTATAAGCTTAGGACCAAGGAGATTGCTTCAGTGAAGGTTCAGTGGGGTCACCGTTCAGTTGGAAAGGCTACTTGGGAGTCCGTGTCTGACATGCATGCAAGATATCCTCATCTTTTTTAGGCTCCACGTACTTTCTTTTACTTTATGTTCGAGGAAGAACATGATTTTCAGTGGTGGATAAATTAATGACCCTGGAAGTTATTTTTTGTAATTTTTATAAAATGACCATTTTACCCCTCCCGAGAGTTGCCCCGAGTCATGTTAGGTTAATATCTGATGTTAGTTTTCTGAAATTCTTGTTAAGTTATGGCTTTTGGAAAGCTTTGAATTCTAAAGGCTTAAGTTGTCAAAATAATTTTTTTGGGTCATTTGGAGTTTCAGGTATCGGAAGGGGATTCCGTCGATTCCATCAGCTCCAAAATGTGGAATATTTTCTAGGAGAGTTGACAGACTCAGAATTGGGGCTGCATCGTGGACTTGAGGCCTTGAGTTGAAAAATTGTGAAATTCTAATCATAGAGTTGACTTTGGTCAACATTTGAAGATCGGATGCTCGGTATTTCATTCCGACAACTCCGTTGGATTCGGGGGATGATTTTAGGCCTAAGGGTGTCCTTGGTTGAATTTTTAGAGGTCTCGAGCTTGATTTAAGTTTTTGAGGCTTAAGTTGGTTTAATAGTGCTTTATTGGGTTCAGGTCAAGGAGACCTCGAATTCAAATTCCAACAGTTCCATTGAGTCCGAAACGTCGAATTTAGTAGGGTGGAATATCTGGTTTGTGTGCACGGGGTTTCGAATGAATTTTGAGGGTCCATTGGAGACTTGTAGAATTGCTGATTTTTGCTGTGTCTAGTGCCTGGTATTTTGGCCTCCACATTCGCGGAGGGCACCTTTGTTTGCCTCCGCGTTCGCGGAGATAGTAGCGTGTTCGCGTAGGGTGAAGCTATTGACATCAGCGTTTGCAGAGTAGGGCCGCATATGCGGAGGGTCCCTGTATTATTCTCCGCGTTCATTTTATGCCTGAAACAGTGTAAATTCGATAAATGCCCTATTTTTGACATTGTGAAGCTTGGAATGGCGATTTGAAAATGAGATTTTTGTGGAACCCTATTGGGTAACTGATTTTAACTCTAAACCTTGATTACCCATTTATTTTATCATGATTTCAACTTGAAATTTGGGTTTTTAAGGTGAGATTTTTGGGGTTTTTGCATGAACTCTGAATTTTTAATAAAATGTTGATTGTGGTTTGATTTGAGCTCCGTTTTTTAATTGGTTTTCACCAATGAATTCTAATGCTTTGAGGATCATTTTTCATGTAAAAATTTCTAGATTTAAACCCCATTTTCAAAATTGGATTTTTGAGCCATTTGGACCCTTTTGCCCGAATTTCATGTTCTTGATATTTTTAGTTCTGAATTTTGATTGTGGTTCATAATTTGAATATATTGTGTTGCTTTGGATTGCTTTCGGAAGGGAAAAGTTCCGGTTGTTGTTTGGTTGCGATTTCGGTTAGGGCAAGTGTACTTCTAAAACTTTACGAATCTTGTAGAATTCTTGATTTCTCTTTCTTGATTGTGTTGTGGAGTAATGGGTTGAATTCTTGTTTGAATCAATCTAAATTGATCGGCGGGGTTAATAAAATAGCAATGTGTGCTAAAGTGTTTGGCCAATGCGTGATAGGCTGTGATCTTGATATTGATGTGTAATTGATGAAATACTGTAATAGTCTCGATGTGATTGTGAAATTGATGAATATTTCTTTAGCTTATTGTGGATTATGGGACTAGACTTGAAACTCTTGCTTAGTGATTAATCCTTTTTTGCGATGAAAGGAGTAGTGAATCGGAGACTAGGCAATTGATCTTGTTGTAAATAATGTAACTGTTGATGTTGATATATTATTGATAGTGTTACGTGATTTGCATTGATATGAATTGCGTTGTGATAGTGAACACTATCATTTTCTCATTATTTGTGTGAACATGCTTATGTGCATCGATTATGAAACACTATGATGAGACACTTTGATGATTATACCGATGGGAAATGGTTCTGGCAAGTGATGATTATGCCGATGGGAAATGGTTCCGGCGAGTGATGATTATGCCTATGGGAAATGGTTGATGCGATGCTGATGGGAAATGGTTCC
Organism: Solanum appendiculatum; assembly: GCA_018342035.1. Lineage (NCBI taxonomy): Eukaryota > Viridiplantae > Streptophyta > Magnoliopsida > Solanales > Solanaceae > Solanum > Solanum appendiculatum. The sequence goes on along the minus strand of JAGDQO010000399.1, from coordinate 1,053,940 downwards.
GGCGGATACATGGTCCATGTGTGACCCCCATGGGTTCCGGTATGAGATTCTGCGGATGTGTATCATAGGACAGACATGCATCACTCTACTTATCATTGCATTGTGTTACTCTTGATATTGTGATGCCGAGGTTTTTGCAGGCGATATTGTGATGCCGAGCTTTCTGCCAGCGAGAGTGTGATGCCGAGCTTTCTGCCAGCGACTGTGATGCATGCATGAGCATTGCATGTGCATCAACATTCATGCATATTATTGTGTGTTGAACATGATTCTTGTGATTGACTTTTTGATTGCTTGCGAGTTATGACTTATGTTTCTAAATTGTGATTGTGGAGTTGTGTTTATGCCTTCTGACTCTAGAATTGATATACTTGATACTGATGGGAGTTATTTCGGTGATGCTGTTGAGCCGTTGTTGACCTTTGTATTACATGAACTATGTAGTTTAGGTTGGGCTAATTTCTGTGCAGGTTGTAATTACGGAGGTTCAGTTGGGAGTAAGGGAGTTCGTGGATTTTACTAGATTTGCCTTGCTTTGTTAGTTGATTTGCTGGGTAACGTGTTGTTTGGTACTCACCCTTGCTTCTCCACTTGTATAGGTCCAAGCTAGGACCGTGATCTAGTTCTCTGTTCTTCTTACTCCGAGGCTTTTGAGGAAACTTGGGAGGTAGCTGTTCGATGCTGGCGATCTCTCTCGACCCTTTTATTTATGCTTTGTTTGTATTTGAGACACAAAGACATGGGGACTTGTAATTTCATTCAATTATGTGTTAGTGGCTTGTACAATGACAACCAGTCTTGGGGAGGATTGCTTAAGTTTGAAGTCTTCCGCTTATATTATTTTCTTTATGTTGCTTTATTTTTCGCTTGTTGGGCTTAGGCTGACTTATCCTGGTGGTATAGGAAAAGTGCCATCACACCAGATTTTTGGGTCGCGACACTTAAAACCTTCTTAAAGGTTTTATTAGAACCCTTACCCGAATATTTAAGTAAAAAATTTCTATTAGTTATTTTTGTTAAAAAGTTGCTTAATTTTTTTTCACAAATTAAGTGACGACTCTTTCAAAACCAAAAACTTGTCATGAAAAAGTCCATGTTCAAAATTAGAATATACATATGTCCAGGTCCTGTTACTCGTTGAAATTATGGAGCTCACCCGCGTATGCAGCTCCCTGACCCGACCTACTCATCACAAATGCGACGCCAAATACAACTCGGTCCCAATAGGACCTTCTTTGCAAATACGAAGAAGAAACTAGTCTGCACCAGAAACCAGCAACATAAAATCCATCCAAATTCTCAAAAACAGACCCTCAAAACTTGTTTGAAACCTCATGAACACAAACCAATAATGACAATCAATCATAAAACACATTCTGGACTTGTTGGAATTATATATAAAATGTTTAATCAAAGGAACAAGGGAAGACACCAACCTTAAGCGGATTCACATCATAGGTACAAGAAATAAGGATAAAGATCACTTCGGTCCACAACAACCATCAAAATCTCCAGATCTGGACGCATCCCCTCCAGCACCATCAAACAAGACACACTTACAAGAGCTCAATCAAGAACGGAGAAAAAAGAGCTAGAATTGATGAATAGGAGTTGCCCGCGGCAAAAATGAGGAGGAAGCTTCGAGACTTTCCACTTTCCAATTTCAATTTGGGAACATATTTACCTTTAGTGTCTCTTTGGAAAGCCACTTGGTAATTGGAATGGTGTAATTACTAAGGTAGTAATTATCAGCCTAGTAATTACACAGTCTAGTAATTACGCTGACCTATTTGTTTGTCACAATGTAATTACAAGTGTGTGTTTGGTTCCATAAGTGCAGTCATAAGGTTATATTAAATTTTAAGAATAAAAGTTAATTATCTAAAATTTTAAAAAATTATTAGACAAATAAGAGCCTTTATAAATGATATTAAATTAAATATTTAGGATATATATATTATCTTTTGAAAATATATTACTTAATAAACATATGTTCTTAATTAATATTATAAAAATAATTGCTTTATATTTTTCAAATTAGTATATTTTAATTAAATTAATCATAAAAAAATAAAAGTACAAGATTTGTATGAACATCATGAAATGGGCGTTTAACAAAAATGTTAATATTATAAATATAATGTCGTAAAATTATTAAAACATTTGACAAAAAGATAATATATCAAGTCTAAATAAAAACTAAATGACTTACAATGTGAAATATCAAGTCAATACTACTAACTCAAATGAAACAAAAAATCTAACATACGTTCTAAATTCAAAACAAAAAATTATCATAATACTCTTATGCCAAATTTTAACATAACATACATAAGTATGATTTAAAAGAAAAGAAAAACGTAAGTCCATAAGACCATAGCCTTATTCAATAATGAATTCTACTTTAATCTAAAAATTAGAATACTAACAAAATTTTAATGAAAAAAATCAATAATACGAAAAATTGCATGGAATCAAATGAAGTAAAGGTTGAGAAAGAGATGGAAATGATATATAAATAATATAAATAAAAAAATATATTTGTAGAAAATATTTGAATAATAAATAAAATAAAATATAATATAATCTTATGATTACACCTGTGCAACAAAACATGACAATTGTAATTACAATGTGACAAACAAATAGGTCATTATAATTACTAGGTTGTGTAATTACCAGGTTGATAATTACTACTCTAGTAATTACACCAATTCCAACTACCCGTGGGCTTTCTAAACAGGCCGTCTTTTCTTTCTATGTTATTTACTTTATTGCAAGACTTTTTGATTTCAATAAAATAGTCACTGGCACCTAGACCAACTAACCTTATTTTTTGAAAAAAAAAAATGCTATAATTCTTAGTGTATCTTATAATTTTTTTCCCCTAAAAATGAAGTTCTATTAATGTTTGATTTTATAATTTGGCCCAAAAATAATCTAAAAATTAATTAGAAAATTTTTAAAAATTTTTTGAAAAATTTCACATGACCAAAAAATCTTAGTGATAGATGAGTGTATCTCACTCTCTAAGAATGAGATCATGTAGGGGTCAAGACTATCAAATAGCCAAAGTCGTAGGGTTAATTAAGATTACTAATAATTCGAGGGGTTTTGATTAAACACACTAATTTTAGGGGTATTCTGTCAAATATCATTATGAGGATTAAAATTTACTTCGGATCTGTGATTTATGAACCTATTTTTTTCTTATTAGGATGATAAAATAAATGCACCAATACCAATAAATAAAGTAAAACAATCAACATATTTTTGATACATCCATAATCCGAATAAAAGTTGAGTTGACTTCAAACTCAACTCCCCCTGCCTCTTCTAATTTTTTTCTCATTATATAAATACTCCTCCTCTCCCTAAAATGACGAACATGAAAGTAGTATAAATGCAGGGACAAAATAGGCAGTTGATGCACCAATGCATTTGTTGTGAAAGAAACTTTCCTTCACGCCAAAACATATCAACTCAAACAAGCTAAGGAGTCACTTCAAGATTGACTAGATTAAATGAACCCCCAAAGAAAAGTGGTTGTACTAGTTTTTTTAATAATCGCTAGCAGTAGAAGGGTTCTACTACCAACTAATTAATTCTCCACTAACAAGAACAACATATTTTTTCTGATGCAACATATGATGTCTATTCAACAAATGTTCATCAATTGCCTCCGACTCTAGCTTCGACTAGCAGATGTCAACCATGGCCCCCTAGGAATGATTTGAGGTTTGTGATATGAAAACTCTCACTAGGTTCAGGGATCGTCTTACAAAAAATTATGACAATGTCATTTTGATTCTTGTTGATATGTAAATGACTTCTTCCTCATTTTTCCTAAGACGAGCCTTGATCCTCGATAGAATATTCATATCACAATGTCTCAAATGATGCCTAGAGGTCCATGGTTAACGTCTGCTATTCGAAGTTGGAGAAGAGCGCAATTGAGGACCGTTTGTTGAATCAACTTGTGATGTTGTTGTAGAAAAAATCTATTGTTGATGTTGATGTGGAATTTGTGAGTTGATAGTAGAACCCTATTTTTGTTCTTTTCTTGGAAAATAGCTCAACCAGTTTTTTCTATTGGGGGGGGGATTTAACCCAACCATTCTTGAATTGACTCCTTGTATGTGCCGGTATTCCTTGGCTTGAAGAAAAGTGTTTTTGTAAAACACATGCATTGGTACATCAATATTCCATGTTTCTCATTCTATCCCTACATTTTGTTATTTACATATTCATCATCTTAGAGAGAGGGTGAAGAGTGCATATTGTAATCATATAAGATTTATTAAATATAAATTTACAAATGATTAAGATATATTAAATTCAAGATATATAAATCCAAATAAATATTGTGGATTGATATAATTGAGTTAATTATTTAAGTCCAATAAATATGAATTTAATTAAAGTATAAATTAATTGATTTGGGCTACAATAGATAAGCCCAGTTTGCTAAGCCCAATGTCATTTCATCCTAGGGGCCCAGTTTGGTCCACATGTCAAATGACGTGGCATGCCAAGTCAAACAAAGAAGCCAATAAGATCATGCCATGTGTCAAAATGACAAGCCCACTTTGTAAAGCCTATGTGCCATGTCACTTAAATCTGATTGGCCGAAGGAAAACCTGTTCCTATCACAACTCCTCTATTCCACAACTATAAATAGAGGTCCTCATAATTCAGAAAATGGACCAAAAATTCTAAACAAGAAGCTAGAGAAAGCTCGTGGATCAAGCACAATAGATTTCTCTATAATCTACAAGTTTAAGAAATTCAAGCATTCAAGTTCAAAGAATGATTAAGATCAAGACCATTAGATTCAAGAACAAGCCCGAAGCTCTTGAATTCAAGTAAAAGTCAAGATCAAGATAAAGTTCAAGTTCAAGTTCATCAAAGATTCAAGAACAAGCTCTAAAGCCCTTGAAGCCAAGATCAAGTTCAAGACTAATTCAAGATCAAGCCCAAGAGCCCTTGAATTATTTCTGAAAAGACGAATCAGAGGAATCATAGAGATTGAAACACTTGTTCTTTGAAATTAATAAATACGATTGTTCGATACTTTTCCATTCTTGATTATTATTTTCTCGACGCGAATTTTACTGTCAACAAATTCTGACACGCCCAGTGGGACAATCTCTACCTCTCATCTCAACTTTTCAAGCACCAAAGAATATTGAGATGACTTTCAAAAACGTCAACTCTCAATCAACTGCCTCTAAGGCCACTAACTCCAAATTCTCTACTGAAGTTGAAGTAATCCTCGGTGTTACCTTTGGAAGTTTCAGAGTTGTTACGAGGAGCAAAGACGCTATGCTAGGACAACAAATACTTCAAGTGTCGTCCACATCAACTCCTATTTTTGGGTCTTCGACTCTAAAAGGATCAAGGTACTTCACAAATGCTTTAGAAGGAGGAAGCAGTGTTGCTTAAATGATCAAGAAGACCTTAGCTCTACTTGAGCAATCTGGTTCCAAGAACTCTAACACAAAGGAGAACTATGATTCAAACAATGAATCTTCTCCACATGCATCACGTAATGTGAGTCCGTTGAAGATCAACTTGCGCGACAATGCATGCTACTCTGCTACATCCCCAATGATCATGAAAGCAATGGTAACTGTTGCTTCTTTCACTGAGGAAGAACTTTCAAATCTAACAAAGTTGGTTGAAGGATTGACCAAGCATGTACAACACCAAGAGTTTTGAATTGATAAATTGATGGATAGGGTGGAAGGCCTTTTAGATGGAGAAGCCAGTCACGTGCCTGGAAAGGGTGTTGACATTAAAGAGATCAAAAATCCTGTGAAGCAAGCACCGCTTATCAAGGAGATGTTAATTTCTTCTCAAGGAATGATGCCACTGGATCGCTTGAAGGAGTTTATTAAAGGCACAATGAAAGATAAGTATGACGTCTCCACCAAGTCTTCTCACATTTATGCCAAGCCATACACTACAAGAATTGATAACTTCAAAATGCCTGTTGGTTATCAACCTCCCAAATTTAAACAGTTTAAGGGTAAATGAAATCAAAAGCAACATGTTGCACACTTTGTGGAGACATGTAATAATGTTGTTACTTATGGAGACCATTTTGTCAAGCAGTTCATCCGCTCTCTCTAAAAGAAAATGCCTTTGATTGGTATACGAATCTGGAGCCCAATTCTATCGATAGTTAGGAGCAACTAGAGCATGGGTTTCTTAATCTCTTCTATAGAACAAGGCGTACGGTGAGCATGGTAGAACTCACGAATACTCACCAAAGAAAGGATGAAATAGTTATAGATTTCATAAATCAATGGAGAAACGCGAGCCTAAATTGCAAAGTTAGGTTTATTGAAGCTCCTGGAATAGAAATGTATATCCAAGGAATGCACTGGGAGCTTCTTTACATCTTACAAGTAATAAAGCCTAAATCCTTCGAAGATCCAGCTACTTGCGCTCATGATATAGAGTTGAGCATGTCCTCTGCAGGAAAAGATATGTCGTTTGTCCATGATCCTTGCAAAGGAAGGGAAAAATAGGAACCCAACAGATGGAGCAAATTTGTGCCCAGGAATGACAACAAAGAATCTATGAATATCAATGCGTCGCCCATAAAGTTCACTACGAAGGAAAGCAAGAAGCAAAGTGTGAAAATGACTTTCCAAGCGTGTTCAAATCAAAAGTCAACACTGAGGGAGATGTAAGAAAATGAATACCCCTTCTTGGATTCTGACGTTTCTGAGATTTTTGATGAGTTGCTCGAGTTAAAGCACATTGAGTTGCTAGGGATAAAGAGACCTGATGAAGCTGAAAAAATTGATGACCCAAATTATTGCAAGTATCATACACTTGTGAGTCACCCTCTTGAAAAATCTTGTCTTCAAGGATAGTGTTATGCGATTGGTTAACAAAAAGAAGTAAGTGAAACCTCACCAAAGGTGCCTCCTACTTACAAAGAAGAAACGACAAGTGAATCCTCACCAAAGAGTCCTCTTAGTGACGAAGAAGAGACAACGAGAGAAATCTCATTAATGATGTCTCCTTCATCTTCTGAAAAGTCTGTTGAACCTTCTTCCTGGAGAAGTACATGCGTGTGATACAAAAATCATATTTACATAAAATGATCTTCTATTTGGTGAAATGCTATATAATCGTCCTTTGTATATGGAAGGTCACATGCTAGAGAAGAAGATAAAAAGAATTTTAATAGACGAAGGATCTTGAGTCAAACATTCTGCCTATCCACACATTGAAGGAACTTGGCATCACTACTGAAGAACTTAGTGAAAGTCATTTGTTGATACAAGGATTTAATAAAGGGGGACAGAGGTCCATAGGCTCTATCAAGTTAGAAATCCACATGGAAGATTTGCGATCAAGTGCATGGATGCATGTGATCGATGCAATGACTTCATACAATATATTGCTTGGTAGGCCTTGGGTACATGAGAGGAAATTGTCTCATCTTTTTACTATCAATGTTTGAAGTATCTCGAAGGCAGAATTGAAAGGAAAATAGTTGTGGATGATAATCCTTTCACCGAAGTTGAGACACACTTCGTCAATGCAAAATTCTATTTGAAGAATTATGTTGTCAAGGGAGCGAAATATAATGACATCAAATCAATCAAGTCTGGTAAGATCACAAGCAAAAGAATTGTGTGGATGTCGAAAAGGTATAGGTTGACACTAAAGAACCTTGCCCTATTTTGAATAAAGGGAAGATCATGTCTTCAAAGAAGAAGCTGACTTCTGTACTTCGCTACGTTCCAAAGGTGAAGAAAGAAGAAGGTCAATCAACTAACCTTAAAAAAAATGCATTAAGAGGACTAACTCTTCCTATCAGACAGATTGATGCAATAAACTTGTCTTCAAAGCTACCGAAAAAGTCAATCTCTCAAAATCAAGTGCGAGATGTGGCACTCCCTACAAAATACACAAGAGAAGGCTTTGATCCCAACGCTTACAAGTTATTTATGAAGGCCGAATGCAATCCCAATGAGCCATCAAGTTATGAAAACTCCTATCGGAATATACAACCAAGCAAACACATGAAAACTTAGGCTATAGCCAACCGCAACCAGTTAGCATCTCTATAAGAAGGGCAAGAAATAACTATATCACTGTATAAGATTAGGTCATTGCTTCCAACAAAAGGCTTTCCATCTTTGATTAACTTTAAAAATCGACTGCAAGAACTTCCGTGTTTGAGAGGTTAGTTCCATTGAAGAAGAAGAATAAGAAGCATCGGAGAAGTTATCTAAGAGTGACAACACTGGATTTACCTATGATCTAGAAGGATTTCAAAAGTTTGATCCCTTCTAGAATGAGGTGATGAGTGGAACTAATGGTTTCTTGTAAAGAGGAACTAAAGGAAAAAACTCATACTGTGGTTTACACTAAGGAGCATGAGGAACAAGAAGAAAGTGAAGGCTCCTCATATCATGTTACGATCCAAAATGAGCACGATACCTTGTCTCAAACAAAGACTGATAAAGAGTTGGAAGATATTATCTAGTGTTATCACATATCTATCAATGACAATGATCCTCAAGAAGAGGAAGATTCTAGAGATGCTCCACCAGAACTTGAAGAAGGAGTGAAGACAACAATAGATCCTCTAAAGGAAGTTAACCTTGGCACTAATATAAGGGTTTGCCCCCTTATTGACCCATCAATACTTCGTGCAAGTTAGAAGTTTGATGAAACACAATAAAATACTTATAGCCTTAAATTTCATGTGACATATCAAGTGGGAACATGTGGGTTTTTGAAACTCATGCAACTGAAGAATATGGTTCTAAGCGCCTACGTACCTCAGTGAAGAGGATCAAGTCACAACGTAGTTCTGGGAGAGTATTTTTTTTGTTGGGGTTCCGTACAAAGTTTATACTCTTGCAGGCTAGGAACGTGTCATGCAGTTTAGGCTCGTACCTTAAGGAGCATCATCTTACTTCAAGGATAGTACCTCTTCAAGAATTTTTCATTCATAGTACCTATCCTCACGCCATCTGCATCAACAAGCTTGTAAGCACCATTTGAATATGCTTCTTGTACGACATATGGTCCATCCCACTTTGAGGTAAATTTTCCCCAAGACTTATGCGAAGTGATGATGGGTCTTCTTACTGCGAGGACTTGGTCTCTAACTTGGAAGCACGTCAAGCGAATCTTCTTATTGAAAGCACGAGATAGACGAGTTTGATAACATTTAAGATTTTGTTGAGCTTCTAGTCTATTTTCATCAAGTGCTTCTAACTCAACAAGACATAGTCTAGCATTTTCTTATTCAGTGACCCCTTCTGGAATAGCAAGTCTTAAGGAAGGTATTTGATGCTCAAGTGGTAGGACTGCTTCAACTCCAAAAGCAAGTGAATATGGTGTTGTCTGATTCGGTGTGCAGTATGTCGTTCGATATGCCCATAAAGCTTCTTCCATTCTTTCATGCCAATCCCGTTTGGTCTTGGAGACAACTTTTTTCAGAAGGTTACGTAGAGTCTTATTGAATGTCTTAGCTAGGCCATTGCCGGCAGCATGATACATAGAAGATTTGCGCTGCTTGAAGCCAAAGAGATCTCAAATCTTGTTTATTAACTTGTTATCAAACGGCTTGCCATTGTCTATTATTATGTAGCGAGGGATGCCAAAGCGATAGAGGATATTCAATCAGATGAAATTCGCAACATTCTCTTTCTTCACTTCTTTAAGAGAGACAACTTCGACCCATTTTGAGAAGTAATATGTTGCAACCAAGATGTACAAGTGTCCACCAGAAAATATTGGTAGTGGTCAAACAACATCCAATCCTCAAGCACCAAATGGCCAAGATGCGATAGTTGGGTGTAATACTTTGGGCGGCTGATGTATGACATTCACATGAAATTGGCAGGCCTTACACCTTCAAGCATAGTCAAAGCAATCTTTCACTATGGTTGGCCAGTAATACCCCATTCTCTTTATATGAAAGTGGAGCTTTCGTTTGGATTGATGTGATCCACGTACTCCTGAGTGTGCTTCTTGTAGAGCTTGGATTACTTCATCTTCTCCAAAACATCACAAGATTACTCCCTCAAATGATCTTCTATATAATGTGTCCTTGTAATAAAGGAAGTGAGGTGCACGACGACGAATGTCAATCCTTCTCCTTGGGTTTTCTTGAAGTATCCCATAATAGAAATAGTCGGTAATGGGTTGTCTTCAATCTTCCTTCGCGGCTTCAAAAACAACTACGATATAGTCAAGCTCATTTTCTGTATATTCATCTTCATTTGGTGGTAGTACTACCCATTTTTTGCAAATAGTAACTTGTGTCCGATCAAGAAGGGTTAGCGTTGAAGCTAGGGCAGCCAATGCATAAACTTTCATATTTTCCATTCTAGACACATGTTGGAGGGTTACATCTCCAATCCATCCTATCAACTTTGAGCATAATCATGATAAGGGGGCAATTTGGGCTTCTTCACTTCATAACTTCCCAAGAATTGATTGATCACCAACTGAGAGTTACCAAAGCTTTGTAAGTGTAATTGTTTCATGTCGACGGCCATTTCAAGTCCATGTATTAACACTTGGTATTTAGTCACATTGTTGGAGCAATGTTGTTTCAAAGTAAAGAAAAATGGTTGAATTTCTTCTTGTAAAGTGATGAACACCACCCTAGCGCCAACTACGCCACGATGTGCAGCCCCATCAAAGTACATTTTTCAGGAGGTTGAACTTCAATAGAAATTACATCTTCATCAGGAAGCTCATCTGTTAACTCCCAATCATTTGGTATCGGGTGATCTGCCAAAAAGTCTGCTAATGTTTGTCCTTTCATAGATTTATGAGGAATGTACATGATCTCAGGGAAGTACACAATCTAAAACTATTGGAATTGGAGGTACCATATTGCTAGTCAGTCACTAAGGACAATTTTCAACATAACAAACTTGACGGGATTTGCTCTAGAAATAAGGCGAAGAACGTGAGCTTGAAAATAATGCTTTATCTTTTGAATTGAGAAAACTAGCGGCAAACACAAATTTTCAATTGGCGAATAGTTCATCTCATTTGGTGTCAACGTTCTGCTCAAGTAATAAAGAGAGTTTTCTTTGCCTTCACTATTCTCTTGAGCTAACAGGGCTCCTACAAACCTTTCTTGTGCCACAATGTAGAGTATCAATGGCTTTCCGGATATAGGGGCTGCTAGAACTAGAGGTTTTGCTAGATCCGATTTGATAATTTTATAGGAATTGCTACATGTTTGGTCCCAATTGAAAGGGGCACCTTTCTTCATGAGATGAAAAAATGGTTGGCATGTTCCCGCTAGATTTGAGATGAACCTTCTCAAGTAGGCTAGATTTCCTTGGAGACTTTTTAACCCATGAATATTTCGAGGCTCGAGCATCTTTGAAATTGCATCAACTTTGGCTTGATCAATTTCTATTCCTGGATATCTCACAATGAAGCCAATGAACTTTCCACAAGTAACTCCGAAGGCACATTTCAATGGATTCATTCTTAGTTGATATTTTCGAGCAACTTAAACACCATTCTTAAATCTTTCAAATGATTGCCCCTCTTTCTCGACTTTACTGCCAAGTCATCAACATAACATTCAACATTTTTATGGAGCAAGTCATCAACATAACATTCAACATTTTTATGGAGCAAGTCATCAAATATATTTTGCATAGCCCTTTGATATGTGGCACTAGCATTCTTTAAACGAAACTGCATCACCTTGTAGCAATAAATACCCTTAGGTGTGCGAAATGCAGTTAGTTCTTCATCTTTTGGTGCCATGTCGATTTGATTATAGCCGGAAGAACCATCCATGAATTACATTGCCTCATAACCAGTGGTGGCATATATCATCAGCTCTGGAATGGGAAGAGGGAACTCAGCTTTAAGGCATGCAATATTGAGATCCCTGAAGTCAACACAAACACGAATTTGGCCATTCTTCTACCTCACAAGAACAATACTTGAAATCTATGTAGGATATTTGACTTCACAAATAAAGTCTGCCTTAATGAGTTTGTTAACTTCATTTTCTATCAATGGAACCAAGTGTGGCCTAATACGTCTTTGGGCTTACTTAACAGGACGAGCACCATTCTTGACTGCCAACTGATGGACTCGTACTTTATGATTCAAGCCAGACATTTCTTTATAACTCCAAGGGAAGACATCCCGATATTCTTTGAGTACATTCATATAAGGGATTTCCTCATCATTTTCTACAAAGGCACACAAGTAAGTTGGCCTTGGGTGAGCTTCTTTAACAAGTATGCTTGAAGTCTTTAAATTTAGCCAAGTATGCAAGTTGAAGTATTTAAATTCTTCAAGCTTGCAAGTTGAAGTCTTCAAATCCTCCAAGTATACAATTTGATGTCTTCATATCCTCCAAGTATGCAAGTTTAAGTCGTCAAATTCTTCAAGTTTGCAAGAGGAAGTCTTCAAATTCTCTAAGTATGCAAGTTGAAGTCTTAAAATTCTTCAAGTTTGCAAGTTGAAGTCTTCAAATCCTCAAAGTATACAAGTTGAAGTATTCAAATCATCTAAGTAGGCAAGTTGAAGTCTTCAAATTCTTCAAGTTTGCAAGTTGAAGTCTTCAATCCTCCAAGTATGCAAGTTGAAGTCTTTAAATTTTTTAATTTTTCAAGTAGAAGTCTTCAAATCCTCCAAGTGTACAAGTTGAAGTCTTCAAATCCTCCAAGTATGCCAGTTGAATTTTTCAAATTTGTCAATTATGCAAGTTGAAGTCTGCAAATCCTCAAAATATGCAAGTTGTTAAATTTTCATGCCTTAAGGTGGACAAAATTGTCCCTTTGCAGCTTAAGTTGGCCTTTTCATGAATTTATCCTTAAAAGGATCTCTAAATTCTTATGCCTTAAGGTGGGCGAAATTGTCCCTTTGCACCTTAAGATGGTCTTTTCACGGATTTATCCTCAAATGGACCTTTAGATTCTCATGTCTTAAGGTGGACAAGATTTTTCCATTTGCATCTTAAGCTGACCTTTTCACGGATTTATCCTTAAAAGGATCTTTAAATTTACATGCCTTAAGGTGGACAGGATTTTTCCCTTTGCACCTTAAGTTGGTTTTTTCATGGATTTATCGTTAAAAGGTTCTTTAAACTCACATGTCTTAAGGTGGACAAAATTGTCCGTTTCCACCTTAAGCTGGTCTTTTCACGAATTTATCCTTAAATGGACCATTAAATTCCCATGCCTTAAGGTATAAAAGATTTGTCCCTTTACACCTTAAGCTTGCCTTTCCACGAATTTATCCTTAAAATTATCTTAAATTTTCATACCTTAAGGTGGATAAAAATTGGCCTTCCACACCTTATGCTTAAGTATTCGGAATCTCATAAAGCCTCAAATTGGTGGTCTCAAGGCAGGGATTTTAAACACATTCCTTCACACCTTATGCTTAAGTATTCGGGATCTTGTAAAACCTCAAATTATGATCTCAAGGTGGGGACATTAAACACATCTCTTCACACCTTATGCTTAAGTATTCGGGATCTTATAAAGCCTCAAATTAGTGACCTAAAGGCAGGGACGTTAAACACATCCCTTCACACCTTATGTTTAAGTATTTGGGAACTTATAAAACCTCAAATCAGTGATCTCAAGGCGAAAACGTTAAACACATCCTTTCACACCTTATGCTTAAGTATTCGAGATCTTATAAAGCCTCAAATTAGTGATCTCAAGGCGGGGACGTTAAGCACATCCCTTCACCCTTATGCTCAAGTATTCGTGATCTTGTAAAACCTCAAATTATGATCTCAAGGCGGGGACGTTAAACACATCCCTTCACACCTTAAAATAAAATTTTTGGTGTTACGATAAAATTTTCCATTGTGTAGCTTCCAATATAAATATTGCTTCGATTGATCTATAAAAATAAAATATAAAATAAAATAAAATAATAAAATACTTGAGCACAAGAATCTCTTTGATGTGAAGATGGATTCCATGATCTCTGAGTGTGTTCTCACAATATGGAGACATGAGGTCTATTTATAGATATAAAAAAAATAGAGGGGTTTTGACTCCTTATTGGATAAGAATTAAGAGAGTTTTTCACAATTAGTCCATATAAATATTGTGGATTAATATAATTGGGTTAATTATTTAAGTCCAATAAATATGGATTTAATTAAAGTTCAAATTAATTGATTTGTGCTACAATAGATGAGCCCAGTTCGCTAAGCCCCAATGTCATTTCATCCTAGAGACCCAGTTTGGTGTCACATGTCAAATGACATGGCATGCCAAATCAAACAAAGAAGTCAATAGGTTCATGTCATGTGCCAAAATGACAAGCCCACTTCGTAAAGCCCCTGTGCCATGTCACTTAAATCTGATTGGCGAAAGGGAAACTTGTTCCTATCACAACTCCTCTATTCCACAACTATAAATAGGGGTCCTCATAATTTAGAAAAGGGACCGAAAATTCTAAACAAGAAGCTAGAGAAAGCTCGTGGATCAAACGCCATAGATTTCTCTATAAGCTACAAGTTTAAGAATTCAAGTATTCAAGTTCAAAGAACAATCAAGATCAAGACCATCGGATTCAAGAACAAGCTCGAAGCCCTTGAATTCAAGTAAAAATTAAGTTCAAGATAAAGTTCAACTTCATCAAAGATTCAAGAACAAACTCTAAAGCCCTTGAATCCAAGATCAAGTTCAAGACAAATACAAGATCAAACTCAAGAGCCCTTGAATTATATCTGAAAAGAAGAATCAGAGGAATCATAGAGATTGTAACACTCGCACTTTGAAATCAATAAATACGATTGTTGCGATATTTTTCCATTCTTGATTATTGTTTTCTCTATGCGAATGTTATTGTCTATACATATATAAAGGAAAAAATAGAAGATATAGGGAGAATTGGGTTAGGAGACAATTAAGCTTTTATTCAGATTTTGAACATATTTGAAACAAAGAAATTAACTAAAACAGACAACATATTTTCTTATACATTCATGATCAGAATAAAAGTTGTCTGAACCCAGCTCCCCCTTTCTCTTCTAATTTTTTTTCATTATATATTAACTCCTCCTCCTATGCTTAAAATGATGATAACGGAAGTAACAAAAATGCAGGGACAAAATGGGCAACATGGTATGTTGATGTACCAATGTATCTGTTATGAAAGAAATTTTTCTTCAAGCCAAGACATAGCAGCTCATACAACGAGTCACTTGAAGGCTGACTTGGTTAAATGAAGCCCCCAAAGAGAAGTGGTTATGCTAATGTTTTTTTATTATCGATAGAAGTAGAAGGGTTTTACTACCAACTAATCAATTCCCAGCAACAACAACAATAGATTTTACTATCGCAACATCTAAAGATGATTCAACAAATGATCATCAGTTGCCTTCATCTCAACTTCATCTAAAAGATTTCAACCATGCCCCTCCCCCCCAGGATTGATTCGAGGCTTTGTGATATAAAAACTCTAGCTAGGCTCAAGACTGGTCATACTGAAGATGAGGAAAATGTCAATTTTAATCTTCTTGATATGAAAATGATTTCTTCATCATTGATAAGATGAGTTGTGAGCCTAGATAAAGTCTTCATATAACAAATCCTCAATTGATGCCTCGAGGGCTATGGTCAACATTTGCTAGACAAAGTTGGAGACAGGCAATTGATAAACATTTGCTCAATCAGTATCTGATGTTGTTGTAGAAAAACCTATTGTTGATGTTGCTGGGGAATTGGTGAGTTAGTAGTAAAAACCTATTGCTATTGTTGACTTGGAAATAACACAAACACTTTTCTTTGTGTTTTTTATTTATAAAACAACCGTTCTTGAACTGACTCCTTGTATGTGCCGCTATTCATTGGCTTGAAGAAAAGATTCGTTTATAACATATGCATTGGTACATAAACAGACCACATTTCCTATTTCATCCTAACATTTTTGTTACTTTGATGTGCATCATCTTATAGAGATAATGAGGGGCATACATATAAAGAGAAAAAATAGAAAAGACGAGGGGAATTGGGTTTGGAGACATTTCAACTTTTATTGAGATTTTGGATGAATTAAAAATTATGATGACTGTTTTACTTTATTTCTTTATTTGGCACTAGTGCATTTATTTTATTTCTCATAAAAAGGAAATTGGGTAGATAAATGACTTATCCGAACTTACTAGATTTTAATTATTATCATGATATTTAATTTGTGAGAATATCCCTAAACTTTGTGTGTTTATTCAAAACCCCTTAAATTAGTAAAAATATTACTTACCCCTCTGACTTTGGCTATTTGATAATCTTTACTCCATGATATCATCATTAGAGAGTGAGGTACACTCACATAGATTTTTTGTTCATGTGACATTTTTATAATAATCTATTTTTTAAAATTTGTACATTATTTTCTATATAAAAAACACGGCTAGAACTTCACTCTTAAGGAAAAAGAATTATTTAGATAAAAATAATGAGACTTTGAAAATTTTTGTTTTACATATTTTCCCAAAAATAAGAAATGCATTCTTGAAACAGATAGTCATATCTATATAAGATAAAATAATATTTATACAGTTATTACTTCTTTATTTTGCAAAACTTTTATTTCACTTAAAATAAAGGAGGTTTAACCAACTATTATAAACGAACAAATTGTTTAGAAGAAAGAGGGAGCAATCATGATGTACCAAGTCACTTAATCTACTTCTCAGGATGTATCAAACAAGCATTAGCAATTGAGACATGGCAAGACAACTCACATCTTTATCTCCACATAAATGATAAGTTAGGGAGCTCAAATCTGAAGAAGTAACAAAGGTATAAAATCATTTAGCATTTATGAAGATTAGTTGAGGCCCTTTTTCAGATGAGATATCATTTCAAATTCATAGATCTTTTAACTACAAGTCATATATAGCTTTATCAATCAGAAGTACACCCAAATTAAGAAAATATAAACTTCAGTCAATGGAAAAGAAATAGGAAGGGGTGGCTCTTTCATTTCATTGATTGAAGTCTAATTAACTAGAAAAATTGATTAAAAAACCAGTGAATTAACTATAACATGAAAGAAACAAAATTTCGGATGAAATCTGTCTTAATATAGTTAAATTTGAAGTCATAATAAAATCTTCTTATCATGACATATGGTATCTAATGAGGAAGGATGTTAGCTCTTCAAATCTTGTTATCGCATTCATATATCAACGAATTCAGTAGTTTAAGTAGACAAAAATATTAAAATTGCAAACTTCTTGAAGCTAAAACAAAATGAAAATATTCTAAAATTTACACTAAGCACAAACAACTAGACAAAAATAGAAATGCAAAATTGAAACTCATATATAGAAATGAATCTATTGAAAGCACAAAAATAAAAAAGAATTTATACAGACAAAAAAATGAATGAAAAAATTAATAAAACTCAAATACAAAAATGAATCTATTCTAAGCATTATAAACTAAAAGAAAATAGGAGAGGAGAGGAGACAATTACCTCTTGCAGAGCAGAACTGGGACGACGACCAAAAATCCTTTTTCCATCTTCACCCACAAACAAAATTAGAAAATCTCAAAATTCTTAGGCCGAACCTTCGTGGGTTCGTGTCACGCAAGAGCACTGCTCTTACACCTAAGAATCCCTAAATTCCCCCCCCCCTCCATTATTCAATGCATAGAGACGGCTATTATATATTTGATTTTTGGGAAAAATCACGCCAAAAAACGATGTGGGACTTGGGAGTTTTTGAATGGAAAAATTATGTAGGGAATATATTATATGACAAAAATTACCACTAATACATTTCCTATTAGATATTTACTTATAATATCGGATTAATTCTTAAATATACTTGAGTACTAATAAATCGATAAATACAATTAATTATTCATGGCTATCCCTAGTTTTAACACACAATCTCTTAATTTTGTCATAACAATTTGTATTATTGATTCTATACAATATTGTAAATTTATTTATTTTAGTATTTATTGTATTATTTTTGTATAAAAAATTGATAAGTTGGTATTAAAATACAATCTCTGAATCATTTCATAGGTTCTCATTATATTTTAATCGAATAATTTTTCGATATTCTTTCCATTATCTTTAAATTAAACAGATTCTCTCTTTTTTGTTAAAGTTTTAGGAATTATATAATTGGTATTAATGCTCCACTTTCTTTTGTGTACATAAGGCCTAATGACTCCTCTTGCATCAGTCGTCATCAAGCAAAAGGCAAGGAAAGTAAATTTGATGGGTCCAAAGGCTTAATATTATCGTGTGACAACAATAACAGTCAAAAACTCTTAGTGCAAGATTTATTTTAATGATAAAAAATTGTGGATCTTTACAGGATATTAAGTTATGAAAAAGGAATGAATCAAGCAAGTCCAAAATAGAGACATAACCAGTGGAAGTCAAATCCTGAAATCGCGGCAATCAAGATCTCACTCAAGGAAGCTCGAATGGCTACAACTACAAGATCCTCAATCAAGGATTTGCAAATGGCTATAAAACAATTGGCCTCAATCAAATCTTAAGAAAAGATGACAATCATCAAGGAGTAAATAAAGAGATCAATCTCACTCAAAGAGGAAGCTGAAGATCTAGAAAAGGAGGTTAAAGATTAGCCTTTGCTTTATTCTTGGAAAGAAGGATTCAATTACCTCTTTCCAAGGAATAATTCTCTTGGGTTGCTATCTCTTCACAAAGAGAAGATTCAATTCGTAACTCTCTATAAAAGCTCTAGTAATGCCAAGGAAAGGACTGTACATTAGGTCTCAATCTTCACACATTCTCTACTCTACTTTTACCAAGCATTGTATTACTTAGTTTCACTGTGTAAACAAAAAAGAGAGGAGAGAAAAACATTGTTGGTAAGGTGTGTATCAAAAGAAAAAGATTGAGTTTAGACATAGGAACTATACTCTAAACTTGTACTCATTACAAAGATTCAAAAGGCTAGAAGAGAACACCCTTGCAACCCAAGGAGACTAGACATAAGTTCCACATAGGATCCTAACCAGTATAAAAACATCCAGTGTCAACTTTATTTTTTGCACTTTCATTTGTAGTATTTGTTCCTGAATCTAATAGTCAACTAGTGAATCTCACGAGTCGACTATTCAAAGAAGAAAACAAAAAAATTGAGGAATTCACCCCCCCTCTTGCACCTTCAATTGGTATCAGAGTCTCGTCTCACTAATCTCTCTTTAACAACAGGTGAGAAAAACAATCATGGCACAATAAATCATAGGCGCACTATTTCAAGAAGGAACTTCTCAGACAAGAACTCCTCATTTCAATGGAAAGCATTTTTCTCATGAGTCGACTATTCAAAGAAGAAAAATTAAAAATGAGCAATTCAACCCACCCTTTACCACCTTCAAAAACGACTAATTAGTGTCAAAATTGAACACCCAAAACACTTTCAGTAGTAGTGGAAGGCCCAAAAACTGTTCCAAGCGAACATAAACTGGCCTTGAGCGTATGATCCAATTCGTCTCACTATTATTGGGGAAAGACCCACATTATTTTATTATGTTGATTGATACTTATTTGAATTCTTATCACAAACTTTTTAATGTCTATATAGATGAATTCCCTTGGGAAAGTTTTATTCTTGCTATGAATCTTTGCTTTTAATAAATGTTCTTACTATCCTTCTTTATTATGAATGTTAATTATAAAAAATTACTTTCGATATTTTCATATGGTTAGTCTACCCTTTTTTTAGAATAAATAATGAACCATGGTTAAAATCTCACTATCTTTGTGTGGATATCAAAATTTTGTTAAATTTAAATCTGTAAGGAATTTACATTATATTAATTTAGGATATATTAGTGTAAATAAATATTATGGATTAGTGTGATTTGATTAAATATTTAAGTCCAATAAGTACATTTTTAATTGAAGTTCAATTTCATTGGGCTCACCCGTAAAATTGGATGAGAAATGACAAGCCTACGTTGCCAAAGTCCAAGATGTCATCTCATTCTACAAGTCCAATTTGGTATCACATGTCAAATGACGTAGCATACCAAGTAAAGTGAAGGAGCGAATAGGATTATTCCATGTACACATGAGATAGTATGCCTAGACAAATCAAAGACAAATAAAAATGTGTCACATGAGTACAAGTGATATGTTTTGACCAATCAACTATAATCATGTCACTTAAATCATATTAGACGGAGGAAGCCTGTCCTCATCACAACTCTTCCATTAAATAACAATAAATAGGGGTCCACATCTTAAGAAAAGACACCAGAATTTCAACAAGTAGCCAGACAGAGCTCGTGGATCAAACACTACAGATTTCTCTACAACCTACAAGTTCAAGCATTCAATAACTCAAGTTCAAGAAACAACTCAAGAACAAGACCACCAAATTCAAGAATAAGCTCAAATGACCTTGAATTAATGTATATGTAAAGATCAAGTTCATCAAGATTCAAGATCAAGCTTGAAGGCCCTTGAATCCAAGTACAAGTCATGAACAAGTCCATCAAGATTCAATATCATGCTCGAAAGTGTCACAACCCAAAATATCAGGTCATGATGGCACCTACTAACATCCCACCAGTAGGTAAGTCAAGCCCATAACCCAGAACCAGAAGCAACGAGCTATCACATGAAAGAGGAGAATGCGAAGAATAAATAACAAATAGAGAACACAAAAGAGAGAGAGAAACATGATATAAATAAAACACCCCACGAGAAGGTAAATATAAATAGATACAGAATTATCTCTGAATACAAAATAAAGATTGGTCTAGTAACTAGAGGGAGATTGGAAAATCTGAATGCCAGGAGCTCACCCTATGTCTCCGAGCATAGCTGTTATGCACGAGGTACATGTGAACCTTGAGAACGCATACTATGATCTGTAAGGTGTAGAGTGTAGTATAAGTACTAGAAAGCGGTAATTAATAGGCATAGGCTGACTGAGCTTCAAATACAAAGAAAGCATAAATAGCGGGTAAACAAAAGGAATAAATAGTACAAGTAGCTAAAGAAGAAATGTCGTGCAATAAAAGTAAATAGAGACAAAGGAATAAGAGAAAAAAAGTAGGTAACTGAGGCAAGGGAACATATCTGGATGCGCTAGCCCAACAACCTAACCATAATAAGATTCTACTACGGAAGTCAACTAACTAAAGATATACTAATGGTAACCACCACTACACACCATATCAGCCAAAGGGCCAATCCAATCCAATCCAATCAAATCTGGAAGTACCGATATAGGTGGAATCAAAGGGGACAAATCTAAGCTAATTGTATACCCAACTATCAAACAGATAGAAAATACACAATTATAATCAAATAATAACCTAACTGGATCCCTATAAGCCTGGAAGGTACTCAACAACGAACATAACCCAACCAGCCTCCCATAAGATTAACAGGTGCAAACAACTACCGATTATATTGGCGATATGCAATGAATATGAATGCAAGTTATGCAATAGAAACCAATAGTGTCAATAGTACCAAGGGCCACACAAGAAAGTATATACACCTACCTTATTTCCCCGACGCACAAGGTACCCTTTGTGGACACTTCTCCTCCTATTCAATGTGTCACACAGACAGAGGGATCCATAGGGGACTCGAGAAGTCTGTATATACTGCCTGGTCCTGATTTAGGGCCATCATAATTGATCCCCGTGGATCTACTCCATCATGGTACCGAAGATGTATATATATAAAATCGAATCAGTATAAAATGGATCGGCAATTCATCCAACTGATCAAATAGAAAGTGAGTACATTCTCGATGCCTCTAGTATCTCAAAGATTCATTTATCAATGTAGTAAATGTGGTACGAATCCCATCAAAATCACCTTTAAGAGTAAAAAGGAACAAAATCCTACTTCCTTGAAAATGGCAGTGAAAACCATTGCATGTACCTAGATTGTACCACAAAACACATGAAAATGAGTACCAATGCTATGCATGCCATCACCAACATCAAAAAAATAGCATTTATACACCCTCAAGAACATAATTGGCATCACAGAATTCCCAGAGCATATAGAATTAACCTGGAATCTAGTGGGTCCTCGAAAAAGTCCTCGGGCCCAAGAATATTCCATCATACTCACAATAATATCATAACATGCTCACCAAAACTCAGGAAACAAAGGAAAGTATGAGGAATCAAACAACCAAAAGAGTAACTCAAGGATCTCAACCTTTACCCTAAGGTGCTACTCGAGTAAACACTAAGAACAGCTAATGCCAACCTATGTCTATAACAACCCACTAAGGTTACATAGCCTAATCTGAGATAAGGATCAAAATCAAGTCTAAAGGGTCTACTTGGGGCTAATTTCCGCAAGACCAAAGCATACCACTTTTCATGCACTTGCAGAGGGTACTAATCCATTGCAATTACTACAAGGAGCAACGATATTACCTAAGGATCAATAAAACTCATTCTAAGGCACTTACATTGCCTCACTATCCTAACACATCAGACATCAAGTCTGAAGAAGTTAATAATACTAAACTAAGCCATAAACAAGGAGTTACAAGCCTAGACTAAGGATTTCACAACATTATAGTAGCCTATGGCTCCTTTGAGAATCAATAAAATAAGAATAAGGAAGAACTCCTAAACCTGCCACATATAATTCCAACCCACATGTAATCAATACTAAACATTATCTCATAGAGCACAATCTAAAACAAAGTAGACTCTACTATACTTGGAAGGTGAACTACAATATTTTGAATAGTCCATGAGCTGCCCGCGTCTTCTCCACACACTCCGAATGCCACAATACTATCAATACCAAAAACTATGTGTTACTACGAGAAAAATGGTACCCATGTCACAATAATATAACCAGGGCCCAAAATCAAGTAAAAATGAGGCCACGAAACCCGTTCACCAAAATTATAAATTGAACCCATCACTAGGTCCTAATAGCTCAAGGAACTTATGCCCAAAGGTTAGGAACAATCCCACCTCTAAGATCCACTCAAAATAGCCCATGATCAGAAAACTTTTGAGACAACAAATTTGGATCAAAAGGAGGGGATTCGATGGAAAATTATCAGATAAACACAATAGAATTAACCCCAAAAACGTCCCTAAGCAAAGCCCCGTTCAATTTCCAGCAATACACACTGATCTCTTGTAAAACCTCATATTCGAAAAGAAACACAATTTCTTATTTTTCAGGTCTGGTGCTAGTACTGACGGAAGCTACCTACGGACCGTAGGTCGACTTACGGGCCGTAAGTTGGAACCGTAGGTGGTAAGGTGAATTTTTGAAATGTCAAGTTTCAGGATCCCATTGACGGTTCACCAGGATAGCCCGTCACTCCTTAAATGAGTCGTAGGTAGGTCTCGTAGGTCTCCTAAACTTGTCGAAATTTTAAGGGTCCAAGGTTGGACTGACGGTTGGTATGTACAGTCCGTCAATGGACCTACAGACCATACATGGGGTCCCATCATTTGAAGGTCCAAAGAAATAGTTTCTGGACTTTTCTACGACTGACCAGGACGGTCCGTAGTTGGACCTACGGACTGTAGGTTTGAGTCCAGTAGTTATTTTAAGGGCTTTTTGATCTTTTCCCTATTTGATCTATTCCTATTATAGGTCGGTTAAGCTCTAATCCTAGGCCCTATATAAGTCCTCTAAGCCTAATTCTCTCACTTTCTAATCACTTTTCAAGGTTCCCAAAATCCCTCCAAGTTTACCCAAATATATCTCTCTAGAAGATTGAAAAAGAAGAAGGTTCTAGGGTCCATTCAAGTCTCCTAACTTCACCATTGATTTCAAGCTTTTGGCATCAAGTTATGATAGCTTTCACCTATGGAGTCATTTCCTCCGCAGGGTTCCTAAATTCTCCAATTTGCAAAGCTAGAATTCTCCAATTGAAATTAGGGTTTTCTTCTATTTCATGGGTTCTTTCCAATTATGATCTAATTGAGGTTGTTTATGCATGAATTGAGTTAATTCAATGATTTTAAGATGACATTATATGAGCCCATGCATGATTTATGATTTTCAAGCTATGATTCTATGATGAAGTTTATGAATGATCAAAAGATGAGTTTTATGAAGATACGCATGTTCAATTATGAAATTTATGAAGAATTAAGTTGCTTTGAGAGTGGAGCATTGTTATTGTGGTTGTTGTGAAAGGTTTTCTCACATATAACTCAAATCATGAATGTGAAAGGTTATTCTCACATAAAGGATTCATGTCTATTGATGATAAGATAAGTTATGAATTATGACTATTCCGTGGAAAGTATGCTTAGCACCGAGTTGATATTGAGGTGGAAGCTCTACCGCTAGTAGGGGTCGGGTTTCTAGAAGCAATCTCCTTGTCCCATAACTATGTGCCACCATAGGTTTCTCTTAGATGGACATTAGCTAGTGGATCCACCTAAGCAAGAAACTATGGTTCTTACCTTGGAAAGTAAGGACACCTCTTTTCGGTGTGGGGTAGACACCGGATTCCATGTTTTGCTCACATGGTCTATGTCGGTTAAGGCTCACTTCCCACAATAATGAACTAAGGTTACTTTCTAAAGGCTTTTAAGCATATGTTGTTTTAAGATGATTTCCTTACATTGACCATGGCTTTTATCTCATATTTTCTAACATTCCATCATATGATTTAACTTGGTCATTGTATCTTATGTATAACCCTTTTTGCATGATTTTGTAACCTATATGCATAGTTATCATACTTGGTACATTCTTGTACTAGCGCATACACTTGCCTACATTTTCTCCTAAGTGTAGGATCCGGCTCATCTCCATCCTCCCGTGGCTAGTTCGTTGTGATAGAGACATTGAAGATTTGGTGAGTCCTCATATGTTCGAGGGCATAGCCACATTTACCTTTCATGTCATTTTCATTTAAGATTTGTATGGGTTACGTCCCACTTTCCTTCTCTTCATGTATTAGATGGATTTTGAGACAATGTTTAGACTTTCGCTACTTTGATAACTCTTTTGGATATAAATTGTCTTTGAACTCCTTACTTACGATTATCTTGTATGATGTATGCTAAGTGCCTTGTATAGAGCCTTTCGGGGTCTTGTACGCCATGTCACGTCTAGGGGGTACTTTAGGTCGTGACATCTCCCTTAAATTCGAGCTCTCAAACTAGTTCTACGGAGGAGAAATATATTGGAAAAGGGGTGAAAAATAAGGAATATAACTAACTGCTTAGTCAGCTAGCCTCTGTGAATGCGGGACCCAGGGCGACAAATGTGGAGGTCAAACTTGACCGGGTCAATTATGACCTTTTTCCGAAAATGTGAAGCTGAGGCCAATGAACGTTAGGGTCAAGGCATCTGGTCTCCATGAATGCAACACTAGGCTCGCAAACACGGAGACCAAAATCATTGGCCTCCGCAAAAGCGGCACTAGGCGTCTAACACGAAGCACAAAGGGTGTTGCACCAGAAAGTGCTCCATCAACTTAGCATTTAGAGTTGAAAATACTTTGACGGGGTACTCAGAGTTCGTTCGAAACCCCATGCATGCAAACAAACTATGCTACCCACAAAATTCAATATTATGGTATCAACAGAGATGTTGAAACTTCAATGGAAGCCGTCTCAACAAAAAGAGAGTCCCACACCCAAGGATCTATTTTAGTCATAAGCCACAAGGCTGCTCAAAATGAGTTAGGAAGCCTCGGGAACCAAACCAAAGGTCCTTCTAGACCAAAATCGACGTTTTAGAGCTAACAAAACCATTAAAATTACATTATGAGGGAATTTACCTAAAGTTTTAACCAAATTCAATCACACAAACTTTAGAAGCTCCAAAATAGGGGAACTTGCATAAATTCCAAGCAAATGGTCCAATAACTGAACTATAAGTCTTAGCAAATCATAAATGACTTAGAGACGCTACAGGAAAGATCAAAACACCGAAAAATATTTGGAAAAGGATGAAATAACATGGAGGGTAATTACAACATCCACTACTAATAGGATTTTCATCTTCATAAGTCAAGGAATAGAAAAAGGCGGAAGGCTCAGAAAGATGAAGGTACTAGGTCCACATGCTTTGCTAGCCTTTTAGGCACCCGCTCAGATCGAATTACGCCATCCCAGATCTCAAGCTAGAAGAAAAACTCACTACTATCACTCTAAAACTCAAAACAAATCACCAACTCCTTCCTTTGATACCGACATTCATCCAACCAAACCGAACTGAATCGAATGCTCTAGACTCACCCGGGATATACCAATACAACACAGATACCACATAATTAAGAAAACACAAGACGAGGGAGGCTGCAAACTAACTCATGAGTTGTATTATCTACCTTATGCTACAAGTCCAACACCTCCCAGTCATCAGGAGCATCCAATCTAAATCCTTCCCACATAGTCATGCCTTTGAAACCTCAAAAGAATGGCATGTTCCCTCTAAACATCGAACAGTGGCAAAGGCCAATATGAGCAACTCAGGGTAGGGCAAAAGCCCAAAAATCTATTCCCAATAACTCCCTAAACCAATGACCCATGCTCAAAATGCAGCCTCTCGGAATTGAACAAGCTACTCCAAGGGACGATCTTCCAAAGTTGACAAACTGAACTAAACCCAACCCCTAGGTCTTTCTTCTACCAAAGCAATTGCTAGAAAATTAATATAAGAAGGAAATCTTTGCTATATTTAATACAAGGTGATGCCATGTGCCCACAAACTATCCATTGAGCACAAGTTTGACCTAACAACTCAAATTTAAGGGAAATAGAGCTAGTAGGTAGAGAATAAGCTTAGTCATCCTATCAATAATAACCCAAAAAGAACCAACTCCTAGCAACGAACACTCTATGCTAATCACAATGTCAAAAGCTAACCTTGCATCCTTAAACAAGTTTATAGCCGCTAATTCCACTAATTACTTAGGCTCCATCCTGTAGATGAACCTTCTAAGAAGTCTTCCCTTCTCCAATGGAGGGTGAAGTTTAGAAGCCATAAATAAACAGACCATGCATAAGTCAAATCAAAAGTCTAATCGCGAGAGCTATCAACATAACCATTGTGGGACATAGGCAATGCCAAGGTACAACAAGCAATCACATCTCAAATTCTTGAATAACTGTAACCAAGCACCAAGACCACCATATAGAGATGAATCAAATAGACTGACAGAGTAAACATCAACTTCGCAACCTTAGGAATTGAGAGTAAGGTTAAGGCATAGGACCGAATCAACAAGCTTGAAATATAGCAAAACCATAGAATGCCACACCTCACTTCACACAATTCTTTAAGCAACCAACTTCTCAACAACTAACTAAAAGGACAACAAGCAACAAAGGTAACCATCTAAGTCAAACAAATCATAAATGCCTAACGAATTAATAACCAAATAATGCTCGACTAGCCATCTATCAAGCAAGGATCGACAATAATCAAAGTAAAGCCAACATGCACCAAGATAAAGAGAGTTACTCAACCATTATTCCCATAATAGAAACAAACCAAGCAGATCACCTACTAAAGGAAATCATCCACAAGGGATACACAGAGATACATAGCCCCTAATAAGGATTTCACAATGACCAGAAGATAAACATCAAGGTAAGTAGGCACGTAAGAGTATGAAAACCCTAAATAAACACAACATATGCAATGGAGGGATAAAATAATAAAATCACACCTATACTAGTGATACCTGGAGCCTCCGCCCTCACCTTGCCTAAAGAAGTATATAACTGGTAAAACCTACTCCCAAACTGAGCATCCAATCTACCACCTACAGCACTCAAGGAACCACTTCTAATCAAAGGTGCCACATACCTAATAGGCTGACATAAATGAGTCTACTGCACAATGGTCCTATACCGAGGACACTCTCTAGACCAATGACCCCCCTTGCCACAATCATAAAAACCTGCATAGGCTAAGGTCAGGCGTGGAGAACATGATGAGTTGCCATGGCTACATCTCCTTAACTAAAGACCATCTCCAAAACTCTAGGGACCACCTCTAGCTGACTATACCAAGTCCCTAGGGGCTTGAACCTATTGACCATGTCTCCTACTATGTCTGAATATAGGTCACTCCCTATAATAATGTCCCAACTAATTGCATAAATAACACTTCCCACCAAATGCAAACCGTTTAGACGGCCTGACTAAAATAGAGTGGACCGCCACCAGAATGCCCAAAATGCAAACCCTAAGAAGTCTGACCTAAACTATGTCCATCGTGGGCAACAGGACCTCCCTTAAAACCATCTAGAACTTAAGGTTCTACCATTATGGGTTCGATAGATTGAGAGTGGGGATGACCCTTCTTAAAGTTATCCATGCTGTTAATGTTATACTGATGGTGAGGCCTTTTACCACTACCTTTGTAAGTCTTAAAGAACTCTTTCTCTACTGCCCTCACATGACTAACAACGTAGGGGAAAGTAGACTTGGGTTCTATCAAGTGCTTTGATGCTAGACAGAGTGGTAAAGTCAATCCTCTAATAAACCCTGACTCAAATCCTTCTCGAAAGGAAACAATGTTGGAGTATGTACGACCTACACGAGAAGCCTAATCACGTACTTAGAAACTAACAAAGAACCTTACTAGAGACCTAAAAATCGAGCTCTAGGCTGAAAACCACTCGATGCACCAAAACTACACCTGTGTGCTGTGTATTCTCAAAGAGACTCGGGATCCCCAACAATGGATCTTAAGGAGTCAAGGTGGTCACTAATCCTGTTGGAGCATGGGCTTCCACTAGAATCCCAAGTTTCTTATGAAAATCCCTAACCTCAGGGTCTACCCCTAGTAGAGGCTCTCTATCCTTACAATACACCAAAATCCTAGTAAGATCTGTCAATGTCCCATCCGCATCCATTGGGTACCTCGTGCTATCCATCTAAGAAGAGTAGATTCACAGAAGTATTTTAGTGGTTGATCGACGCAAATGCACATGATAAGGAATCAAGAATGGGATTTACTAAGAATTCCCTATAGTCTCCCAAATGTAGGATACAAACATCTCAGCACCAATCTACAGAACTCTATTAGGTACTTGATCTCGTACCAATGATATTGGTGAACCTAGGCTCTTATACCAATTTATCATGACCTAAAATCTCATGTCCTGATGACACCTACTAACATCCCAACAGTAGGTAAGCCAAGCCTATAACTTGGAACCATAAGCAATGGGCTACCATAAGGAAGGGGAGAATGTGGCAAATAAAGAAAAAATATAGAAAGCAAAAGAGAAAGAAAGAGAAATAAGATACACATTAAAAAACACCCCACGACCTGGTATTAGTCGGCACTCGAGCCATTAATTACAAAAGGTACAAGGTAAATATAAATATATAATGAACTGTCTCTGAACATAAAATAAAGACTGGTCTAGTCAAAATAGAGGGAGAATGGAAACTCAGAACTTCATGAGCTCACCCAAGGTCTCTGAGCCACATCTTTTATGCATGAGGTACACATCAATAGTTAGAACTCATGCCATGATCTTCGGGTCGTAGAAGTGTAGTATGAGTACCAAAAAGTGGTACTTAGTAGGCATAGGCCGACTGTGCTCCTTAGACAAAGCAAGCATAAATAGCAGGTAAAAAGGAATACATAGTACAAGCAGCTAAAGAAGAGATGCCATGCAATAAATGTAAACTAAGACAAAGGAATAGGAGAAAAAAGATAACTGAGGAAAAGGAACGTACCTGGATGCGCTAGTCCAACAACCTAACCACAACAAAATTCTACTACGGAAGTCAACTAACCAAAAATATACTAACAGTAACCACCATTACACACCATATCAACTAATTAAAGGGTCAATCCAATCTAATCAAATATAGAAGCACTGGTATAGAGGGAATCAAAGGGGATAAATATAAGCCAATCGTATAACTAACAATCAAACTGACACAAAATACACAATTATTATCAAACAATAACCTAACTGGACCCTTCTAAGCCTAGAAGGTACACAAAAACAAATATAACCCAAACAGCCTCCATCAGACCGTCAAGTGCAACAACAACCAGTTATAATAGTGATAGGCGATGCATATGAATGTAAGTTATATAATAGAAACCAATAGTGTCAATTGTAACAAGTGCCAAACAACCAAGTATATACACCTACGTCCTTCCCCCATCATGCTAGGTAAGACCCATGTGGACACCCACCCTCTTGTTAAGTGTGTCACATGAACATTGGGACCCATGGGACTTTGGAAGTCTGTATACACTGGTTGGTCCTGATCTATGTATTTCATAGTCGATCCTCATGGATTTGTGATCTTGGGAGTATTTATATGTTTAAAATCCAAGTGAAACCAATATTTTTAGCTGTTCTTAAGAACTAATTTCGTTGTAGTTGTAGTCGTTTAGTGTTGTTTATGTTATTTTAGATAACCAATGTGATTAGGAGTTTATAGGTTGGAAAGAACATAAAATGGGGTATTGATCATAAATAAAAGAAAGGTAGTTAAGGACAAAGTCGATACCAACTGTGCAAGTCACAAGAAAAACAAAGAAGGGAATAAGAGAAGAACCCAACTCTGTATCCACTCTGCATCGCGGAGATAGGATATTAAATTTAGCTTGTGAGAATTTTGAATTTGAGGAGTCTGTATTGGCTCCTCATTGCACAGAAGGATAAACTACAATATAGGTAGGTCCACTTTAACTCTGCGTCGCAGACCTACAACTCAGGATTTTGCCGCGTTTTTCTCAGCTTACAAATAGCTCATTTTTTATTATTATTTTATTCTTTTTCTATTTTTTGGAAGAGAAGACTTGGATGACTTATCTCTGTAATTTCTAGGGTTCATTCCTACTTTTTTCATATTTCAATCTCTTGAATGACCTATTAAAGATTCAAACATTGTGAATCATATTATGAGTGGCTAAAACCCTTTATTCTAGGGTTGTGGCTACGAATGATTGTGTAATATCAAATCTTTAGATAAAGATGGGTTATCATTCAAAGTTGTTATTGTGTTCTTGAGTTTTCTAATTTAATGCTTGATTACCATTAGGATAAATACATTGTCTTCTCTAGAACTCGAGAGATGAATAGAGGGATAGAATGTGGAATATAAGGAGCATGATCTTTCTAGCTCAAAACTTTGGTTGATTTTTATCTAGGATAGAGATATACCTAGTTACCATTCTTGGTTATTAAAAAAGAAGATATCATAATGCTCTACAATTGATCCATTCTATTCTCGCTCAATGATGTAGTTAGAGTGTCAATTATGGTAGGTGATTAGAGGTTGATAGGTCATGATCGTAACATTAATCTTGTAAATTAGTAGCTTGATAACAAATCGGATTCTAAAGCGCGGGATATTATATATGAAGTCTTGCTTAAGTTGCAGCCCTAGGATTCCCCAAGTCATTGTTATAATTCCAAGTGAAACAGAATCATTGCTCATAAAGTTACTTAATTTGAGTATTGCAACTTTTAGTTTAAAACACCAATTATACTCTTTCGACACACTTGCACTAAATTGTAGTTACAAGTGAATTGAATATTTGTTAATCATAAGTCATTTGGGTTGAATAATACGACTCTTAAGAGTAACTATATTACTTGTGTGACCACATACACCTATGTGTGAATTTGCAACCATATTTTTGGTGTCGCTACCGGGGACTTAGAAATTAACTATTATTCTAGGTTATACTTTCTCTTTTTATTTATTTATGTTTTTATATTTTTTTCTTTGAATATTTTGATACTCTTATTGATATGGATGCTTGGGATAGATTGTCGTTGGATGATGGTTATCCTTGTCAGCATTGTGGAGGTTCCCATTTGGATATCAATCGTCATACTATTCAAAAGAGAGGGTTGTGCTCACCTACCAAATATTTTGAATGAAATGTATGTCATAACGTTAAATCAAGCAATTATTGGGAGGCAACCCAATTCGTAGTGTAGCTTCTTATTTTATTTTTTTAGTGTCACTTTTTTTTGTTGTTTTTGTTTTTGAAGATTTAGGGGAAGTCTAAGTACCCAACTTTGAAGCTAAGGAACATGTTTTGAGCTTAAGTGTGGGGTGCGCGCGACCCTTGATGAATGGAGAGAGAACATGTTTTTAGCTACGCCATAGAGGGCCCGAGGGAGTATTTCTCACCCTTCTTCTTCTCTTTTCTATAAATTGCTTTGGGGACAAAGCATGATTTTAAGTGTGGGGTGAAAAATCTTTCGATAATTGTGAGCTTAAGGGTGAATATGCCATATATTTTAATTTTATTTGAAAAATTTTAAAAATAAAAAAAATATTTATTTTTTATTTTATTTAAAAACAATAAAAATACAAAAATATTTTTCTTTATTATTCTTTTTATAGTTTTTAGTGGCATATCTCATCCACCCCTTGATTTTTCTTATGACCTCGGTTCTTTTTCGAGGGGGCGCCCTTTGAACTGGGTAAATTATTTTATTTTATATTATTTGGAGAGAATAGAAAAGACATTTTAGACTTGTTTGATATTAGCAATTTAGGCTTGAGTTGAGTTGTACTTTTCCTTGAGTGCTTGAGCATAAAATCTAAAATAGATTTTTGACACCTAGGCTCATGGTTGTGACTCTTTATATAACTTATTCTTATTTTATAGGTTGTAATGACCATGTCCATCTTAGAATTAGAATTGATCCATCTTAATTGAGACTTTTGCCATGTGTGGTGAGGTTGTTTGCATATATTCCATGTTTTGCATCTTAGTGTAGAACTTGTCTTGCATGTTATTGAAGCGAAATAAAAAGTATTGCTTTTGTTTAGAAGATGATAATAGGCTTTCTTTGATTTATCTTGTAAATTTTAGCCGTTTCAGATATTATATCACTAGTGATCCCTTTAAGCTTGTAGCCTTTTGTTTGGTAGCGTTACATTTATCATGATCCAATTTTTTTGAATCCCTAATTTTTGCACCCTGGTTCCTTGGGCACTGTAGCATAAATTGTGATACAATTATTAAATCTGAAGAAAAGAGATGGTTGAGTAAAAAAAAAAGGGTGACTAATGATTGTTACTTGTGATGAGAAGGCCCTCTTAGAAAGAGTAC
Organism: Solanum appendiculatum; assembly: GCA_018342035.1. Lineage (NCBI taxonomy): Eukaryota > Viridiplantae > Streptophyta > Magnoliopsida > Solanales > Solanaceae > Solanum > Solanum appendiculatum. The sequence goes on along the minus strand of JAGDQO010000399.1, from coordinate 1,020,895 downwards.
TGACATGACAAAAAAAATTTGCTTGAAAAAGAAAAAAAAATTATTAAAGCATTCTTGATATGATGAAAATTACTTGTGAAAATAATTGAAGGGAGGGCTGGAAAAAAAAGTGATGAATATAATGGGTGATGAAAGAAATATCAGAAGTGCTTAGGGAAGTTTTGAGTCACTATTATATAGTTTCCTACCTGTCCCCTAGCTAACATTACAACTCGTTAAAGTCCTATTTGATTCTATTCAAGCGTACTTAATTAGTGGAGATGTACATAATGGGCAAGCATGTGGTTCTTTATTCATACATGTGAATTATTTTGTGAATAAGAGAGTTGTTCTTTGATGCTTAGTCCTTAATTTATATTCGATTATTTAAATTGAGTGTGTGAACTATTTCTTCTTGTGAGGGCATTTGTTTCATGTTAGATAGGTGATTTTATTAGCTTTCTTTGATGGAGTAGGGGAAAAAACCTAATTTGATGAGTAGAGTCCATCTTTGAGGTAATTAGGAGGTTAGAAGTTTGTTGTTTTATTCTATATCTCGCATAATGATTCGAAGTGTACTTGATAATATGATTTGTAATATGGCTTAATTGTTTGTATCAATCAAAGTGGTGGTACTCCGAGTTAGTGGTGGTACTCCGAGTTAGTGGTGGTACTTCGAGTTCAATTTTTTTTGGATGAGCTTAATGGTTGCTCGAGGAAGAGCAAAAGTTTAAGTGTGGGATATTGATGTGAGGCTAAAAATATACATAGTTAATCATTATTTGCCTCACATTTATTATTTGTATTTATCCATTTTGAGCATAAATTTTATGGATTGTGCTAAATAGTATATTTTTTTTGTAGAAATAAATTGATGTGAAGATGAAGAAGTATGGGGTTAAAACGGATTAAAGATTGAAGATTCTAAAAGGAAAATCAAGCTGACAGCTTAATAGATTAAATTTAATATAATAATATACTTATACATATGGTGCAAAGATGAACGCTGCACACATGGCAGCAGCTGGAGACACTCTTATTATTGAAGGCGACGCAACAATTTCCAGAAATCACGGGCACACGGAAAACCCAATTTAATTGGGTTTTGATTTTGTAATTTGTTTTGGACTCAATTATTTTATTTGGGGTTTCTATATCTATAAATAGGGCATAAAAATTATTCTCAAGTCAAGAAGTCAAACAAGTAACATTATAAAGCATAGAATTAGAATTTTATAGCTTAGGAACTTTGGAAAAGCCGCTGTGGAGGCCGGAGAATTTTGATTTATTCTTTGTTCTCCTTTATTATTTATTTGTATTCGTGATTTTTGAAAGATATTTTTAGCTATTGTTCTTAAATGTTTTTATCATTAGCCCAAGCATATTTATTATAATAAATTCTGATTGTGTTTTTGTGATAATGAGTAGATAAATTTCATAACTAGGGTTGTGGGAACCATGATGATTTATTATAATAAGTTAATGTAAAAAGTGATTCTTGATTGATTTTTATGCATGTATTTGTTAATCTCTTCGTTTTGAATGCTTTTTAGAGGTGTGCAACGTTAGAACCCGCCTCGTTCCTACTTGCCGGACCAAGAAAGCAATGAATGAGAAAGAGATTAAACAAAGGAGATTTAGCGTTGATTAGTCCACTATCTAATGGCCTGAACCACATATGCAGAGGGCTTATCTGGGTCAAAGGTAAGGGTTAGTAAAGCTAACACACGTAGACGGACTAAGTTGCGTGGTGAAATTCCCTATTTGGAGGACCAATCACTTAGGGATACCTAACTTACCGACTTTGCATGGTAAAAATTGAAATAGATCACTAGTGCAATATTCTTGCTATGTTATGAAATCATGGGGAACACATTCCTAGTTATTTTTAATAATCTAAATACAAGTAAATACTTAGTTCCAAGCTATTGTTATTTTTATTTCAATTTAAATCCCCCTTTTTAAATAACGACTAGCTAGTTAAATATTTGCTATTGACAATATTCTTCCATATTCTCTGTGGGATCGACCCCGACTCATAGTTGGGTAAATATATTGCATACGATCGTTTATATTTCTTTTCAAGAATATATTTGGACGTTATCAAAGCACCCCATGGAGAGATACTCGGTCGGATAAAACCCTTATCCAACAAATTCCTCAATTGCTCTTTCAATTCCTTATGTTCTGCCGGAGCAATACGGTAAGGAGGAATAGAGATAGGTTGCGTATCGAGGAGAAGGTCAATAACCATATTTCCCTTTTGGAAGGAACACCAAGTAAGTCATCGGGAAACACTTCCAGAAACTCATTAACAATGGGGACCGATTCAAAGATAGGGGTTTTGGAATCCATATCCCTAACCCTTACAAGATGGTATATGCAACCCTTAGAAATCATCTTTCTAGCCTTAAGACAAGAAACAAACTGACCCTTAGGCATAGAATTTCCTCCTTTCCACTCTAGGATGGGTTCATTTGGAAATTGGAACTTCACCACGGGATATACAATTAATAGAAGCATACCAAGAATGGAGCCAGTACATACCAAGAATAACATCAAAATCTAACATATCAAGCACTACAAGATCAACATGAGTGACTCTATGGGATAAGGAGACGAGACAACTTCTATAGACTCTCTTAGCCACAACAGATTCACCAATAGGAGTAGAGACAGAAAAAGGGTCTATCAACCCATTCGGAAGAACATCAAATCTCATAGCCACATATGGCGTCACAAAAGATAAGGTAGAACTGAGATCAAGCAAAGCATAAACATCAACATAAAAAACTTTCAACATACTAGTAACCACATCTGGAGAACCCTCTTGATCATGATGAGTTTGAAGTGCATAGAATTGGTTTTGCTTTGGAGCACTTGAACCCGAACCACTAGGCAGAGCTTGCCTACCATATTTTCCCTTGTCAAGTATAGATGGACAATCCCTCAAGCGGTGACCACTCTTGCCACAACCAAAGCAATTATCCGTACCCATCAAGCTTTTTCCAGATGACTCTTGCCATACTCTTGGCATACCGAAATCGAAGAACTATTTCCACCATCATTTCCTCCTTGAGACTTAGGGTTAGACACCCCTTCCTTGTTGAACTTAGGTGCCGGAGCATTGGAGGAACTTTGATCGGAAAACCTTTGTCGAAACTTATAACGACTGTGTCCATTGTACCATGAATATGAAAAGTCACCATCACCGATCTTTGCCCTCTGTCTCCCTAGCCCTTTTCTTAAGTTTCTCCTCCTCAATTTGTTGAGCGTGGATTATTAAACGAGAAATATCCATCTCCTTAATGAGCATGGCGGTACGACACTCCTTAACCGCTATTTAGGACACACCTGAAACAAACTTGCTCATCTTTGCCCTAGGATCAGCAACCATTGTAGGAGCATACCTAGACGATTGTGTAAACTTCAAGGCATACTCCTTTACACTCATCTTCCCTTGATAAAGGTTAATAAATTCAAGTACCTTGGCCTCCCTCATCTCAAGAGGAAAGAACCTATCAAGAAAAGCAACCTTAAATTTTTCACAATCAAGAGGACCCACATGAACCGCCCTCTCTTCCTTCCATTGGTTGAACCACACTTGAGCAACACCCTTAAGTTGATAAGTAGCCAATTCTGCCTTTTCCACCTGCGTCACACCCATAATCATCAAAACCTTGTAGTACACCTCATCAATGAACTCGTGAGGATCTTCCACAACCTTGGAACCATGGAACTCAGGGGGATTCATCCTAGTGAAGTCCCTCACTCTAGTTGTTGCCGTACCCTCATTTGGGTTCACGGGGACCATAGCCTCCCTATTGGCTTGAGCCCTCATGGCTTGAGCCAACACTTAAAAAGCAATTCGAAACTCCACATTAGTCACTTGTTTGGCCAAAGGGTTGGTCGGAACTTGTAGAGCTTCTTGAGGAACTTCTCGTTCCACATTCTCACTCACATTCCTTCTAAAGTATTCTCTTCGAGTGGCCATATCCTGAAAGCATCAGATAGAGTTTAGGAGAGAGAGAGATATACAATTATACTATATTGCATGACTTTAGAATGATGAAAGAAGTGGAATTTCCTAAACATCTCATAGCCTCTCATCCATAAGCGTGGTGCGCTTCACACTCATGAACAAGACTCTACTTGACGTGGCTTATGAGACATCCTAGGACCTTTCGAAGCCTTGTGCTCTGAATACCAAGTTTGTCATGACCTAAAGTGTATCCTAGGCCTAACATGGCGTATAGGACCCCGAGAGGCCCTACACAAGCCACTTGCATACAAGATAATATAATTTAAAGAATTCAAGAGAAAGCATTTCAAACATCAAAAGAGTTTAAACAAAGCGGAAGTCTACATACATCTCAAAAGACATCTCATACATCATAAGGAGAGTGATTGAGATGTAACTCATACATCACATACAACATCTGAAATGGAAATAACATAAAGCAATAAAAGAACTCTCGGTCCTTGAAACATGAGGACTCACCAATCTTCAAAGTCTATAGAACCAACTACCCATGAGTATGGGAGGTAGGAGCGTCTGACCCTACATTCATGAGATAATGTAGGCACAAGTATACGTTAGTACATGGAATGTACTAAGTATGAGGCAATATGCATATACATAGGCATGACAACATGAATGGATTAAAAATGAGTAGGCATGATCATACAGAAACATTTGAAAGTTTTAAAGAAGAAATGACATGAAAATCACGAAAACATGGTCAAGTACATTAACATAAAGGACATAAGAAAATCTTAGAAGAAAATATAATTATTTTGTGGGATATTAGCTATAACCGACAATAAGACCATGAGAGCTATATCATGAAATTTGGTAAATACCTCATACCGAAAGAAGGGGAAACTAAATGCCAAGGTAGAATCCGTACATATCATCATTTGCTAAAGTGTATCCACTAGCTAGGTCAATTAAGACAATCCTATGGGGCACTTAGTTTGGGACTAGAGGTTGCTACTAGAGACTACCCTATTTGAACCTCTACCTCAAAGCCCTCCTGGTGCTAAGTCTAAATCCTACGGGAATAGATAAAAGTCAAATAGCAATTTAACATAGGGAAAGGCAATGATCAATACCAATCCACACATTTGAGATCAAAACATAGAATAACTCCTTAAACATAATTCAACATGGATACGAAAATATTTCACCAATGTGAATTCATTTGTGAGAAATACCTTTCACAATCATGATCATCATACTAAGTGAGAAATCCTTTCACAATAGCATTGATACTTTCCTTTCAAAGAATCCCCAAACAATTTATAATCATTTTATAAAACACATGCATATCTTCATCATTTCATAATTCATGGATTCATGTGTTCATCATAGGATCATAGTTGGAAAATATAATTTAGGCATGGGTCAATGCAATTTCAACTAAAATATCATGGACTAACATCAATTCATGCATTAGAAGACTGAATTAACCATAATCAATCATAATTAGATGAAACCCACATTCATTGAATTAAAACCCTAATTTGATCAATTGAAAATTGATTTGGGAAATTGAAATCTTTTGGGACCCCATGAAGGAAATAACTCCAATTGTGAATTCACACATACCTTGATTCTTCAAGCCTAAGAAATATGGTGAATTTGGAGACTTGAGTGGAACCCTAGCTCTTCTTCTTCTTCTTTAGACTTGAAAGAATCTGAAAGGATGAATTTGGTCAAGTTTTGGGAATTTAGGAGAATGAGTTGTGAATGGGTAATTTGCGGGTTTAAAACGTTTATATAGGGCTTAGGGTAGAAGGTAAAATGACATAGTATTGGGTTAAAATAATTAGGAAAAGACCTAAAATCCCCTTTAAAATAACTGTCGAGCCTCACCTATGGTTTGGACCTACAGTACATAGGTCCTTCTACGGACCATACTGGTCAACAGTAGAAATATTCAGAAACTATTATTTGGACGAAATTTTGATGGAACTCGTGTACGATTCGTATGTCTTCCTACGATCCATACATGGTAGCCGTAGAAACAACACTTTACTCCTTAAAAATTTCACCAAGTCATGAAGTGATCTACGAGACCTATTTACCACTCTTACAAAGGTTGACGGACCGTCCTAGTGAACCGTAAAAAGGTTTCTGAGACTTGATTTTAGAAAATTATTTCCCCACTTCCTACAATTGAAATCTATGACCCGTAGAAGCTTCTATGGTTCGTAGATGGGAACCGTAGACACAGACCTTAGCCCAAAATTTATTTTCTCCCTTATTTCCAAGTTTCGAGGTGTTACACCCTAGGTCTTTCTTCTACCAAAGCAACTACAAGAAAACTAATGCAAGATAGAAATCTTCGCCATATGTAATAGAAGTTGATTCCATGTACCCACGAATTGTTCTTTGAGCACAAGTTTGACCCACAAACTCAAATCTAAGGGAAACAGAGCCAGTAGGTAGAGAATAAGCATAGTCATCCTATCAATAATGACCCAAAAAGAACCAACTTCCAGCAAAGAACACCGTAAGCTAATCACAAAGTCAAAATCTAACCTCGCATCCTGAAATAAGTATATAGCCGCTAATTCCATGAATTACTTTGGCTCCATCCTGTAGATGAATCTTCTAAGTTGTCTTCCATTCTCCAATGGAGGGTGAAGTTTAGAAAGCTGTCAATGAACACACCACACATAAGCCAAATCAAAAGTGTGATCTCGAGAGCTATCAACATAATTATTGTGGGACACAGGCAAAATCAAGGTACAATAAGGAATTATATCTCAAATTCCTAGTTAACTATAACCAAGCACCAAGACCACCATATAGAGACAAATCAAATAGTTTGACAGAGCAAAAATCAACTTGGCAACCTTAGGAATTGAGAGTCGGGTTAAGGCACAAGAAGGAATCAACAAGCTAAAAATATAGCAAAACCATAGAATGCCACACCTCTCTTTATAGAACTCTTTAAGAAACCAACTTCTCAACTACTAACTAAAAGGACGACAAGCAACAAAGGTAACCATCTAAGCCAAACAAATTGTAAAAGCCTAACAAATTAATACCAAATAATGCTAGACTAGTCGTCTATCAAGCAAGGATCGGCAATAATCAAAGTAAAGCAACAATGCACCAAGATAAAGGGATTCACTCAACCATTATTCCCACAATAGAAACATGCCAAGTGGATCCACTACTAAAAGAAATCATCCACGGGGGATACACACAAATACATAACCCTTAATAAGGATTTCAAAACGACTAGAAGATAAACATCAAGGTAAGTAGGCATGTATGAGTATGAAAACCCTAAATCAATGCAACAAGCATAATAAAGGAATGAAATAATGAAATCACACCTATACTAGCGATACCTGGAGCCTCGGCCCTCTTGCCTGTAGAAATACATAACTGGTCGCGCTTGATCCCAAATTTGGCATCCAAACTACCACCTGCAACCACTCTTAACCGGAGGTCCCACAAACCCAAGAGGCAGACCTAATCAAGTTTACTACACAATGGTCCCATACTAGGAATACTCTCTTGACCAATAACCCACCTTGCCACAATCATAAAAACTTTCATGGGCCAAGGTCTGATATTGAGAGCATGACTAGCTACCCTGGCTACCTCTCCTAGACTGAGGACCATCTCAAAAACCCTAGGGACCATCCCTAGCTGACTATACCAAGACCCTAAGGGCCTGAACCTATCGAGCATGTCGCTTGTGATGTGTTAATATAGGGTACTCCGTAGAATAATGACCCAACTCATTGCACGAATAACACTTCCCACTAAATGCAACCCGCTTAGATGGCCTGACTAAAATAGAGTGGACCCCTAACCTAAATGCCCAAAATGTCAACCCGAAGAAGTCTGACATGAACTATGTCCATTGTTGGGCACCACGACCTCCCTCAGAACCACCTGGAATCTAAGGTGTTACAACTATGTGTTCGAAAAGTCAAGAGTGGGTATCACCCTTTCTAAGAGTTACCCACTTTACGGTGAAATGCTATCAATGTTGTACTGATGGAGAGGCCTCTTAAAACTCTCTTTACAACTCCCAAAGCACGGTTGCTCTACTACCCTCGCATGACTAACAACCTAGGGAAAGGTACGCTCAGCTACTATCAAGTGCTCTAATGCTAGACGGAGTGATAAAGTCAATCCCTTGATAAACCCCTGACTCAAATCCTTCTCGAAAGGAAACAATGTAGGAGTATATCTAGCCCACATGAGAAACCCGATCACATACTCAAAAATTAACCAAGAACCTTACTGGAGACCTAAAAATCCAACACTAGGTTGAGAACCACGGGATGCACCAAAAACTACACCTTCCTACGATGTATCATCAAAGAGACTCGGGATCCCCAACAATGGATCTTAAGGATTCGAGCTGGTTGCTAATCCTATCGAGCCTGGGTTTCCACCAAAATCTCAGGCTGCAACTGAACATGCCTAACCTTAAAGTCTACTCCTAATAGAGGATCTCTATCCTGACCATGCACCGAAATCCTAGTAAGATCTATCGATGTCCCATCCGCGTCCATTGGGTACCTCATGCTATCCATCTAAGAAAGAGTGGATTCAAAGAAGTATTTTAGTAGTTGATCGAAGCAAATACTCATGATATGGAATCAAGAATGGGATTTACTAAGAATGCCCTATAACATCCCAAAGATAGGATATGGATGTCTCTGCACCAATCCACAAAACTCTACTAGGTACTTGTTCTCGTACCAATGATATCGGTGAACCTAGGCTTTGATACCAATCTATCATTACCCAAAATCTCAGGTGATGATGACACCTACTAATATCCCACCTGTAGATAAGCCAAACCTATAACCTTGAATCATAAGCAATGAGCTATCACACAAAAGAGGAGAATGCGACAGATAAAGAAAAACTATACAAAGAAAAAAATAAAGAAAGAGAAATTAGATATGCATAAAAAAAACACCCCCACGACCTGGTATTAGTCGGTACGTGAAACAACAGGTACATGGTAAATACAAATATATAATGAAATGTCTCTGACTACAAAATGAAGGATGGTCTAGTCAAAACAGAAGGAGAATGGCAACTCCGAACTTTTGGAGCTCACCCTAGGTATTCGAGCCACAATTGTTACGCATAAGATACACATCAACGATGAGAACTCATACCATGATCTGCAGGGTGTAGAAGTATAGTATGAGTATCAACAAGTGGTACTTAGTAGGCATAGGCCGACTGAGCTTCTAAGACAAAGTAGGCATAAATAGTAGGTAATAAAGGAATGCATAGTACAAGAAATTAAAGAAGAGATGTCACGCAATAAAAGTAAACTGAGGGGACAATTCCTTTGGCACCAGTTTCTAAGGGGTATTCTAGATGCCCAATTCAGCTAGCTATGCAGGTATCATCTGGAGGGTCCATCTTCTATAAGTAAACAACCATCAAGACAGAGAGGATATTCTACCTCTTTTACTCCAGGATAGAGGCTGACTTTTAACCGGGTCTGCTAAGAGTATGGTCAACCAAAGCACATTCATAAATGGTGTCCTAGATTTAGATAGAGTACAAATGTTGTTCTACGACAAACTTTTCAAGTTATTGTTCTAGAAGGAAGAGAAGAGAACTCATTTAGCAGGGATCATCCTTAGCTTGGGTGAGGTTGCCACACAACTGGTAGGGGTAGCACTCACCCCAATAAGTGCGATGCTCATGCAAGTAGAGGCAGTACTCAGCCTGGTCGAGGCAGTGCCTAGATTGGGGCAAAGTTGATAGGGAAAAGTTGATTTCTATGCTTCACTAGGCAGACATAAGGTGGAGGTGACTGACGTGGTAGTCATAAGTACCCTTCTTGTTTATGACCGAATGGATACATCCTTTTTTTTAATCTCGTTTCCACCTTTAGTTATGTATCTACTTAATTTGTTAGTTTGGATATGATTTATTAGTCTCTTGATGTTCCTATTCATGTTTCTACTCTAGTGGGAGATTATATGATCAACATACGGTCTACAATTCTTGTGAGGTGACTTTTATAGGTTATTAGACTTGGGTTGATTTAGTGATCCCAGATATGGTAGATTGTGATGTTATTTTGAGGATAAGTTGGTTATCTCGGAATCATTCTATCTTAGACTTCCATACTAACATTGTCTCTATCTCCATGTCAGGTATGTTTAGATTAGAGTGGAAGGGAAAGTGTAATCCTTCTCCTAAAAATATCATATCATATAATTGTGCAAAGAAGTTACTAGAGATAGGATATTTAGCGTTTATGGATCATCTTTGAGATACTAGTGCAGAGGTCTCTTTTATTGGGTAAGTTCTAGTTGTATGCAATGTCCTAGAGGTGTTTCTCACTAACTTACCTGACATGCCACCATATTAGGATATTGATTTTTCCATTGACTTAGAGTTGGGGACTCAACCCGTTTCTATTCCATTATATCGTATGTCATTGATTGATTTGAGAGATTTGAAAATTCAATTGCGAGACTTACTCAGTAAGTTGTTTATTCGAGTGAGTGCATCTCAATGGGGTACTTATGTCCTGTTTGTGAAGAAGAAAGATAAGAGTACGCATATGTGTATTGACTACTGTTAGTTGAACAAGGTCACTATGTGGAATAAGTATCCCCTTTTGTGCATGTATGACTTCTTTGATTAGTTTCAAGGTGTGTCAGTCTTCTTTAAGATTGAATTGAGGCTCAGGTATCATCAGCTTAAGATTCAGGCTAAAAATATTTGAGAGATAGCCTTTTGAACCAGGTATGCACATTGTGCATTTTTGGTTATATCTTTCGAACTTACTAATGCTTCTAGCACTTTTATGAGCTTGATGAATAGTCTTTCAAACCCTATTTAGATTTTTTCATTATTGTATTCATGGATGACATCTTAATATTTTCTATGAGTAAGGAGGAGAATGAGAATCACCTTAGGATTGTGTTGGGGTTGCTAAAAAAGAAGTAGTTGTATGCTAAAATTTTTAGGTGTGAGTTCTTGTTGTCCGTAGTGTCCTTTCTAGGGCATATGGTTTCTAAAGAATGAGTGATGGTTGATCTACATAAGATCAAAATAGTTAAGAATTGGGCTAGCATCACTTCAGTCTTAGAGATTCACACTTTCATGGGGTTAACCAGTTATTACCATCGATTTGTGAAGGGATTTCCTTCTAATTTCTCTAGGTTGACTGGTTTGACTCATAAGGAGGTTCCATTTGAATGGTCTAATGAATGTGAGGAGAGATTCCAAAAGCTCAGAAATTTGCTGACCACAATAGTTATTCTAGTTTTGCCAATGAAAGGAAAAGATTTTGTAGTTTACTCTGATGCTTTAAGTTCTGATTTAGGTGTTGTTCTGATGTAGGATAAGCCAGTGATACGCCCAAATTACACCTCCCTAAAGAAGTATAAGCGGTCGTTGTCAAATAAAGAACCTAACAGAGGTTAAGGTCGATCCCACAAGGAATAAGGTCTAGACTTACGCCAATCTACTGTTAATTCTGCTTTTAGTCAGATTATCTCCATAAAAAGGGGGGTTTTGTAACATAAAAGTAATATTGATTCAGTTGATTAGCAAGTAACCAAGTAACAAGATTTAATATTTTGTTAAGTCAATAAAAGATGAAACTAGGGTATGTGTGTTCTCCACAAGTTCTTAATACAATAAACCTTATAATAGTAACCCTTATCTAAGGTTAAACATGCAAAGTCGGTAAGTTTGGTATCTCCTAAGTGGTTGATTGTCCAAATAGGGAATTTCACCACGTAACTTGGTCGGTCTACAGGTGTATGCTTTACTAACCCTTACCCTTGACCCCAGATTAACCTTCACAGATATGGTTCCAGCTATTAGCTGGCAGAACATCTCGCCAAATCTCCGTTGTTTAATATATTTTCCTATTCATTACTTCCTTGGTCAGGAAAGTAGGAATAAGGCGGGTTCTAACATTGTGCACCCTTAAAAAGCAATCAAAATGAAGAGATCAACAATACATGCATAAACACTATTTAAGGATTACTTAATTATTACATCTACATTGTTAATTACTCATGGTTCTCACAACCCTAGTTGTGGATTTAGCTACTCATACTTGGGTGATCACAATTCATAATAAGTTGGTTAAAATAAATCATGAACTTACAATGTGATTGATTGAAATCCGGAACCTTGAATTGATGAACAAAAGCTATATTGAAAATCAAAACTTCAAGAATTAAATGGACAAATTGTTCCCAAGTTAATTCTCAAAGTCAAAATAAAAGTATCCAATTGTCTAACATACTAAAAAATGAAAATTACAACTAATATTCATAGAAATCAAAATCCCAAGCAAGTAGGAAAAGGAAATCTAGGAAAATTTAACTAGGCAATCATTCCTACGGTTCGTTCCTATGACTCATAGGAATTCCTACGGTTCATAGGAACCTTCTGTCAAACAGCAACTCCTCTTTTTAACTCTGGGCTTTTCTACGGTAATGTTCTACTACCCGTAGAACTTTGTACGAACCATCCTATCATCTCGTCAACTAAGTACTAGAGCTCAACTTCTCTCAACTTTTACACGACTCAATTATACGGCTCGTAGAAGTTACTATGGCTCGTCATTAGCTTCTGTCGTTTGACACTTAGCTCCAAAAATCAACTCTTCAAACCACGACTCATTCCTAAGGCTTATAGAAAATCCTACAGCTCATAGGTTGAGTCGTCAAAACCTCAAAAATCTACTTCTTCATCTCTTTTCATCCCGACTGCTCAAAAACCTATTTTCCTGCAAAATACCATCACATCTACTAACAAATGCTTAAGACACACACAAAACTCCAAATTTAAAGCATTAAAAGTATCGTAAATCCATGGTACATCAGCTAGTCATTGTATATCTCTCTAGATAGTTGAAGGTTCATGAGAAGAACTATCCACTCATGATTTGGGGTTGGCAGTTGTTGTATTTGTTGCAAAAATTTGGAGACATTATCTTTATGGTGTCCATTGTGAGGTATTCACTAATCACCACATTCTTCAACTTGTGTTTACTCAGAGGGATTTGAATCTAAGACATTGAAGATGGATGGAGTTTCTCAATGATTATGATGTAACTATCTTGTATCATTCAGGTAAGGTTAATGTGGTAGTTGATGCATTGAGCATAAAGTTTGAGAGCATAGGTAGTTTAGCTTGTTTAGAGGTTCTGAGGTGTTCTTATGATAGAGAGGTTTAGAATATGGCTAACTGTCTTATGAGACTTGAGTTATTGGATTTCAGTAGACTATTGGCTCATGTAGAGGCAAGATCTTTGTTTTTCAATTACATTAAGGCCAGACATCTTGAAGATGCTAAGTTATGCAAGATTCATGACAAGGTATTGCAAGGGGAAGCTAAAGAAGCAATGATAGATGATGAGGATGTTATGAGGATCAAAGGGTGTGTGTGTGCCCCTTGTCTCAAAACTTTTCTTACAGAGGCTCACAATTTTTTATATTTTATACATCTTGGAGCCACCAAGATATATCATAACTTGTGGCAACATTACTGGTGGGGTGTAATAAAGCGTAGTATTATGGAGTTTATTGCCAGTGTCAAAATTGCTAGCAAGTTAAGTATCTGCACCTGAGCCCCGAATGTACTTTTCAAAGGATGCCTATTCTTGAGTGGAAGTGGGAGAGGATTGAGATGAATTTCTTAGTTGGTCTTCCAAAGACCATGCATAAGTTCGATTCGATTTGGGTGATTTTAGATAGGTTGACTAAGTTTGCACACTTTATATCAGTTCAAGAGACTTATAATGCAGAGAAGTTGGCAAAGATTTATCTTCGTGAGGTTTTTCAATTGCATAAAGTTGCGGTCTCCATCATTTCTTAGAGGTATGCAATTTAATCTAACTTTTGGAGAACTTTGCAAGCTAGTTCTGGACTATGCATTTGGGTATAACTTTTCACCCTTAGAGATTGGTAATTTGAGCTGACTATTCAAGTGTTGAAAGACATACTTTGTCCATGTGTGATCGACTTTGTTGGTCATTGGGATCAGTTCTAACCACTGGCTGAGTTTTCATAAAATAACAATTATCACTCAAATATTAATATGGCTCAATTTGAGGCGTTTTATTTTATGAGGTGTAGATCTCCCATTTGTCGGTTCACTACATTTAAGGTAAGGTTGTGCGGTACTGAACTTCTAAGGGAGTCTTTGGAGAAGGTGAAGATGATCTAGAAATAGCTTTTGGCAACTCAGAATAGATAGAAGGAACATACATAACATAAGGTTAGATATATAAAGTTCATGCTAAGGGAAAAGATTTTGCTCAAGGTTGAACCCATGAAGGATGTGATGAGATTTGTAAAGAGAGGTAAGTTGAGTCTGTAGTCTATTGGTCCTTTTGAGATTCTTAGGTGTGTGGGAGAGGTAGCCTATGAGTTGGCCTTGCCTCCAGGTTTGTCAGGCATTCATCCAGTGTTTCATGTATCTATTCTAAATAAGTTTCATGGTGATGACAGTTATTTCATTCAGTGGGATTTCGTGTTATTTGATGAGATCTTGTCTTATGATGAGTAGCATGTGGCTATTTTAAATAGGGAAGTCTGTGAGTTGAGATCTAGAGTTATTTTTTCTATCAAGGTCCAGTGGAAGAAATGTCCTACAAAGGAGGCCACTTGGGAGAATGTATCATACATGCATAATAGATATCCTTTGATTTTCGTGGAGTTTGGATATGTTTGTTTCTATGCCTTCCTTCTATCATTTCATTCATATTCTCCTTTTTGATGTTTGGGGATGAACGTTTGTTGAATTGGTATCTAATGTACTGACCTTCCCCGTCGTTGTAGATTTTTTTTATCATAGTGCCCTTGCATAGGTCCCTGGGGTGAGGATTAGAAAAAATTCAAAAAAATGAGTGAGTTGTCAAAAATCTTCAAAGCTTCACTATAGTGAAGGCATCGAAGTTGTCAAGCTTCGCTATATCAAAGAGGTCATTGATATAGCGACCTTCGCTAAAGAAAAGGTTGTGATTATTTAGTTCATGTTTTAAGTAAGTTTTTGTCTAGTCTTGGTCATAACGTATAATATTTGACTAGAGAATCCCAAGGGCGATTTTTTCAAGACATAAGGCTTTTCTCTCTTGAGGTTCGTAATATCAATACATCTTTCCCTTTCGTAATTCATTTTCTTTATAGAATTAATGGGTGAGTTCTTCGTGGAACTTTGTGGGTTGAACCCTCGATTGTATATTATCTGGACAGAATGTAAAGGGGGGGGGGTAATTATGTCTGATTTCCATTTTTTCTATTATGCATAAAATTGTTAATCTAGAATTTTGGTATTGACGAATCTAGAAACCTCATAAAATGGGTTCTTGAGCATATGAACTGCTTAAGAGAGGTTAGTGGGGCTAAGAATCCACGAATGGATTTGGATTGATCATAGAAACCTTGTATTTGAACACAAAAAAATGAACACAAAAGTCCTGATCCCCCAAGCGAAAACATAAAATTTCTTTTAAAATCATATTATTGATAAGGTAAGAAACTCAAATCCAAAATTTCATCAAAAATAAAGTTCTAATTTACCTTAAAATCATCAAAGTAGGATTTCCAATTTTCATGTTCATACGCAGCTAAAATAATTGACAAATTAGTAAATTGATGTCAAAATCGATTTACCCATAATGTCAGGGCATTAAGTTCCAAATATTAACATTATTCAAACACTAATAAATTTCCAAACAAACCATTTACAATTTCTTATGCTTGTGGTTTCAAATCCTAGCTTTGTGAAGCAAAATCAAACATAGTGGGTATTCTCGAAAAATGAATAAAATAATGGTAGAATTTGTATCCAATATTTATACGAGAAGAACACATCAAAAATCAACTCACTCAAAGTTTTCTAGATCCCAAAATTGAAAGAAGAATAATGAACTTGAACTTGGAATTTAATTTTGTCCAACTATATAGAAAGAAATCAAATCTGCTACTAAGAGTCAAATTTCATCACTACAAGTCCACTCTTTGGTCACTAAAGGTCTGCATCAAACTTGATTCTTCTTTGCCTCATACAACCTCGATATGGACCATTCATATTCCTTGGAATCCTAGTTAATGATACAAATCTACTTGTTCAATCAAAATTTAATATCGTGCTTATTTGCCTTGTCAAATATTCTTGTTAAAGAATAATTTTATGTTTCATGATAAAAATCTGATATGGACTTGTCAAAATTACCCAAAATTTTACAGATCAATCCTATAATTCAAGCTTGAAATTTCACAAGTCTTGCAATATAATTTTGATCTCTAAAACTAAAAGCGGACTTTGAATCATCACATTTGTATGCTTAAACAATGCACTCTAAATATTCAAAATCCATTCGAAATTCATCAAAATTTAACTAAAATTTACAGACAAGTCCAAAATCATTATACAAAGATGTTGAAAGTTTCAAATCATAAATCCAAGTTCGTTCAGTCAACTAATTGATCGTAGTCAACTCTTAACTTTAATTCTACCAGAATGCAACTTGAGTGTCCTAAACTCATTCAGAACCTCCTGAACACAAACCAATATGCAAGAAAATTATGAAACACCTTTTGGATCAATTGAATTTATGAAATCACTCATATGAGGTCATCTTGATAAGAATTTGACAATAACTTAGCTTTCTTGAAACTCAAAAGTACAACCATGGACTCAAATCACTCCCAAACACTTTGATATCCATACCAACCACACCACCAAGCCAAAAATCACTTTTAGGACCTAAAAAATTGATACAATTCTAATTTGAGTTCGTTAACTAACAATTTAGACTTTGATCAAACTTCAAACCTTCAAAATCAAAAATGTCACCCAATATTCATTCGATCACCTCGAGAATTATGTCACCCCTTCCCGCTTGTCACGAATAATATGAAGAAGCTACGAGGAGGGTCAAAATAGAAAAAATACTAAGAAAATTTAAAATGACTACGAGGGTCATTACATTTCTCAACTTCCAAAATTGAATTGTACTCCCTTAACGCATATGATCTCCTTTAGAATCATGCCATCTATTTTTTTCAAATTATAAACAAAATAATAAAACAACAAGTAGTTCAAACTGGGGAAATATGTTGAAAAAATAAAATGATCATACGAGTCGTTTTACGTGTTTTGTTTAATTCAGTTTTAATTCGATTCTTCGATTTGGACCAAATAGGGTAGACTATTCTCTGCTTTAAAATTGAAGTGTGTTGACAACATTTGTCATTGTTTATTTGAAAATGGAGAAAAGATCTCCATTACTAGTACAGAACTATATAAGTAATTTTTGGTAGACGTGGTTACATGGGAAAATAATGATATTATTAGTGTAGTTAGCTGTATTATGTTTTTTTAATTTTCACCTTAGTTACTCTACTCTTAATTAACTGCTGAATTTATCATGCAATCCTGAAAAACATCATTGTACTTATAGACTAATCTTTTTCTAATATCAAATATTATAAAAATAAAAATGGTGCCAAGTTTCTTATTTCACTGAATATCTATTAGTAAAACTCTAGTCTCTAATGTACAGGTCAATTTCTTTTATCACGTTTCCTATTCTTTGTGTTTGGATCTGTTTGTGTCTCAAACTGGTGTATGAGACTAAGTGAGAACATTAGAAGAAATTCAAGAATCAATGATATTAGTACAGTTGTGGGAAACACAAACTATATTACTACCATATATGTTTTGTCTAATATGTGTTTATGCTAGAGTGGCTATAGTGATATTTTAATTTGTTGTCTCTTAACAATAATTAGGCAGGAAATAAATTGTTCTTGTATGTAACAAAGACATATAGTGCGAGACATCCGCAACTTAGAAATCATTTGTCGTAATTACTAAGTTTAGTGATATGAGCTTTAAAATATACGTACACACACAAGTATTGTTCTATTGTAAACATAGGGGAAAAAAACTTTAGACTAGCACAATAGAATATCAAAATAAAATAAATCTCTACATGGTATGCATTTGTATAATCTTTGTTGATGTGAAGGGAAAAACTGAAGCTCTGCACATGGGACAATCTTTTTTTTATCAACAGCCATTGTTTGATGCATCGCGCATGATATTCATGGCCACAACCAAGGGTCCCAATTTTCTCTTCATGCTCAAATTCTGCATGACATATGACACGAATCTCTTTGATTTTTATTGGATTATCGACTTCATCTATTGGCGCATCAACATGATGAGTTCTTGTTTTAAAATACCTCAATGTAACATCCTCCTCAGTCTCCTCCTCCATGTAAGAATCTTGATGATCTGGATCACTTGTTGAGTGAGAATAATGTGGAGGAGTTCTCCAATTTTGTGAGGATTGGTCTAGCAGATTTTTTGCTACACCGGTACTTAAGAAATTATATATATTTCTATTGAATTACGATCACCCACGCAAAAATTATCAATGTTAGAAGAATGAGAATGAGAGTTACTCATTTTTCAATAACCTTAATAAAGATCGAATCAAACAAAAACAATGTTGGAATTTCCTTGAGTTCTTGAAAGGAACATAAGCAGCAAAAACCAATGTATAATAAGTTTGAGTGAAAATAAAGTATATATAGTGATGGCCTACCATATCTTTATTTGGGAACTTAATAAGTTATATTCCTAATCTGTATTGAAATCAGAATCATTGACAATATAAAATATATAGATAGAGATGGCCTACCATATTTTCTATCTCATTTGGGAATATAATAAATTGTATTCCTAGTTCATTATATTTGGAAAGTTAATAAATTATATTCCTAGTTTATTATATTTGTGAAATTAATAAATTGTATTTGTAGTTCATTATTATCAGGAAATTAATAAATAGTATTCCTAGTTCATTATATTTGGAAATTTAATAAATTATATTCTTAGTTTATTATATTTGTGAAATTAATAAATTGTATTCCTAGTTCATTATTTTTGAAAAAAATAATAAATTACATTCCTTGTTCATTTGGAAAATCAATACTATTTTTTTTTAAATCAAATTTATTGACAATATGATATATAAAGAGATGGTCTACCATATTTCCTAGTGCACTTGGGAAGTTAATAACTTGTATTCCTTATTTGTTTTGGAATCGAATTCATTAATATGACCGTTATTAATTACTTGCCCAAATGGGCTTAAATCTTATAAATCTTTTGTTTTTAAAATGTGTGCGGAAAGGAAGTAAAAGAAAATACAGTAAAACATATCCTTTTTTATATTGTTTGATAAATACAAAAAAAAAAGATAAAAGAAAAAGAGTTTGAGAAGGAGAACGAATTAAATAAATATTCCACCAAATTTCTCCCTTTTTGTAGGGAAGAACATATAAAATTTGTTCTTCAATATAAAGCAAATTACTTAAGTAAATTGTATTAAATTGATAGAAATTAATTAAATTGATCATAGAAATATGTGGTCTTTTATAATGTGAAAATCAAAGGAAATGATAGTTAGTGAATTAATTTAATATAAAATGCTAATTTAGAGCTTGTTTGACCAAACTTCCAAAATCTTTATCAAATGAAGTTTGAGAAAAGCACATTAAAATATCACAATTATTCTTTCGCTAGTGTATTCATTATGTTTGTATTTGTTTGTGGCACAATTGCCTGGTTTATCACTAAACTAGCGCCTGAGACTAAGTGATGAACTATGCATTTTTGACGGAAGAAGTGGTAACGGGTATGGAGGTCACATATAAATAAGATGATGAACATTTTATGCGAGTACTAGTGTCATGATATGGGTAATTGAAGACTTACTTCCTGAGTTGATGAACTTTGTGACTATATGAGCTTGATTTCTAGTATTAGCATTGGTTAGATTCTTATGTTGCTCACTTAGTATAGCTCAAATAATTTATGGTTGAAGTCTTGCATATGAAGTACATATTTAATTACTCTTATATTGTTTTACACTTATTATTAATTACTTTGAACTTATTTACAATTGTATGTGTTGAGGATTGAATCTGGTGTAGGAATTATTGTGATGGGTGTTACATCTCATATGTATTGACATTAAAGAAGAGAAGATAAATCTTGATTGAGAGTCATCCAGGATATTTCTTGATATAGGATTATTTGGTAAAGAAGCTTGTCATGACCCGATCTCTCGAATCATGATGGTGCCTACCAACACACCAGTAGGCCAGCTAAAACCCTATCCCGAAACTGAACAGTAATGGGACTACCGGTGGAAACTAACCTCAACAAAGCGGAAGCAATAAATACAACGCATAAGGAAGGCTGAAGTGACACCAAACTATATATACAAGACACCTCCCAGAACCTGGAAGTCACAACTACAGAACTACTAAAAGAATACAAGTCCCAAAAGTGGACCACGGAAACAAACTGTCTCGAAAACGAAAGACAAGTCCAAATATAAATAAAGAAGGAGACAGGTAATCCAGAATGCCATGTGCTCACCCTCGTCTCCTAAATAGACAGCTGCAGGCTCGAACTCAATGCTGAGAACTGGTGCTCGGACCTGCATCGCGAAAACAGATGCAGAGTGTAGCATGAGTACCAAAACAAGAGGTACCCAGTAGGCATTATAGGCCGCGTGAGCAAGAAAGGTAAAAACAGGAAGACAAGATAAAATCAGCACAAACAGAGGTCAACGGAAACAGGAACAGAGAAAGCGGAAAGCAACTAAGAACAACTAAGCTAAACCCAGCTGAGCCCCCCATAAGACCCGCTAGGCACACTCGTGCGCAAGTTTAAATAAAATCTGAACGGTCCCCCATAAGCTTGACAGATACACAGAAGAGCTATTCTAAAGAAACGAAGGAAAACATAATTCTAGAAGCCTCAACGCCCATGGGTCCCAGACCAAAAAAGATAACAGCTGGGCCCTGCCCAATCATCAGTCACGAGCTAGAAATACCAGACTCTAACTGTGTAACGTCAGCCTCGAGCTGGAACAATACCTGGGCCCAGCCCAATCATCAGTCACGACCTAGAAATATCGAACTCTAACTGCGTAACGTCAGCCTCAGACCAGAAATCACACCTCTCGCTCAACAACCTTACGCTGGAAATACCGGCTCCAACCGGGTAATGTCAGCTGCGTCGCTAGGACTAGTAGCCTACGAGTAACGGCCTTCCGCTGGAAATAATGGGCTGCAATCGTGTAACGTCAGTTGCGGACCAGAGCTAGCAGCGTACCACCGACAGCCTAGCGCTGAAAATATCAGATGCTAACCGGGTAACGTCAGCTGCATACTGGAGCTAACAACCTCGAACCGGATAAAGCCACAAACAAACAATACAACACAAGGCTAAACACCATGGGCCGCCGCCCCCACAAGAATACCAACCGAAGGCTCCCAGCCTAGCACAATCAAATCGTCAATCGGTGCAACTGCAATATCTTCCGGCAGCATCCCAGAATCCCAGAAATAAGGGAGAAAGAATCGGAAGATCCAAAAGCCACAAAAACGCCTCAACTAAGGTTCATACTATTAGACCCAAATCTGCTATACCAGTCTACTAGTCCATCCGAAATGACGTCGGATACATACTCAAGTCAACAAGTGCATAGGACTAAGGCATTACTATCCTAACCTATTCTAAGGCCGAAACAATCACAGAAATCAATAGAAAATCAATCAAATATCCCGAACCCAAGCATGCAATAACAGATAACCCACAGCAAATCAACAACAAACCAAGTCAACAACTCATCCTAAAGCATGATACTAATCCTGAACAGCCGAGAAATCAACTCTAAACGAAAAAAATCAGAGAAGAAGAACAAAAATACTAGCTACCCACCCCAGATTCACACACATCAACCAGCATTTACGCATTCAAGCTCAATCTAGAAAGAAGGAAAGCCATAACCTACTAAAAAGTCGATCATGAGCGCTCCAAGTCACACTGCCAAAGCTTTTCCCTTCCGAACGGCCTCAAACTGCTGCCACACTATCAAAAATAGAATCACAACGTCAATACGGTCGTTTAGACACTAAAATCATCAAATTCGGAGACAGACCAATTTCAAAGTCAAAATCGGGAACGTAGGACCCACTCTGGATTTTCTGGAGTTGACTCCGTGAAGAGGTCCCAAATCCTACCCCGAACTTTTATTCCAAAATGGAACACTCATTGGGGCTCGGATCAGCTTCATGCAACTCAAACAAGAAACACAAAACATTACAACAAAAAGGCTTAAGATAGCAACTTACGCCTCGAATTCATGGTAAACAAGGTACACCCAACACAATCCAACCACGAACCCACTAAGTCAACGAGAATCTGAACGCCTGGGACTTCGAATCACTGAAAAATGACAAACGAGGAGGGAGATATGAATTTTTGAAGTTTCCTCCGAATGAACCTCGACCTCCCTTATATAACTACTGAAACCCGCTCCTCTCCGCAAACGCGGAGGCAAACCTGCAACAGCTCTGCGAACGCGGCCCTTGGCCCGTGATCATGGAGAACAAGAACACCTCCATTCCACAGACCTCCACTAATGTGGAGCAACTCACGCGAACGTGGAGAACAAAGCCCAACACCTCCGCCAACGCGGAGTAACTCTTGCGAACGCGGAGCACAGGACTCCAAACCTCCGCGAACATGGAGTAGACACCAATATACCTCCATGAACGTGGAGCCTATCCCACGAACGCGGAGAGATAGAGTGTCTGCAGATGACAGCTTCAACAGTTGAGTTTTGGACAACTCCAAAACTCCGACGAGGTGCTCGGAATTCGTTCGGAACTTCGTACACGCAAAGGAAATATTCTAACCCCTCGAATTTGACGTTTTGGACTCAATGGAATAGTCAAAATTTCCATATGAGGTCGTTTCGATAAAAAGTGGGTCCCACACCCAATGGGCCATTTAGCCAATTTCCACCGGAGGCCTCGAATTTTGATCAAAAGCTCCTGGAAGTTCTCGAAGGGTAATTCTAGACCAAACTCGCCATTCCGGAACTAACCGGGCTGATGGAATTTTCATCCGAGCACGTTTACCAAGAATGTTGACCACAGTCAATTTTAAGCTAAATTTCGAAGGCTAAAGAGCTAACTGGCCTCAAAATCACACCGGAAGCCCCGGGACTCGGGCAAACCATGCTTCTAGCCTAATTAGGCCACTCCGGAGCTGATGGAATTGTCAGAATTCCCACCTATGGTCATTTACTTGAAGTTATGACCGAAATCTACTTTTCAAGGTTCAAAAGCTCAAAAACAGGAAAATAAGCATAAAAACCAAACAAAGGACCAGGTGATCGAACACTCAGTTCCAGTAAGTCATAAATGACTTGGGGTCGCTACAAGAATGCTCTAAACGATAAAAAGGAGGAATTGACACAGAAATGACCTAGAGGGTTGTCACGACCCAATTTCTCAAGTCATGATGGCGGCTACGAACCCACCAGTAGGCCATCCAAAACCCTATCCTGGAACTAAACAGTAACGGGACTAAGATTGGAAACTAATCCATAACCAAGCAGAAGCATACAATAAGAGCAATCACGAAAGCTGGAACGAACCAGACTAAATATATACAACACCTCCCAAAACCTGGAAGTCACAAGTACAAAACTACTAAAAAGAGTACAAGTCCCGAAAGTGGACCACTGAAACAACTGTCTCAAAAACAAAAGACAAGCCAAAATATATAAACAGAAGGAAACTGGTGATCCCAAAACGCCAAGTGCTCTCCCTAGTCTCCCGAACTGACAGCTCTCGGCCTGATCTCAATGCTGATAATTGGTGCTCGGACCTGCATCACAAAAATAGATGCAGAGTTTACTATGAGTACCAAACCAACAGGTATCCAGTAGGCATCATAGGCCGACTAAGCAAGAAGGGTAAAAACAGGCGGACAAGATAGAATCAGCACAAACAGAGGTCAATAGAATAGGAAACGGAAAAGCTGAAAGGAAACACAAAGAAATAACTAAAATAAACCCAGCTGAGCCCCCCATAAGACCCGCTGGGCACACTCGTGCGCAAGTTTAAATTAAACCTGAACGGACCCCCATAAGCCCGACAGGTACACAGAAGAGCTATTCTACAGAAATGAAAGAATAACAAACTCAAGAACAACACCATGGCCCCGCCCAATCATTACCATCAGAGCCCCGCTCAGTCATAAATATTAGAGCCCAGCTCAGTCATCACTCACGAACTGGAAATACCAGACTCTATGGTGCGGGCATGGTCCACCACATCTAGAAAAGAACAACCCGCTCACAATATAGACTGCGACTCAATCCTCAACTGCAGTCTTAGCCCTCTAACAAAGAATCGGACCTGCTCCTCCACTGTAGGCAGAATCATGGTGGCATGACGAGACAACTCTAGAAATCTGGCCTCGTACACAGATAGAGTCATGGAGCCCTGCTCCAATCTCGAGAACTCATCACGGAGTCTGTCCCTGACGCTCCCTGGAATAAACCTAGCAAGAAAAGCCTTTGAAAATTTCTCCCACGATACTGGTAGAGAACCAACTGGCCTAGTCCCGATGAAAGAGCACCACCATTGTCTAGCTAGCCCATCCAGCTGATAAGCTGTGAAGTCTTCTCCTCTAGACTCCACTAAACCCAAGGTCTGCAACCTCTCCTGGCAAGTAATCAAAAACTCTAAGGCATCCTCTCCCATAGCCTCTGAGAATTTCGGCGGTGACAATCTAAGGAACATAGCGAGCATCTTCTGCTCTCGCAGAGGCATAACCCCATCCAAAGGGTCTAATTGAACCACAACTGGGGCTGGCGGCTGATGAACCTCTGGAGCCGCTACTGCAGGTTGGTCCTGCTGCGCTGGAACCGGCTCTGGAACTGGCATTGGAGCTGGCTGTTGCTGCTGCATACTACCAATAGCAGCTAAAAGCTGGGCAATAATGCCCTGAAGATCTGGGGCGACAACTGGAGCTGGTGGTATCTGGGCTGGTCCCGGCCCCACCGAATGAAGCAGAATCTGCTCTGCTTGAGGCTCCGGCTCCGGAGTCCTCTCTCTACCTCGGCCTGGTGCCACACCTCGACCTCGGGGTCGACCTCTACTACGAGTACGAGCCATCCTGTGACAGAAGGACACAAGTGAGATTTCAAGAAACCAACTGGACAGCAAAGCACGACAAAGATACAAAGATAGGACAACATCCTAAGGACATCCTGTAGCCT
The DNA here is from genome assembly GCA_018342035.1 of Solanum appendiculatum. Lineage (NCBI taxonomy): Eukaryota > Viridiplantae > Streptophyta > Magnoliopsida > Solanales > Solanaceae > Solanum > Solanum appendiculatum. Next base: position 995,759 of record JAGDQO010000399.1, on the reverse strand, counting down.
CCCGAAGATAGTCACGAACGTCTCCGCTGCGATTCGCAGGACTCTACTAGATGCTAGTTATGTACAAGTGAAACTAACGAACCTAGCGCTCTGATACAAATTTGTCACAACCCAATTTCTCAAGTCATGATGGCGCCTACCAACCCACCAGTAGGCCAGCCAAAACCCTATCCCGAAACAAAACAGTAATGGGACTAAGGGTGGAAACTAATCCATAACCAAGCGGAAGCATACAATAAGAGCAATCACGACAGCTAGAACGAACCAGACTAAATATATACAACACCTCCCCAAACCTGGAAGTCACAAGTACAAAACTACTAAAAAGAGTACAAGTCCCGAAAGTGGACCACTGAAACAACTGTCTCGAAAACAAAAGATAAGCCAAAATATATAAACAGAAGGAAACTGGTGATCCTAAAACCCCAAGTGCTCACCCTAGCCTCCTGAACTGACAGCTCTCGGCTCGATCTCAACGCTGATAATTAGTGCTCGGACCTGCATCACTAAAACAGAAGTAGAGTGTAGTATGAGTACCAAAACAATAGGTACCCAGTAAACATCATAGGTCTAATTTCTGGGTTATAAAACCCGAACCTCGTCGCTAAAGACCATTTCTTGTCGCTAAAGACCATTTCTGGTCGCTAAAAGTCTAATTTCTGGTCTTTAAAGGTCTGCACCAGCAATCAAATTTTTGCTATTTTTTTAAAGTCTCCGAACGGACCCTCGGAATTCGTTCGGGACCCGATCAAAATAAACCAGATATGCTACCCCACTAAATTTGACATTCCAGACTCAATGGCGGAGTCAAAATTTTCATATGAGGTCGTTTCGACAAAAAGTGGGTTCCACACCCATTATGCCATTTTAGCCAAATTCTACCAAGGGCCTCGGATTTTGATCGAAAGCTCCCGGTAATTCTTGAAAGGTCGTTCTAAACCAAACTTAGCATTCTGGAACTAACCGCGTTGTCCGAATTTTCATCCAAGTGCGTTTTCAAAGAAAGTTGACCAAAGTCAACTTTAGGCCAATTTCCAAAGGCTAAAGAGCTAATCGGCCCCAAATTCACACCGGAAACCCCGGGACTCATGCGAACCATGTTTCTAGCCTAATTTTACCTTTCCAGAGCTGATGGAAATGTCAGAATTATCATATGAGGTCGTTTACCTGAAGTTATTACCGAAGTCAACTTTTCAAGGTTCAAAATCTCCAAAACAGAAAAACTGGCATAAAACCCAAACGAACGACCAGGCGACCGAACAGTCAGTTCCAGCAAGTCATAAATGACTTGGGGTCGCTATAGGAATGCTCTAAATGACAGAAAGAGGGCATTAACACATAAATGACCTGGAGGATCATTACACCGCTTCACCTGGGAACACTCGTGAATGCTTTGAGACCCAAACCGACTATCCAACCAACTAAAAATAACCTTCCATACCTAACAAAATAGTCATAATTTTTTTCCGAGCTTATTTACCTAGAATGTTGACCGAAATTCTTTTCCGAGCTTATTTACGTAGAATGTTGACTAAAGTTAATCTTCTCTACTTCAAAACCTTTATAACTTAAAAAAACCTTACCCAAGATGCATTCAATTACCTCAAAATCTTACCACCCATCCCTATAGGTCACAAATACCATCAAGAAGCTATGGGTAAGGCTAAAACATAGAAAATACACAGAGATCAAAAAGTGACCATGAGAATACCTATATCATCCACCACTAAAATACACGTTTGTCGTCGAATGTAAAGAGAAAGAAAGTACCTAAAATTTTAAAAGTTGGGATATCTGCTCTGCATGTTCAAATCGATCTACTAAGCAGCTTCTTCTACGGAACGATCTATCCACTACAATTTCACTAAAGCAATCTCTTTGGACTTCAACTTCTGAATTTGACTATCTAAAACAGCCACAAGCTCATGCTCAAAAGCCATTTTCTGATCCAACTATACTGAGTCCCACTCAATCACATGGTAACCATCAGAATGATACTTCTTCAATATAGTAACATGAAATACCATAGGAACGACGAAAGACCAAAAAATAAGGCTAACTCTTATGCTACCTCCCTAATATGATGAAGAATCTCAAATGGACCAATAAACTTGAGGCTAAGATTTACTTTCTTTCAAAACCTTATGACACCCTTAAAGGTGATACTTTTGATAATACCTTTTCCCCAACCATATACTCCAAATAACGAACCTCTTGATATGTGTAACTTTGTTGCCTAGTTTAAGCTTTAGAAAGCCTGCCCTGAATCACTTTTACCTTATCTAAGAAATCTCTGAACAAATTAGTACCCCACCCCGTAGATAAACCACAAAACCAATGAACTACCCAATAGGATATCTATACCTCAGACCATATAATCCCTCAAATAGATGCCATCTGAATGCTAGAGTGACAATCGTTGTAGTACTAAAACTATACCAATGACAAGAACCAATCCCAGTGACCTCCAAAATCAATAACACATGCTCGAAGCATGACCTCTAATACTTGAATAGTTTTCTAGGCTTGGCCATCTATCTTAGGTGAAATGTTGTACTAAAATCCACTCGAGTATCCAACTAGTGCTACAAGGACCTCTAAATATATGATGTAAATTAGGTAACTTGATGTAAAATAATATAAATAGGCACGTCATTCAAGAAAATAATATTTTGGATCTAAATCTTACTCAACATCTATAAAAATCTATGTAGTCCAGATTGGCCCGAAGTGAACGAATTTGGTCAACCTGTTCCTAATGACCTGAAATAGCATCAAACTTCATTTAAGTCTGAGGCAAATCAACCATGAAACCTGTGGCATTGTGGAGTACTTTTGTTCAGGTATAAGCATTCTCTGAGTCATACCACCCATTCTTGGGTACTCATGTTTCACTTGTTAGCAATTCAAACACCTAGAAGCAAACTCCACTATGTCTCGTTTCATCCTACACCACCAATATTATTGTTTCATGTCATGATACATCTTTGTTGCTCCTGATTGAATAGAAAAACACAAATTGTGAGCTTTTTCCATGATAACTCTAGTAAAATCATCAGCTTTAGGAACACAAATCCAACCCTTGATCCTCAAAATACCACCCTAGTCTAGAATTGCTTCCTTGGCTTCATCTTTTAACACCTTGTTCCAAATCAAACATAATTTTCCATTTTCAAACTACTTGGACATAATCTACTTTACCAAAGTGGTTGTGCCTTAATATATGTAAGAACCCTACTAGGCTCAGAAATATCCAGTCTCACAAAGATATTTTCCAAAATCAAAACATCCATAGCCAAAGCTCGTTCCTCTACTAACAATAAGGCAAGGCTACCCATACTCATTATTTTTTCTACTCTAGGTATCCTCCACTACATTGGACATACTTGGATGATAGAATATATTCATGTCATAATCATCAAGCAAATCCAACCACCTTTGTTGTCTTAAATAATATTCTTTTGGTTGAATATGTACTGCAGGATATGATGATCGGTGAAAATCTCATAATGGACCCCATAAAGATAATGCCTCTAAGCCTTCAAAGAAAATATTGTCACTACCAACTGCAAGTTATGAGTGGGATAGTTCTTCTCATGTACCTTTATGTGTCTTGAAGCAAAAGAAATAACCCTTCCTTTATGTTCTTATAATCATGTCATAATCATTAAGTAACTCCAACCACCTTTGTTATCTTAAATAATATCCTTTTGGTTAAATATATACTACAGGCTATGATGATCGGTTAAAATCTCACAATGGACCCCATAAATATAATGCCTCCATACCTTCAAAGCAAATACTATCACTACCAACTCCAGTTATGAGTGGGGTAGTTCTTGTCATGGATTATCAAATGTCTTGAAGGAAAAGAAATAATTCCACCTTTATGCATAAGAACACACCCAAGGCCAATCAGTGAGGCATCATAATATACCATGACTCTTTCGCATTCCATAGGCACTTGTAGGTCCATGTGAAGAACTACCTCACTCATAACTTGGAGTTGGTAGCGATAGTATTTGATTTGAAAGTTTGGAGGCATTATCTTTATGGGATCCATTGTGAGATTTTCATGAACCCCTCCATGAACCGTTTATAGTAAGCATTTAATCCTATAAAACTTCAAATCTTAATAAGTGAAGTGAGCCTACCCTAATCTTGAATTAACCAAATCTTTGTCGGATCGACCATAATACTGTCCTTGGACAACATGTGCCTCGAAAATTCCATAGAACTAAGCCAACACTCACACTTCCAGAATTTAATATACAATTACTCATCCCTCAATCTCTGGATCTCAATCCTTAAGTGTTGCCTATGTTCTTCCTCTCTATGCAATAACTAAACCAAGATATTATCAATGAGCTCAATAAAAAACAAATTCAAATAGGGTCAAAATACCATGTTCATCAACTCTATACATGTTGAGGGGGCTTAGTGAACCCAAACAACATAACAAAGAACTTGTAGTCACCATAACAAGTCTAAAAGGTTACCTTCAGAATATCTGAAGCTCTAATCCACAAATACTGATAGCTCAACCGTATATTGATCTTTGAGAACACCTAAACATCCTAAAGCTGGTAAAATCAATCATTAATGTGCACTATATGATACTTTTTCTTGATGATTTCTTTTTTCAACTTCCAATATCAGTACACATCAACATAGACCCATCATTCTCCTTGACGAACAACATAGGAGCACCCCAAGGGGTAACATTGGATCTAATAAATCCTTTACTCAGCTAATCCTTTAACTAACCCTTCAACTCCTTTAACTTTTGGTGCCATTCTATATGGAGATATCACAATAGGCTGACCTATCGGCTCTAAATTAATACCAAATTCAATATCTCAATATAGTGGGGCACCAAGAAGGTTTATCAAGTCTATCAGAAAAACATCCAAAAAAATTTTAAACTACTAGAACTAACTCTAAGAGAGGTGTGTCAACACTAGTATCCTAAACATAAGAAAAATATGAGAGATAAACCTTCCTAACAAATTGTTGAGCCTTTAGAAAACAAAATCACCCTCCTCAGATATAAGCCCGAGGTACCCATCCACTCCAACCTCGAGGAACTTTGCAAAGATAAGGTGAATGTCTTACCATTAAATTCCAAAATTTCATGATACGAAAAAAGCCAATCTTTGTCTTAAATAACATCTAATTCTTCCCTATCAAGAATAATAAAGTCCACCCATGTGTTGTATCGTAACGAGGTCACAATACAAGATCAATACACTCAATTCACTACTAAAGAATCACCTATTGAAGTAGAAACATGCATATGCATAGATATAAAATCATTCATCATATCAAGACCCAATTCAAAGTATGCAAACACATAGGAGAAAGTAAAACTATGATCAAATAAGACCGTAATAGGTGGATGACATACATGAATAATACACATGATAACTACAATGGAGCCCTTTATCTCTTTTCTACCATGGAATGCATATCAAATATAGCAATCACATTGGCCTGAGTAACTTATCTACAACCTTTTTGTTTAGACAGTGTCACACTTTTACCAGTTTTAGTGTGAGCTTGAGAACTCTACTACTGTCTGTTCTAGCGAAGATATGGGCAATCCCTCCTGATAATTTAGGGCTCATCACAAGAAAAGAATGACCTGTGAACTTCTATCGGCTATGATGGACATGATTTTCTTCAATAGCCACCACGACATGAAGGCCTTTAGGAGTGACCTTGGAAATTTTGGCCCAAACTAAAAGAGTCTCATCAGGAATATCCTCCCTCAAATGCCTGTATACAAGAATGAATAGTTCATTTTAATTTTCTTATTACACATTCAATAGTATTATTTAGTTAATAATTCTCCATTAAAATATCCAACTCAAATAGTAGTCATTATTTTAAATTTCATTAGAAAATTATAAAGTTCTCTCATCGCGGTCATTGTGGGTTTCAACTCCAACCTTGTTGGTTTACTATATTTTGATAGAGATTGGTTTATTCCCATTTAAGGATGTATTTTTAGTGATATCACGTAGCACTTGTACGAGATCTCTTGTCCCTCAGATTACCGAACTCCTCATATTGCATAAGCTTAAACTCCTTAACCAATTTGATCACCCTCTAAAAATAAGCCACATATGTTGTTATCTAATAAGCTTCCACAAGATTTTGATAGGTCAATCCCCTCGCAAATGAGTAAATCCATTTAGTCTTGACACACAAGATCTCCAAAGAATGATGAGACAAGGCATGTAATCTAGTCTAATTATCAGTCACCGGGATCCAATTGTGCATCAAGTGGTCAAACATGTTCCTCTTCTTTTCTCGTAAACTACGAGGAACGAATTGCTCTATGAAGTTCTAAGAAAACTACTCCCAAGTTAATAAAGGATACCCTAGTGGTCTACAATCAGCATAAGACCGCCACTACTGCTTGGCTACTCTATGAATTTGGAAAGTAGTATAATCAACATTATAAAGCCTCTCATGATAACTAATGCAAAACACATATGTATCCTCTATTTGTCTTCCCTAGTAATGAGGTGGATTTATCTTTCCAAAATACTCAAACCTCTTTTGCTCTTTATCAGATATAATAGGTTTCGTCACTAAGGGTACTCCAATGACCGATGAGAGAGTGTCTACTCAATCCTAATCAGACTAAGGATTAATCTTCTACCCCTATTTTTAATTTAGTGATTGTTTATAAAGTCTACCATTCATGTGCAGTAATGATCATGGGGTATAAAACCTAGCTAGACTTAGTAATTTTAGATATGACTGACTTTGTTGTCATTTTGGGATTGAGTTGGTTGTCTTAGTAGCATGTATTTTTAAACGGTTATGCTAAGACAATTACCATATCTATGCTGGGTATTTCTAGAATTGAGTGGAAGAGTGATTATAGTCTTATTCCTAAGAACATTATGTTCTTTATTCATTCCAAGAAGTTAGTAGAGAGGGGGTTTCTAGCATTTTTGGTTCACCTTCGAAATACTTGTTTAGAGGTTCCATCCATTAGGTCAGCACCTCTAGTATATGAGTTATTGGAGTATTTCCCATGGATTTATTAAGCATTCTATAAGATCTTGATATTTATTTCAGCAATAACTTAGATCTAGGGACTTATCTTATTTCTATTATTCCATATCAAATGGCGCCAACTATGTTAAGAGAGTTGAAAGTTGAGTTGCAAGATCTTCTTCATAAGGGTTTTATTCATTTGAGTGACTCTTCATGGGGTGCTCACATGTTGTTGGTAAAGAATAAGGATTAGATTATATGAATGCTCATTTATTAACGCAACCTAAACAAAGTCACTTTCCATAACAAGTATCCTCGCCCTCGTATAAATAACTTCTTTGATCAACTTCAGGATGCGTCATTCTTCTTTATGATTAAATTGCGGTCTAGCTATCATTAGTTGAAGATTCAGGTTGAGAATATTCCTAGGATAACTTAAAAGAACAGTTATAGACAATATGAGTTTTTGGTTGTCTTTTGGGCTTACTAATGCCCCAACTGCGTTTATGAGTTTAATGAATGGAATCTTTAAACCATATCTGGACTCATTTGTGATTATTTTTATTGATGATATATTAGTGTATTCAATAAGTAAGGATAATAATGAGAATCATTTAAGAATCACTTTGGGGTTCTTAAAACAAAAGCAATTATATGCTAAGTGCTCTAAATGTGGGTTTTGCTGGTCATATGTGTCCTTCTTGAGGCTTGTGGTATCAAAAGAAGTGATTATGGTTGATCCATAGAAATTGGATGCAGTTAAGAGATTATCTAGGCCCACTTCATTGATTGAGATTCATAGTTTTATAGAGCTGGCTAGTTACTATTGTTGATTTTTGAAGGGGTTTGATTCTATTATTTCTCAGTTGACTCATTTTACTCATAAGGATGTGCCGTTTCATTTGTCAAATGAGTAATAGGAGATCTTTCAAAAGCCTATGAATCTACTAACTACAACTCCCATTGTACCATAGGCTATGGGTTAGGATTTTGTTATTTATTGTTATGTTTCATGTTTTATTTTGGGTGATGCTTTGATCCATGATAAGAATTCATTTCGTATTCTTCTAGACACATGAAGGTTCATGTAAAGAACTATCTTACGCATGACTTAGAGTTGATAGTGGTGGTGCTTGCTCTAAAGATTTGGAGACATTATATCTATGGTGTTTGTTGTGAAGTATTTATTGATTGCTATAGTTTGTAACATGTGTTTACTCAGAGAGTAGTAACTTGAGGTAGTAGAGATGGATGAAGTTGCTCAACGATTATGATATTACCATTTTAGATCATCTGGGTAAGGCAAATGTAGTAATTGATGCTCTGAGTAGAAAATCTTAGAGTATGGGCAGTCTAGCTTGTTTGGTGGTTATAAACATCTCTTGGCTAGGTAGGTTCAAACTCTGGATAACAGTTCTATGAGACTTGGATTGTCCAAATCAGGTGAAGTATTGACATGTGTGGAGGTAAGATCATTGTTTCTAGAGCAGATTAAGGGCCAAAAAGTTTGAAGATGTCAAACTAAGCAAGATTTATGATAAAATATTGTACTGAGAGGCTAAAGAGGTCATGATTAATGATGAAAGTTTCTTAAGGATCAAGGGGCACATGTGTATTCCCCGTGTTGTTGATATATATATAGCCAAGAATATCTTGACAAAGGGCCATAGATTGAAATACTCCATACATACTTCTGCCATCAAGATGTACCATGATTTGAGACATTATTATTTGTGGGGTAGGATGACGTGCGATATTGTTGAGTATTTTTCTCAATGTCCAAATTGTCAGCAGCTAAAGTATGATCAGTAGAGACCCCTGAAGGAATGCTTTAGAGGATGTCCATTCTTGAATGGATGTGGGGAAGGATAGTGATGGATATTTTAGTTCTCCTTCCAAAGACTTTGGGTAATTTTGACTCCATATTGGTCATTGTTGACCAATAACATTTTATACAAGTTTAGGTGACTTATAAAGCTGAGAAATTAGCCAAGTTATTCATTCAAGAGGTTCTTTGATTGCATGGAGTTCTGATGTCATTATCTTGGATATAGGTACTATGCAATTTACTTTTAATTTTGGAGAACTTTGAAGGATAAGTTTGGTACTAGGATTGATCTTAGTACAACTTTTCACCCTTACACTAATGGATAGTCCAAGGGACGATTCAGGTTTCGGAGGATATGATTTGTGCTTGTGTGATAGATTTTGGTGGTCATAGGGACTAGTTTTTGCCATTGGTAGTGTTTATTTATAATAATATCTATCACTCAAGAATTCATATAGATACATTTAAGGCTTTGTATGAAATGAGATGTCAAGGTGAGATCGTGGGGTATCAATCTTTTGAGTGAGTTGTTGAAGAAGGTCAAGGAAATATTGGATAAGCTTTTGGCATCCTAGAGTAAGCAGAAAGAGTATGTGTATCGGAATGTTTGGGACATGGGATTTATGGCGGGAGAGCATATGGTTTGTGTTGTGATGTCTTATAGTTGAGAGTTGTGTTGTGAAATGAGGCTTATCTCAATTTTTACCGAGTTTCTAGTTAAAGGGCATTGCTGCTGCAGTGGTTCTTCTGCCACATTGATATTGCTGTAGAGGGACCATTGTAGCGAAGGTAGCTAGATCTCCATGACTCTCTATAGCGAGGCCTTGGTCATCATAGAATGTATGCTATAGCGAAAAAGTGATCATTGAGGCAGATGATGTAAGGATGAATAAGCATTTAAGTCAATTACTTCAAGCCTCTCCCTCATAATTTTCCCAAGGCTAGGGCTATTATAATCTTAAAAGTAAGTCAACTCTATCAACTATTTCATTGGGTGATTCTCTAACACCCTAGGGTCAAAAGGGGTGATTTAAATGGTGGGTGGATTAGAACCCTAGAGTTCATGAAAAATTTGGGAAAACATATAGGTTGATGTAATTAATGTATATTTTGCTTCTAAGTTATTAATTAACACTTCATAGGATGGAATTGATGTTCTAATACATGTTTATGATGTTGTGAGGACCTAGAGTCCAATAAAAATTGATCCTTTAGCATAAAAAACTACTAACAAAATATGAGAAAACAAGAAAAAATTTTCCTCCATCCATATATACCAAACACGCTATGTATATATTTTTGAATAATTTCAAAGACCTCCTATGAAATTTGACCATGTTTCACTGACCTCCCTTATGATTTTCGATATCACACTTACATCTCTTATTTTGATTTTTTAACGAATCTTTAAATCTATTTATTATTAATAACCGGACTAATTTGCCCCTTTGAATATATTTTTTATCTTAATTAAATTTATAAATAAGGATAATTTAAGCTAAGTTTATTCTTAAATGAATTGAAATCGGCCTGTTAAAATAAATAAAGAAAAATTGCAATCACTACAAATGTACCCGGTAAAAACAGTTAACTCACACAAGTTGCACTTCAAGGGACAGGACGAGACAAACTCTTTGAGAGAAAGGAGATGTGTGAAATGAGTGACATCTCCATACGATTGACCAGATGGTATATGAGGGCGGTTAGTTAGAACCAGAGATTGCAGCCAGTTTTGAAGTTCACTCATGGAATCATTATCTGTTGCATATTCAATTACAGCAGCACAGTCTAAGTGACAAAGGTAATCACGATCATGGTTGTAAATTATCCAACATCCCGAAATGGGAACTTCTTTCACACAATTATAGCGAAAGAGAGCAGTAGCGTCACTGGTTATTGGAAAGGAATGGAATAGATGAAGTGGATATTTCACTTTTTTGTACAAGGTTATGGGTATAGAAGCACATTCAACATGAAGATTGAAATTGCACGACTCGCAGAAATTATATTATTGGAACAGAGAAAGATTAGAATCATCAAAGCCACAAGCGGCGCAGTGAAACTGCTCATTGTTGTTGGCCAACTGAAAGGGCCTTAGAATAAGAGTATGGTCATAGAAGGGATGAAAATCATGGCGAATTCCCCTAGGAAAATTACTACACACCTCATGAAGGTAATAATCGCAATGCTTCTCGCAGTAATAAGCCCAATAAGTGATGATGATATTGCAAAAGATGCATTTGATTGCTTCACTCTCTCGAAGATGCAATTGAAGCAATGGATGACGATGGTTGAAGTGATTTAAGAGAGGCTCACGAGAGAATCTGGGGTGGTGTTCGTCACTTCACATCGTGGAGGAGCTGGTGCTGGGGTGGTGTTCGTCACTTCACAAGAAGAAATTCAACCTTTTTCCTTTACTTTGAAACAACGTTGCTCCAACAATGTCGCTGAATACCAAGCGTTGATACTTGGACTTGAAATGACCGTCGACATGAAGCAATTACACTTATAAATCTTTGGTGACTCTCAGTTGGTGATCAATCAATTCTTGGGAAGTTATGAGGTGAAGAAGCCCGAATAGTGCCCTTTTATGCTAATTATGCTCAAAGTTGATAGGATGGCTTGGAGATGTAACCCTCCAACATGTGCCTAGAATAGAAAATAAGAAAGTTGATGCATTGGCTGCCCTAGCTTCAACGCTAACCCTTCCTGATAAGACACTAGTTACTATTTTCCAAAAATGGGTAGTACTACCACCAAATTAGGACGAATATACAGAAAATGAGCTTGAGTATCTCGTCGTTGTTTCTGAAGCCACGAAGGAAGATTGGTGACAACCCATTACCGACTATTAGTGCTATGGGATACTTCAAAAAAACACAAGGAGAAGGACTGACATTCATCGTCGTGCACCTCATTTCCCTTACTACAAAGACACATTATATAGAAGATCATTTGAGGGATTACTCTTGTGATGTTTTGGCTAAGATGAAGCAATCCAAGATCTTCAAGAAGCACACTCAGGAGTATGTGGATCACATCAATCCGGACCAAAACTCCACTTTCACATAAAGAGAATGGATATTACTGGCCAACCATGGTGAAAGATTGCTTAGACTATGCTCAAAGGTGTAAGGCATGCGAATTTCATGCAACAGCGGCCCAAAGTATTACACCCAACTATCTCATCTTGGACATTCGATGTTTGGGGATTGGATGTTATTTGACCACTACCAAAGTTTTTGGGTGGACACTTGTACATCTTGGCAGCAACAGATTACTTCTCAAAATGAGTTGAAGTTATCGCTCTTAAAGAAGTGAAGAAAGAGAATGTTGTATATTTCATCCGGGTGAGTATCATCTATTGCTTTGGCATCCCTCGCTACATAATAACAGACAATGGCAAGCTGTTTGATAATAAATTAATGAATAAGATTTGTGATCTCTTTAGCTTCAAGTAGCACAAATCTTCTATGTATCATGCCACCGGCAATGGACTAGCTGAGGCATTCAATAAGACACTATGCAACCTATTGAAGAAAGTTGTCTCTAAGACCAAATGGGATTGGCATGAAAGAATGGAAGAAATTGTGTGGGCATATTGGACAACATACTGCTCACCAACTCAGGAAACACCATATTCACTTGCTTTTGGAGTTAAAGTAGTCCTGCCACTTGAGCGTCAAATACCTTCCTTATGACTTGCTATTCAAGAAGGGCCCACTAAAGAACAAAATGCTTGACTACATCTTGTTGAGTTAGAAGCACTTGACAAAAATAGGCTCGAAGCTCAACAAAATCTTGATTGTTATCAAGCTCGTCTATCTTGTGCTTTCAATATGAAGGTTTGCTTGAGGTTCTTCCAAGTTGGAGACCAAATCCTCGCAGTAAGAAGACCCATAATTACTTCGCATAAGTCTGGGGGAAAATTTACGTCAAAGTGGGATGGACCATATGCCGTACAAGAAACATATTCAAATGATGCTTACAAGCTTGTTGATGCAGATGGCGTGAGGATTGGTCCTATTAATGCAAATTTCCTTATGAGGTACTACCCTTGAGATAAGATGATGCTCCTTAAGGTACGAGCTTAAACTGCACGTTACTCATCGTTTGCAAGAGTATAAACTGTGTACGACACCCCCAACAAATAAAACAAAAACAATACTCTCCCAGAACTACATTGTGACTTGATCATCTTCACTAAGGTACGTAGGCGCTTAGAACCTATTCTAAGTTTAGTTGCATGAGTGTCAAAAACCCACATGTTCCCACTTGAGTGTCAAATATGAGCTTCTTTAACAAGTATGCTTGAAGTCTTTAAATTCAGCCAAGTATGCAAGTTGAAGTCTTTAAATTCTTCAAGCTTGCAAGTTGAAGTCTTCAAATCCTCCAAGTATACAAATTGAAGTCTTTAAATCCTCCGAGTATGCAAGTTGAAGTCTTCAAATTCTTCAAGTTTGCAAGTTGAAGTCTTCAAATCCTCCGAATATGCAAGTTGAAGTCTTCAAATTCTTCAAGTTTGCAAGTTGAAGGCTTCAAATCCATAAAGCATACAATTTGAAGTCTTCAAATCCTCCAAGTAGGCAAGTTGAAGTCTTCAAATTCTTCAAGTTTGCAAGTTGAAGTCTTCAAATCCTCCAAGTATGCAAGTTGAAGTTTTCAAATTCTTCAAGTTTGCAAGTAGAAGTCTTCAAATCCTACAAGGATGGAAGTTGAAGTCTTCAAATACTCCAAGTATGCAAGTTTAAGTCTTCAAATTTGTCAAGTGTGTAAGTTGAAGTCTTCAAATCCTCCAAATATGCAAGTTGTTAAATTTGCATTACTTAAGGTGGACAAAATTGTTCCTTTGCACCTTAAGTTGGCCTTTTCATGGATTTATCCTTAAAAGGATCTTTAAATTCTCATGCCTTAAGGTGGAAAAAGTTGTCCCTTTGCATCTTAAGATGGTATTTTCACAGTTTTATCCTTACATGGACCTTTAAATTCCCATGTCTTAAGGTGGACCAAATTTGTCCCTTTGAACCTTAAGTTGGCCTTTTTACGGTTCTATCCTTAAAAGGATCTTTAAATTTCTATGCCTTATGGTGGACAAGATTTGTCCCTTTGTACCTTAAGCTGGACTTTTCATGGATTCATCCTTAAAAGGATCTTTAAATTCCCATGCCTTAAGGTGGACAAAATTGTGCCTTTGTACCTTAAGCTGGTCTTTTCACGAATTTATCCTTAAATGGACCTTTAAACTCTCATGCCTTAAGGTAGACAAGATTTGTCCCTTTGCACCTTAAGCTGGCCTTTCCACAAATTTTTCCTTAAAACAATCTTAAATTTTAATACCTTAAGGTGGATAAAATTTGGCCTTTCACACCTTATGCTTAAGTAATCATGATCTCATAAAGCCTCAAATTGGTGATATCAAGGCGGGGACGTTAAACACATCCCTTCACACTTTATGCTTAAGTATTCAGGATCTTGTAAAACCTTAAATTATGATCTCAAGACAGGGATGTTAAACACATCCCTTCACACCTTTTGCTTTAGTATTCAAGATCTTATAAAGCATCAAATTAGTGACCTCAAGGTGGGGGCGTTAAACACATCACTTCACACCTTATTCTTAAGTATTCGGGATCTTATAAAGCCTCAAATAAGTGATCTCAAGGCGAGGACGTCAAACACATCCTTTCACACCATATGCTTAAGTATTCGAGATCTTATAAAGCCTAAAATTAGTGATCTCAAGGCGGGGACATTAAATACATCCCTTCATATCTTATGCTCAAGTATTCGTGATCTTGTAAAACTTCAAATTATGATCTCGAAGCGGGGATATTAAACACATCCCTTCACACCTGAAGATAGAGTATTCAGGATTTTGTAAAACCTCAAATTATGATCTCAAGGCAGGGACATTAAACTCATCCCTTCACACCTTAAAATAAAATTTTTGGTGTTACGATGAAATTCTCCATTATGTAGCTTCCAATATAAATATTGCTTCCATTGATTTATTAAAAAAATATATAAAATAAAATACCTGAGCACAAGAATTTCTTTGTTGTGAAGATGGATTCCACGATCTCTGAATGTGTTCTCACAATATGGAGCATGAGGTCTATTTATAGATAAAAAAAATAGAGGGGTTTTGACTCCTAGTGGGATAAGAATTGAGAGAGTTTCTCACAATTAGCATCCAACACAAATTAGCTCTCCACAATTTGACTTCTAATAGAATTCAGAAATATTATTTTTCTATGGTCAGTGGGGCTAAGCAGCTTGCCTAATTTTACTACTATTGGAATTAAGAAAAGAAAAAAAGGGGAAACAGCAAAATTCTTTTCCTGCTCCTAATTGGATTCACTTTTTGAGGCGGTGGTATTGTTAACTAAGCAGCCCAAATATTGACTAAAAAAATCCTATACTTAGGCCTTTTATGTTAAAAAAAAAAAGTCCTAGCCACAAAGCAACTTGCCATATAGGCAAATCATGTGGGTTCAACTTGAATATATTTGGTTTCCTTTTTTTAAGGGAGACATAATTCTTATTAAGAAATTAAAAAACTTTGGTGATCATAATTTCCCATTAAACATGCAACAATCCAAAATTATACATTAAAGAATATCATAACTAATTACTTTAACTCTAGTCTTTAAAAGATAAAATATCTTGACAAGACTTGAAGTAGGGGGCATTTGTAATCATTTAAAATTTATTATATAAAAATTTTAAAAAATGATTCGGATTATATTAAATTCAAGATATAGTAGTCCATATAAATATTGTGGATTAATATAATTGGGTTAATTATTTAAGTCCAATAAATATGGATTTAATTAAAGTCCAAATTAATTGATTTGGCCTACAATAGATGATCCTAGTTCGCTAAGCCCCAATTTCATTTCATCCTAGAGACCCGGTTTGGTGCCACGTGTCAAATGATGTGGCATGCCAAATTAAACAAAGAAGCCAATAGGATCATGTCATGTGTCAAAATGAGAAGCCCACTTCGTAAAGCCCATGTGCCATGTCACTTAAATCTGATTGGCCAAAAGGAAACCTGTTCCTATCACAACTCCTCTATTCCACAACTATAAATAGGGGTCTTCATAATTCAAAAAAGGGACCAAAAATTCTAAACAAGAAGTTAGAGAAAGCTCGTGGATCAAACACCATAGATTTCTCTATAAGCTACAAGTTTAAGAATTCAGGCATTCATGTTCATAGAACGATCAAGATCAAGACCATCGGATTCAAGAACAAACTCGAAGCCCTTGAATTCAAGTAAAAGTCAAGATTAAGATAAAGTTCAAGTTTAACTTCATCGAAGATTCAAGAACAAGCTCTAAAGCCCTTGAATCCAAGATCAAGTTCAAGACAAATTCAAGAACAAGCTCAAGAGCCCTTGAATTATATCTGAAAAGATGAATCAGAGGAATCATAGAGATTGTAACACTCGCATTTTAAAATCAATAAACACGATTGTTGCGATATTTTTCCATTCTTGATTATTATTTTCTCGACGCGAATTTTACTGTCTACACATATATAAAGGAAAAAATAGAAGAGATAGGGAGAATTAAATTTGGAAACAATTAAGCTTTTATTAAGATTTTGATCATATTTGAAACAAAGAAATTAACTAAAACAGACAACATATTTTCTTATACATTCATAATCTGAATAAAAGTTGTCTCTGAACCCAACTCCCCCCTTCTCTTCTAATTTTTTTCTCATTATATATTAACTCCTCCTCCTATCCTTAAAATGATGATGACGGAAGTAACAAGAATGCAGGGACAAAATGGGCAACATGGTATGTTAATGTACCTATGTATCTGTTGTTAGAGAATTTTTTCTTCAAGCCAAGACGTGGAAGCTCATACAAGGAGTCACTTCAAGGCTGACTTGGTTAAATGAAGCCCCCAAAGAGAAGTGTTTTGTCACGACCCAAAGTACACCCTAGACGTGACATGGCGTACAAGACCCCGAGAGGCTCCATACAAGCAACTTAGCATACATAATACAAGATCATAGAATTTAATGACTTCAAAAAGACAATTCATTATCAAAAGAGTTCAAGGAAATAGAGGAAGTCTACATATAGTCTCAAAAGCCATCTAACATAGGAATGAAAAGAACGTTGGGACATAACCCATAAAAATCTTTAAAGAAAATGACATAAAAGTAAATGTGGCTACGTCCTCGAACATATGAGGACTCACCAAGTCTTAAAGGTCTCTAATATCATGAACTAGCCACGAGAAGATGGAGATGGGACAGATCCTACACTTATAAGAAAATGTAGGCAAGAGTATGCGTTAGTACAAAAATGTACCAAGTATGATAACTATGCACATAGGGTGTAAAGATCATGCAAAAAAGGGATATTTTCATGACATGCAAAGACCAATTCTAAAATATGAAGTAAAAAGGGTTAGAAAACATAAGTCATAAACCAAGGTCAATGCATGCTAAACATCATTAAAACATTTGAGAGATACTTCAAGAAGTAACCTTAGTTCATTATTGTGGGAAGTGAGCCTTAACCGACAGACCATGTGAGCTATAACATGGAATCCGGTGTCCTCCCCACACCGAAAAGGGGTTGTCTTACTTTCCAAGGTAAGGACCATGAACTTCTAGCTTACGTGGATCCACTAGCTAATGTCTATCTAGACAATCATTCTATGGTGGCACATAGGTATGGGATAAGGAGATTGCTACTAGAAACCCAGCCTCTAGCTACGGGAAAGCTTCCATCTCAATATCCTCTCGATGCTAAGCATAAATCCCATGGAATAGTCATATATCATAATTCATCTTATCTTTAATAGACATGGGTGATCGCCTAGTCACTTTTCATTAGAGTAGCTCCTTAACCATGCATGAGAAAACCTTTCACCGTCCATGATCTTTTCATAATAGCTTTTAAGGCCCATAGTCATTAAAACTTCATACTAGGAGTGACATACTACTAATGGAACTAGTTTTGAAAGCGTGGTCTATAATCATTGATGGCATAACTGGCTAACATACTAATCAAGACCTAATTTGGGAAAATAGCCGGAAAAACATTGATGGAAAATCTAGATGTCATTCATGTCATGTGGCCAAGCTTCATAGAACATATAAAAACTTTCATCTATAAGCTTACTTGAGTCATAAACATTGCTTTCATAAAACATGCATATTTTTCATAAATTTATAAATCATAGTTCAAGACCTCATCATAAGAACAAAGTATAGAAATCATGAATTTCACATGGGCTCATGGTAACTCAACTTAAAAACATGCAATTAACTCAATTCATTCATATAAAGACATAATTCAATCAATTAGATCATAATTTGAAAGAACCCACATGATAGAAGAAAACCCTAATTTCAATTGAGAATTCTTACTTTGAAAATTGAAGAATTTGGGGACCCTATGGAGGAGAGGACTCCATAGGTGAAATTCATCATACTTCAAAGACAAAACCTTGAAATCAATGGAGGATTAGGAGGCTTGATCTTGAAACCCTAGATTCTTCTTCTTCTTCAAGCTTTTAGAGAGAGAAATATTTGGAGAGGTTTTGAGGGTAATTTAAAAGTGATTGGGAAGGGTAGATTTTAGGCTTAAAAGGGTTTATATAGTTCTAGGAATAGTAGTTAACCGACTTAGTTTAGGAATAAAACCATTTGGTGAAAAGACCAAATGACCCCTTAAAGAAATTTATCGGATCCCCTCACCTACGGTTGGTAGGTCAATCTACCAATCGTTGGTGACCAACCGTAGGTCACACTGGTTGGGCATAAAGATTTTATGAAATTTTACCCCTTAGGCAGTGTCATCCACGACACCACCTACTACTTGACCTGTGGTCGGTAGGTCAACCAACGAGCAGTAGGTCAAGTGGTAGGTCACACTTCATTTTCAAAAATTGGAATTTTTGTTCTTTTTTTAAAAATCCAGGGTGTTACATTATCTCCCCCTTGGTAACATTGGTCCTCGAATGGAACTCAAGATATCATAAGGAAGGTAAAATCAAGATTTAACAGCCCAACATGCATGCAATCACACAAATGCACATATCCTAAGAGGAATCATCAACTTCAAGCTAAAACATGTTGAAAACATCACCTCATAAGGTCTATATGCAACTCATACTCAAATGCACATAAACATGAAGAAATCAATTAACTCAAAATATTAGCTTTTCTTGAACATGCATGCATAAGGAAACATGAGAATGACTAGGACACGCGGATCCTAAAGAGCGAACATGAGGGGCTAATGCTTCAAGCTAGAACCGAAAGTAGAAGGAAAAAGATAGGGATACTTAAGACATCACATCACATCCGAACATTCACATATCAATCCAAACAAGGAACCTTTACGAAAATTTAAATAGTCTCACACACCTATCATGAAACACACTATCTCCCCCTTGGGAGCAAACCTCTCTAGTGCTTTTGAATCCATCTCTCTCAACCCCAACATAGAACCAAAGTCTTAACAACCACGAAACCATTGGTGCAAGTAACCACTTAAGAAGTTTCTACAAGGATTTCAAAGTCGACCTTAATCACACTAACCATACATAGAGACTTATCCTAGCCAACAAGTAACCCATAATCAAACAATGCATAACCACAAGCTAAAAGACCATAACTTACCAATTACCGCATCCGGGGAACGCTCATGATCTTGTCGAGCCCGAAGTGCATATGACCTACCTTGTTGCTGACTACCCCTAGATGGATAAGGTTGAGCCCGCCGACGTTTATCTCCCTCATTCCTAGCAACCGAAGGACAATTCCTTATTTTATGATCAATTTTTCCACAACCAAAACATACATTTGAGCCAGCTAGACACTTGCCTCTGTGGCTTTTTCCACACCTTTGACACTCGGATACCAGTTGTTCACTAGAACCATTACCTTGAGAATGATTACTTCCACCGGACCTTGAATGTCAAGAATCACCATCATCACTTCTTTCCCTCTTTGAATCCCTAGTTTTATCTTTAAGCTTTCCTTCTTCTATTTGTTGTGCATGAACCATAACATGGGAGACATCCATCTCCTTAACAAGCATGGTGGTTAGACATTCTTTGACCACCAAGCCGGAAGCACCCGACACAAACTTACTCATCCTTGCCCTTGGATCGGTGACCATATTTGGGGCATACTTGGACAATTGTGTAAATTTCAAAGCATACTCCTTCACATTCATATCCCCTTGACGAAGGTTAATGAACTCAAGCACCTTTGCCTCCCTCATCTCAAGGGGAAAGAACCTATCAAGGAAAGCAACCTTAAACTCCTCCTAATCAAGAAGACCCGCATCAACCTCCCTCTCACTCTTCCATTGTTCAAACCACACTTGAGCAACACCCTTAAGTTGATAAGCGGACAATTCCGCCTTTTCCACCGGCGTCACACCCATGATCATAAACACCTTGTATACCTAATCAATAAACTCTTGAGGATCTTTTTGAACCTTAGAACCATGAAACTCCAGAGGATTCATTCTAGTGAAGTCCCTCAATGTAGATACCGTTATACCCACATTTGGGTTCATAGGAGCCACAACCTCTCTATTTGCTTGAGCAGTCGTAGCTTGGGCCAATGCATGAAATGTTGCTCAAAACTCATTATTAGTCACTTTCTCGGCAAAAGGGTTAACCGAAACTTGGAGAACCTCTTGTCTCGCATTTGCACCAACATCCTTATTCCTTCTCTCAAGATTCCTTAGTGGAGGCATATTCTGAAAAGCATAGATAGGAGTTAGGAGACGAAAACCTATGAGATTAAACTCTATCGCACGACTTTAGAATAATGAAAGAAGTGGAGTTTCCTAAACATCTTATAGCCTCTCATTCATAAGTGTGGTGCGCTTCACAACCATGAACAAGACTCTACTCGACGTGGCTTATGAGACTTCCTAGGACCTTTCTAAAACCTTGTGCTCTGAATACCAAGTTTATCACGACCCAAAGTACACCCTAGACGTGACATGGCGTACAAGACCCCGAGAGGCTCCATACAAGCAACTTAGCATACATAATACAAGATCATAGAATTTAATGAGTTCAAAAAGACAATTCATTATCAAAAGAGTTCAAGGAAATAGAGGAAGTCTACATATAGTCTCAAAAGCCATCTAACATAGGAATGAAAAGAACGTTGGGACATAACCCATAAAAATCTTTAAAGAAAATGACATAAAAGTAAATGTGGCTACGTCCTCGAACATATGAGGACTTACCAAGTCTTAAAGGTCTCTAATATCATGAACTAGCCACGAGAAGATGGAGATGGGATAGATCCTACACTTATAAGAAAATGTAGGCAAGAGTATGCGTTAGTACAAAAATGTACCAAGTATGATAACTATGCACATAGGGTGTAAAGATCATGCAAAAAAGGGATATTTTCATGACATGCAAAGACCAATTCTAAAATATGAAGTAAAAAGGGTTAGAAAACAGAAGTCCTAAACTAAGGTCAATACATGCTAAACATCTTTAAAACATTTGAGAGATACTTCAAGAAGTAACCTTAGTTCATTATTGTGGGAAGTGAGCCTTAACCGACATAGACCATGTGAGCTATATTATGGAATCCGATGTCTTCCCCACACCGAAAAGGGGTGTTCCTACATGCAAAGGTAAGGACCATGAACTTCTAGTTTACGTGGATCCACTAGCTAATGTCTATCTAGATAATCATCCTATGGTGGCACATAGGTATGGGATAAGGAGATTGATACTAGAAACCTAGCTTCTAACTACAAGAGAGCTTCCATTTCAATATCCTCTCAGTGCTAAGCATAAATCTCACGGAATAGTCATATATCATAATTCCTCTTATCTTTAGTAGACATAGGTGATTGCCTCTTGTCCCTTTTCATTAGAATAGCTCCTTAACCATGCGTGAGAAAACCTTTCACTGTCCATGATCTTTTTATAATAGCTTTTAAGGCCCATAGTCATTGAAACTTCATACTAGGAGTGACATACTACTAATGGAAATAGTTTTGAAAGTGTGGTCTATAATCATTGATGGCATAACCGGCTACCATACTAATCAAGACCTAATTTGAGAAAATAGCCCGAAAAACATTGATGGCAAATCTAGATGTCATTCATGTCATGTGGCCAAGCTTCATAGAACATATAAAAACTTTCATCTATAAGCTTACTTGAGTCATAAAAATTGCTTTCATAAAACATGCATATTTTTTATATATTCATGAATCATAGTTCAAGACCTCATCATAAGATCAAAGCATAGAAATCATGGATTTCACATGGGCTCATGGTAACTCAACTTAAAAACATGCAATAATTAACTCAATTCATGCATATAAAGATATAATTCAATCAATTAGATCATAATTTGAAAGAACCCACATGATAGAAGAAAACCCTAATTTCAATTGAGAATTCTTACTTTGAAAATTGAAGAATTTGGGAACCCTATGGAGGAAAGGACTCCATAGGTGAAAGTCATCATACCTCAAAGCCAAAACCTTGAAATCAACGGAGAATTAGGAGGCTTGATCTTGAAACCCTAGATTCTTCTTCTTCTTCTTCAAGCTTCTCTAGAGAGAGAAATATTTGGAGAGGTTTTGAGAGTAATTGAAAAGTGATTAGGAAGGGTAGATTTTATACTTAAAAATGGTTATATAATGTTAGGAATAGTAGGTAACCGACTTAGTTTAGGAATAAAACCATGTGAAAAGACCAAAAGACCCCTTAAAGAAATTTCTCGATCCCCTCACCTACGGTTGGTAGGTTATACTACCAACTGTTGGTGACCAACCGTAGGTCACACTGGTTGGGCATAAAAAATTTATGAAATTTTACCCCTTAGGTAGTGTCATCCACGACACCACCTACTACTTGACCTACGGTTGGTAGGTCAACCAACTAGTAGTAGGTCAAGTTGTAGGTCACACTTCATTTTAAAAAATTTGAATTTTCATTCTTTTTTTCGAAATCTAGGGTGTTACATGGTTGTGCTAATGTTTTTTATTAACGATAGCAGTAGAAGGATTTTACTACCAACTAATCAATTCCCAGCAACAGCAACAATAGATTTTACTATAGCAACATCGAATGATGATTCAACAAATGTTCATCAATTACCTTCGTCTCAACTTCATCTAGCAGATTTCAACCATGCCCCCCATAGGAATGATTTTAGGCTTTGTGATATAAAAACTCTAGCTAGGCTCAAGACTGTCATACTGAAGATAAGGAAATTGTCATTTTGAATCTTCTTGATGTGAAAATGATTTCTTCATCATTGATAAGATAAGTCTCGAGCCTAGATAAAGTCTTCATTTAACAAATCCTCAATTGATGCCTTTAGGGCTATTGTCAACATTTGCTAGACAAAGTTGGAGACAGGCAATTGATAAACATTTGTTCAATTAGTACTGATGTTGTTGCAGAAAAACCTATTGTTGATGTTGCTGGGGAATTGGTGAGTTAGTAGTAGAAAGCTATTGCTATTGTTGACTTGGAACTAACACAAACACTTTTCTTTGTATTTTTTTTATAAAGAAACCGTTCTTGAACTGACTCCTTGTATTTACCGCTATTCATTGGCTTGAAGAAAAGATTCTTTTATATCATATGCATTGGTACATAAACAGACCATGTTTCCTATTTCATCCTAACATTTTTGTTACTTCGATGTTCATCATCTTATAGAGATAATAAGGGGTATACATATAAAGAGAAAAAATAGAAAAGGCGGGTGGAATTGGGTTTGGAGACATTTCAACTTTTATTCAGACTTTGGATGTATTAAAATTTATGATGATTGTTTTACTTTATTTCTTTATTTGGCACTAGTGCATTTATTTTTTTTCTTAAAAAAAGGAAAATGGGTAGATAAATGACTTATCCGATCTTACTAGATTTTAATTACTATCATGATATTTAATTTGTGATAATATCCCTAAACTTCGTGTGTTTTATTCAAAACCCCTTAAATTAGTAAAAATATTACTTACCCCTCTGATTTTGGCTATTTGATAATCTTTACTCCATGATATCATCATTAGAAAGTGAGGTACACTCACATAGATTTTTTGTTCATGTGAACTTTTTTATGATAATCTATTTTTTAAAATATGTACATTATTTTCTATATAAAAAACACGTCTAGAACTTCACTTTTTAGGAAAAAGAATTATTTAGATAAAAATAATGAGACTTTGGAAAACTTTGTTTTACATATTTTGCCCGAAAATAAGAAATGCATTCTTGAAACAGATAGTCATATCTATATAAGATAAAATAATATTTATACAGTTGTTACTTCTTTATTTTGCAAAAATTTTTATTTCACTTAAAATAAAGGAGGTTTAACCAACTATTATAGACGGACAAATTGTTTAGAAGAAAGAGGAGGCAATCATGATGTACCAAGTCACTTAATCTACTTCTCAGGCGGTATCAAACAAGCATTAGCAATTGAAACATGGCAAGACAACTCACATCTTTATCTCCACATATATGATAAGTTAGGGAGCTCAAATATGAAGAAGTAACAAAGGTATAAAACCATTTAGCATTTATGAAGATTAGTTGAGGTCCTTTTTCAGATGAGATATCATTTCAAATTCATAGATCTTTTAACTACAAGTCATATATAGCTATATCAATCAGAAGTACACCCAAATTTAAAAAATATAAACTTCAGTCAATGTAAAAGAAATAGGAAAGGGTGGCTCTTTCATTCCATTGATTGAAGTCTAACAAGAAAAATTGATTAAAAAAAACCAGTGAATTAATTATAACATGAAAGAAGCAAAATTTTGGATGAAATCTATCTTAATATAGTTAAATTTGAACTCATAATAAGATCTTCTTATCATGACATATGGAATCTAATGTGGAAGGATGTTAGCTCTTCAAATCATGTTATAGCATTCATATATCAACGAATACAATAGTTTAAGTAGACAAAAATAAGAAAAATGCAAACTTCTTGAAGCTAAAACAAAAAGAAACTATTCTAAAATTTACACTAAGCTAGACATAAATAGAAATGCAAAATTGAAACTCATATATAGAAATGAATCTATTCAAAGCACAAAAATAAAAAGGAATTTATACAAACAAAAATACGAATACAAAAATTAAAACTCAAATACAAAAATGAATCTATTCTAATCAATATAAACTAAAAGAAAATTAGAGAGGACAGGAGACAATTACCTCTTGCAGAGCAGAACTGGGACGAGGACCTGAAATCCTTCTTCCACCTTCGCCCACAAACAAAATTAGAAAATCTCAAAATTCTTAGGCCGGACCTTCGTGGGTTCGTTTCACTCAAGAGCACTGCTCTTACACCTAAGAATCCCTAAATTCCCCCCCCCCCTTATTCAATGCATGGAGACAGCTATTATATATTTGATTTTTGGAGAAAATCACGCCCAAAAATGATGTGGGACTTGAGAGTTTTCAAATGGGAAAATTATGTAGGGAGTACATTATAAGACCAAAATTACCACTAATACATATGCTATTAGATATTTACTTATAATATCGAATTAATTCTTAAATACATTTGAGTACTAATAAATCGATATATACAATTAATTATTCATAGTTATCCCTAGTTTTAACACACAATCTCTTAATTTTGTCGTAACAATTTGTATTATTGATTGTATACAATATTGTAAATTTATTTATTTTAGTATTGATTGTTTTATTTTTGAATAAAAAATTGATAAGTTAGTATTAATATACAATCTCTGAATCTTTTCATAGGTTCTCATTATTTTTTAATCAGATAATTTTTCAGTATTTTTCCCATTATCTTTAAATTAAACAGATTCTCTCTTTGTTGTTAAGTCACGTCGAGTAGAGTTGAACTCTATATGTCTCTCTCCTAATCCCTATCTGATGCTTTTTAGGATATTGCCACTCGAAGGGCATATGCTAGGAGGAATACGAGAGAGAACATGGAATAAGAAGCTCCTCAAGTTTCGGTCGACCTTTGGCTAAGCAAGTGACTAATGCGGACTTTAGGGCTGCTTTTCAAGTGTTGGTCCAAGCCATGACGACTCAAGACAATAGGGAGGTTGTGTTTCTCGTTAACTCAAATATGGGTACGACGGCATCTAGAGTGAGGGACTTCACTAGGATGAACCCTCCGAAGTTTCATGGGTCTAAGGTTGAGGAAGATCCCCAAGAGTTAATCGATAAGGTATATAAGGTGCCAATGATCATGGGTGTAACCTAAGTGGAAAAGGCGGAGTTGGCCGCTTATCAACTCAAGGGTGTGTGTGGTTTGACCAATGGAAGAGTAAGAGGGCGGTTGATGTGGGTCTTCTTGATTGGGAGAAGTTTAAGGTTGCTTTCCTTGATAGGTTATTTCCCTTTGAGATGAGGGAGGCAAGGGTACTTGAGTTCATTAACTTTCATCAACGGAACATGAGTGTGAAGGAGTATGCTTTGAAGTTCACACAATTGTCTAGGTATGCTCCTAATATTGTTGCCGATCCTAGGGCAAGAATGAGTAAGTTTGTTTCGGGAGTGTCCGAAATGGTGGTCAAAGAATTTTGTACCGCTATGCTCATCAATGATATGGACATTTCTCGTCTAATGGTTCATGATCAACAAATAGAAGAGGAGAAACTTAAGGAAAAATCTAGGGAGGTGAAGAGGGCTAAGACCGGTGATGGTGACTTTTCACGCTCAAGGTCCGATGGGTATGGTCATCCTAAGTTCCGACAAAGGTTTTCCGGTCAAGGTTCCTCCAATGCTCCTCATAAGTTCAACAAGGAAAGGGTTTCTAACCCTATGCCTCAAGGAGGGAATGGTGGTGGACCTCTATTGTCTATTTGTGCCAAATGTGGAAAGAAGCATGAGGGTAAATGCCTACCCGGTTCCAATGTATGCTTTTGTTCTTGCAAGATGGATCATAAGATTAGGGATTCTCCCTCCGTTGCTAACAAAGAAGGAGATGATCATCGACGGGCTCAACCTTATCCTTCATCGAGTTCTAGTGGAAATCAGAACCAAAACAGATTCTATGCACTTTAAACTCGTCATGAGCAAGAACGCTCGCCCAATATAGTTACCGGTATGTTAAAAGTCTTTCAACTTGATGTTTATGCCTTGCTTGACCCTGGTGCTACCTTATCTTTTGTAACTCCATTTGTGGCTAGGAGGTTTGAAGTTCTTCCGGATGTGTTACTAGATCCCTTTTCCGTCTCTACTCTTATTGGTTAATCTATCATGGCTAGGAGAGTTTATAGAAATTATCCCGTCTCCTTACCCCATAGAGTCACTCATGTTGATCTTGTAGAGCTTGATATGCTAGATTTGGATGTTATTCTTAGGATGGATTAGTTGCGTTCATGTTATGCTTCTATTGATTGTAGAACCCGAGTGGTCAAGTTCCAATTTCCAAATGAGCCTATCCTAGAGTGGAAAGGGTGAAATTCTACGCTTAAGAGTCGATTTGTTTCTTGTATTAAAGCTAGGAAGATGATTTCTAAGGGTTGTATACACCATCTTGTTCGGGTTAGGGATATGGGTTTTGAAACCCTATCTTTGAGTCGGTCCCATTGTAAATGAGTTTTTAGAAGTGTTTTCTGATGATTTACCCAGTGTTCCTCCCGAAAGAGAAATAGACTTCGGTATTGACCTCCTCCCGGATACGTAACCTATCTCTATTTCTCCTTACCGAATGGCTCCAGCAGAACCTAAGGAATTGAAGGAGCAATTGAAAGATTTATAAGTTAAGGGCTTCATCCGACCGAGTATCTCTATATGTGGTGCTCCAGTCTTGTTTGTTCGGAAGAAAGATGGTTCTCTTCGCATGTGCATTGACAATTGCCAATTGAATAAGGTAACAATTATTATCTTTCGAGGATAGATGATTTGTTTGATCAACTTCAAGGAGCGAGTTGCTTTTCCAAGATTGACCTTCGGTCGGGTTATCACCAATTGAGGGTGAAGGAAGAAGATATTCTAAAGACGGCCTTTCAGACTTGATATGGTCATTTTGAATTCTTAGTAATGTCGTTTGGTTTGACAAATGCTCCAGCTGTATTTATGGATTTGATGAATAGGGTGTTTAGACAATACCTAGATATGTTTGTGATTGTGTTCATTGATGATATTTTGATTTACTCAAAGAGTGAGGATAAGCATACCACTCATTTGAGGATTGTGTTGCAAGTTCTTATGGGCCAACAACTCTTTGCAAAGTTCAGTAAATGTGAATTTTGGTTGAGATTCGTGGCTTTTCTCGGTCACATTGTTTCCGATAAAGGTATTGAGGTAGATCATAAGAAGATGGATGTGGTTAAGAGTTGGCTTAGACCTCTATCTCCTTCAAATATTCAAAGTTTCTTGGGTTTGACTATTTACTATAGAGGGTTTGTTGAGGGGTTCTCTTCGATTGCCTCTCCATTGATGACATTTACCCAAAAGAAAGTTAAGTTTGTGTGGTCTGAAGCATGTGAGAAGAGCTTCCAAGAATTGAAAGATAGGCTTACCTCTGCTCCGATATTGAATTTACCAGAAGGGTCTTATGGGTTCGTGGTTTATTATGATGCCTCAAGAATAGGGTTGGAATGTGTCCTTATGCAAAATGGGAAAGTCATTTCTTATGCTTTAAGGTAACTTAAGATTCATGAAAAGAATTATCCTACCCAAGACTTAGAACTTGCGGCGATTGTGTTTGCTCAAAGGATTTGGAGGCATTACTTGTATGGTGTCCATGTGGATGTCTTCACTGACCACAAGAGTTTGCTACATGTGTTCAAGCAAAAGGATTTGAATCTTTGCCAAATGAGGTGGCTTGAAATGCTAAAGGACTATGACATGAGTGTCCTCTATCACCCCGGCAAGGTGAATGTGGTGGCTGATGCCCTTAGTCTGTTATCCATGGGTAGTGTTGCTCATGTTGAAGATGATAAGAAAGAATTGGTTTGAGAAGTTCACAGATTGGCCTGATTGGGTGTTCGATTGATTGATTCTAGTGAAGGTGGTGTTGTTGTTCATAATGGTGTAGAATCGTCCTTTGTGTCGGATGTGAAAGCAAAGAAAGGTCTTGATCCAATTCTGATGGAGTTGAAGGAAGCGGTGCTTAAAAAGTTCATTGAGGTTTTCTCCCAAGGGGGAGATGGTGTACTTAGATATCAAGTTCGTTTGTGTGTTTTGAATGTTGATAACTTGAGGGAGCAAATTTTATCGGAAACCTAAAGTTCCTGATATTCAAATCACTTGGGAGCCACCAAGATGTACTGTGACTTGCGGGAGGTCTATTGGTGGAATTGGATGAAGAAGGACATTGCGGAATTTGTAGCTAAGTGTTCAAATTGTCAACAAGTGAAAGTTGAGCACCAAAAGCCGGGAGGCTTATCTCAAGATATTAGTATCCCTACTTGGAAGTGGGAGGATTTGAACATGGACTTCATTGTTGGTTTACCTTGCACCCGGCGACAACATGACTCGATATGGATTATTGTAGACCATATGACAAAATCAGCTCATTTCATTCCCGTCAAGGTTTCTTATTCGATGGAAGACTATGCTAAGTTGTACTTAAGGGAAATGGTTAGGTTGCATGGAGTGCCCCTATCCATTATATCCGATCGTGGTACTCAATTCACTTCTTAATTTTGGAAATCTTTCCAAAAGGGCCTTGTTACCCATGTTAAGCTTAGCACAGCCTTCCATCCTCAAACCTATGGGCAAGCAGAGCGTACTATTCAAACTTTGGAAGATACATTGAGAGCTTGTGTGATTGTTTTCAAGGGTAATTGGGTTGATCATTTGCCTTTGATTGAGTTTGCTTACAATAATAGCTATTATTGCAGTATTGGTATGGCTCCATGTGAGGCTCTTTATGGTAGGAGGTGTAGATCTACTCTAGGTTGGTTTGAAGTTAGGGAAGTTGCCTTGATAGGTCCCAAAGTGGTTCATGAGGATACATAGAAAGTTCATCTTATCAAAGAAAGGTTGAAAACATCTCAAAGTCGACAAAAGTCCTATGCCGATGTTAGAAGGAGAGATCTAGAATTTGATGTTGATGATTGGGTTTACTTGAAAATTTCACCCATGAAGGGTGTAATGAGGTTTGAAAAGAAAAGGAAGCTTAGTCCCCGTTATGTGGGCCCATATCAGATTTTGAAGTGAATTGGCAAGGTTGCTTATGAACTTGACTTGCCTAATGATTTAGCGTTGATTCATCCGGTTTTCCATGTCTCCTTATTGAAGAAGTGTGTTGGTGATCCGGCATCTATAGTGCCATTGGAGAGTCTTTCTTATAAAGAGGTTCCGGTTGAGAGTTTAGACCGGCAAGTTCGGAATTTGAGGAATAAAAAAGTTGCTTCCATTAAAGTCCTTAGGAGGAATCAGTAAGTTAAGGGCGCCACTTGGGAGGCCGAGGCCGATATGATGTCCCGTTATCCTCATCTTTTTCCCTCTGCTCATGTTCTAGCTTGAAGTATTTATTTCCTTATGGTTCACTCTTTTGGTCTCATGTGTCTTAGATATTCCCATGATTCCTCATGTTTACGTGCATTTGAAGTATATGTTGCATATAGACCTTACGAAATGATGTTTTGCACATGCTTTAGCTTGGAGTTGATGTTTCCTCCTTGGATATGAGCATTTATGTGATTGCATGCATGTTGGGCTGTTAGGTTTAGTTTCTATCCTCCTTATGATGTCTTGATCCTCATTCGAGGACGAAGGTTCCCAAGGGGGAGATATTGTAAAACCTCAGATTCAAAAAGAAAGGAAATTTCTGGTTTTTTAGGTCTGGTGCTAGTACTGACGGAACTACCTACGGACTGTAGGTAGACTTACGGGTCGTAAGTGGGAACCATAGTTGGCAGGGTAAATATTTTGAAAATGTCAAGTTTCAGGATCCCATTGACGACTTGCCAGGAAAGCCCGTCATTCCATGAACGAGTCGTAGGTAGGTCTCGTAGGTCTCTCCAGACTTGGTGAAAATTTTGAGAGTTTAAGGTTGGACTGATGGCTGGTATGTACGGTCCGTCAATAGACCTACGAACCGTACATGGGGATCTGTCGTTTGAAGGTCTAAAACAATAGTTTCTGAATCTTTCTACGGTTGGACAGGACGGTCCGTAGTTGGACCTATGGACCGTAGGTCGAGATCCGGCAATTATTTTTAAGGGTTTTTTGGTCTTTTCCTTAATTGATCTATTCCTAATCTAAGTCGGTTAAGCCCTAATCCTAGACCCTATATAAGGCTTCTAAGCCTAAATCTACCCTTTTCTAATCACTCCCAAAAATCCCTCCAAAATCTTTCCCCAGTTATTTCTCTCTAAAGATTGAAGAAGAAGAAGAGGGTTCTAGGGTTTCCATTCAAGTCTCCTAAGTTCACCATTGATTTCAAGCTTGTGGCATCAAGGTATGATATCTTTCACCTATGGAGTCCTTTCCTCCATAGGGTTCCTAAATTCTCCAATTTTGTAAAGTTAGATTCTTCAATTGAAATTAGGATTTTTCTTCTATCTTATGGGTTCTTTCAAATGATGATCTAATGGATTGAATTAAGTCTTTTTATGCATGAATTGAGTTAATTGCATGATTTGAAGTTGAAATTTCATGAACCCATGCATGATTTATGATTTCTAAGCTATGAGTTTATGAAGAAGTTTATGAATAATCAAAAGATGATTTTTATGAAGTTATGCATGTTCAAACTATGAAGTTATGATGATTTAAGACTTGCTTTGAGAGTGAAGCATAAATGTCGTTGTTGTTGTATTGTGAAAGGATTTTTCTCACATAAAGGATTCATAAGGTTGAAAGGTTTTCTCAACTAAACTCTGAATCAAAATTAAGGAGCTATTCTAATGAACCCTAGCTTGAATTGGCAATTTGATGTGCCTTCCATGAATAAAAAGGGACAAGAGGCGATTACCTATGTTCCCCAATGATAAGACAAGAGGCGATTACCCATTTATATTAATGATAAGATAAGCTATGAATTATGAATATTTCGTAGGATTTATGCTTAGTACCGAGTGGACAAGTGGCGATTACCCATGTCCCATAAACTTTGTGCCACCATAGGTTGTCTTGATAGACATTAGCTAGTGGATCATCTTAAGCTAGAAGTTATGGTTCTTACCTTGGCAAGTAAGGACACCTCTTTTCGGTGTGGGGTAGACACTGGATTCCATGTTATAGCTCACATGGACTATGTCGGTTAAGGCTAATTTCCCACATAATGAACTAAGGTTACTTTCTAAAGGCTTTTAAGTATATGTTGTTTTAAGATGATTTACTTGCATTAACCATGTCTTTTATCTCATGTTTTCTATCATGTCATCCTATGATTTAAACTTGGTCATTGTATCTTATGTATAGCCCTTTTTAACATGATTTTGTAACCTTATGCATAGTTATCATACTTGGTACATTCTTGTACTAACGCATACTCTTGCCTACATTTTCTCCCAAATGTAGGGTCCGGCTCTTCTCCATCCGCTCGTGGCTAGTGAGTACTTAGAGATTGTGAAGACTTGGTGAGTCCTCATATGTTCTAGGACATAGCCACATTTACCTTTCATGTCATTTCATTTTAAGACTTGCATGCGTTACGTCCCACTTTCATTATATTCATGTATTAGATGACTTGAGACTATGTTTAGACTTTCGCTACTTTGATATAAAATTGTCTTTTGAACTTCTTACTTACTATTATCTTATATGATTTATGCTAAGTGGCTTGTATAGGGCCTTTAGGGGTCTTGCATGCCATTTCACGTCTAGGGAGGTACTTTTGGTCATGACATAACATCTTTTCAATTTGGGGGGTGGGAATTTTTTCAAATACATGATTAAATTAGTGAAACTTACAGGCCAACTGGGTATCTCCTGATTACGTGAGGCTCACTTTGTTCCCTTTTCTCTACTAGGGGAGAAAAAATGGCGGTTGAAGTCGGAGCCAGCAAATTCCATCGCTTCATGGTATGATCTTGCTCGTAAGTTCTTAATAAGGTTATTTCCATCGGGGAAAATAGATAAGCTAAGGAGTGAGATATTGAGTTACAAACCGAGAGGAAGAGAGAATTTATACCAAGCCTGGTATAGATTCAAGTCCTTATTGATAAGCTACCTACATAGTATTGGTGCATACCTTCATTAAGGGTATTGAACTAAATACAAAAATTCTTCTTGACTCTACTGCAGGGGACGGGCCTTAGAGAAAACATATGAGGAATTGTTCAAGCTACTAAATCGAATTTCTCAAGAAAACTTTTAGTGGAATGGAGGAGGCACTAGACCGGTGGTACGAAAGAATACTAGGGTACTAGAGGTAGATGCAGTGACAACCCTAACTGAAGAAATTGTTGCACTTCCGAACATGATGAACACTCACTTTAGCAATTTGGCATTTGGGCAACAAAAGGCTCCAGTAAATGTGGTGCAACAACAAGTGTGGTGTGAAGTGTGTGGTAGTGGTAAGTATGTTATTGAATATTGTAGGGCCAATATAGACTCTGTGAATTTTATGGGAAATGCTCAAAGAAGTGGAGAAAACCAAAACAATGTGAATAATCCAAGTTGGAGAAATCATCCAAATTTCTCATGGGGAGGTAATCAAAAGAAGAATCAAAGTAAAAATCAACACCAGCCACAAGGTAATGGGCAGTAGTATAATCAACATAGCCAGGGTAATTAGCAAAGTGGAAAGCAGAGTAACATGAGTGTGGAAGAGATGTTAAATAAAATCATGGAAGACCAAGCCAAGCTGGCCGCAAATGTGCGTAACAATCAACTGCCACTCAAAACTTAGAAAAGCAATTTCAATAATTTTCTATTGCTCAAAACTCTCATCCGCAAGGAGGCCTACCAGGTAACACTGATCCATACCCAAAGTAGGTTAATGTAGTGGGTACCAGAAGTGGTTTGCAGCTAGAAGAGCTTTTTCCGAAAAAAGGGTTCCCGAGGTAGTGCTAAGTGAAAAGAAGAATAACGAGGTTCGACAAAGCTAACATGTAGAGAGTGAAATAAATAGAGTAAAACCACCTCCTCCCTTCCCATAAGAGTTCAAAAGGAATAGAGTGAGGATGAATTCTTTGGTAAGATTTTCTCTTTACTTAAGCATATTCATATTATTTTGCCGCATGTTGATGTTTTGTAGGGAATTCCAAAGTATGCTAAATTTGTGAAGATGATTGTGGAAAATAAGAGGAGGCTGACAGAGTATGAGACAATTTCACTTACCGAGGAGTGCAGTTCTAGAATTCAGAACAGGTTGCCCACCAAACTAAAAGATCTAGGTAGTTTCACAGTGCATATTACTATAGGGTAAAGCATTCATACTCAGGGGCTATGTGATTTTGGTGCTAGCATTAATCTCATGCCTACATCATTGTACAAAGAGTTAGGTCTACGTAGTCCTAAGCCTAGCACTATCATCTTACAACTTGTAGACAGCTATGTTGCTATACCAGAAGGGGTTGTAGAAGATTTACTAGTGCAAGTGGGGGTTGTTGATCTTTCCTGTTGACTTTGTAGTGTTGAATTTTGAGCGGGATACTGATATATCATTCATATTGGGGCGGACTTTCTTGGCCACTGGGTGTGCTTTAATATATGTGGCAGCGGGTTAGTTGATAATGAGGGCACATGATAAAGTTGATGTGTTTGATGTGTATCAAGCATTGAATTTACCTACATTTTATGAAGAATTATTGGCCATCACTGTCATTGATTTTGCTGTGGAAGCTCATTACATAGCATCTAGGGACCCACTTAAAAGAGTGTTAATGGGACATGACAATTTTGGTGTTACTGAAGCACAAGAGATAATGCAAACTCTAGATGTGGCTAGTATGTGTACAGAGAGGCAGTTGGGAACCTTTGAATAGAGTGTTAGGGCCTCCACCTAAGCTGTCAATTGAAGAAGCTCCTAAGCTTGAGTTAAAAACACTCCCGTGTTATCTTCGGTATGCATTTTTGGGTGATAATGAAACCTTGTGATTTTTTCTACAGATTTTTCTGGAATGCAAGTTAATGCAGTTTTAGTTGTGCTAAGAAGAAGAAAGGGAGTCATTGGATGGAAAATGTCCTATATACATGGAGTCAATCCGGCATTGTGCATGCATAAGATTTATATGGAAGAGGGTCACAAGCTAAGCACGCAACACCATTGCCGACTGAACTCGGTAATGAAAGATAAGGTGAGAAAAGAGGTAATCAACTTGCTAGATATTGGGATAGTGTACTCCATTTCAGATAGCAAGTGGATGAGTCCATTTCAGTGTGTACCTAAAAGGGGGGACATGAATTTGATGACAAATGAGAAGAACAAGTTGATCCCTACAAGAATAGTTATTGGGTGACTTATTTGCATGGTCTATCGTAAACTAAATGAGGCCACCAGAAAGGATCACTATCCACTCCTCTTCATTGATCAGATGCTGGACAGGTTAGCTGGGTAAGAGTATTATTGTTTTCTAGATGGATATTCAGGCTATAACTAGATTGTGATTTCCATAGAGGATTAGGAAAAGACTACCTTCACATATCCTTATGGAACATATGATTTCAAGTGTATTCCCTTTGGACATTGCAATGCACCAGACACTTTCTAGAGATACATGATAGCCATATTTCATGACATGGTGGAGGACTTTGTGAAGGTCTTCATTGATGATTTCTCTATCTTTGAGGAATCTTTTGAGCTGTGTTTGGATAATTTTCACAGGGTCTTTACACGATGTGAGGAGACGAATCTAGTATTGAATTAGGAAAAGTGACATTTATTGGTCAAAGAAGGCATTGTTCTGGGCTATAAGGTCTCAAAGCAAGGATTGGAGGTTGATCGAGCTAAGGTTGAAGTAATAGAGAAGTTGCTACCTTCCAGTGTCAGTGAAAGAGGTAAGAAGCTTTCTTGGCCATGCAGGATTCTATAGGAGATTCATCAAGGATTTCTCCAAGACTTCCAGACCTATGTGTAGTCTCTCAGAGAAATAGGTGGGGTTTGAATTTGATGAAAGATGCATTCAAGCATTTGAGGTGATGAAAAGAACTTGATAGAGGCTTCAATCCTGATTGCTCCTAACTGGGAGGAGAGCTTCCAAAAGCTCAAGACCTTGTTGACTTCAGCTCCTACTTTTACTTTACCCGAGGAGGGTGTAGACTTCACCGTGTATTGAGATGCTTTTGGAGTTTGATTGGGTGGTGTTCTGATGTAAAATGGGAAAGTGATTGCATATGCTTCTAGATAGTTGAAGACCCATGAGAAGAACTACCCTACGCATGATCTATAGTTAGCAGTTGTGGTGTTTGTGTTTGAGCTTTGGTGGCATTATCTGTATGGGGTTCATTGTGAAGTCTTCCATACATCTTCAGTCAGATGGATCTGAAGTTGAGGCGGCGTAGATGGCTTGAACTACTAAAGGACTATGACATCACTATCTTATATCACCCGGGAAAGGCATATGTGGTGACCGATACTTTGACCAGGAAGACTTCTAGCATGGGGAGTCTTGCATCTATTAGTGTTAAGGAGAGACCATTAGCTAGAGATTTTCATAGGTTACCAACAGGCTCATCTGGTTGCAGATTTCTAAGGAGACCGGTGGTTTGATTGCTTTCATTGAGGCTCCTTCTTCCTTAGTTAAGTAGATTTGAGAGAACCAGTTTGATAATGAAAAATTGTGTCTCATTGAGACAAAGTGTAGAGAGGGGAAGCCAAGGAGGCTGCCCTTGATTCAGATGGTGTCTTGAGGATATGAGGCAGGATTTGTGTGCCCAAGACGGGCAAGTTGATTATATTAATTCTTGAGGAGGCCTATTTTTCTCGGTATTCCATCCATTTGGGAGCGGCGAAGATGTATCATGATCTGAGTCAGCATACTGGTGGTGTGGCATGAAGAGGGATATTGTAGACTTTGTTTCTGGGTGTTTGACTTGCCAATAGGTCAAGGTGAGCACCAGCGGCTGGAGGTTTGTCTCAGAGGATTCCTATTCCTACTTGGATATGGGAATGGATCACTATACACTTTGTTGTGGGTTTTCCTACCACAGTGGGAGGTTATGACTCTATTTGGGTGGTTGTTGATAGGCTGACCAAGTCTTCCCACTTCATCTCGATTCAGGTGAAGTATATGGTGGAGAAGTTAGTTGAGTTGTATATCAGTCAGATTGTGTGACTATATGGAGTCTCAATTTCTATTGTCTCTAATCGAGGTTCCTTGTTCACTTCCCATTTGTGGAAGGCATTACAGTATGGCTTAGATACTCGATTGGATATGAGTATAGCCTTCCACCCTCAGACGGATGGTCAGTCTGACTAGATGATTCGGGTGTTCAAAGATATGCTTCGAGCTTGTGTGATCAATTTTGGTGCTAGATGGGATCGACATTTGTCCTTAGCAGAGTTTGCCTACCACAACAGTTATCACTCTAGTAGTCAGATGGCTCTTTTTGAGGCATTGTATGGCAGGCGGTGTAGATCTCTGATTAGTTGGTTTGATTTAGTTGAGATAGGCTTTTTGGACACAGACTTGCTTAGAAATGCTATGGAGTAGGTCTGCATGATTAAGGATAGACTGTTGACAGCCCAGAGTCGATAGAAGAGCTATGCAGACTAGAGAGTCTGAGCCCTTGTGTTTATGGAGGGTAATCATGTTTGGCTTCGAGTGTCACCCATGAAGGATGTAATGAGGTTCAAAATGAAGGGAAAGCTTAGTCCTAGATTCATTGGACCTTTTGAGATTTTTAGCCGAGTAGGATAGGTGGCCTATAAGTTGACCTTGCCACACAGCTTGCCAGATGTTTATCCTGTGTTTCATGTCTCCGTGCTTCGGAAGTACGTGCTGAATGAGTCCCATCTGCTTTCTCTTGATTCGGTTGAGTTGGGTCCAGTTTTATGTTTTAGGAGGAGCCAATAGACAGTTTGGATAGGTAGGTTTGAAAACTTAGGACCAAGGAGATTTTTTCAATAAAGGTGCAGTGGAAGCCTCATTCAATCGGTGAGGCAACTTGGGAGACAGAGTCAGATATACGTGTCAGATATCCTCTTCTCTTCAAGGCTCCAGGTATTTTTTATTCCTTTATATTCGGGGACGAGCATGGTTTTTAGTGGTGGATAATGTAATGACTCGGTTGGTCATTTTTAAAAAATTACCATTTTAACCCCGGGTTATTCTGATTTGAGAATTGGTCCCAACTTTGAGGGAAAAGTTGAGAACTTGAGTAAGTTTGTGTTTTGAAAGGCTAAGTTTCTTAAAAGTAGTTTTCAGTGTCTTTTGTGTTTCGAGTGTCATAATAGAATTCTATCGATTCTATCAGTCCCGAAATGTGAAATTTGATCTGTGAGAGTTGTCGGTTTCAGATCTGGAGTCTTTTTGAGGATTTAAGGACCTAAGTTGTGAA
Source organism: Solanum appendiculatum (assembly GCA_018342035.1). Classification (NCBI taxonomy): domain Eukaryota; kingdom Viridiplantae; phylum Streptophyta; class Magnoliopsida; order Solanales; family Solanaceae; genus Solanum; species Solanum appendiculatum. The sequence goes on along the minus strand of JAGDQO010000399.1, from coordinate 957,515 downwards.
ATTATGAAAATTTAGCCTTTAGGTTGACTTTGGTCAACATTCGGAGTTCAGGTGCTCAGATCAAAATTTTGAGAGTTTCGTTGGATTTGGGGAATGATTTTAGGCCTAGGTGAGGTCTTGGTTGATTTTTGTGAGGTCCCAAGCTTATATTAGCCTTTTTAGTTGTTTGTTAGTTTCTTGTGGTTTCCACATATGTCGGGTCAAGGAGACCTCAGATTCATGTTTTGATGGCTTCATTGAGTCTAGAATGTCGAGTATAGTTGATTTGCATGGTTTGTGTGTACGGGGTTTTGAACGAATCCCAAGGGTCCTTTCGAAAGATTTTATGCCTTGTCTGTTTTGCTGGTTTCTGGTTTTGGTGCATCACAATTTTGGTCATAGCGATCGTGAGGCTCCCTCATCGCGATTGCGTAGCACTGATCTGAGGTGCATCGCGATCACATGGGTCTTGCCGTGATCATGATGGTCAACTTTAATGAGTTAACTATTTTACTCATCGTGATCGTGTGACTCTGGGTCGCGATCATGATGAGCATCTGAGACCTGGACAGAATGGTTTTCTAAAATCAGAGTTTCAACCCCATTCGACCATTTTTTAGTTTTGGGGTGGCAATGTGAAGTAGGTTTTTGAGAAAAAACTATTGGGTAACGATTCTTAACTCTAAATATTCAATTACCCATTATTATATTGGAGTTATGTGTTCAAACCAATACTTTTGATTGATAGATTGAGGGTTTCGCATGAACTTGAGTTTTTGAAGTATAATTGGGATTGTGAACTGATTTCAAATCCTTTTTCAAAATGGTTTTCACAAATGAGTTCCTAAGGCCTTAAATATCATTTTCAAGTATTGATTTTTAGATTCAAACCTCCTTTTTGAAATTTGGATTTTGAGATGATTGACTCTCTAAATGATTGATGTGGGTATTATTGTTTCCAGAAATTTATTGTGAATACTTGATTGTTATAGATTGTGTGGATTTGGAAGTGATTCAGAAGGGGAAACTCAAGCTTTGGATTGATTAATTGATTGTTTTAAGTAAAGTGATATCTTAAACTTTGAAATCTAGTAGAATTGTTTACTTCTCTTCATTGTATGTGAGTTGGGGAGTAATCGGGATTGAGGAGAAGGGATTATTTTTCCACTTGATCATTGTTAACTAATAAAACAAGGGGGGAAATGAAAAGGTTTCTTGATGAAAATGTGAATTCATGAAATGCCTTGTTGTGTTCCCTATTTGATTGATTGATGATAGCTTGATAGCATGAAAGTAAGCTTGAAATGACTTAAATTGCTTGAATCATTGTCTCTTCCATGTGGTGTGATATTGCTTGTGTGCATTGATTATGGGCAATCATGATGAGACATGTGATAGCTTGTGATGCCGAGGTCATTTTTGGCTAGTGATTGATATAAAGCCGAGGCCATTTTTGGCTGGCAATTGATGTAAAGCCGAGGTCATTTTCGACTAGTGATTGATATAAAGCCGAGGTCATTTCTAGCTAATGATTGATATAAAGCCGAGGTCATTTTCGACTAGTGATTGATATAAAGCCGAGGTCATTTCTGGCTAGGGGTTGATATAGAGGCGAGGTCATTTCCGGCAAGTTTAGTTATTGATACATTTTGGCGCTTATGAGTGACTTACTTGTTAATTGTGATTGTTGTGCATGATATCTGTGAATAATCTCCTTGATACTTGAGATTGATTTACTTGATTCGTGTTGGTTGCCGAATCGTGATTATTGAACCTTGTGAATTGTTTATTGTAGAACTGTTAGGTTGGGCTGATTTCTAGGCAGGTTGTAGTTTGAGGAGGTTCGGTTGGAGTGGAAAGGGGTATTCGCTTCTAGCTAAGTTTCCTAGTTTATTAGGTTTCTTGCTTGGTACCGTGTTGTTGGTACTCACTCCTTGCTTCTATACTTGTGTAGGTTCCGAGCCCAGATCTGTGTGATCTTCTTCTTCTTCTTCTTCTAACTTCGAGGCTCATTGAAGGACTTGAGAGGTAGCTGCTTGTCATCTTGGCAGGCCCTCTTTTCCTTTTTGTTATGCTTTGTTCTATTTGAGAAGCAAATACATTGAGACTTGGGTATATCTTTCAAATTTTGTATTTACATTAGTATTTTGTATACGTGACAACCAGGTTTTGGGGTGTTAATAGAATGAATAAGTTTTCCACCTTTGTCTTGTTCTTGCTTTATCTTTTTGTTTCATTTTTCTTTGTTTTCGTTGGGTTGAGGCTGACTTATCTTGGTGGGAATAGACAAGTGTCATCACGTCCATTTTTGGGTCATGACATGATCACAACAACTATTTTAGGTCTGCCCATGAAAGGTAAAGATTTTGAAGCTTATGGTGATGCTTTACGTGCTGATTTGGGTTATTCTGATGTAGGATAATCTAGTCATTGCATATGTCTCTAGATAGTTGAAGTTTCATGAGAAGAACTATTCCACTCATCACTGATCACCACATCCTTTAACATGTGTTTATTCAGAGGGATTTGAATGTGAGACAATGAAGATGGATTGAGTTTCTCAATGATTATGACGTAACTATCTTGTATCATTTAGGTAAGGCCAATGTGGTAGTTTATGCATTGAAAGAAAGTCTAAAAGAATAGGTAGTTTAGCTTGTTTAGAGGTTTTGAGGTGTTCTTATGCTAGAGAGGCTTAGACTCTGGCTAACAGTCTTATGAGACTTGAGTTATTTGATTTAATAGACTATTGGCTCATCTAGAGGAAAGATCTTTGTTTTTCAATTACGTTAAGGCCAAACATTTTGAAAATGATAAGTTATGCAAGATCCATGACAAGGTATTGCAAGGGGAAGCTAAAGAAGAAATGATAAATGATGAGGGTGTTCTGAGGATCAAAGGGTGTCTGTGTGTGCTTCGTATCTCAAAACTTTTCCGATGGAGGCTCACAATTTTAGATATTCTATACATCTCAAAGCCACATAGATGTATCATAACTTGTGGAAACATTACTGGTGGGGTGGAATGAAGCGTGATATTGTGGAGTTTATTGCTCAGTGTCCAAATTGCCAGCAAGTTATGTATGAGCACCAGAGGCCCGAATGTACTCTTCAGAGGATGCCTATTCCTGAGTGGAAGTTGGAGAGGATTGCTATGAATTTCTTAGTTGGTCTTCCAAAGACCATGAGTAAGTTCGATACGATTTTGGTGATTTTAGACAGGTTGACTAAGTTACACACTTCATACTAGTTCAAGTGACTAATAATTTTGAGAAGTTGGCCAAGATTATCTTTGTGAGGTTGTTCAATTGCATGGAGTTCCAGTCTACATCATTTCTTATAGAGGTACACAGTTTAATCAAACTTTTGAAGAACCTTGCAAGCTGAGTTGTGCACTATGTATTTGAGTATAACTTTTCAACCTCAGACTGATTGGTAGTTTGAGCTGACTATTCAAATGTTGGAAGACATACTTTGTGTGTGTGTGATCGACTTTGGTGGTCATTGGGACCAGTTCTTGTCATTTGGCTGAGTTTTCATATAATAACAATTATCACTCAAGTATTAATATGGCTCAATTTGAGGCATTGTATTTGAGGAGGTTTAGATCTCTCATTGGTTGGTTTGATACATTTAAGGTAAGGTTGTGAGGTACTGAATTTCTGAGGGAGTCTTTGGAGAAGGTGAAGATTATCTAGAAAAAGCTTTTGGAAACTCAGAATAGATTGAAGGAATATACATATCATAAGGTTAGTGATATAAAGTTCATGCTAGGGGAAAAGATTTTACTCAAGGTTGCACCCATGAAGGATGTAATGAGGTTTGAAAAGAGAAGAAAGTTGAGTATGCGGTCCATTGGTCCTTTTGAGGTTCTTAGACATATGGTAGAGGTAGCCTATGAGTTGGCCTTGCCTCCAGGTTTGTCAGGCGTTCATCCAGTGTTTCATGTGTCTGTTCTAAATAAGTTTCACGGTGATGACAATTACTTCATTCAGTGGAATTCTGTGTTATTTAATGAGATCTTGTCTTATGAGAAGTATCATGTGGCTATATTAAATAGGGAAGTATGTGAGTTGAGATCTAGAGTTATTTTTTCTATCAAGGTGCAGTGGAAGAATAGTCCTACAAGGAGGCCACTTGGGAGACTGTATCATACCTGCATAGCAGATATCCTTTGTTGTTCGTGGAGTCTGGTATATTTCTTTCTATTACTTCCATCTATCCTTTCATTCATATTCTCCCTTTTGATGTTTGGGGATGAACGTGTGTTGAATTGGTATCTGATGTACCGACCTGCCCCATCATTGTACATTTTTATTTTTTTTATCATATTTCCCTTGCATAGGTCCCTGGGGTGAGGATTGGCAAAAAGTAAAAAAATGAGCGAGTAGTCAAAAATCTTCAAAGCTTCACTATAGTGAAGGCATCGAAGCAGTCAAGCTTCACTATATCAAAGAGGTCATCGATATAGCAACCTTCACTATAGCAAAGGTCGTGATTATTTAGTTCATGTTTTAAGTAAGTTTTTTGTCCAGCCTTGGTCATAACATATAATATTTGACCAGAGAATCCCAAGGACGATTTTTTCAAGACATAAGGCTTTTCTCTCTTGAGGTTTGTAATTTCAATCCATCTTTCCCTTTCGTAGTTCATTTTCTTCATAGAATTGATGGGTGAATTCTGCGTGGAACTTTGTGGGTTGAACCCTAGGTTATTTATTATCAGGGCAGAATGTAAAGGGAGGGTAGTTATGTACGATTTCCATTTTTTCTATTAAGCATAAAATTGTTAATCTAAGCTTTAATTTCGGTATTGAGGAATCTAGAAACCCCATAAAATGGGTTCTTGAGCATATGAACTGCTTAAGAGAGGTTAGTGGGGCTAAAACTCCATGAATGGATTTGGGTTGATCATAGAAACCTCCTATTTGAACTCAAAAAAATGAACACAAAAGTCCTGATCTCCCAAGCAAAAATGGAAAATTTATTCTAAAATCATATTATTGAAAAGGTAAGAAAGTCAAATCTAAAGTTTCATAAAATAAAAAAAAAGAAGTTCAAATCGACCTTAAAATCATCAAAGTAGGATTTCCAATTTTCATGCTCATACGTAGTTAAAATAATTGACAAATTAGTAAATTGATGTCAAAATCGGTTTACCCATAGCATCAGGGCATTAAGTTCCAAAAATTGACATTATTCAAACACTAATCAATCTTCAAACCAACCATTTACAATTTCTTATGTTTGTGGTTTCAAATTTTAGCTTTGTAAAGCAAAATCATGAAAACATAATGGGTATTCTCAAAAAATGAATAAAATAATTGTAGAATTTGTATCCAAAATCTATACGATAAGAGCACACAAAAAATCATCTCAATCAAAGCTTTCTAGATCCCAAAATTGAAAGAAGAATAATGAACTCGGACTTGGAATTTAATTTTGTCCAACTATATGGAAAGAAAGCAAATCTGCCACTAAAAGTCTAATTTCATGACTACTTTTTCGTAACTAAAGGTCTGCATCAAACCCGATTCTTCTTTGCACCATCTCTATTTTTTTTAAAGTAAAATGCATGTAATTTCCTCATACAATCTCGATATGGACCATTCATTTTCCTTGGAGTCCTAGATAATGATACAAATCCACTTGTTCAATCAAAATTCAATATCGTGAACATTTGCCTTGTCAAATATTCTTGTTAAAGAATAAATTTATGTTTCATGATAAAAACTTGATATAGACTTATCAAAATTACCCAAAATTTTACAGATCAATCCTATAATTCATGCTTGAAATTTCATAAGTCTTGGAATATAATTTTGATCTCTAAAACTAAAAGCGGACCTTTGAATCGTCACATTTTTATGCTTAAACAAAGCCAAATCACTCAAAATATTCAAAATCCATCTGAAATTCACCAAAATTTAGCTAAAATTTATGGACAAGTCCAAAATTATCATACAAATATGTTGGAACTTTAAAATCATAAATCCAAGCTCATTCAATCAACTATTTGTAGTCAACTTTTAACTTTAAATTCTACAAGAATGCAACTTGAGTGTCTTAAACTCATTCAGAACCTCCTGAACACAAACCAATATGAGAGAAAATTATGAAACACATTTTGGATCAATTGGATTTATGAAATCACTGATACGAGGTCATCTTGATCAAAATTTGACAACACCTTAGTTTTCTTAAAACTCAAAAGTACAACCAAGGACTCAAATCACTCCCAAACACCTCGATATTCATACCAACCACACCACCAAGCCAAAAATCACCTTTAGAACCTAAAAAATTTACACAATTCTACTCTGAGATCGTTAACTAAGAACTTGAACTTTGATCAAACTTCAAACATTCAAAGTCAAAAGTCTCATCCACCCTTCCCGCTTGTCACAAATAATATGAAGAAGGTACGGGGAGGGTCAAAATAGAAAAAATACTAAGAATATTTAAAATGACCATGAGGGTCAGTACATTTCTCAACTTCCAAAATTGAATTGTTTTCCCTTAACACATATGATCTCCTTTAGAATCATGCCATCTATTCTTTCAAATTATAAACAAAATAATAAAACCACGAGTAGGTCAAACTGGGGAAATATGTTAAAAAATAAAATGATCATGCGAGTCATTTTACATGTTTTGTTTAATTTGATTCTTCGATTTGGGCCAAATAGGGTAGACTATTCTCTGCTTCAAAATTGAAGTGTGTTGACAACATTTGTCATTGTTTATTTGAAAATGGAGAACTGTATAAGCAATTTTTGGTAGACGTGGTTAATTGGGCAAATTATGATATTATTGGTGTAGTTAGCTGTTATGTTTTTTAATTTTCATCTTAATTACTCTACTCTTAATTAACTGCTGAATTTATCGTGCGGTCGTGAAAAACATCATTGTATTTATAGACTAATCTTTTTCTAATATCAAGTATTATAAAAATAAAAATGGTGCCAAGTTTCTTATTTTACCGAAGATCTATTAGTAAAACTCTAGTCTCTCATGTACCGATCAATTTCTTTTATCACGTTTCCTATTATTGTTTCTTTTATTAGATTGATTGGAATAAAGTTGCATATGATAGCATGTGTATTCTTTGTGTCTTAAACTGGTGTGTGATGCTAAGTTACAACATTAGAAGAAATTCAAGAATCAATGTTATTACTACAGTTGTGGGAAATACAAACAATATTACTACCATTTATGTTTTGTCTAATATGTGTTTATGCTAGAGTGTCTACAATGATATTTTAATTTGTTGTCTCTTAACAACAATTAGGCTAGGAAATAAATTGTTCTTGTAGGTAACAAAGACATATAGTGCGAGATATCCACAACTTAAAAACCATTTGTCTTAATTACTAAGTTCAATGATATGAGCTTTAAAATATATGTACACACACAACTATTATTCTTGTAAACATAGGGGGGAAAAACTTTAGACTAGCACAATATCAAAATAAAACAAATCTCTAGATGCTATGCATTTGTATTGTCTTTGTTGATGTGAAGAGAAAAACTGAAGCTCTGCATATGGGGCAATCTTTTTTTATCAGCAGCCATTGTTTGATGCATCCCATATGATATTCATGGCCACACCCAAGTGTTCCAATATTTTCTTCATTCTCAAATTCGTCATGACATATGACACAAATCTCTTCAGTTTTTATTGGATTATCTACTCCGTCTATTGGCGCATCAACATGGTGAGTTCTTGTTTTAAAATACCTCAATGTAACATCCTCCTCTGTCTCCTCCACGTAAGCGTCTTGATGATCCGGATCACTTGTTGGAGGATTTCTCCAATTTTGCGAGGATTGGTCTAGCAAATTTACTGCTACACCGGTACTTAAGAAACTATATATATCTACTGAGTTACGACCACTCATGGTAAAAATATCAATAATAGAAGAATGACAATAAGAGTTGCTAATTTTTCAATAACACTAAGAAAGATCGAATTAAACAAAAAGAATGTTGGGATTTCCTTGAGTTTTTGAAAGGAACATAAGCAGCAAAAAATAATGTATAATAAGTTTGAGTGAAAATGAAGTATATATAGTAATGGCCTACCATATCTTTATTTGGGAACTTAATAAGTTGTATTCCTAATTTGTATTGAAATCAGATTCATTGACAATATAAAATGTATAGATAGAGATGGCCTACCATATTTTCTATTTCATTTGGAAAATTAATAAATTGTATTTCTTGTTCATTATATTTGGAAATTTAGTAAATTATATTCCTAGTGTATTATATTTGTGAACTTAATAAATTGTATTCCTAGATCATTATATTTGAAAAATTAATAAATTGTATTCCTTGTTCATTAGGAAAATTAATAAATGCATTACTATTTTTTTTTTAAAAAATCAGATTTATTGACAATATGATATATAAAGAGATGGCCTATCATATTTTCTAGTGCATTTGGGAAGTTAATAACTTGTATTCCTAATTTGTGTTGGAATCGAATTTATTAATTTGACCAATATTAATTACTTGCCCAAATGGGCTTAAATCTTATAAACCTTTTGTCTTTTAAATATGTGAGGAAAGGAAGTAAAAGAAAATAGAGTAAAACATATCATTCTTTATATTGTTTGATAAATACAGGGGGGAAAAGGGATAAAAGAAAAAGAGTTTGAGATGCAGAATATCACGACCCGATTTCTCAAGTCATGATGGCCTACCAACCCACCAGTAGGAAAGCCAAACTCCATCCCACAACTTAACAGTAATGGGACTAAGAGTGGAAACTAATCCAAAATCAAGCGGAAGCATACAATAAGAACACATAAACGAAGGCTGAAACGAAACTAAACTAAATATATACAGGACACCTCCCAAAACCTGAAAGTCACATGTACAGAACCACTAACAAGAGTACAAGTCCCAAAAGTGGACCACAGAAACAACTGTCTCGAAAACAAAAGACAAGCAAAAATATAAATACAGAAGGAGACAGGTAATCCCAGAATGCCATGTGCTCACCCTAGTCTCCTGAACTGAGAGTTGTAGGCCCAATCTCAACGCTGATAATTGGTGCTCGGACCTGTATCACGAAAACAAATGCAGAGTGTAGCATGAGTACCAACAATAGGTACCCAGCAGGCATCATAGGCCGATTGAGCAAGAAAGGTAAAAACAAGCAAACAAGATAGAATCAACAACAACGACAGAGGTCAACAGAACGAAAATAGAAAAGTAGAAACTAAACTGAGAATAGATAAGCTAAACCCAGTTGGGCACACTCGTGCGCAAGTTTGGCAAGCTACTCCGGGGGCATGAATCCAGCCAGCCGAGTACTGCAAGAAGGGCGGGGGTACACCGACCCCTCTAATTAACCCGATCACCAACTACCCAATTAGGCTATTACTCCGGGGGCACTACCCAGGGCCCAGCCCATGCCAGGCGAGTGAGCCTTCTAACATTCCGAGGGAACTGTCCCGGCCAGACGAATGAACTATCTACCACTCCGGGGACTCTATCCCAGCCAGACGAGTGAGTGGGCTATGTCTACTCCGTAGAGGACCACAAATAACCAATATCCAATTGCCATGCCATCTAATCACTCCGGGGGCGCTGCCCAAGCCAGACAAGTGTGCGGGTTACATCAACTCCGAAGAGGATCTCAAATAATTAAGATATCGTTGATCGCCGTCCACCCCCAACAATCCTCAACATAGGACTCGATACGCCAAAACCAACAGTACAACGCAAGACTCAAGATCACGGGTTGCCGCCCCCACAAGCATATCAAACGAAGGTTTGCTTGTGCTAGGCTGGGAGCCTTCGTAGACACTGCCAAGCCCGCTCTTCTCCGCAAATGCGGAGCTCAGGGACTCAGACCTCCGCGAACGCGGAGCTTAAGAACACGGCACTCCTCACAGACCTCCGCGAACGCGACCTCTGGCCCGCAAGCGCGGAGTAGACTTTCTCACGCCTCCACGAACGCGGAGCCTATCCTGCGAACGCGGAGAGCAAATGAGTCTACAGTTTTGACAGCTGCACCAGCTAAGTTTTTGACAATTCCAAAACCCTTCTACCGCAGGCCTCAAAATTAGATCGGAAGCTCCCGAGAATTCTCGAAAGGTCGTTCTAGAGAAAACTCAGCATTCTGAAACTAATCACGCTGTCAAAATCTTCATCCGAGCACATTTTCCAAGAATGTTGACCAAAGTCAATCTTAAACCAAATTTCAAAGGCTAAAGAGCTAACTGGCCCCAAAATCACATCGGAAACCCCGGGACTCGGGCAAACCATGCTTCTAGCCTAATTTGGCTGCTCCAGAGCTGATGGAACCGTTAGAATTCTCATCTGAGATCATTTACCTGAAGTTATGACCAAAATCAACTTTTCAAGTTTCAAAAGCTCCAAAACAGAAAAACAGGCATAAAACCCAAACGAACGACCAGGTGACCGAACAGTTAGTGCCAGCAAGTCATAAATGGTTTGGGTCACTATAGGAACGCTCTAAATGATAGAAAGAAGGAATTAACACATAAATGACCTTGAGGGTCATTATAGAGCATGAATTAAATACATATTCCACCAAATTTCTCCCTTTTTGTAGGGAAGGACATATAAAATTTGTGCCTCAATATAAAGCAAATTACTTAAGAAAATTGTATTAAATGTATAGAAACTAACTAGATTCATCATAGAAATATGTGGTCTTTTATAATGTGATAATCAAAGAAAATGATAGTTAGTAAATTAATTTAATATGAAATGCTAATTTAGAGCATGTTTGACCAAACTTCCAAAATCTAATTATTCTTTAAAGTATTTTTATAAAATGAAGTGTGAGAAAAAGCACATTAAAATATTACAATTATTCTTTCGCTAGTGTATTCATTATGCTTGAATTTGTTTGTGGCACAATTGTTTAGTTGATCACTAAACTGGTGCCTGAGGCTAAGTGGTGAATTGTCATGACCCAAAAATCTTGTTCTTTGATGGCACCAACCCAACCCAATCAATAGATAAGACAACCCTCAACACAAACAATTCAAAAAATAGAAAATGTGAAAATTAAATACTAAAAGCGTAAGCAAGTCTGATATAGATTCTTTCATAAAAATCAGTATGAGAAATGTTAAGACATTGTTAATATCCCAAAACCTTATGACATAAGTACAAGTCTCTAAGAACTCAAAGTATGGCAACATGACTACACTATTGGAGGATGAAAAAGATTGAAATAAAGCATAATGATATGAAGTTTGGATGTTGTGGAAACAGCCTAACAATACCTCCAAGACTTCTGAAACTATTAACAGCTATGAAGAATGACTTGCCACTCATACCGGGCTCATCACCTATACAACAAGGTGAAGAAAAATGCAAAGGTAAATATGAAAATAAGTATACTCAACAGCATCATCGACTGGCCCTAACATGAAATGATGACGAATGTTGGTCATATAATACCCAGTTCAATTCTCAACAACATATAACCAACATTTATGTAATGACCCTTACTAGTAGCTAATGACAATATTTTATCAATTTAGTACAATGTTAGAATCAAAATCAAGAACAAAGGAAGCTAACAAACCACATTTGTACCCACTGAATCATATATTACATCATGGCAATACACCGTATAATGAGAATGAGATAAGCGTATAAGAATGATGTAATGCATCCTACATAACAAGAAACCTATAAATACCCTCTTCTTATACCTGATTGTCAGGACCCCCGGGAGGACTCGCGAGGTCCACATACCTAACCTGTAATGAACACTCCTATACTGTGAAATGTCCTAGGTGAAGCATCTTGTACCAAATAATCCTATATCAAGAAATATTGGATGACTCTCAATCGATATTATCTTTTCTCTTCTTTAATGTCAATATATATGAAATGCAACTCCTAGCACAATAATTCCTACACTAGACTTAATCCTCAACACATACAATCATAAATAAGTTTAGAGTTATCAACAATAAGTGAAAAACAGTATAAGAGTACTCAAATACGTATTTCATATGCAAGACTTCAACTATAAATTATTTGAGCTATATTAAGTGAGCAACACAAGGATCTAACCAATGCTACTACTAGAAATCAAGATCATATAGTCACAAAGTTCATCAAGTCAGGAAGGAAGTCTCCAATTACCCATATCATGACACCAGAACCCGCATAAAATGTTCATCATCTCATTTATACGGACCTCCATACCCATTACCCCTTATACGGTCAAAAAATGCAGTAATACTTCCCAAAGAGCTAAACAAAGTCTCAACTTGTCTTAATCGGAGTCCGAACAGGTCAATTATGGATTTGTCCTTCAGTAAAGCCTCTGAACAATCTCAATCTCATCAAATATATAATCTAGATGAGTAACAAAGTATGTAGACACCCATATTACTATGTGAAAAAAGTTGTCTCAAAATTGGGTCAAAAGTCAACCCCGAGTCTTTGTTTCGAATCAGAAAATTCCTTTCTGTAATGACCCAGAAAGTCATTTTTGGAATTTTCTTATAAAATTACCATTTTACTCTCCCGATAGTTGCCCCGAGTTATTTATGATCAATCGGTGAAGTTGGTTTGAGAATTTTGAACTATTCAATAACGATATTTACTTAATTAATGGGTATTTATTAATTAATTTATTTAGTTAGTTGATGGTTAATGGGCCAAGTCCATAATTTATTTAATATCCTATATCACTTGACCCATATAAATTAACTTAAGTGAGGATAGATGTTTTGAGCCATAACTCAAAATCAGTCGTAGCTTCTCCGTAAGAACTAGATGGAATCAAATATAAGGTATAACCACAACCTTAATTCTTATTATTTTGTATATGGACAAATAGTCGGTTATTGTTAATGATATTGTAATGTGGAGTTGAGGGAAAAAGTTATCAAATTTTTCAAACTTTGAATGGCATATCCTTTTTGCTATTCGTAGTCTTTCAGCAGGGGGATAAACTTTTAATACTTATAATGAATAATTGTGACAATAATTGATATATGATTAGTTAATCATTAGAAATTATATGTAGAAAAGATTTACAGTAGGTTAGGTTTTGTATGCTAGTTTTTGTAGTTAAAGTTAGTGGTCACGTTTTGGTTTCAATTTTGGGGACTTCCTGTGGTCATTATTTTAAAATTCAAGTTTGACATATTGATTGCATTTTATTGTATAAAATTTATTGGACTTATTTCATTTTGAGGTAAGACTTAACTCTAGGCTTGAAATTTGGAAAATATAAGAATTGACATGTTAATTGGCATCAAGATTAGGAACTTGATTATAGATTTGGATGAGCTTTTAGGGTCTAGGCTAGACATATAATAATATGTGTGTTGTTAGTTTTGAAATCTTATTGTGATTATTTATTTGAATAGATTGCATTGATTTGGAAGCCTAACGAACGGGGAAGGCTCAAGTCTCGGAGTGATTGTTTGATTATTTGAGGCAAGTGGATTTCTCAACTCTTGTTAAGTGTATAGAATCATGTATTTCCTTGTGGTATGTGTTGGGGAGTAATGGGACTTGGTGATGGGTTAACTTGTTCATATTGAATAATTCTAATGATGAAAAAAGGGGTAATAAAAGGCAATGTGATTAATTATTCGTGTGTGATGTGTTGAGAATGGTTTGGAAGGCTTATCGATTCATTGTTAATGTTGTACCACGATTGTGTTGTTGTAAATTGTGCAATGTTATGGAAATGGTCATCTCCTCATTAATTGTGTGAACATGTCATTTGCATTGGTTCTGAGTCATGGTTGTGACAAGTGTTATGTGAATTGAGGAAGAATAAGAAATTAATGAGGATGTACCATTCCGAGGGATGTGTCACGTGCCGCGAAGGATATTATGATTTGAAGGACACATCACACACTGCGATGGATTCTATCATCAAGGGACGTATCGCACACTACGATAAGTTTTATTATCGAGGAATGTGTTGCACACCGCGATGAATTCTATTATCGAGGGTCGTGTCACACGCCACGGCGGATGCATGGACAGATATGTCCCCCATGGGTCCCGGACTGAGAGAGAGAGAGTGTGTATCACTAGGTCAGACATGCATCATCATACTTGGCATTGCATTGCATATCTTTATCATTTGTGAACTTATGAGTGCCAATCTGTAAAACTTGTGATTGATGAACTTGATATCTTGTGCTGCGGATCTGTAATTGTTGGAGTATTGTTATTGAGCTACGTGCTATATAAATTGTGAATTGCTAGGTTAGGTTGATTTTATGGAGGTTGTAGTTGTGGAGGTTCAGTTGGAGTGTAAGGAGTACCCGTATTTTATACTCTTACCATTGTGTTTAGGAGTTTGCTTGCTGAGTACCATGTGGTTTGGTACTCACCCCTTGATTCTACATTTTTGTAGGTTATGAGCCCGGATCTTTGTGATACTTTCTATTCTCTTCTTTTCCGACGCTTCCTGTGGAGATTTGTAAGGTAGTTGTTTGTCATCTCAGCGGACCCTCTTGCTCCTTATTTATGATATTGTTCTATTCTAGAAAAAGTATTAGAGACTTGTATTTTTCTTTCAAATCAATTGCAATAATTTAGAGGCTTGTACACGTGACAACCCGATTTTGGGGTTTTATTTTGAGTTGATTATGATTTCTGCATTATTAGATAGTGTTAGTCTCTTTTTCTTGTTTTACTTCCGCATTAATAGTCTTAGTTGGGTTTTAGGGTGACTTATCTTTGTGAGATAAGAGGTGTGCCATCACGTCCATTTTTGGATCGTGACAAATGGTATCAGAGCCCCAGGTTCATAGGTCTCACGTGTGTACAATCCAAGTCTAGTAGAGTCTCGATGATCGGCGCAGAGACGTCTGTTGTTTATCTTCGAGAGATTATAGTGAATTTTAGGAAAAATCTTTAATTTTTTAATCTATATCGTACGTCCTTGGTTCGATCTGATTCTTATCGCTTCATTACATTCTTTCTCGCTTATAGTGATGACTCGTGCGTGGTTCTTCATATGAGAAGTTGGTATGTCGCGTATGGCTTGGACGGTGGATTTGGTACTTAGGTGAATGTGATAGACTTATGGAAAGGATGCGTGGTCAGATTCAAAATGTTTAGCAATTTAAAGGGGTTGAGTAAGGTGATGACTCGATGATGTATTTTTAGGATATTTGAATGATGAGGTTGAACAATGATTTGTGGGACTTCATGAACATGTTATCTTTTTCAGGTTAGTTTCCCAACAGAGGAATAGTACTTGTGTGGTACAGGAAATATCTGGAGTGGTTCGACAATTGGGAGTGAAATGATTAAATGGACGACTAGATAATGAACATTGTAACTTTGGAAACTACAGGTAGTAAAATTGTCATAACATGTATGGGTTTCTTAGTGAATTATGTTGCGCCAATTGAGGTTAAAATGTAATACCCCGAAAGCTTCTAAGCTAAGGCCCGAACCATTCTTTATTTGCATGTAAAAAAAATTGTATCGAATGATTCTTAAATTGCTCATATGTGTAAAGGTCATTTCTTTGGTGTTAGAATGGATTTGGATATGACTTAAGGTCACAAGAACCCCCTAGCACAAAGTTGAGTTGAAAGCTTCATTATCGATTAAGTTTTGATATAAGATTCTACTTAGGTCAACTTCAAACAATCATATCTCCCAACACATAATGAATTAGGTGGCCCATGACCTATCAAATTGAAGGTCTTTGATTTCTCTTTCCAACGCCACCAAATTTGCCCTTTTGAGCTTGGAGTAAAACGTTATGGCCAATTTATCAGAGACTGTCATATCAGAGTTTCTAAGTCTCTGAACGACGGATCCAACCTACAGTCCATCGATTGAATGATGAATCATCCTGTCAAGTCATCGGTAAAGTATTGAGAGTCAACTTTTGGGACCCCAAACCTATGGATCCAACCGACAGGCTGTAAGTACTACTCCAAGCCATCGTTTGGACCCGTAAGTGGACTTTTGAGCCTTAAAAATTCAATATCAATTCCACGGATGGGTTCTACGGTCCGAAGATCAAACCACGAACCATAGATGGTCCCATGGACAGTTTTTATCTGCTTTTAAAGAGGGGTAGTTCAGTATTTTCCCACTCTTTCTAAGCCTAACCCACGACATTTTTAAGCCTAATTAAGGTTTTAACAGTGTTAATCCACCCTAATACTCTCATTAATGCTTCCAAGTCTTAGAGCAAGGATCCAAGAGGAGAAAGCTAGGTTTTCAATCGTTCTTTCAATTTCTCCAAGAACTTCGTTCTTTCCAAGTATGTAAGGCTATCATAGTGTTGGACTAATTCATCTTCATTCCCTACGTCTACTTTTAAATCTGTAAAAGAGTAATCTAGGGTTCTATCCTTAGATTTCAGTATTCTTGAGATGAGTTGATATTGAGTTCTAAATTCTTGAGTTGTTGATTAATTGAATTCCTGTCTCTAATCATTGGATCGTCATACATTTTGTATTATGATTATTGAGTTGGTTATTCATGACTATTTTTCAGCATGAACCCTATTCTTGAGTATTTAGTGAATTCTTATTAAGAATCTTTTCAGCAAAACAGTATTGTTTAAAGTGAGTTTTAAAGAAATAAAGACTAGTTTGAGAAAGAGTATAAGGGAACTAAGTAGTCCCCAAATGTTTCATTCTTACATGAATAAAAGAGTAGATTTCTTTTTAGAAAAGTTAAAAGAGTTTTCAGAAAGATCAAGTACAGTGCAGTTACCTCTTAAAGAGGCCCCTCTTTAAGTAATTATCTCAGCCCAGAATGTATTTTTACACTAAGCAAAGAGAAATCTTGTTTTCTAAAGGAACAATGAGTTTCAGAGCAGTTACCTCTTTTAAGAGGATAGTTTAAGCAATTACCTTATTGGGATTAGTATTAAGCACCGATATGGGGGAGATTTCAGACAACTCACAGCCCCCATAAACCATGTCTTGCCAACATGGGTTCAGGATCATACTTTTTAGATGAATCCTTATAGCTTAGTGGATCTACTTATTTGAGGTGTTCTAATCCCGGTACGATATAAGATAGTTCTGGCAGTGTGGACCAGATGTTGTATCATCACCTAACTCATAGTGATAGTTGTCGGTTAAAGAATCTCCCAAATAGAGATAAAGTGTATTTTCATATATCACTTTTTTATGTTGAGTTCAGAGATGAGTAAGTATTTTGTAAAGTTTTGCATGATTTAATTCTTTTATTTCTTTACATCTAGCTTGAGTACATTTCATCTACTGTAGTCCTTCTTTTCAGTTATTTTTATCTCGGCTATATTACATACTCGTACATTCAAATGTACTGATGTCATTCAATCTGCATCTTTTTATGATGCAGATATAGGTGTTCAGAATCATCAACAGGTGTTTTGTTGAGATCACTTGGCACTCCCAGTTAGCTTTGGTGAGCCTCCTTGCATTTCAGAGGACCTCGCTTTTATTTCTGTTATTAATTGATTGAGGTGTCGTGGGTCTTGTCCTGACACCTCTCTTAATATTAGAGGCTTCATAGATAGTTAGAGTTGATGAGTCTCTCAGTATTTCTCTTTTTGTTTGAGATGTTTTTAGACAGTTTTGCAAACTATTATTATTATTATTGCATTCAAGTATTTTAGACAGTTTGAGTTAAGTATTTGATTGAGTTTGAATGCTCTAAATTCTATTTCTAATCTATTTATCACTAAAGTAAATCTTCTGCTAAGTAGTCAGCCAGGCCAAGGGTTTGCTTGAGGACCAGAAATGGTTCTTGAGTGCCAGCCAGGTCCAAGGTGTAGGCTCGGGGCATGACAAACTTAGTATCAGAGCACATAGTTAAAGACTCCTAGAGTGTCTATGAAGCCGTGTCTAGTAGAGTCCTTCTTATCGGTGTGAAGCGCCACATCTGTAATTAGGAGGCTACGACATTCAGGAAACATTTCACTTTCTTCTTACTCCTTTTTTGTGCTTTAGAGTTCAACTCTATAAAAGTTTCCTCTAACTCGTGCTTACGCATGTCTTTTCAGATCATGCCTCCACGAAGAGTTGTTCGAGGAGGTCCTACTAGGAGGAATGTTAATCCTCAAGGTCAAGAAGCTCCCAATGGACCATAAGTGCAACCCCCTCAGGGAGATGTCACCAATACTGAGTTCAGGAATGCTATTCAGATGCTAACTCAAGTGGTGGCAAACCAGGCTGGTCAACCAGGAGCAGGTCATCAGGATGTAACTGATACATCTAGAATCCTTGAGTTCTTGAGAATGAATCCCCCAGAGTTCACTGGGTTGAAGGTCACAGAGGATCAGGAAAACTTTGTGAAAGAGCTTCGGAAAATGTTTGAAGTCATGTGTGTTGTTGATACAGAGCGTGTGGAGTTAGCCTCATATCAGCTCAAAGGTGTTGCCAGGATATGGTATGATCAGTGAAAGAAGAGCACGGCCGAGGGGGCACCACTTTTGAGTTGGGTAGTGTTTTTGGGGTGCTTCTTTCCCCGAGAGATAAAGGAAGCAAAGGTAAGAGAGTTCCTTAACCTAAAGCAGGAGTCTATGAGTGTGCAAAAGTATAGCCTCAAGTTCACTCAGCTATCTGCTATGCTCCGGAAATGGTGGCTGATATGAGGAGCAGAATGAGTTTGTTTGTGTCTAGGCTATCCCATTTATTTAAGAAGGAGGGGAGAGTAGCTATGTTGATAGAGGAAATGGAAATATCGAGGCATATGATTCATGTACAATAGGTAGAGGAGGACAAGTTGAAAGACAGCGAAGAGTTCGGCAACAAGAGGGCCAAGACAACAAGTAATGTGATTGGCCAGCAAAAGACTAGGAATGGGCATCGGTCATCTTTCCAGCAAAGGTCATCTGGACCTACTCCATCTTCAGCTAGTGCACCTGCACCAAGAAACAGGAATGATCGCAGGAATCAGAATTCTCAGAATTTCAGAGCTCAGGGTACTCAATCTCAGGGTAGTATGGCACAGGGTTTTCGAAGCCCACTTTGTGCTAAATGTGGTAGGACCCATCCAGGAGAATGTCATGATAGATCCAATGGTTGTTTCAAGTGTGATCAGACGGGTCATTTTATGAGAAAATGCCCTAAGAATAGGCAAGGTAATGGGGGCAATAGAGCCTAATCTTCTTCAGTAGCTCCAGCAGATAGAAATACCCATAGAGGAGCTATTTCAGGGACAGGTGGAGGTACGAACCATCTGCATGCTATAGCTAGTCGCCAGGATCAGGAAAACTCACTAGATGTTGTCACTGGTATGCTCAAAGTTTTTACTTTTGATGTTTATGCCTTACTTATCCAGCTACGAGTTTGTCTTTTGTGACTCCTTATGTAGCCATGAATTTTGGCATTTCTCCCGAACAACTTCTTGAGCACTTCAGTGTTTCCATACCTATTGGTGAGTCTATTCTAGAAGAAAGAGTCTATCATGATTGTACCATCTATGTTTGTCACAAGGACACCATAGCTGACTCAGTTGAGCTAGATATGGTGGACTTTGATGTTATTCTAGGTATGGACTGACTTCATGCTTGTTATGCCTCAATCGATTGTAGAACTCGAGTAGTTAAGTTTCAGTTTCCTAATGAGCCAGTTTTCGAGTGGAGGAGTAGTTCAGCAGTGCCTAAAGGTCATTTTATTTCATACCTTAAGGCCAGAAAGTTAGTTTCTAAGGAGTGCATCTATCATTTAGTCTGAGTTAATGACTCTAGTGTTGAGATACCACATATTCAGTCAGTTTTTGTTGTGAGTGAGTTTCCAAAGGTCTTTACAAATGATCTTCCCGGAGTCCGTCCTGAGAGAAATAGACTTCGAAATAGATATTCTTCTCGATACTCAACCCATTTCTATTCCGCAATATAGAATGGCTCCAGCTGAATAGACTTCGAAATACATTTTTGTTATCATGTTCATTGATGACATATTGATTTATTCGAGGAATGAGGAGGACTATGCTAGTCATCTCAGAATAGTCCTGCAACTCTCAAAGATCGAGAGTTATATGCCAAGTTTTCTAAGTGTGAATTCTAGCTCAAATATGTGGCATTCTTAGGCCACATTGTGTTTGGTGAAGGAATTCGAGTCGACACTCAGAAGATTGAGGCAGTGCAGAATTGGCCAAGACCCACATCTCCAACTGATATGAGGAGTTTCTTAGGGTTGGCTGGTTACTACAGAAGGTTTGTCAAGGGGTTCTCATCTATTTCGTCTTTGTTAACTATGTTGACTCAAAAAACTGCTAAGTTTCAATGGTCTGAAGCTTGTGAGAAAAGCTTTCAGGAATTGGAAACTCAATTAACTACTGCTCCAGTGTTAACCCTACCAGAAGGTACAGAGGGTTTTGTCATCTATTGTGATGCATCCAGAGTTGGACTTGGTTTTGTATTGATTCATAATGGTAAAGTTATAGCCTATGCCTCCAGACAGCTTAAGATTCACGAGAGGAACTACCCGACTCATGATCTCGAGTTGGCAGTAGTAGTTTTTGCTCTCAAAATATGGCGTCATTATCTCTATGATGTTCATGTGGATGTGTTCACAAACCACAAGAGTCTCCAGTGTGTTTTCAGTCAGAAGGAGCTCAATCTCATACAAAGGAGGTGGATAGAGTTGCTCAAGGATTACGACATGAGTATCCTCTATCACCAAGGTAAGGTTAATGTTGTTGCTGATGCTTTGAGCAGGTTGTCCATGGGGAGTACTGCTCATGTCGAGGAAGGCAAGAAAGAGTTAGCTAAGAAAGTGCACAGACTTACACAGTTGGGTGTTCGATTGTTGGATTCTAGCTTAGGTGGAGTTGTTGTGATGAATGGAGATGAGTCTTAATTAGTGGGAGAGATAAAGGAGAAGCAAGACAAAGATCCCATTTTTCTTGAGTTGAAGGCAAATGTGCATAAGTAGAAAGTGATGGCTTTTGCACAAGGGGGAGATGGTGTGTTGAGATATCAAGGAAGGTTATGTGTTTCAGAGGTGGATAATCTCTAAGAGAGGATAATGGAAGAAGCTCACAGTTCCAGATATTTGATTAATCCGGGTTCCACAAAGATGTACCATGACTTGACAGAAGTCTATTGGTGGAGTAGTATGAAGAGGTGTATTGCAGAGTTTCTTGCTAAGTGCCCAAATTGCCAGCAAGTCAAAGCTGAGCATCAAAGGTCGTGTGGTGTGGCTCAAAATATACCCCTTCAGTAATGGAAGTGGGAGATGATTCATATGGACTTCATTACAGGTTTACCACGATCTCGCAGGCAACATAATTCCATTTGGGTTATTGTGGATCGGATGACCAAATCAGCCCATTTCTAACCAGTAAAGACTACCAATACAGCAGAAGAGTATGCAAACATGTACATTTGTGAGATAGTTCGATTGCATGGAGTCCCCTTTTCTATCATCTTAGATAGGGGTGCTCAATTTACCGCGTAGTTTTGGAAATCGTTTTAGAAAGGTTTGGGTTCGAAGGTGAACCTTAGTACTGCTTTTCATCCTCAGATTGATGATCAAGCAGAGCACACAATTCAGACCATAGAGGACATGTTGAGAGCTTGTGTTCTGGATTTCAAAGGTAATTGGAATGACCAGTTGCCTGTTATCGAGTTCGCATACAATAATAGTTACCATTCCAGCATTCGGATGGCTCCGTATGAGGCTCTATATGGGTGAAGGTGTAGATCTCCCATTGGTTGGTTTGAGGTTGGTAAAGTTGAGTTGATATGACCAGATTTGGTTCATCAAGCCATGGAGAAGGTGAAGACTATTCTAGGTTGAAAACAGCGAAAATTCGTCAAAAATCCTATACAGATGTAAGAAGGAGAGACTTGGAGTTTGAGGTTAATGATTGGGTCTATTAGAAGGTTTCACCTTTGAAGGGTGTTATGAGATTTGGTAAGAAGAGAAAGCTCAGTCCCCAATACATTGGTCCTTACGGGATATCCAAGAGAGTTGGTGTCACGCCTCGAGGCTACCCCCTAGACGTAACATGGGACCTAGGATCACAAGTGACCCCAAGCTAACCCTGAGTCTGGCATATCACAAGCATAATGAAATATAGCTAAGTTAGCGGAAATATAACTATAAAGGGAGTCATAACTAAAAGAAGCTCAAGCCAGAATATAACTGAATATCAATGGGAAACACCTCCAAAACAACAGAATACTGACTCTATGTCTAAAAGACTCTAATACTGATGAGCTGCTAGGACAAGTCCCTAGCTAACTCTAAAATACTGAAAGACTGATAATAGGTTGACTAAACCAAAAGCATAAATAAACGTCCTCGAACTATGAGGACTCACCACTGAAGTTGTTGAATATAGACTAGAAGTCGAACTAAGCATGATCTGGATGTTGAATGCCTGAACCTACATCATGAAACGATGTAGCAAGAAAGTATGCATCAGTACTTTGAATGTACTGAGCATGTAGGATATAGATACTAAGCTGACCAATATAAATTGAACAAAATAAATAGTTTATACTGAAGTATATGACTGAAAACTAGGCCAGATGCAATAACCAAGTACTAATCATGAAGATAACATGTTGAAATGTGTACTGAAGTAAATGCTGATAACATGGTCAATGCAATAAGAGTATGACTGTGGAAGCTACTATTAACCGACATAAACCACGTAAGCTAAATGTGGAGCCCGATGTATACGCCCCATCGAGAGGACCCAATATACCTTGGCAGGGGTATAAAGGCATGACTGTGGCGTGATCACTAAAAACTGATGCCCAACAAAGGGGACTTCTGAACCTACGTTGGCCCGTAGTTCTGGGACGTTGAGGGTATGCTGAACACTAGTCCAACTCGATGCTAAGTCTACTCCCAACTGAATATGTAATAGCTAAAATGCAACTGAAATATTTAGTAGCTCAAAATACTGACATGCTATCTGAGAATGCAACATAAAAATCATTGAAAGATATGGCTTTCAAATTCTGAAGCATGATTTTTAGACTATGTACATAGCGAGTATAATTCATGAAATACTGACAATTAATACGAGCTAGGGTTCTGAGTTCTATACATGGGACTATGCAAATTCTCCAAGAAACATGTTATTTAGATCGTGGAAACTATTGCAGCTAAAATCACAATGAATCTTCAAGGTTTTGGAAACCCTAGGTCTGAACAATTCATGAGAAATTGAAGAATTGATTGAATTCTAGGGACCTAATGGGTGAAAAGAACCCACTAGTGAAATCCCACATACCTGGTGATGAAAACTATGGAGAAATCATTTGGATTTTGGGGCTGAACATCGAAGAATACCTCTGCTTCTTTTTGGGAGAAACTGTCACCTCTTTCTCTTTTTTTCTTTCTAAGTTGGATGATTTTGGGGGAATGAGGGTTCTAGGCAGTTTCTGACTAAATTATTAGGCTTAGACTGAGTAAAACGACGTAGTCTAGGCACCAAACGATGTAGTTTAAGTACCAAACGCATAAGGGAAAAGACCAATGCGACCCTGACTTAAATTCTGCCGAAGTGACTTCAAGAGAGGCTTCACGGGTCGTCTAGATCATAATGGCCCATGAAGAGGGTCGTGAAGATTCATCAACCTGAAAGGGCTTCACTAACTCGGGCATAACATTTTACTCCAAACTCGGAATTAGGCAAACGTGGTGGCGTTGGAAAGAGGATTCAGAGACCTTTACTTTGAAAGGTCATGAGCCACCTAATTCATTTTGTGCTAATTGTTTGAAGTTAACTCTAAACTCTAAGTCTGACAAGTCTCCTTCACGAACGACTTAACAGTCTGTGTTAAGCTTCACGGGTCGTTTAGACGTCTGTGGCCCTTTTCTAGTGACCTTGGGCCATACCCCACCAACTAGGTGACTTTTACGACCCACTTGATGGGCTGTCAAGTCCACCACAGGCCATCTGGGTCACCATCAAGGTGACCCCTGCATGGGGCAGATTCTGGAATGAGTTCACGAGGCTCCTAACGGGATGTGGCCCCCTTCACGGACCGTCTAGGGTGTCGTGAAGGGTCCATGGTCCATTTTGGGCCCTTGACTTGCCCGGTTGACTCCTTTCTAGTATTTCTCTAATCCGAGGTGTTACAATATCTCCCCCTTGGAAATATTCTTCCTCGAATAAAGACTAAGCAAGTTGAATTTGGAGGGAAAGAGCTGCAATCCCTACCAACTTAGTACTAGAAATTGATATCTAACTGAACTGATTTTCATGAACATGCAAATATGCTGAAATACAAGGATAACTGAGGGGAAAAGACACTAAGACTGAATTACACAAGAGTAAAATGAGAGACTAGAGAGGAACTATTACCTCAAGCTGAAACTGAATCGGAGGGAAAAAGGTGAGGATACTTGGCCTTCATAGTTGCTTCTGCTTCCCAAGTAGCTCCCTCTACGGATTGATTCCTCCACAAAACTTTTACTAAAGTGACTTCCTTATTTCTCAACCTACGAACCTGACGGTCAAGAATCTCAACTGGAATATCTTCATAGGTGAGCTTATCCTTCAAAGCCACACTTTCTAAAAGTACTATCGATGCCGGATCACCTACACACTTATTCAACAACGAAATGTGAAAGACTGGATGAACCGTTGCTAGTTCTTTTGGAAACTCTAACTCATAAGCCACATTACTAACCCTTTTCAGGATTCTGTAAAGACCTACATACCTGGGACTGAGCTTCCCTTTCTTGCCAAATCGCATCACCCCTTTCATGGATGATACTTTCAGGAAAACCAATCATCGATTTCAAACTCTAAATCCCTTCTCCTTACATCTGCATAGGACTTCTGACAACTCTGAGTTGTCTTTAGTCTATCTCTGATGAGCTGAACTTTCTCCAGAGCCTCATGAACCAAATCTGGCCCAATCAAGGTTGTTTCACCTACTTCAAACCAACCAATTGGAGACCTGAATCTACGCCCATACAGTGCCTAATAAGTGGCCATCTGAATACTGGAATAGAAACTATTATTAGAGGCGAACTCTATAAGAGGTAGGTGATCATCCCAACTACGCTTGAAATCGATCACGCATGCTCTCAACATGTCCTCTAAGGTCTGGATGGTACGCTCTTCCTGACCATCCATCTATGGATGAAATGTTGTACTGATATTTACATGAGTACCAAGACCTTTTTGAAACGATCTCCAAAAATGAGCAGCAAACTGAGGACTTCTATCCGAAATAATAGACAAAGGAACCCCATGCAACCTGACTATTTTGTTGATGTAGAGTATGGTGTAGTTCTCCACTGAAATTCTTGATTGCCAAGAAGTGAGCTGACTTAGTGACTTTGTCCACTATCACCCAAATGGAGTCATGATGTCTGTGAGTACGAGGTAGACCTATAATGAAATCCATATTTACCACTTCCCACTTCCAAGTAGAAATACTAATCTCCTGAGTCATACCTCTTGGTTTTTGATATTCTACTTTAACTTGCTGACAGTTGGGACACTTAACCACAAAATCTGCGATTTCTCTCTTCATGCCGTTCCACCAATAGACTTCCTGTTGATCACGGTACATCTTAATGGCACCCGGATGAATAGAATATCTAGATTTATGGGCTTATGTAAGGATCTGCTACCTTAACTCTCCCACATTAGGAACATACAAGCGTCCCTGGTAACGAAGCACACCATCTCCTCCTTTGGAGAAACCCTCAACTCTCTGTTGATGAACTGCACCTTTCAGCTGAAGCAATATAGGATCACTATCCTATTTCTCCTTAACCTCCGCTACCAATGAAGATTCTGATCCATTCTGGACTATCACACCACCATCTGACGTGTCTATAAGGAAAACTCCTAAGCGAGCAAGCCGGTGAACATCTCTGGCTAATTCTTTCTTCTCTTCCTCAACATATGCTACACTACCCATGGATAGTCTGCTGAGGGCGTCAGCTACTACATTGGCCTTATGCGGATGGTAGAGCATATTCATGTCATAGTCTTTGAGGAATTCAAGCCATTTCCTCTGACGAAGATTCAACTCTTTCTGGGTGAACACAAACTGGAGGCTCTTATGATCTGTGAACACATCAACATGAACAACATACAAGTAGTGTCTCCAAATCATTAGGGCAAACACGACGACTGCAAGCTCGAGGTCATGAGTCGGGTAGTTCTTCTCATGGACCCTAAGCTGTCTGGAAGCATAAGTTATGACCTTAACCTACTGCATCAACACACAACCTAGGCCGAACCTGGATGCATCACAATAAACCACATAATCGTCTAAACCCTCTGGTAGAGTCAAGACAGGAGTTGTAGTCAACCTGGTCTGAGTCAACTTGGTCAATAGGGTAGTTATTGATGAAAATCCTTCAACAAACCTCCGCTAGTAACTGACCAAGCCCAAGAAACTTCTTATATTAGTCAGAGAGGTGGGTCTGGGCTAGTGCTTGACTGCCTCTATTTTCTGAGAATCCACTCGGATCCCTTCACTAGATACCACATGACCAAGGAAAGCGACCGACTGTAGCCAGAATTCACATTTGCTGAACTTAGCGAATAGCTGGCGATATTTAAGGGTTTGCAGAACAAATCTCAGATGAATCACATGCTCTTTCTCATTCCGAGAGTAAACGAGGATATCATCAATAAAGACGATGATGAACAAGTCCAAATATTGTTTGAACACCCTGTTTATTAAGTCCATGAAAGCTGCAGGAGCATTTTTTTGTCCAAAAGGCATAACTACAAATTCATAGTGACCATACTGAGTCCTGAAGGCTGTCTTTCGGATGTCACTATCTCTGACTCTGAGCTAATGATAGTCGGATCTGAGGTCTATCTTAGAAAAGCAACTAGCACCCTGAAGCTGGTCGAACAAGTCATTAATCCTGGGGATGGCATATTAATTCTTGATTGTGACTTTGTTCAACAGACGATAGTCAATGCACATCCTGAGAGAGCCAGACAAAGCGTATAAGGCAAACCAGCTTCGTACAGGATCTTAACTTCCAATCCATTGTGGATCGACGTCCACTACCAACCACATCACAACGAGCGTAACAACTCCAAGCCGTAGTTGATCGATGTCCACAATCAATCACATCACCACAGAACTGACCTAGAGGCATCCAACCAGAAAGATACCACGCCTCCGATAACGCATCAACATCACAGAAAAAGGGGAGAAAAGAAAAAAGGATTGCAAGAACCATAAAGCCAAAACTAAAATCAACCATCAGACCCAAGTCTGCTATGCCAGTCTACAAGGATCTAGTCCATCTGAATCACCGTCGGATACATACCAAAGTCAACCAGGTGAATGGACCTAAGTCAACACTAGTCTATCCTAAACTAAGGCCAAAGATATACTCCAATACAATAAACAACCACCAGATAATCTGCATGTAGCAACATAAAAACCAGCCCAACAGATAATTCACACAATCACAGATAAGCAACCCCTCCGATAACATGGTACTAACCCCAAAAATCAACCCTAAAGCATGGTTTCTGAGAAGAAGAGAAGAGATACTAGCTACCCACCCCAGATTCACACAAACCCGCAGGCAATTACACAATCAGGCTCAATCTAAAGGAAGGGAGACCGTAGCCTACCTGAAGGCCGACTGTGCGCGCTCCAAATCACTCTGTCAAAGTCTTCCCCTTCTAAACCACCTCGGATTGCTGCCACGCTATAAAAAAATAGAATCACAGCATCAGCACGGTCGTTTAGACATTAAAATCATCAAAATCGGAGACAAACTAATTTCGGAGTCAAAATCAGGGATTGTGAAACCCGCTCCGAAATTTCTGGAATTGACTCCATGAAGAGGTCCTAAACCCTCCCCCAAGCTTCTGTTCTAAAATGGAAGGCCCCTCGGGGCTCGGATCAGCTCCATGCAACAACAAACCCAAGATGCAAAACTTTACACAAATAGCTTAAGGTAGAAACTTACGCCTCAAATTCATGGAAATCGAGGACCACCCAAAACTATCCCAGCACTAACCCACACAGCCAAAACGATTCCGAACACCTGAGACTTCAAATCATCGAAAACAAACTTAAAACGAGAAAGATATGAATTTTCCATATTTTCCTCCAACAAAACCCGACTACCCCTATATATACAGCCAGATCCACTGACCTTCGCGAAGGCAGCCAAGTGCCCGCGAACGTGGAGGGAAACCAACCACATCTCGGCAAACGCAGCTAGGGGTCCGTGAACGTGGAGTAACAACAACTACACATTCGCGAAAGCAGGTAAGGGTCCGCGAACGTGGAGAGAAGGCTCTCAGACCTCCCAGACTTCCATGAACGCGGGGCCTTATCCGCAAATGTGGAGATGGAGGTCTCACACCTCCGCAAACGTGGAGCCATTTTCATAAACGTGGAGCCATTTCTGTGAACGCGGAGAAGAAATGGGTCTGCAATATCAGCTGTGCACCAGCTGAGTTTTGGCCATTCCCAAAACTCTGACGAGGTGCTCGGGATTCGTTCGAAACGCCGTGCACGCAAACGAGATATGCTACCCCATCAAATTTGACGTTCTGGACTCAATGGCATAATCAGAATACCCATACAATGTCATTTCGACAAAAAGTGGGTCCCACACCCAAAGCGCCATTTTAGCCAACTTCAACAAAGGGCCTCGAAATTAGGTCAGAAGCCTCGGGAAGCACTCGAAGGGTCATTCTAGACCAAAATCGGCATTCCAGAACTAACCGCGCTGAGGGAAATCTCATCCGGGTGCGTTTACCAAGAATGTTGACCGAAGTCAAACTTGAGCCAAATTTCAAATATTAAAGCACCAAATGGCCCTAAAGTCACACCAAAAACCCCCGGGACTCGTGACAATCACGCTTTTATCCTAATTTGGCCGCTTTGGAGCTGATGGAACCCTCAAAATTCCCTTCTGAGGTCGTTTACTAAAGGTTATGTTTGAAATCAACTTTTCATGTTTCAAAAGCTCCATAACGGAAAAACAGGCATAACACCCAAACGAATGACCAGGCGACCGAACAATAAGTGCCAGCAAGTCATAAATGACTTGAGATCGCTACAGGAATTCTCTATACGAGAGAAAGAAGGCATTAACATGAAAATGACCTGGAGGGTCATTACAACATCCACTACTAAAAGGACTTTCATCCGCAAAAGTAAGAGTCAAGAAGTACCTTAGGGTTCAAATAAGCTGGGGAACTGCTCCCGCATCTCCCGCTTGGTCTCCCCGGTAGCCTCCTAGACTGGACGATGCCTCCAACGGACCTTAACCACAGGAATGACTTTGAACCTCAGCTGCCTCACATCTCTGGCCAAAATAGCAACTGGCTCCTCAATATAGGTCAGGTGATCATCTAACACAATGGCATCATACTGGAGCACAAGAGACTCATCTGGAACATACTGGCGCAGCATCGAAACATGGAAAACTAGGTGAATAGCTGAGAATGCTGGAGGTAAGGCTAACTCCTAGGCCACATCACCGAGTATCCTCAAGATCTCAAAAAGCCCAATGTACCTGGGGCTAAGCTTGCCCCGCCTCCTAAATCTCATTACGCCCTTCATGGGTAATACTCGGAGGAATATTCTATCACCAACGGCAAATCTCAGTGGCCGTTGCCTGCAATCCGCGTAACTCTATTGTCTACTCTAAGTCATCCAAAGCCGATCCTGAATCATCCTCAAATGTGCTAAGGTCTCCTGAAACAAGTCTGTACCACGCGGCCTAGGCTCCGTAGACTCAAACCATCCAATCGGAGTGCGATAATGCCTACCTTATAGAGCCTCAAACGGGGCCATCTGAATGCTAGAGTGGTAGCTGTTATTGTATGCAAACTCTGCCAAGGGCAAGAACTGGTCCCACTGATCTCCAAAGTCCATAACACAAGCCCGCAATAGATCCTCAATGACCTGAATAGTACGCTCTGACTGACCATCATTCTACGGGTGGAATTATGTGCTAAGGTCGACACGGGTGCCCAACTCCTCCTGAAATACCCTCCAAAAGCTGGAAGTGAACTATGAACCCCGGTCTGAGATGATAGAAACATGTACACCATGAAGATGGACCACCTCCCGAATATAGATATGGGCTAATCTCTCAGCACTGAAGGAAGTATGAACTAGGAGGAAGTGTGCTAACTTGGTCAATCGATCCACGATAACCCAAATGCTATCAACACCTCTAGAAGTCGGAGGTAAACCCACAATGAAATCCATTATGATATGCTCCCATTTCCACTCAGGAATGGGTAATCCCTAAAACTCACCACCAGGCCTCAAATGCTCGGCCTTCACCTACTGACAACACAAGCAATGGGACACATAATCTGAGATGTCCCTCCTCATACCGCTCAACCAGTAATGCTGCCTCAAATCACGATACATCTTAGCGGTGCCCGGATGGATAGAATACCTGGAGTCATAGGCCTCGCTAAGGATCACCTGAATCAAATCCCCAACCCTTGGAACACACAAACGGCTAACAAATCTCAAAACCCCATTTAAGTCTAATGTAGCCTGCCCGCTATCACCTTCCATGATTCTATCTTGGAGTACCACCAAGGACACATCCTCGAACTGATGGCCATGGATCTGATCTAGCAGAGATGACTGAACTCCCACATAGCTAACACCTGACTAGTATCTGAAACATCAAGCTTGATAGTGTTGTTGGCTAGGGATTGAATGTCCCAAGCCAAGGGTCACTTCGAAATGGAAAGGAAGGCTAGACTACCCATATTCACCGCCTTCCGGCTCAAGGCATCCACTACCATATTTGCCTTGCCCGGATGATAGAGAATAGAGAGGTCATAGTCCTTCAGGAGCTCAATCCAACGGCGCTGCCTCGAATTAAGATCCCTCTAGGTCATAATGTACTGAAGGCTCATGTGATCAGTGTAGATCTCACAATGAACTTCATATAGATAATGCCTCCAGATCTTAAGCGCAAAAACTACCGCCGCCAACTCCAAATTATGAGTAGGGTAGTTGCACTCATGCAGCTTAAGCTACCTCGACGCATAAGCAATAACCCATCCCTACTGCCTCAAAGCACAACCTAAACCAATGCCGAATGTGTCACAATAAATCATGAAGCCTTCACCCTCAACTCGAAGATTCAGTAAAGGAGCGGTGGTAAGAAACTCCTTAAGCTTTAGAAGGCTCCTCTCACACTCCACTGACCACACAAAGGGAAATCCAAGCGAGTCAATTAAGTCAGAGGCGCCGCTATAGAAGAGAAACCCTCAACAAAATGCCTATAGTACCCTGCCAATTCGACAAAGCTCTGAACCTCAGTCACAGAGGTAAGCCTAGCCCAATCACGGATAACCTCAATCTTTGCCGGATTCACCATAATGCCATCCTTGGACACCACGTGCCCCAAGAATGCTATGGACTCAAGCCAAAACTTGCACTTTGAGAACTTGGCATAAAGTCGATGATCTCTCAAAGTCTGGAGAACTATCCTCAAATACTACTCATGCTCACTATGGCTCCGTGCGTATACCAAGATATCATCAATAAAGACTATGACAAAGGAGTCCAGATACGGCCTTAATACACGAGTCATCAAGTCCATGAAAGCAGCAGGGGCATTAGTCAACCCAAAATACATCACCAGGAACTCATAATGGCCGTAATAAGTCCTAAATGTTGTCTTAGGGATGTCCGCTGCTCTAACCCTCAACTGGTGGTAGCCGGATCTCAAGTCAATCTTAGAAAACACTGCGGAATCTTGAAGCTGGTCGAACAGATCATCAGTACAAGGCATGGGGTAACGATTCCTTACCGTCACCTTATTCAGGTGCCTTTAATCAATACACATCTGCATGGTACCGTCCTTCTTCTTCACAAACAGGACTAGGCACCTCAAGGCGATACACTAGGCCAAATGAATCCCTTACCCAAGAGATCCTAAAACTGAACACTGAGCTCCTTGAGCTCTACGGGGGCCATACGGTATGGTGGGATGGAAATAGGATGAGTACCCATCTCTAAGTCAATGGCAAAATCAATATCTCACTCTAGGGTAGGCCAGGAAGGTCGGCAGAAAACACATCAGCATACTCTCGGACTATAGGCACGGAATCAATGATAGGGTCCTCCCTACTAACATCTCTAACATATGCCAAATAAGCCAAACATCCGCCAGCCACTAGCCTCCGGGCCTGAATACAAGAAATCACCCCAATCGGTGTGCGACTACAAGAACCCTGTCACACCACCAGTGGAATACTAGGCATAGCTAAAGTAACGGTCTTGGCATAGCAATTCAAGACCGTTCGGTGAGGGGATAGCCAATCCATGTAAAAAAATCAAATCAAAATCAACCATACTAAGCACAATAAGATCAGCCCGAGTGACCTTCCCCCGAATAGTCACCAGACAGGATCTACAAACCTGATCCAA
Source organism: Solanum appendiculatum (assembly GCA_018342035.1). Lineage (NCBI taxonomy): Eukaryota > Viridiplantae > Streptophyta > Magnoliopsida > Solanales > Solanaceae > Solanum > Solanum appendiculatum. The sequence continues at coordinate 925,197 of JAGDQO010000399.1, read as the reverse complement.
TACTAAAGAATCCCCTACCGGGGTTGAAACACGCAAAGGTACCACCAAGGGCTCTGGATTCACCCCCAACCAAGAAACACAATAAGCAGACACATACGAATAGGTAGAACCAGGGTCAAATAAAGCTAAAGCGGACTGATGGCATAAGAGAACCGTACCTGTAATCACATCATCTTATGCCTCGGCCTCTGCTCTGGCTGGAACTGCATAGAAATGGCCATGGGTGCCTCTATCCCGTGCATTCACCCTTCCACATGTCCTGCCTCCCCAAGGACCTCTCCGTGCACCCTGCTGTTGATCTCCTCCTTTAGTTGGAGGTGTTATTGTTGATACCGGTCTTGCTGCCTGAGGAACTACTGGTAAGGCTGGTCTAGAGATAGGGCACTCCCTAGACCAATGACCAAGCTCTCCACACGTAAAACAACCCTGAGAACCCCGACCTGAGGAACCTATCTGAAAACCACCTCGGCCCTGACTTGTACCGGCACTATAATCACCCTGACGGTGCTGATCACCCTCTGGTATCTGCAATAATGCCTGAAATGGGTGACTAGGCTAACCTCACTGGAACCTCTGATGGCCCTGGTCCCGAGTAACTCTTGGCCTAGAACGAGGCCCATTAAATCTATCATCCTGCCTGTCCCTCTTGTTGATGCCCCCGTGGGCCTCGTGACGGAGCTACTCAAGTGAGCCAGCATGGTCCATAACATCCAGAAAAGAGCGGCCCATTGAAACCATAAACTGCAACTCAATATACAGCTGCAATCTCAAACCTCTAACAAAGCATCGGACTCTCTCCTCCTCCGCGGGCAAGATCATCGTGGCATGACGGGATAACTCATGAAATTTGGCCTCGTACTCAGATACCATCATAGAGCACTACTCCAACCTTGAGAACTCATCACGAAGCCTATCTCTGACGCTCCATGGGATAAACCTAGCTAGAAAGGCCTCAGAAAACTCTGTCCACATCACCAACGGGAACCCAGCTGGTCAGGTCTCCATAAAAGAACACCATTACTGCCTGGCCGACCCATCTAACTAATAAGCAGTGAAGTCGGCTTCTCTCGACTCCACTAATCCAGAGCATGTAGTCGCTCCCGGTAGGAAGTAATAAACTCATGGGCGTCCTCGCCAACTGCCCCAGAAAACCTCAGTGGTGACAATCTCAGAAACACCTCGAGCATTTTCTACTCCCGAAGTGGCATGACCCCATCAAAAGTATCCGATTGAACGGTGATCGATGCTAGCGGCTGCTGAACCTCTAAGCCCGCTGCGGCAGGCTGACCCTGCTGAAGAATCTCTAGAGCCGCTAGGGCCTACTGCTGCAGCTGAATACCCCCTATCGTAGCTAGGATCTACGCAAGCATTGCCTGTAGATCAGGGGCGATGGCTGGGTTGGTCCCAGCCCTACCGATTGAGAAGGAATCTGCTCAATCCGAGGCTCCGCCTCCAGCTCTGGAGTCCTCACTCTATTGCGGCCTGGTGCCGCAGCGCCACCTCAACCTCGAGGTCGACCTCTATTACGCATGCGAGCCATCCTGCGATAGAGTGGAACAAGTAAGATTCCAAAAAACCAATCGGACAACAACGCACGAAAATGATGCAAGACATGAAAACCCCCATAAGGACATGTAACACCCCGGATTCGAAAAGAACAAAAAAACTTCAATTTTTGAAAATAAAGTGACCCACAACTTGACCTACTGACCGTTGGTGGACCTACCAACCATAGGTCAAGTGGTGGGAGGAACAGTAGGTGCCACTATTTTGGGGAGAAAAAAAATTAAAATTTTTGGGCTAAGGCAATGTGACCTACGGTTGGTCACCTACGGAGAGTAGGTTGACCTACCAACCGTAGGTCATGTAGTAGGTAGGGGTAGTCGGGCTATTTTTAAAGAGGGTCTTTTGGTCTTTTTCCCAAATGGTTTAATTAATAATTAGGTCGGTTACCCACCCTTCCTAACACTATGTAAACCTTCTTAAGTCTAAAAATTACCCTTTCCAAATCACTTTACAAAATTACTCTCAAAACCACTCCCAGATATTTCTCTCTCTAGAAGCTTGAAGAAGAAGAAGAAGAAGAACCTAGGGTTTCAAGATCAAGTCTCCTAATCCTCCATTGATTTCAAGGTTTTGGCATTGAGGTATGATGATCTTCATATATGGAGTCATTTCCTCCATAGAGTCCCTAAAATTCTATATTTTACAAGTTAAAAATCCTCGGAGTTAGGACTTTTCTTCCATGTTATGGGTTCTTTTCAATGTTGATTCAATTGATTGTTTTATGAACCATGAAGCATGAATTGAATTGAATTTCATGAATTAATATGAATTCCCATGAACACAAGTGATTTCCCCAATTTTGAAATTAGATTTTTTGATCGGTTGAATTGTGAAGAAGATGAATTTTATGTTGTTTATATGAACCCATGCATGATTTACGATTTCTAAAGCTATGATTTCATGATGAATTATGAATGATCAAAAGATGGGTCTTATCAAAGTATGCATGTTCAATGATGAAAACTATGATGATTTATGAATTGCTTTGAGATTGAAGCACGAATGATATTGTTGTTGAGTTGTGAAAGGATTTCTCACATATTTCTCAAACTATGAAATGTGAAAGGATTTTTCTCACACAAAGGATTCATAAAATGTTGAAAGGTTTTTCAACTAAAGTTGAATCAAAGATTAAGGAGTTATTCTAAATGATGTAAGCTTTGATTGGTAACTCTAGTTGTACCTTTTCATGGATAATAAGATGAATTATCATATATGACTATTCTGTGGAATTTATGCTTAGAACCGAGAGGATATTGAGATGGAAACTCTCTCGTATGTAGAGACCGGGTTTCTAGAAGCAATCTATTTATCCCATAAACTATGTGTCACCATAGAATGATGGTCTAGATAGACATTAGCTAGTGGATCCACATACGCTACAAGTAAGAAAGGGTCCTACCTTTGCAAGTAGGATGGCCCTATCCATGTTGATAGCTCACATGATCTTACATGTCGGTTAAGGCTACTTCCCATAACAATGAACTAAAGTGACCTTTTAAGGTATTTCTCAAGTAAACTGAAGATGTTTAGCTTGCATTGATCATGATTTATAACTTATGATTTCTAACCCTTTTCTCATGATTTAGCTTGGTCATTACATGATTATGAAAATGTCCCTTTTTGCATGTTTAAATAATTTTATGCATGGTTATCATACTTTGTACATATTTGTACTAACACATACTCTTGCCTAAATTTTCTTATAAGTGTAGGGTCCGGCTCATCCCCATCTTCTCGTAGCTAGTTCGTAATAGTAGAGATCTTGAAGAATTTTGTGAGTCCTCATATGTTCGAGGAAGTAGCCACATTTACTTTTATGTCATTTACTTGCTTTTGAAGAATTTGTATAGATTACGTCCCAACGTTCTTTCATTCCTTATGTTAGATGGCTTTTGAGACTATATGTAGACTTCCGCTATTTCCTTAAACTCTTTGGATAACGATTTTTTTTTTGAACTCTTAAATTGCTATTATCTTGTATGATGCATACTAAGTGGCTTGTATGAGGCCTCTCGGGGTCTTGTACGCCATGTCACGTCTAAGGGGTACCTAGGATCGTGACAAACTTAGTATTCAGAGCATAAGATTTTAGAAAGGTCCTAGGAAGTCTCATAAACCACGTCGAGTAGAGTCTTGTTCATGAGTGTAAAGCACGTCACATTTATGAATGAGAGGCTATAAGATGTTTAGGAAATTCCACTTCTTTCATTACTCCTAAGTCGTGCGATAGAGTGTAACCATATATGTCTCTCTCCCAATCCCTATCCTATGAGTTTCAGGATATGGCTGCTCGAAGAGCTTATGCTAGAAGGAATGCGGGAGAGAATGTGGAACAAGAAGCTCCTCCTCAAGCTCCTCAAGTTCTGACCAACCCTTTGGCCAAACAAGAGACTAATGCGGAGTTTAGGGCTTCTTTTCAAGTGTTGGCCCAAGCCAATAGAGAGGTTGTGGCTCCCGTGAACCCAAATGTGGGTACGGCAGCATCTAGAGTGAGGGACTTCACTAGAATGAATCCTCCGAAGTTTAATGGTTCTAAGATTGAGGAAGATCCTCAAGAGTTCATTGATGAGGTGTACATGGTGCTAATGATCATGGATGTGACGCTGGAGGAAAAGGCGGAGTTGGCTGCTTATCAACTTAAGAGTGTGGCTCAAGTGTGGTTTGAGCAATGGAAGAGTGAGAGGGAGGATGATGCGGATCCTCTTGATTGGAAAAAGTTCAAGGTTGCTTTCCTTGATAGGTTCTTTCCCCTTAAGATGAGGAAGGCAAAGGTGCTTGAGTTCCTCAATCTTCGTTAAGGAAGCATGAGTGTGAAGGAGTATACTTCATGACATGGATATTTCTCGTCTCATGGTTCATGCTCAACAAATAGAAGAGAAGAAACTTAACGAAAGGTCTAGGGAGACGAAGAGGGCTAAAACCGGTGATGGTAATTTTTCACATAAGAGATCTGATGGACATGGTCGTTCTAGATTTTGACAAAGGTTTTTCGGTCAAGGTTCCACCAATGCTCCTCCTAAGTTCAACAAAGATAGGGTGCCTAACCCTAAGCCTCAAGGAGGAAATGGTGGTGGATTCTCATCGACTACTTGTGCTAAGTGTGGGAAGAAGCATGAGGGCAAGTGCTTATGCAGTACGGATGGTTGCTTCGGTTGTGGTAAGAGTGGTCATAAGATAAGGGATTGTCCATCTCTCATGGTTAAGGGGAGAGAAGGTAAGCAAGCTCCACCTAGTGGTTCGGGTTCAAATGCTCCCAAGCAAAACCGATTCTATGCACTTCAAGCTCTCCATGAACAAGAGGGTTCTCCCGATGTGGGTACCTGTATGTTGAAAGTCTTTCACTTTGATGTTTATGCTTTGCTTGATCCCGGTGCTACTTTGTATTTTGTGACACCTTTTGTGGCTATGAAGTTTGATGTTCTTCCGGATGTGTTGTTAGATCCCTTTTGTGTCTCTACTCCTATTGGTGAATCTATTGTGGCTAAGAGAGTCTATAGAAATTGTCCCGTCTCCTTGTCCCACAGAGTCACTCATGTTGATCTTATAGAGCTTGATATGTTAGATTTTGATGTTATTCTTGGGATGGATTGGTTGCATTCTTGTTATGCCTCTATTGATTGTAGGACCAGAGTGGCCAAGTTTCAATTCCCAAATGAGCCTATCCTAGAGTGGAAGGGGGGAACTTCTATGCCTAAAGGTCAATTTGTGTCATGTCTTAAAGCTAGAAAGATGATTTCTAAGGGGTGTATATACCATCTTGTTAGGGTGGGGGATGTGGATTCTGAAACCCCTACTCTTGAGCCGGTCCCCATTGTGAATGATTTTCTGAAAGTGTTTCCCGATGATCTACCCGGTGTTCCTCTCGAAAGGGAAATAGACTTTGGTATTAACCTTATCCCCGATACGCAACCTATCTCTATTCCTCTTTATCGAATGGCTCCGGCAGAACTTAAGGAATTAAAGGAGCAATTGAAAGATTTGTTGGATAAGGGTTTCATCCGACCAAGTATCTCTCCATGAGGTGCTCCAGTTTTGTTTGTTCGAAAGAAAGATGGTTCACTTCGTATGTGCATTGACTACCGTCAATTGAACAAGGTTACCATTAAGAATAAGTATCTCTTTCCAAGGATATATGACTTGTTTGATCAACTCCAAAGGGCAAGTTACTTTTCTAAGAGCGATCTTCGTTCGGGTTATCACCAATTGAGGGTGAAAGAAGATGATATTCCAAAAATGGCTTTTCAGACTAGATATGGCCATTATTAATTCCTAGTGATGTCATTAGGGTTGACGAATGCTCCGGCCACGTTTATGGATTTGATGAATAGGGTGCTTAGACAATATCTTGATATGTTTGTGATTGTGTTCATAGATAATATTTTGATTTACTCAAGGAGTGAGGATGAGCATGCCGATCATTTAAGGATTGTGTTGCAAGTCCTCAAGGACCAACAACTCTTTGTGAAGTTTAGTAAATGTGAGTTTTGGCTAAGGTCTGTGGCTTTTCTTGGTCACATTGCCTCCGATAAGGGTATTGAGGCAGATTCTAAGAATACGGATGCGGTTAGGAATTCTCCTAGACCTCTATCACCTTCAGATATTCAAAGTTTCTTGGGTTTGGCTGGCTACTATAGGAGGTTTGTTGAAGGTTTTTCTTCAATTGCTTCCCCATTGACAGCTTTGACTCAAAAGAAGGTTAAGTTCACATGGTCCAAAGCATGTGAGAAGAGTTTTCAAAAATTGAAAGATAGACTTACTTCGGCTCCAATATTGACTTTACCGGAAGGGTCCGATGGGTTTGTGGTATATTGTGATGCATCAAGGATTGGGTTAGGGTGTGTTCTTATGCAAAATGGGAAATTCATTGCTTATGCTTCAAGGCAACTCAAGATTCATGAAAAGAACTATCCTACTCATGACTTAGAATAAGCGGTGGTTGTGTTTGCTTTAAAGATTTGGGGGCATTATTTTTATGGTGTGCATGTTGATGTCTTTACCGACCATAAAATTTTGCAATATGTGTTCAAGAAAAAAGATCTAAATCTTTGCCAAAGGAGGTGGCTTGAGTTGTTAAAGGACTATGACATGAGTGTCCTCTATCACCCTAGCAAGGTGAACGTGGTGGCGGATGCTCTTAGTCAGTTGTCTATGGGTAGTGTTGCTCATGTTGAGGATGGTAAGAAAGAGTTGGTTCGTGATGTTCATAGATTGGCCCGATCGGGTGTTCAGTTGATTGATTCTAGTGAAAGCGGTGTTAAGATTCACAATGGTTCAGAATCGTCTTTTGTGTCCAATGTGAAGACTAAGCTAGATCTTGATCCTAATTTGGTTGAGTTGAAGGAAGCAGTGCTCAAAAAGTCCGTTGAGGCTTTCTCCCAAGGGGGAGATGGTGTGCTTCAACATCAAGGTCGTCTATGTGTTCCCGATGTAGATGGCCTAAGGGAACAAATTTTCTCAGAAGCCCATAGTTCTAGATATTCCATTCACCCGGGAGCTACCAAGATGTATCGTGATTTGTGGGAGGTCTATTGGTGGAATGGGATGAAGGGGATATTGCAAAATTTGTGGCTAAGTGTCCTAATTGTCAACAAGTGAAAGTTGAGCATCAAAAGCCGAGAGGTTTGTTCCAAGATATTAGTATTCCTACTTGAAAGTGGGAAGATTTGAATATGGAATTTATTGTTGGTTTACCAGTCACCCGACGGCAATATGATTCGATTTGAGTTATTGTGGATCGTAGGACGAAATCAGCCTATTTCATTCCCATCAATGTTTCTTATTCGGCCAAAGATTATGCTAAGTTGTACTTGAGGGAAATGGTTAGGTTGCATGTAGTGCCTTTATCCATTATCTCCGATCGTGGTGCACAATTTGCTTCTCAATTTTGGAAGTCTTTCCAAGAGGGTCTTGGTACTCGTGTTAAGCTTAGCACGACCTTTCATCCTCAAATCGATGGGCAAGCGGAACGTACTATCCAAACTTTGGAAGATATGTTAAGAGCTTGTGTAATTGATTTCAAGGGTAATTGGGATGATCATTTGCCTTTGATTGAATTTGCGTATAATAATAGTTACCATTCTAGTATTTGTATGGCTCCGTTTGAGTCTCTTTATGGTAGGAGGTGTAGATCTCCTATAGGTTGGTTTGAAGTTGGTGAAGTTTCTTTGATAGGTTCCGAGTTGGTACATGAGGCTATGGAGAAAGTTCGGTTTATTAGAGAGAGGCTGAAAATGGCTCAAAGTCGATAAAAGTCCTATGCCGATGTTAGAAGGTGAGATTTAGAATTTGATGTTGATGATTGGGTTTACTTGAAAATTTCACCCATGAAGGGTGTAATGAGGTTTGGAAAGAAAGGGAAGCTTAGTACCCGTTATGTAGGCCCATATCAAATTTTGAGACGTGTTGGTAAGGTTGCTTATGAACTTGACTTGCCTAATGATTTGGCATCGGTGCATCCGGTTTTTCATGTCTCATTGTTGAAGAAATGTGTTGGTGATCCGGCATCTATAGTACCATTAGAGAATCTTGGCATAAAGGATAGTCTTTCCTATGAAGAAGTTCTGGTTGAGATTTTAGACCGGTAAGTCTGAAAGTTAAGAAATAAAGAAGTTGCTTCCGTGAAGGTTCTTTGGAGGAATCAATTGGTTGAGGGTGCTGCTTGGGAGGCCAAGGCCGATATGATGTCCCAATATCCTCATCTCTTTCCCTCTGATCCTACTCTAGCTTGAGGTATCTAGTTCCTCATGGTTTATTCTTTTGGTTTCATGTGTCATAGTTGTTTCCATGATTCCTTGTTTATGCATCTTCATGAAGAGTTAAATTTAAAGAAAATGAGCTAGCTTGATTGATTTCTCTATGATTATGTGCATTTGAATATGAGTTGCATAAAGCTTTTATAAAATGATGTTTTGAACATGTTTTAGCTTGGAGTTGATGTTTCCTCCTCGGATATGTGCATTTATGTGATTGCATGCATGTTGGGCTGTTAGATCTTGATCTTACCTTCCTTATAATGTTTTGAATCTCATTCGAGGATGAATGCTCCCAAGGGGGAGATAATGTAACACCCCGAATTTGAAAAGAATGAAAAAACTTCAATTTTTGCAAATAAAGTGACCCACGACTTGACCTACTGGCCGTTGGTGGACCTCCCAACGATAGGTCAAGTGGTGGGAGGAACCGTAGGTGCCACAGTTTTGGGGAGAAAAAAAATTAAATTTTTTGGGCTAAGGCAATGTGACCTACGGGCAGTAGGTTGACCTACCAACCGTAGGTCATGTAGTATGTGGGGGCAGTCGAGCTATTTTTAAAGAGGGTCTTTTGGTCGTTTTTCCAAATGGTTTAATTAATAATTAGGTCAGTTACCCACCTTTCCTAACACTATGTAAACCTTTTTCAGTCTAAAAAATACCCTTTCTAAATCACTTTACAAAATTACTCTCAAAATCTCTCCCAAATATTTCTCTCTCTAGAAGCTTGAAGAAGAAGAACAAGAACGTAGGGTTTCAAGATCAAGTCTCCTAATCCTCCATTGATTTCAAGGTTTTAGCATTGAGGTATGATGATCTTCATCTATGGAGTCCTTTCCTCCATAGAGTCACTAAAATTCTCTATTTTACAAGTTAGAAATCCTCCATTGGAGTTAGGGCTTTTCTTCCATGTTATAGGTTATTTTCAATGTTGATTCAATTGATTGTTTTATGAACCATGAAGCATGAATTGAGTTGAATTTTATGAATTAAGATGAATCCCCATGAGCCCATGTGATTTCCCCAATTTTGAAATTAGGTTTGTTGATCGGTTGAATTGTGAAGAAAATGAATTTTATGAAATTTATATGAACCCATGCATGATTTACGATTTCTAAAAGCTATGATTTCATGATGAATTATGAATGATCAAAATATGGGTTTTATGAAAGTATGCATGTTCAATGATGAAAACTATGATGATTTATGAAATTCTTTGAGATTGAAGCATGAATGATGTTGTTGTTGAGTTGTGAAAGAATTTCTCACATATTACTCAAACTATGAAATGTGAAAGGATTTTTCTCACACAAAGGATTCATAACATGTTGAAAGGTTTTTCAACTAAAGTTGAATCAAAGATTAAGGAGCTACTCTAAATGATATAAGCTTGGATTGGTAACTCTAGTTGTATCTTTTCATGGATAATAAGATAAATTATCATATCTGACTATTCCGTGGGATTTATGCTTAGAACCGAGTGGATATTGATATGGAAACTCTCCCGTATGTAGAGGCTAGGTTTCTAGAAGCAAACTTTTTATCCCATAAACTATGTGCCACCATAGAATTATGGTCTAGATAGACATTAGTTAGTGAATCCACGTAAGCTACAAGTAAGAAAGGGTCCTACCTTGGCAAGTAGGATGGCCCTATCGGTGTATGGTTAAACACCGGAATCCGTGTTGATAGCTCACATGGTCTTACATGTCGGTTAAGGCTACTTCCCACAACAATGAACTAAAGTGACCTTTTAAGGTATTTTTCAAGTAAAGTATAGATGTTTAGCTTGCATTGAGCATGATTTATAACTTATGATTTCTAAACCTTTTCTCATGATTTAACTTGATCATTACATGATAATGAAAATGTCCCCTTTTGCATGTTTAAATGTTTTTATGCATGGTTATCATACTTGGTACATATTTGTACTAACGTATTCTCTTGCCTACATTTTCTTATATGTGTAGGGTCTGGCTCATCCCCATCTTCTCGTGGCTAGTTCGTGATAGTAGAGATCTTGAAGAATTTGGTGAGTCCTCATATGTTCGAGGACGTAGCCACATTTACTTTTATGTCATTTACTTGCTTTTGAAGACTTTGTATGGGTTACGTTCCAACGTTCTTTCATTCCTTATGTTAGATGGCTTGTGAGACTATATGTAGATTTTGATATTTACTTATACTCTTTGGATAACAAATTGTCTTTTGAACTCTTAAATTTCTATTATCTTGTATGATGCATGCTAAGTGGCTTGTATAAGGCCTCTCGGGGTCTTGTACGCCATGTCATGTCTAGGGGGTACCTTTGATCGTGACAGGGCATCCTGTAGCCTCCCATATATAAGTCACGGATGTCTCCACGTCGATCCGCAGAACTCTACTAGATGCTAGCTCTGTACAAGTGAGACCGACGAACCTGGGGCTCTGATACCAACTTATCACGACCCGATTCCTCGAGTCATGTTGGCGACTACCTACCCGCTAGTAGGCAAGTCGAACCCTGTCCTGAAACTTAACAGTAATGGGACTGAGGGTTGAAACTAACCTCGACTAAGCCGAAGCATAAATAAAGGAACACATAAAAGAAAAGTGGAAGCGAAACCATCTATATACAACAACAAAACCTCCCAGAACCTGGATGTCACATATACAGAGCTACTACAACATGAGTACAAGTCCCAAAAGTGGACCACAGAAACCAGAATGTCTCAAACGCAAAAGACAAGCCAAAACATATAAATAGAAATAGGCAAGTAATCCCAGGACGCCATGTGCTCACCCTCACCTCCGAAACAGACTGCAGCAGGCTCGAACTCAACGCTGATAATTGGTGCTCGTACCTGCATTACGAAAGCAGATGAAGAGTGTAGCATAAGTACCAAACAACAGGTACCCAGTAGGCATCATAGGCCGACTGAGCAAGAAAGGTAAAAACAGACTGAAAATATAGAATCTACAATCACAGAGGTCAAGCGAAAATGAAAAGAAGCACACGAGCGCACCGAAAGTAAAACTAAGTACAGCTAAACTAAACCTAACTTCATCCCCATAAGCCTAGAAGTTACACTCATGCACAAGTTTAAATAAAACCCAAACGGAACCTTAAAAGCCCGACAGGTACATAGAAGAGGTAGATCTACGGAACCAAAGGAAACCAACTCCGAATCGAACAACCAGTCGTCTCCAACCCAACCAACAAGTCCAACTTTCAAATCAACTCACCTAGCCCACTAATCACTCTGGGGGCCCTACCCAACAAGACGAGTGCTGCAGAGGAGGGGGTGCGACGACCCCTCCAAAGGTCCTGATATCCAACCGCGCAACCACCTCACCCTGGGGGCCCTGTCCCAGCCATACGGGTGTGCCAGCTAACACTCCAGGGGCCCTGCCCCAGCCAGACGAGTGTGTGCTGCATGCCAACTCCGAAGAAAACCTTAGCCAACTAATGTCCAATTGCCTAGCCGACTAACACTCCAGGGCCCTACCCAGCCAGTAAAGTGATTCAGCTAACACTCTCGGGGGCCCTACCCAGCCAGACAGAGCGTATAAGGCAAACCAACTCTGTAGAGGATCTCAACTTCCAAATCGTTGTGGATCGACATCCACTACCAACCACATCAAAACGAGTGTACCAACTCCAAGCCGTAGTGGATTGACGTCCACAATCAATCACATCACCATAGAACCTAACTCGAGGCATCTAACCAGGAAGATACCACGCCTCCGATAACGTATCAACATCACAGAAAAGGGGAGAAACGATAGAAGGATCGCAAGCACCACAAAGCCAAAACTAAATTCAACCATCAGACTCAAGTCTGCTATGCCGGTCTACAAGGACCTAGTCCATCCGAATTACCGTCGGATCATACCAAAGTCAACCGGGTGCATGGGCCTAACTCAACACTAGTCTATCCAAAACTAAGGCGAAAGATATACTCCAATACAATAAACAACCAACCAGATAATCCGCATGCAGCAACATAAAAACAAGCCCAATAGATAATTCACACAATCACAGATAAGCAACCCCTCCGATAACACGGTACTAACCCCGAAATAACTTGAAAATCAACCCTAAAGCATGGTTTCTGAGAAGAAGAGAAGAGATACTAGCTACCCACTCCAGATTCACACAAACCTGCATGCAACTACACAATCAGGCTCAATCTGAAAAAAGGGAAGCCGTAGCCTACCTAAAGGCTGACCGCGCGGGCTCCAAATCACCCTGTCGGAGTCTTTCCCTTTCGAACGGCCTCGTATTACTGCCATGCTATCAAAAATATAATCAAAGCATCAACTCGGTCGTTTAGACACTAAAATCATCAAAATTAGAGACAGACCAATTTCGGAGTCAAAATCAGGAATTGTGGGACCCGCTCTGGAATTTCCAGAATTGACTCCGTGAAGAGGTCCTAAACCCTCCCTCGAGCTTGTGTTCCAAAATGAAACACCACTCGGGGCTCAAGTCAGCTCCATGCAACAACAAACCCATGATGCAAAACTTTACACAATTAGTTTAAGGTAGCAACTTACGTCTCAAATTCACAGAAATCGAGGACCACCCAACACTATTCGAGCACTAACCCACACAGCCAACATGATTCCGAACACCTGGGACTTTGAATTACGAAAACCAACTTAAAACGAGAAAGATATCAATTTTCTAACTTTTCCTCCAACAAAACCCGACTGCCTCTATATATACAGCCAGATCCACTGACCTCCACGAACGCAGCCAAGGGCCCGCGAACACGGAGGGAAACCAACCACATCTCTGCGAACGCGGAGTAACAACAACTTCACCTCTGCGAATGTGGCTAAGGGTCCGCAAACGCGGAGAGGAGGCTCCCTAGACCTCCCAGACTTCCGCGAACGCAGGGCCTTATCCGCGAACGCGGAAAAGGAGGTGTAATAACCAAGCTTTCCAAGGAATGAAAATGTAGAATTTACCTATAGGCAGTGACCTACAGAGGCCACTTATGGGCCGTAGTCAGGTTGACGGGCCGTAGGTGAGGAGCCGTCATTGGCTCTGTCAAGTTCAGTAATTCTCAGTCTCTGAAGAGTGATCTACGGAGTAGCAGGACGAATCGTAAGTCAGTTGACGGTCCGTAGAAAGTAACCATAGATGTCCCCCAGACTTGGTTAAATTCTTGAACCTCATGCTGTGATCTACGGTTGAGGTGTACGGTCCGTAGATGGACCTACCAATCGTAGATTGAAGTCGTCGTTGCAGGGTCCCCAGATACCAACTCTCTGAATCTTTTGACGATTCAACAGGACGGTCCGTCAGTGGACGTTCGGGCCGTAGGTCCTGATCGTAGATGGGCCCCGACAGTTTTTAATTAAGGGCTTTTTGATCTTTTCCCTGGTTAATTCCTTAATTAACTAAGTCGGTTTTACCCTTAATGAAGGTCCTATATATCATTTTCTATACCTAAATCACTTCATTCTAACCCATTCCCTAGATTCACCTCTCAAATATTTCTCTCTCTAAAAGAAACCCTCTCTAGCTCAAGGAAGAAGAAGAAGCTAAGTCCTCCATTGATGATCACCCAAATTCTTTTAATTTCTAGTGGGCTTTGCTAATGTATGATGGTATTGACAAATGGAGTTGCTTCCTCCATTGGGCCCTCCCTTTTCTTCATGAATTTCAAGGTTCAATTCCCTTCAAGTAAGCTACGGTTTGATCAATTGTTATGGGTTCTTCTAGTATGAGTCCAATTACTAATTTTATGCTTTGTAGTGCACAACCTAGCGTGGGTAAAGTAATTTAGTGCACGATCTAGCGTGAATTACATGTCTAGTTGTAATTATTGCATGAACCCCCATGATCCCAAGTAAATTCTCCCCAATTTGATAATCTATGCCTTGATTGTTGGGTTGAGATAAGAATTGATGAAATTGAGGGATCATCTATGAAATTGAGCATGAATTAGGGTTAAGTGCATGAATTTAGCATGTTCAAGTAAAAAGCATGATTTTCCTCTTTTATGTGGGTTACTTCAAGTATGACTAAATTGCCTTGATTATGACTTTTTAAGAACTAGCTTGCATTGAATTGCATGGTTTAAAATAAAGGCAATATGAACCCATTAGCTATGAAGAAAAAGCATGATAGAATCATGAAGAAAGTGGTTTATAGAATCAAGCATGTTTTATGTGAAATCTATGATATGTTGATGTTGAGTCTTGAAAGGGTTTTCTCATATAATGCTCAACCGAAGCTTGTGAAAGGTTTTCTCACATGTAACGGATTCATAACTTGTTAAAAGGCTTGCTTAACTAAAATTGAATCAAGAGCTTAAAGAAGCTATTCTAGGGGTGTAAGCTTGGACAAGTCCATGAAAGAAGAAACACTCAATGAAGTAAGCTTGGACTAGTCCATGGTATGTGAAGTCATTTTTAGCTTGGATTGGCAACCCCATTTGTGCCTTTCCATGGATATCAGTAGTTATGATTGTATAGTGGGAATTATGCATAGAACCGAGTGGACGGGTTACAAGTCCCCATATGTCCTATGCATGTGTGCCCCCGTAGGTGGTCTTAATAGCCCCATATCAGCTTAGCTAGTGGATCCACGTAGGATATGGTTCAGGATTCTACCTTGGCAAGTTGGCCCTTTTTCGGTGTAGGGCAGACACCGGATTCCATGTTGAGTTATTCCATGGTCTACAGATCGGTTTGAGGCTTTTCCCACACTTAAGCTTGCACAATGGTGCATGGGTTACTAAAAGTAAAGTAAAGAAAAGAAGAGTAACAGAAAGATGATTTAGCTTGCTTTGACCATGGTGTATGCTTTATGCTATTTGCTTATATGCCTTATCATGTTTAGCTTGGCCAATTGAATGTCATGTTTATATCTCAGTTTCTAGCATGTTTTATGAGTTCTTATGCATGGCTATCATACTTAGTACTTTATTGTGCTAACGCATACTTTTGCCTGCCTCAACTTCTTTGGTGTAGGACATGGCAGTTCTCCCACTCGTGGCTAGAGCATTGACTTAGAGTTGAGAGGAAGACTTGGTGAGTCCTCATCCATCCGAGGACATAGCCTTGTTGGATTTTACTTTGATGTCTTTCCTTATGTTGGATATTGTATTGGGTTGCGTCCCTATCACTTTTATTCGTATTCTATGATGTTAGAAGGCTTTGAGACATATTTTGTAGACTTCCGCTGTTTTGAGTAAAGCTTTGATATAAAATGCTCTTTTGAACTCTTACTTCTCTATTATCTTTATGTTATGTATGCTAAGGGCTTGTATGAGGCCTCTCGGGGTCTTGTACGCCGTGTTACATCTAGGGGCTACCCTGGGTCGTGACAGGAGGTCTCACACCTCCATGAACTAAGAGCCAATTCCACGAACGCGGAGAAGAAATGGGTCTGCAACATCAACTATGCACTAGTTGAGTTTTGGGCATTCCCAAAACTTCGATGGGGTGCTCGAGATTCATTCGGAACCCCGTACACGCAAATGAGATATGCTACCCTATCAAATTCGATGTTTCGGACTCAATGGCACAGTCGAAATTTCCATACGAGGTCAATTCAAAAAAAAGTGAGTCCCACACCCAAAGCGTCATTTTATCCAACTTTAACCAAGGGTCTCGAAATTAGGTTGGAAGCCTCAAAAAGTACTCGAAGGGTCATTCTAGACCAAACTCGGCATTCCAGAACTAACCATGCTGATGGAATTCTCATCCGGGCATGTTTATCGAGAATAATGACCGAAGTCAAACTTGAGTCAAATTTCAAAGGTTAAAGCGCTAAATGGCCCTAAAGTCACACCGAAAATCTCGAGACTCATGCCAATCATGTTTCTAGCCTAATTTGGCCGCTCCGGAGCTGATGGAACCGTCAAAATTCACCTCTAAGGTCATTTACCTAAGGTTATGACCAAAATCAACTTTTCAAGTTTCAAAAGCTCCAAAACTTAAAAATAGGCATAACACCCAAAAAAATGACCAGGCGACCGAACAGTTAGTGTCAATAAGTCATAATGACTTGGGGTCACTTCAGGAATGCTCTAAATGACAGAAAGAAGGCATTAACATGAAAATGACCTAAAGGGTCATTACAGAGTATGACTGTGGGAGTTGCTATTAACCGACATAAATCACGTGAGTTAAACATGGAGGCCGATGTATATGCCCCATCGAGCGGACCCAATATACCTTGCCAGGGGTATAAAGGCATGACTATGGTGTGATCACTAAAAACTGATGCCCAACAAAGGGGACTTTTGAACCTACGTTGGCCCATAGTTCTGGAACTTTGAGGGTACACTGAACCCTAGTCCAACTTGATGCTAAGTCTACTCCCAACTGAATATGTAATAGCTAAAATGCAACTGAAATCCTGAGTAGCTCAAAATACTGACATGCTATTTGAGAATGCAACATAAAATACACTGAAAGATATACCATTCGAATTCTGAAGCATGAATTTCTGACTGATGTACATAGCAAGTATAATTCATAAAATACTGAAAATTAATACAAGCTAGAGTTCTGAGTTCTATACATGGGACTATGCAAATTTTCCAAGAAACATGTTATTTAGATCGTGGAAACTATAGTAGCTAAAATCACAATGAATCTTCAAGGTTTTGGAAACCCTGGGTCTGAAAAATTCATGAGAAATTGAAGAACTGGTTGAATTCTAGGGACCTAATAGGTGAAAGGAACCCACTAGTGAAATCCCACATACCTGCTGACGAAAACTACGAAGAAATCCTTTGGATTTTGGGACTGAACTTCGAAGAACACCTCTGCTTGTTCTTGAGAGAAATTGTCGCCTCTTTCTCTTCTTTTCTTTCTAAGTTGGATGATTTTGGGAGAATGAGGGTTCTAGGTAGTTTCTGACTAGATTATTAGGCTTAGACTGAGTAAAATGATGCAGTTCAGGCACCAAACGACGTAGTTTAAGTACCAAACGCATAGAGGAAAAGACCAATGTGACCCTGACTTAAATGCTGCCGAAGTGACTTCAAGAGAGGCTTCACGGGTCGTCTAGATCATGATGGCCCGTGAAGAGGGTCATGAAGATTCATTAGCCTGACAGGGCTTCACTAATTCGGGCATAACTTTTTACTTTGAACTCAAAATAAGGCAAACTTGGTGGCGTTGGAAAAAGGACTCAAAGACCTTTAATTTGATAGGTTATGCGCCACCTAATTCATTTTGTGCTACAAGATATGATCGTTTGAAGTTGACCCTAAACTCTAAGTCTGACAAGTTTCCTTCACGGACAACTTCACGGTCCGTTCGAAGCTTCACAGGCTGTTTAGACGTCCGTGGCCTTTTTCCAGTGACCTTGGGTCATACCCCACCAACTAGGTGACTTGTACAACCCACTTGATGGGCTTCCAAGTCTACCACGGGCCGTCTGGGTCCCCGTCAAGGTGACCCCTGCATGGGGAAGATTCTGGAATGAGTTCACGAGGCTCATAACGGGTCGTGGCCCCCTTCACGGACTGTCTAGGGTGCCGTGAAGGGTCCATGGTCCATTTTGGGCCCTTGACTTGCCCGGTTGACTCCTTTCTAGCCTCTCTCTAATTTGAGATGTTACAATTGGCAATGTAGCTTATGAGCTTGAGCTATCCTCAGAGTTAGCAGCAGTTCATCTGGTATTTCACATCCCTATGCTAAAGAAGTGTTTGGGTGATCCTTCACTTATTGTGCCTACCGAGGATATTTGTATCAAAGACAGCCTATCTTATAAGGAGATTCCCGTTCAGATTCTTGATCGTCAGGTTCGTAAGTTGAGAACCAAAGAGGTTGCATCAGTCAAAGTCTTGTGTAGAAATTATTTTGTTGAGGAGGCTACATGAGAGGCCGAGGAAGATATGAAGAAGAGATACCCTCATCTCTTTACCTCTGATTTAGTTCCAGTCCAAGGTATTAACTCTTCCTAAAGTACTCATGCAATTCAAACCCTCCTTCACTATTTTGAGTTCATGAGTTTTACATGTATTTCAAACTAAATTGGGTTGTCAAGCATTTCACTGCCCTCTGCATTTTCAGTTCATCCATCATTCGAGGACGAATGATTCCAAGGGGGAGATAATGTAACACCCCAAAAACTTCTAAGCTAAGGCCCAGACCATTCTTTATTTGCATGTAAAAAATATCATATCGGGTGATTCTTAAATTGCTCATATGTGTAAAGTTCATTTCTTTGGTGTTCGAATATATTTGGATATGATTTAAGGTCACAAGAACCCCCTAAAACAATGTTGAGTTGAAAGCTTCATTATCGATTAAGTTTTGATATAAGATTCTACTTAGGTAAAATTTAAAAAATCATATCTCCCAGCGGATAATGAATTAGGTGGTCCATGACCTATCAAATTGAAGGTCTTTGAGACCTCTTTCCAACGCCACCAAGTTTTCCTTTTTTTGAACTCAGAGTAAAGCGTTATGGCCAATTTACCAGAGACTATCATATCAGAGTTTCTGAGTCTGTGAACGACGGATCCAACCTATGGTCCGTCGGTGGAACGATGAACCATCCTATCAAGTCATTGGTAAAGTACAGAGAGTCAACTTTTGGGACCCCAAACCTACAGATCCAATCGACGAGCCATAAGTACTACTATGGGTCGTCGTTTGGACCAGTAAGTAGACTTTTGAGCCTTAAAAATTCAATATCAATTCCACGGATGGGATCTACGGTCTGTAGATCAAACCACGAACCGTAGATGGTCCTGTGGATAGTTTTTATCAGCTTTTAAAGAGGGGTAGTTCAGTTTTTTTCCACCCCTTCTAAGCCTAACCCACGACATTTTACACCTAATTAAGGTCTTTAACAGTGTTAATCAACCCTAATACTCTCATTAACTCTTCCAAGTCTTAGAGCAAGGATCCAAGAGGGAAAAGCTAGGTTTTCAATCGTTCTTCCAATTTCGCCGATAACTTCGTTCTTCCCAGGTATGTAAGGCTATCATAGTGTTGGACTAGTTCGTCCTCACACCCTACATCTACTTTCAAATCAGTAAAAGATTAATCTAAGGTTCTATCCTTATATTTCAGTATATTTGAGATGAGTTGATATTGAGTTCTAAATTCTTGAGTTGTTGATTAATTGAATTCTTGTCTCTAATCATTGGATTGTCATACATTATGTATTGTGATTATTGAGTTGGTTACTCATGACTATTTTTCAGCATGAACCTTATTCTTGAGTATTCAGTGAATTCTTATTAAGAATCTTTTAAGCAAAACATTATTGTTTAAACTGAGTTTTGAAGAAGTAAAGAGCAGTTTCAGAAAGAGCATAAGGGAACTAAGTAGTACCCAAATGTTTCACTCTTTCACGAATAAAAGAGTAGATTTTTTTTTGAGAAAAGTTAAAGGAGTTTTCAGAAAGATTAAGTACAGAGCAGTTACCTCATAAAGAGGCCCCTCTTTGAGTAATTATCTCAACCGAGAATGTATTTTTACATTAAGCAAAGAGAAATCTTGTTTTCTAAATAAACAATGAGTTTCAGAGTAGTTACCTCTTTTAAGAGGATAGTTTGAGCAGTTACCTCAAACCAGAGAAAGAGAAATATGTTTTTATACATTTGAGCAACAATATATATTATTGGGAGAAGTATTGAGCACCGATATGGGGGAGAGTTCAAACAACTCACAGCCCCCATAAATCATGTCTTGCCAACATGGGTTCAGGATCATACTTTTTAGATGAATCCTTATAGCTTAGTGGATCCACTTAGTTGAGGTGTTCTATATCCCGGCACGATATAGGACAGTTCTGGCAACGTGGCCAAGACGTTGTATCATCACATAGCTCATAGTGATAGTTGTCGATTAGAGAATCTCCCACATAGAGATAAAGTGTATTTTCATATATCACTTTTTTTATGTTGAGTTCAGAGATGAGTAAGTATTTTGTAAAGTTTTACATGATTTAATTCTTTTATTTCTTTACATCCAGCTTGAGTACATTTCATCTACTGTAGTCCTTTCTTTCAGTTATTTTCACCTCGACTATATTACATACTCATACATTCAAATGTACTGATGTCATTCGAACTGAACAAGCACTTCGTTGAGATCACTTAGCACTCCCAGTTAGCTTTGGTGAGCCTCCTTGCATTTCGAAGGACCCCGCTTTTATTTCTGTTATTAGTTGGTTGAGGTGTCGTGGGTCTTGTCCCGACACCTATCTTAATTAGAGGCTTCATAAATAGTTAAAGTTGATGAGTCTCTCAGTATTTCCCTTTTTGTTTGAGATGTTTTGAGACGGTTTTGCAAAGTATTATTATTATTGCAATCAAGTATTTTCAAACAGTTTGACTTAAGTATTTGATTGAGTTTGAATGCTCTAAATTATATTTCTAAGCTTGTTATCGCTTGAGTAAATCTTCCGCTAAGTAGTCAGTCAGGCCAAGGTTCTCTTGAGGACCAGAAATGGTTCTCGAGTACCGGTCACATCCAGGGTGTAGGCTCGGGACGTGACACAAAATGTCTATTGTGGTTTTATAGATAGAGTGTATATCAAAGAGGGTCATGATTCGATTACTACAACAGTACCGATGCTTACTTGGTTACAGTTATGGAGTGCGTTACTTCAGCTATCGACCTGATCTATGAAAGAATGCATATCGCTTGGGCTAGAGACGGAACAGATTTGGTGATATTTTGTAGCTATTCAATAGATAGAAATGTGCGGGTTATTTGGGTATGATCTTCTCGGTATGTATGATGTGTTCTAGTGGTGGATCTAATAGACTTTTATGGTGTGGTACTAGTGGTATATGGAAACGAATACGTCGATGGTCAAGTGCGAATACTAACTACCTAAGGAGTTATCAGTTGTATCACATGTTCATATAATGAGATTCAATGTTGTATTCACATTTGAGAAACCAACTAGTTTGTTACTACGAACGTTTGGGTTAAGCACTGGTTATAAGAAAGATTTTAGTGGTGGATCTTTGGTGCGATATTAATGCGTATAGGTTGTGAAGTATATCTTAAGGATTCTAAATGAGTACTGGTGATTTCATCGTAATCTCCAAGGGAGGGGATCGATATTGGGATGAAAAGCTTATGGGTAAAGAAAGTCCCTGCGAATATACTTGTGTGAAGGAAATTAAAGATTTTAGTAAGAAAGTGCGTATTGAATTGGATTAGTCCTTTGGATTTGGTTCGTATAACTGGATTTAATGTGTCAGTCGATGATAATGTTGACTTTGAGATGATGACAATGGCTACTGAGCATAACGGTAATAAGAGTTCATGATGGATTATGACCAGGATACAACCATATGATAAAGAATTTTGGTTAAATGGATTCGGTGTGGTAATAACGATATGCGGATATCTAAAGTTGTGGTTTGCTACTATTTGATGAGTAGTGTGATCGTATGGAAAGTTGTGGAATGTGTTGAGACACCACTCGAATAGAATTAAAAGGAGCTAGAGTCATAAATAGAATGAATTAGCGGGATATAGTTGAGCCTTCGAAAGGAGGCAAGAACAAGGATAATTACTCTAATTTCAAGGGCCAAAGATGTATCTTAAGAGAGAGTGGAGAATCGAATTCAGAGACACGTGGTTCCATCTGTTTTGCTCTAGTTATAGTGATAGTGTTATGTGTCATTCATATGGGTTAAAAATTGTTGGATAAGATTTAAGAAAGAAGTCTATATATAGTCAGCTCTAGTGTAATGATAAGTTTTTTTGTGGTTTTGAGTTTGGTAACTAGTACGGTTGAAATCTGAATTCAAGTGTTTCATTGTATGCCTGCATTCATGATAGTATATTTTGTCAAGGTATGGATTGTTAAGGTAAGAAATAATTGATTATATCGGGTATTGAGCATTTCGAAGGACTTATGCATCGTTTGGGTCGTAAAGTCTGTTATCTTTGATTGTTAAAGGACCTAATGAAGGGTTTCACCTAAAAGTTCTAGTTTAGAGTATAAGGTAAAATGTCATGTGTTGGTCGTCAAAGGATAAGATTGGTAAGCGAGTCAGCGAAAAGAACAAGAGTCTAGTATGTTGAAGAGTTCAAGATATTTGAAATTTGCGTCATGGAAAAATTTAAGAAAGGTGAAAGAATAAGACCTCCTATATAGACCTTTGAGACAGAGTTGAAGGTTGTATAGATTTTCATCTTTGAGTTCAAATATGACTATGAGATGTGAACTAGTTCGACATATACTTACTTGGGGTTTATCAATGACTTTTATGAAGATTGGGTTTTGATTTGATTGACAAACAGTGATGTGTGGAAGTTTTTGTGTTGTTATGTGGGGCTAAGTTGTTCAAATTATGGTAGGTGACTTACGGATGTGCGACGGCGTAGACCTATAGTTCTACATGGTTATTGAGGATTTCGAGGGGATTGTCACTACTCTATTGATGGCACTACACAAATTGTTATGATACATTACATATATAGATATTTGATGGTGAATAAATGTTATGAGCTTATAGTATATAAAATTATTGGAGTGACCAAGGATTTCTCTGAGATTTGGCAGGAGTTATGTGATGGTTTGGAATGGTAGTTGAAACATGGTATGTGAAAGTTTGCATGGAGTTCACTTTGGGCGTGATTTAATAGCTTTATCTCGATGGAATGGTACTATCAGATTTGGAATTAGTGTTATCAGCCTTGGGAGGGACATGTATCTATCATGAAATTCTTACATGGAAAGAGAGGAAGCCATACTTCAAAATTTTTGGCGGCGATAATGTGTTTGTTATGAATATTTTGATACTAGTAACAGTTTGAGACTAAGGTAAATTATCAGAGTGGTTATGGTGGTTGTTAGTATTGAGAGTGTGGGCTTCAGTGGAATAATGTGAAGAGTATGTGGATTCTGATAAATCGAATAAGGGTACGATCGTAATGGGGACCAGGCTAGTAAATTGTGGGTAGCTAAAAGTCAAAGAGATGGAGTCAACTGAATGGAAATTTCTGATATGAGCTCTTTAGAGGAAGCATTTAGTGTTATTCAACCTTGGTTCTGTACATTCTTATGTGACCACCTATTTCGTTCTATACATGATTTGGAGTATGATTCATTACCTATGCCCGCACGTGTTTTCGCCTCTATGGATGGATCCCTAGTGGTGGATTGTGTGTACCGATCCTGTGATGTCCTCTTGGTAGGGTAGGATGTTCGGGCAGACTTAGTTATTTCAGGTATGACCTATTTGGTGTTGTCTTGGAGCAGTTACAGTATTCCAGTGGTTCTATATGTACCACCTTGCTCATGAAAATTTATAGAAGAGCTACCATGAGTATTTACAGTTGTCCGACGGTCTTAATATTCATCTAGTCGTCGAGGTCATGTTCCGGTTATGTGTTGTTGAATGTGGGGACCATTGGGTCTAGTCCTACCATTCTTAAGGGTTGTCTACAATCATATCTACTAAACTAGCATTTTGACAGTGTTGTTAGAGGTTATATATGTTTGGGTGTATCGCTCGATGAGTGGTTACTTGATCATTTCATTCTTTGGGTTAGATAAGTTTGATTCTCCCCTTAATTTCTAAAGATCAGATTTTTCAAACATAAGCTCGTGGAAAGATTATGTTGTGAGAAGGAAAGGTTGATAAGATCTATGATGATTTGTGCATTATAAGTGTGAGGCGGTTGGTTTAGCCAGTATCAATTCAAGGTTTTATTGCGATTATGTGAGAAAAGATTCATCCTAGTGGTTGTGTTTTGGTCTAGAGGATTTCAGTTTAGATTGGATTCATGGGTTAGTATGTGGCTTAGTAATCACCCCTAATTTGTAGATCATCCAAAGTTTGATTCGGAAGCTCAATGTCTTGTAGTTGATCTTGATGGAATGATCTTAATGAGGAGCTCACTTGTAGAGATGAACACCGACTCTAGAAGATCATACCTTAGGCTTTTGGTAATTTCGGTTATTCTTCCTTCTTCTTTCTTATGTTCGAGGACGAACATGATTTTTAGTGGTGGATAATGTAATGACCCGGACGGTCATTCTTGGAATTTTTTAAATAAAATTACTGTTTTACTCTCCCGATAGTTGCCCCGAGTTATTTCTGATCAGTCAGTGAAGTTGGTTTGAGAATTTTGAACTATTCAATAACTATATTTATTTAATTAACGGGTATTTATTAATTTATTTATTTATTTAGTTGATGGTTAATGGGCCAAGTCCATAATTTATTATTTTTTTGTAGTTAAAGCTAGTGGTCACATTTTGGTTTCAATTTTGGGGATTTCCTGTGGTCATTATTTTAAAATTCAAGTTTGACATATTGATTGCATTTTATTGTATAAAATTTATTAGAGTTATGTCATTTTGAGGTAAGACTTTAACTCTAGGCTTGAAATTTGGAAAATATGAGAATTGACATGTTAATTGTCATCAAGATTAGGAACTTGATTATAGATTTGGATGAGTTTTTAAGGTCTAGGCTAGACATATAATAATATGTTTGTTGTTAGTTTCTAAATCTTATTGTGATTATTTATTTGAAAAGATAGCATTGATTTGGAAGACCAACGAAAGGGGAAGGCTCAAGTCTCGGAGTGATTGTTTTATTATTTGAGACAAGGGGATTTGTCAACCCTTGTTAAGTGTATAGAATCGTGTATTTCCTTGTGGTATGTGTTGGGGAGTAATGGGACTTGGTGATGGGTTGACTTGTCCATATTGAATAATTCTAATGATGAAAAAGGGGTAATAAAAGGCAATGTGATTAATTATTGATGTTTGATGTATTGAGAATGGTTTGAAAGGCTTATCGATTCATTGTTGATGTTGTATCACGATTGTGTTGTTGTGAATTGTGCATTGTTATGGAAATGGTCATCTCCTCATTAATTGTGTAAACATGTCATTTGCATTGGTTCTGAGGCATGGTTGTGACAAGTGTTATGTGAATTGAGGAAGAATAAGAAATTAAAAAGGATGCACAATTTCGAGGGACGTGTCATGCACCACGACGAATATTATGATTCGAGGTACGTGTCGCACGCCGCGACGAATTCTATTATCGAGGGATGTATCGCACGCCGCGACGAATTCTATTATCGAGGGACATGTCGCATGCCATGATGAATTCTATTATCGAGGGTCGTGTCGCACGCCGTGATGGATGCATGGACAAATATGCCCCTCATGGGTCCCGGACTGAGAGACAGCGGGTGTGTATCACTAGGTCACACATGCATCATCAAACTTGGCATTGCATTGCATATCTTTATCATTTGTGAACTACTGAGAGCCTTTCTGTGAAACTTGTGATTGATGAACTTGATCCCATGTGTTGCTGATCTGTAATTGTTGGAATGTTGTTATTGAGCTATGTATTATGTAAATTGTGAACTGCTAGGTTGGGATGATTTTATGCAAGTTGTAGTTGTGGAGGTTCAGTGGGAGTGTAAGGAGTGCCCGTATTCTATACTCTTGCCTTTGTGTTTATGAGTATGCTTGCTGAGTACCGTGTGGTTTGGTACTCACCCCTTGCTTCTATATTTTTGTAGGTTACGAGCCCGGATCTTCGTGATACTTTCTATTATCTTCTTTTCCGAGGCTTCCTGTGGAGATTTATGAGGTAGTTGTTTGTCATCTCAGCGGACCCTTTTGCTCCTTATTTAAGATCTTGTTCTATTCTAGAAACAATGTCATTGAGACTTGTATTTTTCTTTCGAATCAATTGTAATACTTTAGAGGCTTGTACACGTGACAACCAGGTTTTGAGATTTTATTTTGAGTTGATTATGATTTTCGCATTATTAGATAGGGTTAGTCTCTTTTTCTTGATTTACTTCCGCATTTATCGTATTAGTTGGGTTTTAGGCTGACTTATCTTGGTGGGATAAGACGAGTGTCATCACGTCCATTTTTGGGTCATGACACTTTCAAAATCATGTTGCCTATAGCTTGGGGAACTCACACGTTGAAAATCAACTAAATTGGGGCATTAATTGGCCCCAAATCGAAGAATTTCAGTCTCTAATACTTGAGCCTAAAATACCAAATTCTCATAATCTCAAGCACCATTAAATCACAAATTTAACAATAATTTAGCAGGAAAAATGCAAATTAAGGGTGTGTTTGGTATGAAGGAGAAAATGTTTTCCAATTTTCTCATGTTTGGTTGGCTTAAATGTTTTGGAAAATATTTTCCAAATCAACTTATTTTCCTCAAATTTAAGGAAAATGGCTTCCCTTCAAAAATTAAGGAAAACATTTTCCAAAACTTTCCTCCACCCTTAAATTACAATTTTTTTCTTATCCCACCCCACCCCATCCCTACCCTCGACCCCCCACCAGCCCCCTACCAGCCTACACCCCATCCCCCACCCCCCAAACTTATTATTTTTTTGGAAGTTAATTTTTAAAAATATTTTCAATTTCAAATTTTTATTTTTTTACCTCATCCCACCCCTACCCCCGAACCCCAACCCCCCAAAAAAAAAAAATTTAAATTGTTTTTAAGAAAATATTTTTATTTTTTTACCTCACCCCACCCCCGACCTCCTCCACCAGCCCCCTCAAAAAAAAATTTATAAGTTTGTTTTTAAAATATATTTTCAATTTCAAAATTTTATTTTTTTACCGCACCCCACCCCCAAAAAAAAATTTTAAGTTTGTTTTTAAAAAATATTTTAAATTTCAAATTTTTATTTTTTTACCTCAACCCACCCCTACCCCTGACCCCCCAGACCAGCCCCCCCCCCCCCCAATAAATAATTTTAAGTTTGTTTATTTTACCTCACTCCACCCCCTACCCCTGGGCCCCCACCCGCCACCTCCCCCCAAAAAAAATTGAAAGTTTGTTTTTTGTAAAATATTTTCAATTTCAAATTTTTATTTTTTTACCTTACCCTACCCCTACCCCCGAACTCCCCCCCCCCCCCAAAATGAAGGTTTATTTTTTAAAAATATTTTCAATTTCAAATTTTTATTTTTTCACCCCACCCCACCACCTACCCCCAACCCCCACCCACCCCCCTCTAAAAAAAATAAAAATTTAAAGTTTGTTTTTAAAAAATATTTTAAATTTTCAAATTTTTATTTTCTACTCTCTAGTAAAAAAATAAAAAATATTTTCTTTAAAATGTTTTTCATTCATAAATCAAACACTAAAAAATATTTCTAGAAAATATTTTCTACTCACCAACCAAACATGAGAAAATTAGCCAAAAATCCACATATTTTCTAGGAAAACATTTTCCTTCATACCAAACACACCCTAAAGGTTAGAATCTTTTCCCACAAAGAATTTAGCAATACCCCTTTGATTTTTTCTCAAACTGTGCTTCTAAGCTCCCCAAATCGTGAGTTAAATAATAAATCAAACTTACAAGTGAACACTATTTCAACACAACGATTTTGCAAAATCTGAAAATCTGTCACGAATGTGAACTCACTGGATGGAAATGTTCCACAACGGTTGAAGTCATTTAAGACAATAGACTTCACCATAATAGGATTTCCCTCGTGGCTACGACAACACAAAAGCCTCACTAGTGTGACCCTGAGGCTATGGAAAAGACCTCATAAAGGTGGACCCCTCCTTTCCCATCAGGCTCCCACGAGCTACTCCCTCCCACAAGAGCGACTTTATGGATGCAGGCATGCAGCCCTCAATCGCAAGTGTAGACCAAAGCTCGTTGGTGTAGTTGCACTAGATTCAACAATGCACAACAGTTCTAAAAATCATTACACCCAAAATAAACCCTCAAGAATCATTTGAAACCTAATACAGACAAACCACACATGCAACTTGACTAAAAGCCACATTCCGGACATGTTAGAATCATCAAAACACTGATCTGACTGATCTGAGGTTGTCTATTGAATGCTGACCGATCTCAACTTTAAGCTTCTTAAACCTTAAGTTGCCATCCAATATCTCGAAACACTCTTGAATGCTTTGGGACACAAACTGACTATCCAACCAACTAAAAATAGCCTTCCATACCTAACAAAATAATTGGAATTATATTCCGAGGTTGTTTTCCTAGAATGTTGACTAAAGCCAATTTTCTCAACTTCAAAACCTTTATAACTAAAAAAAAAAACTTACCCAATATGCATTCAATTACCTGGAAATCATGCCACCCATCCCCATAGGTCACAAACACTATCAAGAATCTATGGGTAAGGCTAAAACATAGAAAATACACCGAGATCAAAAAGTGACCATGAGGAATGTTATACCATCCACCACTAAAATATACATTTGTCGTCGAACATAAAGAGAAAGAAAGTACCCAAAAGTTTAAAAAGTTGGGATATCTGCTGTGCATGTCCAAATCGATCTACCAAGTGGATTCCTCTACCGAACGATGTGTCCACTACACTTTCACCAAAGCAATCTCTTTCGACTTCAACTTCTGAATTTTCCTATCCAAAACAGCGACAAGCTCATGCTCAAAAGCCATTTTCTGATCCAACTATATTGAGTCCCGCTGAATCACATGATAGCCATCAGATGATACCTCTTCAATATAGTCACATAAAATACCATATGAGCAATTTCTATATTTATATTGTTTGATAAATACAGGGAAAAAAAAGAGTTTAAGAAGGAGAACGAATTATATAAATATTCCACCAAATTTCTCCCTTTTTTTAGGGAAGAACATATAAATTTTATTCTTCATTGTAAAGCAAATTACTTAAGTAAATTGTATTAAATTGATAGAAATTAATTTAATTGATCATAGAAATATGTGGTCTTTTATAATGTGATAATCAAAGGAAATGATAGTTAGTGAATTAATTTAATATAAAATGCTAATTTAGAGCTTGTTTGACCAAACTTCCAAAATCTACTTGTTCTTTAAAGTATTTTTATCAAATGAAGTTTGAGAAAAAGCACATTAAAATATCACAATTATTCTTTTACTAGTGTATTCATTATGTTTGTATTTTTTTGTGGCACAATTGCCTGGTTTATCACTAAACTGGTGCCTGAGACTAAGTGATGAACTATGCATTTTTTGACTAAAAAAGGGGTAGCGGGTATGGAACTCATGTATAAATGAGATGATGAACATTTTATGCGAGTACTAGTGTCATGATATTGATAATTGAAGACTTACTTCCTGAGTTGATGAACTTTGTGACTATATGAGCTTGATTTCTAGTATTAGCATTGGTTAGATTCTTGTGTTGCTCACTTAATATAGCCAAATAATTTATAGTTGAAGTTTTGCATATGAAATACATATTTGATTACTCTTATATTGTTTTACATACAAAGTATATAGTTATATACAAACTTCATATATATATATATATATAGAGAGAGAGAGAGAGAGAGAGAGAGAGAGAGAGAGAAAGAGAGAGAGAGAGAGATAATACTAGCAAATATATAAAATAATAATTAATTATTTAGATGTTGAAATTTTAACTCTCTATCTTGATTTAAATGTTCTTTTTGGGTGATTGATTATTTAAGAGAATTTTTTGTAGTTTATTTTGAATATCTTTATATGTGTAAGGTATTAATATGATACGTGAGTTGAAGTTAACCAAACTATAATAACCGATTTACCGTACTACAAAATATCAAAATTGAACTCAAAAATAACCGAATCATACCGAATTAATTTTATATGATAATCATATAGTATTTTTAGAAACCAAACACGGAAATTATTGAAACAAACTTTCAATATTGTATCATTCCCACCTCTATCCTGAATATGGAGTTATGGAACTTATTTACTTTGAACTTATTTACAATTGTATGTGTTGAGGATTGAATCTGGTGTAGGAATTATTGTGCTGGGTGTTGCATCTCATATGTATTGACATTAAAGAAGAGAAGATAAATCTTGATTGAGAGTCATCCAGGATATTTCTTGATATAGGATTATTCGGTCTTCACCTAGGAACACTCTTGAATGCTTTGGGACCCAAACCGACTATCCAACCAACTAAAAATAACCTTCCATACCTAACAAAATAGTCGAAATTCTTTTCCAAGCTTATTTACCTAGAATGTTGACTAAAGTCAATCTTCTCAACTTCAAAACCTTTATAACTTAAAAAAAAACTTACCCTATATGCATTCAATTACCTCGAAATCATGACAGCCATCCCTATAGGTCAAAAATACCAGCTATGGGTAAGGCTAAAAAATAAAAAATACACAGAGATCAAAAAGTGACCATGAGAAACATTATATCATCCACCACTAAAATACACGTTTGTCGTCGAATGTAAAGAGAAAGAAAGTACCGAAAATTTTAAAAAGTTGGGATATCTGCTCTGCATGTACAAATCGATCTACCAAGTGGCTTCCTCTATGGAACTATCTGTCCACTACACTTTCACTAAAGCAATCTCTTTGGACTTTAACTTCTGAATTTGCCTATCTAAAACAGCCACAAATTCATGCTCAAAAGCCATTTTCTGATCCAACTATACTGAGTCCCACTTAATCACATGGTAACCATCAGAATGATACTTCTTCAATATAGTCACATAAAATACCATATGAACAACTAAAGACCCAAAAATAAGGCCAACTCTTAAGCTACCTCCCTAATGTGATGAAGAATTTCAAATGGACCAATAAACTTGAGGCTAAGATTTCCTTTCTTTCGAAACCTTATGACACCCTTAAAGGTGATACTTTTGATAATACCTTTTCCCCAACCATATTCTCCAAATAACTAACCTATTGATATGTGTAACTTTGTTGCCTAGTTTAAGCTTTAAAAAGTCTTCTCTGAATCACTTTTACCTTATCTAAGAAATCTCTCAACAAATTAGTACCCCATGGATAAACCACAAAAGCACCAAACCACCCTATATGATATCTATAACTCAGACCATATAATCCCTCAAATAGATGCCATCTAAATGCTAGAGTGACAATTGTTGTAGTACTAAAACTCTACCAATGACAAGAACCGATCCCAGTGACCTCCAAATCAATAACACATGCTCGAAGCATGACCTCTAACACTTGAATAGTTTTCTAGGATTGACCATCTATCTTAGGTGAAATGTCGTACTGAAATCCACTCGAGTATCCAACTCGTGCTACAAGGACCTCGAAATATATGATGTAAATTAGGTATCTTGATGTAAAATAATAGAAATTGGTACGTCATACATGAAAATAATCTTTTGGATCTAAATTTTACTCAACATCTATAAAAATGTATGTAGTCCAAATTAGCACGAAGTGAACGAATTTGGTCAACCTGTTCATTATGACCCGAAATAGCATCAAACTTCCTTTAAGTATGAGGCAAACCAACCATGAAACCCCTGGCAATGTGGAGCACTTCCGTTTAGGTATAGGCATTCTCTGAGTCATACCACCCATTCTTTGGTGCTCATGTTTCACTTGTTAGCAATTCAAACACCTAGACGCAAACTCCACTAAGTATCTTTTCATCCTACACCACTAATAATGTTGTTTCATGTCATGATACATCCTTGTTGCTCTTGATTGAATAGAAAAACTCAAATTGTGAGCTTTTTCCATGATAACTCTAGTAAAATCATCAACTTTAGGATCCAAATCCAACCCTTGATCCTCAAAATAACACCCTAGAATTGCTTCCTTGGCTTCACCTTTTAACACCTTGTTCCAAATCAAACATAATTTTCCATTTTCAAACTACTTGGACTTAATCCACTTTACCAAAGTGGTTGTGCTTTAATATATGTAAGAACCCTACTACACTCAGAAATATCCAGTCTCACAAAGATATTTTCCAAAATCAAAACATCCATAACCAAAGCTCGTTCCTCTACTAACAATAAGGAAAGGCTACCCATACTCACTAGTTTTTCTACTCTAGGTATCCTCCACTACATTGGACTAACTTGGATGATAGAAGATATTTATGTCATAATCATTAAGCAACTCCAACCACCTTTGTTGTCTTAAATAATATTCTTTTTGTTGAGTATGTACTGCAAGCTATGATGATCGGTGAAAATCCCATAATGGACCCCATAAAGATAATGCCTCTAAACCTTCAAAGCAAGTGTTGTCACTACAATCTCCAAGTTATGAGTGGGATAGTTCTTCTCATGTACCTTTATGTGTCTTGAAGCAAAAGAAATAACCCTACATTTATGTTCTATAATCATGTCACAATCATTAAGCAACTCCAACCACCTTTGCTATCTTAAATAATATCCTTTTGGTTGAATATATACTACAGGCTATGATGATCGGTGAAAATCTCACAATGAACCCCATAAATATAATGCCTCCATACCTTCCAAGCAAATACTATCACTATCAACTCAAGTTATGAGTGGGGTAGTTCTTGTCATGGATCTTCAAGTGTCTTGAAGCAAAAGAAATAACTCCACCTTTATGCATAAGAACACACCCAAGGCCAATCAGTGAGGCATTATAATATACCATGAAGCCTTCACATTCCATGGGCACTTGAAGGTCCATGTGAAGAACTACCCTACTCATAACTTGGAGTTGGTAGCGATAGTATTTGCTTTGAAAGTTTGGAGGCATTAACTTTATGGGATCCACTGTGAGATTTTCATGAAGCCCTCCATGAACCGTCTATAGTAACCATTTAATCCTATAAAACTCCAAATCTTAATAAGTGAAGTGAGCCTGCCCTAATCTTGAATTAACCTAATCTTTGTTGGATCGACCATAATACCATCCTTGGACACTATATGTCCCAAGAATGCCATAGAACTAAGCCAAAACTTACACTTCCAAAATTTAATATACAACTACTCATCCCTCAATCTCTGGATCACAATCCTTAAGTGTTGCCCATGTTCTTCCTCTCTATGCAATAACTAAACCAAGATATTATCATGAGCACAATCAAAAAAAAATTCAAATAGGGTCAAAATACCATGTTCATCAACTCTATACATGTTGAGGGGGCTTAGTGAACCCAAATGACATAACAAAGAACTTGTAGTCACCATAACAAGTCTAAAAGGTTACCTTCAGAATATCTGAAGCTCTAATCCACAAATACCGATAGCCCAACCGTATATTGATCTTTGAGAACATCTAAACATCCTAAAGATGGTCAAATCAATCATTACTGTGTAGTATATGATACGTTTTCTTGATGATTTCTTTTTTCAACGTCCAATATCAATACACATCAACATAGACCCATCATTCTTCTTGACAAACAGCATAGGAGCACCCCAAGGGGTAACATTGGATCTAATAAATACTTTACTTAGCTAATCCTTTAACTAATCCTTCGACTCCTTTAACTTTTGGCACCATTCTATATGGAGATATCGCAATAGGCTGACCTATCAGCTCTAAATAAATACAAAATTCAATATCTCAATCTAGTGGGGCACCAAGAAGGTCTATCAGAAAAACATCCTAAAATTTTTGAACTACTAGAACTGACTTTAAGAGAGGTGTGTCAACACTAGTATCCTAAACATAAGAAAAATATGAGAGATAAACCTTCCTAACAAATTGTTGAGCCTTTAGAAAACAAAATCACCCTCCTCGAATATGAGCCCTAGGTACCCATCCACTCCAACCTCGAGGAACTTTCAAAGATAAGGTGAATGTCTTACCATTAAATTCCAAAATTTCATGATACGAAAAAAGCCAATCTTTGTCTTAAATAACATCAAATTCTACCATATCAAGAATAGTAAAGTCCACCCATGTGTTGTATCATAACGAGGTCACAATACAAGATCGATACACTCAATTCACTACTAAAGAATCACCTACTGAAGTAGAAACATGCATATGCATAGATATAAAATCATTCATCATATCAACACCTAATGCAAAGTATGCAAACACATAGGAGAAAGTAAAATTATGATCAAATAAAACCATAATAGGTGGATGACATACATGAATAATACACAAGATAACTACATTGGAGCCATTTATCTCTTTTCTACCATGGAATGCATATCAAAAATAGCAATCACATTGGCCTAAGTAACTTATCTACAACCTCTTTTTTTAGACAGTGTCACACTTCTACCAGTTTTAGTACCATAAAAACCTCTAACGGTTGGTGTCACTACTCTAGCGTGAGCTTGAGAAATCTACTACTGTCTATTCTAGCTAAGATATAGGCAATCCCTCCTAATAAGTAGGGATCGTCAAAAGAAAAGAAAGACCTGTGAAGTGCCATCTGCTATGAAGGACGTGATTTTCCTCAATAGTCACCACGACATGAAGGCCTTTAGGAGTGACATTGGAAATTTTGGCCCAAACTAAAAGAGTCTCATCACGAATAGCCTCCCTCAAATGCCTGAATAGAAGCATGAATAGTTCATTTTAAATTTTTTATTACAAATACAATACTTTTATTTAGTTAATAATTCCCCATCAAAATCTCCAACTCAAATAGTAGTTATTATTTTAAATTTGATTAGAAAATTATAAAGTTCTCTCATCGCGCTCATTGTGGGGTTCGACCCCAACCTTGTTGGGTTACTATATTTTGATAAAGATTGCTTTATTCCCGTTTAAGGATGTATTTTTAGTGATATCAAATAGCCTTTGTACGAGATCTCTTGTCACTCATATTACAGAACTCCTCATATTGCATAAGCTTAAAATCCTTAGCCAATTTGATCACCCTCTAATAATAAGCCCCAGATGTTGATATCTAATAAGCTTCCACAAGAATATGATAGGTCAATCTCCTCGCAAACGAGTAAATCCATTTAGTCTTTTCAGGCAAGATCACCAAAGAATGATGAGATAAGGCATGTAATCTAGTCTCATACTCGGTCACTGGGATCCAATTGTGGGTCAAGTGTTCAAACTTGTTCCTCTTCTTTTCTCGTAAACTAAGAGGGACGAATTGCTCTATGAAGTTTTGATAAAACTACTCCCAAGTTAATAAAGGATACCCTAGTGGTCTACAATCAGCATAAGACAGCCACTACTGCTTGGCTGCTCTATTAATTTTAAAAGTAGTATAATCAACCCTATGGGATTCTACTAGACCCACATTCTAAAGCCTGTCATGACAACTAATGCAAAACCCATATGTGTCCTCTCTTTGTACACCCTAGAAATGAGGTGGATTTATCTTTCTAAAATACTCAAACCTCTTCTGCTCTTTATCAGATATAATAGGTTTGGCCACTAAGGGTACTCCAATGATCGATGAGAGAGTGTCAACTCAATCTTAATCAGAATAAGGATTAATCTTCTACTCCTATTTTTAATTTAGTGATTGTTTATAAAGTCTACCATTCATGTGTTAGATCATGGGGTATAAAACCTAGGTAGACTTAGTAATTTTAGATATGACCAACTTTGTTGTCATTTTTGGATTGAGTACTTGGTTGTCTTTGTAGCATGTGTTTTTAAACCGTTATGCTAATACAACTACCATATCTATGATTGGTATTTCTAGCGTAGAGTGGAAAAGTGATTATAGTCTTATTCCTAAGAAGATTATGTTCTTTATTCGTTCCAAGAAGTTAGTAGAGAGGGGGTTTCTAGTATTTTTGGTGCACATTCGAAACACTAGTTTACAGGTTCCATCCATTGGGTGAGTACCTCTAGTATATGAGTTCTTGGAGTATTTCCCGTGGATTTACTAGGCATTCCATAAGATTTTGATATTTATTTCAGCACTAACTCATATCTAGGGACTTATAATATTTCTATTATTCCATATCAAATGGCACCAAGTTAAGAGAGCTCAAAGTTAAGTTGCAAGGTCATCTTCGTAAGGGGTTTATTCATCTGAGTGCCTCTTCGTGGGGTGCTCATGTGTTGTTGGTAAAGAATAAGGATTAGATTATATGGATGTGCATTTATTACTGCAACCTAAATAAAGTAATTGTCCATAATAAGTATCCTCTCCCTCATATAAATAACTTGTTCGATAAACTTTAGGATGTGTCAGTCTTTTTTATGATTGAATTGAAGTCTAGCTATTATCAGATAAAGATTCAGGCTAAGGATATTCCTAGGATAACTTAACAGAATAGATATAGACAATATGAGTTTTTGGTTATGTCTTTTGGGCTTACCTATGCCCTAGCTACTTTTATGAGTTTAATAAATGGAATCTTTAACCATATTTGGACTCATTTGTGATTATTTTTATCGATGATATATTAGTGTATTCAAGAAGTAAGGATGATAATGTGAATCATTTAAGAATCACTTTGGGGTTGTTAAAACAAAATAAATTATCTACTAAGTTCTCTAAATGTAAGTTTTGGTTGTCATATGCATCCTTCTTGATGCTTGTGGTTTCAAAAGAAGGGATTATGGTTGATCCATAGAAAGTGGATGCAGTTAAGAGCTTGTCTAGGCCCACTTCATTGATTGAGATTCCTACTTTTATAGGGCTGGCTAGTTACTATTGTTGATTTGTGAAGGGGTTTGATTCTATTATTTCTCAGTTGACTCAGAAGGATATGTTGTTTCATTGGTCAAACGAGTAATAGGAGAGCTTTCAAAGCTTAAGAATCTACCAACTACAACTCCTATCCTAGCATTAGCTATGGAGGGTTAGAATTTTGTTATTTATTGTGATGCTTCATGTTTTATTTTGGGTGATGTTTTGATCTATGATAAGAAGGTCATTTCGTATTCTTCTAAACACATAAAGGTGCATGAAAAGAACTATCTTACACATGACTTAGAGTTGGTAGTGGTGGTGTTTGCTCTAAAAATTTGGAGACATTATCTCTATGGTATCCATTGTGAAGTATTTATTGATCGTTGTAGTTTGTAACATGTGTTTACTCAGAGAGATAGTAACTTGAGGCAGTAGAAATAGATGAAGTTGCTCAATGATTATGATGTTACCATTTTATATCATCTGGGTAAAGCAAATGTAGTAGTTGATTCTCTGAGTGGAAAGTCTTAGAGTATGGGCAGTCTAGCTTGTTTGGGGGTTATAAACATCTATTGGCTAGGGAGTTTCAAACTCTGGATAATAATTTTATGAGACTTGGGTTGTCCGAATCAGGTGAAGTGTTGGCATGTGTGGAGGTAAGATCATTGTTTCTAGAGCAGATTAAGGCCAAAAAGTTCAAAGATGTCAAACTAAGCAAGATCCATGATAAAATATTGTAGGAAGAGGCTAAAGAGGTCGTGATTAATGATGAATGTTTCTTAAGGATCAAGGGGTGCATGTGTATTCTCCATGTTGATGACATATATATATAGTTAAGAATATCTTGACAGAGGACCATAGATTGAGATATTCCATACATACTTGTGCCATCAAGATGTACCATGATATGACACATCATTATTTGTGGGGTAGGATGATGTGTGATATTGTTGAGTTTTTTTTCCCAATGTCCAAATTGTCAATAGGTAAAGTATGACCAGTAGAGACCCCCGGAGGAATGCTTTACAGGATGCACATTCCTGAATGGGTGTGGGGAAGGATAGTGATGGATTTTTTAGTTGTCCTTCCAAAGACTTTGGGTAATTTTGACTCCATATTGATCATTGTTGACCAATAACATTTTATACAAGCTCAGGTGACTTATAATGCTGAGAAATTAGCCAAGTTATACATCCAAGAGGTTCTTTGATTGCATGGAGTTCTGATTTCTATTATCTTGGATAGAGGTATGCACTTTACTTCTAATTTTGGAGAACTTTGAAAGCTAAGTTTGGTACTAGGATTGATCTTAGTACAACATTTCACCCTTACACTAATGGGTAGTCCAAGGGACGATTCAGGTATCGAAGGATATGCTCTAAGCTTGTGTGATAGATTTTGGTGGTAATAGGGACTAGTTTTTGCCATTGGTAGTGTTTGCTTATAATAATATCTATCACTCAAGAATTTATATAGATATGTTTGAGGCTTTGTATGAAATGAGATGTAGATCCCCTATTGGTTGGTTTGCTTCTTTCAAGGTGAGATCGTGGGGGTATCAATCTTTTGAGTGAGTTGTTGAAAAAGCTCATGGAAATATTGGATAAGCTTCTGGCATCCCAGAGTAGGAAGAAAGAGTATGTGTATCGAAAGGTTTAGGACATGGGATTTATGGTGGGAGAGCATATGTTCTCAAGGTTTCACCCACGAAGGGTGTCATGAGGTTTGGAAAGTTAGGTAAGCTTAGTTCGGGGTTCATTTGTTTGTTTGCAATTCTTTGCCATGTGGAGTAGGTAGACTACGAATTGGCTTTGCCTACAGGTCATTCTAAAGTTCACCCATTGTTTCATGTTTCTATATTAAAGAAGTATAGTGGTCATGGTAACTATATTATTCGCTCGGACTCGGTCTTGTTTGATGAGAATCTATCTTGTGTAGGGGAGCTTGCGACTATCTTAAATAGAAAGGTCTCTAAGTTGAGGCCCAAAGAGATTGTGTCTATGAAAGTCAGTGGAAGAACTATCCTGTTTAGGAGGCCACTTGGGAGACTAAATCAGACATGCATAGCAAGTATCCCCAACTTTTCATAGAGTTAGGTACTACTTCCCTTGTTTTCTTTCTTGTCCATTCGATGAAAAATGGTGGTTTAATCGGTATCTAATGCAATGGTCGATCCAGTCCGTATGGGGTGATTAGGGACATAGTATACCCTTGAAAGATTCTCGTAGTAAAATTGAGCTAACAAGAACTCAAAGATAGAGAGGTTTGCAAACCTCAAATATCTTAGGCAACCATGATGAATTATGGTTTTTATGTTGTGTGGTGTTCCCTCAGGAGGTGACCTAGTGATCTAGACCTTTCAAGAAGATTCTAGGAATGTAATTGAATTCGTAGAAGGTATTTGTAGTGGTTGTCGCATCTAGTTTGTGTTGTGATGTCTTATAGTTGAGAGTTGTGTTGTGAAATGAGGCTTATCACAATTTTCATCGAGTTTCTAGTTAAAGGGCATTGCTGCAGTGGAGGGTCTTCTTCCATATTGATATTGTTGTAGAGGGACCATTATAGCGAGGGTAGCTAGATCTCTATTCCTCTCTGTAGTGAGGCCTTGGTCATCATAGAATGTATGCTATAGCGAAAAAGTGATCATTGAGGCAGAAGATGCAAGGATGAATAAGCATTTAAGTCAATTACTTCAAGCCTCTCCCTCATAATTTTAAGAACTCATCCCAGAACTCCAAAGAGGCAATTTTACTAAGACTAGGGTTATTATAATCTTCAAGGTAAGTCAACTCTATCAACTATTCCACTTAGTGATTCTCTAACACCCTAGAAGTGAAAGGGGTGATTTAAATGGTGGGTTATGGGTTAGAACCCTAGAGCTCATAAAAATGTGGGAAAACATATGGGTTGACGTAACTAATGTATATTTTGCTTCAAAGTTGTTAATTAACACTTCATAGGATGGAATTGATGTTCTAATACATGTTTATGATGTTGAGTCCAACAAAAATTGATCCTTTAGCATAAAAAATTACTCTACAGAAGTTAATGGAGTAAAACTTCCATCAATTAGGCTAGTGTGATCATTGGGAAAATAGAGTATGATGAATTACCTATGGATAATTATTTAAATCTTGAAAAAGGGTAGAATTAAGTGGATTTGAATTTCCAAAGCTATTGTGTGAAGAGTAGATGATTGATTACTCTTCAATCTGCTTATTTTTGAATTCTCATTCCCAAGTTCAACATTGTTCCCAAGTGCATTCTTATTTTTGAATAAGAGTGAATTTTAAAATAAGAATTCAAATGTTGTGGCTATAGAAGCACATTCAACATGAAGATTGAAATTGCACGACTCGCAGTAATAGTATTATTGGAACAGAGAAAGATTAGCATCATCAAAGCCACAAGCGGTGCAATGAAATTGTTCATTGTTGTTGGCCAACTGAAAGGTCCATAGAATAAAAGTGGGGTCATAGACGGGATGAAAACCATGGTGAATTTCCCTAGGAAAATTACTACACACCTCATGAAGGTAATATTTAATAATCACAATGCTTCTCATAGGCATAAGCCAAACAAGTGATTATGATATTGCAAAAGTTGCACTTGGTTGCTTCATTCCCTCAAAGGTGCAATTGAAGAAGAAATGGATGACGATAGCTGAAGTGATTTAAGACAGGCTCACGAGGAGGAGGACAAGGCCTCGCTACGTAAGGGACGAAGCTAGTAACGACTCAAGGGTTCATTCCAACCCCTTTTGGTAGAAAATTACATTATTTATACATGGTTATTTATATAGTACATGTTGACCACACCTTCGACTTCTTCCTGTATTTACTTCTTCATATTTTGAAACCTTTTAATGAAAATCTTGGCTCCGCCACGAAGCTCAGTCATGAGAAATGCTTTGATTAATGTAATTAGCACACATTAATCAAAGAAAATCATTGTGATTTGTTAGTGGAGAAATCAAAGCACATTCCTGATAAGTACAAGGTTCAATGTATTTAGTCATATGATGTCAAAACTTGTCAAGAATTCATGGATCGGGACTGTTGATCTTTCCAAAACAAAATGAAATCGGTAGTGTGTGTGTATATATATACATGTATACTTACCCCTATCTACAGTGTGCATTGAAATTGATAATTTACGAGAAACATAGAAGAAAATGAATGATTTCGTTGACAACGAATCATTCGCAATGACTGCCCTCCTACATTTCACACCACTCTTCCTTTTTTCCATTACAAAGCAACTACACAACAGAAGAGAAAAAACAGTAATTGTATACTGCTGACAATGAACAATTACAAGGAAAAAAACATGAAAGAGCTGACAATGAATGAAGATGACAAAACTCAAAATGTCCGCGAAGGGGGTAAGAAAGTACGAATGAATCAGCCATTGTCATATGTTGTTGCATTGTCATTTGAGTGGAATCAAGTCCAACTTTTGCAATAACACAATCTTCGGTCAAGGTTATGCTTGTCTACGTTGTGATTATTATATTCATGATGTCTGCAGTAATTT
Organism: Solanum appendiculatum; assembly: GCA_018342035.1. NCBI lineage: Eukaryota > Viridiplantae > Streptophyta > Magnoliopsida > Solanales > Solanaceae > Solanum > Solanum appendiculatum. The sequence continues at coordinate 884,053 of JAGDQO010000399.1, read as the reverse complement.
CTCTAGAGAAATTCGCCATGATTTTCATCCTGGGTATGAACACACTCTTATTTTAAATCCCTTTCAGTTGGCTAACGATGATGAGCAGTTTCATTGTGTGGCTTGTGGCACTGAACATTTTGAACTTTCTCTGTTTCAATCATACTATTGCTACGAGTCATGTAATTTCAATCTTCATGTTGACTGTGCTTCTATACCGACAACTTTGAAGCTGAAAGTGAAATACCCTCTTCATTTGTTCTTTTCGTTACCAATGAACGGTGAGGCTGCTTCATTCTCTTGCTCAATTTGTACTAAAGTTGTTCCCACTTCAGGTTGTTGGGTATTTTACAACCATGATCATGTTTACCTTTGTTACTTCGACTGTGCTGCTATAATAGAATTCTCAATGGAGACTGATTCATTGGCTCAACTTCAGAACCATCTACAAACTCTGGCTATTACAAGTCGTCCTCCATCTCGTGCAAGTCAGCCGAGTGGGGAAGTCACGCATATCACTCACCGCCCTTTTCTCAAGGAATATGACTCAGCCAAGTCCCTGAGATGTATTTTGTGCAACTTTGCATTCATGAAGGGGTACATTTGCGGTGGTTGCTATTACTTTATCGATAATATTGGCTTCTCTCTTCCATCTATGATTCAACATATGTCTGATCCTCAACACCCTGTAAAGTTAACTTGGTACTCAGACTTCCAAAATGGGAATCTCAAATGACCGGCTTGTCAATACTATATAGACCATACTTCTGGATGGGCATACTGCTACACAAAATGCAATTTTTTTGTTGATCGTTTTTGTGCTAGCGCTCCCAAGACCTTGACATTGGGAAATGTCAACTACAAGCTCTTTTATTCACTCCCATTCAAACATGAGAAGGCGATTATCAAATGCAACATTTGTTCTGAGCAAGTAGTGACAAAATACGGTTTGTTATACTATAACATGGATAGTATTGAGGAGATGCATGTATCTTGTGCCCTTTTTGAAGAATTTGTAAGCAATGAGGAGACGAAAAATAGTTTATCTATTCAGCACTTAAACGATCTGAGGATAGCAGATTAAACAGTTCATACATGTCCATGTGGCAGGCTCACTGCTTGTGTCTCTCGTCCTTTTTTTCTGTTTGCTTGTTTATTTCTGATTGTCGTGCTTATTTGGGGGTGTGATGTTCTAAGTTTGTTACAAATTTTAGTATTTTCTAGAGTTTGCCTTCAAATAGATATATGTAATTCTTGTTAACTTGCTAATCTTTTGTTGGCACTTTTATATCTGTTGCAAATTCTCAAGTCCTTTAACCTTAATGAATTCGTTTGTTTCTTTTAATTTCAATTTCCTCTGATTAATTAAGTATGAGGCACTTTGTGCAATATGTGATGTAAATCCAAAGTCTAGATGGGGCACTATCCAAACAAATTTAGAAGGCATGCCAATATAAATGATGGTGAACTATGTTGCTCGGACTCGTTGCTGCACCTGTGTCGGATCCTTCAAAAATGCACTACTTTTGGAGGATCCGACACGCATCCGTCAACATTTTTGAAGAGTCTGAACAACATAGACGGTGATTGTATCAATCACATTAATCAGGACATACAAAAGTGTATTTTTCTACACATTATATTTCAACTTTAACAGTTTATTAAATTCTCTGCAATAGACACAAGTACAAGTGAATGATATACCAAAACAAAACAAGAAATTAAAAGAAGACATAATAATAGTATATCATTTTACAGATTTTGTTTATCTATCTGTTTCAACAGAATCTTTTGCACCCGTGTTAGTGACCAAACCAAAATTTTCTCTATAGGGTTCAAAATATGAAAAAGTAAACACACGAACTAACTGAAAGGATTCAACATCTACTATTTATACATAAAAAATAATTTTAACCATGTATAAATAGTGTAGTGAAACAGGGGATCATCATCAGATTCATCAGCAGAGCAATGAAACAGCTGCCTTGAGCCGAAGGACATAAGAGTAAGAGTGATCCACCTCTTCGGCCTACCTCTGCCTCTCTTCGTCCCCACTACATCCAACCTCTCACACCTCCTCACTGGGGTATTTGCACATCTCCTCTTCACACGTCCAAACCATCTCAGCCTCCCTTCCCTCATGTTATCCTCATTCCTAATCCTATCGTTTCTAATATGTTCACACATCCATCTCAACATCCTCATTTCCACCACTTGTATCTTCTGAATATGAGAGTTCTTCACTGACATACACTCCACCCCATACAATTTTATGCCTATTTCTACTCTAAGAATCATGTCTAACAATCATGCAACTCAAGTTTATAGAATCTAACTAAGCTAAATCTAAAGAAAGGAGATGTAACATACCTCGAATCTGAACCGCAAACATGAACCGTCACTCGAAACTCGAATCTGAACAGCAAACATGAACCGTCACTCGGAAGCTTTTCCTTTCCGAATAACCTCGAATCTCTGGTGTAATCATTTAAAATTTATTGGATATAATTTCATACAATAATTCATATTATATTAAATTCAAGATATATTAGTCCAAATAAATATTGTGGATTAATATAATTGGGTTAATTATTTAAATCCAATAAATATGAATTTAATTAAAGTTCAATTTCATTGGACTAGTCCATTGATTTGGGCTAGAAATGATGAGCTCATATTGCTAAACCAGTGTCATCTCATCCTAGAAGCCTAGTTTGGTGCCACGTGTCAATTGACGTGGCATGCCAAGTCAAATGAAGAAGCCAATAGGATCATGTCATGCGTCAAAATGACATGGCATGCCTATCCTAATCAAAGACCAATAAAAATGTGTCAAGTGTATACAAGTGATGTGTTCCGACCAATCAAATATCGTCATGTCACTTAAATCTGATTGATCGAAGAAAATATGTCTTTATCACTACTCCTCTATCATGTCACTTAAATATGATTTTCTGAAGGGAAACATGTTATCATCGTAACTCCTCAATTCTACAACTATTAATAGGGGTCCTCATATGTAACACCTCAGATTTCAAAAAGGAAAAGGGTGCCAGGATTTTTGATCCACTGGTTCAAGTCTACGAGACCAGTCTACGGTTCGTAGCACTTTCTACGGGTCGTAGACCAGTCTCGTACAAAGGGGGAAATAATCTTTGAAAACTCAGGCCTCTGAACTTTTCTACGAGAAAACAGGAGGGTTCGTCAAGTGATTGACGAATCGTAGATGGGTCTCGTAGGTAGCTCCCAGACTTGGTGAAATTTTAAGGCCTAAAGTTGGCTTCTACGGTTGGCATGTACAGACCGTAGGAAGACCTACAGTCGTACATGGGTTCCATCAAAAGTTGATCCAAATAATTGTTTCTGAATCTTTCTACGGTTGACCAGGACGGTCCATAGAAGGAGGTCCAAACCGTAGGTCGAGTCAGACAGTCATTTTTAAGGGGCTTTTGGGTCTTTTCCTAATTGCTTTAACCCAATATTATGTCATTTTGCCTTCTAACCTAAGCCCTATATAAATGTTTTAAATCCCCAATTGACTCACTTCAACTCATTCTCCTAAATCCCCAAAGATTGACCATGTTCATCCTCCCAAAACCTCTCAAGCCCAAGGAAGAAGAGGAAGACTAGGGTTTCAAGATCAAGTCTCCAAATTCACCTTTGATTGTGGGCTTTTGACATCAAAGTATGATAGTATTCACCTATGGAGTCCTTTCCTCCATAGGGTTCCTAAAATCTTCAAGTTTTACAAGATGAATTCTCAATTCAAAATTAGGGTTTATTCCATCTTTGTGGGTACTTTTCAATTATGATCCAATTGATTGCTTCCTATCTTTTTATGCATGAATTGAAGTAATTACATGTATTTGAGTTAAATTCATATGATCATGTATGATCCATGATTTTAAACTATGAACCCATGATGAAGCTTATGAACTATGATCCATGAATTTACGAAGATATGCATGTTTTTATGAAATTGATATAAATGAATTTGAGGATGCTTTATCAATATATTTTATGAAAATTATGCATATTTTATGAAAGTAATGTTTATGACTCAAGTAAGCTTATAGATGAAGGTATTTATATGTTCTATGAAGCTTGGCCACATGACATGAATGACATCTAGATTTGACATCAATGCTTTTGGGCTATTTTCGAAATTAGGTCTTGATTAGTATGGTAGCCGGTTATGCCATCAATGATCATAGATCACGTTTTTAAAACTATTACTATTAGTAGTATGGCACTTTTAGTATGAAGTTTTAATGACTATGGGCCTTATAAAGCTATTATGAAAAGATCATGGACATAAAGCTATTATGAAAAGATCATGGACGGTGAAAGGTTTTCTCACGCATAGTCTAAGGAGCTATTCTATGATGTTTCTAGCTTGGATTAGTATCTTAATTGTACTTTTCCATGGACGATAAAATGAATATAATTAATGACTATTCCGTGGGAATTTACTTAGCACCGAGAGGATATTGAGATAGAGGCTCTCCCGTAGAGAGGTCAGGTCTTTAGTATCAATCTCCTTATCCCATAACTATATGCGCCAACATAGGTTTGTCTCAGATAGACATTAGCTAGTGGATCCAAATATAGCATATGATATGATACAGATGCTACCTTGGCAAGTAGAATCCCCTTCTTTCAGTATGAGAGATATACCGAATTCCATGTTATAGCTCACATGGTCTCTTTCGGTTAATGGTAAACTTCCCACAATAATGAACTAAGTTACTTTCAAGGTATCTCGCAAGTGTTTTAAATATGTGAAGCTTGCGTTGCATTGACCATGATTATGATTTATGTTTTCTAACCCCTTTCATCTTATGATTTAGTTTGGTCATTGCATGTCATATAAAATCCTTTTTAGCATATTTTCATAACTCTTACCATCGCTATCATACTTGGTACATTCCATGTACTAACGCATATTTTTGCCTTCATTATCTTATGAATGTAGGGTCCGATGTTCCTACCTCGCATTCTCGTGGCTAAGTGATTCTAGTGACTTTGAAGATTGGTGAGTCCTCATGTTCTGAGGACCGAGACTCTTTTTATTGCTTTATGTCATTTTAAGTTTCAGATTTTGTATATGATGTATGGGTTACGTCCCAATCACTTTCCTTATCATGTGTTAGATGGCTTTGAGACTTATGTTTAGACTTCCGCTTTTGTCAAACTCTTTTATATGAAATGATACTTTTAAACTCTTCTGTTTCTATTATCTTGTGTAATGTATGCTAAGTGGCTTGTGTGGGGCCTTTTGGGGTCCTATACACCATGTCACGTCTAGGGTATACTTTGGGTCGTAACATCATAATTCAGAAATAACACCAGAATTCTAACAAGAAGCCAGAGAGAGTTTGTGGATCAAACGCCGCAGATTTCTCTACTAGCTACAAGTTCAAGAATTCAAGCACTCAAGCGCTCAAGTTCAAGAAACAACTCAAGATCAAGTTCACCAGATTCAAGAACAAGCTCAAAAGCCCTTGAATTCAAGATCAAGTTCATCAAGATTCAAGACCAAACTCGAAGACCCCTGAATCCAAGTACAAGTCAAAAAGAAGTTCAACAAATTAAGATCAAGCTCAAAATCCCTTAAATTTATATTTGAAAAGATTCATAGAGGTTGTAACGCTCATATTTGGAATCAAGTACTACGATTGTTGTGATATGTTCTACTCTTGATTATTATTTTATGGATGCAAATTTTATTGTCTACCAATTCTGGCATGCCAAATGGGACAATCTCTACCTCTCATCTCAACTCTTCAATCATCAAAGAACATCAAAATGGCTTCCAAGAAGATCAACTCCCAATCAACTTTCTCTAAGGCTGTTGACTCCAAGTTCTCTATTGAAGTAGAAGGAATCCTTAATGTTACCTTTGGAATTTTCTGGAGCTATTATGAGGAACAAGGACACTATGCTTGGACAACAAATACTTCAAGTGTTGTCCATTTCAACTCCCATTTTTGGGTCTTCAAACCCAAAAAGAGCAAGGTCCTCTACAAATGCTTCAGAAGGAGGAAGTAGTGTTGCCAAAAATATCAAGAAAACTTTAGCCCTACTTGAGCTCTCTGGTTTTAAGAACTCTACCGCAAAGAAGAACTGTTATTCAATCAATGAATCTTCTCTTCATGTATCACATGATGTGATCCCTTTGAAGATCAACTTGCGCAACAACCTGTGCTACTCTCTGACATTCCCAGCATTTATACAAGTAATGGTAATTGTGCTTCATCTATGGAGGAACAACTTGCGAACCTGGCGAAGATGGTTGAAGAATAGACAAAGCATTTGCACCACCAATAGTCTCGGATCGATAAGTTGATGAACAAGATGGATGGATTATTAGATGGAGAATCCAGCTATTCACCTGGAAAGGATATGGAAGTTCAAGAGACTAAAGATCCCGTGAAGCAAGCACTGCATGTCGAGGAGATATTAGTTTCTTTCGAAGGGATGATCCCACTCGATCAATTGAAGGAGCTCATAAAGGGACCATCAAACACACTTATAAAGTCTCCACTAAGTCTTCCCTTGTGTAAGCCAAGCAGTAGACTATAAGGATTGATAGCTTCAAGATGTATATCGGTAACCAACCTCCTAAATCCCAATAGTTTGAAGACAAAAGAGATATGAAGCAACATGTTGCATACTGTATGGAGACATGTAATAATGTTGGGACCTACAGAGACTATCTTGTTAAGTAGTTCGCTCGCTTCCTAAAACAAATGCCTTTGATTGGTACACAAATCTCAAGCCCAATTCTATCGATAGATGAGAGCAACTATAGCATGAGTTTCTTAATCATTTCTATAGACCAAGGCGCCTATGTGCATGGTAGAACTCATGAATACCCACCAAAAAAGGAAGAAACAATTATTGACTTCATAAATTGATGGAGAAACGTGAGCCTAAATTTCAAATATAGACTTAGTGAAGCTCATGCAATATAAATTTGTATCCAAAAAATGCACTAGGCGCTTCTCTATATCTTACAAGGAATTAATCCAAAGTCCTTCGAAGATCTTGCTACTTGCGCTCACGACATGAAGTTGAGCATATCTTCAACTGGAAAAGATATGATGAATGTTCATGATACTCGCAAAGGAAAGGACAAGAAGGAACCCAAGAGATTGAGCAAATTTGTGCCCAGAAATGACAACAAAGTATCCATGAACATCAATGTATCACTTAGAAGTTTACTAAGAAGGTAAGTAAGAGGCAAAGTGTAAAGATGACTTCTCAAGAGCGTTCAAATCAAAATTTGACCCTGAGGTAAATACAAGAAAGAGAATACCTCTTCCTAGATCGATTCTGACATTCCTGAAATTTTGATGAATTTTTTGAGCTAAAGCTCATTGAGTTGCCAGAGATGAAGCAACCCAATAAAACTGGAAGAACTAACAACTCAATCTATTGCAAGTATCATAGGCTTTTGGGTCACCCTCTTGAAAATTATTTTTTCTATAAGGATAAAGTTATGTAATTGACTAATAAAAAGAAGAATGTGCTTGATAATAAGAAGGCAAGTTCTAATCAAATCTCAAGAGTTTTTGGCCAAAAACATCGCTTAACTATACCCAAAGCTTAATATACATCCTTCAACTAGCAAATTGAACAAAAATCATCCTTAATATATTCTAACCTTAGCAAGTTTCATCCTTATATGAAACTTAGTTAAGAAAACTAACAGACCCCACCCCATGGTAACTTTTTTACAATGCAATCCGAAGATTCCCTTCATTCATTTTCTTGTTCTTGCATTTCTTATGGTTTTTTATTTGAGATTGTTGAAGTTTACCATCAAAATACTCTTTTAAGACTATTTTATTCTCTTGTATGTGACATGACCTACTCTTACAGTTCCCTCTCTCAATTTTCACAATACCTAGCAAACATTTCTTGTTGAATTATTGTTGAAGACTTTTGATCAAGAGATTGCATTGTCCTTTCTCATTTCTTTCCACACAACGTCACTTATAATTTCCCAATTATGATACCAATTCCGGCATACGCTTTCCCCTATATTTAGTTAGTCTCAGGCCTTTTTCTTCCTAAAATCAATACCCAAATCAAATATAATCACAACTCAACCACTACACAGAAGAAGAATCAACCTATCTTTGTTGTTTTTTTCTCTTTCTTTTATCGCTCATATTCACCCAACAAAATTGGCACATACAAAAGCGAATTCAGAATAGCTTTTTTTAAAATCAAAGATGGGCTCTAAGGCCCTATTATTGAAAATCAACAACATCTATTTACAAGGGTCTGGTCCAAAAGTGACACAGCCCAAGATAAAGATAGAAACAGACAAAATCAGCTAAGAATAATTAGGAAAGTGGAAATGGACACCACCGATGGAATTGAAAGGACAAAGCTTGGATGAAATTCTTAAAAAATCTCAAATGATGCTATCCACCTTTGATTCAGAGGCCAGCCCACCAAGATGACTCATGTAATCACAGATCGAAAGTATTAGTGATCGAATTTAGGGTTCATCTCCTCGAACAATCAGAGGCCTTTAGTTTGAAACTGTAGATGAAGCTCTACATGTGAGATCTGTTCATCTGGTGGTTTGAGAGATGGATCTGTCTCTTCTATAGCCAATAAGTACTAACACTGATTTGAAATCCCACAAAGATTTCATCATTAAAGTTGTGTCTTCTTGGTGACCCCAGTCAAAAATGTGAAAATGACACTTGTAGCTGACCCGCAGTCGACTTGCTGATACCAGGTAAACTTTGAATAGTAGAAATTATTTTCAATCTTAATATTTATACTTCACTGGACTGAATTCCACAGTTGGAATTAATACCACCAATAAAAGTTTAGATATTGCCATCGATAATAACTTCAAAAATGTTTCAATGAGTGACATAAGTAACCTGAATCTAGCTAAGCTTATAGAAATTTAACTATTTGAAAGTTTAAAGCCCTGTGCAAGTACTGTCAACCAAACGAAATTGCTTCAGACTTAAAATATTCCCAATATTTTTTACACATATAGCTTCACTTATGATTCAAATAGTAACATTGTAAGAATAGTCCTAAAAAATCAGTCTCCTATTGAGCAGAACTACTGATCTGTTTTGTCCTAATGTAAGGAGTATTTCATTTGTCCATCATGATAATTTTCCTTCCTTCACTAGGAACATCTTGATCTGAATTAAATTCATATGTACCTGCAAAATTAAAAACCAAGTTAGTAAAAAAAATCAGCAAGAGTATTTCTCTCCCTAAAAGAGTATTGTACTCTTACTGAAATGAGATCTCTTATTCTGTGAATTGAGCCAACCTCAATACTCACACTCTAAGAAATTTTCCAGACTCCATTAATGATGTTAACCATTGCCAAAAAATTAGTCTCAATAATAATGTTAGAATAATGATTCTCTAAACAATATTGTAAACCTTCACTTATAGCCCTAGCTTCAGCCACTAAAATTGTGGAATCAATAATCTTCACCCCCTTAGGCCCCAACAACCTGCCTTCATGATTTCTTAAGCAAAAAGAAGAAGCACTGGGACGTGGGTTCCCTCTAGAGGCCCCATCAGTGTTACATTTCAGCTAACCTATAGGAGGAGGAACCCCTTTAACAATTTTGGAATGAACCACAAGTCTGAACCTTTCCATAAGAGTTGCCATATGAGGCCAAGTATTAAGAATATAATCATAGTGAAAATGAAACCTAATAAACTTATAGATAGTAGCATTGATATCTCAAATCACCTTGTTTCTAATATAGACCCCTCCATGTAAGATAGTATTCCTCCTCTTCCATAGAAACCACAGAATAATGTTAGGAACTGCTTGAAAAACCATTCTCAGCCTAGTATTTCCTTGTGCCACCCATCACTTTTTCATGGTATATATAACTTGTACCCAAGGACATAGTATACCAGCAGCCCTTGCATAATACAAGAACTCTATAAGTCCATATCCTCCAACCAAAGAAAGAAATTTTGAAAGGTAACCCCTTCACCCAAATCCTCTTAAAGTCTTCAAAAACTTCATCCCTATTTCTAAGAATCTCCCAGGCAGATTTTACAGTGAACTTGCTAGTACTAGCTTTTATCCACCAAGGTTTATCCATTTGATTTGATTGTCTTACATTGCTCATACTTTATCTCACATGATCCACAATATTATTAGGTAAATGCTCCCGCATAATATCATTATCCCATCCAGAATCCTTCAAAAACCCTCAATATCATCCAAAGAATGGCAACCTTGCACTCCTGTAGGATGGAGAAACAAAGGACCAAGACTGGTCCAATTGTCAAACCAAATACTGGATGTTCCTCCTTTAGGTTCCCACCACAAGTTTTGTTCTATTACTTCTCTATTTTTCAACATATGTTTCCACACTTGTGAGCCACCTTACCACTGAACAAGGGTGAGAATTTGCTTCTTACAATACTTATTCCACATGAAATTTGTCCATAGTGAATTTTGAGTTCTAAATTTCCACCAAAGCTTAGCATACATAGCTTTAGATACATCATCCATAGATCTAAAACCCAAACCTCCTTCATTTTTTGGCAAGCAAATCTTTTCCCATGCAACCCAGTGTTTACTTCTACCTGTAAGCTTGTTACTCCAATAAAATTTTGCAAAAGTTCTATGAAGTTCTTTCATCACCCAATTAGGAGGAACAATAGCAGAAAGTACATGAATAGGAATGCTTTGTAAAACACTAGACAGCAGAACTCCTTTACCCCCAAAAGTAAGCATGTTACATTTCCAAGCTTGAAGCTTATCTTTCACCCTTCTGATGAGATCTGCATAATGCTCTTTTCTTTTCCTAGCATGAGTTATGGGACAACCTAGGTATTTTAAAGGGAAGTGACCCCTAGACGTACTTGTACACTCCTCCACCACTACTCTCATGTTTGTGGAAGCACTTTGATGAAGATAAAAGACACTTTTCTCTTTATTAATCTGCTGTCCAGATTCCCCTTCATATTCCTGCAAAGTTTAAACTATCCTATTCAATAAGTAATTATCAGTTGAGGCAAAAATGATGGTATCATCAGCATAAGCCAGGTGGTTAATTTGTGCACTCCACTTTGGTAAATCATACCCTACATATTGCACATCATCAAACAAAGCATTCAAAGATCTGGATAAAACCTCAGCTGATAAAATAAATATTGCTGGAGATAGAGGATCTCCTTGTTTCACTCCTCTGGTTGAATGAAAGAAATCATGTGATTGTCCATTAATCAATACAGAGTACCAATTATTGGAAATCAATCTCCAAATTATGTCAACAAAATCATTTAAGAAGCCCATTTTTCTTAATACTTTCATTAGAAAAAACCATGATACTCTATCATAAGCTTTGGCTATATCAAGCTTAATTACCATATTATCGGGCTTATCTCTTTTTCTAATATCTGTAACAATCTCTTGAGTCAGCAGAACATTTTTAATGATACTTCTCCCTTTCACAAAATCATATTGATTACTTGAAATCAACTTTGGAAGCAGAGTCTCAAGTCTATCCCGAACAATTTTAGAAATGACCTTATTAATGAAATTACTTAAACTGATTGGCCTCAAATCTGAAAAGACTGTAAATTATCTTTCTTAGGTAACAAAATTAAGTTGGTATGAGTAATGAACTTAGGTAAAGAATTACCTTGAAAGAAATCATGTACCATTGCTAGAATATCAATGCCAACAATGTCCCAACAACTCTGGTAAAATTTCCCTGTCAAACCATCAAACCATTAGGACCACTAGCACTGTCTCCATTAAGCTTGAATACAACAGTTTTTTTACCTCATCTAATTCTGGCATTCTGCATAAAACTGAGTTTTCCTCTACATTAATCAAAGTGGGAATATGCCTCAGTAAAGGAAAATCAGTAGCATCCCTCTCTGGTGTGAATTGCTTTTGCTAAAAGTCAATGAATTCAACAGCTATAGCATCTTCTTCTTCTAACCATACCCCCTTTCTGTTCTGAATTCTCTACAAGTGTAGCCTTTTTCTTCTGCCCTTCACTACACTATGAAAGAATCTGGTATTTCTATCTCCATTATCAAATCATTCATAACCAGCTTTTTATTGCCAATAGATTTCTTCAGAATAGCTTAGGTGTTTGGTCAAGAATATTTAATATTTTTTCCAGAGTTTAACATTCAAATACGCTCATAAAATTTCAGAGTTTTTAAATTTTAAAAAACAATAAAAAAGTATTTTCATTCAAAATTATTCACCAAAAAAAAATCAAAGACAACTTCAATTTGTATTAATACCGAACACAACTTTGAAAATTATTTTTCACTTTGAAAACAAAAGCTACTTTTTAAAATTTCACAATAAAATATGGCCAAACATCTAATAATTGGCCTGCTACTGATTTGAGGGACTTGATTTTTGAGGTGTTAGAGTCATGTGACTTGCACAAGATGTGGGGTCTGATAAAGTTTTTACACAGAAGGATGAAACTTGCTAAGTTTTTGAGTATATGAAGGATGATTGTTGTTCAATAGATTAGTTGAAAGATGTACATTAAGTTTTAGGTATAATTAAAGGATGTTTTTGACCAAAATTTTCAAATCTCTATCACACTGAGATCCCTGATTCATGATAACACTTTACTACACTCCCAAATTAGAGATATGGGCAGTCGTATGCAAAAAAAAAATTACCCTGTGAGGTCGGGTCGAATTCCATTTTTCTTTTTTTAAATTGAAACGCCAGAAAAATATAAGTTTCTGGCAAGCGTTCATTTAGTAGTTACCCAAGTGATCAGCATTTGATTACCTGCTAAACAACTTTTCAGAGGAAAGGTTTATCAGCTTGTTCATTTTCTCCCTTCTCTTCTTTCCATTAAAACCCTAATCCTTTGGTTCTTTCTATCTATGGATCCTCGTCGACCTTCTCGGCTAATCGATCCAAAGGTTCGTCGGGTGGGTTTTTTCGCACCTGACCCGGATAACCATCCCGGACTTGCCTCATCTCCATCCGGCAACTCTTCATCTCCGGCGATGATCCCTCACGCCTTCGAGAGTGTTTCACAAGCTGTGCCTGTTCCCAATTCTACGTTGTCCCGGCCTCGACGGACTTCTCTTGATAAAAGTGAGCAATTGGTGGTAGGAAGTTACAATCCTATGCAGTCCGTGCTGGGAACTTCGCCGGCATCCAGTGTAATTGGCGTAGACGGCGAGTTTTCTGAGGACTCCTCCCAATGGGTTCGTTTAACCGATGGTTTCGGTTTGACTTCACCTGCGATATCAATGACTGAGTTGAAAGACGATCAGGATGCCTCTAGCATGGGTAATCTAGAAATTTAATATTATTGCATTTGGAGTTAACATAGCGGTGGAAAATAGGCATACATTATGATTCCCTCAGTTTTTGTTTAGGGATTTTCGGTGTTAGATAATGTGGAAAATGTCCTGTTGTATTTGTTGAAATATTGAATATGTATGTGGAAAAAAAAAGAACGAACTTTTGATCATTTCCTTCTCTGCTCGATGTGGACTAGATGATATTGTAGATTTAAATTCCTGAACCCAGTCCGAAATACGAATTGGTCACTAAACCCTGCAAGTTTATGTAGCTGTACTCTTCTGATACCATGTGGTGTGCACATTCAGTAGCATCTTGCAATTTTTAGTTTTATGCATAGGAGTTTATATGATAATGTTTGATGCTATATTAGGATGACATATGGAGCATTATTACTGATGTAGTTCAAGGTTTGTCTGAGCTATCATTTCTGAGTTCTCACATCTTAAGAGCAATAAGAATGCAAGTGCTAAATAACGCTTCGTGCTTGCATTATCAGCACTAAACTCCTTTTTTCGTTGATTAACAACAGTTAGGTTCGCTGAAAGGAGAGTTCTCCTCCCTCTAAAGAATTTTGATCTTGCCAGAACCAGTGTTTCTCAGATGAAGATAAAAAATCTTTTCTCTTGCAGAACGAGTCAATGCACTAGTGTCTGAAACACCAACTGAAGTAGAAAGAAATGCAAAGTCACTGAAAGAGAAGACCACCAAAGCTGAAAGGCGTGCGCTGCAGGAGGCTCAACGAGCTGCAAAAGCTTCTGGAAAAGGTTTCAATCATCTTCCCTTTTTAGTTAGGAAAGCAACTACTATATGTTATCTCCACGTAGAGGAGGAGGGCGGAAGCAAGGTTTAAAGTTACTTTTCTTTCCGATACAACTTTAGTAAACCGGTTTGTCCTTATTATTTAGATTTCATTTGGGGCTAACTTGTCTGTCACAAGAATTTGTTTCATTTTTCCGGTACCTACATTGGACCCTAACTAATCCGGATTTGTGCCAGTAAGGCCCATTTAAGGGGAAACTGCTCCCTATCAGAATTTTTTTCATATCCAAGGCTCGAACACGATACTCTGGTCAAGGGTAGAAGGATCCTATCCATCCCATCCCAACCCGGATTAGTTTGGGCTCCAATGTAGGTACCAGATTATTCGGTGTTATAATTTCTATTATTGCTTCTCTCTTGTTAATGGATTAATTTAGTTTATTCAATATGCTGGCTTTTTGAAACACCAATCTTACGTTGTTTGATAGTATACTGATGGAGGATAAAGTATATACTTGGTATATTTTAATATAACTTTGGTTTTGTGAGACTCTGTATATATTCTTCCAGAGAAAAGTTATGCCGTCACCTGGCATCTCTTACATGTGTGATTAGCATTATCTTTTAGTGGCATCTCTTTGTGTTGTTGAGGATGTCCCGTTGTACGTCTCTGAGTAAAGTCATGATATGCACTAACTAGCTATCCACTGTGCATGTGTTTGTAATCCATAAATTCTCCAGGACAAGGTTAGTCAATATCTGAAGGCTTGCATTTTCATTTGAAGCCACCCAATAGTGTCATCAACCTTTTTAAGCCTTCATTAATTGTTTTCAGGTTTTAAGTTTTATATTACATATTTCTAGAATTTCTGACCATGGGGGATTTTGATAATTTTGGTTCTGTCCAGTAGCTCCTCCAACCTATTATTTGTCTACCCTTTTTGGCCTTAGATAAATTTTGTTCTCAGCTACAGAAGCTGCTTTCATTTTGCCAATATCTATTAGTTATGCATGACAGCATGAGCTTATGGTAGTCTGTTCTTGAATAGTTTTCCCTGTCCCAACATATGCATTTTGTTGCCTCAAAGATATCAGTTGGTTCATTTTGTTTTGTATTTCTTTTTTTGAAACATGGGTATTGGAATGATATGGGTTTAAATGGAGCAACATGAATATTGAGGATTCATATAGTCAACCAAAAGTCTACAACTAGCTTGGAATTGAAGTGTAATAGTAGTAGTTGTTCTTCTTTTTTTTTTTTTTCGAAACATGAAGGAATGTTTATTATTGTGGTATTACCTTGGAAAGATTTCTGAACAGTGAATACATGATAGTAATTGGTAGCTTTCAAAATCTGTATCCTCTAATTAAAGTTAGGTCAGAAAATCTTTTTGCTGAGTTGTTAAATCATCTTTCTGAAGATGTGCTTTATTTTGTTATCATATATAGCTGGGGAAAAATCTGCGGTAAAGTTACATGGACAGTCTGGTAAACCTGCTAAGCAGCCTCCGCAAAAGAAAGATGGTGGACCAATGGTGTCATCTGTTGCTACTTCTGAGACAAAAGGAGGTGACCGACCACCAGAGAAGGATCGCAAGAAAGATGTACCAGCTCCTAGGATGCAATTTGATGATAAGAATCGTGTTGAAAAAGCTAAGAAGCGTGCACTAGTTAAAAAGATTGAAGCTAGAAATAGAGTAGAATTGTTTCGGCATTTACCGCAGTATGAACAAGGAACTCAGCTACCTGATCTTGAATCACGGTTTTTCCACCTTGACACCATGCATCCTGCAGTTTACAAGGTAACCTCCTCCACCCCGTCCTTTCCCATTTTCATTTATTTCTGCTTTAATTTGGGAAACCATTTCAAGGAAATAGTTGTCTAAGCCACTAAGCTTGTTTTGGAAGACTTTATTCAGCAAGTAAGAACTAAGAAGAAGAGTTATACTTATCTTCCTTGGTGAGCATGTATCTGTTTTCTGATGCATTAAGACTGTATTACCACCAGACTGCTGAGACAACTGCTGTTTTGATTTTGACTTTTTGTGTTTCTCTCCTAACTAATTATAATGCCTCAATCCCAAGCTAGTTTATAGTTTGTTCTATGAATCATCTATATTCTTTTTGCTTTGAACCAGTTTCATTCGGGTGCTCAATAAGTTAGGTTTCTCTAATACTAGTGATCCCCTGCATTTTCTATTGACATAGAAATCTCTAAATAAACTTGAATGAACTTTTAGCGAGCATTGAACCTAATGGAAGTGTAGTAACATGACAAAACCTTAATCCTCATTAGTTGGTACTGCCTATATGGACTTTTGCTTCCGTTTTATTCGATCTTTTGCTAAGTTGCATGAACCCCAAGAAATTGTAAGCCTTTTGAGACAACTTCATTCTACTTGTCTCTTTTAATCCATCGAATCACCATGGTGCCTCACCTACAGACGGATACATTTGGAGATATAAGCAGGATATGGTTAAACCATCTCAAACAACCTTCTCTTATTTTGTCTTCTACAAATTTCTTACTTTAGGAAAGAGATGATTTAATCTCTGAGTTACAGGCTCTTTTTTAATTTTAGCATTTATAATTTTCTTACTGTAGGTTAATTTTATTTTCTTGAAGACATCATTATACACTGTAATTTTTAGGGTAAATTTTTGTACAACTGCCAGTCTTAATTTGTGATTAGATATGGACTTCAAAGCATTGTTAATTCGAGTATGATATTAATGTATTAGAAATGTTGCACATATTCATGATTGATTGTGAACATCTTACCAGGTCGGTTTGCAGTATTTGGCTGGAGATGTAGTTGGGGCCAATGCTCGCTGTGTTGCCATGCTACAAGCATTTCAACAAGCCATCAAAGATTATTCTACACCTCGTGAAAAAGCTCTAGGTAGAGATTTAACAGCAAGAATCAGTGGCTATGTATCATTTCTTAACGAGTGTAGGCCTCTTTCTATTAGCATGGGGAATGCAATTCGTTTTCTGAAAGCTCGTATAGCCAAGTTATCTTTAACTCTTTCTGAGTCAGAAGCAAAAGCTGCTCTTTATTCAGATATTGAGCGCTTCATGAATGAGAAGATAGTATTAGCTGGCAGAGTAATAACAAGACAGGCAGTTACGAAGATCAGAGATGGTGACGTTCTTCTCACATATGGTTCTTCCTCTGTTGTTGAGATGATTCTGCTACATGCTTATGAGCTTGGGAAACAATTCCGTGTAATAGTAATTGATTCTCGCCCTAAATTTGAAGGCCGGACACTACTTCGGAGGCTGGTGAAGAAGGGCCTAAGTTGTACATACACTCATATAAATGCTGTTTCTTACATTATGCATGAAGTCTCTAGAGTGTTCATGGGTGCTGAATCTGTATTATCTAATGGAACTGTGTACTCTAGAATTGGGACTGCATGTGTTGCTATGGTTGCTCATGCATTCCGTGTTCCTCTGCTGATTTGTTGTGAAGCTTATAAGTTTCATGAGAGAGTACAACTTGATTCTGTTTGTTCCAATGAGCTGGGTATGTCCTATTTATAGATTATCTTTCCTGCCATATATTGCAACGTTATATGTTGCTTTATTTTTTTTTTAACTCAATTGCAGGTGACCCAGATGTCATTTCCAAGGTTCCTGGTAGACTGGATGTCAATTATTTGCATAACTGGACAAGTAATGATAATACTCAGCTTCTGAACTTGATGTGAGTGATTTTCTTCTTTTAGTCTTCTTTCACAACTGAAGGATAAATTATAGTTCCCTTTGATCTTTATAAAGCTCTCTGTGTGCTTTTTGTCCTTATTTTATTAAATGGAGTTTTTAGTGATTGGAGAGTTTGTTATGGTCAATTCCTTAGATTCTTTCCGCTCCATGTGCATTGATACATTACAAAGGCATCGGGATGGGAACAAGAAACGTAACTGATGTCTGGGAAAACTTTCTTGACATCAAGAAAGAAAAAGGCAGAATTTTAATTTTATGAAGAATTATGGAGTAGAAGTTCACAAAAACAAAAAAATTTCTAGAGCTACGAAACATTTGTAAGAATAAACAAAGTGGTCCTTGAGCCACGAGGAAAAGTCATTCCTCACTGCTCTGGTCCTCCTAAAATCACTGCCTCGACACCTTCGTAAGTGGACTTGCTTAAAGTTTCAGGACTTAAAACAGTTATTTAAGAAATTGAATATCACTGTGAAGTGTGAACAAGAAATGAGTCCAAAAACAAAGATGCATTGTAATGCAAATACTAGTCCAGAAAATGTAAAAGTGAATCCTAAGACACCAGTCATAGAGAAAGTGCAAGTCCTAAGATGATGTTGAAGAAGTAACTTTTTCTCAGAGAAGTTTTTAGTCTTAAAGGAAATTAGAGAAATAGAATTTTCCCATTCATCTAATATACTTAAATACATGATTTTATCAGGTATGATGCTACTCCGTCAGACTATATCTCAATGATCATTACAGATTATGGTATGGTAAGTGTACTTCTCAAATTTGATTTCAATCTGAGTTCTTTAGGTTTCCACTTGGAGTATTAGATACGTATTTGATTGTCGCAGTGTGAAGACTTAAAGAGTTGTATCCTCTTACCCCTGCTCATTTCATGGCATTTTTGTGTTTTCCAGATACCAACCACAAGTGTGCCTGTGATTGTGCGCGAGTATGGGAGAGAACACCTCCTGATATAAATTGTCCCGTTTGGATGTGACAAAGAAGGAACAACTACCAACTTACTGGCAATTTTTGCTGTCAGATAACAACACCTTATAGGAAATACATGCTTTCATTAAAATTATTTACCATATAAAAAAAAAGAGAATGCATGCATTAAATTTTTGTGTCTTGGTGATCATAGAAATTTGCACAGTTCTCACTAAGATGTTTCTTTTTATTAGATTATATTTACATAATTCTCTGATAAAAATAACTAGGTCATAGTTGTCAGGTGGGTTGGACGGATTCCTTGTATATTTCAACGCAAAATTCCGCAATTTTTTTTGAGATTGTTGTGCAATTAGCTTCCCAAGCCAATTGATAGACAATCTTTACTAGAATAATGACTTCTATAGTTGAGTTCTGGGATCTGAGCTTTTAAAGCTGGTGAAATCATTGTCTGGGTTTCTATCTCTCTCTATATATAGACATGATTGTATACTAACGAAAACGTCTCTTTCAGATAAGCAATGTCTCAATTCCAAACTTTTTTTAGATCAGTTATATGATTTGCCTGTTCATTTCATGCTATCAACTCATTCAGTAGTAGTTTATTATGATTTGTCAATAGACATCAACCTATTGCAACTTTTCTTCTTTTTCCCGGACTTGGGATTACCATATTTTTTAAACTCACATGAGCAAAGTTCTGTTGAAATTTCATCGATTACAGTCTTTTCTTTCTTCAATAGAAAAATATCTTGTACTATGTGAATTTGAGTAGTTTCTTGGATAGTTTATCAATATATATAATTTGGCCATCTAGTATAAAAAAAAAGGTCAATTTACATAGATAATATATTATATGTCCTTATTTACGAGTTATAGCATATCTTTTATTTTTACATAGATTAAAATTATTTTTCTTATAAAAAATAGCTAAATACATATATAATAGTCTCCTACTCTCTCTCTCTTTTTTTGTTTTTGTCCGTTTGCTTTCTGTCTCCTTGTCCTTCTCTTTTTCTTTCTCTTTCTCTTTCTCTTTCTCTTTCACCCTCTTTTTTTAAAAAGAAAAATAATTTCAAATTATTTTAATTTAAGACTTGATTTTGAATTGGTATTATTACAAATAATTTTTAAAAATAATTGGGACTTAAATTTATTTATTTTGAAGATACTAAAATGTGAAGAAAAAAAATTGACGTCATTAACAAAAGAAATAAATATAAATTGTAACTATAATACATTTTTAATTCAATATATAATACATACTATAAGCATGTGTCAATGCACTTGATGAATATATAATTAAAATATTTTTAATACAAATGTATTATAAGTATTATGTATAAATTTCAAATATTTTGGTACAATTTAAATTAATTTTACGTTGTTAAAAATATATTATATTTGTTGGAATAACAACAATCAAATTTATAACAATATATAATATTGGATTCAAATTGTATTATAACTATCGTTTATATTTATACAATTTTAATACAACTTTAATACAGATTTTTTAGAGCTTCACCTCTTCTTTTTCGGTAAATCACCACTACTAGACCACCGATTGTTTATATTTAATACAGTTTTGATACAATTTTTCAGAACTTCACTTAATATATAACTAAAACATTTTTAATACAAATATATTAGAAGTATTATATGTGAATTTCAAACATTTCGGTACTATTTAAATTAGTTTACATAGTTAGAAATGTATTATATTTGTTCTGAAATAATAATTATCAAATTTATAGTAATGTATAATATCGAATTCAAATTTAATACAACTTTAATAATAACTATCAAATTTAATACAACTTTAATACAGATTTTCAGAGTTTCATCTCTTCTTTTTCGTAATCACCACCACCAAACTACCGATTGTTTATATTTAATACAGTTTTGATACAACTTTAATAATTTTTCAAAACTTCACCTGATATACAATTTTAATACAACTTTAATACATATTTATATCAAATGGTTATTAAAGATAAAATTATGTCATATATGATAATAAAAATAAAGTTACATTTAAAAGCGTAATTAATCAAATAAAATATATCATTTATGTAAAAATTTCTAACAAAAATAGTTGAAATACACACACACATATATATATATATATATATATTCGATTTGTATATGGTGTGTATACGTATGCATATTATATTAAAATGTGTGCATATATATGTATATCATATGCATAGGTATGTATATATTGTATATTTATATATTATAAAATATACAATGCGTACATATTTTGTAAATTAGATTGCCCAAAAATATTGTGCATGTTTGGGCAAGCTTTTGGGGAAGATAATATCCTAGTTGGTTCCGTGGTATAGTTTACTCAAAAAAATAAAAAATAAAAAATTTAAAAAATTACTTAAAAGTCATTTAATTATTGGTATTTTACTCACAAAGTCACTCAACCATTTTAGATGATTTTTCTATTTAATTTTGTTCATATAATTTTTCTTTCTTAAACTAAAATTTTAAAAAAACAATTATTTAAAAACAAAAAATTGGAGGTAAGGGTAATGGGGAAGGAGATCACAAAATGGAGTATCGAACTCTCATTAACAAAGTAAAAGTCTAGATAACCAATCAACTGAACTACTAAAATATTTCATACAATGCTATCTATTTTAACCATTTTATTGAATCGCTCCACCTGGTCCGATCTGCTTCAATTATATGGATCAAATATATTTTATTTTATTTTATTTTATCCTCTCTAAAATCATATGCGCGCTACACTGATTTATTTTTACTAATATAAATGTCATCAGAGGTGGAGTTAGGTCTGTTCGTGGGTTCGGACGAACCCAGTAACTTTTTCGTAGACCATGTATTTGTATTAGAAAATTAAATAAATATATATGTATATTAACTTGTGAACTCCTAACAAAATTGATTGACGGTTCAATGGTAAAGAAGGGACCATTTTTCACCTGAATGTAATTGATGGCACACCTGCTTTTCAAAAATAAAAAAAAAATGAATGCCAAACTTCAAACTTTACAACAACAAAAATCAACCAAAACAATACTTTGATTCAAAAATATACTTGAAATTAGTAGTACGAAACAAAAAGTTAGCGGGGCAAGAAAACCTTAAGATTGCACCATTGTAATGATGTTACTTATTTTCAGTAAGTTGTTTGAAGAAAATGAGAAAGAATAAGTTGGCAATATGGAATACTGAAATAAATCTTAGAAGGATCTGTGATCCGGAGTAGAATCCTTTTATTGTAATTTTATGTGAAAGAGTGTTGACACTCAACTTTGACCCAATGTAATTTGAGTTAATTATCGAGCTTCTTCAATTTCAAACAATTTAAGATAATCGTTTTTTTTAAATCCTAGAAATATTTTAAAATCTTTCTCTAATTAGTTGTGTTAATTTTTCAAAAATAATTATATACTTTTATGTATTGATTTATATATAATTTTCATCTTTTATATAAATATTTAATAAATAGCCTAAAAATAGTGTTTAGTATAAATATATATTTAAAATTTATAATTTTGTATAATTAGTTCTCTATTTTAAGTAATGAACTTATGTCTTGATAATTATTTTGTCTTGTTTAAATTAAGAAGTTCAAACGATTAATCGATAATTATCCATCTCATTTTAATTTTTACCGAATTTAGTTATATCTAAATTTAATTCGGTTAGAGACATCCTCTTGTTCTTAACACCTGTACACATATACATATATTTACATATACACACATATATGCGTACACCCTATATTCCCACTCTCACACGCTCTTCTGTCTCTTTTCCCTTTCCAACCCTCACGAGTGCCCTTTCCCCCAAAAGAACATAAACGTTCTTCTTCTTCTTCTTCTTTTTTCAGAAAAATCTAAGGCGTTCACACTCTGTGTCTTCTGTTCATCTTCCGACACTTAGAAGCAATCCTGGCCCCAAGTTGTCAAGGATGTGACCACCATCAGCCCCTATCCCTGTGAAATCCTCAAAATTCGACGGATTTTAAGGCCACCCACCTCCCTCAAATCAATCTAGTCGCAGGTAACACATTCCTTTGTCAGTCCTTTTCAAATTTTGAATTCTCAAAATCTTGGAGAAGATTTCCCCCTCTCTCTGAAACGATTCTCTCTTTTTGGAAATCCAATCAAATTTTTTTCGGCTATAAATATTGGCACTTGTTGCCATTGATAGGGGGATATATTGAGAGGTTAGAGGCAGCTTACACAAGCTAAGGAAAAATACAGCAAGAAACTTCAAGGTACATAAGGTCATAAAACAAATACATTCGGAATATATTTTTATTTTCCCTTCTCGTTCGTTGCTTGTTGCTTACTGGAATTAGTTGAAATTCTCGGAGACTCATTTGTGATCGTGGAAAGCTCTCGCTCAGCTCGTTGTCTCAGTATCTGCCCTCTAAAAGGTAGTACTTATTTCTTTCATGTCTCTTTTTATTCCTAATGTGGTGACTGTTTAATTTTTAATTGTGTAAAGTATTCAGATGTTATATTTTAGAATATTTGATTGACTGATGATTATGAAGCAGTAATGTAGTTGATTAACTAATTCAAATGCTCTTTCAGCTCAAACTTTGTGATTTCGTTTAGTGTCGAGATGTTTCATCTCTGTTAAGTGCCCTATCCATTTCAAATTGCTACCACTATTTAATCTCACTAAGTTGTTCGTGGATTGTAGCTCAGTTTTGAGTCTTGATTTAACTACTTATTTGCTATCTTTTCTTATTCGATTCTTGCTTAAAGTTGAGCAGTAGTGTTTTGATTTACTTAATGATAGTTTCACAATATTAAACATGATTTGATTTCGTTTTTCTCAAGCTCAAGGTCGGATTGGAGTCATGGATAAAAGTTCCATCATTCAAAGTCATTTTTTATTCTTTTCTTGATGAATTTATGAAATATTTTGTGACTTATGATTTGTTCCCCTCGTCTTCGCGTTATTTCTATTTATTATGAAGCGGCGGTGGGAACTTAAACATGATTCAGAAACAGATTAATAGACAAATTATTTCTAGTTCTCGTTAAGTCGCCTAATGCTTATTTTGTGCCTTTATTATTCCTCATCCTAATATGCCTACTAGAATATTGTTGAACTTGTTTTGCCTATACCTTACTCTACCTTCAAGCACCAGGCCCTTTGTTGTTTGATGTTGATTTTCGTTATCTTTAAATATGTATAGAATTTCAGAATTAGTTAATGTGGTAATAGTACTTTGTCTTATTTTTATTTTCTGGATTCAACAATCTTATTTCTCCATTCTCTGATCTCATTATTGGCTCATTACTTAGCATGACCTGTTTGATCAGATCTATGCCTTCATTTTACTTTAAAATTGTGTTTAAAAGTTATTTACCACTTACAGTTGAGCTAGTGTCAAAATGTGAATTTCTGTTATTTTTCAAATTTTAGGTTGTTTGAGTTCTTGTTTTTCTTTCAGGTTTACTGCCTACTTCTCTTTTCTGATTTTCTAGCATTTAATTCTTTACGTTAAGTTCATAATTCTCATATTAGTTAATGTTCAAGTAATAAGACATGATACATTGGGTCCTTTCTGTTAGTTCTTGTTACTCCATGCCTTAAGTAACGTTAACTTGAATAACTTTTCCCCCTTCATTAGCATGATCCAAGTTCTCTGTATTACGTGTGGGTTAGTTTATGTCTTAAAATTAATCACGAGTTGATAAAACATGTAATAGTTAAAAGTGTTGTGATATTTGATTGTTTAAGATTCTTTGAGGTAGCAACTCATTTGTTAAAAATGAAATTGTTGGTTAAGTTGTCAAAAATAACTAGTAGTATTGTTCTTATTTGTTTTAAAAGCCATAGTCTTATCATCTTGGTTTCTTCTTTGATTTCCACTATGTAACATAATCCATGATTGTATTATTGAACAGAAGGATCAATTTTCCTCTCGGTTAAAATTGATTGTGTAAGTTTTTTCGTACAATGCGCGATTCATATATTTTGATAAGAATATTAGTTTATCTAGCCGTAATTCCTTGTTGTTTGACCACCTGATGCTTATTCCATCTTTATTTAAATATTGTTTTTAGCTTAGCATCTCCACTACCTAGTATGATGTGACTTTAGCCCCCCAATTTGTCAAAACAATATTAGTTTATCTAGCCTTAATTCCTTGTTGTTTGATGACCTGATGCTTATTCCATCTTTATTTAAACATTGTTTTTAGCTTAGCATCTCCACTGCCTAGTATGACGTGACTTTGACCCCCCCAATTTGTCAAATATGAAGTCTGTTGTTTATAATTTCTTCAGTCCTTAGTATGTATTAGAGGTGTCAAAAATGAACCCAAACATAGGTAACCCGTCCATAATTTTAAGGGTTGGGCTCATGATAATTTGAGTTGGGTTCAATCTCAACCCATTCGAATCTTAACTCATTTAAGAGAATTCTCAATTGAGCCCAATTCAATCTCTAATTTCAACCAGTTTTAAAACTCTTTATTTGCATTGATGTAATGTATGTTTCTATATTGAAGGTACGAATTATTATCTATTCAATATCTTTTAGGATTTATCTATCCATTTGTAACTTTTTAAAAAAAAAATCTTGAATTGAAATTCAAATTATGGTTATAAAGGTTAAATATCAATATGTTAAAATTATTGACATTAAGCGGGTCAAATTGAGTGGCTCAAGACCCAACCCGCTTTTTAGCCCATCTGAGCCCAACTCATTTGAGCCCAAAGTAAATTTGGGTGGGTCAGGACCCAACCCAATTTCTCAATTTCTCTTTGAACCCATTTTAATATCTTCAATTTCAACCCAACCCACCCATTTGACACCCCTAGTATGTATCGATGTTATTGTGCAACGTCAACTGAAACTGAAGTCCTCATGTTCATTTTTGTAGTAGTTCTCTCGCAAATGTTTACTCTATACTTAAATGAGGTTGCTTTTTATTTATCGTGGTAGGAAGACTAGGTGTTTAATCATGCCATTAGCACTCTAATTTGAGTACTATCCTATTTCGGGATTTAATGTTGTTTAATTTTGCTCAAATACTGCTAGCTTTCATTGTGACCTCACTGCCTTGATACATATCATTGAAATAGTTGGTCCTGTAGTTTGCTCTCTGGCTCATTCATGTATATCACAACTTAAATATCTTGCTTTAAAAATGGTAAATGATCATTGTCAGAGCTTATTAATATACTGAATTAACCCTTAAGAAGTTAAAATTTTATTGTTTGTGACTCTTATAGATGATTTGAAAATATTGATCATTAGCTAATGAAATGATAAGTGTTTCTTTAAGTCTTTTTTTAGTAAGCATGATATTTCTTTATTATCTTTAGTTTTTGTTTTAGATTATTTCATTAGTCAGCTTTAGTGGTATGAAAATAAATTAACGACCTTCGATCGTGATTTTCATTTCTTTATACAATTGATACACTTGCTATTTGTTTATCACTTTTTAGTCATATGCTAATGTATTCTTTTTCTCTGCTTATTAGGAACGTCACCAGAGTCCATTATGGACTCCCTCTCCTTGCATCTTCTCGTTTGGGCCAAAGGCCCAATATCTTCGAGTCAGCCTCAGACTTTTCGAAAGGGAAGTATAAATACAAGTTTTGTAAGCTAAAATACAGGTACACAGAGATGATACACAACTATATACAAGTGTGAAAATTGGCCAATAGCCCAAAATCGCATTAGTTGTGAATTTAGGCCCAAAAAGCCCCAAATTCAATTTCTCTTTTGACTCTTAAGTTATTCAATTGTGATTATTTATTGTTTGTTTTTTATTTAATTCTAACTCTAGAATTGTTAATTAAATTAGCCAAATTTTTTAAATGATGAACTATTTTCTTTATGTCGTTTAATTTTAATGAATTCTATTTTATCAATTTTATGTTCTTTATTTACTTAATCAAATATCTTTAGTCAAAACTTTCACTTATCTTTAATTAATTTAAAATAATTTTTGCCTTAATTGACTAGATTGGTTCAAGAATCTTTAAAGTGACTCAAATATATTCTTACATAATCTATTTTTAAGTTTCAATCTTAATTCATTTTTAAAAGTTTTAATTTTGATTTATTTTTTTTAAAAAAAAGTCCTAATCACTTTCAATTTGTTTCAAAAACTTTTAAAATGATCTTTACTTAATTATTTTTTCAAAAGTTAGTCAAATATTTCAAGTAAATTATCATATAACTGCGTGTTAGCGGCTACTTTAAGTGCTAATACTTTTTTAAACTAGAAATAAGAACCTCTTACCCATTTTCTTTAAATTTTTAAAAAGGTTTATTTGTTAAGACCTTTTAAAATTAAATTTCTTTAATTTCTTTAAAAAATTAAGTGGCAACTCTTTTTTTAAGTATTTTTCTTAAATTGTTTTATACTTAGATCATTTCAAAAGTGATTTTTCTAAAGATAATAAAATCATGACATAACAAAAAAGGCGACTCCGCTGAAAATTTAATTAGATTCTAACCATGAGACTTGATTGTTTATTTGACTAGTTAGTTAGAAATTTTTTTTATTATTTGTGCTTTATGTCTTTTAATATTGAATATTAAACTGTCATTGCATGCGTATCATTTATTCCTTCAATTTACACTTTTTTATTGAACGCCTAAATAACGATTATACGGATCGTAGCCGTTGAAATTCAAATTATTTATTGGGATACCCTGAAGAAATGAGTTGGCCACTGAATGGTCAACGATCGCTATCTTCCCCAACCTAAGTTGTCCATTTAGAAAAAAAATGAGGGTAAAATAAAAAAAGAGGGGTCAAAATATTTTTTACTTTCATTTATTAAGCTAACTTTGTCCCTCGTTATACTATCGCGTCAAATATATTTCTACCTTTATGAAACTTAACAAATATGTTTCTCAATTAGATAGAATACCCCAATTGAATAAAATTACTGAATTTCACTTAAATAACATGCTACCCTATTTAAATCTCATTCAGGCATACCTATTACTTTGACCTGTACAAAATAGATTCTAAATATCATCATCCCAATATTGCAGTCTCCAATAAATAAATTCTAATGGAAAAGAGAATAAAATTTATTTTTGCAATAGATTGTAATAATTGTTATAATATTATGAATGTCATGTGGATAATGTAAAACTCCTTACCAAGTAATGATATTGTTTTGTTTCCAAGTGTAAGGGATCTTATCCCATTTCTAAATAGGTCTCATATGATATGCATGCCATGTGGTGGACTCGCTTTATTTCCTTGGATAGAAAGTATAGACTAGGTTATAAATAGCCATTACATGTAATAGTAGAAAAGTTTTTAGTGAGAAAAGTAATTTCTCTCTCTCTCTCTTTGTCTTGTTTTGATATTCTAATTTTATAGCACACTATTAGCACGAGACTTTGCCATCTCAAGCTACTTTAAATAGGTAAAAAGGGTAAGAATTTTATTTTTCTAAAACTGTCTAATATTTCTAAACTTAAATTTGTTGCTTTGGATATATCGGGCAAAGGCTACTCATCATAAGCACAAGACGTTGAAATCCACCTGGATGTGATGAGTTTGCTAGACATCATCAAAGATGATAACCAAGCATCTATCCAAGATCGTGCCAAAGTTATGATATTTCTCCATCACCATCTTGACGAGGGATTGAAAATGCAAAACCTCATCATTAAAGACCTCCTTATACTGTGAAATAATTTGAAAGATAGAAATGATCACCCGAAGTTGGTCATTCTTCCACAGGCTTGTCATGATTGGTTCAATTTAAGGTTATTAGACTTTAAAAGTATAACAAAATATAATTCATCCATGTATAAAATTATATCATAGTTAAATTTATGCAGAGAATGATGTCACTGAACATGCTAAGCTTGAGAAAACATACTCCACATTTCCTCCCACAAATTTACTCTTGCAGCAGCAATATCGAGAAATAAATTTTAAATTTTTTTTTAAAATTACTTTCACATCTCCTTATTGATGAACAACATAACGACCTATTGATGAAATATCATGAAAGTTGACCCATTGATTCTACATCATTTCCTAATATGAATCAGGTAAATTATCGCCAGCGAAAAAGAGGTCGTGGCCCCAGTCGTATTCATGATCGTGATCGTAAAAGGAATTATAATCATGATTGTCGTCTTGCACCAAAAAAGATCAGCAGTGTAAAAAAGGGGTGAAAAACAAGAAGCTATGCAAAAGAAAATTTTAAAAAGTGTATGTCATAGATATGGAGGAATGGGACACTGGTCACGTACCTGCCCGATCATCAAAGCATCTGGTTCAGCTCTATTAGGTATCCTTGAAAAGGGGTGATAATAATCCAAAACCAAATTTTATCTCTGAAGATAATAGTGAGCATATACATAGGGTGGATAATAATGTAGAAGCAAATTTTATCTCTGAAGATAATGTTGATCCCATGCATCTGGATATAGTTGATTTTTGTATATTCCCTAAAGGAAGAATTATCAGTGATGAGTCTGCTATAATCTAGATAATTTTCTTTTCTGTTTGTTTGTACTAGTTGGTATATTTATGTTTTTCTATTTCTTATAAATAAATAATGTTTGTATAATAGTCCTGTTTAATAGTAATGTTTACTTTGTTTATATCTTCTTTTTGAAGAAAATATGGATATACCTCAAATTTTATTTGGATCAATAATCAATCATGCGGATATTTGTGTAGTTGACAGTGGAACAAAACATGCCATATTCAAATATAAGAAATATTTTTCTTACTTGCTTAGAAGAAAAGCAAATGTTACTACAATTTTTGGTAATTCGAAACTGATTGAAGGCTCCGAAAGAGCTACTATATTTCTGCTTAAGGGGACAAAACTTGTCATAGAAGATGCACCGTTCTCTTCTAATCCCCAAGAAACTTGTTAAGTTTCAAAAATATCCGCCAAAATGGATATCATGTTGAGACACTAAATGAAATGAACATTGAATACCTTGGTATAACCAAGAATGTCTCAGGTCAGAAATATGTTTTGGAGAAATTACCAACCTTATCTTCTGGCCTATATTATGCATAAATTAGTACAATTGCAACACATTCAATCATAAATCAGAATTTTACTAATTTAAATATTTTTGTGTTATGGTATGACCAAATAGGTCATTCTGGATCAATAATGATGAGACGAATTCTTGAAAATTCAACTGGGCATCCATTAAAGAATATGAAGATTCTTACAAATGAATCCACTGATTTTTAGAACATATACATGGAGATATATGTGGAACTATTCATCCACCTAGTAGACTATTTAGATATTTTATGGTTCTCATAGTTGCATCTTCAAGATAGTCTCATGTGTGTTTTTTATCATCTCACAATCTGACGTTTGCAAAGTTATTGACACAAATAATAAAATTAAGGGCGCAATTCTCATATTCCTATTAAGGTTATTCGCCTCGATAATGCTGGAGAATTTACATCCCAAGATTTTGATGATTATTGCTTATTAATTGGGATAAAAATTGAACATCATGTTACTTATGTTCAAAATGACCTTGCAGAGTTATTTACTAAGAGCCTACAATTGATAGCAAGACCACTACTTATGAAAATAAAATTGCTCACTACAGTTTGGGGTCATGTTATCTTATATGCAACACTCATTCATCTTAGACCAACTAATTATAATAAATACTCTCCATCACAATTAGTATTTGGTTATGAGCCGAATATAACTAATCTATGAATTTTTTACTGTGTTGTATGTGTGTAGCACCATCACAATGTACTGAGATGGGCCCTCAACGAAGATTAGGCATATATGTTGATTTCACTCACCCTCCATGATTCACTACCTTGAACCGTTGACAGGAGATTTATTCACTGCTCGATTTGTAGATTGTTAGTTTGATGAAACAATTTTCACGTAATTAGGGGGAGAGAAAAATGAACCCAAAAGGAAAATTGCATGATAAATTTCGTCAATATCTCATTTTGATCCACGTGTCCCTATATATATGAACTAGAGGTACAAAAAATCATCCACTTACAGAAAATAGCAAATTAAACGCCAAATGCATTTACTGATTTAAGACGAATAACTAAGTCATATATCCTTACAGTGAATGTGTCTATCCAGATTGACATCTCAAAAGGACCATCTACTAATGTCATGACTTTTGAATTTCAAACACGCCTGAAGCGTGGTAGGCCATTGAATTTAAAGGATAAGAATCCTAGAAAAAAAGCGTGAGAAATGATAAAGATGATACTATAAAATAGTCTCATAAAGAAGTTCAAAATCTGATTAATCCTGATATTTCTGAAGAAATCAGTGAACCCAAGACTCAAGTGAATGAAGAACTTTTAATAAGTTCTACTGGTGATGGTATACATTTAGATCGATTGAAAATTATAGTGGATAATGTTTTTGCATATAATGTTGTACTTAATCTTATGCAAAACAATGAGAATCTTGAGCCTAAATCTATCGAAGAAGATGTGATTGGCCAAAATGGCAAGATACAATTCAATCAAAATTAGACTCACTTGATAAACGTGAGGTTTTTGGACCTATAGTCCAAACCTCTGATGGTGTAAAATTGGTTGACTATAAATGAGTTTTTGTGCGAAAGCGAGATGAGATGAATTAAATTGTAAGGTGCAAGGTATGCCTTGTTGCACAAGGATTCTCTCAAAGACTCGACGTTTACTATGAGGAAACATATTCACCTGTTATGAATGCAATAATTTTTCGACATCTCATCGATTTAGCTATACATGAAAATCTTGAAATACATCTAATGGACGTGGTTATAGCTTATCTTTATGCTTCACTTGATAATGAAATTTATATGAAAATTCCAGAAGGATTCAAATTGCATGAAGCATGTAATTCTAAGTCTTGGGAAGATGTTTTCAATCAGATTACAAAGATCATTTTATGGTCTAAAACAATCAGGGTGTATGTGGTATATTCGTCTTAGTGAGTACTTGATAAATTAAGGTTATACAAATGACATTATTTGTCCTTGTATTTTTATTAAGAAAATGATATAAGAATTTATTATACTCACCATTTATGTTGATGACATAAATTTCATTGGAACCCCTGAAGAGGTCCAAAAGATGATTGAATATCTAAAGAAATAATTTGAGATGAAAGATCTTGGAAAGATAAAACTATGTCTCGGTATGCAAATTGAACATTTAGAATACGGGGTCTTCATCCACCAATCTGTCTACATTGAGAAAATTTTAAAGCAATTTTATATGGACAAAGCACATCTATTAAGTACTTCAATGATTGTTCGATCACTTGAAGTGAAAAAAGATCTGTTCCGACCTTCATAAGAGAATGAAGAACTCTTTGACCCTGAAGTATCATATCTCAGTACTATTGGTGCACTTATGTATCTTGATAACACAATCAGAATTGATATAGCATTTTCTGTTAATTTGCTACCAAAGTATAGTTCTTCCCTGACACGGAGACATTGAAACTATGTCAAGCATATTCTGTGATATCTAAAGGGGACTGTTGATACGAGTCTGTTTTATACCAACAAAGATTGTGCAGATCTTGTTGATCATGCATATGCGGATTATTTATCAGATCCATATAAAACTCGATCTTAAATAGACTATCTGTTAACATACGGAGGAACTGCTATATCATGGCAAACTGCAAAGCAGTCCATTGTTGTTAATTCTTCAAATCATGTTGAGATAGTAGTGATTCATGAAGCAAGTAGAGAATATGTGTGGTTGAGATCAATGATACAGTTCATCAAAGAAAGATGCGACCTGGAGTATGATGTCAAAGTACCCACAATCATGTTCGAAGACAATGCTGCGTGCATAACTCAATTGAAAGGAGGCTTTATAAAAGGTGATAGAACGAAGCACATTTCTCCAAAATTATTCTTCACACATGATCTCCAGAAGAATGGTGATATTAATGTACACCAAATCTGTTTAAGTGATAATCCAACAAATTTATTCACCAAATCTTTACCAGCCACAACTCTTAGAAAGATGGTACAAAAGATCGGAATGTGAAGACTTAACCATCTGAAACATGGTCTTCGTAAGGGGGAGTAGAATACGCGATGGACTCTTTTTTCCTTAGTCTAGGTTTTGTCCCACTAGATTTTTCTAGCAATATTTTTAATGCGGCAGCAAGTAATGAGTATTGCAAATAACTATGAATATTTTTTTTACATGAACATCTAAGGGGGAGTATTATAATATTATGAATGCCATGTGAATAATGTAAAACTCCTTACCAAGTAATGTTATTATTTTGTTTCCAAGTGTAAGGGATCTTATCTCATTTCTAAAAAGGTGTCATATGGTATGGATGCCATGTGGTGAGCTTGCTTTATTTTCATGTGTGGCAAGTATAGACTAGGCTATAAATAGCCATTACATGTAATAATAGAAAAGTTTTTTTAGTGAGAAAAATAATTTTACTCTCTCTCTCATTGTCTTGTTTTGATATTCTAGTTTTTTAACAATAATTTCATTCTTGTGGAAATTCTACCTATAGAGCAGGTTTCAAAGCTAAAAAAAGATAGTATTAATGGAAAAAAATTAACACTCTAATTTCGAGAAACACACAACAAAAAAGGACATATACACTTATGGATTGTTATAAAGATATTACAATTTTTTTTTTAGGTATATTAGAAACTTAATTAAAAAACATACAAATTATAATACGAAAAAGGGGCTTAAAATACCCTTAAACTATAGGAAAAAGTTTAAAATTACCTTCCATCAATCAATTTTGCTAAAAATATCCTTCTAATCACTTTATTAATTCACTTTTACTCTTAAAACTAACAATCCCCTCTTTATTTTATTTTAAAATATGTATTATGTGTTATTTTTTTATTGGGTAAATAAAAAGTGGCCCCATTAGGCTGATGACACGATAAACAAGATTAACTAAAAATTACATTTAAGCAAATAAATATAAAAAGTTTTTTATTATAAAATTTATTTTAAAATCAAATCTATAATTCTATCAGTTTTCAGAGGCAAATTATTATACGCAAAGGGGAGCCTAAAGTAGAATATTAGAAATTAAATGAGAAGATATATTGAAGTTGAGAATTAGTCTTAAAAAAGAAGAAGCTAAGAACTAAAAAGAAAAAATGATAAAGTGAACTGAAGATTCAATGAAGTATCAATTTTGATAGCTAAATTTTATCGGAAAATTTATACTCATTGGTGTTATGAAAATTGAAAAGTTTGATTGGTTGTTGAAAATATATTGTTGGAATAAATGAAGATGTCCAGAAGTTATTTTTAACCCTCAAATTTTAATTTTGTGGATAAAATATCCCCAATTTTCAGATATAAAAAAGAGAAATAAAAATCAATATTATGTGCAATAGAAGTCAAATATAAAACATATAATTTTATGTATTAGCAGATTCTGACATATGAAATGTGGACAAGCGAATCTGATTGTTTTCTCCGATTTCAAGCATTGTATAATCTCTCAAAAATTCACCTGACGATGAGTTGTGGGCGAATATTACACTTTTAATGAAGATTCATTGAAAGCTTAATGCGAGAAATTCAACATAATTATGCTGATCTTGTTTGCCATGTCATCAACTTGATAGGGGTGGGAGTTTTATTTCACCTAATAAAAAATGACACAAAATAAATAATTTTTATAAAATAAAATAAAGAAAATTGTTAATTTTAAAGGTATAAGTGAGCCAAAAACATAAATGAACGGATATTTTTAACAACATAGATGAATGAAGAGTATTTTTAGATCTTTTGTTATAGTTCAGGAATATCATTGACCATTTTCTGTTTATAATATGTTAAATTAATTGTTTTATACAATAATAATAAAATAATGAAAATAAGGTAAAAATATAATGTTTGGTTGAAGATGTTTAAGCATTGCATAAAGTAGTCAAAACATGTCCATAATTTTCACCAAAGCTGCTAATTTTTTTCCCAAATTGTTCCCACCAAACGACACCCAAGGGTTTAAGCTTGTAGTACAAGGGCTTAACGGCTGATAAAATTAACATTTCTGGAGAAAATTAACATTCAAAGGTATATCAATGGCGTCTTCACTATCGAGAAAGCTCTTACGCACGATGCTGACGAACCCTAGCTCCATAAAAGCTTCGCAGCTGTCTTCAGTGTCTTTTTGCACTAAAATCTCTTCAGCCACAGACGATTTCTCCTCTCCGGATTCGGACCACACTGAGTTAGGGCACGCTTCGGACTCCGAACCAGAATCAACTGGTTTTTCATCACCTTCAGGTTCTGAGATGAAGCAAGAACGCAAATACATTGAACGTCCCCTCGAGAATGGCTTGGATGTTGGTATTTACAAGGTGAATTTTGATAAATAGAGATAGATATGC
The DNA here is from genome assembly GCA_018342035.1 of Solanum appendiculatum. Lineage (NCBI taxonomy): Eukaryota > Viridiplantae > Streptophyta > Magnoliopsida > Solanales > Solanaceae > Solanum > Solanum appendiculatum. The sequence goes on along the minus strand of JAGDQO010000399.1, from coordinate 848,942 downwards.
AAATTTGTGTATTCATTTGTTGGAATTAACAGATTGAGAAATTGATTTTGTATGTTAGGTATTCATTTGAACGTCATACTGACTGTTTGCATATATGAAATAATGTGTTTTTGTTTGTTCTTGATCAAAAAAATGAAATAGTGTGTTTTTGTTTGTTGATTATGTGAATAGTGGGTTAAGGCATATACATATTGGAGTTTATATGCATGTTTAGTCCTGAAAGTTTACTTGACACTTGTTTGGATGTAGGTATTTACGCAGTAAATTATAACAAATGGAGACAAGTTTACACTTCGTGTGCATCTGTTTGTTGTAAGTAATATATGAAGAGATTGCTTTCAATAACACGGGTTATTCAGACAAGATTCTATCCATTTACATGAATGAACTTGTGTGTCTCCATGGACTAGATGGATAGCTTAGTCGAAAGGACCCTACACATCCAATGATGAGATTGGGGGTTTCAGTCTTTGAGATACCAAGGAGTGTATTGGGAAAAGACTGCTGGCCATTGGGATATGTGTTTTTTTTTCTTTTTCGGGCATAGGGGGTGGTATTTACCAATATGTGGCTCTGTATGTAATTATATATGAATGAGCCAATAGTTGGTATGCATGCACATAATGGGGTTTAAGTGCATGTAATTGTTCTGTGTCCGCTCATGAATTGATTAGGAGTAGGTATTTACTAGGTCAATTTTGATGAATGAAGCTAGATTGTGAACCTTGTGCATCTATTATTTGGAATTTGGAGAAAGCATATGATAGATTACCAAGAAAGGTCCTTTGTGTGGGTATTGGAGAAGAGAAACATTTATATTGAATTTATAAGTGTCATAAAGGACATGTATGAAGGAGTCATCACTGGCCTTAGAACAGTAGTAGGAGATATAAAGGAGTTCCCCATTATCGTGGACTTACTCCAGGGATTGATATTGAGTTGTACTTGTTTACCCTGTTTATGGATGAACGAACCGACACAATACAACTTGATTTCACCCAATGTATGTTATTTGATGACCAAATCATTCTAATTAACGAAATCAATGAGGGAGTTAACGAAAAGCTTAAACTATGGAGAAAATTAGGGTGTGAGGATATGTTGGAGTAAGACTGGATATATTCACGACAAGTTAAGTCAGGATAAGAAGTTAAGAACAGTGAAGTTGAGGTGAGATAAGGCAGGATTTTGGTGTCTCAATGCAAATAAATCGGATATCTAGACTCATTATATATTACGAAAATGGAATGATAGATGAAGACAAATATGACACATAAAATCAAAATCAGATTATTGAAATGGAGAAGTATTGCTAGAGTGTTGTTAGAATGTTGTGATAAAATGATACCTACCAAAGTAAAAAGTAATTTCTGTAGATCGGTTATGAGACCAACAATATTATATGGGAGTGACTGTTGGGCATTAAAGTCCTCCACGTCTACAATATGAGTCTCGCAAAGATGCAAATACCAGTGTTGTGAAAGGCGATCGCCTTGTCTCCAATGGCGAGAGGCGAGGCGACCCTTCATCGCCTTTTAGCTTTGTGGCGAGGCGATCTTCAAAAGGCGACGCCATGATGACAAAAGGCGAGAGGCGAGAAAGGCATCGCCTTTTATATTTTCTTAAAAAAAGGGTGACCAATTTAGGGTTTTAAAAGTTAAAAGGTAATTTTAGGGTTTTCGACTAGACTCCTCCGGCGACCGGCCAGACTTTTCCAGCGACTCCAAAGTCCAACCAATACATATTTCTATTTTCTTTTTCCTTTGTTTCTTTCTCCTTCTTCTTCTTCAGACTTCCTAGTCACTTCTACCTTTGTTTTGACTTTTGTTCTTTTTTTTTTCTCATTCAAGTTCTAGACTTTTAGTATGTACTATCTATTTTCAGTTTTTGAATTGAAATATTTGCTAATATGTTATTGCTATTGAGATTTTGATTATTTACACATGTAATTAAATATTTTAATTTTTTGGTATTAATTGGTGCTGCACTTCAAAAAGTTGAGCGCCTTGCCGCTCGCGCGAGGCAAACCCTTGTTGCCTTTTATCACCTTTCGCCGTCCAAAACACTGGCAAATACTAAGATGTAAATATGCTCATACAAGATTGGACAAGATTAAAAATGATAACATTTGACAGAAGGCGCAAGTAGCACACATTGAGGATAAAATAAGAAAAGGTCGATTGAGATGGTTTGGTCATGTCCTGCGTTGACCTCCAGATGCAGCAGTTCGTAGGCGTGAATCCATGGTGAGTGAATGTGTTAAAAGGCCGAGGCAGAATTAAAATCACATGGAAGGAGTTATCTCGTAATACTGCGATTTCTTAGTATCATGTGAACTTAGCAAAAGATAGGTACAATGAAAAATAAGGAATTATATAGGTGATATGCCCCAGGGCGTTGGTCTAGTGGTAAAATGTAATGCGTGATCTGTGGGTTAGGCCCACGTCAGGGTTTCAAATTTTGCTGCAGTCAAAAGCCTGGCATTTAAGTTGAGGGGTAGAGGGTTGGGTCTATTAATTAGTGAGTTTTGAACCGTGCGCCACTGGCCCTCAGGGATGTCTCAATTATTAAACAAATAAAAAAGGATCTATATAGGTGTTATATGTTTTAGTCATGTCAGTACGTTTACTTTAGGTCCTATGCTTTCTATGAGTCTATTAGCCCTTTCAGAGATGTTTATTTTAGTAAAAGAAAATGTAGTAAACTCATATCACTCTTTATTTGTTATTTTTTTGGTTCTTTTATTTTTATTATGCATAATGTCGGTCTAATATGAATTTAAATGGAGAATCATGGTTGTGAGGATTCATATAGCTAATCCCAACTTATTTGAGGTTGAGGGGTAGCGATAGTTGTTGTTAGCATTTAATAGATGAAGACACTGTTTTGCATGTTACAGTTCACACAGATATGATCCTGACAGTTCATAGTAGTTTTGTGTGTATGTATTTTATAATATGTAAATGGACCAATAGAGTTCATGCATATATATAATGATGTTTATATGCTTGTAAATCTTTTGATGATTGAATGGTGGATTTGTTGTTGGTTTTTTGCTTTTGGCATTTTAGTGGAATTATTTAGTATTGAAACAAAATGGATCTGAATAGAGTGGAATGGATATAGAAGATTCATCTAGCTTACCCCTAGCTGAAATTGGGATTAGGGAATGGTTGATTGATTGATTGATTGAGTTGTGTTTGTATTAGCAGTGTGAAAATTATGAAGTTACCTTTATCAAAAAAAAGAAAGAAAAGCAGTGTGAAAATTATGGTCTTTCCAGTATTTAAAGAGAAATTGGTATAGCTGCAATACCTACTTCCTATCCCACTAAACGAAGAAATATAAGAAGAGGCAACAATCATAGTCATAATTATATTAACTCTGCAAATATAAGTTGGTTTGATGTTTTTCTGTGGAATCGGGACAGGCAATCATGGTTGGTCAAGTTGGCCAGATACCAATACAAAAGAGGTTGAAAAGTGGGATGACAGTGACTCTGCTATCCCTTGGAACAGGTGGAATTCGGAACAACAGGAGGCCGTTTGATAATGAAGAGCCAGGAGAATATGCCAATAGGTGTGCAGTTCAGTGGCACAGAGTCTCGGTCTATCCAGAGAGGCTGGGGGAAATGGCCGTGAAGAGTATTGTTCCAGGGTATGCTTCTGGTTCCTCCATCTCTTTACTGTTTAAGTTAAATTTGGGCTTATGCCATTCATTTATGCCTGTGATTTCCTGTGTTAGCTATTTATCATTGTTTGCTTAAAATTCAACCTGATGAGGGTTGTGTTAATCTAGCCACTTTTAATTTTATTTGTTGTGATGTCAATATAATAGCCTGCTTGAAGGTTAAGCCTTGAATGAGTGTCAGTTAAAAAATTGGCTTATTCGCTGTTCTTCGTTTTTCCCTAAATCATAAGAATTCCAAAAGAAAATTTCAGTACATCCCTAAAGAATAGGTCAGTGTTATACAACACAATCTTTTTTAAAAATAAATAACTAATTGCTAATTTTTCAGCTAAATTTGAGGGCCATTTTCCTCCCAGGAAGGAAAAAGCAATTGAATTTGGCTATTTGGTGAAAATTTGTTGTGCATTTTTTGCTGAACGCTTACTTTCTGTTGATCTGGATATTCATACTTCTGCTTCCCATCTCCTTTCAAATGATCTAAGTTCTAACCGTCTGATAATTATTTGATGCACTGCACATTGTAGTTCAATCTTGTATGTGGAGGGTAACCTTGAAACAAAAATCTTCACTGATCCTATCACTGGTCTCGTCCGGCGCATACGAGAGATTGCTATACGAAAAAATGGTAATTTACTACTTTTTTTTTCCTACTTCTTCAGTGAAGTTTAGTTGTTTTTTCACTTTTGTACATATGGTTTCAATTTTTAAATCTATTTCTGCATCATGCTTATTTTCTATTTCTTCACTACAGTTAGTTTCTCTTGCATTTTCCTGCATGTAGTTTTAAACTAAGTTGTGCAGACTCTTCACTTTCGATGGTGCACCTGTGTTGGATTCTCCAAAGATAAACTACTTTCAGAGAATCCAACACACCCGTTGACATTTTTGAAGAGTACAAGCAACATAGGTTTTAAATTCTGTTTACTATTTCAGCCCTATTCATAGCTTTTATTTTGTTTTCTCTAGTATGCAATCATTTTGCCATCAGAAATGAGTCTTATGCTTTCTTTGTCTATATGTGTTTAACTGTGACTAGAAATTGTATATTCTCTTTGGACATACTAGGTTGGAAATATACATATATTCTAGATTCTAGTGTCTAGGTTACCGTGCTTGTGTGGCCCTCTGTGAAACTGCTTATTTTGAAGGCTGGGTTGGTTGCTGCAGTAACCTTTAGTTGATATCTTTTTTCCATCTTCTATCATAGCGCGTCTTTTAGTTGAACTTTGAAGATGTCGTGTAGAACTCAATTTTATGAGCTTCAGTTGAAAAGTATCTAGGTGCTATACCTGAATGACAAGCCAATTTTGAAGAGCTTCAAAACAAACCATAGATGCATCTTGCACTGGATTCTGAAACGACCTAGAATTCATTGATATGTTACTAAAAATTAAGCTGTGTCTTGATAAACAAGGAATTGTTTCTGAAATCTCATGGTACCGCTAATGGAGGCACCATCTCTATGATCAGAGCATGTGATATTCTGGCTCATTTGTACTTGTAATCTTGTGGCCTATTAATACCTGTAGTGATGCATGATGAGCTATTACTCTTAGGTCCAGGAAGATAGCAAAGTTTTATAGAACTTGTTCATTGTCCATCAAGAACCTTTATGAATCCTAATTTCGGGGGCATTGCAGGTCGTCTGGTTTTCCTTGGGAAAGGAGGGACTGAAGGCCAACAGCAATCACAAACAGAACTGAAAGGGGTTGGTTATTACTAAGACAGCAATGAATCTTAATGTCAAAGTATTGTTCTTGAGTAGTCTTTATCATTTACCTCATATTAATCCTAGGAGGAGCAGTTGTATTCTGATAATTTGTCACCTGTCCTGCTGGTTAAGTTTTATTAATATAAGCTTTGAACTGTTACACAGCCCGTTGTCTCTTCCAGTGCTTCTTTGTTCTGTTCGAGCATCGGGCGGAGTGTGGTTTTGCTTTTTTGGAGGGTGTCTTACAAGAGAGAGCTACTGATGTATAGCACAGACCAGTTGGTAGACTCTTGATCAATCCCTATATCATTTATTTGAGGAAATAATTAAAGTAATATTTCATGTTCAAAATAATTTTTATTTTTGAATTAGTTAATATTATTTATATCAAATGTCATCAAGACATCTTTGATATATTACAACTAAATCTTTAACTTTTTATATAAAAGAAATATTCGAAAGAATTCATTATATTTCTTTAGACAATGCATACATTTTGGGGGAAAATTACATTAATACATAATTTAAGATATCATAATCTTTAAAATTTCCTACCATTTAAAAGAGTTATAAAAATTCCCTCTCGATACATCCATTACATCCATCCCCTCTCGGATGCATCCCTCTCATTAAGTAATGTATCATTTGCAATATATTAAACAACCAAGGAATGTATGTGAGAGCAATGGATGCATCCCTTCCATTAAGTAATGTATCATTTGTAATATATCGGACAACCAAGGAATGTATGTATACCAAGGAATGTATATGAGAGCAATGGATGCTTCCCTCCCATTAAGTAATGTATTATTTGCAATATATCTGACAACCAAGGAATGTATGTATATGTAGGGGTGTGCAAAAACTGAACCGATCGATAAATCGAACCGAAAAAGTGTTATTGGTTTATTATTATTGGGTTATTGGTTATTTAATGGTTTTATAAAAAAAAATTATTGTGTTATCAGTTTGATATTGATTTTTCAATATAGTAATTTACTATTTTAATTTTTATTCATACATACATATCAAACAAAAAATATTGTGGAGAGTGGATGATAAACTGCCGATTTACTCTTTATGGAGATGTGACATCCAGATCAAAGTTGGGTCACAACGGGACTTCTTGGTTTTAATTAGTTTTAGTTTATAATTGACTAATAATAGGTTTTGCACGATTGTAAATGTCTGCAATTTGATTAACATCAGAAATTCATATTGTGTTTTGGCTTTTATAGTTGCAACATTCTGATTTGCTTGTTTCGATGTATGCTTGTATTACATCAAATTGTTGAAAAAGTCATATATTTGTTTTGAAAGCATTTTCTTATTGGTTAAATCGAAAACCGAACTGTTAACGACCAAAAATCGATAAATCGAAAACCGATAACAAGTATCTTATTGGTTCAGTTATCGGTTTAGCATATTTAAAAATCGAAAACCGATTAAACCAAACCAATAATACTTAAAACCGAACCGATACACTCCCCTATGTATATGAGAGCACTGATTAATTCGAGATTTTTGTAATTAGGAAAACTTTCGGGATAGAATGTAATTAAACCCCCAAATGTTTGAAATTTCTATACTTTATACTTTTTTTTTGGACGATGTTGTATATAAGTTGATTAATTTTTTATATTATTATATATTTTTTTAAATGACAAAAATCAAATATCCAAAAAACATGACAAAAATCAAAGTGATGAAAAATTGACTTATTGATTTAATTTTCTTTTAATAAGAAATTTGATTCAAATAAAATCACAAACAGACCTATAAAAATATTAAATTTCGACTTCTAACAAATGAAAAATACTTAGTAAGAAAATAGTAAAATTTAGCGCAATTAGTTGACTATCTAAATGAGAGTTCGATTCCCCACTCTGTAATCTCCTCCCTTAGCAAAGTACACAAGTATTATCTGCCACAAAATACTTGTGCCTCTCATAGAATAAATTTTTTCCAGTATGTGTTATTTCAATAATTACACAATACTCCATATGGAGACAAGTACAAATTAAAGGAGAGTCCACATAACTAGCACTGGCAGGAGCTCTTTGTACATAATACAAAAGCAAAACTACTTATAAAAAGAGTCAAATGTGCTTTTGCCTACAGAACACAAGGAAGTCCTAAAATTAGTTATTCAAGCTTTGGTCCACTTCTGAATCAGGCTGTTTTGAGGGAACTGTAACACCGCCATTCATCCTTGCACGAGCCTCAGCAAACATCCTCTGTTGCTCAGCTAGTGCTTCTTCTTCAGTCATCTCAGCACCATTGCTGCACTTCCCTGCTCTTACCGTGTCCTGTGGGTGAAATACACCAGAAGGCAACGCATTAATCACTCTTTGCTTTTTTGAAAAGCTACATGCATGGATTCACGGAGTGATGGTAAGAATGAGAAACTGATTTGGAAAATTAAGAAAAAAAGAAAGAAAAAAAAAGATAACACTGAGATAATTACTCCATGGAATAAAAAGAGACGGCGGTTTAATAGATGGATAAGTCTAGTTATTTTTCGTCAATGAATAAGTCTAGCTTTTCAACAGGAAGTCATTGAAGCAACCTACATAACAGGTTAAACTAATGAGAGAAGACACAAAATGAGCAGTTACCACAGTCTCTACTCTGTGTTGTTCGTATGCAGCATAAACTTCTTCAATATATTCCCCAAAGCCAAGAACCTGAGAAATCATCAATTAATATAAGTTGTGAATGTCAATTGCAAATAATTATCAGCATGTTATGAGTAGCAAGTCAGTTCATTCACTGTCAATCTAAAGACATTAAAAGCTTTCACATGCTTACATAGTCAAAGAATACCTAAAAGGATATTAATTGATTAAAAGTTCTTGGTGTCAAAGAAAATAACAGTGAAAATACTATGCAACTTAAAACTGTTCCAGTTGATCACCATGGTTAATATTCATTCCTTGATGATAATATATGTACCCCAATATCACACGCCTCGAAGGAAAACCAGATTTTGTGTCCTCCCCACTTTAATGTCACCTCAAAGGTAAATACTAGGTTTTAAATGCCTTGTATCTCCTCAAAGTAAACTCATACATAGCACACTATAAAAGTAATAGGCTGCAGAAAACTGTAAGACATCACCAACATGAAAAAGATACATTAAAAAAGAATTGTAACATCAAGTTTAGTACCTCCAAAGCCTTTAGTACATGTTCTGGTGCAATTGTCCGTCTCTCTTCTCTATTACAAACTTCATTTGATTCTGATGAGATGAGATTAATGAACTCTGCAGAAGAACAGAACATACCAAAAATTATTGCAAATTAAAAAGAGCACCATAGTACAAAGATGATTCATACACTAATTGAATCAATTTTTTTGTTATCTAATCATGGTTTCTGAATAGATAACACTCAATTTATCTAGAGGGAAGAACAGGAAGGAAAAGAGATTTTAATCCTATCAAGCAGCAAAGACATGTTACCAGTCAAAACATTAATGAAAATGATAGCCCAGTGACAACAAGTTGTTACATCATGTTTCTATTTATCTCAATCCCATAATAGACCTTGACTAAACAAAAAGAACAGCGAAAATTGACAGGTTAGTATAACTGAGTGGTTTCAATTTTATGTAGTAACTTTCCCTCTGGCGATTACTAGTTCTCTTAGAAAAAGCTCCAAATGTGTTAAATTAGCTTCTTTTGATATATTAACCAACATAATGTCGTCAACATGTTTTGTGCTCATTAGTCATTACCATGCACTTGCACCACACTTTCCTTACTATGTTCACCATAAAATATCTGACTAGACGACAACTTTTAAACCCGCTTTCCCTTTCAATCCATAATCCTTCAACAGAAATATTGATCTAGTCATGTAACTTATCCCCCTTAAAACTATACAGAAAATAATAGTAACACCACAACACTTACGAAATGAACCCAGAAATCAAATCATACGTATCAAAATCAACTCACCTACACAACATTCAATCAAAAGATCCTGAGTATCTCGAGCAACACGGACATCTGGGGGCAACATTTCTTTAATAATTTTTGTCATAGTTGCTGAAAAGAGATAACAGCAGTATCAGTCAGCCAAAGAATATATCAATTAAAGAAGTAAAGCATCAGCCAAGCTCATACATCCAACTTTATAACAAATTCTGCCAAAAACTAAATGAGCTTCAAAGAAATCCCAAGCGCTGGAGACACATTATACAATGTCTTCACAACCATTCAGCTAAAAAGGATGTTCAACAATCTTTGAGGAAACAAAGCTAAACCCTCTACTCTAGCTTTACCACTCATCCACATCAGGAGTAGGACTGATCACCCTATTTTCTAATATCCCAAGAGAGCAAATATTATCCTCAGGCGAATATAGGAAGGTCCAGCTTTTATACAATTCTTCTATTTTCCGTCAAATAGAACTCAATAAATTTCATGCAAACAAATCTGAGCAAAAGTATGGACATCAATATATGCTGTTTCAAATTTCTTACACTTACTTGCCACCAGCAGTTCACACAGAGGCCATACATATTAACTACTTCAGTCAATGCAAGTCAATATCCTCTTCACAATGAATTAAATGCATCTCTCAGATTTCACAAAAATAAAAAAATCTTTCATGCCTCATAAAAGTCACAGAGGTATGCAACAATATTGACATTTAGTCACCCTGAAACAGTCCACACAGGCACTTAAATCATCAACCTCAGCTGACATCATGTTCATCTACTCAAAGCTCTTCAATTACAAACTATGCTAAATCCCAAACTAGTTTTGGCACAGCTATATGAACCCTCAATATATATTCCACTCCATTTGAAGATATTTCATTCCAATACTCAATTATTGACCTTTGTTCAAATCATGGTTACAAGGTATGAAACAGAAATTTTAGGAAATTCATCAGCAAAATCCATGAAAGCAGAACCACGACTGAATGATGAAAACACAGGGCGTATAAATCAATTATGAAACACAATAATGCAAAGGCAAAATATATCACAGAATAGGGAGGAGGAAAAATAACCTTTGGGAAGTGAAGCATCTTCCTTCGTTCTACCGACAATGTCCATAGGTTCCATACTAACCCTACAAAACCAAAACACAAAACCTCGAATTCAATATCCAAGTCATAAATAAAGTGGCTGACACTGACCACTAAATGTCCCCAGACTAGCACGCTCACAGGGCGAGGGGGCTTCTGTAGTATGCAATATTCCCCTTGCATTTCAGCAAGGAGACTGTTTCCACACCTTGACCTACGGCCCATCCAACAAAAAAAAGGCCCGACACAATTCACTAAATTCTCCATGACTAATGCAGCGTATGGGACAGTGAACATATATAGTAGGCAACATCCCCTCCACACTTCTACAAGGAGACTATTCCCATACCTCAAACCACTGACCATCCAAGTCATAAGTAAAATGGCTGACACTCTGCAGTAAATTTCCCCACCCCCAAACTAATCCGGGATAGAGGAGGTTGACTGTGGATATATATAGTAGGAAACATTTCCCTTGCATTTATCCAAAGAGAATATTTTCAGACCGCAGAACCTACAAACATTTAAGTGAAAAAAAAACAGTTGACCACCTGCACTAAATTCTCCCGGACTAGTGTGGAATAGGAGAAAGTTGAAATACCTAGCCTAGTACACACCATTCTCCTTCCATTCCAGCTAAGAGCCTATATTAATACCTTAAATTCATGACCATCCAAGTCATAAATAAGTAGACAACATTCCTAGGAGCTTGCATCCTTTTTACTTCCTTGGTGACTCGAACTCACAACCTTCGGATTGGAAGTAAGGAGTGTTTACCATCCCAGCAACTCACAACTCACAACATTCGACTTGTGTTTCTGCAAAGCGACTACTTTCACCTACAGCACCTAAACTACAGTAAGCAGTTCTACCACATCATTATACAAGTTAAAAAAATGCTTCAGATGAACATACAAATACGCAAACAATTACACATCGATCGAAAAGTAAAGATATAAAGAGAGCTAGCGATTGAACTATTCTCACCTTACAAATTACCAAATCGTCAGATCCGAAAGAGTATGACTATCTCAGCCGATCAGAAGATGCAGAATCGAGGTAGACGGAGGTGATCGGAATCGCAAACGGTGGTTCATGGTGGAATATAGAGGAGTTTCCCAGATGACTAGGGCAAATTTTCTCAATTCAACGGCGGATACCAATGAGGGAAGTGCGGTTCAGAACGACGCGGGGCCCACAATGCCTGTATGTTGATTAGGTCGTGGCTTACACGTAAGAGTTGAGCGCGTGAGAGAATCGGCTGATAAATATGATTCATTTCCTTATATAGTTTTCCTTTTGAAAAAAAAAAAAAAAAAAAAACAGAAAAAGCTTTTAATTTGGGAATGAAACTCTTTGCTATACACAAACTTGATCAAAATCATCACATCCACTCTGTAACATCAAATTTTATTAATATTTGTTACCAAAAATATATGCATATTTTTCCTTTTTCAAATGATTAAATTTTAGCTTTTTTTTTAATTTTATTTTTAATTACAAACTCACTTGATATAAAAGTTAATTTTCTGATAGTTGATTGAATTCTTTGACTTCCTTACCTCGAATAAAAAATGTGTGAAAATCATTTAAGCCCTTAAAATCAAACTACCTTCTCAACTTTAAGAAATAATCATTTTCCCTATTTTTTCTAAGTGACTTTTTTGAAGAGAAAATTTCAGAAATAACAAACATAATAGACATGATAAGACTCTATAACTATAGTTTCGATAATTGCGCTCTATAGCTATAGTTCTGTTTGCTATGGAGGATGCGTTTTGTATATTTATGTCCATTCGTATATTTCGCTTGCGAATATACAAATAGGGTGAATATATACAAATTTTGTATTTATACATTTAGAATTTTCAGAACTCTGTTTGTATATTTCGCTTGCCAATATACAAACATGGTAATTTATTATAATTTTTTCATAAATCGTATACAAATAGCTAGGGTAAGCATATACAAAATTCTGGATTTATAAAATCAAGAATCGAATTATACAAATGTTGGATTTATACAAATCAGGCGAATAGCAAGAATTAAGAAAACTGTAGCGGCAAATTACAATTTTCTTAAATTGTAGTTATAGTACCTAAAATAGGCTAAATATTTGCTATTCTGCATAATTTTTCCTTTTTTTTAATGTCTATTCTACCTTTATCTTATCAACATTTATCTTCTTCTTTTTATACTTCTTTGAAAATCATAATAATTTATTTTTTAATTTATATAACAAATTTTTTATTAGAACAATATTAATTTCATCCAAAAACGAAAAGAGAAAATGAACAAAATAAAAAATAATGATATTAATTTTGACTGAATCTATAATGTGATAATCTTATAAATAAGTTTTGATGCAAGAAATAAAAATAAAACAATAAAAAAATAAAAATATATTTCATAACAATTTCTTAAAAGATTATCTTTTTATATTGTAAATAAATTTAAAATTATAATTTTAAAAAAATCATTAATGACAATAAAAATTCATTTCTCTACACAGATAATAGAGAATAAGAGATAGACATAATTACATGAACGTGCCCTTTAACTCGGCTCCAGCTGTCATCTACGCCCTTCAACTCTAAGTTTGCACAAATAAACACTTAAACTTATATAAAGTCAAACAAGTAGACACACACGTTTCACATGATAATCCGTGTGAGATACACTAAAATTGATTTACATTATGCTATGTAGAACACATATTAGGTTATGTGTAGGACGCGTGTGTTTACTTGTTCAACTTTATACAAGTTTAAAGACCTAATTGCGCACACCCATGAGTTGGAGAGCATAGATGCCAACTGAGGTCAAGTTAAAGAGCACATTAATATATTATGTCTAAGAGATAAGTGAAACTTAAATATATATGCACATGATACATTCATACATACGTACTTATGGGTCGTTCGGTAGTTGGATAAGATCTAAGATATCCATTATTATTTTCCATATAACTTATACGATGTTTGGTACGTAGATACAAAATAAGTTATTCATGTATAAAATTAATACGATGTATGGTTGACAATTTAGAAACATAACTAATACATATATAAGTTATTAGGGAATCTATGTCTTATTTAATGCAGAATAAAAGGTGAAATAATTAATACATGAATAACTAATCCCACATAACTTATATATATATATATATATACACACACTCATAACTAATCCCTACACTACTAATACTTTGTCAGGCCCCGAGCTTACCTCTTAGACGCAACATGGTGCTTAGAATTACAAACGACATCAAGCTAACCTCATGGCATGACATGACACTAAGAATAACATAAATAGACTAAATAAACTGAAAAGCAAAATCAAATCTGAAATAGTCTAACATATATAAGAGATAATCTGATACACAACATATACGCAGAAATCTACTCTCCGTCTGAAAGCCTCTACTCATAATGAGTTGCTATGACAAGTCCCTAGCTAACTCTAAATTGTCTACAACTATAAAGAAAGTACCGAAGAAAGTCATAATAGGATGTCCCTGAAACATGAGGACTCACCAAAAGTGGTACTATGCTTATCATAGTTTGAACTAACCGCGACATGAAGAATGTGCGTCAAGACCGATATTATCAAACAATATAGGTAAAAAAGTATTCGATTAGTACTTGGAATGTACTGAGTATTAGAAAATGCGTAAAACATGATATCTAAACATGATAAGCCTATAAAACATGTTGATGCAATGACCAATAGATATAACATGAAAAGTGATGATATGATATGAAATACATAGTATAAGGTCATGCAATAACTGAAAATCATATTTTTCACGATCCAAAGTATACCCTAGATGTGACATGGAGAATAAAACCCCGAGAGATCCTAAACAAACCACTTGACATAAGCATGACGTAAGAGAAATACAATAAGAGAGATTATAAGCAATATAAGTCTCAAATCATAAAATGACATAAAAGATACCTACAATGTACATAAGAGAATACGTGAAATACTACTAACTCTGACATAAGTTTTCTATCCATAGATGTGACTAGGACAAACCCTTAAGTCATGAACAAAATCTAAAAACTAAAAGACATCAAAGCAATAAAGCTGTCCATGACCTTGCTCTTAAATCATGAGTACTCACCAACCAATTTTGTAGTGAAATGTCACGACTCAAAGTATACCCTAGGCGTGACATGACGTATAGGACCCCGAGAGGCCCCACAGAAGCCACTTAGCATATATTATACAAGATAATAGAATTTAAAGAGTTCAAAAGAAAACATTTCATACAAACAAGTTTGACAAAAGTGGAAGTCTAACATAAGTCTCAAAGCCATCTAATATATCATAAGGAGAGTGATTGGGACGTAACCCATATATCACATACAAAGTTTGAAGCGAAAAGACATAAAGCTATAAAGTCTCTCGGTCCTCGAAACATGAGGACTCACCAATCACTTGAAGCACCAAAATAGATGTCTAGCCACGAGTATGGGAGGTAGGAGCGTCAGACCCTACATTAGTGAAACAATGTAGGCACAAAATATGCATTAGTACATGGAATGTACTAAGTATGAGGCAATATGCATAAACATAAACATGATAGTAAAAATGACTTACATCGAATAGGCATGATCATAATGAAACATTTAAAAGCTTTATAGGAAAGAAATGACATGAAGTTCATAAGACATAGTCAAATACATTAATATAAAGGACATAAGAAAAGCTTTGAAGAAAACATAATCATTTTGTGGGATATTAACTTTAACCGACAATAAGACCATGAGAGCCAGTATTTTTACGGTGAAAGACGACAAAATGAGACAAGGGCCAACCTCTCCACGAGGCAAGGCGAGCGGCGAGGCGCTCACCTTTTTGAATTGAGGCGCCAATTAATATAGAAAATTTAAAATTTTAATTGCATATATAAATATCCAAAATCTTAATAGCAATAACATATATTAGCAAATATTTCAATTCAAAAACTAATAGTAGATACTAAAAGTCTAGAACTTGAATGACTGAATAATTCATAAGACAATTGACAAGCAATACTAGAACTCTAAAAGTCTACTCTTCTACAAGATTATCTAAATCTTGAAGATCAACATCCTCTTCATCATGATTATATTGTTCCCCATCTTCTTCCTCTTCGGATTCTTCATCAATTAGTGTCTGAGTCCTACTTGAACTTGTAGATGTAGTTTGTACTCCTTTTACCTTGTCAAGTGCTCTTGATCTTGAAGAAATTCCCCTAAGATGATAGATACTCTCGTCAGCTCCAATTGCCGTAGCAACACTACCCCAAGTAAGATCAGCTTCCTCATATACTAGTTCATCTTCTTGATCTTCAGAGCATTCAACTAACCATTCATTTGACTCATCAATATTATCCAAGAGAATTGGATCAATGGTATCACGAGCATCATAATGACGTTTCAATGTTCTATTGTACTTAATGTGCACTAGATCATTGAGACGCGATAGTGCAAGCCTATTTCTCTTTTTGGAATGAATCTGCGCATAAGTTATAGATATTAATTAATAGATACTAATAATAATATAATATGGAAATTAAGATATAAAATATTCTTCTTAAGTGTTCAAACACACTCCAATTTCGCTCACATCCGGATGAGCTACAAGTTAGGCTTAATACTTTCATGGCAAACTTTTGCAAGTTTGGAGTTTGACTACAAAATAGTGACCACCATTCAACTATAAAAAAATCAATTTAAAGGTTAATGAGTATAAATAAGTCAAATAATTTAAGTAAAGCTATAGTATAAAGTATAAACTATAAAGAGCTAAATCAACTCACTTACCCGGTGACCTTGTGTCTTTGGCTCTTTGAGACTGACCACAACCAAATAGTCCATCCGCCATTTTGTACTTAGGAAGCTCAGCGACTAGTAAATCTTGTATTGCTGTATCAGGGTTCATCTTCTCAACACATGCATGATAATCCGTCCACAGACTAGCTAGTATAGTGCCATCGTTATGAGCTTTATAAACAATCCTGGGTTCAAAATATGGCCTGCAGCATGCAAAGGCCAATGGAGTTGGTCTGACCACCTTGAATCAATAATTTCAAACACTTTCTCATATTGCTTCTTTACTCCGCCAAAACCTTGCTCAATAGTTTCTTTGGCTCTATCCACTGTTTCATAAATATAGCCCATTGGTGTTTTTTTCTCCCCATCCACCAAACGAAGCACTGTTGTCAAAGGATCACAAATTGTAAGTGCCCGAACAACATCATTCCAAAAGTGGGCAAAAATAAGAAGGTTGACAACTTCTCTCCCCAAGGTTGCCTTTGCAAATTTACTTGAAATCTTTTCGGTTGAGAGGACTAGAATTCTCAAGTTTTTCTTTTGTTTGTACATAGCTATCAAAGTTAAGAAGGCAGTTGCAAATCTTGTCTTGACCGATTTTACCAAATTACTTTGATTGGTGAATTTTCTCATCAAGTTCAACACTAACGGCCTTTGACTAATGTAAGAATGGATTTTGATAGCCTTCTTAAAAACTGCTAAAGTAATATTATAGTAATTACTAGCTAATGAGTATTAAATATTGACTATAAAGAAATTTAGAGGATAGGGGAGTGATATTACCTGAAGCATATGGATTAATCTTGAATATGTCACCAAATATCAAGTTGATGCAATGAGCAACACATGGAGTCCAGTAAATGTGTGGGTACGCACCCATCATCATGCTTCCCGCTTTAACATTCTCACTAGCATTATCGGTGACAATTTGTACAACATTTTATGATATAATTCTTTTAATATTATTTTCAAACAAGTTGTACAATTTGGTAGAATTGGTAGATTCATTGCTAGCATCAACAGAACCAAGAAATACACTACTGATTGGAGAATTCACCAAAATATTGATGATCATTTTACCATTTCGTGCTGTCCATTTTTCCATCATAATGAAACATCCAAACTTTATCCATTGCACTTTATGCTCATCAATAGTTTTTTCCACTTTCTTCAACTCTTTTTTTAGGTGAGTAACTCTAACTTCATGGAATGTAGGAGGCTTTATTCCGGGTCCATGTTAACCTACTACCTCAATGAATTTATCAAATAATTTGTAATTAACACAATTAAAAGGGAGCCCCGCATCGTACATCCATAATGCAAAAGCACTTACCGCACACCCTCTTAGAATTTTCTTGGTTTCATCAATTCCTGCTCCTGCTCCCTTTTCAAAGCCTCCTTTTTGTTGTGATTTTTGTGGAAAATAGAGATTCATAGGACCTTTCGTCACATTCCACACCGTGGATGATGCACTTCCACGAGAAGACATCTTTTGAGTTTTGGAGGGCGGCATCATTTCAGCATATTCATCTATATCATCATCATCAATATTAACAATTCTTCTGGCTGCCTCACTTGAAATTTTGAATTACTGACAATTTTATTGTCACGACCCAAGGTACCCCCTAGACGTGAGATGGCGTACAAGACCCCGGGAGGCCTCATACAATCCACTTAGCATACATACATACAAGATCATGTAGAGATTAAGAGTTCAAAAGACAATATCATATCAAATGTTTTAGGAAAATAGCGGAAGTCTACATCTCATGTCTCAAAGCCAATCTATCATAATAATGAGAAATAAACTTTGGGACGTAACCCAATACAATACCAAAAATGAAAGAACATAAAAGTAAGAACAACTAGGCTATGTCCTCGAATGGATGAGGACTCACCAAGTCTTCAACAATCCTTCTATTAATGCTCTAGCCACGAATAGATGGGGAATCACCAAGCCCTACATTAACAAGTCAATGTAGGCAAGAGTATGCGTTAGTACAATCAAGGACCAAGTATGATAGCAATGCACATAAACGTTTAAAACATGCTAAAACGGGAATTTTCATGACATGCAATGACCAAGCAAAAACATGATAAAGGTTAGAGAACATAGAACATAAACCATGGTCAAGCAAGCTAACATCTTTACTTTACTTGAGGAACATCATATAAACACTTTAGTTCATTGTTGTGGGAAGTAGCCTTAACCGACATGTAAAACCATACGAGCTATAACATGGAATCTGGTGTCTACCCTACACCGAAAGAGGGTTGCCCTACTTGCCAAGGTAAGACCATAACTTTTTAGCTTACGTGGATCCACTAGCTAGTGTCTATCATAGACCATCATCCTATGGTGGCACATAGTTTATGGGACATGGGTAATCACCACTTGTCCACTTGGTGCTAAGCATAATTTCCACGGATTAGACATAGTTCAATTATCATAAGTAGACATGGGTGATCACCTCTTGTCAATGTTAAGGAACATGGGTGATCGCCTCTTGTCCCTTCATTAGAATAGATCCTTAAGAACATGGGTAATGGCCTCTTGTTCGTTTCAAATTCCTAGTGTGATTATTACGTGAGAATCCCTTTCACAACTCGACCATAACATCAACATATCATAAACTTTGATGCTTCAATCTCAAAGCACCCTTAATTCATCATTAGCTTCATAAGAGATATACATGATTTTATAAACTTCATCTTTACTTAGTTCATCATGCACATAACTCACAATTCATAGATCTTACATGGGTTCATAAGAATTCATCTTAAATCATGCAATTCAATGCAAACTCATGCTTAGAAGATCATAAACAACACAATTTGATCATAATTGAAGGAACCCACATAATAGGGGAAAATCATAGTTTTTGATTGAACATGCTTACATTCATAAAACCATCCTTAGGTCATTCATAATCTCATCATGAAAAGTCTTAGCTTAGAAATAATAATTCATGCATGGATTCATAGAGATTTCATATAATTCATCACCTTATAATTCAACCCACCAACAAAAGCATAATTTCGAAATTGGGGGATTTGGCATGGGTTCATGGGGATTCATCAAATTTCATGTAATTCAACTCAATTTATACTTCAAAGTTCATAAGTCAGTCAATTGAAGCAACATTAAAAAGAACCCATAACATGGAAGAAAACCCCTAATTCAATTGAGAACTTCTAAGTTGAAAATTTGAGATTTTAGGGATTCCATGGAGGAAAGGGCTCCATGGATGAACACTATCATACCTTAGGGTCTCAATTCCTTAATCAATTGATGAAGAAAAACTTGATTTCTTGAACCCTAGCTTGCCCTCTTCTTCTTCTATCTTCTAGAGAAATTTATAAAGTGATTGGAAAGGGTAGATTTTAGGATTAAAAGGACTTATATAGTGTTAGGAGAAGTTATAAACCGACTTAGATTAGTAAATAGGCCATTAGGTGAAAAGACCAAACGACCCTTTTTAAAATAACTGTCGAGACCCTACCTACGGTCCGTAGGTAGACCTACGACCCATCCTGTCCTTCCGTAGGTAGATTCAGAGACTGCCAATTTGGATCCTGCAACGATGGGTCCCATCTACGGTTCGTACATTGGACGACGGCCTGTCCTGGCAATCTGTCGTTGGTGTCCTGAAGCTTGACATTTTGACAACTTGGGCTTGCTACCTACGGTTCCCACCTACGGCTTGTAAGTTGACCTACGGTTCGTAGGTGGCCTCCGTCGTTACTGGCACCAACCTAGAAAAAAGTAGAAATTTTCCACCCTTTTGAATCCGGGGTATTACATTATGTCCCCCTTGGGAACATTCGTCCTCGAATGAGAATCAAGACATCTTAAGGAGGGTAAGAAACAAAATCTAACAACCCAACCTAGAATGCAATCACATAATGCACATATCCGAGGAGGAAAACATCAACTCCAAGCCAAAGCATGTTCAACACATCATTTCATGAAGACTTTATACAACTCATACTCAATGCACATAATCATAGATGAATCAATCAAGCTAGCTCATTTTCACAACATTAGACTCTTCATGAACATGCATAATCAAGGAATCATGGAAATAACTAAAACACATGAAACCAAAAGAATGAACCACGAGGAACTAGATACCTCAAGCTAGAGTAGGATTGGAAGGAAAGAGATGAGGATATCGGGACATCATATCGGGCTCGGCCTCCCAAGTAGCACCCTCGACCAATTGATTCCTCCAAAGAACCTTCACGGGAGCAACTTCTTTATTTCTTGACTTTCAGACTTGCCGGTCTAAAATCTCAACCGAAACTTCGTCATAGGAAAGACTATCATTTATGCCAAGATTCTCCAATGGCACTATAGACGTCGGATCACCAACACATTTCTTCAACAATGAGACATGGAACACCGGATGCACCGATGCCAAATCATTAGGCAAATCAAGTTAATAAGCAACCTTACTAACACGTCTCAAAATTTGATATGGGTCTACATAACGGGGACTAAGCTTCCCTTTCTTCCCGAATCTCATTACACCCATTGTGGGTGAAATTTTTTAAGTAAACCCAATCATCAACATCAAATTCTAAATCTCTCCTTCTAACATCTGCATAAGACTTTTGTCGACTTTGAGCCGTTTTCAACCTTTCTCTAATAAGCCGAACTTTCTCCATAGCCTCATGTACCAACTCGGGACCTATCAAAGAAACTTCACCAACTTCAAATCAACCTATAGAAGATCTACACCTCCTTCCATAGAGAGCCTCAAATGGAGCCATGCCAATACTAGAATGGTAGCTATTATTATAAGCAAATTCAATCAAAGGTAAATGATCATCCCAATTACCCTTGAAATCAATTACACAAGCTCTCAAAATATCTTCCAAAGTTTGGATAGTACGTTCTGCTTGCCCATCGGTTTGAGGATGAAAGGCCGTACTAAGCTTAACACGAGTACCAAGATCCTTTTGGAAGGACTTCCAAAATTGAGAGGTAAATTGTGCACCACGATCGGAGATAATGGATAAAGGTACTCCATGCAGCCTAACCATTTTCCTTAAGTACAACTTAGCATAATCCTCTGCCGAATAAGAAACCTTGATGGGAATGAAGTGGGCTGATTTCGTCATTGGATCTGCAATAACCCATATCGAATCATATTGTCGCCGGGTGCGTGGTAAACCAACAATAAAGTCCATATTCAAATCTTCCCACTTCCAAGTAGGTATACGAATATCTTGGGAAAAACCTCTCGGCTTTTGATGCTCAACTTTCACTTGTTGACAATTAGGACATTTAGCCACAAACTCCGCAATATCCTTCTTCATCCCATTCCACCAATAGATCTCCGGCAAATCACGGTACATCTTGGTAGCTCTCAGGTGAATGAAATATCGAGAACTATGGGCTTCTGATAAAATTTGTCCTCTTAAGTCATCTACATCGGGGACACACAAATGACCTTGATATCGAAGTACACCATCTCCCCCTTGGGAGAAAGCCTCAATGGACTTTTTGAGCTCCGCTTCCTTTAACTCAACCAAATTAGGATCAAGATCTTGTTTAGCCTTCAGATCATGCACAAAGGACTATTCGGAACCATTGTGAACCACAACACCACCTTTAGTGGAATCCATCAACCGAACACCCAATTGGGCCAGTCTATGAACATCACGAACCAACTCTTTCTTACCATCCTCAACATGAGCAACACTACCCATAGACAACCGACAAGAGCATCCGCCACCACATTAGCCTTACGGGGGTGATAGAGGACACTCATGTCATAGTCCTTCAACAACTTAAGCCACCTCCTTTGGCGAAGATTTAGATCTTTTTGTTTGAACATATATTGCAAACTCTTATGGTCGGTTAAAATGTCAACATGCACACCGTACAAGTAATGCCTCAAAATATTTAAGGCAAACACAACCGCCACTAATTCTAAGTCACGAGTAGGATAGTTCTTTTCATGTACCTTGAGTTTCCTTGAAGCATAAGCAATACCTTTTCCATTTTGCATAAATCACAAACCCATCGGACTTTTTCGGTAAGGTCAACACCGGAGCCGAAGTAAGTCTATCCTTCAACTCTTGAAAACTCTTCTCACACGCTTCGGACCAAGTGAACTTAGCCTTCTTTTGAGTCAAAGCCGTCAATGGAGAAGCAATTGAAGAAAACCCTTAAGAAACTTCTATAATAATCGGCTAAACCTAAGAAACTATGAATATCCGAAGATGATAGAGGTCTAGGCCAATTCTTAACCGCATCCGTCTTCTTAGGATCTACGTCAATACCATTACCGGAGACAATGTCACCAAGAAAAGCCACGGACCTTAGTCAAAACTCACAGTTACTAAACTTCACAAAGAGTTGTCGGTCCTTGAGAACTTGCAATACAATCCTCAAATGATCGGCATGCTCATCCTCGCTCCTTGAGTAAATCACGATATCATCTATGAACACAATCACAAACATGTCAAGATATTGTCTAAACACTCTATTCATCAAATCCATAAACGCGGCTGGAGCATTTGTCAACCCAAAACGGTATCACTAGAAATTCATAATGGCCATATCTAGTCCGAAAAGCCATTTTCGGAATATCATCTTCTTTCACCCTCAATTGGTGATAACCCAAACGAAGGTCGATCTTAGAGAAGTAACTAGCCTCTTGAAATTGATCAAACAAGTTATCTATCCTTGGAAGAGCATACTTATTCTTAATGGTAGCCTTGTTCAATTGATGGTAGTCAATGCACATACGAAGTGAACCATCTTTCTTCCTTACAAACAAGACCGGAGAACCTCATGGAGAAACACTTGGTCGGATGAAACCCTTATCCAACAAATCATTCAATTGTTCTTTCAATTCCTTAAGTTCTGCCGGAGCCATTTGGTAAGGAGGAATACAGATAGGTTACGTATCCGGGAGAAGGTCGATACTGAAGTCTATTTCCCTTTTGGGAGGAACATTGGGCAAATCGTCGGTAAACACTTCCGAAAACTCATTAGCAACGGGGACCGACTCAAAAGTAGGGGTTTTGGAATTCATATCCCTCACCCTAACAAGATGGTATATGCAACCCTTAGAAATCATCTTTCTAGCTTTAAGACAAGAAACAAATTGACCTCTGTACATAGAATTTCCCCCCTTCCACTCTAGGATAGGCTCATTCGGGAATTGAAACTTGACCATTCGGGTCCTACAATCAATAAAAGCATAACAAGAGTGCATCCAATCCATCTCAAGAATAACATCAAAATCTAACATTTCAAGCTCTACAAGATCAACATGAGTGACTCTATAGGATAAGGAGACGGGACAATTTCTATAGACTCTCTTAGTCACGATAGATTCACCAATCGGAGTAGAGACATGAAAAGGATCTAGCAACACATCCGGAACAACATCAAACCTCATAGCCACATATGGCGTTACAAAAGACAAAGTAGCACCGGGATCAAGCAAAGCATAAACATCAAAGTGAAAGACTTTCAACATACTGGTAACCACATCGGGAGAACTCTCTTGTTCCTGACGAGCTTGAAGTGCATAGAATCGGTTTTGCTTCTGATTTCACTACTGCTCGGTGGATGTTGAGGTTGAGTTCGTCGACAGTTATCCCCTTCATTTTTAGCCACTAAGGGGCAATCCCTTATCTTGTGATCCATCTTGCCACAACCAAAGCATGCATTAGAACCGGCTAGACATTTACCCTCATGCTTTTTCCCACACTTAGCACAAGTAGTCGATGAAGAACCACCACCATTCCCTCCATGAGGCTTAGGGTTGGACACCCTATCCTTGTTGGACTTAGGAGGAGCATTGGAAGAACCTTGACCGGAGAACTTTTATCAAAATCTAGAACGACTATGTCCATCGGACCTAAATTACCATCACCGGTCTTAGCCCTCTTTGCCTCTCTAGACCTTTCCTTAAGCTTTTCCTCTTTTATTTGTTGAGCATGAACCATAAGACGAGAGATATCCATATCATGGATAAGCATAGCAGTACGACATTCCTTGACCACCATTTTGGACACTCCCGAAACAAACTTACTCATTCTTGCCCTAGAATCGGCAACCATAGAAGGAGCATATCGAGACAATTGTGTGAACTTCAAAGCATACTCTTTCACACTCATGTTTCCTTGATGAAGATTGATGAACTCAAGTACCCTTGCCTCCCTCATCTCAAGGGGAAAGAACCTATCAAGAAAAGCAACCTTGAATTCTCCCAATCAAGAGGACCCGATCATCCGCCCTCTCACTATTCCATTGGTTGAACCAAACTTGAGCAACACCCTTAAGTTGATAAGTGGCCAACTCTGCCTTTTCCTCCGGTCTCACACCCATGATCATTAGCATCTTGTACACTTCATCGATGAACTCTTGAGGATCTTCCTCCACCTAACAGCCATGAAATTCCGAAGGGTTCATTCTAATGAAATCCCTCACCCTTGATGCTGCCGTACCCACATTTGGGTTCATGGAAGCCACAAACTCTCTATTGTCTTGAGCCGTCATGGCTTGAGCCAAATCTTGAAAAGCAGCCCTAAACTCTGCATTAGTCACTTGCTCGGCCAAAGGGTCGGCCAAAACTTGAGGAGCTTGATGAGGAGCTTCTTGTTCCACATTCTCTCCGGTATTCCTTCTAGCATAAGCTCTTCGAGTCGCCATATCCTGAAATGCATAGGATAGGGATTAGGAGAGAGACATATAGAGTTAAGCTCTATGGCACGATTTAAGAGTAATGAAAGAAGTGAAGTTTCTTAAACGTCTTATAGCCTCTCATTCATAAATGTGGTGCGTTTCACACTCATTAACAAGACTATACTCAACGTGGCTTATGAGATATCCTAGGATCTTTTGAAAACCTTGTGCTCTAAATAACAAGTTTGTCATGACCCAAGGCACCCCCTAGACGTGACATGGCATACAAGATCCCGGGAGGCCTCATACAAGTCACTTAGCATATATACATATAAGATCATGTAGAGATTAAGAGTTCAAAAGACAATATCATATCAAATGTTTTAGGAAAATAGCGAAAGTCTACATCTCATGTCTTAAAGCCAATCTATCATAAAAATGAGAAATAAAGTTTGGGACGTAACCCAATACAATGCCAAAAATGAAAGAACATAAAAGTAAGAACAACTAGGCTATGTCCTCGAATGGATGAGGACTCACCTAGTCTTCAACAATCCTTCTGCTAATGCTCTTGCCACGAATAGATGGAGAATCGCCAAACCTTATATTAACAAGTCAATATAGGAAAGAGTATGCGTTAGTACAATCAAGTACCAAGTATGATAGCAATGCACATAAACGTTTAAAACATGCTAAAACGGGAATTTTCATGACATGCAATGACCAAGCAAAAACATGATAAAGGTTAGAGAACATAGAACATAAACCATGGTCAAGCAAGCTAACATCTTTACTTTACTTGAGGAACATCATAAAAACAATTTAGTTCATTGTTGTGGAAAGTAGCCTTAATCGACATGTAAGACCATGTGAGCTATAACATGGAATTCGGTGTCTAGCCTACACCGAAAGAGGGTTGCCCTTCTTGCCAAGGTAAGACCATAACTTTTTAGCTAACATGGATCCACTAGCTAGTGTCTATCATAGACCATCATCCTATGGTGTCACATATTTTATGGGACATGGGTAATCGCCACTTGTCCACTCGGTGTTAAGAATAATTTTCACGAATTAGACATAGTTCAATTATCATAGGTCGACATGGCTGATCGCCTCTTGTCTATGTTAGGGAACATGGGTGATCGCCCCTTGTCCCTTCATTAGAATAACTCCTTAAGAATATGGGTAATCGCCTCTTGTTTGTTTCAAATTCGTAGTGTGAGTATTACGTGAGAAACCCTTTCACAACTCGACCATAACATCAACATATCATAAACTTTGATGCTTCAATCTCAAAGCACCCTTAATTCATCATTAGCTTCATAAGAGACATACATGATTTTATAAACTTCATCTTTACTTAGTTCATCATTCTCATAACTTACCATTCATAGAGCTTACATGGGTTCATAAGAATTCATCTTAAATCATGCAATTCAATGCAAACTCATGCTTAGAAGATCATAAACAACACAATTTGATCATAATGAAAGGAACCCACATAATAGGGGAAAATCATAGTTTTTGATTGAACATGCTTACATTCATAAAGCCATCCTTAGGTCGTTCATAATCTCATCATGAAAAGTCTTAGCTTAGAAATCATAATTCATGCATGGATTCATAGAGATTTCATATAATTCATCACCTTATAATTCAACCCACCAACAAAAGCATAATTTTGAAATTGGGGGATTTGGCATGGGTTCATGGGGATTCATCAAACTTCATGTAATTCAAATCAATTTACACTTCAAAGTTCATAAATCAATCAATTGAATCAACATTACAAAGAACCTATAACATGGAAGAAAACCCCTAATTCAATTGAAAACTTCTAAGTTGAAAATTTGAGATTTTAGGGATTCCACGGAGGAAAGGGCTCCATGGATGAACACTACCATACCTTAGGGTCTCAATTCCTTAAGCAATTTATGAAGAAAAGGTTGATTTCTTGAACCCTAGCTCGCCCTCTTTTTCTTCTTCTTGTTCTTCTTCTATCTTCTAGAGAGAGAATATTTGAGAGAGGAGGATTTTGGGGAAATTAGTAAAGTGATAGGAAAGGGTAGATTTTTGGATTAAAATGGCTTATATAGTGTTAGGAGAAGTTGTAAACCGACTTAGATTAGTAAATAGGCTATTGGGTGAAAAGACCAAACGACATTTTTAAAAATAACTGTCGAGCCCCGACCTATGGTTGGACCTACGGTTCGTAGGTAGACCTACAACCCGTCCTGTCCTTCCGTAGGTAGATTCAGAGACTTCCAATTTTGACCCTGCAACGATGAGTCCCATCTACGGTTCGTACATTGGACGACGACCCATCCTGGCAATCCGTCGTTGGGGTCCTGAAGCTTGACATTTTTAAAACTTGAGCTTGCTACCTACGGTTCCCACCTACGGCCCGTAAGTCGACCTACGGTTTGTATGTGGCCTCCGTCGTTATTGGCACCATCCCAAAAAAAATCAAAAATTTTCCACCCTTTCAAATTCGGGGTATTTATATGCCATATAAGCCCTTATTTCTTCTCTAACCTTCGACGGACAATTTGACATAGTATTACATTTTTTTCCACCCACTAAATGTTGCTTGTGTCGAGTAATACCACCATTTTAAGTACCTTTACTAAAAGTACATATAACTGAATCTTTTGTTGGTCCTAGAGTATATTTCATCCAATGTCCCTCCTTTTGTTACCATCCGATGTCATTGAATTCAATATTTATGGAAAAATAAATATTATATTAATTAGTATAAAACTAAATTAAGTAGGGAAGACATAATTATAGAAGGATTAATTTTTTTTTAAAAAATATAGGCAGATTGCAGTGAGCAGTGAGCACTGCGACAGAACAGAGCACTCAGTTCACTACCACTGAAAACAGAGCACTCACTAGTCACTACCACATTACCACTGAAAAACAAAGCACAGTCTCAGCCACTCACTACTGAAAAATAGACTAGAGAAGAAGAAGAGAAGAAGAGAAGAAGAGAAGAAGAGAAGGAGAAGAAAAGAACAGAAGAAGGAAAAAAAAAGGTCTCGTACCTGAGTTGAGCACCAGTTGCGAAGGAGCATCAGTTGCGAAGAAGAAGGTCTCGACTCTTGAAGGGGTCGCGATTGAGGAGAAGAGGATCGCAGGTCGCGAAGGTGAAGGTTTGCAAAAATACCAAAAAAACCCCTAATTTTGGCTTTTAATTATTAAATCAGACCTTTAAAAAAAAGGTGAAGCCAATCGCCTCACTTCGCCATGTCGCCTATCGCCTTTTCGTCGCTATAGCTTGCTATTTTGAAATCACATCACCTCACTGCAGACAGGCGATGGTGCCTCACCTCGCCTTGTCAACAATGGCGAAAGGCGAGTGCCTTTCACAACACTGATGAGAGCTATATCATGGAATCCGGTATATCCCTCATAACGAAAGAAGGGGAAACTACTTGCCAAGGTAGAATTCGTACATATCATCATTTGCTAAAGTGGATCCACTAGCTAGGTCATATAAGACAATCCTACGGGGGCACATAGTTTGAGACTAGAGGTTGCTACTAGAGGCTACCCTATTTGAGCCTCCACCTCAAAGCCCTCTCGGTGCTAAGTACTCTAAATTCCACTGGAATAGATAAAAAGGCAATTATCAATTTAATATAGGGAAAGGCAATGATCAATAACAATCCACACTTTTGAAATCAAAACATATAATAGCTCCTTAAACATAATTCAACATAGATGAGAAAATCTTTCACCCATGTGAATTCATTTCTGAGAAACACCTTTCACAATCATGATCATCATAATAAGTGAGAAATTCTTTCACCATTGTATCAATACTTTCCTTTCAAAGCATTATTTATTCATTTGTAATAGCTTCATGAAAACATGAATATCTTCATAAATTTATAATTCATAGTTCATGGGTTCATCATAGGATCATTGTTGAAAAACACAATTTAGACATGGGTTAATGCAATTTCAACTAATATCATGGATTAACATCGATATATACATGAGAAGACTTAATTAACCATAATCAATCATAATGGGAAGAAACTCACATTCATTGAATCAAAACCCTAATTTGATGAATTAGAAATTGAATTAGGAAATCAAAATCCTTAGGGACCCCATGGAGAAAAGGACTCCATGGGTGAATACACACATACCTTGATCCTTTAAGCCCAAGAAAATATGGAGAATTTGGAGACTTGAATGGAACCCTAGCTCTTCTTCTTCTTCCTTAGACTTGAGAGAATTTGGGAGGATGAATTTGGTTAAGTTTTGGAAAATTAGGAGAATGAGTTGTGAATGGGTAATTTGGGGGTTTAAAACCTTTATATTGGTCTTAGGGTAGAAGACAAAATGACATAGTATTGGGTTAAAATAATTGGAAAAAGGCCAAAAAGTCCCTTTAAAATAACTGTCGAGCTTCACCTATGGATCGTCCTAGTCAACCGTAGGTAGATTCAGAAACAAGATTTTTGGACCATCCATTGACGGAACCCATGTACGGTTGGTAGTTATACCTACGGACCGTACATGGCCACCGTAGATCCTAACCTTACCCATTAAATTTTCACTAAGTCTGGAAGTGACCTACGAGACCTACCTAAGACTCGTACATAGGGTGACGGCCATCCTGGTGAACCATAAAAAGGTTTCTGATGCTTGATTTTAGAAAATTATTTCCCCACTACCTACGGGTGCCATCTTCGGTCAGTAGGTGCTTCTACCAACCATAGGTTGGAGCCGTAGGTCATGCATGCAACCCAAAAACTGCATTTTCCTTCTTTTCCAAGTTTGAGGTGTTACACGAAGCAATCCTGATCTAGCCACGTCCAGGAGGAGGAGCGTCGCACCCTATATTATGAAACAATATAGGCACAATATGAATCAGTACTTTGAATGTACTGAGTATAAGGAAATGCATAAAAATGTAGGCATGATAATATGATGAACTTAAACATAATATGCATGACGAAGTAAAATGTAGTAAAAACCTTTAAAGAGAAATCATAGTTCATGAACAAGGTCAATACATATTGAAAATTATAGAAAAAGCCTTGAAAATGCTTTTGAAGAAAACATAGTTAATTTGTGAGATATTCAGCGTTAATTGACAATAAGACCATGTGAGCTATAACATCGAATTCAGTGTAACCCTCACACTAAGAAAAGAGAGTCTACTTGCCAAGGTAAGAGCTCCGTATCATTCATTATTGCTAAACTGGATCCACTAGTTTAGGTCATTTAAGACAATCCTACGGGGGCACATAGTTTTGGACAAGGAGATTGCTTCTAGAGACACGACATCTACTAACGGGAGAGCCTCTATCTCAAAGTCCTCTCGGTCCTAAGTAAAATCCCAATGAAAGTAGTCATAGTCATAATCATATCGTATTACTTGGAAAGGCAACAATTAAGACTACCAATTCAATCATAAGTTCATTTTAGAATAGCTCCTTTGAAAACCATGATTTCATAACTTCATTTATTTATACACTTACTTATCTAAGCATCCAAATCATGATTCTATTCAAACGTGAGAGAACTTTTCACAAATCATTGATACTTTATCTTAAAAGCATCCTTTAGTCATAAATCATCAATTTCATAAAACATGCATAGATTCATAATCAAAATTCATAAGTTCATAATAATAGTTCACATTCATAAAATAGGCATAGACATGAGTCCATATGAAATAAATTGAAAATCATGTTAGTGAGTTAAATCATGCATAATAAGATTGAATATAAGTAATTGAATCATCATAAATTGAACCCATGGAGAATACATAAAACCCCTAGAAGATTTGGGTGAAATACAATTGGAGAATTGATATTCTTTTGGAACCCAATGGATGAAAGAAATTCCATTGGTGAAGTTCCCACATACCTTGGGTAATCAAAGCCCTAAAAGGGAAGAAGAAACCTTGAACTTGAACAACCCTAGAAATCTCCCTTGAATCTTCTCGGAGAATTTGGAGAAGAAACCCTTGAGGGAATTTGTGAGTTTAAGTGAATGGGAGGAATGGGTATTGTTTTGAAGGGCAAAAATAGCTATAGGGTCAAAACGACATAGTTTATGGGTTAAATGGGTAGGAAAAGATCAAAACACCCTTATTTAAAAATTGTCGGATAGGGTCTACTGTTGGACCTAGGTCCATAAGACTTTATATGGACCGTCCTGGTCAACCGTAGAACCGTTACTGGAAATCAATATTTTAAAAATTTCCACGATTCCCTTCCTACGATCATGGAAGTTTCTACGGCCCGCAGGGCCCTCTTGTAGAACCCAAATTCAAGTTCAAAATCTCACTAAGTCTGGATCACTTCTATGACACAAGTTCAAGTTTTATACAACAATATGACATACCAAATTTCAGTGTTTCTGCTAAATATTTTTGTAGACCTATCCATTCGTTAACAATTGAATATGCAAGATAGGTAGAATCTCTATGTAACTTTTGATCTTCTAGTAGATTCCAATGCTCTATTATAACATTTTTGTAGACCTATCCATTCGTATTGTCGTATAAAATTATCTACATTTTTTAAAGTTTGGTAATTTTAATGAAGAAAATGTTAAAATAACTTAACACTTTTTTTGAATGGTTGTTACTTAATATTTCATAATGTATCGTATTAAATCAATCGTTATATAAAATGAGTTTTTTCATCGTTATCTAACGATAGATATAAACGATATGATACAATAGAATTTAAACAACAATCAAAATACACATTGTATTAGACTAACAATAAAGTACAATCATCCAAACAAGGTATAAATTACAAGAATGAAATTGGAAAAATGTTAAAAGTAACTATATAAAGAATGAAAAAGGAATATTAAAATAACTAAAGAATGAAAAATAATTAGATGAAAAAAGAAATATGTCAGCCGCCTTTCTTTTTAAGGTATGTCATCTACCTTTTTTAAAATGTAAGGCACAAGCCGTCATGTGCCTTCCTTCATCAGTTAACGTCGTTCACGGGAATCAAAGGAAAGGCATGTGGCCCCTTGCATTTTTTCCCTTTTGGTTTCATCCCCCAAATTATTTGCCCTTTTGGAATTTTTGATCAATTTTGTTGCCCTTTTGGCTCTGGAGGTAAAATAGACTTTGCATAGGATAAAGGGGGGAGAATGATTATTTCTCAAAGATGAGGGGACAGTTTGGTTTTTAAAGTAAAATTTGGAGGTGTAAATGATTTTCACCCAATCAAAAATAAGTGAAGTCTTTTTGGGAATTGCAATACTCCAACTCCATAAAAATGAAAAATATGTGGAATTATCATCATCAATCATTTAAAGAAAATAAAAGAAAAATTTATTGTACTTTGCATATATTTGATTTGGGTAAAAATCATTAATACCCCTAATTAATAGTTTAGAAAACATTTTAACTATGACCCAATTTAATGTAACACACTCATACTTATGGGGTCCTATTACGCTCATGCTATATTTTTAGTGCATTTTCTTGGCATTTATGCATTGAGCTATCCAAGAAAATCCTAACACACAGAGCACGTAGTGACGATCTAAAACTCAGCCCACCCTTTAATATTTTGTCATGTAGTGATTTCTCTCCTTTAATATATCCATATTTGCCCGATTTTAGACCTCTTTTCTTCTCCAATGAAGCTCAAAAATTAAAAAATTTATTCTCCAAATTGACACGCCAAATTAAACCTCCCAATGAAGTATAAAGCGACTATTGTTCAAATATAGAACCCAAAAAGGTTGGGGTCGAATTTCACAAAAAATATAACGAGAATATTACTCGTAGGTGTAACAAGAACAAATGATCTTTATTTCTAAAACACTTGCGGAAAGTAAAATTAAAAGACTTGATTGTGTTATTGTTTAGTAACTAAAATCTTGGTTGTAATCAATAAAAATGTGAAACTAAGGTTGTGGATTCCAATTTTAGGTCACAACTTTGATCTAGTTTCTTTTATGAAATTCTAGTTAAGTAACCTTATGTGTAAAATGATCAACTTTCTTAAGTACTACCAGAGTCCTTCTGATCTATTTAGAAGATATCACCATAAGTCCTCACGGTGCTTGGACATTACTTTAATAACTGTTAACCTAGGTCTCAAGTAGATTATCTCCATCAGGTCTCAAATCATTAGATGAAACACAAGTCCTAAATCCATGTGTTTAGTTCTTTTTCCTAATCTTAACTTCTTTTCCAAGCAAGTAAAGAATTTATGCAAGTTCTAATGCCGACCTTCATTAAAATCCATATATAATGAAAAAACCAACCATACACCAAGAATTACCATCTAGAATTTCTATCTATGCAACTATCTCATTGTTACTCCTTTTTTTGGGGTCCATAATGCCAGCTATGGGGTTAGTTACCATAGAAAGTGCAAAAATTGAATGATAAATAAAAGAAGACATGCTTATAATGATCAAGAGAAAGAATCAACAACAAAAAAATTACCTTCGATAATCACCAAAGATCACAAATCCAAAGGAGTAGTATTTTTTCGCACAAGAACATCTAAGACTCGAACAAAAAAAATAAAATGAATGTTAATAATGTCATGATCCAAGACTATCCCCTATACATGACATGTTGAATAGTATCCCGAAAGACTCTAAAAGAACCACTTGACATAGCATGACGCTAAGATACCAATATAACTGAAATAAAGAGACAAGGAAGTCTCAATTGAAGTCACATCATTAAACTGAATCAAAGTACAACCCAATATGCCGAATACTATGTCTAAAAACAAGCCTCTACTACATAATGAGTGACTAGGACAAGCCCTAGCTCACTCGAATAATCTGACAATGAAAATAAGTTTGAACGACAAAAGAAAACATATGTGGTATGCCCTCGAACCATGAGGAATCGCCAATCCTAAGCAAGCTGATAGAATCCAATACTAACCGCGGCCCGAGTGATGTGAGTCAAAACCTATATTATAAAAAAATATAGGCACAACAGATACGGTCAATACTAAGAATGTACTAAATATGGGGAAGGATGAAATAGTATAACATGATAAGTCTGAAACATGATAATGCAATTACCAAGTGAACATAACATAAATCAGATCATAAGATTTCAAAAACATATTACAAGGTCATGCATTCTTATTTAAAGCATAATTATAAAATAAGTCTTTGAGAAATTCATAAAGCTTTGTGGGAGATACTATTAACCGACATAAACCATGTGAGCTATAATATGGAGTTCAGTGTACTGCTCCTACACCGAAAAGATAGTGTCCTACTTGCCAATGTAGGTATCATAATTATGAGCTAAAGTGGATCCACTAGTTAATGTCTAATCGGGACATACCTATGGGGGCACATAGTTCTGAGACCTAGGTAATCGCAACTAGTCCAACTCGGGTACTAAGTAAACTCCCAACAGAATGCATGCATAGGCACAACATATTCATAGTCTTTAAAATGGTAAGAATCTATTAGTACAAAATCATTAGTAAAACATCATAAGAATATCTCCTTTTAAATCATGATTTAATAACATATTCGTAAGAGATACTTAATCTAAAGCATCTAAATCATGATAGTCTTTTCATAGTAAAATGGGCACTTCAATCGGAAGTGGTCAAACCATATCAGTCTTTCATCATTGGAGGTACTTCAATCAAAAATCTCAATTTTCATAAAATATTATTGATACTTTAATCAGAAGCATCATTCATTCATAAATTCTTTCATAACATCATGCATGCATTTCAATATAGCTTTGAATCATATCATAAAATACTCATGTGGCATTGGTCATGAAAACATCATTGAAAACATTTAAATATGATCTAATTAATGAACCCACAGAAGAATCATAAAATTCCTAGAAATTTGGATAGAAATCATAAGTAAAAATCTAGGTTTTCTTGGGAATCAATGGATGAAGAGGAACCCGACAACCGTAGAAGCTGGGTGAAATTTTGGAAAAATGTCAAGTTCTAGATGAGTTTCCACAGACCAACAGGATGGTCCGTAGAAGGTTTGACGGGCAGTATAAAGTGGTCATAGAGTGTTTCAGACTTGGTGAAAATTTGATGGACTTTTGGTCTACGAAAGGACCTACGGGTCGTAGGAATGTTGACGGGTCATAGTCCAGGGTTTGTGGAAGGTGAATCAGACTTGAAGGATTTTGGTACTTGAGTTCTACGAGAGAGTCCTACGGACCATATAAAGTTTGACAACCCGTAGGAATGGGTCTGTGGAAATTGTCAGAATTGTTGGGTCCATAGAAGTTCCTAAGGAACGTAGGTCGAGTCATAGGTGTTTTTCGGTAGTTTTTTTTAATCAAAGTGATTTGGGTCTTTTCCTACCCTTCTAACACCTAAACTACATCGTTTCTAGAAGATTCTAAGGTCCTATAACTGATTTTACTCTTCCTAATCTACCCATTCCCTCTCATTCACTCAAGACCCCAAAATCCCCTAAGTTTATCTTCTTCAAACTCTCTCCAAGGATTCCCAAGGAAAGCTAGGGTTCTTCAAGCTCCAATTCTCTTCCTCAATTGCTAGGGCTTTGTCATGACCTAAAGTACCCCCTAGACGTGACATGGCATACAAGACCCGAAAGGGCCTCATACAAGCCACTTAGCATACATCATACAAGATAATAACAATTTAAGAGTTCAAAGACAACTCATTATCACAAGACTTTACCAAGCATAGCGGAATTCTACAAATACAGTCTCAAAGACATCTATCAAAGAATAGAAAGAATGTTAGGACGTAACCCAATACAAGTCCAAAAGTAAAGAAACATAAAAGAATAACAAGGCAACGTCCTCGAACATATGAGGACTCACCAAGTCTTCAAAGCTCTTCTATTACAAGCTCTAGACACGAGTAGATGGGGAGGAGTCACCACACCCTACATCAATAAATCAATGTAGGCAAGAGTATGCATTAGTACAAATATGTACCAAGTATGATAACTATGCATAAAATCATTTAATCATGCTAAAAGGGGACATTTACATGACATGCAAAGACCAAGCTACAACATGAGGTAAAAGAGGTTAGAAATATAAGTCATAGGATCATGGTCAATGCAAGCTAAACATGCTTAAAACACTTATGAGATACTTTGAAAGTCACTTTAGTTCATTATTGTGGGAAATTACCTTTAACCGACATTTAAGATCATGTGAACTATTATCATGGAATCCGGTGTCTACCCCACACCGAAAAGAGGTGTCCTACTTGCCAAGGTAAGACCATGAACTTCTAGCTTATGTGGATCCACTAGCTAATGTCTATCTAGACAACCATCGTATGGTGGCGCATAGTTTATGGGACATGGGTAATCGCCACTTGTCCACTCGGTGCTTAGCATAATTCCCACGGAATAGTCATAAATCATAATTTATCTTATCCTTAGTAGACATGGGTAATCGCCTCTTGTCTATCATTAGGGAACATGGGTAATCGCCTCTTGTCTATCATTAGGGAACATGGGTAATCGCCTCTTGTCCCTTTCATTAGAATAGCTCCTTAACTTTGATTCAAGTTTAGTTGAGAAAACCTTTCAACCCTTTTTGAATCCTCTATGTGAGAAAAATACTTTCACATTCATGGTTTGAGTAATATGTAAGAAACTCTTTCACAACTCAACAACAACATCAATTATACTTCAATCTCAAAGCAAGTCTTAAATCATCATAAATTTCATAATTGAACATGCATATATTCATAAAGCCCATCTTTTGATCATTCATAACTTCATCATGAAATTCATAGCTTAGAAGACATAAATCATGCATGGGCTCACATAAATTTATCTTAAAATCATTCAATTTCCCCAATTCATCTTTCATAGTTCAAAACCTCATATTATGATCATAGTCTAGAAATCTTGAAATTCATATGGGTTCATGGGGATTCAACTTAAAACATGCAATTCAACTCAATTTCATGCATAAGAAATCATAATTAAAGCAATTTGATCATAATTGATAAGAACCCACATGATAGAAGAAAACCCTAAATTCAATTGAGAATTCTTACTTTGAAAATTGAATAAATTTTGGAACCCTATGGAGGAAAGGACTCCATAGGTAAAAGCTATCATACCTTGATGCCAAAATCTTGAAATCAATGGGGAATTAGGAGACTTGACTTGAAAACCCTAGCTCTTGCTTCTTCCTCTTCCAGCTTTCTATAGAGAGAATTATTTTGGAGAGGAGAGTTTTGGGAATGATTAGGAATGGGTAGAATTAGGCTTTAAAGGTTTATATAGGGTCTAGGTTAAGGGCCAAACCAATTTAGATTAGGAGTTAAACATTTAGGGAAAAGACCAAAAAACCCTTCTTAAAATAACTGCTGAACCCCTATCTACGGCTGGATCTATGATCCGTAAGTCAACCTATATACCGTCTAATTCAACCGTAGATAGATTCAGAGAGTTTTTCAACTTTGGACCCCCAACGACGGGTCACCATGTACGGTCCGTGGTTCAACCTATGGTCCGTACATGGCCACCGTAGGTCTGACTTTAGGCCCTGAAAGTTTCGCTAAGGCTGGGGAGACCTAAGAAACCTACCTATGGTCCGTAGAAGCAATGACGAACTGTCCTGTTGAGTCGTAGAAAGGACCTTGAAACTTCACATTTTGAAAATATTTTCCCTGCCACATACGGTTCACACCTACGGCCCGTAGGTCCACCTACGATCCGTAGATAGCTTCCGTAGGTGCTGGCACCAGATGAAAACCTAAAAGTTTTCCTTCTTTCAAAATCCGAGGTGTTACATTATCTCACCCTTGGGAACGTTCGTCCTAGATTGGGAATCAAGACATCATAAGGAGGGTAGGAATTAAACCTAACAGCCCAACATGAATGCAATCACATAAATGCACACATGCGAGGAGGAAACTTCAACTCCAAGCTAAAGCATGCTCAAAACATCATCTCATAAGGGCAATATGCAACATATACTTAAATGCACATAAACATGAAGAAATCAATCAAGCTAACTCATTTTCTCAAAATTTAAACTTTTCATGAATATGCATAAATGAGGAATCATGGGAGTATCTAAGACACATGAGACCAAAAGAAGAACCCATGAGGAACTGAATACCTCAAGCTAAAGGAGGATCGGAGGGGAAAGATATGAGGATAACGGGACATCATATCAGCCTCGGCCTCCAAAGTTGCACCCTCAACTAATTGATTTCTCCACAGAACCTTTACGGAAGCGACTTCTTTATTCCTTAACCTTAGAACTTGCTGGTCTAAAATCTTAATCAAAACTTCTTCGTAAGAAAGGCTATCCTTTATACCAAGATTCTCTAATGGTACAATGGATGTCGGATCACCAACGCATTTCTTCAACGAGGAGACATGGAAAACCGGATGCACCGATGCTAAGTCATTAGGTAAGTTAAGTTCATAAGCAACCTTACCAATACACCTCAAAATCTGATATGGGCCCACATAATGGGGACTAAGCTTCCCTTTCTTCCTAAACCTCATTACACCCTTCATGGGTGAAATTTTAAAGTAGACCCAATCATCAACATCAAATTCTAATCTCTCCTTCTAACATTGGCATAGAACTTTTATCGACTTTGAGCCATTTTCAACCTTTCTCTAATAAGCTGAACTTTCTCCATAGCCTCATGTACCAATTCAGGACCTATCAAAGCAACTTCACCAACTTCAAACCAACCTATAGGAGATCTACACCTCATACCATAGAGAGCCTCAAATGGAGCCATACTAATACTCGAATGATAGCTATTATTATAGGCAAACTCAATCAAAGTCAAATAATCATCCTAATTACCCTTGAAATCAATCACACAAGCTCTCAACATGTCTTCCAAAGTTTGTATAGTATGTTCTGCTTGCCCATCAGTTTGAGGATGAAAGGCCGTACTAAGCTTAACACGAGAACCAAGGCCCTTTTGGAAAGATTTACAAAACTAAGAAGTGAATTGAGTACCATGATTGGAGATAATGGATAGAGGTACTTCATGCAACCTCACCATTTCTCTCAAGTACAACTTAGTATAGTCCTCTGCCAAGTAGGAAACCTTGATGGGAATGAAATTGGCTGATTGCATCATTTGATCTACAATAACCCAAATCGAGTCGTGTTGCCGCCTGGTATGTGGTAAACCAACAATAAAGTCCATATTCAGATCTTCTCACTTTCAAGTAGGAATACTAATATCTTGGGACAAACCTCCTGGCTTTTGATGTTCAACTTTCACTTGTTAATAATTAGGACACTTAGCCACAAATTCCGCAATATCCTTCTTCATCCATTCCACCAATAGACCTACTGTAAATCGTGGTACATCTTGGTGGCTCCCGGTGAATGGAATATCAAGAACTATGGGCTTCAAATAGAATCTGCTCCCTTAAACTATCAACATTGGGAACACACATATGACCTTGATATCGAAGAACACCATCTCCCCCTTGGGAGAAAGCCACAACGGACTTCTTGAGCATCGCTTATTTCAACTCCATCAAGATTGGATCAAGATCTTGCTTTGCTTTCACATCCGACATGTAGGACGATTGTGCACCATTATGAATGACAACACCACCCTCACTAGAATTAATCAATCGAACACCCAAGCGGTCCAATCCATAAAGATCTTGAACCAATTCCTTCTTACCATCCTCGATGTGAGCAACACTACCCATTGACACCCAACTAAGAGCATCCGCCACCACATTCGCCTTGCCGGGGTGATAGAGGACACTCATGTCATAGTCCTTTAATAACTCAAGCCACCTTCTTTGGCGAAGATTTAGATCTTTTTGCTTGAACATGTATTGCAAACTCTTATGGTCGGTGAAGACATCAACATGCACACCATACAAATAATGCCTCCATATCTTTAGAGCAAACACAACCGCCGCCAGTTCTAAGTCATGAGTGGGATAGTTCTTTTCATGAATCCTAAGTTGCCTTGAAGTGTAAACAATGACTTTCCCATTTTGCATAAGTACACACCCTAGTCCAATCCTTGAAGCATCACAATAAACCATAAATCCATCGGACCCTTCCGGTAAGGTCAACACCGAAGCCGAGGTAAGTCTATCTTTCAATTCTTGAAAACTCTTATCACACGCTTCGGACCATGTGAACTTAACCTTCTTTTAAGTCAAAGCCGTCAATGGGGAAGCAATCGAAGAAAACCCTTCAATAAACCTCCTATAATAACTAGCCAAACCTAAGAATCTTCGAATATCCAAAGGTGATAGAGGTCTAGGCCAATTCTTAACCACATCCGTCTTCTTAGGATCTACCTCAATACCTTTACTGGAAACAATGTGACCAAGAAAAGCCACGGATCTTAGCCAAAACTCACACTTGTCAAACTTTGCAAAGAGTTGTTGGTCCTTGAGGACTTGCAACACAATCCTCAAATGATCGGTATGTTCATCCTCACTTCGTGAGTAAATCAAAATATCATCAATGAACACAATCAAGAATATATCAAGGTATTGTCTAAACACCTTATTCATCAAATCCATAAATGCGGCCGGAGCATTTGTCAATCCAAACGACATTACCAATAACTCGTAGTGACCATACCTAGTCCGAAAAGCCGTCTCAATTGGTGATAGCTTGAACGGAGATCGATCTTAGAGAAGTAGCTCGCCCCTTGGAGTTGATCAAACACATCATCTATCCTTGGAAGAGGATACTTATTCTTAATGGTGACTTTATTCAATTATTTAATCAATGCACATTCGAAGTGAACCATCCTTCTTTCGAACAAACAAAATTGGGGCACCCCATGGAGAGATACTCAGTTGGATGAAACCCTTATCCAAAATATCTTTCAATTGCCCCTTTAACTCCTTAAGTTCTGCCGGAGCCATTCGATAATGAGGAATAGAGATAGGTTGCGTATCGGGGAGAAGGTCAATATCGAAGTTTATTTCCCTTTCGGCAGGAACACCGAGTAGATTATCGAGAAATAATTCCAAAAACTCATTAACAACAGGGACCGACTCAAGAGTAGGGGTTTCAGAATCCACATCCCTCACCCTAACAAGATAGTATATGCAACCCTTTGAAATCATCTTTCTAGCTTTAAGACGAGAAACAAACTGACCCTTAGGCATAGAGTTTCCTCCTTTCCACTCTAGGATAGGCTCATTTGGAAATTGAAACTTAACCACTCGGGTCCTACAATCATTAGAAGCATAACAAGAATTCAACTTATCCATCCCAAGGATAACATCAAAATCTAACATATCAAGCTCTACAAGATCAACATGAGTGACTCTATGGAATAAGGAAACGGGGGAATTTCTATAGACTTTTTCTTAGCCACAATAGATTCACCAATAGGAGTAGAGACACAAAAAGGATCTAGCAACACATCCGGAAGAACACCAAACCTCATAGCCACCCACATATGGCATTACAAAAGACAAGGTAGCACTGGGGTCAAGCAAAGCATAAACATTAAGATGAAAGACCTTCAACATACCGGTAACCACATCGGGAGAACCCTCTTTCTCTTGACGAGTCTGAAGTGCATAGAATCAGTTTTGCTTCGAATTCCCACTTGAACCCGTAGGATGTTGAGGTTGAGCCCTTCGTCGGTTCTCTCCTTCATTCTTAGCCACTAAGGGACAATCCCTTATCTTGTGATTCATCTTACCACAGCCAAAGCATGCATTAGAATCGGCTAGACATTTGCCCTCATGCTTTTTCCCACATTTAGCAGTAGTAGGCAATAGGGGTCCACCACCATTCCTTCCTTAAGGCTTAGTGTTAGACACCCTTTCTTTGTTGACCTTAGGAGGAGCATTGGAGGAACCTTGACCGGAAAATATTTGTCGAAACTTAGGACGACCTTACCAATCGGACCTTGAATGAGAGAAATTACCATCACCGGTCTTAGCCCTCTTTGCGTCCCTAGACTTTTCCTTGAGTTTCTCCTCTTCTATTTGTTGGGCATGCACCATGAGATGATAGATATCCATGTCATTGATAAGAATGGTGGTACGGCACTCCTTGACCACCATTTTGGACACCCTCGAAACAAACTTACTCATTCTCGCCCTAGGATCGGCAACCATAGTAGGAGCATATCGAGAAAATTGTGTGAACTTCAAAGCGTACTCCTTCACACTCATGTTTCCTTGACGAAGGTTGATAAATTCAAGTACCTTTGACTCCCTCATCTCAAGGGGAAATAACCTATCAAGGAAAGCAACTTTGAAATTTTCCCAATCAAGAGGACCCGCATCATTCATCCTCTCACTCTTCCATTGCTCAAACCACACTTGGGCCACACCCTTAAGTTAATAAGCGACCAACTCTGCCTTTTCCTCTGATGTCACGCCCATGATGATTAACACCTTGTACACCTCATCAATGAACTCTTGAGGATCTTCCTCAGCCTTAGAGCCATGAAACTCCGAAGGATTCATTCTAGTGAAGTTCCTAACTCTAGATGCCGCCGTACCCACATTTGGGTTCATGGGAGCCACAACCTCCCTATTGG
Organism: Solanum appendiculatum; assembly: GCA_018342035.1. Taxonomy (NCBI): domain Eukaryota; kingdom Viridiplantae; phylum Streptophyta; class Magnoliopsida; order Solanales; family Solanaceae; genus Solanum; species Solanum appendiculatum. The sequence goes on along the minus strand of JAGDQO010000399.1, from coordinate 806,520 downwards.
CTTGAGCCAGCACTTTAAAAGCAGCCGTAAACTCCGCATTAGTCACTTGCTCGGCCAAAAGGTCGGCCAGAACTTGAGGAGCTTGAGGAGGAGCTTCTTGTTCCACATTCTCTCTTGCGTTCCTCCTAGCATATGCCCTTTGAGTGGCCATATCCTGAAACACATAGGATATAGGTATTAGGAGAGGGACATATAGAGTTAAACTCTATCGCACGACTTTAAAATAATGAAAGAAGTGGAGTTTCCTAAACATCTTGTAGCCTCTCATTCATAAATGTGGCGCGCTTCACACTCATGAACAAGGCTCTACTCGACGTGGCTTATGAGACTTCCTAGGACCTTTCTAAAACCTTGTGCTCTTAATACCAAGTTCGTCATGACCTAAAGTACCTCCTAGACGCGACATGACGTACAAGACCCCGAAAGGGCCTCATACAAGCCATTTAGTATACATCATACAAGATAATAACAATTTAAGAGTTCAAAGACAACTCATTATCACAAGAGTTTACCAAGCATAGCGGAAGTCTACAAATACAGTCTCAAAGTCATCTATTAAAGAATAGAAAGAACATTGGGACGTAACCCAATACAAGTCCAAAAGTAAAGAAATATAAAAGAATAACAAGGCAACGTCCTCGAACATATGAGGACTCACCAAGTCTTCAAGTCTCTTCCATTACAAGCTCTAGCCACGATTAGATGGGGGGGGGAGTTACCACGCCCTACATCAATAAATCAATGTAGGCAAGAGTATGGTTTAGTACAAACATGTGCCAAGTATGATAACTATGCATAAAATCATTTAATCATGCTAAAAGGGAACATTTACATGACATGCAAAGACCAAGCTACAACATGAGGTAAAAGAGGTTAGAAATATAAGTCATAGGATCATGGTCAATGCAAGCTAAACATGCTTAAAACACTTATGAGATACTTTGAAAGTTACTTTAGTTCATTATTGTGGGAAATTACCTTTAACCGACATTTAAGACCATGTGAGCTATTAACATGGAATCCGGTGTCTACCCCACATCGAAAAGAGGTGTCCTACTTGCCAAGGTAAGACCATGAACTTCTAGTTTACGTGGATCCACTAGCTAATGTCTATCTAGACAACCATCCTATGGTGGCACATAGTTTATGGGACATGGGTAATCACCATTTGTCCACTCGATTCTAAGAATAATTCCCACGGAATAGTCATAAATCATAATTCATCTTATCATAAATCATATTCAAGTTTAGCTGAGAAAGGCTTTCAACCCTTTTTGAATCCTTTATGTGAGAAAAATCCTTTCACATTCATGGTTTGAGTAATATGTGAGAAATCCTTTCACAACTCAAAAACAACATCAATTATGCTTCAATCTCAAAGCAAGTCTTAAATCATCATAAATTTCATAATTGAACATGCATATATTCATAAAGTCCATATTTTGATCATTCATAACTTCAGCATGAAATTCATGGCTTAGAAGACATAAATCATGCATGGGCTCACATAAATTTATCTTAAAATCATTCAATTTTCCCAAATCATCTTTCATAGTTCAAAACCTCATATTATGATCATACTCTAGAAATCATGAAATTCATATGGGTTCATGGGGATTCAACTTAAAACATGCAATTCAACTCAATTTAATGCATAAGAAATCTTAATTAAAGCAATTTGATCATAACTGATAAGAACCCACATGATAGAAGAAAACCCTAAATTCAATTGAGAATTCTTACTTTGAAAATTGAATAAATTTGGGAACCCTATGGAGGAAAGGATTCCATAGGTGAAAGCTATCATACCTTGATGACAAAATCTTGAAATCAATGGGGAATTAGGAGACTTGACTTGAAAACCCTAGCTCTTGCTTCTTCGTCTTCAAGCTTTCTAGAGAGAGAATTATTTTGGAGACGAGAGTTTTGGGAATGATTAGGAATGGGTAGAATTAGGCTTTAAAGGTTTATATAGGGTCTAGGTTAAGGGCCAAACCGACTTAGATTAGGAATTAAATATTTAGGGAAAAGACCAAAAAGCCCTTCTTAAAATAACTATCGGATCCCTATCTACGGTTGGACCTACGGTCCGTTAGTCAACCTACGAACCATCCTGTTCAACCATAGATAGATTCAGAGAGTTTTTCAACTTTTGACCCCCAATGACGGGTCACCATGTACGGTACGTGGTTCAACCTACGGTCCGTACATGGCCACTGTATGTTTGACTTTAGGACTTGAAAGTTTCACTAAGTTTGGGGAGACCTACAAAACCTACTTATGATCCGTAGAAGTAATGACGGACCATCCTGTTGAGTTGTAGAAAGGATCCTGAAACTTGACATTTTGAAAACATTTACCCTGCCACCTACGGTTCACACCTACGGTCCGTTGATGGCTTTCGTAGGTTCTGGCACCAGATGAAAACCTGGAATTTTTCCTTCTTTTAAAATCCGAGGTGTTATAGGATTTGATTACCCAAGGTATGTGGGAACTTCATCAATGGATCCCTTTCCATCTATTTAGTTCCAAAGATTTCTCAATTCTCCTCTATGATTTCACCCAATTTCTAGGGTTTCTATTCGATTATTCATAGGTTCAATTAATTATGATTCAATTGTCTATATTTGATCTTATTATGCATGATTTGATTCAAATTACATGTTTTCAATGTCTTCCATATGAACCCATGCTAATTGTCTATTTTGATCATGAATTGAGCTTTGAAAGTACGCTTGCATAAAGGAATTGTAGTGACTATGATTCTAGGTTACTTTTGAACAAAGTATCTCATGATTTTATGAAAATTAGGTTTACTTCCGATTAAAGTATTCTCATTATGAAAGATTTCAATGATTTAGCCACTTCTGATCGAAGTGCGATTTTACTATAAAAAGATTATCATGATTTAGATGCTTCGATTAAGTGTCTTTTATACATCAGTTATGTTATGAAATCATGGTATTTTAAAGGAGCTATTATTGTGATTTTGAGTCTTATGATTGAGTTGGCATTACTAGATTCTCATCATTTCAAGACTAAAGAATTATGCATATGATGTTATGACTTTATGATTTCCATTGGGAGTTTACTTAGCACCTAGTGGATTTGGGCAATTCTCAAAGTCCTTGAACTATGAGCCCCTATAGGATGTCCCGATTGGATGAAACTAGCTAGTGGATCCACCTAAGCTTTAGAATATAGTCGTTACCATGGCAAGTGGGACAATCTCTTTTTTGTGTGGGAGTAAGACATTGGATTCCATGTTATAGTTCACATGGTCTATGTCGTTTGAAGGTTAACATCCCACTAAAGATATGTTTTCTACTTAGCTTATGTTTTATACATATGTCATGATTCTTTTAATGCATTGACCATGTTCCATATTTTATGACTTTAGCTTATCATGATTTGATACGTTTTACTTTGTCATGCCTTATCATGTTTTGAACTTATCACATTTATGTTTATGTATGTTCCTCATACTTAATACATTCAAAGTATTGATGCATATATCTCTTGTGCCTATATTGTTTCATAAGATAGGGTCTGACGTTCCTCCATCCGGTCGTGGCTAGATTGGATGGCTCAGCTTTGCTTAGCTTGTGGTGAATCCTCATGGTCTGAGGGCGTGATCACTTGTTATGAGTTCTGGTCTATTTTCATGTCATTTTAGTTTTCATACTATTTTGTGAACTAGGGATTTTTCCTAGTCACATCTATGTTAGAGGCTTGTTGTTAGAATTAGAATGTTTCCGCTTATGAGATGATTGTACTCTTAGTTTTTGGTATCGTCTATGATGTTGAGTTGAGACTTATATCTTTTTTCTCACTTAAATTTCTTTTATTACTTATCATAGTGTCATGCTTATGTCAAGTGGCTTTTTTAGGGTCTCTCTGGGTCCTATTCACCATGTCAAGCCTAGGGGGTAGTTTAGGTGGTGACGTTAATTCCTTCCCTTTAGAATAACTAGAACCCTTACCTAGAACTACATAAGTAGATCATTTGTTTGGAGTTAATTTTAATATCATTTTAGTTGAATATTTAGGTATCCTAATTCACCTTTAAAATAATTAGGTGCTGACTCCTTCAGTCAATTAATTTGAGAATTACCAATATGTTGTTTACTAATTTGATCGAGGTTAAAATGGGGTATGACACAACCGAGATGACTAATTTTCATCCATCGCGCTTCAAGCCTTCAACATCTCCTTCTTCTCATGTATCATTGAAAATGTTTCCCCTTTTTAATTCCATCTATTCATCATCTTTTCAAGGGTAGCCTCGCTCTACTTCGTGGTCACTCTAAAATTAAACAAAATCTAAATACCACCTTAGCATTTCTAGGTCCACAAAATCTATATTCCAATTTGTACAGATAAGCAAAATTAGTGGTTCTTTTCAAAAGCATTTAAGTTCTAATTTTGTCTTGGATATCAAATGTCACGACCTAAGGCTACACCCTGGACGTGGTCGGCACTCGAGAACCATTGTTGGTCCCCCAAGCGAACCCTCATCCTAGCTGACTACAAGTGGAAGACTAACTAAAGCATACATAAGCATCAAACTGAAAGAAATGCTAAATCAACAGTGTATTAAATCTCAAAACTCTATGAATATAATGAGTATTAAACATAAGTTTTGAAGAAAAGCTCTGAAACTGAAAGACTCTCCAATACTGTCTATCTATGAAGACTCTACTGTATAAAGATGAGTGTCGGGACAAAACCCACGACTCCTCAAGAGAACTACTACTAATAACTTATAAATCTGGAGTCCTCCGTAACCAAGGAGACCTTACTCAAAAGCTGACAAGCGGGTGAAGTGATCTCAACGGAACTCCTGTTGAGGATCCTAAGTACATGTATCTGCATCATAAAAGATGCAGGTCAAATGACATCAATACATTGAATGTACGAGTATGTAATATAGCTGAATAGCAAAATAACTGAATTGAAACTCTGGTAGTAACTCAACTGAAATATAAGATAAATCATGATGGAAAACTCATTTAAACTCTTACCAAGAGAATACAATAATAGCATATACTGAACTAACCGGGATGAAAGAAATACTCAACTCAACTAAACTCAATGTAAAGCATAAATAGAGGTAATGCCATTTAAAGCTTCACAAAGTATAGTATAATAACTCAAAGAAAATTTTATGTGAAAATACAATAAAAGTACTCTTTACTCTATTAGGGAGTTTCTCTAACCGAAAACCATCACTATGAGCTACGAGATAATACAACGTCTTTCCCACACTGCTAAAACTGTCCTATATATTGCCGGGTTATAGAACACCTCAACTAAGTGGATCCACTAAGAAATAAGGATTGATCTAAAAAGTATGGTCCTTTACCCATGTTGGTAGACATGGTGTATGAGGATTTTGAGTTGTCTGAACTCATCCCTATATCGGTGCTCAATACTACTCCCAATAATATACTCATGCTCAAATGTATAAAACATACTCTTTCTCTGGTTTGAGATAATTGCTCAAACTATCCTCTTAAAAGAGGTAACTGCTCTGAAGTATCTCTGAACTCATAAACTCATTTAGAAATCAAAGTTTCTTTCTCAATGTAAAATTAATATATTTGTGAATCAATTAGTTTTCTTAAACTTTACTAAAAAAAATTCTCTTTAAACTCTACTCAAACTCTGCTTTACTTTTAAAAAAAATAGTTTAAAACAAATGTTTATTGTGATATGATCATTGATGACTCGAGAAGTCATACTGCATAAACATTGATGGCATATTTAGATGTCATACTGCTTACACATTGATGACATACTCGACTGTCATACTAATCATGAATCATAGTTCTCTTCTCAATATAACAAAATGATACATTTGGGACTACTTAGTTCCCTTATACTCTTGCTCAACTCTTGGTTAAAACTCTTTCTCAGACTCCTCTTTACTTTCTCAAAACTCAGTTTAAAACAATTATGTTTATTTTAAAAAGATTCTCAAAATTCATAACTCAAAATAGGGTTCATGCTGAAATATAGACATGAACAACTCAACTCAAGGATCTCAATAACAATATAGAAAAACTCAATACTCAGAACTCAAAAACTCAGAACTCAACGATACTACTCATCTCAAGAATACTCAATTAATAGGGTTCATGCTGAAATATAAACATGAATGAATCAACTCAAGAATCTCAATGCATAACATATAGCAACTCAACCATTAGGAATAGAACTCATAACTCAACAACAAACTCATCTCACTAATCTAAGGATAGAACCCTAGATTTACTCTTTTACTGATTTGAAAGTAGATGTAGGGCGTGAGGACAAACTAGTCCAACACTATGATAGCCTTACATACCTGGGAAGGACGAAGTTCTTGGCGAAATAGGAAGAACAATTGAAAACCTAGCTTTCTCCTCTTGGATCCTTGCTCTAAGACTTGGAAGCATTAATGAGAGTATTATGGTTGATTAATATTGTTAAGAACCTTAATTAGGTGTAAAAATATCGTGGGTTAGGCTTAGAAGAGGTGGGAAAAGACTGAACTATCCCTCTTTAAAAGCTGATAAAAACTGTCCACGAGACCATCTACGGTTCGTGGTTTGATCTATGGTTAGTGGTTTGATCTACAGACTGTAGATCCTATCCGTGGAATTGATATTGAATTCTTAAGGCTCAAAAGTCCATTTACGGGTCTAAACTACGGCCCATAGTAGTACTTACGGCCAGTCGATTGGATCCGTAGGTTTTGGGTCCTAGAAGTTGACTCTCAGTACTTTACCGATGACTTGACAGGACGGTTCGTCGTTCAACCGACGGACCATAGGTTGGATCTGTCGTTCACAGACACAGAAACTCTGCTACGATAGTCTCAGGTAAATTGTCAATAACTTTTTACTCCGAACTCAAAAAAAAAAGCAAACTTGGTGTCGTTGGAAAGAGCACTCAAAGACCTTCAATTTGATAGGTTGTTGGCCACCTAATTCATTATGTGGTGGGAGATATAATTTTTTGAAGTTGACCTAAGTAGAATCTTATGTCAAAACTTAATCAATAATTAAGCTTTCAACTCAACTTTGTGCTAGGGGATTCTTGTGACCTTAAGTCATATCCAAATCCATTTGAACACCAAAGAGATGACCTTTACACCTATGAGCAATTTAAGAATAACCTGATACGATTTTTCATGTAAATGAAGAATAGTTTAGGTCTTAACTTAGAAAATTTTTGGGCGATTAAGTTTAGCCACTTCAGATGAACCAACAAAAAAAATTACACTTTAATTCTTAGTAATTATATTTAATAAGGTAATTTTTTTTCAATATTTAGAGTACTTGAAAAGGAACCACAAAAATATAAAACTTGAAGCCCATGTGAGACAACCATTCCCAATACTCAGGTGTACCACCCCATATAATACCAAGTTCGCATGGTGCAATCATAAAAATCTTCTTCCCCATTTCTTATCCAGTCAAAAATTCTATTTGTGAGATAAAACCATAGATACAAAACATCTGGATTTAAAAGCAAATCAAAAAGTCCAAAAAAAGGTGTTAGACCACTCTTATTGTGTGTGATCGGGATCACAATGGGCCAACCATACTCACTTGATATGACTAGCTACCTGAAAGGCGTCGTAGATTCATACCACCTAACAACCCTTATTATGGGAAAATCCATTCGTTAGCCTGTTCTTATTAGGTCAGGTTGGGCCGAACGCGAGCAGACACTCTCCACTAGACATGACTTCCATTGTACCACCCATACATATTACACAATCATAGATATAGGAGCCTCTTTTCATTTACAATTAAATAGAATATTCTAGTATTCACGAAAATAACACATCCATGACTAAAATAAAAACATTAGAAAGATCTGACACACATTTGATCCCCGAGTCATCACTAAATAAGATCCGCATCCTTCTGATATATAGTGGATGAAATTAAAAATTTTCACTAAGAGAATTCAAAATATAAAGAAGTAACAAATGAAAAAGTCAAGTCAATCCACCACTCAACCGCTATTATCTTATGTAAAAGAAAGAGAGAAGTAAAACATGAAATGATGATAATGCATACTAGTATGTAAGTCTCTCTAGTTGAACATGTTTTAAATTTTGGGATCTAGCAAATTAGGACCAATTTTCAAACTTTGAAATCATATCCTTTTTATATAGACGTGAAGTTGAATTGATAGAAATGATTGGGGTTGATTAATAAAGATTCATACAGAAAAGTTCCACTTTGGGTGAAGCTTTTCCTACCAAAGACGACTTTAACAGTGTAGTCCTACAAGAATGTAACGTAGTATCCCTATTTTTCAAAATGAAACACTTAAGTTTCTTATAAAAGGACAATCTTACACAAAAAGAACGTTCCTGCTTCAAAGTAAATTTAAATAATTGAAGTTGAATGAGAAATAACCAAACAAACAAAAAAGGAAAGGAGAAATTTCAATTTATGAAATATTATACTTTTTGGGAAAATACAAACCTAAGGATTGCTCCTTGAACAAATAGAACCACTGTTATGAATTGCACAAACATATATAGTTTACTTAATTAAGACTCCATTTATATATAAGGAAATTATTGTACTACTAAAGTCTACCAGTTTGGCCCTAAATCTTAGATTTCAAACAGAATAATAATATGTAGGGCAAGAGATGCTACGTTTCTTAAAATACCTCCCTCTGCAGCAACTTAAATCCTTTTGCGAAACCTTGAAAAGCAATAGATCAAATACTTGCAATGCAACAAACTAATGGTCACCAACTTAGCATTTAATAGGACTATAAAATTGAAAGATTCATCACCACTTAACAAGGACAGATCTATGAATTCACTAAAGTTGCAATAAATAATATATCTAAAGTCTCTTTCAATTATGAATCAGCCTCTTCCAATTAACTCGGGAATAGAAAAACAATCAATTTACTATATTATAGAAAAACTAACAATAAAAACTCTAAACACAAATATATATTAATAACACATATGTAAAATTATTCACATATATTGAAAACTAAACAAAGACTTAACAATCATTTTTAGTGAAGTTTTAACATGTAAAATCTCATTAAGTAAAGTTACATTCTTATAGAATTAACATATAGGATGTTACCTAAAGGATATCCTTGAACTAATGAATGTGTCTGATCTTACTAGATGCAAGTAGTAAGCCATCTTCAGGTACATCCTTAAAAAGCATTCGTCACTTCAAGAATACCATTAGAATAACAACTACAGGCTCATGAAGGCTATTCACATATCAAAGAAAAAGAGTGTGGCTGCTAAGTGAAATGTAGGATTTTGAGGGCTAAAGGAAGAAGAGTGAAACTTTTTTAGAGCAAAATAGACCTTGCACTTCTTAAAAGTTTTTAAATTTATGTCTAAGAACTATATTATTTGTCAATTAGTCCTTCTAAACTTTTGACTAAATGCATATATAGCCCTTTAAATTTAGCATTAAGTGTCAGTTTGATATTTCAGCCCTTTTAATGATTATTAAGTCTCAATTATTGTAGGAATAGTATTTGCTAAAGCCCTGTATCCACTGCAACATAATTCGCTCTTTGACACATATATTAAACCGTAGCACAAGAGACGATTTGCTCTAGTCCCGTAACCAAGTGAAAGAGGATTCATGGACAGAAGCTGTGGGTAAACCCTCAGTTTGCCCTCAACATTGAAGGGTAAAATAGTCCATCAACTAATTATTATGAACATTTTGATAATTCCACTTTAGATTTGGAGCTTCTCATTTATCTTTATAGTAAATTTTTTTTTGATTTGTACATTGAACGTAATCGGCATAATTTTTTTTTGTATGTATTTCAAGTATATTGGATCATAAGTAACCATGGAATATTGGTTTCCTTAATTACTCTATAGGGTTAAGCGGAAAAGAAAAATCTAAATAGATTGATAATGCATCTAAACAAATGTATGTATTCATAGATGTAATAGGTAGAAGATAAACATGCAAACATAAACAAATTGCGAAGGCACAAAGAGTTGAAGCCAAACTACGATGAAGACAAAAGAACTAAACAAATCCTCGCAAAAATAACTTGTCAAAAGTAAAAGGAGAACTTTTAATTGATAAACTTAAAAATATTATTTGTTAATAAAATACTAAATATTTCATCGACGCTAGATATAAATATTGTATCTTAAAATTAATGTTGTATCCGTTTCACACTTTATTGCCTCTATTAAACCTATTCTTTTTGATTATTTTATAGAAAGTATTTATCTAATGGATGAGTATTGAGATAAGTGTCAAAAACACATCTAAACTATCCCCTTTTTTGAGTTTCATACCTGAACTATTGGAAGTATGATTTTCATACCTAAACTATCACTTATTAGTTTGAGAAACACACATCTCTCTTTTATTACACTCTCTCTTTTATTTAAATTTTTTTGCCAAATCACATTTTACATGGACAAAATATTCCACCTTGACAAAAATTAAATAAATTATTAGTAATAATTAAAATTAAATATTAAATAGTTATTATCCCAATTTTTTTTACCCCGATCTCACTGTACTCAACCCCCCCCCCCCTTTTTTTTTTTTTTTAAATTTCTTTTATAAAAATTTTAATTTTTTTAACTTCATCTCCCCCACCCCCCATTTTCAAATAATAATTTAAATATTATTTAAATTTTTTTTTAAAAATAATTCTATCCCACCCCACCTAACCCTCTGCTTCCAATTTTTTTCTCGTTTTGTGTTAGATATATACATATATTTTAAGAAAGTTTTTTTTACTTGTCGCAAGATTTTTTTTAAATAAAATTTTTATTTATGTTATATTCGATACACAAGTAGAAGAAAAGATTTTTCTAAAAATATATATACCTATTTTACACAAAACGAGAAAAATGTAAATAAATAAATTAAGAGCCGAGGGTTAAATAAGGTGGGGTAGAATTTCTTTTAAAATAAAATAATATAAATAAAAATGGGAATAAGTGGGTGGTTTTTTTTTTGGGGGTGGGGGAGGTGGTGGAGTGGGGTAAGAAAAATAATTAAATTTTTTTTTTTAAAAAAAAATATTTTTTTGGGGATAGTAATACTTTAATCTTTAATTTTTAATTAATACTAATAGTTTATTATTTAATTTTTGGCAAGATGGAATATTTTATCCATGTGGAATGCCATGTGGCAAGATTTTTTCAAATAAAAGAGAAAGTGTATTACACACACCACTGAGGTGTGTTTCTCAAACTAATAAGTGATAGTTTAGGTATGAAACTCACACTCTCAATAACTTAGGTATGAAAATAAAAAAAAGGTGATAGTTTAAGTGTGTTTTTGATGTTTATCTCATTATTATTTATTGAAAGTAAACTTACTTTTTAGTACACAAAATATTATCGTTGGTAAGTAAACTTACTTTTTAGTACACAAAATATTATGGTAGTTACCAACTGAAAGTACTATTACATAGAGGTTCCACAAAGAATATTATGACCAAACAAATGGTAGAGGGTTTTAGAAACTATGAAATCCACAATATTCTAACTTATGAAAGAATGTTAATATATACACATTAACTCATAAATATCATATTTCAGAATCTAAATAAAATATGAATCAGTCATTAGTAAACAAAGATATCGTAACACCCTGAAAATTTCTAAGTTAAGGTCCGAATCATTCTTTATTTGCGTATAAGGTCGTATCGGGTTATTCTTAATTAGTTCTTAGGTGTTAATGTAAATTATTTAGTGTGGTAATTGATTTGGATATGAATTAAGGTTACTAGAATTCCCTAGCACAAAGTTGAGTTGAAAGCTTCCTTACCGATTAAGTTTTGATATAAGATTCTGTCACGCCCCGAAGCCTACACCCTGGACTTGGCCGGCACTCGAGAACCATTGCTGGTCCCCAAGCGAACCCTTGTCCTGACTAATTACTAAGCGGAAGACTAACTCAAGCATACACAAGCATCAAAACTTAAGAAAATGTTTAAAACAATTTATTGAATCTCAAAACTATCTTAAAAAAACACTGAGTATGAAATATAAAGTCAACGGAACGCCCGTTGAAGATCCTAAGTACCTGAAACTGCATTATGAAAAGATGCATATCGAATGACATCAGACGAGTATTCAATCGGGCTGAATAAAATAAATAACTGAACTGAAAGGCTAAAAGTAGCTCAACTGAAGAATAACATAAGTCATGATGAAAATCATTTAATGCTCTTACTGTATGGACGCAATAAAAGTAAATACTGAACTGAATTTATATATATATATATATATAGATATATTTATATACTTTATTGGGGAGTTTCTCTAACCGACAACCATCACTATGAGCCTCGCGATGATACAACGTCTTACCCACGTTGCCAGAGCCGCCCTATAGTTTGCCAGAGTATAGAATGCAACTGAATTGATGGATCCACTAAAAAGACTTCTTGAGGCAGGTGAGGAATCTTCCATCTAGCGGTAAAATTCTATCTACGCTGGCTACGTAGTTTATTGGGGCTTTGAGTTATCTAAACTCTCCTCCATATCGGTGCTCAATACTACTCCCAAAATATATAATTGTATGCTCATGTAAAATACTCACTGGGTTGAGATAATTACTCAAAAAGGCCTCTTTAAGAGGTAACTGAACTGTACTCAATCTTTCTAAAAATTCTTTATACTTTTCTGAAAATAATACTCTCTTTTCAATGTGAAAAATAATACTTTCTTTAAGGGGTAACTGAACTTCTCTTTATCTGGCTGAACTACTTTTGAAAACTATTTATGCTCTTCTTAAAATAGTAGTTCTTTTCTCAATGTGAAAATAGCACTTTTGGAACCATTTTTGTTCCCTTAAATTCTTCTAAAAAGATACTTTAAAATACTGTTGAACTCACTTTAAAATTCCAAAATCAATGGCATAGAAATAAATGCACAAAGACTTTCAATAAAAAAATCTCATCAACTAGGGTTCATGTGAAATATAAGCATGAACAACAACTCAAGGATATCAATGCACATAATATTGCAATCTCATAATATAAGAATTTAGAATTTGGAACAAGAACATAACTCATATCAAGAATTTCATAAAACTGAGGGTAGAACTCTAGATTCAACTTTCTACTGACTGAATTGAGATGTAGGGCGTGAGGACGAACTAGTCTAACACTATGAATAGCCTTACATACCTTATACGCTTCAAATTCGTGAGAAAGGTGAGATCTTTGGATGAAAAGATGACAAGAATTTGTTTCTTGAACCTTAGAGATGAGTTCTTGAGGAGCTTTCGTGAAAAATCTATGAATTTCATGAGTAGGAGTTATTAATTCGCATTAAAATGAAAGAATTATAAAGTTCTATGGTCAATTCTTACCTTGGATGATGAATGAACCTTGGAGGAAGTTAGTTTCTTGAAAACATTTCTTTCTAGGGTAAATTTATGAACTAGGGAGGTAAATTACGTTTTTGGGGTTTTTTTAAAAGACTTCAGAAGCCCATGCGGAAAACGCCTCAGGCGCGCAGCCAACCATGCAGGAAGGCATTAGCTGCTGCCTCGGTGCGCGCCCGCATGAAAAATGCCTCGGCCGCGTGGCCAGCGCATGACAAGATAGTTTCCAGTAAAAGATTCATAACTTTTTACTCTGAACTCCAATTGATGCAAACTTGGTGGCATTGGAAAGAAGACTCTAATACCTTTAATTTGATAGGTTATGAGCCATGTAACTCTTCATATTGTAAGACATATGGTTGTTTGAAGTTGACCCAAGTAGAATCTTATATTAAAACTTAATCGGTGTGGAAGATTTCAACTTAACTTTGGGCTAGGGGATTCTTGTGACCTTAATTCATCTCTAAATTATTCCCACACTAAAGAATTGATCTTAACATCTAAGCACAATTTAAGAATTACTTGATACGACCTTATACATAAATGAAGAATGGTTCAGGACTTAGATTAGAAATTTCTGGGGTTTTACAATATCTCCCCCTTGGGATCATTCGTCCTTGAATGATGGTTAAATCGAGCTTGGAAAGGAAAATAATTACTCTTACAATTTTTCTAACTTCTGAACTTACCTACTAAAATAGATGGAACTGTTTCGTACAAAGAGTTTTGAAATTGAACTCGAGCACACTTGGCACGAAGCTCACCTAAGATTTCAAGATTACAGACCATGATATGAAACAAGGGTATCCGGGCATGAAGTAAGAATATGACTATTATGCCCCGAGTGATATAACGGGTAGCTTTTAATCTTAGCAATACTTCCCAACAATGCTCTCCTTTCTGATTACTACACTTTATTAGCTGCAACTCATAGCTCTCACTAGAGTATAAGACTGCCTTTAACAAGGTCTAAATTAAACTGCCTGCTCTTACTGTGTTCAAGCCTTGACTCTTAATCACAAGCTGCTAAACATAAGGTGATTATACTAATTCAAATCACATGATTCAGGTTTTGTGCCTCCATAGGAAATCTCATCCCATAAATACTTCTTCTTATAACCACATTTTACCAACCTTGAGCCCATATCAAGAAACACCTAATGCATCATGCATTTGTCCACATGTTAACAACACCACATTCAAGCCTAGTACTATAACCACTCCATGGACTCCTCCTATCCAATCCTTCTAAGAATTTCTCATTCTCTCATCATCTCTACCAACTGAAATTTCACGCATTACTACCAGGAACCAACTAATTGCTCTCATTTAACTATTACTCATAGTAAAACAACATCCTATTCCTCCTCTACATTATAAACATTAGATGGAATATGAACATCATCACTACCGCAATAAGAAATATCGACCCTCTCCTTCTATCATCACTCAACCACTATCATCAACATCCCTTTCTAACTAAAAGGATCACTAAAAGAGCTTTAGGATGAAAGATCATAAGCACGATTTATTCAAGAATTCTAATATAAGAATATGCATGACATAACATTATGTTGCTAGCCCTTGAGATCAAATCATGAATTTCCGATACTGAGCATACTATGAGACACGAGTGCTTATAAGAATAGATTCATATCATGAGGCTAATATTCACAACTTTATGGAGTAAGATTGAGACTGATGGGCTAAAGTCTTTGCCCCTCATTTGGGAAACTGAGCACAGATGTGAATCTATCTGAAGTGTATGAGCATAGTCATGAACACAATTTTGATATTAGAGGTATCAACTGGATATTGTAATGACTTAACTTTGAGGCATACGCTAGAGTATGAATGGATTGATGTAACACTATAACTCTTTCTGAACACATTGCTATTTGATTCTTAACAATTGACTTGGTTCCTCACCTTATCATCTCTCCCCTTAGTTCTGAAGCTAACACTATAAGTCTATGGACCTATTCCATCTTCGCTAAACTAGTCTATATTTGCATTACTCTAATACTCGGGAAATGTTAATCTCATGGTTATTAAAATCTCTATGTGCAGGTACTATGATGCCTTCTAGGGCTTCATTCTGAGATGTTTATCTTAACCTCTTCGCGCTTCTATAAAAGTCTTTCTACAATCGCTACCCGTATTGGCTTATAAAGTCGATTAATCTAACTCCTAATAGACTGACTTCTCTTTCTTAGCCCACTAATACCATCTTTCTAAGTTCATATCTACCTAACTGGAGAAAACTTGAACCATATTTAAGAGGCTCACCATATGCTATATATGATCCCTTCGACCAAACTTACGGGTAATAAATAATGCTTACATCAGCCTACTCCACATTGATAACTCAAATATACTTATCTAAGCACACATGAAAAATTATAAACTTAATTAGAACCTCGTCTGACTACATACGATCTCGGGAACATATCTTAAGCTCTTGTTAATCTAATGGCTTAGCTACACTTCATTGATCTCATCTAAGGATCATAATACCACACTTGTACCACTCACATTTATTGCAAACTAACACCTTAACTCCTCACCTACTTTATGTCAAATCTACCAGATCAAATCTAAAAACTAACATCATCACCCTCATATTGTCATCCTTTTTATCACGACACTCATCTTAAATTCAAGCTTAGTGTCTATAATACTAACCACGAACATTACTACAATTAGCATAGTGTCTATAATACTAAACATGGACATCAATATAATTGCTCACATCTTATACTACTTATGAATACCAGATAAAATTAAGAAACACTCGCCCACTAAGACCACATAACAAGAAGTCAATTTTTATCTTCAGTCTACTTATTTACATATTACCGTCACATTCCCTTTCACAGCCTAAGTACTATTTACTCATGCACTACACATCATTGCCTAATCAGTTCTATAGCCCTCTAAATACCATGGGTCTCTCCCTTCAAAAATCATAAGCCTAGCTTAGGTCTATCACCTCATGAATACTCTGCTCTTTTATTCAACATCTATACTTGGGCTTCACTAACACAATGGTACATTGACATAAACTCCTTTTTGGTTAAAGTATACTCTAAATCATCCTAACTAGTAACTATTCCTCTACCTTCTATCATTAAATCCATACAAAATTATTATTCCTTAGTCTACACATAAAGAAAAACTCCTCATTAATGACTGATTAGGTGCATGACTGCACCTATACACTTTGCTTAATAGCTATCCCCATTTCTTAGGTTACTACACCTCTAAATGCATACTTCTAACTTTGGGTACTTTTACTACTATTGCTTATAACATCGTAACTCATACTATCTTTTTGGGTGAGAATACTATCAAAGCTCTAAAACGTACTTTCCTCTTAAAGGGTATCACCTGAAAAAATGCTTGGAGAAGAGAATCTGAGAGTACTTCTTGCTTTTAGATCGAATGCACGATTCATCTAGATAAGGATGCATTCTTTTGAATCCAAACCTTTAAGCTCACTCACAGGCTTTTCTCAAGCCCCTCTGCAGTCTCTGAACTTTTTGAAGACTTTATCTGAGATGCCATATTAATAGGATTAAGAACTTTACAATTTTTAGTACCACTAATATAAGGCATAATCGGAAAAATTAGAGCAACACACGAATCTACATAAGTTTCTTAGGGGACAACTCTATTGCATGATCTAGAGTATGAAAGAAGGGAAACATTCCCTAAATATCTATAGTCCCTCATTTATAGAAGTGGGGACCCTCATAACCATAAATAAGATCCTACTGACACGGCTTCATAGACACTATAGAACACTTGAACTCTATGCTGTGATACCAAGTTTGTCACGCCCCGAGCCTACTCCCTGGACATGACCGGCACTCAAGAACCATTGCTGGTCCCCAAGCGAACCCTTGTCCTGGTTGACTACTAAGCGGAAGACTAACTCAAGCATACACAAGCATCAAAACTTAAGAAAATGTTTAAAACAATTTATTGAATCTCAAAACTATCTAAAAAAACACTGAGTATGAAATATAAAGTTTTAAATAAAACATCTGAAATTGAATACTGCAAGACTGACCAAGACTGTTCATCTATGAAGCCTCTACTATATAAAGATAGGTGTCGGAACAAGACCCACGACACCTTAAAAGGCTACTACTAACAAATCATAAAACTGGAGTTCTCTAAAAGGAAGGAGGTCTCACCAAAAGCTGATGAACGGATGATGTGATCTCAACAGAACGCCCGTTGAAGATCCTAAGGACTTGAATCTGCATCATGAAAAGATGCAAGTCGAATGACATCAATACATTAAATGTACAAGTATGTAATCGGGCTGAATAAAATAAATAACTGAATTGTAAGGCTGAAAGTAGCTCAACTGAAGAATAACATAAGTCACGATGAAAATCATTTAATGCTCTTACTGTATGGATTCAATAAAAGTAAATATTGAACTGAAATATATATATAAATATACTTTATTGGGGAGTTTCTCTAACCGACGACCATCACTATGAGCATCGCGATGATACAGCGTCTTACCCACGTTGCCAGAGCCGCCCTATAGTTTACCAGAGTATAGAACGCAACTGAACTGATGGATCCACTAAAAAGTCTTCTCGAGGCAGGTGAGGATTCGTCTGTCTTGTGGTACGATCCTATCTACGCTGGCTACGTAGTTTATGGGGGTTGTGAGTTATCTAAACTCTCCCCCATATCGGTGCTCAATACTACTCCCAAAATATATAACTGTATGCTCATGTAAAATACTCACTGGGTTGAGATAATTACTCAAAAAGGCCTCTTTAAGAGGTAACTGAACTGTACTCAATCTTTCTGAAAAATTCCTTATACTTTTCTGAAAATAATACTCTCTTTTCAATGTGAAAAATAATACTTTCTTTAAGGGGTAACTGAACTTCTCTTTATCTGGCTGAACTACTTTTGAAAACTATTTATGCTCTTCTTAAAATAGTAGTTCTTTTCTCTATGTGAAAATAGCACTTTTGGAACCATTTTTGTTCCCTTAAATTCTTCTAAAAAGATACTTTAAAATACTGTTGAACTCACTTTAAAATTCCAAAATCAATGGCATAGAAATAAATGCACAAAGACTTTCAATAAAAAAATCTCATCAACCAGGGTTCATGTGAAATATAAGCATGAACAACAACTCAAGGATATTAATGCACATAATATTGCAATCTCATAATATAAGAATTTAGAATTTGGAACAAGAACATAACTCATATCAAGAATTTCATAAAACTGAGGGTAGAACTCTAGATTCAACTTGTTACTGACTGAATTGAGATGTAGGGTGTGAGGACGAACTAGTCTAACACTATGAATAACCTTACATACCTTATACTCTCCAAATTCGTGAGAAAGGTAAGATCTTTGGATGAAAAGATGACAAGAATTTGTTTCTTGAACCTTAGAGATGAGTTCTTGAGGAGCTTTCTTGAAAAATCTATGAATTTCATGAGTAGGAGTTATTAATTCGCCTTAAGATGAAAGAATTATAAAGTTCTATGGTCAAATCTTACCTTGGATGATGAATGAACCTTGGAGGAAGTTAGTTTCTTGAAAACGTTTCTTTCTAGGGTAAATTTATGAATTAGGGAGGAAAACTACGTTTTTGGGTTTTTTTTAAAAGACTTCAGACACCCACACGGAAAATGCCTCAGGCGCGCAGCCAATCGTGCAGGAAGGCATTAGCTGCTGCCTCGGCACGTGCCCGCGTGAAAAATGCCTCGGCCGCGTGGCCAGCACGGTACAAGATAGTTTCCAGTAAAAGGGGCATAACCTTTTACTCTGAACTCCAATTGATGTAAACTTTGTGGCGTTGGAAACTAGACTCAAATATCTTTAATTTGATCGGTTATGAGCCATGTAACTCTCCATATTCTAATAGATATAGTTATTTGAAGTTAACCCAAGTAGAATCTTATATTAAAACTAAATCGGTAAGGAAGATTTCAACTTAACTTTGGGCTAGGGGATTCTGGTGACCTTAATTCATCTCTAAATTATTCTCATACTAAAGAATTGATCTTTACATCTAAGCACAATTTAAGAATTACTCGATACGACCTTATACGCAAATGAAGAATGGTTCAGGACTTAGATTAGAAATTTCTGGGGTGTTACAGATTCTACTTAGGTCAACTTTAAATAAACATATCTCTCAGCACATGATGAATTAGGTGGCCCATGACCTATCAAATGAAAGGTCTATGAATCCTTTTCCAACGCCTCCAAGTTTGTCTCATTTCAAGTTTGGAGTAACAAGTTATGACCGTTTTACCAGAGACTGCCACAACAGTTTTTTCAGAGTCAGTGACCTATGGACCTGATCTACGGGTCGTTGAAAGAGGTATGACCCGTACTGCTCACTCGTGGAAAAATGTTCTGGAAGTCAATTTTTGGGTCCAATTCTTAAGGACCCATCTACGGGTCGTAAAAATTTCTATGGATCGTAGTTTGGCCCCGTAAAATGAATTTTTCAGCCTTAATTTAAATATGAGTTCCACGGATGGGATCTACGGTCCGTAGATCAAACCACGAACCGTAGATGGCCTTGTAGAAGGTTTTCAATAGTATTTTAAGTGGGGTTTCTTTTATCTTTTCACACTTTTCCTAAGCCCAGCCATGACATTTTCACTTCAATTAGGGGAATATATTCCACCAAGTATTTTATTTTTTTATTTCTACGCTCTCGACTCCCCAACTCAAAAAAAAATCGTAAGGAAGACAAAAGCTAGGGTTTCAAGGCTTCTAAACAAGTTCTTCTTCAAGATTCTTCAAGAACTTTGTTCTTCCATGTATGTAAGGCTAATTATAGTGATGGACTGAGTTTGTCCTCACGCCCTACATCTGAATTCAGTCAGTAAAAATTTAATCTAGGGTTATACCCATAGTTTCGAGAATTCCTGAGATGCGTTATATTATTGATTCTGAGTTCTAAATTCTTGATTATGAGTTGCTATATATTATGCATTGAGATCCTTGAGTTGTTGTTCATGTTTATATTCCCACATGAACCCCATTTATTGAGTTTTCGTTGAGAATCTTTTGATCAAACATTTTTCTTAAATTGATTTTGAGAAGTTAAAAGTGAGTTCAAGAGTAAAGTTTAAAGTATAATTTTTGAGTAGAGTTTAAGAGAACTAAATGATTCCCAAATGTATCATATTTACATGGAGAAAGAGCATTATTTTTAGAAAAGTATAGGAGTTTTTCAGATGGAGTTATTATAGAGCGGTTACCTCTTAAAGAGGCCTTTTTGAGAACTTTTGTCAACCCAGAGAGAGTATTTTTACCTGAGAATTGAGTTATATCCTTTGGGAGTAGTATTGTAATGACCCTTTAGGTTATTTGTGTGTTCGTGCCTCTTTTTTGTTGTTTAGAGCGTTCCTGTAGCGACCCCAAGTCATTTCTGACTTGCTGGTACTGTAGGTTAGGTTGTATGGTCGTTCGTTTGGGTTTTGTGCCTGTTTTCTTGTTTTGGAACTTTTGAAGCCTGAAAAGTTGATTTCGGTCATAACCTCAGGTACAAGACCTCAGAAGGGAATTCTGACAGTTCCATCAGCTCCGGAGCGACCTAATTAGGCTAGAAGCATGTTTGGCTCGAGTCCCGGGGCTTCTGGTGTATCTTTGGAGCCATTTGGCTCTTTAGTCTTTGAAATTTGGCTTGAAGTTGACTTTGGTCAATATTCTTGGTAAACGCGCTCAGATGAGAATTCTGTCAGCGCGGTTAGTTCTGGAATACCGAGTTTGGTCTAGAATGACCCTTCGTGTGCTTCCCAGGGCTTCTGGTCTAATTTTGAGGCCCTTGGTAGAATTCGGCTAAAATGGCGCTTTGGGTATGGGACCCACTTTTTATCAAAACGACCTCGTATAAAAAATTCCGACTGCGCCATTGAGTTCAGAATGTTGAATTTAGTGGGGTAGCATATCTGGTTTATTTTCATCGGATCCCGAACGAATTTCGAGGAACCGTTTGGAGATTTTGAAAAATAACAAAATCTGGTGTTGCTGGTGCAGACTTTTAGGGACCAGAATTTAGCTTTTTAGCGACCAGAAATAGCTTTTAGTGACCAGAATTGCTGCTATTTAAATAGCGAAAAATCAGATTCTGCCCTTATTTTAAAACTTCGATATCTTGAGTTCTAGAGCTCCGTTTTGGGCGATTCGAAGTTCTAGGTGCTCAGAATCGTGTTGGGTGTGTGGATGAATGTCCGGAGCGTGTCAAAAATTCTCTTATTGGGGTGTATCTGCATTGTAAGTGGCTGCCCCAAGTCTCTTTTCGTGAGAAGTTTTGCATATTTGTTTGTTGTTGCATGGAGCTGTTCTGAGCCCCGAGAGGTGTCCAGTTTTGGAACACAAGCTTGAGGGAGTGTTTAGACCTCATCACGGAGTCAATTTTGAAAATTCTGGAGCGGGTCTCACATTTCTCGATTTTGATTTCGAAATTGGCCTGTCTCCAATTTTGATGATTTTAGTGTCTAAATGACCGTGCTAATGCTGTGATTCTATTTTTGATAGCGTGACAGCAATTCGAGGCCATTCGGAAGGAAAAAGCTCCGACAGAGTGATTTGGAGCGCGCATGGTCGGCCTTCTGGTGGGTTATGTCTTCCCTTCCTTTAGATTGAGCTTGAATGTGTAAATGCATGCGAATTTGTGTGAATCTTAGCTGGGTAGCTAGTATTTCTGCTCTTCTTCTCCTAATTCTTGCTTTAGGGTTGAATTTTGGGCTGTTTCGGGGTTAGAACCATGATATCGGAAGGGGTTATTTATCTGTGGATATTTGTGGATTATCTGTTGGGCTGTTTATTTGTTGTTACATGCGTAGTATTTGGTTGGCTGCTTATTTATGTTGAGTTATATCTTTGGCCTTAGGTTAGGTTAGGTTATAGTTGACTTAGACCCATGTACCTGTTGACTTTGGTATGTATCCGACGTCGATTCGGATGGACTAGGTCCTTGTAGACTGGAATAGTAGACTTGAGTTTGATAGTTGAGCCTGGTTGTAGTTTCATATTGTTTCTGATCCTTCTGTCTTCTCTTCCCTTTCTATGGTGCCGATGGGTCATCGGTGGCGTGTTGTTTCTCCTCGGCTTTCGGATGTGTCGAGATCGGTTCGGTGGTACTATGGTTGGTAGTGGACGACAATCTACCTTGGCTTGATGTTTGAAGTTATTTGGATGACCCCGCGTACTCTACTGGCTAGGTAGGGCCCCCGGAAGTGTTAGCGAAATGGGCGATTGGATATGAGATGCTTGGGTTGTCTAGTGTACTCTACTGCTGGGTAAGGCCCTCGGGAGTACCGGCACACTCTACTGGCTTGGGTAGGGCCCCCAGAAATGTTGGCTATTTGGGAAGTGGAGTATTAAGGCTTGGGATTGGCTAGTTGTTCTGTTTCACGGTTGGCGTTGCCGGAGTCATCGTGCCTTGGCACTCACTGGCTAGGTAGAGCCCCCGGGAGTTGCTGTCTGGACGGCGATCCGACTTGAAAGTGAGACTTGTGACCGGGATGGAGTTGGCTGGTTGGTTCCGCTGAGTTGGTTGGTGGATTCGCTTTGTGGCTTGGGTCTTCCTTCGTTTCCGTAGAATAGCTCTTCTGTGTACCTATCGGGTTTATGGGGGTCCGTTTGGGTTTTATTTAAACTTGTGCACGAGTGTACCTTCTGGGCTTATGGGGGTCTAGTTAGGTTTAGATTAGATGTAATTAGTTTTATTTTTGGTGCGCTTGTGTGCTTTGTTTCGCTTTCGCTTGACCTCTGTTGTTGTAGATTCTATCTTTTCAGTCTATTTTTACCTTTCTTGCTCAGTTGTCCTATGATGCCTACTGGGTACCTGTTGTATTGGTACTCATGCTACAATCTGCATCTATTTTCGTGATGCAGATCCGAGCACCAGCTACCAGCGTTGAGTTCGAGCTTGCATCGGTCTGTCCAGGAGACAAGGGTGAGCACATGGCGTTCTAGATTACCTGTCTCCTTCTGTTATATATTTTGTCTTGTCTTTTGCTTTGACACAACTTGTTTCTGTGGTCCACTTTTGGGGCTTGTACTCGTTTAGTAGTTCTGTATATGTGACTTCCAGGTTCTGGGAGGTATTGTTATTGTATATAGATGTTTCGCTTCCGCCTTTCCTTTATCTGTTACTTTATTTATGCTTCCGCCTAGTTGATGTTAGTTTCCACCCTCGGTCCCATTATTGCTAAGTTCCGGGATAGGGTTTTGGCTTGCCTACTGGTGGGTTGGTAGGCGCCATCATGACTCGAGAAATCGGGTCGTGACAAGTATTGAGCGCTGATATGAGGAAGAGTTTAGACAACTCACATTCCACATAAATCACGTAGCCAGCGTGGGTTAGGATCGCACCGACTTTCGGGCGACTCCTCATTGTATTTGGGCAAACCTTTATAGTGGATCCATGAGTTGAGTTTGTTCTATACCCGGACAAGGTACAAGACAGTATTGGCAGCGTGGAGCAAGAAGACGTATCATCACGAGGCTCATAGTGATGGTCAATTAGAGAAGCTCCCACTAAATAAAGTAAAGTGTGTGTGTGTGTATATATATATATATATATATATTCAGTTCAGTATTTACTATTATTGCAATCCTACAGAGCGTAAATGATATTCATCATGATTTATACTATATTTCAGTTGAGTTACTTTCAGTCTTTCAATTCATTTATTTATTTGTTTCATCCCTATTACATACTTAAGGAAAATATTTTATTTCTAAACTCAAAAGTTCTTGAATCTTAATTCAAGTTCTCTATATTTTGTATATATCTTTATATTGAAAACTATCTAGTAATATTTCTATTTATAGTAGTAAAAATCAAATTAAACTAGGACTAGGAACCACTCAAATTAACAAATCCTAATTAAACATAAATAAGTAAATACCATAAATAACAAATTCTAAACAATTTAGGATTTCTACTCCAACTGTGAATTATTATTTCCAATATTCTCCCGTAATTCAAAGTTGTATACTCTTGCCTTTTTGTTCTTGTCATTGTTGTTGTATTGAAAAACATTTTTCTTCAATCTTCAATTTCATTCTTGTCATTGTTGTTGTATTGGAGAACTTATTTTCAATCTTCAATTGTTGGAGTACTTCTCTTCAATCTTCAATTATTGGAATAGTTCTCTTCAATTCTCATTTATTTTTTTCTTAGTTGTGTCAGAGCTCTTTCTCTCCAACTTCCAAGTGTTAGAACACTTTCTCTCTATCTCACAATATTTTTTTCCTTTGTTGTGTTGGAGAACTTCTCTCCAACTTCCAAGTCCCACCAACACCTTTTCTTTTTGTTTTTTTTTTAATTTTTAATTTTGGTATTGGAGCACTCTCTCTCCAGCTCTCGTTGATGCCCTTCCCATCAACTCTTTTTCTTTTTATTTATTTTTGTTTTTGGTGTTGGAGCACTCTCTCTCCAACTCTAGTTAATTCCCTTCCCATCAACTCCTTTTCTTTTTGTGTTTTTTTTACTTCCTCTAACTTTTAATTTAGAAAAGAGTTTCTTCCTATTGTGCTTGGTTGCACTTCTTTAAATCTGCAATATTTTTGTACGTCTTTCATGCTAGTATGTTTTTCATGCATATATCATTCGCCCAACGTATGTCGACATAATCATTGGCCAGACGGGCAACATCATATGGGTAATAGCCATCCACCAGCAGCGAAAACTCTTTGATTCTTTACCAGGATCGTAAAAGCTTTGATACCAATTTGATTTTTTATTTTATTTATAAACTCAAAAAATTTTGAATCTTAATTCAAGTTCTCTATATTATGTATATTTCTTTATATTGAAAATTATGTATTAACATCTCTATTTATAGTAGTAAAAATCGAATTAAACTAGGACTAGAAACTACTCTAACTAACAAATCCTAATTAAACATAAATAAGTAAATACCATATATAACAAATCCTAAACAATTTAGGATTCTACTCCAACTTTGAATTATTATTTCCAACACATACGAGTACATTCAATGTATTGATTTCATTCCAACTGCATCATTTTATGATGCAGATTCAGGAACTTAGGATCATCAACAGACGTTACGTTGAGATCACATCATCTGCTCGTCAGCTTTTGGTGAGGCCTCCTTGCTTTCGGAGGACTCCAGCCTTAAAATATAGTTAGTAGTAGCATTTTGAGGTGTCGTGGGTCTTGTCCCGACACCTGTCTTTATTCAGTAGAGGATTCATAAATAGACAATTTTGGAGAGTCTTTCTATATTCCGTTTCAAATGTTTTATTTAAAATTTTATGTTTAATACTCAATATTTTTAGATAGCTTTGAGATTTATAAATTGTTTTTAAACGATTCTTCAGTTTTGATGTTTGTGTATACTTGAGGTAATCTTCCACTTAGTAGTCAACTAGGACAAGGGTTCGTTTGGGGATCAACAATGGTTCTCGAATGTCGGTCATGTCCAGGGTGTAGGCTCGGGGCGTGACAGATACACAATTTTATCAATATACAACGTTGTAAGATAAAAAATTGAAGGAGAAAAATTAACCTGAGACAATGCAAAATGAAGTACTGCTCCGAGTGAAAAAATAATCAATTTTTTCGGAGTGAATAATTTTTTACAGAAGCAACAAATATCTGTTACTTATCTTATATAGTGATTGGATAATTACATAGAATTTAATTGAGAATGTGAAAAGTCTATGAAAAATCCCACTATTGTGGAAGATAAGCAGTTGAATTTCTTTTTGTTGAAAATCAGTTTTTTTAATTAAAAAATGTCATAACTAAAAAAATTAAAATGCAATAGATGGATTTTAATTAATTCTGCATTTATGTGGATATAATAGGACTTTAATTAATTTCTAATACTTATTTAAATAGTTAATTAGATTTTAATTTAGTGTAGAGGAAAAATGGTAATGCAATATATATATATTACCTATCTCCATAGTGTAATTTTCAAGCAACATGTACAAATTGACACCCCTTGGATAAAATTGGCTCCATCACGGGTGATAGAGTGTTGGATCTCATGACGTTGTGATCATACTACTAAATCAGATTTTATAAAAAAAAAAAAATTTTCATGAAAAACAAGACAAACACAAAAAGGAGGGGAAAAAGAAAACATACTAATCTGCCTTGATCAAGAAGAATTAGAGGGTAATAGAGGCTAAAGTAAAGTTGTTTCTTATAAGGAAAAACCATTAGAGAGCCTAATCTAGCAAAAAATTGTTAATAATAAGATGGAAAAAATGTCTTTCAGATGATGTCGAATTCTACTAAAGACATGAAGGTTTTCAAGATAGTTGAAGACCTAAGCATCTTTCGACAATGTCAAGGAGAGAAGTTTTTATATGCAACCTTTAGGTAGAAAAGGGAAACAATACATTTGAAAAAATAAAATCAAAATATTTGAAAAAACCCTTTTTCTTTTAATGAAGGGTTAATTGGTAATTTAACCAATAATTATTATTTGAGTATTAAAAAGAATTGGGCCAAGCCTAAATTTTTTCTAATACTCTAAATAATAATTATTGGTTAAATTACCAATTAACCCTTCAGTAAAAGAAAAAAGATTATTACAACGACTTTGGTAGAACACAACAATTATGGCTTGAATGTTGCATTTATATAAATAAACTCAGTTAATAAGTATAAATAATTAATCTAAACCCAAGAAAGTAAAAATAATTATTGTTCACATACCGTAAAACTTAAGATCCCTTATCCGCCTCTTGCGACACTTTACACTCAATTGTTCTTTTGCACTCACTCTTTTCTTTAGTACACATTTTTCTTATTTCTCTATTGATAACACGCTCTTTATTTGAGTACACATACAACTCTAACAACCTGTATTTATAGATGGTGATGAGAGGATCTAGTGAATGTAATATACACCTTCCACTTATTTCTAGATTTGCACTTTCTAGAATGTTATTAGATTTGCACTCAGGAACTCTCATTCTAGAAGTCTTTCTTCAATTCTCTACAAGTCATAAATATTGTAGATTCTTCTTTGAAATATCTTAGATATTAATTAAGTTGGAGATGATTTTGAACACTCTCCCTCAACACCAACTTAATTTATTCTTTGTATCCATTTTGAGTGATCCATCATGAACCTCTTTTTCTTTGGAACTTCTCCACTCATTAATCATTGAAGAATATTCAAGATAATAATCTCCATGATCTGGACAACCTCTGCTAATGTTGCATCTATATACTTGGTGTTTGGGTGTTTCACTCATATAGAACTCCTTAGTTGCGGTTGTGGTGCTTCTTTGACTTCTTTTTGTAACATAACAAGAGTTTCACAAGCTCAAGTTTTCCATGACCTATTTTCTGTGGAGATACCCCTGGTGTAGATGATTTGGGTTTTCGTCTTGCCTCGTGGTTAGGTTCTATCTTGTTCCCTCATTTTCTTCTTTGAGCTTAAATTTTAGCTTTTGCTCAAGTGTTGTTAATTTTAGTAAGTAGACTTCTTTGTACAACCATGCTGATGCTTTATCAAATACCACATTTCTATACATTTATGTCCGATTTGTGGTAGGGCCACAACAATTTCATCCCTTTATTTATTCATCGTAATGATGCAACGAACAACATTTTTATCCAACTTGTTGCGTACATGATCTAGAAAGAGCAGAGGTGACTCACATACAAATGTTCGAAAGTCACTTAGATTAGGTATCATCTTCATGAGTTTCTTGAATGGTGAGATAAATCCTAATCTCGTTGTGGCATCCTGTTTGTGATGTGGACAATATTCTTCATGCATTTTTCCTAAAATCTTTCTTCTACATGCATACTATGAATGTTCGAGTAGTGAAATCACTGTAAATGAGAGAGATGAGACTATTCAGAATTCTTGGAGTCATGCCTACGAGGATATATTTGACAGTGGTATTAAAACTGCTGATCTGGAGAATGAAGTGATTACTGAGGTGGATCGTAGGTACATCTCATACAAATCCCAAGGTGAATGCAAAATTTTAATTGTACGAGTTCATTTTTTAAAGATTCTTAGCATTAAATCCATTATATTTTAAAATTATAGGTTCATGTCTATTATTCATTGCAACTATTTTAAAGTGTTACACATAAATTTATGCTCCACATTTATAGTTAGGGCTTCAATTGAACCCGTACCTATAATGGTACATCCTTCCCTGTATGAATCCCCTTTGTTGGAAATTAAACTCCAAGATCTAAAACATTCCATTTTGTTGTTGCATATTTGGGCATGTTAATTTTCACCTTATCATATTCTCTTTAAGTAATCATTGAAATCACATGACGTGTTCTCCCCATTGTCTATACAAAGACATTTGATTCTCCTTCCAATAGCATTCTTAAATACTTTAGACTTCTCCTATAAGAACTAAATCCACATGTACCTTGAGAACCCATCAATGAATTTTACCATATATTAGTAACCACTACTAGAAGGTTGTTTTACTTGATCAAACATGTCTAAGTGAACCTGCTCCAATGGCTTATTTTCTTGATACTTTGATTCTTTGTAGAAAAGTTGATGTGCTTTTTTATATTGTCATGCAACACACATAGTGTCTCCTCTAATCTCAAGTGGGGAAATGCCTTTAAATTTTGACTGTAGCATCATGATTTTTGATTTGTTGTAGCTCAGGTGCCCAAGATGTGGATTCCATAGATCAATTGTTTCATTACTTTGATCAGTCTTCTACACATAGTTGTCTCAGCTACTGTGACATAAATTGAACTCTAATCTCCTTACCTCCATGGTTGGGAAGCTTGTAACTTTCAAGTTTCGGTATACTTTTACATCATTTGGTACAAACACAACATAGTTTCCTGAGGTTCTTAGTTGAAACACAGATAATAAGTTCTTCTTTAGACCCAAAAAATAATAGACATTTTGAAGTTGCACTTGTCTTGAGCTATGATGACGTATAAACACCGTCTTGCAAATATGAGTTATTGACATTCTAGAATTATTTGTTGTAACCACTACTTGACCGCCTTTATATTCACTAATGTTGATAAACTTTTTCTCATAATTGGTCGTGTGATTGGAGCATCCTGAATCAACAATCCAATTATTTGCATAATCGAGCAATTCTCACTTACAGTTGCACAAGCAAGCTCCTTTTGTTTGTCAGAGTGAGAGCTGATGAGCTCTTCTTGTTGATTGCTTACTTTCTTCAGCTGCAAAAGAGGTCTCAAAATCCTAAGATTCTTTTCCATCGTCATTCTAGTTCCGAGTAGAAGTGGCCACATTACTTTCATCTTTCTTGTAACAACAATCTCTAGTAGTGTAGGGTCCTTTTTTCCTTAATTGTAGAATTTGTCCCTTTGTCAGTTGTTAAAACCTTGGTTTGGTTGCTTTTTGTCTTGCTAGATTCTTTAATGTTGATTCTTCTGGTCTCCCCCTAGCCATAATATTCTCTCTTCATCCCATTTTCTATAGCCTAGCTATTTGCTCAAGAGCGCATTACCAAGAAAGGAAAATTATTGTGTGCCAATTGATTACCATTAATTAGAAAGAGAACCACTACCATTGGTAGGCTTCAGTGGGCTCTCCCACCAGATAGACTAGCCTTTTCGATTGAGCTCTCCTATTGAATCTATAAATATTCTACAATAATTTAACTTGTTAAAGTAGCTTCTTAATCTATTTTATAGGTTATCATATCAGACTTGATATGAAAAATTACATATTGTAATAGCTTAACTTAATTTGGTAAAGCATGTTATTCTTTATATTCTAAGTGTACATAACATACTCTAATTAAAAATGTATTCCTTTGATCGATACAAATAAAAAATGTATTCCTTTAATCATTCAAATGAAGAGAATTTTTATAATAACCAAGAAAATAAATAATCTTTGAAATAAATGGTCGAAAAGAGAGAAAGAAAGAGTGTATTGCCTAAAAAATTTATAAGAAAGAGCGAGGAAGTTATAGATCAAATTAAGAATACAAAAGGAGATAAACCTGGAATTAGGGTGTTTCTTCCATTGCAAAAAGAATATGTTGCCACTCTCTAACATCATAAAATACTTTTTCCTACTATGCTTATCGAGAAAAAAACTCTGGGAAATTTTTTTAAAAAGTATCTAAAATGTATCGTGTTATATTTATAATTTGATTTATCAAAACAAACATTATATTTACAATAATAATATGATAGCTAAAAACCACCAGAAGATACCTTGTTCAATAACCTAAATTTTGGAGAGTGAAACACAATAAAACATGATTTGTTTGATGTTTTTAGTGGCATTAACTACGGAAAAAAAATCAAAAAATACAAAAAAACAATGATAAAAAAAGATATAGCGAGTGACCAATGAATTGACTTAAAAATGATAAGAGTTACCTGGTATACGAGCGGAGCTAAAGGACATCAAAAAGTCTGACTGAATCCCCTTTGCTCGAAAATACATTAACACAAATAGGGTAAAAATGATTTTTTAATTTTATATGAACAGTTTAATAAAAAAAATCTAGTTTAGTAGTAGAAAGGGTTCAAAATTGCTATAGATCACGAATTTAAATCTTAAGTGTGATACCTATTATCTTTTCTAATTCCCTTATACAAGTTTCTAATTCCACCACTGTTTGGTACTTGTGTTGGTGAGAAGAGTAGATGTAGAGTTCATTTTTTTTTTAGATTTAGAGTATTAATACCGGTTTGATATGAATCCAATATTCTCAAATAATATCGACAAGATGGAGTTTCTAGGATGGTAAGCAATCCCTATATCAACACTGAGGTTGTGGGTTCGATTTACCAAGGGAACAAAAAATAAAGGTGGGTACTCTTGGGGAGGGGTAAAATAAAGTACTTCCGTATATTGTGGAACATAATTTTTTGTGTAAAATTTATAAGAAATGCAACAAATAGTAGATAAGAACACACAGCTTTAGAAATATAATGGGTTCAATGTTAAGAACCTTTTTAAAAACCTAATCCATAAATCTTAAATCATAAACTCACCTTTCGCGAGAGGTAGCGTAAACACAAATTGACTCAGACACTACTATTACAAAGTAAATAATCATAAAAAATAAGCAAATCATAAAGGGATTGTACCAGTTTGCCTCCATCAAGGAGAATGGGAGAATCACATACACTAAAAAAGAGCTCTTTTTTGGTGTTGCAAATAGGAGGAAACTCAGATCTATCAATTATTTCTTGATAACCAGAGGGCAGAAATCTTCCCCAAATTTCATTTGATTCTGTAGCCAATTTCAATTGTTTTGCTAATGTTGTTGATCTTACTACATCTGCCAGAGTTGTTTTGGAAATTATTTAAAAAATGCAGCCTTCTGGCAGCCTTTCAAAATAATTCATTGGAGCAATGGACATAGAAAAATTAATGTCAAAATTCTTGTAAAAAATTATAACTTAGAGATAGAACCAAAGTTATTTTTGTTCCAAGTTTTATATATGATTAAATAATCAAAAGGGAAGATATTTTAGTAATCTATTTTTCCAGTTATAGTAACAAGTACAAATAAGCATATACATTTATTTTTGTTTTATTGTAAATTTGACTAGATGTAATTTTCTTTAATTTGTAGATTAACTAAATAAAAGAGTCAAATGTAATTCAAACTCCAGTTACGTCTATTGAGACCAATCTATCTATCTATTAGTCTATTTATCTCTTCTATACTATTCTAAAAGTGGAAAGTCTCAAAGTTAAAAGTTGAAACACCAAATTGCCCATCAAAAATTGTGTTTTAGAAAAAAAAAAATTTAATAAATATTAATAAATTAAATAAATAAAACTAGTTACATTGCACCGAGTAAATAAAGAAGGATGTTTTATCTGCAAACAAATTATTATAGGTTTCATAAAAGAATTATTAAGAAAGTCGACATCATGTTTTACATTCAAACTTTTATTGATTTGTCCTTTAAGCTTCTCCCATTATCACTTTTGTAGCTTTAGTCATACTTTGAGCACCTTATAAAAGTATATAACAAAACTCCAAAAGTGTGAGATCTCTTCATCATTTGTTCCCTTTTCTCTTTTCTTGTTAGAAAATTGTCACAGCCCAAAAATTGGGGTCATGATGACACCTACTAAAATCCACCAGTAGTTAAGCCTAGCCTTTAGCCCAAAACCAATGATAACAGACCTAGGGAGCAGAAGAGATAGAAAGAAACAATTAAAACATTTCAATATATGTGTGTGTTTATATAAACACACACACACACACACACACACACACACACACACATATATATATATATGGAGATGCATATGCATCGACTCTGATCTCTAATAAGCTCACCCTCTATCTCTGAGATATCAACAACCACAACACAAGGATCACCACGGGCAACAAGAGCTCGGATCTGCATCAGGAAAAAAGATGCAAAGTGTAGTGTGAGTACCAAAACAATGGGTACTCAGTAGACATCATAGGCCGATCGAGCCTGGATTACAGTAACATGATAAAAAGCAAGTATAACAATGTAACATGGAGAAAATAAAGGCATAAGTAGATATGCATCAGAGTAAACTACTAAGGCAAAAATGAAAGCAATAAAAGCTATCTAAACCTAACTGGACCCCCATAAGCCTAACAGATACATACAAAGGCATCACAACAGTAAAATAAACAAACAATAACTCGGCCTAAGCCCCATAAGTCCGACAGATACACCCAAGGGCTATACTACCAGGAAAAAGGATGAAATGAATCCCAACACCCCGAACCTAGCATCTCATAGAATCTTACATTGGAATAGCTAGTCCTTTTCAGAATCTTACATAGGAAAACCTTATCAAAACCTAACACACCCCGAAATCTTACATC
This sequence comes from Solanum appendiculatum, assembly GCA_018342035.1. Classification (NCBI taxonomy): domain Eukaryota; kingdom Viridiplantae; phylum Streptophyta; class Magnoliopsida; order Solanales; family Solanaceae; genus Solanum; species Solanum appendiculatum. Next base: position 773,302 of record JAGDQO010000399.1, on the reverse strand, counting down.
GGAACGACTAGTCCTCCCTGCAATATTACGTCAGAGAGCCTTGATAGAACCTAACATATCTCGGAATCTAACATCGAAACAGCTAGTCCATCCCAGAATCTTACATCAGAAAGCCTTATAAGAATCTAGCAGTCCCTAAAATTTGACATCGGAGAGGCCAGTCCCACCTCAGAAGCTTATATCGGAATCTTATATCGGATTAACTATACATAATCTTATCCAATCCTGAAATCTGACATTCGAAATGGATACCGCACTAGCTAGCCCCTCATTAGCACCTACCATCTCTTGAGATCTTACATCGGGTCAGCTATACAAAATCCTATCCTATCCCGAAATCTGACATCAAAATAGCTACTGCACTAGCTATCCCTTCCCAAAATCTCACATCAAATCAGCTATAATGCTAAAAGGGAAAAAGAGGGTATTGAACGAGTCTAGGTAACCACTCAGCACAACCATCCAATCGTAGATACTAAAAGCGCTACTCGAAGGTCACAACCTAGCCTGAAGGGTCACACCTAACCCCAATCCAATCTTAAAACAAGTCTTGCGGGATTTGAAAAACCAACATCTATAGCAACACCAACCAAACCTTGGCTAAGGCTTCTCAACAACAAAACTAAGTCCATTCTAGTTGTCATGACTCGATTCCTCGAATCATGATGGCGCCTACCAACCCACCAGTAGGCAAGCCAAACCCTATCCCAGAACTTAGCAGTAATTATACTGAGGGTGGAAACTAACCTCAACTACGCGGAAGCATAAGCAAAGGAGCATATAAAGGCAAAGTGGAAGCAAAAACATCTATATACAATAATGATACCTCCAAGAACCCGGAAGTCGCATGTATAGAGCTACTATAAAATAAGTACAAGTCCCAAAAGTGGACCACATATATAAAACTGTCTCAAAAATGAAAGACTAGCCAAAATATAAGTACAGAGGGAGGCAGGTAGTCCCAGAACGCCATGTGCTCACCCTCGCCTCCAGAACAGACTGTAACAGGCTCGAACTCAATGCTGATAGCTGGTGCTCGGACCTGCATCACAAAAAACAGATGCAGTGTATAGCATGAGTACAAAACAACAGGCACCCAGAAGGCATCATAAGCCGACTGAGCAAGAAAGGTAAAAACAGACTGAAAAGATAGAATCTACAATCACAGAGATCAAGCAAAAATGAAAGAAAGCATACGAACGCAATAGAAATAAAACTAAGTACAGCTAAACTAAACCTAACTAGACCTCCATAATCCTAGAAGGTACACTTGTGCACAAGTTTAAATAAAACCCGAACAGACACCCATAAGTTCGACATGTACACAGAAGAGCTAGATCTACGGAACCCAAGGAAACAAACTCCGAACCGAGACAACCAGTCATCTCCAACCCAACCAACAAGTTCGGCTTCCAAATCAACTCACCTAACCCGCTTGTCACTTCGAGGGTCCTTACCCGGCCAGACGAGTACAACGGGGAGAGGAGGCACGACGACCTCTCCAAAGATTGTGATGTCCAACTGCCCGACCAGCTTACCCCGGGGGCCCTGCCCCAGCCAGATGGGTAAGCCAGCTATCACTCCGGGGGCCCTGTCCCAGCCAGACGAGTGCACGGTTCATGCCAACTCCGAAGAGAACCTTAGCCAACTTATGTCTAATTGCGTAGCCGACTAACAATCCAGGGGCCCTTACCCAGCCAGACAACTTAGTCAGCTAACACTCTCGGGGGCCCTGTCCCAGCCAGACGGAGCGTATAAGGCAAACCAACTCCGTAGAGGATCTCAACTTCCAAACCATTGTGAATCGACGTCCACTACCAACTATATCGTAACGAGCGTATCAACCCCAAGCCATAATGGATCGATGTCCACAACCAATCACAACACCAAAGAACTGACCTCGAATCATCCAACCAGGAAGATACCACGCCTCCGATAATGCATCGGCATTACAGAAAATGGGGAGAAGAGATAGAAGGATAGCAAGCACTACAAAGCCAAAACTAAATTCAATTATCAGACCCAAGTCTGCTATGCTGGTCTACAAGGACCTAGTCCATCTGAATCAACGTCGGATACATACCAAAGAGAGCCAGGTGTATGGGTCTAAATCAACAGTAATCTATCCTAAACTAAGGCCAAATATAAACTCCAATACAATAAGCAGCCAACTAGACAATCCGCATGCAACAACATATAAACAGCCCAACAGATAATTCACACAATCACAGATAAGCAACCCCTCCGATAACATGGTACTAACCCCAAAAATAACCAGAAAATCAACCCTAAAGCATGGTTTCTGAGAAGAAGAGAAGAGATACTAGCTACCCAGCCCAGATTCACACAAATCCACATGCAATTACACAATCAGGCTCAATCTAAAGGAAGGGAAGTCATAGCCTACCTTAGGGCTATCGCGCGTGCTCCAAACAACATCAAACCCAAGATGAAAATTTTTACGAAATTAGCATAAGGTAGCAACTTACGCCTCAAATTCACAGAAATCGAGGATCACCCAACATTATCTGAGCACCAACCCACACTGCCAACGAGATTTCAAACACCTGGGACTTCAAATCACTGAAAACCAACTTAAAACAAGAAAGATATTAATTTTCAAACTTATTCCTCCAACAAACCCGACTACCCTTATATACTGTCAACACCACTGACCTCCGCGACTGCGGCCAGGGGCCCGCAAATGTGGAGTACTAACAACTACACCTCTACGAACACGGCTAAGGGTCCACAAATGTAGAGAAGAGGACCACAAACCTCCGCAAATGCCGAGCCCTATCTGCAAACGCGAAGAGAAATGCTCCCCAGACCTCCCAAAATTTTTGTGAACGCTGGGCCTTATTCGCGAACGCGGAGAAGAAGGTCTCAATCCTCCGTGAATGTAGAGCCAACTCCATGAACGCGGAGAGGAAATGGGTCTGCAATATCACCTGTGCACCAGCTGAGTTTTGGCATTCCAAAAACTCTGATGGGGTGCTCGGGATTCGTTCGGAACCCTGTGCATGCAAATGAGATATGCTACCCCATCAAATTTGATGTTCCGGACTCAATGGCGTAGTTGGAATTTCCATAAGAGGTAATTTTGACAAAAAGTGGGTCCACACCCAAAGCGCCATTTTAGCCTACTTCAACCAAGAGTCTCGAAATCAGATCAGAAGCCTCGGGAAGCGCTCGGAGGGCCAATCTAGACCAAACTCAGCATTCCAGAACTAATCATGCTGATAGAATTGTCATCCGAGTATGTTTACAAAAAATGTTGACCGAAGTCAAACTTGATCAAAATTTCAAAGGTATTTGGACAAAATGGCACAAAGGTCACACCGAAAACCCCAGGACTAGTGCCAATCATGCTTCTAGCCTAATTTGGTTGCTCTAGACCTGATGGAACCGTCAGAATTCCCTTCTGACCGGAATTAACTTTCCAAGGTCCAAAAGCTCCAAAATAGGAAAATAAGCATAAAACCCAAACAAACGACCAGATGATCAAACTGTTAGTGCCAGCAAGTCATAAATGACTTGGGGTCATTATAGGAACGATCTAAACGATAAAAAAAGGTATTAACACAAAAATGACCTGAAGGGTCATTACAACATCCACTACTAAAGGATTTTCATCCGCGAAAGTAAGGATCAATAAGTACCTAAGGGCTCAAATAAGCTGGGGAACTACTCCCGCATCCCTCGCTCGGTCTCCCAGGTCACCTCCTCGATTAGATGATGCCTCCAACGGACCTTAACCACATAAATGTCACTAGACCTCAGCTGCCTCACTTCTCTGGCTAAAATAGCAACTGGCTCCTCAATATAGGTCAGACGATCATCCAATACAACGGCATCATACTGGAGCACATGAGACTCATCTAGAACATACTGGCGCATCATTGAAACATGGAAAACTAGATGAATAGTTGAGAATGCTGGAGGTAAGGCTAACTCATAGGCCACATCACTGACTGTCCTCAAGATCTCAAAAGGCCCAATGTACCTCGGGCTAAGCTTGCCCCACCTCCCAAATCTCATCACACCCTTCATGGGCTATACTCGGAGGAATACTCTATCACCAATAGTCAATCTCAGTGGCCATCGCCTGCAGTATGCGTAACTATGCTATCTACTTTGAGCCAATCCTGAATCATCCTCACATGCGCTAAGGTCTCCTGATACAAGTTTGTACCACACGGCCTAGGCTCCGTAGACTCAAACCATCTAATTGGAATGTGAGAATGCCTACCATATAGAGCCTCAATGGGGCCATCTGAATACTATAGTTATAGCTGTTATTGTATGCAAACTCTGCCAAGGGAAAGAACTGGTCCCACTAACCTCCAAAGTCCATAACACATGCCCGCAACATATCCTCTAGAACCTGAATAGTACACTCTGACTTGCCATCGGTCTGCGGATGGAATGCTGTGCTAAGGTCGACATGGGTGCCCAACTCCTCCTGAAATACCCTCTAAAAGCTTGAAGTGAACTATGAACCCCTGTCTGAGATGATAGAAATAGGCACACCATGAAGATGGACCACCTCCCGAATGTAGATACGAGCTAACCTCTCAGTACTGAAGAGAGTATGAACTGGGAGGAAGTGTGCTGACTTGGCCAATTGATCCACGATAACCCAAATGCTGTCAACACCTCTAGAAGTCTGAGGCAAACCCACAATGAAATCCATGGTGATACGTTCCCATTTACACTCAGGAATTGGTAGTCTCTGCAACTCACCACCAGGTCTCAAATGCTCAGCCTCAACCTGCTGGCAACACAAGCAACGGGGCACATAATCTGAGATGTCCCTCCTCATACCGCTCCACCAGTAGTGCTGCCTCAGATCATGATACATCTTGGCTGTGCCCGGATGGATAAAATACCTGAAGTCATGGGCCTCGCTAAGGATCAGTTGAATCAAATCCCTAACCCTCGAAACACACAAACGGCCAGCAAATCTCAAAACCCCATTTGAGTCTAATGTAGCCTATCCAGCATCACCTGTCAATACTCTATCTCAGAGTGCCACCAGGAATCATCCTCGAACTGGCGACCACCGATCTGATCTAGCAGAGATGATTGAACACCCACATAGGCTAACACCCGATTGGAATCTGAAACATCAAGCCCCATCATCTGGTTGGCTAGGGACTAAATATCAAAAGCCAAGGGTCGCTCCGAAATAGAAAGGAAGGCTAGACTACCCATACTGACTACCTTCCGTCTCAAGGCGTCCGCTACCACATTCACCTTGTCCGGGTGATAGAGAATAGAGAGGTCATAGTCCTTTAGGAGCTCAATCTAACGACGTTGCCTCGAATTAAGATCCCTCTGGGTCATAATGTACTTAAGGCTCCTGTGATCGGTATAGATCTCACAATGAACTCCATATAGGTAATGCCTCCAGATCTAAAGTGCAAAAACTACCGCCGCCAACTCCAAATCATGAGTGGGGTAGTTGCGCTCATGCAACTTAAGCTGCCTCGACGCATAAGAAACAACCCAGCCCTGCTACATCACTACACAACCCAAACCAACGTCGGATGCATCATAATAAACCGTGAAGCCCTCGTTTTCAACTGGAAGAGTCAATATAGGAGCGGTGGTAAGCAACTCCTTAAGCCTCAGAAAGCTCCTTTCACACTCCTCCAACCACACAAAGGGAACATTCTGGCGAGTCAACCGAGTCATAGGCGCTGCTATAGAAGAGAAACCCTCAACAAAATGCCTGTAGTACCCTGTCAATCCGACGAAGCTCCGAATCTCATTCATAGAGGTGGGCCTAGCCTAATCACGAATAACCTTAATCTTCACCAGATCCACCATAATGCCATCCTTAGACACAACGTGCCCGAAGAATGCTACAGACTCAAGCCAAAACTCGCACTTTGAGAACTTGGCATAAAGCTGATGATCTCTCAAAGTCTGGAGCACTATCCTCAAATGATGCTCATGCTCATTGTGGCTCCGTGAGTACACCAAGATATCATCAATGAAGACTATGACAAAGGAGTCCATATACGGCCTGAATACATGAGTCATCAAGTCCATAAAAGCGGTAGAGACATTAGTCAACCCAAAAGACATCACTAGGAACTCATAATGGACGTAACGAGTCCTAAATGCTATCTTAGGGATGTCCGCTGCTCTAACCCTGAACTGGTGGTAGCCGAATCTTATGTCAATCTTAGAAAACACTGCGACACCTTGAAGATGGTTGAACAGATCATCAATATGAGGCATAGGGTAATGGTTCCTCACAGTCACCTTATTCAGCTGCCTGTAATCAATACACATCCGCATGGTACCATACTTCTTCTTCACAAACAGGACTGGGGCACCCCAAGGTGATACACTAGGCCGAATGAATCCCTTACCCAAGATATCCTGAAGCTAAAAACTGAGCTCCTTGAGCTCTACGGGGCCCATACGGTACGGTGGGATGGAAATAGGACGAGTACCCGACTCCAAATCAATAGCAAAATCAATATCTCGCTCTGGGGTAGGCCAGTAAGGTCGCTAGGAAATACATCAGCATACTCTCGGACTATAGGCAAGAGATCAACGGTAGGGTCCTCCCTATTAACATCTCTAAAATATGCCAAATAAGCCAAACATCCGCTATCCACAAGCCTTCGGGCCTGAATACATAAAATCACCTCAATTGGTGTGCGACTACAAGGACCCTGCCACACCACCGCTGGAATACTAGGCCTGGCTAAAGTTACGGTCTTGGCATAGCAATCCAAGACCGCTTCGTGAGGGGATATCCAATCCATACCCGAAATCAAATCAAAATCCACCATACTAAGCACAACAAGATCTGCCCGAGCGACCTGCCCCTGAATAGTCACCACACAGGATCTACAAACCTGATCCACTACTAAAGAATCCTTTATCGGGGTTGAAACAAGCAAAGGTACCACCAAGGGCTCTGGACTCACCCCCAACCGAGGAACACAATAAGCAGACACATACAAATAGGTAGAACTAGGGTTAAATAAAGCTGAAGCGGACTGATGGCATACGAGAACCGTACTTGTAATCACATCATCTGATGCCTCGACCTCTGCTCTGGCAAGAGCTGCACAGAAATGACTCTGGGCACCTCTACCCCCTGCATCCACCCTGCCACATGTCTTGCCTCCCCGGGGACTCCCCGCGCACCCTGATGCTAACCTCCTTCTCTAGCTGGGGTGCTGCAGTTGAAATCGATCTCACCGCCTGAGGAGCTAGTAAAGCTGATCTGGAGATAGTGCACTCCCTAGACCAATGACCAAGCTCTCCACACGTAAAGCAACCCTAAGAAGACTTACTTGCAACTGGAGGCCAGCCACCCCGACCTGAGGAACCTGTCTGAAAATCACCTCGGCCCTGACTCGAACCGGCATTATAACCACCTTGACGGTGCTGGTCACACTCTGATATCTGCAATGATGCCTGAAATGGGCAACTAGGCTAACCTGACTAGAACCTCTGATGGCCCTGGTCCCGAGTAACTCTGGGCCTAGAACGGGGCCCACTAATTCTATCATCCTGCCTGTCCCTCTTACCACTGCCCTCGTGGGCCTCGCGATGGAGTTGCTCAAGCGTGCGGGCATGGTCCACAACATCCAGAAAAGAATGGGTCATTGAAACCATAGACTGCGACTTAATATGCAGCTGCAACCTCAAGCCCCTAACAAAGCATCAAACTCTCTCCTACTCCGTGGGCAAGGTCATAGTGTCATGACGAGATAGATCATGAAATCTAGCTTCGTACTCAAATACCATCATAGAGCCCTGCTCCAACTTTGAGAGCTCATCACGAAGGCAATCTTTGACGCTCCGTGGGATATACCTAGCCAAAAAGGCCTCAGAAAACTCTGTCCACTTCACTAACGGGGACCCAACTGGTCTGGTCTCCATAAAAGAACGCCACCACTGCCTGGCCGGCCCATCTAGCTGATAAGCAATGAAGTCGGCTCCTCTAATCCCAGAGCCTGCAGTCGCTCCCGGTAGGAAGTAATGAAGTCATGGGCATCCTCGCCAACTGCCCCAAGAAACCTCGATGGTGACAACCTCAGAAACACCCCGAGCATCTTTTGCTCATGAAGCAGCATGACACCATCTAAGACATCCAGCAGAATGATGGCCGGTGCTGGCGGCTGCTGAACCTCTAGGGCCGCTACTGCAAACTGACCGTGCTGAAGAATCTCTGGAGCCGTTGTGGCAGGCTGACCCTACGGGGCTGGAGCTGGATCTGGAACTTGAGCTGGGGCCTGCTGCTACTGAATACCTTCTATTGCAGCTAGAATCTTTGCAAGCATCGCCTAAAAATCAGGGGCGACAACTGGTGAGGGTGGTGGCTGGGCTGGTCCTGGCCCCACCGGCTGAGGAAGAATCTGCTCAAGCCGAGGCTCCACCTCCGGCTCTGGAGTCCTCGCTCTATCACGGACTGGTGCCGGTGCACCACCTCGACCTCGGGGTTGACCTCTGCTACGCGTGCGAGCCATCTTGCGACAGAATGAAACAAGTAAGATTCCATGAACCCAATCGAACAGCAGTGCACGAAAATGATGCAAGACATGAAAACCTCCTAAGGACACCTTGTAGCCTCCCAAAGATAAGTCACAGATGTCTCCGTACTGATCCGCAGGACTCTACTATATGCTAGCTCTGTATAAGTGAGACCGGTGAACATGGGCTCTGATACCAACTTGTCAAGACTTGATTTCTCGAGTCATGATGGCACCTACCAACCAACCAGTTGGCAAGCCGAACCCTATCCCGGAACTTAGCAGTAATGGGACTGAGGTTGGAAACTAACCTCAACTACGTGGAAGCATAAGCAAAGGAGCATATAAAGGCAAAGCGGAAGCGAAAACATCTATATACAATAATGATACCTCCCAGAACCTGGAAGTCGCATGTACAGAGCTACTATAAAATAAGTACAAGTCCCAAAAGTAGACCACAGAAACAAGATTTTCTCAAAAATGAAAGACAAGCCAAAATATAAGTACAGAGAGAGGAAGCTAGTCCTAGAACGCCATTTGCTCACCCTCACCTCTGGAACAGACTGCAACAAGCTCGAACTCAACGCTGATAGCTCATGATCGGACCTGCGTCACGAAAAATAGATGCAGAGTGTAGCATGAGTACCAAACAACAGGCACCCAGTAGGCTTCATTGGCCGACTGAGCAAAAAGGTAAAAACAGACTGAAAAGATAGAGTCTACAATCACAGAGGTCAAACAAAAATGAAAGGAAGCATACGAGCGCACCAGAACTAAAATGAAGTACAGCTAAACTAAACCTAACTGGACCCTGATAAGCCCAGAAGAACACTCCTGCACAAGTTTAAATAAAACCCAAACGCACCCCCATAAGCTCGATAGGTTCATAGAAGATCTAGATGTACGGAACCCAAGGAAACCAACTCCGAACCGAGACAACCAGTCATCTCCAACCCAGCCAGCAAGTCCAACTTCCAAATCAACTCACCTAACCCGCCAGTTACTTCGGGGGCCCTTACTAAGCCAGATGAGTACTACATGGAGGGGTGGCACGACGACCCCTCCAAAGATTCTGATGTGCAACTACCCGACCAGCTCGCCCTGGGGCCCTGTCCCAGCCAGAAGGTAAGCCACCTATCACTCCGGGGGCCCTGTCCCAGCAAAACTAGTGCGCGGTGCATGCTAACTTCGAAGAGAACCTTAGCCAACTTATGTCCAATTGCCTAGCCGACTAACACTCCGGTGTCCCTTACCCAACCAAACAAGTGAGTCAGCTAACACTCCTGGGGCCCTGTCCTAGCCAGATGGAGCGTAATAGGCAAACCAACTCCATAGAGGATCTCAACTTCAAAACCATTGTGAACCGACGTCCACTACCAACTACATCACAATGAGCGTATCAATCCCAAGCCATAGTGGATCGATGTCCACAACCAATCACAACACCACAGAACCGACCTCGAAGCATCCAACCAGGAAGATACCACGCCTCTAATAACGCATCGGCATCGCAAAAAATGGGGAGAAGAGATAGAAGGATCATAAGCACTACAAAGCCAAAACTAAATTCAATTATCAGACCCAAGTCTGATATGCCGGTCTACAAGGACCTAGTCCATCCGAATCAGCATCGGATACATACCAAAGACAACCAGGTGCATGGGTGTAAGTCAACACTAATCTATCCTAAACTAAGGCCAAAGATAAAATCCAATACAATAAGCAGCCAACCAGACAATCTGCATACAACAACATATAAATAGCCCAATAGATAATTCACACTATCACAGATAAGCAACCCCTCCGATAACATGGTACTAACCCCAAAAATAACTCGAAAATCAACCCTAAAGCATGGTTTCTGAGAAGAAGAGAAGAGATACTAGCTACCCAGCCCAGATTCACACAAATTCTCATGCAATTACACAATCAGGCTCAATCTAAAGGAAGGGAAGTTGTAGCCTACCTGAAGGCCGATCACGCGCGCTCTAAATAACAACCACCCAAGATGCAAAACTTTACATAATTAGCTTAACATAGAAACTTATTCCTTAAATTCATGGAAATTGAGGACCACCCAACACTATTCGAGCACTAACCCACACAGCCAACGAGATTTCAAACACCTGGGACATTGAATCACCGAAAACTGACTTAAAACGAGAAATATATCAATTTTCAAACTTATTCCTCCAACAAACCCGACTGCCCGTATATACTGTCAGCACCGTTGACCTCCACGAACGCGGCCAGGGGCCCGCGAAAGCGGAGAGGGAACAATCACAGCTCCGCGAACGTAGAGTACTAAAAACTACACCTCCGCGAGCATGGCTAAGGGTCCACGAACGCGGAGAAGAGGTCCACAGACCTCCGCGAACGCGGAGAGAAAGGCTCCCTAGACCTCCCACACTTCCACGAATGCGGGGCCTTATCTACGAACGCGTAGAAGAAGGTCTCACACCTCTGCAAATGCAGAGCCAACTTTGTGAACGCGGAGAAGAAATGGGTCTGCAACATCAGCTGTGCACCAGCTAATTTTGGGTATTCCCAAAACTCCAATGGGGTGCTCGGGATTCATTTGGAACCCTGTGCACGCAAACGAGATATGCTACCCCATCAAAGTTGACATTCCGGACTCAATGGCGTAGTTGAAATTTCGATACGAGGTCATTTTGTCAAAACTGGGTCCCACACCCAAAGCGCCATTTTAGCCAACTTCAACCAAGAGAGTCGAAATCAGATAGGAAGCCTCGGGAAGCACTCGAAGGGTCATTCTAGACCAAACTAGGCATTCCAAAACTTACCACACTGACAGAATTCTTATCCGACTGCGTTTATCAAGAATGTTGACCGAAGTCAAACTTGAGCCAAATTTCAAAGGTAAAAGCGCAAAATGGCCCAAAAGTCACACCGAAAATCTCGGGACTCATGCCAATCATGCTTTTAGCCTAATCTTACCGCTCCGGAGCTGATGGAACCGTCAGAATTCCGTTCTGAGGTCATTTGCCTGAGGTTATGACCGAAATCAACTTTCCAAGGTCCAAAAGCTCCAAAACAGGAAAATAGGCATAAAATCCAAATGAATGACCAGGAGACCGAACTATTAGTGCCAGCAAGTCATAAATGACTTGGGGTCATTACAAGAATGCTCTATATGACAGAAAGAAGGCATTAACATGAAAATGATCTGAAGGGTCATTACACTAGCCTAATTTCAACTCTCGAGCACAAACAAATATTAGCAAATCATGCGAAACTCAAGAATCACCCGAAATAACTATAATAAGGCCAAAACAATACAAGTAGAGAACATAACATGAAATCATGCTTGGAAACCACCCACACATAGATAATTAGCATGCTAGAACAATAACAAACAAGGTCTAAGGATACTAAGTCGTAGCCTACCTCGAAGCTGATCACATGCGCTCCAAAACTTTTAAATTGAATCCTTTCCCTTCTGAGCCACCTCCAAATGATGCCACACTATATTTTTAATGGTCCCAGCATCAATATGTTTATTTAGACACCCAATTCACAATAATTAAAAATTGAACTAAAATGAGCCAAAAATGGCATTGTCGGACCCTCACGAGGAATCCAAAAAATTGTTTAATCAATGGGTCCCAATCAGCTCAAGGAACTTGGGCCCCAAAATAGGTACAATCCGAGCTTTGAAGCGCCCCAAAATAGATCATGCATTCAAAGTTGAGAATTCACAATTTTGGAATTAAAACGAAGGAATCAAATGGGACTTATGAAGTAAACATGATAATCACAAGCCTACAAACGTCCCAAAACACTCTCTCTGCAATATCAAACAGCAACCAACAAAACTCTATACCAAATCAAGTTCACAAAGTCTCACAATTAAGGGAGATGTAATGAAATGAAAGCTGAAAATGGATTATAACTACCAACAATGACCACAAAATCAGTCACTTGGACGCGTAAGAGGTACCTTTACCGTTAAAATAGCTAGGCTCTCGCTAGAGGCTCCTCTAAAGCGAGACCCTTACCGTTAAATCGACCATTGCTTAAGGGATACCACCGCTGCTAAAGCGGCTCACTAGCCACTTAAGAGACCACCCCTTAAGTGGTGCTAGGGATGCTTAGGCGGCTTCACCAACATCAGGCACCCAAAAATTTAGCTAAGTCCCAACAGACTCCGCTAGGGTGCTGAATATTGGTTTGGAAACTTGTGCACACATACGAACCATACTATCCCATCAAATTCGGCATTTCGGACTCAATGAAGATGTCAAAACTTCAAACTGAGGTCGTATCAGCAAAAAGCAAGTCCCACACCCAAGGCTTCATTTTAGCCAAAAATCACAACGTAGCTCGAAATGAGCTCACAAGCCTCGGAACCTAAACCATAGGTCCTTCTAGACCAAACTTAGCATTTAAGAGCTAACAAAACCATCAGAATTATATTCTAAAACCATTTATGACCGAAGTCAATCGTTCAAGTTTTAAAAGCTCCAAAACACAAAAACACACATAAAAACAAAACAACCGGCCACATGATCGAATTGCTAGACACAGAAAGTCATAAATTACTTGGGGTCACTATATGAAAGCTCTAAACAACAAAAATATCACAAAATAGAGAAAATAACCTAAAGGGTCATTACATATATTTTCCTCATAAATAATGCTCTTTTTTATTTCGTGTATTTTTCTCATCTCTTGTGTAAATCTATTTCTTTTCATATTAGAGAAGCTAATTTTCTACTGCTAATTTTTTTGAGTTTGTATTTTAGAACAACTAGTACTAAATGTAATGCAACTTCTTTGTCAAAAACCAGTTTAGAAGATTTAATTTATAATGTGTTGATTGTTGCTTTCTAATTGATTTATTTCAATCCTTGAAAGTGCTTCAGAATGTAAGGAATTTGATAGTTTGATAAGTTATCGAATGTGTATTATTTATATTTTAATAATTACTTAAGTAATTGTAATACCCAAAAAAAATCTTAGCTAAGACCTGAACCATTCTTTATTTGCGTATAAGATCGTATCGGATGATTCTTAAATCGCTCATATGTGTAAAGGTCAATTATTTAGTGTGGAGATGGATTTGGATATGAATTAAGGTCACTTGAATCCCTAGCACAAAGTTGAGTTGAAAGCTTCCTTACCGACTAAGTTTTGATGTAAGATTTTACTTGGGTCAACTTCAAATGATCATATCTTTCAGCATATAATGAATTAGGTAGATCATGACCTATCAAATTGAATGTCTTTGAGTCTCTTTCCAACGCCACCAAGTTTGCTTCATTTTGAGTTTGTAGTAAAAAGTTATGGTCATTTTATCAGAGACTGTCATATCAAAGTTGCTTGAAGTCAGTTCTTACGACTTGTTTCTACGAGCAGTCAAAGTTTCTATGACCCGTACTGTCAAGTCCTCTAAAACTTCAGAGAGTCTGATTTTTGGGAATTTCTACGAATCCATTCTATGGGCCGTAGGAACTTCCACGGGCCGTAATTTTGACCCGTAGAATGAACTTTTGAGCCTGAAAATTGTATAAAGTCTACGAATTAGATCTACGGTCCGTAGAAACTTCTAAGGGCCATAGATTGGACCCGTAGAATTAAATTTTGAGCCTTAAAATTCAATATAAATTCCACGAATGAGATCTATGGTTCGTAGAACAAACCACGAATCGTAGATGGACACATAGATAGTTTCCATCAGTTTAGTCTTTTCCCACCCATCCTAAGCTTAAATACTGACCTTTTTATACCTAGTTAAGGGTTTAGAAAGTGTTAATCAGTTCCTTTACATTCATTAACACTTCAAGTCTTTTGAGCAAGGTTCCAAGAGGAGAAAAAGTTAGAGTTTCAAGCTTTCTTTGAACTTCATCAATTTTGCCAAGAACTTTGTTCTTCAAGGTATGCAAGGCTATCATAGTGTTGGACTAGTTCGTCCTCAGGCCCTACATCTACTTTCTATCAGTAAAAGAGTAATCTAGGGTTCTATCTTTAGTTTTAAGTATTCTTGAGATGAGTTTGATATTGAGTTCTGAGTTCTTAAATTTCTAATTTTGAGTTTCTATTCCTAATTATTGAGTTGCTGTATATTGTGCATCGAGATTGTTGAATTGATTGTTCATGTATATTTTTCAGCATGAATCCTATTACTGAGTATTCATTGAGTTCTTATTTAGGATCTTTCAAACAAACATAATCGTTTTAAATTGATTTTATGAGAAAGCAAACAAGAGTTTTATGAAAAAAAATTTCACATGATTTGAGTAAGAGTATAAGGGAACTAAATATTCCCAAATGTAACACCTTTTACATTGACAAAAGAGAAATCGTGTTTTCTAAATGAGTAATGAGTTTAGGGATACTGCAGACCATTACCTCGTTTAAGAGGATATTTTGAGCACTTACCTCAAAACCAGAGAAAGAGTATGTTTTATACATTTGAGCATGAGTATATATTATTGGAAGTAGTATTGAGCACTGATATGGGGATGTGTTTAGACAACTCAACATCCTCATAAACCATGTCGCCAACATGGGTAAAAAATATCATACTTTTTAGATGATTTCTTATTGCTTAGTGAATCCACTTAGTTGAGAGGTTCTATACCCCGAAAAGGTATGGGACAGTTCTGGCAGCGTGGGTGAGACATTGTATCATCACGTAGTTCATAGTGATGGTTGTCGGTTAGAGAATCTCCCAATTAGAGTTAAAGTGTATTTTCATATATCACCTATTATGTTGAGTTTATAGATGAGTAAGTATTTGTAAGTTATAAATGATTTAACTCTTTTTTGGATTTACATTCAGCTTGAGTATATTCTATCTGTTGTAGTTCCTTCTTTCAATTATTTCGCTTCGGCTATATTACATACCCGTACATTTCATGTACTGATGTCATTCGACCTACATCTTTCTATGATGCAGGTACATATGTTCAGGATCATCAACAGTCACTTCGTTGAGATCACTTTGCATTTAAGATAGATTGGGTGAGCCTTCTTGCATTCCGGAGGACTTCACATTTATTTTTTAGTCAGTATCTTGAGATGTCGTGGGTCTTGTTCCGGCATACATCTTGAATAATAGAGTCTTCATAGATAGATAGAGTTGAGAATTCTCTTAGTATCTACTTTTTCTTGAGACGTTTTTTGCAAACTATTATACTTATGTTATTGAGTATTTTACAGACAGTTTGAATTGAGTATTTACTTTGAGTTTAAATGTTCTAAATTCTGGCTTTAAGCCTATTATCGCTTCAGTAAGTCTTTCACTAAGTAGTTAGTCAGGATAAAGGTTTTCTTGGGGACCAACAATGGTTCTCAAGTATCGGCCACGTGCAGGGTGTAGGCTTGGAGCATGACAAACTTGGTATAAGAGCATAGAGTTCAAGTGTCCTAGGGTGTCTATGAAGCCGTGTCAGTAGGATCTTATTTATAGCTATAAAGGCCCCACTTCTATAAATGAGGGACTACAGACATTTAAGAAAAGTTTTCATTCTTTCATACTCTTAATTGTGCAATGGAACTATGCCATAAGGAACTTATTCATACTCGTGCGTTTCTCAAATTCATTCGACTACCCCTCAGACTCAAGGTGATTGAAATAGCAAAGCCCAAATCCTTATCAATGAGTTACCCTTAGATAAAGTCTCCAGAAAGTCAAGAAATTGTAGAGGGGCTTAAGAGAAGCCCATTAGTGTACTTAAGTGTATTGATTTAAAAGAATGAACTCTTATTCATATCAATCGTGCGTTTGAGCCAAAGTGAGATGTACTCCAGACTCTTCTCTAAACATTGTTTCAGGTGATATCCTTTAAGAGGGAAGTATGTTTTAGAGCTTGGATAGTGTTTTCACCCGAAATATAGTGTGACTTGCGATATTCTAAGCCAGTAGTAGTAGAAGTGCCCAGAGTTACAAGTATGGATTTGGAAGTGTAGTAACTTAAGAGGTGGGGATACTTATTGAATAAAGTGTGTAGCTGCAGTCATGCCTCGAGTAAGTTATTAATGAGGAGTTTTCCCCTTATGTATGGGCTATGGAGTAGTAATTTTGTGTGGATTTCATCATAGAAGGTAGAGTAATAGTTACTAGTCAGAATGAGTTAGAGTATACTTTAACCAGAAAGGAGTTTATGTTGATGTGTCATTGTGTTAGTGAAGACCAAGTGTAGATGTTGAATAGAAGAGTAGAGTATTCATGAAGTGATAGATCTAAGCTACACTTATGATTTTTGAAGGAGGAGCCCCATGGAATTCAGAGGGTTATAGAACTAATTAGGCAATGATGTGTAATGAATGGGTAAATAGTACTTAGGTTGTGAAAGGAAATGTGACAGTAATCTATAAATAGGTAGACTAGGAGATAAAGATTGACTATTTGTCACGAGGTCTTAGTGGGTGACTGTTTCTTAATTTTGATAAATGTGAGTGGTACAAGTGTGGTATTATGACCCTTAGATGAGAGAAATGAAGTGTGGCTAAGTCATTAGATTATCAAAAGTATTAGGAGGTATGCACGAGATCGTATCTAGTCAGACGAGGTTCTAATTAAGGTTATGATTTTCTATGTGTGCCTAGATAGTATATTTGAGTTATCAATGTCGAGCAGGTTGATATAAGCATTATGTATTACCCATAAGAGTTTGGTCGAAGGGATCATATATAGTCTATGGTGAGCCTCTTATACATAGTTCACATTTCCTCTAGTTAGGTAGATATGCACTTAGAAGGATGGTATTAGTGGGCTAAGCAGTAGAGGTCAGACTATTAAGACCTAGATGAGGCAGCTTTATAAGCCAATGAGGGTAATGGTTATAGAAAGACTTCTATAGAAGCAGGAAGAAGTTAAGAGAAGCAGCTTAGAAAGAATCCCTAGAAGGAATCTTAGTGCCTGCGCATAAAGAATTTAGTAGCCATGAGATTAGCATGTCCCGAGTATTAGAGTAAAATGAATATAGACTAGTTTAGAGATGATGGAATAGAGCCATAGCTTTAAAGTGTCAGCTTTAGATTTAAGGGGGAGATGATAAGATGAGAAATCAAGCCAAGTGTTAAGAATCAGATAGTGATGTGTTTAGAATGAGTTATAGTGTTATATCAATCCATTATACTATAGCGTATTCATCAAAGCTCAGTCGTTACAACATCTTGTTGATGTTTCTAATATCAGAATTGTGTCCATGAGATATGCTCATATGGTTCAGATAGATCCACATCTATGCTCAATTTCCAAAATGAGGGGCAAAGACTTTAGCCCATTAATCTCAATCTTACTCCAGTAAATTTATGGATATCAGCCTCATGATATGAAACACTAACTCCATCCTACAACGATAAAATGTATCAAAGGATCCAAGTCTAACCAAGGGATAGGGACCTCATCATATGTACAATTCTAATAAGGGTGTATCTCCATAATACCAAAACAACCTCATGTCCCCGCACTAGCGAAGGGAACGAACCAAAGAAATTCTCACAAAAAGAAATTATGATAACTAAGGATCAACCAAAATTCATTCTAAGGTACTAATCACACTGACTGCTATAAAGCATTGAACAACAACCCTAAAGAGATTAACAACACTAAGCTAAGGCATAAGAAAGGAATTTCCAACCTAAACTAAGGATTTCACAATGCTAAAATAGCCCAAGGCTCATATGAGAATCAAGAAATAAGGATAAGGAAGAGAATCCAAAACCCGCTACACACAATCCTAACTCACATGCAATATATATATATGCTAAACATTATCTAGCTAGGGAAGCTCAATCTAAGAAAAAGTAGATGGTAGCCTACCTCAAAGCCGAGTACGTGCACTCTGAAATCATTGAATTGGAGCTTTCCTCTTACAAATCACCTTCGATCACCACCACACTAACAAATTATTGTACACAACGTCAATACGGGCGTTTAAACACCAAAATCACAACAATTGGAGATGGACTAAAATTTGAGCTAAAATGGAAAAGTGGGAGCCATGCTGAGAATCCCAAAATTGACTCCGTCAAAAGGTCCTAGTCGACTTGCCAAGCTTGTGTCCCAAAATGGGGCACAATTTGATGCTCGGAAGGGCAGGAATGACAACATGCAAGAAAACCTAAATTAAACACCATTTAAGAGCTTCGGCAGCCCTTTCTAGGCAGAAATTACCACAAAATGATGACTTCCAAGCTTTCCCAATCACTCCCACAGATAGCCACGTAAAAACCCAAACCAAAGCAACTGGAATTGCCTTAATTAGAGCTCTAGAACCTTAGACTTTGAATTTTGAAGTTAGAGAAATAAACTGAAAATGGGCTAAAGAGATATACAAATCTCAACGATGACCGCTAACGCGGTCAGCTGGCAGCAAAAGCGGCCCAGCTCCAAAAGGTGCCTGCAAAAAAAGCGGTATCAAGGTTGAAAACGCACCTAGTCAGCCGCTAATGCGGCCCTGCCCCCTCAAATTCTATTGCTATAGTGCCCCCTAGGCCACTAAAGCGGCTACCACAAAAGCTGTCAAGGGCTGCTAAAGCCATTGCACCAGCAGCTGCTGCATCAGCAATTGGGGCAAGAAAGCTCCAAACTTTGAATGGACCCCCGAAACTCATTCGGGGTCCAAACAATGCAAACAAAAATTACTACCCACTCGGAAACAACATTCTAGATTCAACGAAATTGATGAAACAACCAACGAAGGTTGTCTTTTTAGAACGTTGAGCCAAGTCAACACTTTTAATGCAGACATAAAAACAAAATGACAAATGCAACAAAATCATTCTGATCACCTCGGGACCCGAACCAATGGTTGTTCTAGACCAAACTCGGTGTTTCGAAGCTAACCGCGCTGACAAAATTCTCATCCAAATGCATTTACTAAGAATGTTGAATGAAGTCAAACTTTAGCCAAAACTTCAAAGTTAAAATGCTTAACGACACAACCTCAAAACAAGAGCCTTGAAACATGAAGCAACTATCTTACTAGCCCAAAATGACCTTCCCGTAGCTGATGGAACCAATGGGAATATCATCCAACACTCAAAACTCTAGGTGTTAACTAAAGTCAACTCTTTCACTTATTTATTTCAAATAATTTTTGGACTCATGGTCCGTTTATTGCATGCTTATAATTCACAAAAAAAATAGTTCAACAATAACCAAAATACTAACAAGTTCTACACCTAAATCTGGCCCAACATGACCTTATTTAGGGTACTCAAATGACAAATCCCTACATTGTAAGGTTTCCTAACCCTAACTTCAGCTTCTCTTTCCCTTATTTCATTTTCTCTCTGCCGCTGATGATGTTCCTTGTGTTCACTCCGAGTTTGAGCTTCCTTTTCCTCTGGTCTTGGGTGATCAACTATCTGCATCTTCCATGGAGGTGGTGTTACCTGCTGAGCATGCAGAAGTAAGTGTCATTCCCTTTTTCTCCTCGTAATGCATAACTATTCTTCCTTTCTCACATTTTCCTTGCAGGTGTGTATCCCGGTGGAGGTTCCTGAGCTTGTGTGAAGCTTGTTCGAGGATTTGAACCCTGTATTCCAACTCCGTGGTTCTTTGTAAGTAGATCTCCAGCTCCCCCCTCCTTCCTCTTTTCCTCTTATTGTTGATTTATTGTTTTCCTCCAGTTGAAAAAGCAGTGGAGATACCCAAGACGCTCCCAGGATCCTTCTTCTTGAACTCTCAGTTGGATGCATGCCCCTTGTTGCAGATCTGGTTCCCCTATCCTCACTTTTTCCTAGAGTCCATTTTTTTCTGCTTACATAGCTTAGGCTAGTTATTAATCTCACAACTATTTTACCCTGAAAATGGCGACAAACTAATCTGTAAATGTAATTGTTGTGAGACATTGTGGCTTTTATGTGCTTTTCTTCTCATGTATAATTATGACTGCATGTGATCTTCCTTGTTTGAATCCTTATGGTAGAAATTTTGCTTTTATCCATGTTTAGGATTCTCCTCCCATACTTGGTAATTGACTAAAATTGTGAAAATAATTTGCCCCCAGTTATATACGAAAATAATAAGCTTGATAACGGTCTTATTCTTGAGACACATTAGTTATTGCATTCGAGATTACAAACTCCTAAATGTCAAACATGGAGTCCAAAAGAAAAACTAAATATGATCAAAGCATCTACAGATTCGACAATTCTCATAAAAACAACTGGAATTGTGAAATACCAAGGTATTAATACTATATCATTACCTACGCTTATAACATGTAGATCATTGGCGATCAAGTTATATTTGTGGCTAAGATTATTAAAATAAAACAAACAAATTAAATATCTCACATCCATCTAAAATACGACTTAGATGGCTGATTTTTTCAGCAACTTATAATCACGATTTCAAGTAACTAACATTAATGTCATTAACAAAGAGCGCACGAAAGAGATTTATTGATAAAGTGCAACACATCGAAGCTACAGAGAGGGCTGCATTTTAAGTTAGGAGATTCTATGTAATCGCTAAACTTGAAATTTTGTTAGAAACGATCTTTAAGTGGTAATCAAAAGGAAATAATAGTTTCTTGTACTGATTCTCATACTAACAATGGAACTTCTGAATCATCATGAATTACAAATATAATACCAGCCGCCTTATACAATAGTAAAATCAAAGAGCTTCATAAAACAGTAGGAAAAACAGAGGAATAGATTTAATAAGTTGCAATTAACTTAATAAAATTCATACATCACCAACACATCTTAGTAAATAGAGATTAATGAACATGATAAAACAAAAAATAAAGTCTTAAAATCTCAAAGGAGATCAATAGAGAAACATTAATAGACAGAACATGAATCAGATACATACATGAATACTGTGATTTAGGACGCTATGTTATGATGGAATAGGTTTCTTGATGTCGATGCTCTGATGAATAAGTCGCTGGACTTCTAGGTTAATAATTTTCCCTTATAGAGAAAGCTTTTATTTGCAAAAGGCAGGAGGTTTTTTTTAATTAGAATAGGAAAAAGTATTTGTGTGGTGGGAGTTTTTTACTTTTAGAAAAAAAGGTTTTGCGGCTATTTCTTTGAATTGCTAATAAAAATGTACTTATTTCTGGCCATTATACATTAGCTGTTGATATTTTGCCTCCCGTGAATACATTAGCAACAATTAGGTTATTGTCGTGAAATAAATGTCACTAAAACCTATTTTTGTAGTAGTGTCAATACTCCTATCATCATAAATCATTTTGAAATGATCCTGAAAAATGCTCTTGATACTCCATCTCTTTCTTGTTCTTCTCATAGTGAATCTTTGTTTTCAACCTAACGATCTTGTTTTCTTCCACTGTCTGACGGTGCATTTGACTCACGATACAAAGAGTCTCTTCAAGAGTATTAGCTTTCTTTTGATTCTTAATGTTTTGTTCTTGAATCACATGAGCTGTTGATTATCCACTGAAACCTGCATCGCTAGATTCCAAACAATTTCTTTATTCGATCTCATCTCAAACTTCAACCTTGATTCTCATGTGAATGCTATATTGAAGTTCTCCAACTCTCTTGTTTCTGAAATGTTACCATAAAGCTTAATTTTCCCCAGGATAAAAGTGAACGGGATTGTGTTCCCACACAACTCCATCTCTTCCTTTATTAGAAAATTGATCATGGAGAAGCAGAGCCTCCAGATATCCCATGATATTAGCCTCAATAACCATTAAACTGACGACAAGATGGTGTGGTGGACCATATAAATGCCAAACATCCTTGAAATCAATATAAGAGCTGAAATAGTCGTGCAACTCCTGATTTCCCATCCATACCACTTGTCATTATCATTTTTGTAAAGCTCCAAGTTCATGATAATCACCATTGAGGGCCACATTACTTTCTAATATTTAAATTTGATGCCGTGCTATCTTCCGAACATCTCACTTAAAGGTACAACATAAGTTTCCCTGTAACGCAGCTCCACCTCCAAAAGTTCAGGTGCAATTATGTGGTTTATAGGGTTGAACTCATTGGTGTACCACATAAAAGTAGAAGTGGATCATAGACTAAATTACGAAGAGAGGTCACTCAACTTTTGGAAGAATAGTTGTGTCATAAGGGAACTTCTATTATACCTCCGGGTGAGGTGTATGGAAGATAGGATGGCATCGAATTAAAAAATAAGGAAGTAGTGTGGCCCCCGATGGTGATTATTATGAACAAACCTCTTGAGAAAGATGATAATGATAAGTGGATTGGATGGGAAATTAGGAGTTGCGTAACAATTTTAGCTCTTATGTTGCTTTCAAGGACATTTGACATTCAATATTGTGGCATCAGTGTATTTGTTTTTTATGCCACTGTCGTGGGATACATGGAGGTTCTGCTTCTAATTGAGCAGTTTTCTAAAAAAGGAAAATATAGATATATGTGGGAAATAATCCCATTCGCTTTTATCCTGAGGCAAAACGCAAGCTTTATTGTTACATGGCAGAAATAAGAGAGATGGACAACTTTAACAAGCATTAACATAAGAAATCAAGGTTGATGTTTGAGATAAAGTCATATAAAGAAACTGTTTGGAAACTAACGATACAGATGTCAAAGGATAATCAACAACTGATGTTGCTTTAGAACTAATCCGCTAAGAATCAAAAGAAAGCTAATACTCTTCAAGAGACTTTTTTTTTTGGTGAGCGAAAAGCACCATTAGACAATGGAAGAGAACAAGATCGTCAGGGTAAAATCAAAGATGCACTATAAGCAAAACAAGGAAGAGATGAAGTATCAAAAGCAATTTTTCAAGGATTAGTTCTAAATTATTTGCTATAATAGGACTGTTGTGGAGGAAATAATAGAACATGAGCAGTGGGCTGTGATCAAACAAACTTTTGCAAATGCTTCCTCAACTATTGAGGATCATCAAGTCAAGGTAAATAAAGTTGCAAATTTATCTAACTTCAGGACAAAGAAATGGAAGCGTTTGTGGAAGAGAGGGAGAATGTGATCATAAGAGCTCGTGAAGATAGGAGACACAAACATTGGAAGAGGTGCTTGCACTTGAGAAGAAATTTGACCTCGAACTGGCAAAGCTAATGAGGAAGTACTTCACAAAGTAATCTAAGCAGGTCAAGAGATGTGAATGGCACATTCTTGTAGCTTTATATTTTTGCTGACCTTGTTTATTATTGAATGACTTTTACCTTATTCTAGCTATTTTCCTTTTGGTTCACAGTTGATTTGAATGTACCATGTGATTGCATATTGGTTAAATTCCTAATCTAAGAATATGTATATTGTTTAGATAGCTTCCTAATCATATAATTAAACTACTCCATTAAATATGAAAGAGTTGATGTGAAACAAATAAGGACTTACCGAATAGTGAGATTTCAAATCCTTTGATATATAGGATAGTAACACAAATTATGTAGTTGAAGT
Source organism: Solanum appendiculatum (assembly GCA_018342035.1). Lineage (NCBI taxonomy): Eukaryota > Viridiplantae > Streptophyta > Magnoliopsida > Solanales > Solanaceae > Solanum > Solanum appendiculatum. The sequence goes on along the minus strand of JAGDQO010000399.1, from coordinate 749,426 downwards.
CAAACAAATAAACTATTTCTTAATCCTTAAGGAATAAATGTCTTAAATCAAGAATTTCAAAGGTGTTGTAGAAAGCCATAAGGAATAATATCTAATGATGAAACAAAACACTTAAGACATACTAATTTCTCATCTATATATATAAAGCTAAATAAACGAAAAGTGATGTGACACCTCTTTTTGGCCAAGGATCCTATTTATCTTTTTTCTCTTTTTTTGGGCCTTTTTTTTTTTACTATATTTCTATTTATAGTGCATATGAGTCTCTAGGCATAAAAAAAGAACTTAGTTTTGCAACTGGTATTTCATGGGATAGAAAATTTTCTCCAACGACAAAGAGAGAACGAGATAAAGGATATTCCAGCCTTAGACCCCATGAGAAATGGAAAAGTCCATAAGGGTTTGAATTGAGCATATTAACCTCATAATGCTTTTAAACCAATATGAAATTGTTGAAAATTTCAAGGACTTCTAATTAAGCTGACAACTGCAAATATTTGGTTCATGTGACCATTGATTCTCCTATCATCATCCGGTAGATCTCGAGTTCGGGGTGAACTTGTCCCTTGATTAGCTCAATGACATAGAGGTTTCCTTTTTTCTACTTAGATGATTTTGTTGTGCACTATGTTTTTCTTGGAACATGCTATTTGATTCTTCCAGTATGTTTCTTCATAGCCATCCTAATAATTCATTGATTTTAAATGTTAAAAGAACAATAGTTGAATTATTAATTAGAAACATTTTTATGAGATTTTCTTTTATTTCCCTGATTTCATTGTGATGTAAGAAGCCTACTAAGTACTAACTGATTTTCGCTTGCCAAAATTGACTCCTTGATTTGATTTAGATCTAGTTAGACTCTACGTTATCTTTAAGAAATTTGGAGACATGTTTAGTTGCTAGATGCATGTTACCTTCCATACTATACTTATATTACAAACTAGCATGCCTTTAAGTTTTTATTTCATCGTTAGATATTATTCCATATGTCTTTTTGTAGCACCTTTGAAAATCTCAATTTGAGATCTTTTGTCTCATTCCTAAAAGTTAATGTTTAGGATTTCATAGAAATCATATTTTAGAACTTAAGACAAGAATCTTCTGCATGACTTTGTCTGACTTCAATTACATACTTTGTGTTACTAGCATGTATATGAAAGGATATGGAATCTCAATATTAATTAAGTCCTTCTTTGCTTCAGAGCCTTTTCCTATTTACTAGAGTAGTTCAGTTATATGATTAGTTTCCTATTTCAACCATATACATGTGCTTAAATTAGTATTTTATCCAATATGGAATCCCATTAAGGGACATTCAAATCAACTCGGAACCAAAAGGGAAATCAATAGAATAAAAGCCATCCAAAATAAACAAAGACATCATAAATATAAAGATACAAAAACGTGGCAATCACATATCTTGACCTGATCTGATTACTTTGTGAAGTACTTTTCCATTAGCTTCGCTAGTTAGAGGTCAAATTTCTTCTCAAGTGCAATCACCTCTTCCCAGTGTTAGTGTCTCTTATCTTCATGAGCTCTAATGATCATATTCTCCCTCTCTTCCAAAAACTCTTCCATTTCTTTGTCTTGAAGTTTGATAAATTTTGCATCTTTCTCTGCCTTGACTCGATGATACTCAATAGTTGATCAAGCATTTGCAAAAGATCATTTGATCATCTCACATTGCTCCTGCTATATTTTATCCTCCTCAACACTCCTATCATAGTAAATTATTTTGAACTGATCTTGGAAAAATGCTCTGAATACTCTATTTCTTTCTTGTTCTTCTCATAGTGAATCTTTGTTTTCAACCTAATGATCTTGTTTTCTTCCATTGTCTGACGGTGTGTTCACTCACCATACTAGGAGTCTCTTCAAGAGTATTAGCTTTCTTTTTATTCTTAATTCTTTGTTCTTGAATCACATGAGCTATTGATTATCCTCTAAGATCTTCATCGCTGGATTCCAAACAACTTCTTTATACGACCTCATCTTGAACTTCAACCTTGATTTTTCATGTGAATGCTATATTGAAGTTGTCCATGTCTCTTATTTCTGAAATGTTACCATAAAGCTTACGCTTCCCCAAGATATAAGTGAACAGGGTTGTGTTCCTACACACCTCTATGTCTTCCTTTATTAGAAAACTGATCATGGAGAGCAGTGTCTCCGTATATCCTATGATAGTGGTCTCAATAACCAATACATTGATGCCAAGATTGTGTGGTGAATCATATGAATGTGAAACATCCTTGAAAGCAACATAAGAGCTGAAATAGTCATGCAACTCCTTATTTCCCATCATTTAACTTGTTATTATCATTTTTATCAAGCGTCAAATTCATTATAATCACCATCGATGGCCACATTACGCTCTAATCTTTAAATTTGATGCCATGCCATTTTTCGGACATCTCACTTAGAGGTACAACAGAAGTTTCCCTCTGACACAGCTCCACCTCCAAAAGTTCAGGTGCAATTATATGGTTTACAGGGTTGCACTCATTGATGTACCACATAAAAGTAGAAGGCGGATCATAGAGCTCACTCAACTTTTGGAAGAAGAGCTGCGTCATAGGGAACTTTTATTATACCTTCAAGTGAGGTGTATGGAAGATGGGATGGCATCGAATTCAAAGATAAGGAAGTAATGTGGCCTCCGATTGTTGTGCATTGTGTTTTTTTTTGGGAACATGCTATTTGATTCTTCCAGTATGATGGCTTCCTATTCATCCTTATCATTCATTGATTTTAAATGTTAAAATAACAATAGTTGAATTATTAATTAGAAACTTCTTATGAGATTTTTTTATTTCCCTGATTTCATTGTGATATAAAAAGCCTACTAAGTACTAACTGATTTTTGCATGCCAAAATTGATTCCATGATTAGATTTAGATCTGGTTAGACTCGATGTTTATTTAAGAAATTTGGAGACATATTTAGTTGCTAGATGCATGTTACCCTCCATACTATACCTATATTAGAAATTAGCATGTCTTAAGTGTTCTCTTTCATCGTTAGATATTATGCCTTATGTGTTTAGTTGCTAGATGCATGTTACCTTCCATACTATACTTATATTAGAAATTAGCATGTCTTAAGTGTTTTCTTTCATCGTTAGATATTATGCCTTATGTCATTGTAGCACCTTTGAAAAACTTGATTTGATATCTTTGATCTCATTCCTAAAAGTTCTGTTTAGGATTTCATAGGATTTTCTTCATGACTTTGTCTGACTTCAACTACATACTCTGTGTTACTAACATGTATATGTAAGGATCTAGAATCTCAATATTTATCAAATCCTTGTTTGCTTCTGAGCCCTTTTTGTATTTACTGGAGTAGCTTAGTGATATGATTAGTCTCCTATCTCAACCATATGCATATGCTTAAATTAGTATTTCAGCCAATATGGAATCAAAAGGGAAAATCAAATCAACTCGAAACGAGAAGGGAAATCACTAGAATAAAAGGTAAAAGCAATCCAAAATAAACAAGGACATCAGAAATTTAAATCTACAAGAATGTGGCATTCACTTATCTTTACTTGCTCAGATTACTTTGTGAAGTACTTCTCCATTAGATTCGCCAGTTCGAGATCAAATTTCTTCACAAGTGAAGTCACCTATTTCCAATGTTTGTGTCTTGTATCTTCACTAGCTCTTATGATCATAGTCTCCCTCTCTTCAAAAAAATCTTCCATTTCTTTGTCTTGAAGTTTGATAAAATTTGCAACTTTCACTGCCTTGACTCAATGATCCTCAGTAGTTGACGAAGCAATTGCAAAAGATTATTTGATCACCTCATGTTTCTCCTACTATAATTTTTCCTCTTCAAAATTCCTATCATTGTAAATAATTTTGAACTGATCCTTGAAAAAATGCTCTTGATACTCCATCTCTTTCTTGTTCTTTTCATAGTGAATCTTTGTTTTTGACCTAACAATCTTATTCTCTTCAACTGTCTGACAGTGTGTTCCACTCTCTATACAAAGAGTCTCTTCAAGATTATTAACTTTCTTTAGATTCTTAATGTCTTGTTCTTGAATCACTTGAGATGTTGATTATCTTCTAAGAGCTGGATCGCTAGATTCCAAAGAGTTTCTACATACGACCCCATCTCGAACTTCAACCTCGATTTCTCATGTGAATACTTGTTGAAGTTGTCCATGTCTCTTATTTCTGAAATGTAACAATAAAGCTTACATTTTCCCAAGATAAAAGTGAACGGGATTGTGTTCCCACACAACTCTATAAGTTCATTTATTAGAAAAACTGCTCACGGAGAAGCAAAACCTCTATATTTCCTGTGATAGTGGCCTTAATAAACAATGCACTAATTACATGATGTTGTGTTGGACCATATGAATGTCAAACATCCTACAAAGCAACATAAGAGCTGAAATAGTCATGCAACAACTGATTTGGCATTCATACCACTAGTCATTATCATTTTTGTCAAGTGCTGAGTTTATGATAATCACCATCGAAGACACACTACTTTCTAATCTTAGAAATTGATGTCATGTTGTAACACCACAGATTCGAAAAGGGAAGAATTTCAGGTTTTCTGGAATTTCTGGTGCCAGTACCAACGGAGCCACCTACGGCCCGTGGTTGGCTAGTCCAGGTTCCTTAAAAATGTTAAGCCTCAATACTTTTATATGGCTTTCCAGGATGGACCGCCGATCTATGTACGAGCAGTATGTAGGTCTCGTAGGTGAGGCCCACACTTAGTGAAATTTTCAAGGCCAAGAGTTGGACCTAGGTGGCCATGTATGGACCGTACATGGGGTCCTGTCATTGGGGGTCCAAAGTTGGAAAGTCTCTGAATCTATCTACGGTTGAACAGGACGGTCCGTAGGTCGAACCGTAAATAGGGGTCCGACAGTTATTTTTAAAGGGCTTTTTAGTCTTTTCCCTAGGTGTTTAATTCCTAATCAAAGTCAATTTGGCCCTTAACCTAGACCCTATATAAACCTTTTAAGCCCAATTCTACCCATTCCTAATCATTCCCCAAACTCTCCTCTCCCAAATAATTTTGTCACGACCTAAGCTTACACTCTAGACGTGGCCAGCACTCGAGAACAATTGCTAGTCCCCAAGCGAATCCTCATCATGGCTGACTACAAGTAGAAGACTAACTAAAGCATACACAAGCATCAAACTGAAAGAAATGCTAAATTAATTGTGTATTAAATTTCAAAACTCTCTCAATATAATGAGTATTAAACATAAGTTTTAAAGAAAACCTCTGAAACTGAAAGACTCTCCAATATTGTCTATCTTTGACGTCTCTATTGTACAAAGACGAGTGTCGTGACAAGACCCACAACCACTCAAACTGCTACCAATACAAAAGACTCATAAAACTGGAGTCCTCCAAAAGCAAGGAGACCTCACTCGAAACTTGACGAGTGGATGAAGTGATCTCAACGAAACTCCTGTTGAGGATCGTAAGTACCTGTATCTGCATCATAAAAGATGCAGGTCGAATGACATCAGTACATTGAATGTACGAGTATGTAAAATAGCTGAATGACAAAATAAGTGAACTAAAACTCTCACAGCAACTCAACTGAAATATAATATAACTCATGATGGAAAAATCATTTCAACTCTTACCGAAAGAATGCAATAATAGCCTATACTAAATTGACCAGGCTGAAAGAAATACTCAACTCAACTCAACTCAATGTAAAGCATAAATAGAGATAATATCATTTAAAGATTTACAAAGTATAATATAATAACTCAAAGAAAATTGTAGGCGAAAATACAATGAAAGTACTCTTTACTCTATTTGGGAGTTTCTCTAATCGACAACCATCACTATGAGCTAAGTGAGGATACATCGTATTGCCCACGTAGCCAAAACTGTCCTATACCTTGCCGGGGTATAGAACAACCTCAACTAAGTGGAACCACTAACCTATAAGCATTCATCTGAAAAGTATGATCCTGAACCCATGTTGGCAGACATGGTTTATGAGAAGTTTAGTTATCTGAACTCATCATTCCCATATCGGTGCTCAATACTACTCCCAATTATATGTATATATACTCATGCTCAATTATTAAAAAATATATTCATTCTTGGTTTGAGGTAATTGCTCAAACTAGCCTCTTAAAAGAGGTAACTGCTCTGGAGTATCTCAATACTCAATAAAACTCATCTAGAAAACAAAGTTTCTCTTCTCAATTTCTTTAAAAAGAGAACTCTTTGGAAATTACATAGTTCCCTATACTCTTTCTCAAAAACTTGTCTTTAAAATTTTCACTCAAGACTTCTGTAAATTTCTTACTCAAAGCTTCTTTTAAAACTCTTACTCAAAGCTTCTTTAAAACTCTTTTTCAAAACTCATCTTTGCTTTCTCAAAAATAATCAATTAAAGACAAAAAGGTTGACTCTAAAAGATTCTCAGATTTTACAATTCAAAACAGGGTCCATGCTAAAATATAGACATGAACAAATCAATTCAAGGATATCAATAACAATATGAAAAACTCAATACTAAGATTTCATTAACTCAGAACTCGTAGATACTACTCATCTCAAGGATACTCAAATAATAGGGTTCATGATGAATTATGGTCATGAACAATTCAACTCAAGGATACTCAACAATGCATATACAACAACTCAAGAAAATTAGAATAGAACTCAACAATGAACTTATCTCAAGAATACTCAAAATCATAGAATAAACCCTAGATTATTTTTCTCTAAAATTATGATATACATAGGGCGTGTGGACGAACTGGTCCAACACTATGATAGCCTTACATACCTGGGAGGAGCGAAGTCCTTGGTGAAATTGGAAGAACGATTGAAAACCCTAGCTTATCTCTTCTTGAATCCTTGCTCTAAGTTGTTGAAGTGTTAAAGAACATAAACTAATGTTTTAACACTACTTAGAACCTTAATCAGGTGAAAAAGGGTCATGGGTTAGGCTTAGAAAGGGTGGGAAAAGACTGAACTACCCCTCTTTAAAAGCTGATCCACGGAACCATCTACGGTTTGTGGTTTAATCTACAGACCGTAAATCCCATCCGTGGAATAGATATTGAATTTTTCAGGTCAAAACTTCATCCTACGGGTCAATCTACGACCTGTTGAAGGTCCTACCCACAGTAGATCCAATCCGTAGACCTAATACTAAATTTCAGGCTCAAAAGTTAATTTACGGGTCCAATCTACGGCCCGTAAAATGGATTCGTAGAAAAAGAACCCCAAAATTGAGTCTCTGAACCTTTTTTGACAACTTGACAATACGGGTCGTCGAATCATTGATTGCCCGTAGATAGGAGTCGTCGTTCACAAACTCAGAAAATTTTGATATAACAGTCTCTAGTAAAATAGCCATAACGTTTTACTCCAAACTCAGAAAAAGGTAAACTTGGTGGCGTTGGAAAGAGGACTCAAAGACCTTTAATTGGATAGGTAATGGGCCACCTAATTAATTATGTGCTAGGAGATATAAGCATTTGAAGTTGACCTAAGTAGACTTTTATGTCAAAACTTAATCTATCATGAAACTTTCAACTTAACTTTGTGCTAGGGGATTCTTGTGACCTTAAGTCATATCAAAAATCATTTCACACTAAAGAATTGACCTTAACACCTAGGAACAATTAAGAGTTACTCGGTATAACCTTATACGCAAATTCAAGAATTGTTTGGGTCTTAACTTTGAAATCTCTGGGGTGTTATAAATTTTCTCTCTTGAAAATCTTGAAGAAGAAGAAGGAAGAGCTAGGCTTTACAAGCCAAGTCCCCCAATCCTCCATTTATTTCAAGATTTTCGCATCAAGGTATGATAGTTCTTCACCTATGGAGCCCTTTCCTCCATAGAGTTCCTAAATTCCTTAATTTTCAAGCTAGAATCCTTCAATTGAAATTAGGGTTTTCTTCTATCTTATGGGTTCTTTCAAATTATGATCTAATTGATTGAGTTATGTTTAATTATGCATGAATTTAATTAAATTGCATGTTTCAAGTTGAATCCCCATGAACCCATATAAATTTCATGATTTCTAGACTATGATAAAGACATGAGGTTTTGAACTATGAAAGAAGAATTGGGGAAATTGAATGATTTTAAGATGAATTTATGTGAGCCCATGCATGATTGGTGTTTTCTAAGCTAAGATTTTCATGATGAAGTTATGAATGATCAAAAGATGGTTTTTATGAATATATGCATGTTCAATTATGATATTTATGATGATTTAAGACTTGCTTGAGATTTAAGCATAATTGATGTTGTTGTTGAGTTGTGAAAGGGTTTCTCACATATTACTCAAGCCATGAATGTAAAAGGATTTTTATCACATAAAGGATTCATAACATGTTGAAAGGTTTTCTCAACTAAACTTGAATCAATGATTAAGGAGCTATTCTAATGAAGGGACAAGTGGCGATTACCCATATTCCCTAAAGATAGACAAGAGGCGATTACCCATGTCTACAAATGATAAGATGAATTATGATTTATAATTAATCCGTGGGAACTATGCTTAGCACCGAGTGGACAAGTGGCGATAACCCTTGTCCCATAAACTATGTGCCACCATAGGATTAGCTAGTGGATCCACTTAAGTAAGAAGTTATGGTTCTTACCTTGGCAAGTAAGGACACCTCTTTTTGGTGTGGGGTAGGCACCAGATTCCATGTTATAGCTCACATGGTCTATGTCGATTAAGGCTCACTTCCCACAATAATGAACTTAAGTTGCTTATGAAGGTGTTTCAAGGTTTTAAAGATGATAATCTTGCATTGACTATGTTTTTATGACTTACGTTTTCTAACTCTTATCTCATGTTTTAGCTTGGTCATTGTATGTAATGAAAATGTCCCGTTTCTAGCATGACTTGATGATTTTGTGCATAGCTATCATACTTGGTACATTCCATTTACTAACACATACTTTTGCCTACATTGTCTCATAATGTAGGGCTTGACGATTCTTCTCATTCCGCTCGTGGCTAGTGAGTACACAGAGACTTGAAGACTTGGTGAGTCCTTATATGTTCGAGGACATTGCCTTTGTTATTCTTTTATGTTTCTTTACCTTTGGACTTGTATTGGGTTATGTCCCTATGTTATGTCTATTCTTTTGATAGATGGCTTTGAGACTATGGTTAGACTTTTGCTATGCTTTGTAAACTCTTTGGATATAAAATTTACCTTTTGAACTCTTATCTACTATTATTTTGTATGATGTATGCTAAGTGACTTGTATGGGGCCTTTCGGGGTCTTGTACGCCATGTCACGTCTAGGGGGTACCTTAGGTCGTGACAAGCTTGGTATTCAGAGTGCAAGGTTTTAGAAAGATCCTACGAAGTCTCATAAGCCACGTCGAGTAGAGTCTAGTTCATGGGTGTGAATCGTGCCACACTTATGAATGAGAGGCTATAAGATGTTTAGGAAACTCCACTTCTTTCATCATTTAAAGTCGTGGGAGAGAGTTTAACTCTATATCTCTCTCTCCTAATCCCTATCCATTGCTTTCCATGATATGGCCACCCGAAGGGCATATGCTAGGAGGAATGTGAGAGAGATTGTAGTACAAAAAGCTCCTCAAGAAGCTCCTTAAGAAGCTCCCTAAGTTCAAATCGATCCTTTGGTCGAGAAAGTGACTAATGCAGAGTTTAGGGCTGCCTTTCAAGTGTTGGACCAAGCCATGACGGCTCAAGCCAATAGGGAGGTTGTGGCCCCCATGAACCCAAATGTGGGTATGATGACACCTAGGGTGAGGGACTTCACTAGGATGAACCCTTTGGAGTTTCATGGGTCTAAGATTGAAGAAGATCCTCAAGAGTTTATTGATGAGGAGTATAAGATGTTGATGATCATGGGAGTAACTCCGGTGGAGAAGGTGGAGTTGGTCACTTATCAAATTAAGGGTGTGTCTCAAGTGTGGTATGATAAATGGAAGAGTAAGAGGGCGGTCAATGCGGGTCCTCTTGATTGGGAGAAGTTTAAGGTTGCTTTCCTTGATAGGTTCTTTTCTCTTGAGATAAGGAATGCAAAGATACTTGAGTTCATCAACCTTAATCAAGTAAACATGAGTGTGAAGGAGTATGCTTTGAAATTCTCACAATTGTCTCGATATGCTCCCACTATGTTTGCCAATCCTAGGGCAAGAATGAGTAAGTTTGTTTCGGGTATGTCTGGAATGGTGGTCAAGAAATGTCGTACTGCCATTCTTATCAATAACATGGACATTTCTCATCTCATGGTGCATGCTCAACAAATAGAGGAGGAGAAGCTTAAGGAAAGATCTAGGGAGGCAAAGAAGGCAAGGACCGGTGATGGAAATTTCTCTCATTCAAGGTTCGATGGGTATGGTCGTCCTAAGTTCTGACAAAGGTTTTCTAGGCAAGGTTCCTCCAATGCACCTCCTAAGTTCAACAAAGAAAGGGTGTATAACCCTGAGTCTCAAGGAGGGAATGGTGGTGGACCCTTATTGCCTACTTGTGCTAAATGTGGAAAGAAGCATGAGGGTAAATGCCTAGTTGGTTCTAATGCATATTTTGGTTGTGACAAGATGGATCATAAGATAAGGGGTTGTCCCTTAGCAGCTAAGAATGAAGGAAAAAACCGTCGACAAGATCAACCTTATCCTTCATCAGGTTCTAGTGGAAATCAGAAGCAAAACCGATTCTATGCACTTCAGACTCGTCAAGAGAAAGAGGGTTCTCCTGATGTGGTTACCGGTATGCTGAAAGTCTTTCATATTGATGCTTATGCTTTACTTGACCTTGGTGCTACCTGGTCTTTTGTGACACCCCATGTGGCTATGAGGTTTGATGTTCTTCCGAATGTGTTGTTAGATCCCTTTTCAGTCTCTACCGCAGTTGGTGATTCTATTGTGGCTAAGAGGGTGTATACAAATTGTCCCATCTCCTTACCCTATAGAGTCACTCATGTTGATCTAATAGAGCTTGATATGTTAGACTATCATGTTATTCTTGGGATGGATTGGCTACATTCATGTTATGCTTCTATCGATTGTGGAACTCGAGTAGTCAAGTTTCAAATTCCAAATGAACCTATCCTAGAGTGGAAATGGGGAAATTCTATGCTTAGGAGTCAGTTAGTTTCATGCGTTAAAGCTAGAAAGATGATTTCTAAGGGTTGCATATACCACTTGATTTGGGTTAAGGATATGGATTCTGAAACCCCTATCTTTGAGTCGGTCCCCGTTGTTAATGAGTTCTCAGAAGTGTTTACCATGATTTACCCGATGTCCCTCCCGAAAGGGAAATAGACTTTAGTATTGACCTTCTCCCAGATATGCAACCTATCTCTATTCCTCCTTACCGAATGGCTCCGGCAGAACTTAAGGAATTAAAGGAGCAATTGAAAGATTTGTTGGATAAGGGTTTCATGCGATCGAGTATCTCTCCATGGGGTGCTCCAGTTTTGTTTTTTTGAAAGAAGGATGGTTCACTTCGAATGTGTATTGATTATCGGCAATTGAATAAGGTCACCATAAAGAATAAGTACCCTCTTCCAAGGATAGATGATTTTTTTGATCAACTCCAACGAGCGAGTTATTTCTCCAAGATTGACCTTTGGTCGGGCTATCACCAATTGAGGGTGAAGGAAGATGACATCCCTAAGATGACTTTTTAGACTAGGTATGGTCACTACGAGTTTTTAGTAATGTCGTTTGGGTTGACAAATGCTCCGGTCGCATTCATGGATTTGATGAATGGGGTGTTTAGACAATACTTGGATATGTTTGTGATTGTGTTCATTGATGATATCTTGATTTATTCAAGGAGTGAGGATGAGCATGCCAATCATTTGAGGATTGTGTTGCAAGTCCTCAAGGACCAACAACTCTTTGCAAAGTTTAGTAAATGTGAGTTTTGGTTGAGATCCGTGGCTTTTCTTGGTCACATTATTTCTGGTAAGAGTATTGAGGTAGATCCTAAGAAGATTGAAGTAGTGAAGAGTTGGCCTAGACCTCTATCCCCTTCTAATATTCGAAGTTTCTTGGGTTTGACAGATTATTATAGAAAGTTTGTTGAGGGGTTTTCTTTGATTGCCTCTCCATTAACGACTTTAACCTAAAAAAAGGTGAAGTTTGTATGGTTTGAAGCACGTGAGAAGAGCTTCCAAGAGTTGAAAGATAGACTTACCTCCGCTCCGATATTGACTCTACCAGAAGGATCTGATGGGTTTGTGGTTTATTGTGATGCCTCAAGAGTTGGGTTGGGATGTGCTCTTATGCAAAATGGGAAGGTAATTGCGTATGCTTCAAGGCAACTCAAGATTCACAAAAAGAACTATCCTACCTATGATTTAGAACTAGCGGCGGTGGTATTTGCTATAAAGATTAGGAGGCACTATTTATATGGTTTTCATGTGGATGTCTTTACCGATCACAAGAGTTTGCAATATGTTTTCAAGTAAAAGGATCTGAATCTTCACCAAAGAAGGTGGCTTGAGTTGTTAAAGGACTATGACATAAGTGTCCTCTATCACCCCGGCAAGGCAAATGTGGTGGCGGATGCCCTTAGTCGGTTATCTATGGGAAGTGTTGCTCATTTTGAAGATGATAAGAAGGAATTGGTGAGAGATGTACATAGACTGGCCTGGTTGGGTGTTCAGTTGATTGACTCCACTAATGGAGGGGTGATTGTCCATAAGGGATCAGAATCGTCCTTTGTGTCGGCTGTGAAAGCAGAGAAAAGTCTTGATCCAATCTTGATGGAGTTGAAAGAAGTGGTGCTTAAAAAGTCCATTGAGACTTTCTCCCAATGAGGAGATGGTGTACTTCGATATAAAGGTCGGTTGTGTGTTCTTGATGTCGATAGTTTGAGGGGGCAAATTTTATCGGAAGCACATAATTCTCGGTATTCCATTCACCCGGGAGCCACCAAGATGTACCATGATTTGTGGGAAGTCTATTGGTGGAATGGGATGAAGAAGGACATTGCAGAATTTGTGGCTAGGTGTCCTAATTGTCAATAAGTGAAAGTTGAGCATCAAAAGCCGGGAGGTTTGTCCCAAGACATTAGTATTCCAACTTGGAAGTAGGAAGATTTGAATATGGACTTTAATGTTGGTTTACCACGCACCCGGCGACAACATGACTCAATTTGGGTGATTGTGGATCGTATGAAAAAATCATCCCATTTCACCCGTTAAGATTTCTTATTCGGCGGAAGACTATGCTATATTGTACTTAAGGGGAATGGTTAGGCTTCATGGAGTGCCCCTATCCATTATATCCATTCATGGTACACAATTCACTTCTCAATTTTGGATGTCTTTCCAAAAAGGTCTTGGAACTCGTGTTAAGCTTAGCACAGCCTTTCATCCTTAAACCGATGGGAAAGCGGAGCATACTGTTCAAAATTTGGAAGATATGTTAAGGGCTTGTGTAATTGACTTCAAGGGTAATTGGGATGATCATTTGCCTTTGATCGAGTTTGCTTATAATAATAACTACCATTCAAGTATTGGTATGACTCCATTTGAGGCTCTTTATGGTAGGAGGTGTAGATCTCCTATAGGTAGGTTTGAAGTTGGTGAAGTAACATTGATAGGTCCCGAATTGGTTCATGAGGCTATGGAGAAAGTTCATCTTATTAGAGAAAGATTGAAAACAGCTCAAAGTCGACAAAAGTCCTATGCCGATGTTAGGAGAAGAGACTTAGAATTTGATGTTGATGATTGGGTTTACTTGAAAATTTCACCCATGAAGGGTGTGATGAGGTTTGGAAAGAAAGGAAAGCTTAGTCCCCGTTATGTGGGCCCATATAAGATTTTTAGGCGTGTTCGCAAGGTTGCTTATGAACTTGACTTGACGAATGACTTAGCGTTGATACATCCAGTTTTCCATGTCTCCTTATTGAAGAAGTGTGTTGGTAATTCAGCCTCTTTAGTACCATTAGAGAATCTTGGTATAAAGGACAACCTTTCTTATGAAGAAGTTCCGGTAAATAATTTAGACTGACAAGTTCGGAAGTTGAGGAATAAAGAAGTTACTTCCATAAAGGTTCTTTGGAGGAATCAGTTAGTTGAGGGTACTACTAGGGAGGCCGAGGCCGATATGATGTCCCGTTATCCTCATCTTTTTCCCTCCGTCCCTATTCTAGCTTGAGGTATTTAGTTCCTCATGGTTCACTCTCTTGGTCTCATTTGTCTTAAATATTTTCATGATTCCTCATTTAAGCATGTTCATGAAAAGCTTAAAATTTTGAGAAAGTGAGTTAACTTGATTGATTTCATCATGACTATGTGCATTTGAGTATGAGTTGTATGTGGACTTGATGATATGATGGTTTGAACATGCTTTAGCTTGGAGTTGATGTTTTCCTCCTCGGATATGTGCATTTATATGATTGCGTTCATGCTATGCTGTTAGGTTAAGTTCTCACCCTTCTTATGATGTCTTGATTCCCATTCGAGGACGAATGTTCCGAATGGAGAGATATTGTAACACCTCGGATTCGAAAGGGGAAGAATTTTAGGTTTTCTGGAATTTCTGGTACCAGTACAAACGGAGCCACCTTCAGCCCGTGGACTTACCTACAGTCCGTAGGTCAGGCCCATGGTTGGCTAGTCCGAGTTCCTTAAAAATGTTAAGCCTCAGTACTTTCATACGGCTTGCCAGGACGGACTGCCGATCTATGTACGAGCCATAGGTAGGTCTCGTAGGTGAGGCCCACACTTAGTGAAATTTTTAGGGCCAAGAGTTGGACCTACGGTGGCCATGTATGGACCGTACATAGGGTCCTGTCATTGGGGGTCCAAAGTTGGAAAGTCTCTGAATCTATCTACGGTTGAACAAGACGGTCCGTAGGTTGACTACTGGACCGTAGGTCTAACCGTAGGTAGGGGTCCAACAGTTACTTTTAAAGGGCTTTTTGGTCTTTTCCCTAGGTGTTTAATTCTTAATCTAAGTCGGTTTGGCCCTTAACCTAGACCCTATATAAACCTTTTAAGCCTAATTCTACCCATTCCTAATCATTCCCAAAACTCTCCTCTCCCAAATAATTCTCTCTCTTGAAAAGCTTGAAGAAGAAGAAGGGAGAGCTAGGGTTTTCAAGCCAAGTCCCTCAATCCTCCATTGATTTCAAGCTTTTAGCATCATGGTATGATAGTTCTTCACCTATGGAGCCCTTTCCTCCATAGGGTTCCTAAATTCTTCAATTTAAAGCTAGAATCCTTCAATTGAAATTAGGGTTTTCTTCTAGCTTATGGGTTCTTTCAAATTATGATCTAATTGATTGAGTTATGTTTAATTATGAATGAATTGAGTTAAGTTGCATGTTTCAAGTTGAATCCCCATGAACCCATATGAATTTCATGATTTCTAGACTATGATCAAGACATGAGGTTTTGAACTATGAAAGATGAATGGGGGAAATTGAATGAGTTTAAGATGAATTTATGTGAGCCCATGCATGATTGATGTTTTCTAAGCTAAGATTTTCATGATGAAGTTATGAATGATGAAAATATGGTTTTTATGAATATATGTATCTTCAATTATGATATTTATGATGATTTAAGACTTGCTTGAGATTTAAGCATAATTGATGTTGTTGTTGAGTTGTGAAAGGGTTTCTCTCATATTACTCAAACCATGAATGTGAAAGAATTTTTCTCTCATAAAGGATTCATAACATGTTGAAAGATTTTCTCAACTAAACTTGAATCAATGATTAAGGAGTTATTCTAATGAAGGGACAAGCGGCGATTACCCATATTCCCTAAAGATAGACAAGAGGCGATTACCCATGTCTACTAATGAAAAGATGAATTATGATTTATAATTAATTCGTGGGAACTATGCTTAGTACCGAGTGGATAAGTGGCAATTACCCATGTCCCATAAACTATGTGCCACCATAGGATTAGCTAGTGGATCCACTTAAGCTAGAAGTTATGGTTTTTACCTTGGCAAGTAAGGAAACCTTTTTTTGGTGTGGGGTAGACACCGTATGTCATGTTATAGCTCACATGGTTTATGTTGGTTAAGGCTCACTTCCCACAATAATAAACTTAAGTTGCTTATGAAGGTGTTTCAAGGTTTTAAAGATTATTAGCTTGAATTGACTATGTTTTTATGACTTATGTTTTCTAACTCTTATCTCATGTTTTAGCTTGGTCATTGCATGTAATGAAAATTTCCCCTTTCTAGCATGACTTGATGATTTTGTGCATAGCTATCATACTTCGTACGTTCCATGTACTAACGCATACTTTTGCCTACATTGTCTCATAATGTAGGGCTTGTCGATTCTTCTCATTCCACTCGTGGCTAGTGAGTACATAGAGATTTGAAGACTTGGTGAGTCCTCATATGTTTGAGGACATTGCCTTGTTATTCTTTTATGTTTCTTTACCTTTGGACTTGTATTGGGTTACGTCCCTGCATTCTTTCTATTCTTTTGATAAATGGCTTTGAGAATATATTTAGACTTCCGCTATGCTTTGTAAACTCTTTGGATATAAAATTTTGCTTTTGAACTCTTATCTACTATTATCTTGTATGATGTATGCTAAGTGACTTGTATGGGGCCTTTCGGGGTCTTGTACGCCATGTCACGTCTAGGGGGTGCCTTAGGTCGTGACACATTCTATCTTCCGAACATCCATTATACCTCTATGTAAGGTGTATGGAAGATGGAAGGGCATCAAATTCAAAGATAAGAAAATAGTGTGGCCCCCAAGGGTGATTATTATGAACAAGACTCTTGAGAAAGATGATAATGACAAGTGGATTGGATGGGATATTAGGAGTTGAATGACATTTTCAGTTCTTATACTGCTTTCAAGGATTTTTCACATCCAAAATGACCATGATGCCATCGTGGCATCAGTGTATTGGTTTTTGAGGTCATTGTCATGGGATACATGGAGGCTCTACTTCTCATTTAGTAGTTTTCTAAAAAAAAAGAGAGATAGAGATATGTGGGAATATAATCACATTCTCTTTTATCCTAGGGGAAATGTAAGTTTTATGGTTACATGGCAGAAATAAGAGACATATAAAACTTCAAAAAACATTCACATGAGAAATCAAGGTTCAAGTTTGAGATGAAGTGATATAAAGAAACTGTTTGGAATCTAGCAATCCAAATGTCAAAGAATAATCAACAACTCATGTGGTTTTAGAATTAAGCCGCTAAGAATTAAAAGAAAGCTAACACTCTTGGAGAGACTTTTTGTCTAGTGAGCAAAAAACACCATTAGACAGTGGAAGAAAACAAGATCGTCAAAGTAAGAACACGGATGCATTATACGCAAAATAAGGAAGAGATGAAGTATCAAAGAGCAATTTTTCAAGGATTAGTTCTTAATAATTTTCTATGACAGGACTGCTTAAAAGATAATAGAACAAGAGCAATGTGATGTGATCAAACAATCTTTTGCAAATGCTTCGTCAACTATTGAGGATCATCGAGTCAGGGCAAAGAAAATAGCAAATTTATCAAACTTCAGGACAAAGAAATGGAAATATTTGTTGAATATAGGGAGAATATAATCATAAGAGCTCTTATGATCATAGTCTCCCATTTTTCCAAAAACTCTTCCATTTCCTCGTCTTGAAGTTTGATAAATTTTCCAACTTTCTATGCCTTGACTTGTTGATTCTCAACAATTGAGAAAGCATTTGCAAAAGATTATTTGATCACCTCATGTTTCTCCTATTGTATTTTGTCCTCCTAAACACTTTTATCATCGTAAATCATTTTGAACTGATCCTTGAAAAAATGCTCTTAGTACTCCATCTCTTTCTTGTAATTCTCATAGTGAATCTTTGTTTTTGACCTAACAATCTTGTTCTCTTCCACTGTCTGACAGCGTGTTCCACTATCTATACAAAGAGTCTCTTCAAGAGTTTTAGCTTCTTTTTTATTCTTAATGTCTTGTTGAATCACATGAGATGTTGATTATCTTCAAACATCTGTATCGCTAGATTCCATAGAAGTTTTATATACGACCTCATCTCGAACTTCAACCTTGATTTCTCATGAGAATGCTTGTTGAAGATGTACATGTCTCTTGTTTATACAATTTAACAATAATGCTTTTGTTTCCCCAAGATAAAAGTAAACGAGATTGTGTTCCCACACAACTCTATCGGTTCTGTCACGCCCTGAGCCTATACCCTGGACGTGGTTGACACTCAAGAACCATTGCTGGTCCCCAAGTGAACTCTTTGCCTGGCTGACTCGTAAGCGGAAGACTTACTCAAGTAATATGCAGCTTAAAATAGAATTCGACCATTTAAACTAAGAGTCAATACTCAATTCAAACGTCTAAAAATACTCAATGTAATAAACATAATAGTTGTAAAATAGTATAACAAGAACACTGAGGACATCTCAAATCTAACTATCTATGAAGCCTATATGTTCAACATGGATGTCAGGATAAGACCCTCGATGCCCCAAAGTAAATACTGAAATGAAAAGAAAATGTGGCCCTTCGAAATGCAAGGAGGACTCACCAAAACTCTCAAAGGGAAATTGTAAAGTAATCTCAACGAAGCGCCTGTTGATGATCCTGAACACCTATATCTGCATCATAAAAAGATGCAGGTCGAATGACATCAGTACATTGAATGTACGAGTATGTAATATAGCCGAAGTGAAATAACTTAAAGAAAGGACTGTAATAAATAAAGATATACTCAAGCTGAATGTAAATAAATAAAGGAACTAAATCATTTAAAACTTTACAAGTGCTTACTCATTCTCTAAAACTCAACATAATAAGTGATATAGTAAAATACACTTTAACTCTATTTGGGAACTTCTCTAACCGACAACCATCACTATGAGCTACGTGATGATATAGTGTCTCACCCACGCTGCCAGAACTTTCCTATACCGTGTCGCGGTATAGAACATCTCAACTAAGTTGATCCACTAAGCAATAAGGATTCATCTAAAAAGTATGATCCATTACTCATGTTGACAAGACATGGTTTATGATGATTTTGAGTTGTCTGAACTCATCCCCATATCGGTGTTCAATATTACTCCTGATATTATACTCATGCTCAAATGTATAAAACATACTCTTTCTCCATTTTGAGGTAATTACTCAAAATAACCTTGTAAAAGAGGTAACTGCTCTGAAATATCTTTGTACTTTTATGAAAATAGTGTTCTCTTTTCAAGGTAAAAATGACACTTTTGGAACCGCTCAAGTCTCCTGAAATTCTCTTTTAAAATCATGCTCAAAACTTTTCTCTTAAACTATCTTTAGTTTTCAAAATCAATGTATGGAATTTACTAATTCAAAATGCTTTTAGCAAGATTCAATATATATGGTTCATGTGGAACGACAAGCATGAACAATAATTTGGGAAGTTCAATGCATAGAGTATAAAAATCTCATAAGGTAGGAATTTCATAAAATTGAGGGTAGAACCCCTAGATTCAACTTACTACTACCTGAATTTAGATGTAGGGCATGAGGACGAACTAGTCAAACACCATAAATAGCCTTACATACCTTGGAAGAACAAAGTTCTTGGCAAAATCGACAAAATTTTAAGAATGCTTGAAACCCTAGCTTTTCTCATATAGGAACCTTGCTCTAAATCTTCTAAGTGTTAAAGAATTTAAAAGAATGTTTTAGCAATGTTTAGACCCTTAATTAGGTAGAAAAGGGTCGGGGTTTAAGTTTAGAAGGGATTGAAAAAGTCCAAAATACCCTTAATTAAAACTGCCGGAGTGACCTACAGTCCGTCCTGTCCAACCGTAGAACCAACTTCAGAAACCCAAATATTTGGCCATCTTCCTACGGGTCTGCACACACAAATGTACGTGGTTGCGCAAGTAATATAGTGTCTCTAAAAGAGCCGGATTATCCAACCCACAGGGACTTGTCAATTAACTATTTATTAAATTATACTAGTCTAATTTTTTATTAAGAGTGTCAAAAGAAATAAAAGAATGCAAGAATTAAATAAAAAGATTAACTTACAGTAATTGGGACAATTCCAAGGTTGCAGCATGCATAGGGTTTCATGTATCACATCTCATGCATGAATTAACTACGGTTATCAAATTACTGATTAACACGGTTGATTTTATGATCATGGTCTCTCGACCTCTAATCGCCTACTCCAACTAGCTCTCTAACTACATCGTTGAGCGGGGATACGCAATCCTAATTGGCAAGCATTTATATTTCATCTTGCTTTGTAACCAAGCTTGGTGTTCGTCCGAGCATCACTCCTAAGCACGAATCTAAACAAGTGATATGCAATTAGATCAAGCTCTTTGCATTCTTTGGTCTATCTACCTCTTTATCTCTTGAGTCCAAGAATAGACAGTCAATTTATTTCTGTGGTGATCAGGCATGAAATACTAGAACAAGAACACAAAAGTAATTTAAGCGATAACCAATAATTAATTCAAAAACAATCGATGTTAAACAATAACCCGTAGCCGCAACCCCAGAACAAGGGTATTTAGCTACTAATACCTAAAAAAAGAAGAAGAAAAGAAAAATACCCTAAAAAGTATTGACAACTTTTTCTTACCAAGTATCCTCCAGTCTCCTAATAATTATTCCTATGGACTATTTATAGATGTAGAAAACCTTAAATAAAATTAGTGATTCAAAAACGAAAAGGAATTGGATTCTTTTTTTTTTATTCGCGTGAAGTTGCGTCTGCCGCCTTCAACTCTCTGTTGTAGCCTTCAATGGTTGCCACGTGTTATGCAGGTATGTTCTTTCTTTCCTTATTTGAATATAAATTATATTAATATTCTATTAACTTCTTTCCATTAAGCTGCCTGCTTGATTTTTCCTTCTAGAATCTTCCATTTTTAATTCGTTTTAGCTCCAAACTTCTTCAACTTTACACCAATTTAATCCTACAAATAAAATACATTATTAAGCTCACTCCATAAAATTCATGCTCAAAAAGGAAAAATAAAAATACTAAATATGAGACAAATAATGATAAACATATATATTTTTGGGCTCACATCAACACCACACACTTAAACTTTTGCTCGTCCTTGAGCAAGCATTATAGCTCATCTCAAAAAAATCATACTAGGAATGTCATCACTTTAGTTGATACAAACAATTAGGCCATCCACAAATTTCAAAACATCAAGTACACTTCTCAATCATTAAGCAAGACATCCAAATAAACAACAAACCTCTAACCTCCTAACCTCAAGGAAGGAATTTGAACTCATCAAATTTAAGCTTGCTTATCTACTCTCATCAAAGAAAGTTAATAAAATCGCCTATCTATCATGAAACAAGTGCCCTCACAAGAAGAAATAGTCCACACAGTCAATTCAAAAGATTAAATATAAATTAAGGACTTCACATCAAAGATCAAATCTCACACTCACAAATAAAATTCACATGTATGCACAAAGAACCATATGCTTGCCCATTATATACATCTCCACTAATTAAGCATGCTCGAATAGAATCAAATAGGACTTTAACGGGTTGTAATGTAGGTTAGGGGATTGGTAGGAAAACTATATAATAGTGACTTACACTTCCCTAAGCACTTTGCAATTTTAGACTTCATCCCCCATTATTTTCTTGTCTTTATTTTCAGCCCTCTCTTCAACATTTATTTC
Source organism: Solanum appendiculatum (assembly GCA_018342035.1). Lineage (NCBI taxonomy): Eukaryota > Viridiplantae > Streptophyta > Magnoliopsida > Solanales > Solanaceae > Solanum > Solanum appendiculatum. The sequence continues at coordinate 727,808 of JAGDQO010000399.1, read as the reverse complement.
ACAAGTAATTCTCATCATCTCAAGAATGCTTCAATCATTTTTTTTCTACAATAATTTTATTCCGAAGGATTTTTTTTCCCTCTTTTTTTTTCATGTCACATTCTTTCGAAGAGGGTTTTTTTCACACTTTATAGCTATCATTGATTACCTTTTTCACCCAACTATCCCCTTTCCTTTAGAATTAACCATTATAATAAGTCTATGCTAAGTGCTCAAGGAAGCAAGGTGCAAAAACTAGGGATTCAACAAAAAAGTCGCGTTAAAAATATGGCTACCAACAAAAGGATATAGGCTCAAAAGGGGTAACTAGTGATATTTTATCTAAAAAAGGCTAAAATTTACAAGACAAATCAAAAAAAGACTATTATCATCTGCTAAACAGAGCAACACTTTTATTTCGCTTCAATAACATGCAGGGCAAGTTCTAGACTAAGATGCAAAACATGGAATAATCAAATTCTCACCACACATGGCACAAGTATCAATCAAGATAGATGAATTCCACTTCTAAGAGAGACAGGATCATAACAAACTACAAAATAAAATAAGCTATAAACAAAGTCACAACCATGAACCTCTTGTCAAAGAGTCTGCAATTTCATTAGCAATCAAGCATTCACAAGAAAGTACTATTCAAAATTAGTCCTAAATAGCAAGTATCACACAACTCAAAAGTTTTCTCTCAAAAAAATAATAAAAAAATAAAAATTTACTCCCTATCTCAGGAAAAGAACCGAAAATAAAAGTCAAGGAACCCATCCTAAAAAATACAAAAAGACTCAATAAAACACTAAAAACTAGGAATTCATTCCTCCACCCCACACTTAAAAAGATGTTATGTCCCCAAAGGATCAATTAAAATTTAAAACAAGGGTTAGGAAAACTCCCTGAGGACTCTAGGTCTAGCTGGTAGCATGTTCTCTTAATTTTCATCAAGGGTCGTACGCACCCCACACATAAGCTCAAACGTGCTCCTTTGCTTCAAATTCTTGGGTACTCAGACTTCCCCTAACCTGCAAACACAAGACCAAAAGAAAAAAAGTGACACTACAAAAATATAAATAAAAAGCTACATTATAAATTGGGTTGCCTCCCAATAAGCGCCTAATTTAACGTCGCGGCACAACCTAATTAAGTTCACTACTTTTCTTTCCACTTTGAACTTATGAATTGCACCCTTAACTTTGCATCAATTTTTCTGCTCCTCTTTAGGGGAGGTGGTATAAAGATAAAGGAACCAAGTAATAAATGTCGCATCTTGCACTTCTTGGCCCTTATGTGAGGAATGTTGTTTTGTCTACGTGGATTAGAAAACTTTAGAATGCAGGGGCCTTATTCCTCATCTAGACACTCCTCTATTAGTTCAGATGACTCGAATTTCATGTCGTCATCCAAGCATAATGTAGAAAAATGTTTAGAATGAGGTCCAGGATGCCTCAACTCCAAAGCAACATTATTTACAATATTCTCACTTTTGTACTCTTTCTCAACATTGACATTAAGGAATAAGGTATAGTTGAATGGTTGGAATTCCTCTTTTTTCTCCACTAGTTGGTCATCATCCACGACAATTGATGATTGGGCATCTGACGCCTCAATCTTTTTGTTCAAGTGAGCCTCCAAGTCATGAATATCTGAGCCAAATTGATCTATTTCTTGTGTGAGATCAACTCTTCCTTCAATCAGTTAGGTTGTCATGTTTGTGAGGCCATCACGGATAGACTCTTGAAATTTTAGAAGTTGAGTTTGTTCTTGTAGCCAAGATTGACTCACTATCTCTGCTTCTTCACAACTTTCTCCTTGTTGGGATTCAATCTCTTCCTCTAATTTAGCTAGGACTGTAATTAGCAATTGAATAGTGTCAAGCTTATCCTGCATTTCCATGATTTTTTATTGCTCTTCCACACATTCAACTATTTGTTGCGTGATTTTTAAATTAACTTTGTCCAACATGTCCGTACATTCCATAAATGAGTTCACATTGCGAGCTTCTTGTTTTGTATTCTCCACTTCATCACCCGTGCCAACATCACAGGTTAAAGAAGAATCATAATAGGGGTTCGGAGGAGGGGAGTAAGAGTTAGAACAACTATTCCAATGACCAAATTGACCACCATATATATGACATATAAGACACTCGATATCCAAGTGGGGTCCATTACAATAATTACAAGGATACTTATATGGATACTCGTCACCCAACCACGATTTATCCCAATCATCCATATCAATAAGAGTATAAAATTATTCGAAGGAAAAATAAATACAAAATTAGTTGTTCGGAAAAAAATTAACTAAAAAAACAAAAAAAATAAAAAATAAAAAGAAAAAGTATAACCTAGAAGAATAGTTAATTTCTAAGTCCCCGGCAACGGCGTCAAAAACTTGTTGCTCCCAATTGCACACACAAGTTTACGTGGTCGCACAAGTAATATAGTGGCTCTAAAAGAGCCGGATTATCGAACCCACGGGGACTTTTCATTTAACTATATACTAAATTATACTAGTCTAATTATTTATTTAAGAGTGTCAAAAGAAATAAAAGAATGCAAGAATTAAATAAAAAGATTAACTTACAGTAATTGAGACAAATCCAGGGCTGCAACATGCATAGGGTTTCATGTATCACATCTCATGCATGAATTAACTACGGTTATCAAATTACTGATTTACAGGGTTGATTTTATGATCATGGTCTCTCGACCTCTAATCGCCTACTCCAACTAGCTGTCTAACTACATCGTTGAGCGGGGATAGACAGTCCTAATTGGCGAGCATTTATATTTCATCCTGTTTCGTAACCAAGCTTGGTGTTCGTCTGGGCGTCACTCTTAAACACGAATCTAAATAAGTGATATGCAAGTTAGATCAAGCACTTTGCATTCTTTGGTCTATCTACCTCTTTATCTCTCGAGTTCAAGAATAGACAATAAATTTATTTCTATGGTGATCTGACATGAAATAATAGAACAAGAACACAAAAGTAATTTAAGCGATAACTAATAATTAATTCAAAAACAATCGATGTTCAACAGTAACCCGTAGCCGCAACCCCAGAACAAGGGTCTTTAGCTACTAATACCTAAAAAAGAAGAAGAAAAGAAAAAGACCCTAAAAAGTATTGATAACTTTTTCTTACCAAGTATCCTCCAGTCTCCTAATAATTATTCCTATGGACTATTTATAGATGTAGAAAATCTTAAATAAAATAACTGAGTCCAAAATAAATTAGGAACCCAAAACCAAAAGGAATTGGATTCCTTTTTTTTCCGCGTGAAGCTGCATCCGCCGCCTTCAATGGTTTCCACGTGTTATGTAGGTATATTCTTTCTTTCCTTATTTTAATATAAATTATAATAATATTATATTAACTTCTTTCCATTAAGCTGCCTGCTTGATTTCCCTTCTAGAATTTCCATTTTTAATTCGTTTTAACTCCAAACTTCTTCAACTTTTACACCAATTTAATCCTACAAATAAAATACATTATTAAGCACACTGCATAAAATTCATGCTTATAAAGGACAAAAAAAAATACTAAATGTGAGACAAATAATGATAAACATATATATTCTTGGCCTCACATCAGGGTCCCTTCTACGAATCGTAGAACTTTCTACGGTCCGTAGGACCCTTTCGGAAAACTAAATCTCATCCTCGAAATTTAAATAAGTTTGGACCACTTCTACGGAACCCATCAACAGCCCATCAACCAATGTACGGTTCATCCTGTCAAGTCATTGGTCAGACCTAAGAAATATGATTTTTCCCAAACTCAACCCGAAGTCTACGATTCCATTACTACATTCTGTACGTCGGACCCGTAGTACCTGTTGCATTCCAAAAATTTCAACACTTTATTTTCCTTTCTTACTTTCTAACTCTCGGGTATTACAATATCTCCCTCTTGGGGACATTCGTCCTCGAATGAGATCATACAAAGCATGTAAGGGGGTGGGAAAAATTCAAACAACTCAACACAAGGCATAATTTATACAGATGCACAAACTCAACATATCAAACTGAAGGAGTACATTACAACGAGGTAGTACCTTGGTCTTGGACTGATTCAGAGGGAAAAAGATGAGGGTATCTCTTTTTTCATATCTTCCTCGGCTTCCCATGTAGCCTCTTCAACAAATTGATTCCTCTACAAGACTTTGACTATTGTAACATTTTTGGTTCTCAACTTGTGAACCTGATGATCAAGAATCTGAATTGAAATCTAATCATAAGATAGGATGTCCTTGATACCAATATTCCCGGTAGGCACAATAAGTGAAGGATCACCCAAACACTTCTTTAGCATAGAGATGTGAAATACCGGATGGACTGCTACTAACTCTGACAGTAGCTCCAACTCATAAGCTACATTGCCAACTCTCTTGGATATCCTGTAAGGACCAATGTATCCGGGACTGAGATTTCCCTTCTTACCAAATCTCATAATACCCTTCATAGGTGAAACCTTCAAATAGATCCAATCATTCACCTCAAACTCCAAGTCTCTCCTTCTCACATCTGTATAGGATTTCTGATGACTTTGCACTATTTTCAACCTTTCCTGAATTGTCTTCACCTTTTCCATGGCTTGATGAACCAAATCTGGTCCTATCAACTCAGCTTCACCAACCTCAAACCAGCCAATGGGAGATCTACACCTTTACCCATATAGAGCCTCATACAGAGCCATCTGAATGCTAGAATGGTAACTATAATTGTATGCGAACTCGATAAGAGGCAAGTGGTCATCCAAATTACCTTTGAAATCCATAACACAAGCTCTCAACATGTCCTCTAAGGTTTGAATTGTGCGCTCTACTTGAACATCAGTCTGAGGATGAAAAGTAGTATTAAGGTTCACCTTTGAACCCAAACCTTTCTGAAACCACTTCCAAAACTGAGCGGTAAATTGAGCACCCATATCTAAGATGATGAACAAGGGAACTCCATGCAATCTAACTATCTCACAAATGTACAGGTTTGCATACTTTTCTGCTGTATTGGTAGTCTTTACTGGTAAGAAATGGGCTAATTTGGTTATCTGATCCACAATCACCCAAATGGAATCATGTTGCCTGCGAGATCGCGGTAAACCTGTAATGAAGTCCATATTAATCATCTCCCACTTCTATTTTGGAAGGGGTATATTCTAAGCCATACCACATGGCCTTTGATGCTCAGCCTTGACTTGCTGGCAATTTGGGCACTTAGTGACAAACTCTGCAATACACCTTTTTATACTATTCCACCAATAGACTTCTCTGAAGCTATGGTGCATCTTTTTGGAACCCGGATGAATCAAATATTTGGAACTATGAGCTTCTGCCATAATCCTCTTTTGGAGTTCATCCACCTTTGGAACACACAATCTACCTTGATATCTCAACACTCCATCTCCCCCTTGTTCAAAAGCCATCATCTTCTGCTTATGAACATTGCCTTTAGCTCAAGTAAGATGGGATATTTGTCTTGTTTCTCCTTCACTTCTGACACAAATAACGATTCAGCCCCATTCATCACAACAACTCCACCTTCACTGGAATCTTATAAATGAACTCCCAAACGTGCAAGTCTGTAAACTTTCTAAACCAATTCTTTCTTGCCTTCCTCAACATGAGTCGTACTCCCCATGGACAACCTACTCAAAGCATCAGCAACAACAATAGCCTTACCTGGGTGATAGAGGATACTCATGTCGTAATCCTTGAGCAACTCTAACCACCTTCTTTGTCTGAGATTAAGCTCTTTCTGACTGAAAATATACTAGAGACTCTTGTGGTTTGTGAACACCATAGATATAGTGACGCCATATTTTGAGAGAAAAAACCAATGATGCCAACTCGAAATCATAAGTCGGGTAGTTCCTCTCGTGAATCTTAAGCTACCTGGAGGCATAGGCTATAACCTTACCATTTTGCATCAACACAAAACCAATCCCCACTCCGGACGCATCACAATAGACGACAAAACCCTCTCTACCTTTTGGTAGTTTCAACACCGGAGCAGTAGTTAACCGAGTTTTTAATTCCTAAAAGCTTTTCTCACAGGCTTTAGACCATTGAAACTTTGTTGTTTTCTAAGTCAACTTAGTCAACGGGGACGAAATAGCTTAGAACCCCTTGATAAACCTTCTATACTATCCTGCCAACCCCAAGAAACTCCTTATATCAGTTGGAGATGTGGGTCTAGGCAAATTCTGCACTACTTCAATCTTCTGAGTGTCGACTCGAATTCCTTCGCCAGACACAATGTGGCCTAAGAATGCCACTGATTCAAGACAAAACTCATACTTAGAAAACTTGGCATATAACATTCGATCCTTGAGAGTTTGGATGACTATTCTGAGATGACTAGCATGGTCCTCCTTATTCCTCGAATAAATTAATATTTCATCAATGAAAACGATAACAAACATATCTAGATATCACTTAAATACTCTATTCATAAGATCCATAAATGTTGCAGGAGCATTAGTCAAACCAAAGAACATACAAGGAACTCCTATTGACCGTAACATGTCTTGAAAGTTGTCTTTGGGATGTCACTTTCTCTTACTCTCAACTGATGATAGCCAGATCTGAGGTCTATTTTAGAGAAACAAGTGGCACCCTAAAGTTGGTCTAAAAGGTCATCAATTCTCAGAAGGGGATACTTTATTCTTTATGGTGACCTTGTTCAATTGGCGATAATCGATACACATCCTAAGGGAACCATCTTTCTTTTTCATGAATAAGATCAGAGGGCCCACTGGTGAGACAATTGGTCGGATGAAACCCTTATCAAAAAGATCTCTCAACTGCTCTTTTAACTCAGTTGGAACCATTCTATATGGCAGAATAAAAATGGGTTGAGTATCAAGAAGAATATCTATTCTGAAATCTATTTCTCTCTTAGAAGGGAATCTGGGAAGATCGTCTGGAAAGACCTCTAGAAACTCACTTACAACTGGAACTGACTGAATAGGCGGTGTCTCAACACTAGAGTCATTCACTCGGACTAAGTCATAGGTGCACCTCTTAGAAACTAACTTTTTGCCTTAAGGTATGAAATGAAACGACCCTTAGGCACTGTAGAACTACTTCTTCACTCTAAGACTGGCTCATTAGGAAACTAAAATTTGACTACTCGAGTTCTACAATTGACTGAGGTATAACAAGCATGAAGCCAGTCCATACCTAGAATGACATCAAAATCCACCATGTCTAGCTCAACTAAGTCAGCCATGGTGTCTTTGTGATAGACAAAAATGGTACAATCACGATAGACTTTTCCTGGTAAAATAGACTCACCAACAGGTGTGGAAACAATGAAGTTTTCAAGAAGTTGTTTGGGGAAATGCCAAACCCCATGACTATATAAGAAGTCACAAAAGACAAACTCATACCTCGATCAATAAGGCATAAACAATAACAGAAAAGACTTTAAGCATACCAGTGATAACATCTGGCGAGTTCTTCAGATCTTGGCGACTAGCCATAGCATACAGATTGTTTTCTCCTATGCCTGTCCCTAAAGTAGCTCCACTCGAAGCAGCTCTATCCGCTGGAGCCACTGAAGAAGATTGGGCTCTGTTGCCCCCATTACCCTGCTTGTTCTTAGGGCACTCTGTCATAAAATAACCCATATGAACACACTTGAAACAACCATCATGACATGCTCCTGGGTGGTTCCTACCACACTTAGCATATGTCGGTGTCCAAGTAGCCCCTTGTGCCACACTACCCTGAGACTGAGTGTGTTGAGCTCTGAAATTCTAATTTCGGTGGTCATTCTTATTCCTTGGTGTAGGTGCAGTAGCTAATGATAGAGCAGGTCCAGATGACCTCTACTGAAAAGATGATCGACTCCCATTCCCAGGCTTTTGCTAGCCAGTCTCATGACTTTCTGTTTTGGCCCCTTGTTGTGAAACTCTTCTCTGTCCTTTAACTTATCTTCCTCAACCTACTGCACATGAATCATCAGTATGGCTATGTCTATGTCCCCTATCAACATAGCTTCTTTACCTTTCTTACTCGATAAGCGGGATAGCCCGGACACGAACAAGCTCATCCTGCTCCTCATATCTGCCACCATCTCCGGAGCATAGAAGGATAGTTGAGTAAACTTCAGGTTGTACTCCTGCACACTCATAGCTTCTTGTTTAAGATTCAAAAACTCTCTCAACTTAGCTTCCCTTAGCTCTCGGGGAAAGAAACGCCCCAAGAAAGCATTCTCAAACATAGCCCAACTCAAAAGTGGTGCCCCCTCTGCCCTATTCTTCTTCCATTGATCATACCATATCCTAGCTACACTTTTGAGATGATATGAGGCTAACTCCACATTCTCGACATCAGTAACACGCATGACCTCAAACACTTTCTAAAGCTCTTCCACAAAGTTTTCTAGATCCTTATTAAGCTTTGACCCAGTGAACTCCGAGGGATTCATCCTCAAAAACTCCTAGATTCTAGATTTATCAACTACATCCTAACGACCCACTCTTTGTTGACCAGCCTGATTTGCCACAACCTGATACATCTAGAATCTAAGAGTTTTTGAGTCAGCATCTGAATAGCATTCCTGAACTCAACATTGGTGACATCTCCCTGAGGTTGCACTTCTGGCGCATTGGGAGCTTCTTGACCTTGAGGATTAGCATTCCTCCTAGTAGGATGTCCTCGAATAGCTCTTCGTGGAGGCATGATCTGAAAAGACACGTGTAAGGACGAGTTAGAAGAAACTTTTATAGAGTTCAACTCTATCGCACGAACAGGAGTAAAAAGAAAGTGAAAAGTTCTGAAATGTCATAGCTTCCTCATTATAGATGTGGCACCCTTCACACCGATAAGAAGGACTCTACAAGACATGGCTTCATAGACACCCTAGGACTCTTGAACTCTGTGCTCTGATACCATGTTTGTAACGCCCCGAGCCTACACCCTGGGCATGGCTAGCACTCAAGAACCATTGCTGGTGTCCAAGAAAACCCTTGGCCTAGTAAACACTTTAGCGGAAGACTTACTCAAGCAATATACGGCTTAAAATAGAATTCGACCATTTAAACTCATAGTCAATACTCAATTCAAACATTTGAAAATACTTAATGTAATAAACATAATTGTTGTAAAACAGTTTAAGAAGAACTTTGAGGACATCCCAATTCTAACTATCTATGAAGCCTCTAGGTTCAACATGGACGTCGGGACAAGACCCTCGACGCCCCAAAGTAAATACTGAAATGAAAAGAAAATGTGGTCCTCCGAAGGCAAGGAGGACTCACAAAAACTCTCATAGGGAAAGTGCAAAGTAATCTCAATGAAGCGCCTGTTGATGATCATGAACACCTGTATCTACATCATAAAAAGTTGCAGGTCGAATGACATCAGTACATTGAACGTATGAGTATGTAATATAGCCGAAGCAAAATAACTAAAAGAAAGGACTGTAATAAATAAAGATATACTCAAGCTGAATGTAAATAAATAAAGGAACTAAATCATTTAAAACTCTACAAGTAGTTACTCATTCTCTGAAACTCAACATAATAAGTGATATAGTAAAATACACTTTAACTCTATTTGGGAGCTTCTCTAACCGACAACCATCACTATGAGCTACGTGATGATACAGCATCTCGCCCACGCTACCATAATTATCGTATACCATGCCGGGGTATAGAACCTCTCAACTAAGTGGATCCACTAAGCAATAAGGATTCATCTAAAAAGTATGATCCTTTACCTATGTTGGCTAGACATGGTTTATGAGGATTTTGAGTTGTCTGAACTCATCCCCATATCGGTGCTCAATATTACTCCCAATAATATACTCATGCTCAAATGTATAAAACATACTCTTTCTCCATTTTGAGGTAATTACTCAAAATAACCTCTTAAAAGAGGTAACTGCTTGGAAATATCTCTGTACTTTTCTGAAAATAATGTTCTATTATCAAGGTAAAAATGACACTTTCGAAACCACTCAAGACCCCTTAAATTCTCTTTGAAAATCATGCTCAAAACTTTTCTCTTAAACTATCTTTAGTGTACAAAATCAATGTATGGAACTTACTAATATAAAATGTTGTTAGCAAGATTCAATATATATGGTTCATGTGGAACGACAAGCATGAACAATAATTCAGGAAGTTCAATGCATAGAGTATCAAAATCTCATAAGGTAGGAATTTCATAAAACTAAAAGGGTAGAACCCTATATTCAACTTACTACTACCTGAATTTAGATGTAGGGCATCAGGATGAACTAGTCCAACACTATGAATAGCCTTACATACCTGGGAAGGATAAAGTTCTTGGCAAAATTGACGAAATTTGAAGAATGCTTAAAACCCTAGCTTTTCTCCTCTAGGAACCTTGCTCTGAATCTTCTAAGTGTTAAAGAACGTAAAAGAATGTTTTAACACTGTTTAGACCCTTAATTAGGTAGAAAAGGGTCGGGGTTCAAGTTTATAAGGGATGGAAAAAGTCCAAAATACCTTTAATTAAAACTGTCGGACACCTATAGTCCGTAGGTCATTCTACGGTCCGTCCTATCCAATCGTAGAACCAACTTCAGAAATCCAAATATTTGGCCATCTTCCTTTGGGTCCCTTCTATGGATCGTAGAACTTTCTACCATCCGTAGGACCCTTTCGTAGAACTCAATCTCAACCACAAAATTTAACCAAGTATGGACCACTCCTACAGAACCCATCTACGGCCCGTCAACCAATGTGTATTGTTCATCCTGTCAAGTCGTAGGTCAGACTTCAAAAACATGATTTTTCCCAAACTCAACTCCAAGTCTACGATTCCATTCCTACGGTCCATAGGACCACCTACGGTTCGTAGGTTGGACCCATAATACCTACTGCAGTCCAAAATTTTTAGCACTTTCCTTTCCTTTCTAACTTTCCAACTCTCGGGGTATTACAGGTTCATTTACTAGAAAAATGCTTAGGGAGAAGTAAAGCCTCCATATATCCCATTATAGTTGCCTCAATAACTAATACACTAGTGCCAAGATGGTATGGTGGACCATATGAATGTCAAACATCCCTGAAAGCAACATAAGAGCTGAAATAGTCATGCAACTCCTGATTTCCCATCCATACCACTAGTCATTATCGTTTTTGCCAAGCGTTGAGTTTATGATAATCACCATCGGGGGCCACACTACTTTCTAATCTTATAATTTGATGCCATGCTATCTTCCAAACTTCTGTTATACCTCTAAGTAAAGTGTAAGGATGATGGGATACCATCGAATTCAAAGATAAGGAAATAGTGTGGCCCTCTATAACACCTTGAAAATCTCTAAGCTAAGACCTAAACCATTCTTCAAAAGTGTATAGGGTCGTACCATATGATTTTTAAATGTGCATAGGTGTTACGATCAATTCTTTAGCTTGGGAAGAGATTAGGAGATAAATTAAAGTCATAAGAATCTTCTAAGTCAAAGTTGAATTGAAAGTTTCGTTATCGGTTGAGTTTCCATATCAGATTTTATTTTGGTCAACTTCAAACAATCATATCTCTTGGAATATGAAGAGTTACGTGGCCCATTCCATATCAAATTAAAGGTCTATGAATCTTTTTTCCAACTCCACCAAGTTTGCTTCATTCTGAGTTCGGAATAGAGAGTTATGATCATGTTACTAAATAATGTAGTGTAGTTCCATTTTGATCGCGGGAAAATTATAAATAAGGTAGTTTTCTTGTCCTTATACCACTAGGAAACCTTAAAACGATTTTCTCAACTTCTATAAAGCCCTAAACAATCATATTTCCATCAATTTAATTCATCCCTCTTCTCTCTCAAACCCTAAGACAAAAATCTAAGGAAAAGCAAGCATAAAACTTCCTAGCAAGTTTCTTTCAAATATTTTTTCAAGATTCTTCTTCCAGCAATGTTCTTTCAAATCTTTTTCAAGATTCTTTTTCAAGGTAAATTCTTCTCCAAAGATTTCAATCTTTCCAATTCAAATTCCTTCTTATAATCATAAATCATTAATATAAAACTTAACTCTTGGCCATAGGATTTTCAAGAAACTAATTTAAGAATCTCAAGAAAGGATTTCTTGATCGTTTTTCTTCAAGTTAGGGTTCTTCTTCAAGATCCATGGAGCGTTTAAGGTAGGTAAGATTATCAAAGTGAGGAACTTTGTTCTTTTTCACGCCCTACTCCTATAATATATGTTTTTAAGATCAAAGCTAGGGTTTTTACCCAAGATTCTGTAATTTTGAATTCATTTTATCTCCTATCATTGTTTCTTGATTTTTATCATCAAAATTATGGTACTTTATGTCATTAACGATTATTGATTCATGGTTCATGCTTATTATACCACATGGACCTCTTTCTAATCAAAGTTATTTAAAACCTTGTCATAGTATTTCATATGCATTAAATTTCACAAATAAAGTATGGTCAAGATTTTAAAGAAGTCTTTCAAGAAAATATATTTTACTTCTAGTGTATTATTTTCAAGAAAGTATTCTTACATTTAATTTCAAGTGCATTATTAAAGAAGTATTTCAAGAAAGTATATTTTACTTCTAATTGATTTTACCCAAAATCTAGGATTTTATGCTAATCTCCATGGGTTCAATTTATTGTGATTCAATTACTTATATTCAATCTTATTATGCTTGATTTAACTTAATTGCATGATTTTCATTGATTTCACATGAACCCATGTCTATGCCTATTTTATGAATATAAACTATGCTTATGAACTCATGAATTATGATTATGAATCTGTGCATGTTTTAAGAAAATGATGTTTTACGAACTAAGGATGCTTTTGAGATAAGTGTCAATACGTTGTGAAAGGTTTTCTCACATATTATGAAATCATGGTCGTGAAAGATTTTCTCACATATGTATGAATCATGATTTAAAGGAGCTACTCTAAGATGACTTATGATTTTGATTGGTATTATGATTATTGCCTCTCCTAATGTTATGCTTTGATAAATGATTTATCTATTTCGTTGGGATTTAACTTAGCACCAAGAGAACTTTGAGGTGGAGGCCCAAATATGGTAGTCAATAAATTGTGAAAGGTTTCTCACATATTATGAAATCATGGTTGTGAAAGGTTTTCTCACATATGTATGAATCATGATTTAAAGGAGCTACTCTATGATGACTTATGATTTGGATTGGTATTATTCTCCAAATGTTATGCTTTGATAAATGATTTATCTATTTCGTTGGGATTTAACTTAGCACCGAGAGAACTTTGAGGTGGAGGCTCAAATAGGGTAGACTCTAGTAGCAACCTCTAGTTCCAAACTACGTGCCCCTATAGGATTGTCTTAAGTGACTTGGCAAGTGGATCCACATAACCTTTATGATATGATATTGTCACGACCTGAGACTACCTCTAGTCGTAACACGGTGCTTGGAGTCACTAATGACCCCAAGCTAACCCATGGTCTGCCATGACACTAAGATTAATACATACAATAACTGAACATAACTGTTGCGGAAGCTAAATTGAGATGAATCCAAAATAACTAAATAGTCAACATACAATTCATTTGAACAAATAATAAAGCTAAAACTATTGTCTGACTGACTGAAAGCCTTTATTAAGACAAGTTGCTGGGACAAGCCCCCAACTAACTCTAACTATTTGAAACTGAAGAATTAACATTAAGAAATAACAATAGCCCTTGTCTTTGAAAGAAAAGGACTCACCAAGCTCAGCCGCTGAGATGATACGAAAATCGTACTAACCGCGAAATGGATACTGAGTGTCTGAACTATATTATAAAACAATATAGTATAAAAGAGTATGCGGTCAGTACTTTGAATGTACTGAATATGTGAGATCAACACAATAATCTAACAAGCAGAACATGGTAAATTTAAGATGTTGAACTTAATATAAACTGAAATAAATGAGATGATGCAATGACCAAGCGTCTGAACTATATTATAAAACAATATAGCGTAAAAGAGTATGCGGTCAGTACTTTGAATGTATTGAATATGTGAGATCAACACAATAATCTAACAAGCTGAACATGGTCTATTTAATATGTTGAACTGAATATAAACTAAAATAAATGAGCTGATGCAATGACCAAGTATTAAGCATGTAACTAATCAGCATTGCACTGAGTAAACTGAAATGCAAGGTCATCAAATAAATGAGACTGAATTGTGGGAGATATTATTAACTGACATACTCCATCTGAGCTAAACGGAGTCCAACCTGTACCCTAGCTGGAAGGGTGCTCTATACTTTGCCAGGGTAAGAACCCTGTCTAATGTGGATCCACTAAGTTGATCTCCCAAAAAGGACTAAGGTGTCAGTCCTTGTCTAACGGGTGACCCTTAAAACCTACGTTAGCACGTAGTTCTGAGACTCAAAGATTGCTACTAAAGGTCTCAGTCATAACTGACGGGTGAGCCTTCATCACTATGTCTTCTCGGTGCTAAGTCATACTCCCAACTAAATTATATGGGTAAACTATATCATATTTATAATATTGGATAAGTCAATAATACAGAAATCTGAGACTGAAATAATAAATGCTTTATCTGAAAGCATCATGTACTGTGGAACTGAAAGATCGAAGGTACAACTGATCATACCAAATTATATCATCCTGAATAAAGCATGTAATTTAAGCCACACAATTTTAAAGACATATTTTTCTCTATTCTAAGGGCCTACGAAAATAACCATATAAAAATATTGAATTTTAGGTAAACACATGTATTCATGGGCTATTCAAGAAGAAAAATAAAAATATGATATAATTTATGTTTTCCATATGAACCCTAGGTTCTGTAGAATTTGATTAACTGAGGAATAAGGTTTTCTTTGGGATTTAATGGATGAAAAGATACCCATCAATAAAATCTCACATACCTGGAATGGGAAACCTTGCTAAATTTTATGAAGTCTTGTAGAAAAGCTTTGGACTTGGATCTTTTATAGTTTGAACTTAAGAAACCCTCCTATGTAGTTCTTGGATATGAAATTTGTCGTAACTTATGAAATTTGACTAACTTAGGCTTCTAGGGAAGTTAATATTCATGGGTTGGGGTTATGGGATGAGGAAAAGACAAAAACACCCCTCCTAGAACCTGAAAAGAAGAGACAACTAAAAGAATTCCACAGAAACGTGCGCGGTCGTGCAGTTGAAAACTACTTCACGCGGCACTTCGTGCAACCTTAACAGTAGCATTGCCCTTTCCGTGCGGCCGTGAGGTGGACTTCTACTTCTCGTGGCGGATCTTGTAGAATACATAGTGCCTAGTAAAATGGGAATAACTTTTAGCACAAAGCTCAAATTGATGAATAGTCAAATGCATTGGAAAAAAGGCTTCACGACCTTTCATTTTCTTGGTATTAGGCCACAAGAAATTTTCATACACTAGGAGTCTCTTATGACCCTTGTTCACATCCAATACACTTTACACACTTATTATTAGAACATTACACCAAGTCAACTTAAATTTGCAAGGTTTGAATTTATATGCATTTAGAGAATGGTTCACACCTCTAATTAAAAATTTTGAGGTATTATAATATCTCCTCCTTGGGAACATTTTTCCTCAAATGGAGTTTAATTAAGCTAAAAGGAGTAGGGAAAGAGCTTTAATCCCAGAATTGAAAACTAAATACTGAAAACTGGCGGAGTGGCTGACTCCGGACTGAGGCATAAAGACTGTACTTATTTCATGAACATGAAAGCATACTAATACATGAGGAAAACTGAAAGACATGAAGTTAAATGGAAGCTATGGAGAAACTATTACCTCACACTGGAACTATAGTGGAAGGAAATAAGTGGGCGTACTTGGCCATCATATCTACCTCTGCCTCCCAAGTAGCTCCATTAACTAACTCATTCCTCCAAAGAACTTTCACCGAGGCGACTTCCTTATTTCTCAACTTACAAACTTGTCGATCAAGAATTTCAACTGGAACCTCTTCATAAGAGAGACTATCTTACACACGCACACTCTCTAAAGGTACAACTAAAGTCGGATCACCAATGCACTTCTTCAATAAGGACACATAAAATACTGGATGTACTGATGTCAGCTCTGCAGGTAAATCTAGCTCATAGGCCACTTTACCAAAGCGCCTCACAATCTAGTAAGGACCTACATAACGAAGACTAAGCTTTCCTTTCGTGCCAAACCTGATCACCCCTATCATGGGAGAAATTTTTAGATATACCCAATCATCAATAGCAAATTCAAGCTCTCTTCTCCTTACATCTCTATCTACTCTGAGCCGTTCTCAACCTTTCTCTAATAAGTTAAACTTTCTCCATAGCCTCATGAACTGATTCAGGCCATATCAAGGCCACTTCACCAACCTCAAACCACCCTATAGGGGCCTACACCTCTTACCATAAAGTGCCTCAAATAGAGTCATCTGAATGCTAGAATGGTAACTGTTATTATAGGCAAATTCAATCAAAGGCAAATGATCATCCCAGTTCCTTTTAAAGTCGATCACATAAGCTCTCAGCATATCTTCCAAGGTCTGAATAGTCCATTCAACTTCACCATCTGTCTATGGGTGAAAAGTTATGCTAAGCTTAACCTGAGTACCGAGGCCTTTTTTAAATGACTTCCAAAACTATGAGGTAAACTGGTACCCCTATCTGAGATGATGGATAAGGAATCTCCATGTAACTTCACTAACTCATGAATGTAAAGTCTAGAATAATCCTCGGCTGAATAAGAAGTCATAACTAGCAGGAAATATGTTGACTTAGTCATTCGGTCTACAACTAACTATATCCAATTATGTTTTCGATGTGTGCGAGGCAAACATGTGATGAAGTACATGTTTAAATCCTTCCACTTCCAAGTAGGAATACTGATATCCTGAGTCATACCCCCTAGTTTTTGATGTGCAACCTTAATATGTTGACAATTTGGACACTTAGCCACAAATTCTGCAATGTCATTCTTTATATTATTACACTAATAGACTTCTCGTAGATCACGGTACATCTTAGTGGTTCCTGGATGAATAGAATATCGAGAACTGTGAGCTTCTATCAGAATTTATTGCCTCAACCCATCAACGTCTGGGACACATAAACGATTCGGGTAACAAAGCACATCATCTCTCCCTTTAGAGAAAGCCTCTATGGTTTTTATAAGGGCTGCTTCCTTCAATTCAATCAAGGTTGGATCATCATCCTGCTTTGCTTTAACCTCTATTACAAGAGATGATTCTGAACCATTCTGAATAATAACCCCACCATCAGCTAAATCAACAGGGCGAACTCCCAAATGAGCGAGCCTGTGAACATCACAAATTAACTCCTTCTTCCCCTCCTCAATGTGAGAAACAATGCCCATAGACAACCTGCTGAGAGCATTTTCCACTACATTGTATTTACCCGGATGGTATAATACACGCATGTCATAATCTTTCAATAACTCGAGCCATCTCTTTTGACGAAGATTTAAGTCCTTCTAATTGAACACGTATTGTAGGCTCTTATGGTTTGTAAACACGTCCACATGAATACCATAAAGATAATGCCTCCAAATCTTCAAGACGAACACTACTACTGCAAATTTCATATCATAGTCAGGTAATTCTTCTCATGAACCTTGAGCTGCCTTGAAGCATAAGCAATGACCCTATCATGTTGCATCAAGACACAACCAAGGCCAATTCTGGAAGCATCACAATAAACCACAAATCCATCTGAACCCTCTAGTAGAGTTAAAATTAGAGGTGAAGTAAGTCGAGTCTTCAACTCCAGAAAACTATTCTCACAAGCTTCAAACCATTGAAATTTGACCTTATTTTGGGTCAGTCTAGACATAAGAGAAACAATAGAGGAAAATTCTTCAACAAACCATCTGTAGTAACTAGCTAAACCCAAGAAACTCCTGATATCAGAAGGAGAAAAGAGTTTAGGCTAGTTCTTAACTGCTTCAGTCTTTTGAGGATCAACCTGAATGCCCTTTCCAAAAACTATATGACCAAGGAACGCTACTGACTTCAACCAAAACTTACACTTGCTGAACTTAGCAAACAACTTACGGTCCTTCAGAGTTTGAAAGACAATCCTCAAATGTCCTGCATGTTTATCCTCACTTCAAGAATAAATAAGAATGTCATTTATGAAGACAATAACAAACATATCCAAATACTGTTTGAACACTCTATTCATCAAGTCCATAAAAGTTGCAGGAACATTAGTTAGTAAAAAGACACAACAACGAATTCATAGTGACCATAACTAGTCTTGAAGGCTATTTTTGGAATGTCACATTCTCCGACTCTAAGCTGATGATAGCCTGATCTAAGGTCTATCTTTGAAAAGATGTTGGCACCCTGAAGTTGGTCGAATAAGACATCAATCCTAGGAATGGGATACTTATTCTTGATTGTGACTTTTTTCAACTGGCGGTAATCAATACATATTCTAATTGAACTATCTTTCTTACGCACGAAAAGAACTGGAGCACCCCATAGGGAGATACTGGGTCTGATGAAACCTTTATCTAAAAGGTCCTTTAATTGATCCTTAAGCTCTGCTGGAACTATTTTGTAAGGAGGAATTGAAATCAGCTGGGTATATGGAAGAAGGTCTATTCCGAAGTGAATTTCCCTTTCAGGAGGTACTCTAGGAAGATCTTCAGGGAACACTTTTAGAAATGCATTCACTACTGGAACTAACTGCAAGTTTGGGGTTTCGGAACTAGAATCTTTAACCTGAACTAGATGGTAAATATAACCCTTATATATCATCTTTTCGACCTTAAGGTAAGAGATAAACTGACCTATAGGCCCTGAAGTACTACCCTTCCACTCTATGACTGGTTTGTAGGAAAACTTGAATTTAATGACTCTAGTTTAATAGTCAACTGAGGCATAACATGAGTATAACCAGCCAAAAATAATATCAAAATCAAGCATGTCTAACTCTACTAGATCAACTGTGGTGACTTTATGAAAAACTGAGACTGACAATTTTTGTATACCTGTTTAGCTAAGATTGACTCACAAACATGAGTAGATACTGAGAAGGGTTCTGATAAGATTTCCGTACTTATATTTAAATTCACTGCAATATAAGGAGTCACCAAAGAAATTGTGGCTCCTAGATCTAATAATGCAGAAACATCAAGCTGAAAGACACATAACATACCAGTGACTACATCAGAGGAAACTTCCTGATCCTGGTGAGTGTGCAAAGCATAGAACCTATTCTGGCACTGACCACCACTAGCACTAGAAGAAACACCTTGTTGAGTTGGGCGACCCGCTGGAGCTGCTGAAAGGTTTGTTTGAGTTAGCTGGCGAACATCCTTGCCTATAGCTTGAAAATTAAAATAAAAGTATATGTATTGTCCTCAAATAATTTTTTTTACTGGTGATGTAATAACTTGACAATTTTCTATAGATAAATAAAAATTAATTAGCTTATTGTGAAAATTAAAAATAAATAAAGACTTATATTATATTTACTAATTTTCCCATGAGTTGGTGGAGTGTTTTTTTTAATTTCTCCTAATACCTTTCGATACACTCTTTGCGAACAACTGGAGCTCTTACATGAAAAGGGTCCAATATCTTATCTTTTATATTTTACAACCAGTTTTGCTGAAATATGGTACTATGCAACTTTTCTAGATAGTCATCTAATTCAAACGAAGCGAGCTTTCTTTTTTAAAAAACTCCCGACACTCCATATTGGATTTGCTAAGTTGAATAAGAATGTAACAGATTTGTGTCATACTATTAGTATAAACAATCTTAGATTCAGAACTTCCATCGATAACATAACTCTTGGTAGATTTTTATTCCTTTTAGCAAGCTTTCGTTTTAAAAAACTCCCGACACTCCATATTGGATTTGCTAAGTTGAATAAGACTGTAACAGATTTGTGTCATACTATTAGTATAAACAATCTTAGATTCAGAACTTCCATCGATAACATAACTCTTGGTAGATTTTTATTCCTTTTCTAACATTTTTTGTTCATCTCTTCAAAATGTATTCCTCAAGAATTGCACATACTTTATATTGGAAGTAAAAAATCAGTAGACAATGTGCACATATAATATACATATATTCCTTTTTTTTTTTTTTTGCAAGTGCATGCCATATATAAAATTGTGGGATTGAAATAAGAAAATCATGTCTTGCGTAAGCTATGCATTCTTACTTCATATATAGATACTTGACCATCACAACATACTTGTGTCTCAAAAAAACATTAGAACAAGCCTCACTTCCTTTGAAAAACTCTTTCTCAAACATGTTATGAATCTTATGAGTATAGATTACAAAAATCTATGTTAAAGTAGGACTATATTTAACAACAAGAGTAGGCTTACCTTGTTTACACTTGAAGTCTTCCTATTCTTCATTCAACCACTACTTAATCAATACATTTTTCTCATAATCAATCTTACAAATATGCAAATAAGTTCTTGAATGTAAAAATCCATTTAGTACAGGATTAGTACTTTTACTTCGAGATATCACTTTTCATCTAGCACTAAACACATCATTATTAAAACTTGTTGACCACATGTGTAGAATATTGTAAAAATTATTCAGCCAACCATGTGTAATGACCTCCAGGTCATTTATGTGTTTATGCCTCCTATTCGTCATTTAGAGCATTCCTATAGCAACCCCAAGTAATTTATGACTTGCGGGGACTGAGAATTCGATCACCTGGTTGTTCATTTTGTTATTATGCGAGTTTTAGTATTTTAGAGCTTTTGAACCTTGAATGGTATTTTTTTATCAACAGTTCAAGAATATGACTTTAGAATCAAATGTTAACGATTTCATCAACTCCGTAAGGGTTCTTTTAGGCTAGTCGCATGGTCGGAACAACTCCCAGAGCTTCCGGTGTGAGTCTGTGCGATTAGGTATTTTAACTTTTAAGTTAAGGCCTAAGTTTGAATTTTGTCAACATTTTGAGTAAATGAGCTTAGATGAGAATTTTGTCAGTTCGGTTAGCTCCGAAATGTTTTAGTTTGGTCTAGAACGACCCTTCATTTGGATCTCGAGGCTTCTGGGCTAATTTCGAGCCCCTTGTGTATTTTGGTTTAGAATGGAGTTTGGGGAGGGACCCATTCTTTGCTAAGATGACCTCGTATGGGAATTTTAACTATTCCGTTGAGTCCATAATATTGAATTTGGTAAGGTTGCATATCTCGTTTGTATGCACGGGGTTCTGAACGAATGTAGAACACCCCGTAGAGGTTTGGACTTGCCAAAAAACAAGTTGATATGCATTAGCTGGTGCAGTCCAAAATGGCCATCGCATTTGCGAGCCCATCGTCGTGTTCACAGTGGTTAGGCCACCTGTTGGCCGTGATCTCAGGGGTCAGGCCGCGTTTGTGGAGCCCTCATTTAAGGGATTCCCTAGTGCATTTGCGAAGCCAGCATTCACAGGATTCCCTATCGTGTTCACGGGGCCTCATTTTCTTCTTCTCCGTGTTCACGGGCCCTAGCTTTATTCACGAGGCTTGCATTTGTGGGGGACCCTCCATGTTTGTGAAGAAGAGAATCATTTGGTCTTTATTTAAAAGACCAGACGTGAGGAAACTTGGATTGTAAAGTTCTTATAGTGATAACTTGCTCGTTTTAAGTCGGAATTGGCTGATTTCAAGTCCCATGCATCCGGAATTGTCAAGCCTACGTTGGGGAGTGATCGGAAAGTGTTGGTGGACCTCCATTTGAGGTGAATTCACGTGTTAAGCTGCTGTCCTATTCTTTCTTTGAGCTTAATTTGTTGATTCTTTGCATGTTGTTGTTGTTTGCTGTTTCGAGCCTCGCATTGTGTTCAATTTTGGAACACAAGTTCGGGGCATGGTTTAGGACCTCTTGACATAGTCAATTTCAAAAATTTTGGCGCAGGTCTTACAATTCCCATTTGACTCTGAAATTGGTCCGTTTCTGAGAAGTGTGAATTGAGCTTTTGGAAGCTCAAAAAGTTGTTGACTACCTCTCCCATATTGACTCTTCTAGTTGAGAGCGAGGGCTTCACGGTCTATTATGATGCATCCGACATTTGTTTGGGTTGTGTATTGATGCAGTGGAGCTGGGTTATTGCTTATACGTCAAGGTAGCTTAAGGTGCATGAGTGCAGATACCCCATTCATGACTTGAAGTTGGCGATGGCAGTTTTTGCACTTAAGATATGGATGCACTACATGTATAGAGTTCATTGTGAGATCTACACTGATCACAAGAGTCTTCAGTAAATCATGAGCTAGAGGGACCTCAATTCGAGGTAGTGTTGTTGGATTGAGCTTCTGATGGACTATGACCTCTCTATTCTCTATCATACGGGCAAGGCGAATGTGGTAGCAGACGCCTTGAGCCGGAAGGTAGTGATTATGGGTATTATGGCCTTCCCATCTAGGGTGGAGTGAACTTTCGCTTTGGACATTAGTCCTTACCTAATTAGATGGTTCGATTGGATATTTCAGATTCTAGGCGTGTCTTAGCCTATATGGGAGTTCAGTCTTCTTTGCCTGATTGGATTCGTAGCCATCAGTTTGAGGATGAGGCCTTGTTGGCACTTTAAAATTAGGTGTTAGGGGGTGATGCCGGTCAGACTACCTTAGATTCATATAGGGTTTTTTAGGCTTGTAAGCCATATTTATGTTCTGAAAGTTGGGGGTTTAATCTAGTTGATACTTCGTAAGGCCTGTGATTCTAGATACTCTATCTATCCAGTAACTGCAAAGATGTATCATGATTTGAGGTAGCACTACTGGTGGGGCAGCATAAGGAGAGATATTACAGACTATGTGTTTCACTGCCTGAGTTGCCAGCAGGTGAAGGCTGAGCAATTGAGACCTGGTGGTGAGTTTCACAGATTACCTATTTCGAAGTGGAAGTGGGATTGCATCACTATGGACTTTGTGGTAGGTTTATCTTGGACTTCTAGAGGTGTTGACAGCATTTGGGTTATCGTTGATCGATTGACCAAGTTAGTGCACTTCCTCCTGTTCAATTTTCAATTCAGCCTCGAGAGGTTAGCCCGTATCTACATCCGAGAAGTGGTTCGTCTTCATGGTGTGTAGGTCTCTATTATATCAAATCAGGGTGCTCAGTTCACTTCTAACTTTTGGATGACCTTTCAGGAGGAGTTGGGCACTTGCATTGACCTTAGCACAACTTTCCACATGTAGACTGATGGTTAGTAAAAGTGTATTATTCAGGTTCTTGTGGATATGTTGCGGGTTTGTGTTTTGAAGTTTGGAGGTTAGAGGGACCAGTTCTTGCCTTTGGCAGAGTTTACGTACAACAAGAGCTACCACTCTAGCATTCAGATGGCTTTGTTCGAGGCCTTATATGGTAGGCATTGTCGCTCTCTCGTTGGTTAGTTTGAGTCTACAAAGCCTAGACCGCGTGGTACAAATTTGATTAAGAAGGCTTTGGACCAAGTGAGGGTGATTGAGGATGGGCTTCGGATAGCTCAAACTAGGCATAGGATTGACGTTGATCATAGATGGCGTCCTTTGAGGTTTACAGTTGGTGATATAGTCTTCCTCCGTGTGTCACCCATGAAGGGCATGATAAGATTTGGGAGGTAGGGCAAGCTTAGCCAAGGTATCTCAGGCCTTTTGAGATCATTCGGATAGTTGGAGAGGTTACATATGAGTTAGATTTACCTCTAATGTTCTAAGCTATCCACCAGTTTTCCATGTTTCGATGTTGCACTGGTATGTTCTTGATGAGTCTCATGTGCTCCAGTATGATTCAGTAGAGTTGGATGACCATTTGACTTTTGTAGAAGTACCAGCTGCCATTCTAGCCAATGATGTGTAGCGGTTGAGTTTAAGAGTCATTCCTGTAATTAAGGTCTATTGGAGGCATCGTCAAGTTAAGGAGGCTACCTAGTAGACCGAGCATGATATGCAAGAGCCATTTGTTGGCATATTTGAGCCTTCAAGTACTTTTTTACTCTTATTTTCGTGAACAAAAGTCCTTTTTACCAGTGGATATTGTAATGACCTCCAGGTTATTTCTGTGTTTATGCCTCCTGTTCATCGTTTGGAGTGTTCCTATAGCGACCCCAAGTCATTTATGACTTGCTAGAACTAATAGTTCAGTCACCTGGTTGTTCGTCTGATTTTTATGCAAGTTTTAGTGTTTTGGAGCTTCTGAACCTTGGATGGTCATTTTTTATCAAAAGTTCAAGAGGATGACCTCAAAATCTATTTTTGACGATTCTATAAGCTTCGGAAGGGTCATTTTAGGCTAGTAGAAAGGTCGGCAGGACTCTCAAGGCTTTTAGTGCGAGTCTGTGTGATTAGACTTTTTAACTTTCAAGTTAAGGCTAAGTTTGACTTTAGTCAACATTCTGAGTAAATGAGCTCGGGTGAGAATTCTGTCAGTACGGTTAGCTTTGAAATATTGAGTTTGGTATAGAACGACCCTTCGTTTGGATCCCGAAGCTTATAGGCTAATTCCAAGCTCCCTTGTGGATTTTGGCTTAGAATGGAGTTTGGGGTGGGATCCACTTTTTCCTGAGATGACCTCATATGGGAATTTCGACAGCTCCATTGAGTTTGGAATATCAAATTTGGTAGCGTTGCGTATCTCGTTTGCATGCATGGGGTTCCAAACGAATTTGGAACACCCCTTCAGAAATTTTGACTTGCCAAAAAACCAGTTGATATGCATCAACAGGTGTAGGCCGAAATGGCCTTTGTGTTCACGGGCCCTTCACTGCGTTTGTGGGCCCTTCGCCGAATTCGTGGAGGTCAGGCCACTTGTTGGATGCGATCGCGGAGGCCAAGCCATGTTTGCTAGGCCTTCATTCATGGGATTCCCTATCGCATTCGAGGGGCCTCAGTTTCTTCTTTGCCACATTCATTAGGCCCTCGCCGCATTCGCGAGGCTCGCATTCTAGGGGGGATCCCTCCGCATTTACAAAGAAGAGAATCGTCCGGTCTTTAGTTAAAAAACTAGAGCTAGGCAGCTTGGATTGTAAAGTTCTTATAGCAATAACTTGCTCGTTTTAAGTCGAAATTGGGTGATTCGAAGTCCCACGCGTGTGGAATTGTCGAGCCTACGTTGGGGAGTAATTGAAAAGTATTGGTAAACCTCCGTTTGAGGTGAATTCGTGTATTAAGATGTTGTCCTATTCTCTTTTAGAGCTTAATTTGTTGATTCTTTGCATGTTGTTGTCATTTTCTATTTCAAGCCCCGAATTGTGTTCAATTTTGGAACACAAGTTTAGGCATAGATTAGAAACACTTGATGGAGTCAATTCTAGAAATTCTAGTGCGGGTCCTATAATTTTTGTTTGACTCCGAAATTGGTCCATTTCCATTTTATGTGTTTTTGGTGTCTAAATGATTGTAAAGACTTTATGAGCACATTTTTGATAGTGTAGAATCATTCGGAGACCATTGAAAAGGGAAAAGCTCCGGGCTTGTGATTTAAAGTACACGCAGTTGGCCTACAGGTAGTCTACGGCTTCCTTCCTAATTAGATTGAGCTTGAATGCATAAATGCATGTTTATTAGAGTGAATTGGGGGCGGGTACCTAGTTATTCTTATATTTTCTTAGATACCATGTTTTAGGATTGATCAGCATTGTTTTAGGTTTAGTACCATTCTAGTTGGGGTTTATGTGTTGTTGCATGCTATGGTGTACTAATTTCTTTGTTACTTGTTATATTGAGCATGTTCCATCGTAATCTAGGATAGACAAACTAGAGTTGCCTTATACTCGCGATCCTTGTAGCCTTGTTTCATCTCCGACTTCATTTTGGACGGACTAGATCCTTGTAAACTCGAATATCAGAATTAAGTCTGATGGTATGAGTTTAATTTAAGCAATTTCACAGCTTTTGTAGACTTTCTATCTTCTCTCCCTATCTCTCCGGCTCCGATGCATTATTGAAGGTTCGGCACTTTCGCGGTGACTTGGGATTAGATTGTTCCAGGTTTGGGGCCTCCTGTTAATGCTTATGGGTAGACGTCATTCCATGGTGACTTAGTTCTGATATTGAGGTCCTCTTCGGAGTTGACACGCCCCTTGACACTCTTACTAGTGGGGCTGGGAGTTGACTTGATGCTGTGATTATTTTTGGTTCAAGGCCGATGTTTACTGTTTGGGGTCTTTATTTCTACTTCGAGGCCAATGATTACGGCTCAAGGTCATTATTTCCAGTCTGAGGCTGATGCTTAACGGTTGAAGGCTGTTACCTCTAGTCATAGGCCATCACTTGAGGTTCAAGGCCTGACATACACTTATTGGATTTGGATTCGAGGCACTTCGCTTTTGTAGTCTTAGCTATTTTCTTGATGTTCTGGATCAACCAATCTCCTTCTGTATATATATGTTTAGGTAGTCTTTTGCCTTTGAGACGGCTTGTTGTGGTCCACTTTTGGGACTTTTATTGTCATATTAGACAGTTCTGTACTCGTGATATCCAGGTTCTTGAAGGATTCTAATGTATATAGATTTTTTTTGCATTCGCTTCTATCTTCTTTTATTATCTAGTGTTGATTCTGCTTAGTTCTACCTTGTACTCATTACTAGTCGTTCTGGGTACGGATTGGCTTACTACTGGTATGTTATAGTAGGCGTCATCATAACTCTAGGAATCGGGTCGTGACACCATGTTCTTTAAAATTATACATTATAAGCATCATCTTCCATGATTCTTCAAATTCAATAATAAAATTACATTCAGACATGCACTTATCAAGTTTTAAATATCCTTTGTCATTTTTAAGTGAACTGTCACGACCCGATTTCCCAAGTTATTATGGCACCTACTACACCCCACCAGTAGGAAAGCCTAACCCTTAGCCCGGAGCCATAAGTAACGAACTACCAAGAGAAAGCCAACAACAAGAAACAAGAGCTTAGAACAAAGAAGAGAAAGGACAATCAATAAAAACAATACAAGAACCATCCCAAGACCTGGCATCAGTTAGTAGTTGAGCATCTAATCCAAATAGGAGTACAAGGCTTTTACGAATACAAGATAAGTACAAGTTGTTTCTGAATACAATATAAAGACCAAGCCTAGCCAAAACAGATGGAAATTGGTAGCTCCAGATGCCAGGAGCTCACCCTAATGTTCGAAATTCCAAGCTGCTCTGCACGATTCCAAATCAACGGCGATAACTCAACTGCAGTCTACAGGGGGTAGAAGTGTAGTATGAGTACTAAAAATGGTACTCAATAGGCAACAACCGACTGAGCTCAAAAGATAACACAAGCGTAAATAACAAGTAATAAGGAAAGCATAGCACAAGTAACTAAATAGAGATACTAAAGTAGACATGCATTAAAAAATAGAGATAGGATACAAAGGGTAAGAAGTCGAGTCAAGAACACACCTGGAATCCAAGCTAACATCTAATTCGAAAGCAACTAAGATACCAAGTCAACTACGCAGGGTCAGGAGGACCTACAACCACAATTCTAAAGTAAAAATCTACCAGCCAACAAGAAACAATAGCATAGAATAGAATATAGTCAAACAATAACCTAACAAGACTCCCATAAGCCCAGAAGGTACAAACAACAATTATAACCCAACCTGCCCCTATAGATCGGAGGGTAAAATCAACAAACAAGTATACTAGTTATAGGCAATGCATATGAATGCAGGGTGAGTAGCAGAACCATCAGT
This sequence comes from Solanum appendiculatum, assembly GCA_018342035.1. NCBI lineage: Eukaryota > Viridiplantae > Streptophyta > Magnoliopsida > Solanales > Solanaceae > Solanum > Solanum appendiculatum. The sequence continues at coordinate 700,178 of JAGDQO010000399.1, read as the reverse complement.
GACAATCCAAAACCATAACCATATGACTCCAATCAACTCCCAGCCCAGCTACCAAGAGTCACAAATCAATCCAGGCCTCCCAGCCAGTCAGTCCACTCCCAGGGGTGTAAGCCGCCCAACTAGCAAGAGTGACCCAGGGGCGTGTTGACTCTAAAGAGGATCTCATACAAATGAGGGCCATCCAGCCAGATAATAAACTCCTAGCCCAAATAGCAAGAGTAACCCGGGGACGTAAGTAAGACAAAAAGCATGCAAGAAAGGGCATTGATGCGCTGGGTAGTCAAGTGAAAACTAAGCACATCCCAGATGCCTCTAAAATCTCAAGTAGGAAAGGGGCACGTCTCTAATGCCTCATCATCTCAAAAACTAGAAATCAAGTGATCCAAGTGGTACTACTCTTGTTAAAACCAATTAGAATATAGACGAGTAAAGTAGTGTTTCAACATGAAAGATAAATATGCCAATGCATGAATCGGGATCGTACCACAAATCTATGAGAATGAACAAACAATGCAATGCATGCCATCACCAGCATCCAAACATGGCACTCCAATTCAAATAAATACGCAGCAAACAAAACCATGCTAACAAGGAAAAAAGTACTAACCTAGGATCCAACTGGTCCTTGCATATGGCCTCGGGCCTAACAGTATAATCATAAGCTCAATAAGGATACAACAGGCCTACCGCTAAATAACAAGCAAAGGGATCAAGAAGAAATTTCAAATCAATAAAGGGGGAGTAAACTCAAGGGAGGATGCCCTACCCCTATCACACTGCTGCAGTCCCATACTAAGCACAGCTAGGATCAACCCACGGCAACAACGAGCCACCAAGGTCACAAGCATCAATGCAAGGAGAACGGCCCAAAACAAGCCCCAAAGGGAGCAAATTATAACTATGAGGCGATAAAACATAACCTAAAGCATCTAATGTCTAGCCTAGTCTAAGGCTACCATGAATCAATCCTAACAAGGATAAGCAAGATCATCTACACCAAAAGAGAAACCACAGCCTGAAGTAAGGATCCCAACACCTACAATAAGCCCAAGGCACCTACGAAATCAAGAAAGGATGGAATAATAAGAGGAAAGCTAAATACCCGAAAAATACCATCCAAAAGTACATGAAATCTATACAAGGCATTATCTAAGAAGCTCAACCAAGAAAGTAGACCGAAGCCTACCTTAAAGCCGAACACGATCACTCTGAATCCACCACGCACGAGCTATCTGCTTCTGAAACACCTCCGAATACCATCACGCTATCAAATTATCGATCACAACACCATTACGAATGTTTTGACACTAAAAGTACAACAATTAGAAATGGACCAAAAATTGAGTCAAAATTGGAATGTGACACCCAACCGAGAATGTCAAAATTTACTCCGTCAAAAGGTCCTAAATGCCTTACCGAGCTTGTGTTCAAAAATTGAACACAATCTGAGGCCCGAAAACACCAAACACAACACATGCAAAGAGTTCACAAATTAAGAACCAAAAAGAGGAGGGGCAGCAGCTTCGAGCTCAAATTCACCTCAAACGGGGGTTCATCAACACAATCCGATCACAGGGCCGTCTTAACCCCTAGGACGCTAAAGTCATCGCTTGGGGCCCCATATGTTTGGAGCCTCATTTTGTTAAAACAAAATACTTATACATATATTTAAAAACTAAAACTATATGTACTTCTAAATTTCTTTAAAATAAAACGGGTAAGAAATAATTATTCAAAGTGGTTTATTTCCACTTTCCTAAGGGATGGAATAATTTTTGGGAATTATTTCCTTGTGTGGGAAAATTGTACTTCCTTATTTATTTCCTAATAATTTGATTATTTACCATATATTTATCTTTTTATTCTCTATTTTATTATTTTTATTTTTAATATTAAACTCTCTTCTATAAAATTTATTGAGTTACTGTTGCTTACAATTACAAAAGAGCAAAATATGCTTTTTAGTGTCTTCTTAAAAATTTCAAGAAGTGCAACAATCATTATGTGGAAGGAACGCAACACTATTTCAATATCTTATTTCAACTTATCAAATTCTTGAGCCAGGTTTTATTATTCTAACATTATTTTATACTCTCTGTGTCCAACAATAGTTATCCACTATACTAAAAATAGTTGTCCAACGATACTTGTCCAATTTTATAAATCTAGAGATAATTTACCTTTCGTGTCTATTTTCGATTTTACCCTTGCTATTAAATACTATTTATCTTCTAGCACATTTCTCAAAGCATTAAATTTAATAAAGTCAAAGGATAATATAGTGATATTACCTCTATTATTTATTGTTTCTTAAGGGGTGTGTCAAGTCAATAGTGGACAACTATTGTAGGACAGAGGGAGTAGTTTTTTCTTGAAATTTTGTAATTGTTGATATTCTGTCACGGCCTGATTCCTCGAGTCATGATGGCGCCTACCAGCCCGCCAATAGGCAAGCCAAACGCTGTCCCAAAACTTAACAGTAATGGGACTGAGGGGAAACTAACCTCAACTAAGCGGAAGCATAAATAAAGGAACACATAAGGGAAAGGCGGAAGCGAAACCAACTATATACAACAAACGATACCTCCCAGAACCTGGAAGTCACATGTACAGAGCTACTAAAAATGAGTACAAGTCCCAAAAGTGGACCACCGAAACAAAACTGTTTCAAAAGCAAAAGACAAGCCAAAATATAAGTACAGAAAGAGACAGGTAATCTCAAGACGCCATATGCTCACCCTCGCCTCCGAAATAGACTAATGTAGGCTCAAACTCAACGCTGATAACTGGTGCTCGGACCTGCATCACGAAAACAGATGCAGACTGTAGCATGAGTACCAATACAATAGGTACCCAGTAGGCATCGTAGGCCGACTAAGCAAGAAAGGTAAAACTAGATTGAAAGGATAGATTCAACAACAACAGAGGTCAACAGAAATAAGCTCAAACTAATCGACAACAATCTAGGAAAAAACCTAAACTAACCTAACTGGGGGCCCCATAAGACCCAGAAGGTACACTCAAACACAGACAAACCAAACGGACTCCCATAAGCCTGAAAGGTATACGGAAGAGGTAAATCTACGAGATTGAAGAAAACCCAACAGTGAACTGAAACCACCAACCAACTCAACCGAAATAATCAGCCAACACCAACCCAGTCAAAAGTATGACTTCCAAATCGGGCCGCCCATCCCGATGGCCACTCCCAGAGGCCCTATCCTAGCCAGTAGAGTGACAAGGGGCATAACGACTCCCCTAAAGGCCCTAATATCCAATCGTCCAATTAGTTAACACTCCGGGGGCCCTGTCCCAGCCAGACAAGTGCGCGGGGCATGTCAACTCTGAAGATGACCTCAATAACTCATATCCAATTACCCAACCGGCTAACCCTCCGGGGTCCTGTCCCAGTGAGACGAGTGAGTGAGCTAACACTCCGGGAGCCCTGCCCTAGCTAGACAAATGTGCGAGGCATATCAACTCCGTAGAGGATCTCAAATACCAAATCAATATGGATCGCCGTCAACCACCAACCACGTCACCACATGACCGACCTCGAAACACCCAAAATACCAGGACAACACCACGCCTCTAATGACACATCGGTACCACAGAAATGGGGAGAGAAGCCAGAAGATCACAATAATACAAAGCCAAAGCTAGACTCATACTATCAGACCCAAGTCTGCTATTCCGGTCTACAAGGACCTAGTCCATCCGGATCGACGTCGGATACATACCAGAGTCAAATAAGTGCATGGGTCTAAGGAATTGCTAGCCTAACCTAGTCTAAGGTCGAAAATATAATCCAACACAGTAAAACAACCAAAATATAATCTGCATGCAACAACACATAAATAAACCCTCCGATAACATGGTATTACCCCAAAACAGCCCGAAACTCAACCCTAAAGCATGGTTTCTGAGAAGAAGACAAGAAGTACTAGAACCCCACCGTAGATTAACACAAATCAACATGCATTCACACAATCCAACTCAATCTAAAAATAAGGGAAATCGTAACCTACTAGAAGGCCGACCACGCGCGCTCCAAATCACTCCGCCGTTCGACAGACCAATTCAAGAGTTAAAATTGGAGAATGTGGGACCCACTCTGGAAATCCTGGAATTGACTCCGTGGAAAGGTTCTAAACCCTCCCCTGAGCTTGGGCTCCAAAATGGAACACCGATATCCGACAAGAAATGAGAGAGGAATCAACTTTTTAAAACTTACACTCTATTATAACCCAGCTGCCCCTTTTATAATTAAATGCCAGCCGCTGACCTCCACGGACACGGCCAGGGGCCCGTGAACACGGAGGGAAAGAATCCACACCTCTGCGAATGAGGAGAAAAAGATTCCCCAGACCTCCCAAACCTCCGCGAACGCGAAGCCTTATCTGCGAATGCGGAGAAGGAAGACTCATACCTCCACGAACGCAGAGCCAGTCCCGTGAACACGGAGATGGAATGGGTCTACAACATCAGCTGTGCACCAACTTAAACTTGGCTTTGCTAAAACTCCGACGGGGCACTCGGAATTCATTCCAAACCCCGTGTACGCACACGAGAGAGGAATTGGTTTTTCAAAATAAGGTATTTGAAATAATAAATCTCTCAACCAATTCGCTTCCTCACTAGTTTAAGCTAAAGCAATTAGTTCAGCCTCCATGGTAAAGTTAGCAATTATAGTTTGCCTTTTTGATCTCCAACAAAAAGCACCACCTCCTAAAGTAAAGATATAACCGTGGTAGAACATGAATCACCTGATAAGGTGCTCCAATCTCCATCAGAAAAGCCTTCAAGTACATAGGATAATTTTTATAGAACAAACCACAAGTTTTTGTTCCAATTAAATATATCATAACTCTTGTTATAGCATGCCAATGTTCATTACCTGGCTTGCTTGTAAACCTGCTAAGTACTCCTACTGCATATGGAATATCAGGCCTAGTGCAATCAGTCACATATCTCAAACTTCCGATTATGCCAGCATATTCCTTTTGATTTATTACATCATTTTCACTTCCAACAGGAAATAAGTGAGCACTTGAATCAAAAGGAGTTACAACGTGCTTGCAATCAAGAAAGTTACATTTTTTCAAAATTTTCTCAACATAATGCGACTGGTCAAGGAAAATTCCATCACATGTTCTTGTAATTTTTATTCCAAGAATAAAATTTACCTCACCAAGATCTTTCATATCAAAATAGCTTCTAAGAATATTTTTAGCTTCATCAATAAGATTCATGTTAGAGCCAAAGATCAATAAATCATCAACATATAGGCAAATAATCACATGTGAATTATTCCAACACTTATAATGTATGCACTTATCACACTCATTTGTTTTAAATTCATTTTCAATCATTCAGGAATCAAACTTTTCATGTCATTGCTTTGGTGCCTATTTCAAGCAAAATAGGGATTTAGTAAGTTTACACACTTTGCTTTCTTGGCATGCTTCAACAAAATACTCGGGTTGTTCATGTAACACATCGGATTTTGAAAGAACAAAAGAGAAGTTCGTACGAGTCACCATCAGTTTTAAGTTTGGGTCAACTTCAAACGAGCATATCTTTTAGCGCATAAGGAATTAGGTGGTTCATGAAGTATCAAATCGAAGGTATTTGAGTCCTCTTTACAATGCCTCCAAGTTTTCTTAATTTTGAGCTCGAAGTAAAAGGTTATGCCCATTTGAGTGAAGCCTCTCTATTTAAGGCATCTCATTTATTTTAGAAAAAGGTTTTTTGGTCTTTTTCTTTTCCCACTAGGCTTAAAGAGTTTTTACTGACCTAATTAAGGGTCTAATCAGATTCTAAATCAACTATTCACGTTCCTAAACACTTAGGGATTTAGAGCGAGATTTCAAGAGGAGAAAAAGGGCTAAGTTCAAGCGTTCTTCAAGACGTATCGTTTTCGCCAAGAACATCATTCTTTCCTAGTATGTAAGGCTTCTCACAGTGTTGGACTTGTTTTTCCTCATGTCATACATCTAATGCATCCATAAATTCATCCGTGAAATCTTTATCTTAAGAGATTCTTGAGTAGTTCTTGACTTTAGTCTTATTCTTTAACAATAAAGGTTTTGAGTTTCTTGGGTTGAAGATCTTAAGTATGAGTTGTGATTCTTGAAAGGGATAGTATGAAATTTCTATGAATTCATGTTGGGTTTGAGAATCAAGAAGAGTTTAGAAGGAATCACTCAATTCTAGACGAGTTAGGACCTTAAATTGAGTAGAAAAATTCGTCTAATTTTATGTGTAGGGCCTGGGGCGGCGTGCCACCATAGAGCCAATGCCTGGCTTCAGTTGTTTAGGCCCTGGGGTGACTTACCAGCAGTGCGACAAGGCCTGACTTCTAAAGTTCAGGCCCTAGGCCGACGTGCCAGCAATATGCCAGGGTCGCTGGTCCCTTTTCTTTCTGTGCTTCTTTCCGAACATGTTCCTTTGAATCGTGAATACGTTCTCTTCTTTGTATTAGCTCCTAAAGGCTCTATTAATCCTTTAGAGATCCTATATGTCCTAATCACATGTCTTAATTTACATTTAAAATTAAAGTGAGTTTTAGAGAGAAGTTCAACAGCTTTTATTGAGTTGATTTTGAGTTCTTGAGTTCCTGATCCTTGTTGAAACTCTATTCCTAATTATTGAATAGCTATATGTTATACATTGAGGTTCTTGAGTTGATTTGTTCGTGTGTAGATTTCAGCATGAACCTTATGAATTGAGTATTCTTGAGATGAGTAGTATCGTTGAGTTCTGAGTATTGAGTTTTCTATATTGTTATCGAGATTCTTGAGTTGATTCGTTCATGTCTATATTTCAGAATGAACCCTATGTTGAGATAAAAGTCTTGAGAATCTTTTAAAACAAATATTTGTATTTTAAACTGAGTTTTGAGGAAAGCTTAAAGAGACATTTTTGAGTAAAGTTTAAGGGAACTAAGTATTTCTAAATGTATCATTTTTACATTGAGGAAAGAGAAACTTTGATTTCTAAAAAGAGTTTATGAGTTCAAAGATATTTCAGAGCAATTACCTCTTTTAAGAGGATAGTTTGAACAATTATCTCAAACTAGATGAAGAGTATGTTTAATACATTTGAGCATGAGTATATATTATTGGGAGTAGTATTGAGCACCGATATGGGTATGAGTTCAGACAACTCACACTCCTCATAAACCATGTACCTAACATGGGTAAAGGATCGTACTTTTTAGACGACTCCTTATTGCTTTCAAGCATAGCTTAGTGGATCCACTTAGTTGAGGTGTTCCATACCCCGGCAAGGTATATGACAGTTCTGGCAGCGTGGGCGAGACATTATATCATCACATAGTTCATAGTGATGGTTGTCGGTTAGAGAATCTCCTATATAAAAGAAAAGAGTATTTTTACTGTGTTTTAATACATTATTGATTTTATATCTTTTGTCTTATAATGCTTTAAGCATTGCATCTCTGTTATTGCTTTTTTGTTGGAGTTGAGTTGAGGTGAGTATTTCTCTTCTAGTCTTGTCAGTTCAGTTATCTTTGCTTTTAGTTCTCCTTGCATGCTCATACATTCAATGTACTGATGTCATTTGACCTGCATCTTATAATGATGCAGATACAGGTGTTCAGGATCATCAATAGGCGCTTCGTTGAGATCATTTGACATTCCAGTTAGCTTTGGTGAGCCTCCTTGCATTCCGGAGGATTTCCCTTTTCCCCTTTCAGTTTAGTCTTTTTAGGGTGTTGTGGGTCTTATCCCAACATCCATGTTGAACTATAGAGGTTTCATAGATAGATAGAGTTGAGGAGTCTTTCAGTATTTACTTTTTCATGGAAATGTTTTTTTGTAAATTATTACACTTACGTTATTTGAGTATTTTACAAACAGTTTGAGTTGAGGATTTACTTTGAGTTAAATGCTCAAAACAAATATACCATTTTAAGCCTTTTATTGCTTAAGTTAGTTTTCCGCTTGTAGTCAGCCAGGATGAGGGTTCGCTTGGTGACCAGGAATGGCTCTCGAGTGCCGGCCACGTCCAGGGTGTAGGCTCGGGTCGTGACAGTTCCATATAAATTTCCTCATTTAGGTCTCCATTCAAAAAAGCAGTTTTTACATCCATTTGATAAATTTGCAAATCAAAAATCGCAGCAATAGCAATTAAAAGTCTTATTGATGTAATTCTTTCTCTCGGAGAAAAAGTATCAAAAAATTCTAGGTCTTCTTGTTACTTAAAACCTTTTACAACTAGTCTAGCCTTATATTTATCAATGAAACCATCCGGTTCCGACGTTTTTTATTAGACCCATTTACAACCAATTGTTTTACAACCCAGTGGTAAATCAACTAACTTCCAAGTTTTATTATAAACTAGTTTCACAGCACGTGCATTGCACGTGTGTATCGTATCATATAGTATACGGTGTTGTAAAATAGAATTAATATTACTAAATTAAAACATTTTTGTAAATAATTATAACTAAAAGAACATAGGACAAGTGTTTTCAAATGATTAATACAGATTTTCATAAAGTTACTTGTTTTTTTAGATCAAAATTACAAGATATCATTGAAACATTTCAAAATACATTCAAAGTTTAAATATGGGGAGAAAGCGACTTTTCTTTAGTAGTATTATTTCTTACTTCACTCATGTTATAGTTTCTAGATTCCATAATGTGGAATTATTGTGGATCTGTGGTTTTTTTTAATTGTTGTTATCATGTTATAGTTTATCAGTATACACAATTTGCTAATTAATTGATTATATTTTTTCACGTAGTTAAAATTCCTTTTTAGTTTATTGTCAAGTGTGGTTGTATAAATATTTTTAATATGGTGTTGAAGATAAAACTCAATACAACAGAGTAATTATCAAAAGATAATTGTTCTTTTAATATAGTAAAACCTTGTTAATGTCTATTGGAAAATTTCATGACTGCTATAGTGAGGTGTTGTTATATATTTATATTAATATTTGACATTTTGGTCTCATTTAGCTACTAATAATACACAACATGATCGTTTATTTATTTTGTGTAATAAAAACAAAAAATGTATTTTAAAAAAAATTTAACCAATAAAATAGGAAAAATATCAATATAAAAAATGGTCACCAATAACATTTTCTGTTGAAGTTATGACCATAAATGATAGACACCATTTAAGTACAATTTTTCTAATGAGGTAATATTACAAAAGTGTACTTCTATAGTGAATGTCGACACTGTTATAAGTAGAATGTTATATATTTGTTGTCTAATGAAAGTATCTAGTACCTTACAGAAGTTGTATCGTGATATAAAACATTAAACTTTTTCAATAAAAAAAATTATAGATGAATAATATTTAAAGTATTATTTATAGAATCTTTAATTTGATTTACGATTATTTTATGATCAATCACTATTTTATTTAATCTATTTTTATATAGTTAGCAAGGAGTGTATCTCGTGACATAACATCTTATCAGATTAAAAGGAACACAAAATAATAGGAAATTCATACTTTAAAATTTTCATACTCAATATAAATTTTTAAAAAAGAAAAAGTATATGGAACAATTCATAGCGAATGAAGAAGGAAGGCGAAAATATATGTTAATGTTATGTTCACTCTAGTGTTCCATTTGATTGAAATCCCCTGCCACCAACACTTTACTTCTCCATTCATTTTGACTTGTTATAACTCGACTTGACATATCTATTAAAAACCCCAATTATGTGTCTTTTTCGTATTTATTTATTATTATTGTCTTTCCCACACCCTAATCTATTAATTTTATTAGAAAAAAATCCACAATGTGTGTATTCCTCACTGTTCACTCGTTACAGAAACATTAATTATTTAATTCTCTCTTGAATAAAAACACAAAGAAATTAATTAAAGAAACAAAATAAGAAAAAGAAATCAAAATCCTTGCGTACTATATATAGAACTTTTATGCATGAAGAAAAGTTCCACTTAATTGCACATTTCTCTGTTCTCTTCTTTTTTTCTTTAATAAAAAGTTAATACCTAAATTTTAATGATAAGAACGTCAGCATGTCAATGGATATTGCACGTGTATCTCATGCTAATTAGCAATAATTTTCTAAAATGATATAAGATATATTGAAGTATGTATGTGATGAAACTCGTAGGAGAAAAATACGAGTGCGAATTGATGAATAATTTGCTATAATTTGTTCACCAATTCTTCCTGGTGTGGTGCCTCAATTCTTATTCAACTGTTACAAATCACACTTGAGATTTTTGAAGAAGAAGAAGATTAGAAAATTTTTAAAAATTATAGTGTAAAAATAAGAGGAAACCCCTCTATTTATAGCAAACAAATGGTAGTATGAATAGGTGCTAATCGTGCCTTTTTAGAAAAGTTGCAACCCTTTGAAAGAGTCACAACATTTTGGAAAAGTCACAACCCTTTGAAAAAATCACAACTCATTGGAAAAGACACAACCCTTTGGAAAAGTCGCAATCCTTCGAAAAAGTCACAACTCATCGGAGAAGTCACAACTCTTCGGAAAAGTCATAACCTTTCGGAAAAGTCACAACTCATAGGAAAAGTCACAACTCATCGGAAAAGTCACAACCCTTCAATGTGAGAAGTTGTATACTTTTAATATAATACGATTAAAAAAGTTAATAAATAAACTAAATTAAGTGTTTTTAGTTGGGGTTATTATAGTAATTTAACATTCAAGTTTGAGAGTTCATGCTTTTAAGGTAGTATAGATATAGATAGATAGATTAGTGACTCCATTTCATCATTTACAGCCTCTTTCCAAAAAAAAGAATCATGTGAAGATAAAGCTTCTTTCAAAGTGAGAGGGTCATCTCCAACATTAAACACATAAAAATCAGGACCAAAATCTGTTTCTACTCTAGCTCTTTTACTTCTTCTTCACTCAAAATCATCAATTTCTTTATTTTTTAAAATAAAATTCGAAGACTAGGTAGTGACAAAATATTTTGTTTAATCCTTTGACCCCCACAATTTTTAGAATCAAAAGGAAACTTATTTTCATGAAAAATAGCATCACCCGATTCAATTATAACTTTATCTTCAAGATTCAAAAATCTATAGGCTGTACTATTTGAAGCATAACCAAGAAAAGCACAAGTAGTAACTTTCTTACACAATTTTGTAATCTTGGGATCCATTAGCCTCATAAAGGCTAGACAACCCCAAACTCTTAGATATCCCAAACTTGGCTTGTGACGTTTCAACAATTCAAAAGGTGTCAATTTAAATTTTCTATGAGGCACGCGATTCAACACATAACATGCAATGAAAAAAGCTTCACACCATAAATTTAAAGGTGCATGTGACTCAATAAGCATGACATTAGTCAATTCAACCAAAGTTCTATTTTTCCTTTCCGCTACACCATTAGATTTAGGAGAATAAGGAAGAGTAGTTTCATTAATTATTTCCAATGATCTGACAAAAGAATTAAAATCATTTGATTCATATTCACGGCCTCTATCACTTCTAATTCTTTTTATTTTTCTTCCAAACTGATTTTCAACTTCATGGAGATAAGTTTTAAATTTTTCAAAAGCATCACTTTTATTTTTCATTAAGTAAACATATGTAAACTTAGAAAACTCATCAATGAAAGTGATAAAATATCTAATACCTCCATGAGTTAAAATTCCTCCAAGTTCACAAATATCAGTATGAACTAATTCTAATAAATCAATTTTTCTTTCAACTTGAAAATGAGGCTTTTTAGTGATTTGGGCTTTACTACAAGCCTCACACTTTTCAAAATTCTTTATAACCAATGGGATTAATCGTGAACTACTCATGATTCCAACAAAATGATCATTAATATAACCCAAATGAGCATGCCAAAAATTAGTAGAAGAATGCATATAAACAGAAGTAGAAACTTTATTCATTTCAACATTTAGTTTGAACATCCCATCACAAGCATACCCTCTTCCTAGAAAAATACCCTTATTCACAATTACATATTGATCAGATTCAATAATCTGTTTAAAGCCTGCTTTATTAAGAAGAAAACTAGACATCAATTTTTTTCTCATGGAAGGAATATAAAGTACATCTTTCAAAGTTAACACCCTTCCAGAGGTAAAACACAATTCGACATCTCCCGTTCCAAGCACTTGAATTGTATGAGAATCACCAAGCATGATGGTTTTGGGCTCCTCAAAATAAGTATCTTATTCATAACAGACATGCCGGTTTGCACCAGAATCAGCCCACCATCCATCAACATTCTCAACCATGTTTATGTCGGTAATCACTGCCACAAAAGGTTCTTCAGTAACGTTTGCCTAAGGTGTAGGACCACATTTTTGGAATCTGCAAAATCGAGCAATATGCCCACTATTGCCACAAACAAATCATGGTCCCTTATCTTGAATTTGTTTATTTTGTGCTTGGTTATTTTAACCATTATTTTTCTTGGGAGGTCTACCATTATTTTTCTTGAATGTTTTCTTCTTAGGCTTCAAAGAAGTATTTTTGTGAGATTCAGGAATAGCATTATTTGAAGTAATTAAATTTACCTTTGTTGTGATGTTGCTCTCTTCTGATTGTAAAAGTGCATCTTTGCCTCTCGCCTACTCTTCCATAAATATTTTCATTATCAATGTTTCAAGAGAGGTTTCCTTTTGTTTGTGGCACATAGTTTTTTTAAATAACTTCCAAGAATGTGGAAGTTTATCTACTATGCCACAAACAATAAGGTTATTTCCAATTTTGACCTCCTTGGACCTGACCTCTCCAACAATCATTATAAAGTCTTGAGCTTGGTCTACCACTTATTTGTTGTCCACCATTTGGAAAGGAATAAATCTACTAGCTGCATATTTTTCGCTCCATCCTCTTTGGTATCATACTTACTCTGCAATGCTTTCCAAATTTTCTTTGCACTAGAGTAAGTTCTAATATAATAATCATAAAAATTATCAGATACACAATTAAGAATATAATATTGACACTTATAGGAATCACCATCGTACTTTTCCACTTTCTCTAGATGAGAAATAGTTTCATCATCATTCGTAGAGGTGATAACAACATTATTAGGATTCTTCTCAGTTAACACATAAGAAACATTGAGAAGACTTAATTAGAAAAGTACTTTACCCTTCCATCTCTTGAAATGGTTACCATTGAACCGAAATGGCTTGTTAAGGTCTCCCATCCTGACATCCGCGATTTTTCCAATTGCAGCCATTATGAATTCTCCTTAAAATTGTTAGTGAAAATTACAAGATTACAATTGAAAATAAAATGAAGAAATAAAAAGCTATTCAGTCTGAGGCGCGGATATCTCGCTCTCTTTAAGGAGATTCAAGCCAACAACAACAAATGTCTTCATCGGTCCAGCAGTAGTCCTCTTGACTTGTCCTCTCTAGGATACAACATCCTAATCACAAGTATAACTCAACAAACTCTAGACAAGAGTTGAGTCCAAAGCTCCACAAAAAGAACACCTCCCTTCAACTAATAAGAACTCTATTTTTTGACAAAATTTTAAGCACTCTCGATTTTATTGTGTTTGCAAACAAATGAAGACCATCACTGTTGATATTAGAAGAAGTCTTCCTAGCAATGAATAGGAAGATAATGGGGTAGTAAATAATGAAGATAAATGGCTTGGAGGTTACATATGTTACGAGGTATAATGGAGGAATAAATAAAGAACTGATAAGAATAAAGGTCAAATGCACCAACGGCTAAAGACTATTGCAAGAAAGGAATTGAATATAGCACTAACTCCAACAAATGGAGTAATGCAGCAATTAACTCCAAAATGGAGTAACACACCAATTAAAAGACCACTAAAGGGTAGTCAAAGAAATTGCCCATTCCTTCCAACGTTCTGCAACATATTCACAAAGGCAGAATAAGGCTAGGACATTATGAGACAATTTAATAATAAATTAATATTAAAATGTTCAAAAGACCAACAAATAGTGTAGTTCCAACTTCTTGTACTAGTGTATTTTATATGTATTGAACGAGACTGAGTAGAGATAGTTGTTTTAGACTGACTGACAAAATCATATTTTCTAAACTGTTAAATGTATTTATATTATCAATCCTGATATAACTATTATAATCTGTATATATTAATTATAGTTTTGATATATTAAAATGTGAGATTCTTATGTCTTGTAGATTGGATGATAATAATATATATTGGTGAAATAACAAGTTAGTTGATTAAATCCATATTTCGATAGAGATATTGATGATATGCCTTTTTGAAAAGTTTTTATGTTTTCATTGAGTCAAATCTTGCAAGTGGATTTATGAATCCGACACATGAAATAAGTTAAGCAGCGCACTAAAGTAAATCAATCAGTAAATTAAATTTGTCATTAGTTTAATTTAATGATTAGTATCGATAATCTTAACATGGAGAATTACATAAGTGCTTAATGGGAAATTTTGAAATATAAATAGAAGAGTGAAATTACGAATTTCTAGCGGAATGATTTGTAATTTATCATGGTAAGAATAATTTAAATTAATTATTTCAATTATTTTCATATAGGAAGCCTCAATAATTAATTTGGTGGTCTCTACCGTGCCCATATTTGACTATAACATAGAATCCTATTTTTTAGGGGGGAAAAGGGAAAAGCAACGTGTGTTTCTTTCTCCAAAGAAAATATGTTTGTGTTTGGTTCTCCTTTTTAGACTGAGAAGAAATCTCTATAAGTAGGAGTTCTTCTAATCTAAAAGAAAAATAAGTTCTCTATTCGATACTTGTTCATCCAAGTATTGAAAGAGTCGGGTGTGAACTTGGTATAACAAGACCACATAACTGCAGTCTAGCTTGTGATTCGCTTGAAGGGGGTATTTATCGAATTAAATTTCAGAAAGTTTATATATTCTAGCATAAACGTATGTGTTGTCTATTATTCATGTAAGTGGTATGATTCTGGTATGCTCCCACTGTGTGTATAGTTTTCCAATTGTACATGATATTTGTTTCCTATGCTTACATGAAGGGTGAATTCCTTGACATTTTTCTTAGACAAAAAGTGCATCCATTTATCAATATCAGGAAAACTTGTAAAACTATGACTTTGCAGTCAAGAATCATGATCAACACCTTCATTTGTTTTAGATATCATAATTTTTTTCTTTACCTAACCCGAGATTAAGAACGAAAAATTGTTCGGATACCAACTTGAAGGAAAAAGAGAAAGATAATTTTTTTTCTTAGAGAATGTCCAATTTGTATTAGCTACTTAAGGACACTTGACATTATTACAATCATCAATTACATTTCTATTTATACTACTCAAAATATCGATTCAAAAGTCTTGCACAAATAACTATATACATGTATCATAATTAACTAAATACATTTATCACAAACTCCTAAAAGATTTCATAAAAAACTAAGAGACAACACTGAAAGACTAAACATCAAGGATAATATTATTTTTGTGAATGCACTAATTCCAACATCCATTAGATTTGGGTCAATCTGACCTGTTTCCAAAACTGAATTAAAAAACTGAGAGAATTGGATTTGAGAATGGCAGCACCATAAGCATCAGGAGGTGGGAAGATATCAACGATGGATAAGTTGATGTTAAGGACATCAAAAATGACTTCATCTTTGAGTGGAGCAGATTCAACATTACTGTCATTGTTGTTTCCGTGGTTTGGAGGTGGAATTGAGTGACTGGAAGAGTTGTCTTCCAATGGTGGATGTGAAATCACAAACAAATCAGTACAACTTTCCGGCAATAAAATCTCATTTGGATGTGAAGGGTTTTTTGATTGATAAAAGAGTATTCTAAGTTAAATAATTTTTTAGAGAGGAACATTCTCTTCTTTGGCTGTCTCAAGCAGCTGGTCGTCGGAGTTCACTGGAATTGGCTTAGCACAGTATTGAAAAAGAGTACAGTAAAGAGTTGTTGAAAATATTTGAAAAATATTCAATTTCTCAATACTTCTTTCAACTTTTGATGAAAATATTGATAATGACATGAAGTCGCCACTTAATTTTCAAAGGAAAATCAAGATACTTTCATTTAATTTCAGAAAGATCTAAAATAGAAAAATCTTTTGAAATTCAAAGAACGGGTACATGGTTCATATTTCGTTATAAAATAGGTATTAGCACTTGAAATGTCCGCTAACAATATGCAGTTATCCGGCGAATCATTTATTTGACTAAAACCTGAATTTTTTTTTAATTTAAAAACATGTGATAAGAGAAACTTGAATTGATTATTTAAAGAAACTTTCAGTTCATTTTAAAGAAATTGAACAAGTGATGAAAATAACAGATAATCATTCAAAATTGATAAGTGAAATTATTTGACAAAGTAAAGAGACTTTGAAACCCAAATGTGGCAACTTTACTAGAAGATTCATACAAGTTACAAATAATAGAATTCAAATCAAATAATTACAACTGTAAACTAAACATTACAATAGAAATAAAGCTAACTAAAATATACAATGGAAATAACTAACTACAATCGAAAACGAAGAAATAAGCTAAAGAGGGGTTTAGAAGAACCCGATTGTAGACCCAATTTTTTTGGGTCTTTGCCCATTTAATTTCAAGCTGTGAATTTTCTGGCCTTGAGGCAAGAATATTAGCTTTCCGGTCCTTTCATATTAGCTTCCCTTTCAAATAGCTTCAAGCCGAGGCAGACTCGATCAGAAGAACTTGGGCCTCCGTGGCCCAACATTGAAATGCAAAGGGAGAATAGGGAGTCCAGTGGACTCCAAAGCGAAGAAATTCATGCACAAAAAATGGTAAAGATTAGGACCCATTATTGACAGGAAATTAAAATTATTTGAAGATACATAAGCAACCATGAATATGGTACTGAATATGGTCACAACACACAACAATTGATCACAATGAACTGGAAGGAATGAACCACAACAAGCAACAACCAATTTAGATGAGGCAGAGAAGGAAACTGAAATAATCATGAACTATAGACATACAATCATTTGGAATCTAAGCCGATCAAGAACAAGATTATACCGTATTGAAAGAGACGAGAACTAAGCTAAGATCGAAACAACGAGCAAAAAAAGAGAAAATATTAAACTAGAATCAAGACACTTAGCATTCTTCATATCAACAACAAGACCAATATAAAGAACTCATAATAGCAAAATAATAAGTTACTCTATAAACTAAACAACAGAATGGAAATCACTAAAGGAAATAATTAGAACTAAATCTAATCTACAACGAAGCAAATAGCCTATTTACAAGTAAAGCAGACAAAAGAAAATCAACAATGGAAGAGTTTACCTTTTCCGGAGCAACAAACTGTATGAAGACGAGCAAGAGAACTTCACCACCACCAAGATGAGCTCCGGAGAACTCCGGCGAAGCTCCAATGAACAACAAGAGTGAAATTTCGGGTCTAAACCTTTGTGGGGTTTTTTTTTGTGAGAACACTGTTCCCTTCCCCAAAACTGTCAACTTCAAATTGCATAATATCTTATAATTTTTGTTTCATAACTCTATTTATAGATACTTGAATTATTTTTATTCAAATCCCCACATCCGTAGCCATACATGGATCTATATCTAGAATGTTAAATTTTTTTATCATAGGGGATCCAACCTCTAGATCCGCATTTGTATCGGACATCTGCACCCATGTTCGAGCAACATAGGGTCTAACTATGGAGTGAAAGATCCCATGACAGTCTCTTATGCAAATGCGCTCTGGAGTGGAATTCCCCTAAAAAGGTGGTGATGGTTATGGGAGCAACAGGAACGGGAAAAGCTAAACTTTCCTTTGATCTAGCCAACCATTTTCCAGCAGAAGTTGTGAATAGGGACAAAATAAAAGTGTACAAAAAGACAAGATATATAGTAACAAAAAAGAGACCACGGATTTAGTACTATTTTTCCAGATAATAACATATGGCAACCCTATATCTAGACCTCTACTGAAAATGAATCGGCTAATAGATCTATGGAAAGACTAGATCTACCCGTCCTGTTGGACCCATTACAATCATCACCTTATCTTTATATGAAAGGAACCATATATAGTTAGATCTCTAAGAAACTAACAATTAAGAGACTAATATTATTTGCAAGTAGAGAATGATTCAATATTCATAGTGTAAAATGTTACCAAATCTATAAACAAGAAGGAATACCTCAAGTTTTCAATGCTCTATTTCATTCTTTTTCTGTAGGAGCAATGTTGTTTTATGATGCATGTATCTCTCTATATATTGTAAAATTTTGGCTTGTAATCGGCCAAGACACGTCTTTTTGAACACGTGGCAGCTTTTGATTTGTTTTTGTTTTGACTCAGAGCTGCCACGCTATTTAAACACATGGCATCATCTTGTTGGCCTTGAATTTTCTTGAAACATGATGTCATAAGTTACGAGACATAAGTTTGGGCCTTAAACTAAAAAGGACTTTGGGTTAAAATAATAAAAATGGACTTATATAATTTGTAATAAATTTAAGACATTAGACCCAATAAATAATAAAAATGGACTTATTTATTTAATTTTGGATAGTTGTTGTCGTGTAATGTTGTGGTGTTAGTTTAAATATCATGTGTATTTTGATTGTTAATTAAATTTAGATGACGACTAAAATTCCAATTTTATGTAATGATCAATTTGGTATGATCTTGTCATTATCTTTATATTCTTTTCATTCGTCTTTACTTATTATTTAATAATCTTAGTTTATTCTTTGTCATATATTTTTATAGTAGTTCTACCTCGTACCCTACTTTTCTTGTAGGTTAATCATTCAAATTTTTTATTTATAGCATAATATAATAACATAAAACAGTACAATCTGTCCAAATGATTCAACACAATACAATACAATACAATACGATATATCCCTCTAATTTAATTATTTTTGCATAAAGATCATATTTTTGGAGTTTGGTTCAAAAATTAAAATACCAAAAAATTTATTTTATTAATATCTTGCTTGGTGTCCCGAAGATTTGTATCTATTCGTCCAAAAAAATAAAGTAAAAAAAATAATACTCATCTGAAGTTGAATCTTCTGACAGATATGATTTTTGTGTTATAGATTTAAAATTATGTTTTTTTATCTTAAAACATAGTTAAGTGACAAATATAATTATATGACCGTTTATGAAATTTACCCTCACGGTATCATTTCACATCACCAAAACATAGATTTTTGGCAAGTTTGTTTTTTGATTACATGGGGTTGAGTTTGTTGACTTTTAGGTTATAAAAATTGAAATATGGACTTTGTGCAACGAATATATATAAGAAATTACTTGTGCCTTTCCTCTCCTTTCAAGATTTATTCAAGTTTTGACGACTAAAGAGTAATGTAGCAACCTGATTGAAACTAAAAATAAAATAAAACACCACCTAGCAACCTGTTTGAAATTTAAATTAACCATAATACCCATGTTATTTTATAAAAGGAAAAATAAAAAATTTTGTCTCTGAGTTTCGATGTTATCCAATTTTGATCCTTGTAATATTCACATATAACTTTTAATTAATCTATAATGTATATTTGGTCCTTAAAATTGACAGAAGTTGATTGCTTAACAAAATTATCATAAAATTGAAAAATGGCCAAAAAAACTTGAACTATTGGGGGTTTTGGTCTAACAATACCCTTGAACTATTAAAAATAGGATTAAAATGCCTTTGATGTTAGCAAACTGACCCAATTACGCCCCAATGTGGACCTCAAAGTTTCATGTATCCCCTTTGAATTTTTTTTATCATTATTGAGATTGGACTCCACCTTGACAAAAGATTATCCCCATTTATTCAGTTTTATGGACAAATACTACACATCTAAGTTAATTAGGATTAAATATGCGTAACTGTATAACAAAGGGGCCAAAATTGAAATAACATAACAACTCTGTGACCATTATTGATATCACACCCTAAACTCGAGGGGTAGAACAGACACCTAATGCCAAAACTAAGACTTTAGCCGACCCTGCTGAACTTTCTGCTAATGGCACAGAGCAAAAACAAACAATCAAGAAAACATACAAGTATATCTCGGGTAATAATAAGCTCTCGGGCGGAAAGGTCCTTGTCAACATATCTACTGTCACGACATAAACAAAAACCCAATCACAATCCGGGCCTATCTATTCATAGACAATCCGGGCCTATCAAGACCAAGAACACGAAATTTGGAAGAAAGGGATGGAACAACCTCAAATTCCGATTTCGAAAACGGAACTAGAATCCGAAATTTCTTTCATAAAACTCATCCTCAATATCATAGGAAATCAATGGTGAAAACCATTTGGAAAGCAGAGCTCAAATCTGCTCACAATCATCAATTTTTTCTCAAATTCGGAGTTCAACCAAAAACCCCCAAAATCTCACTTAAAATCCCAAATCCCAAATAAAAATCATGATATAAACGTTGGGTAATCAAAGCTAAGGGTTAAAAACACTTACCCACACTGATTCCCATGAATTTCTCCTTAAAAAATCGCCCACGAAGCTCAAAAATCATGAAAATGGGATAATTCCCGAATTTACACTGTCCAGGCAGAAAATTGCTTTACGCAAACGCGGATAACTTATTCCGCGAATGCGGAGACCAACCAGGCCCTACTCCGCGAACGCAGAGACCAACACTCAGCAACCTCCGCTAATGCTGAGACCAAAACCTTATCCTCCGCGAATGCAGGCAAAACTCTCTGCGAACGCGGAGGCTTAAATAGTTGGCACCAGATATCAACAAAATCAGCCAACTCTCAAATTTCCGAATGGACTCTCGGGATTCATTCGGAATCCCGTGCACACAAACCAGATATGCAACCCCACTAAACTCGACGTTCCGGACTCAATGGAACCAACGGATGTTGGATTCGAGGTCTCCTTGACCCGGAACCTGATGAAACACCTCAAAACTAACTCGTGCCTCAACAACTCAAAACAAGCTCGGGACCCTCTAAAAATCAGCCAAGGTCAACCCTAGGCCAAAAATCATCCCCCAAATCCAACGGAGTTGTCGGAATCGACATCCGAGCATCGTATCTCCGAATGTTGACTTAAGTCAACAATATGATCAAATATCTACAATTTTCTAACTTAGGACCTCAAATCCCCAAAACAGCCCCAAATCTGACCCCATCAACTCTCTTAGGCCAAAATTTACATTCTGAAACTGATGGAATTGACAGAATTCTCATCCGAGTCCCGAAACTCCGAATGACCTCTAAAATCACAAATTGTCAACTTAAGCCATAACAAATCAAAACTTTTCAAAAACTTCATTTTAACTCAAACTTGCACAAAACCAACTTCGGAAATATTTCAAATATGACTCGGGGCAACTCTCGGGAGGGAAAAAATGGTCATTTTACAAAAATTACCAAAATTGACCTTCAGGGTCGTTACATTATCCACCACTAAAAACCATGTTCGTCCTCGAACATAAAGTAAAAGAAAGTACCTCAAGCCTAAAAAAATTGAGGATATCTAGTACGCATGTCAAACTCGGTCTCCCAAGTAACCTCTCCAGCTGAACGGTGACCCACTGTACCTTCACTGAAGCAATCTCCTTGGTCCTAAGTTTACAGACCTTTCTATCAAGAATAGTTGTAGGCTCCTCCTCAAAAGTCAAATCACTACCCAACTCTACAGAATCAAGGGCAATCACATGCGACTCATCCTGGATGTACTTCCATAGCATAGAGACATGGAACACGGGATGCACCGCTGACAAGCTAGGTGGTAGGGCCAACCTATAGGCCACCTCACCCACCCTGTCTAAGATCTCAAATGACCCAACGAACCTAGGGATAAGCTTGTCCTTCTTCCCGAATCGCATAACACCCTTCTGGGTGATACTCAGAGCCAAACATGGTCTACCTCCTTGAACACAAGATCATGAACTCTCCGGTTGGCATAACTTTTCTACCGACTCTGAGTGGTCAACAGCCTACTCTGAATCACCCGAACTTGATCCATGGCATCTCTAAGCAAGTCGGTGTCGAAGGAATCCATCTCCACCGAATCAAACCACCCAATCGGTGATCTACACTGTCTGCCATTCAAAGCCTCAAATGGAGCCATCTAAATGCTGGAATGATAACTTTTGTTATAGGAAAACTCCGCTAGGGGAAAATGTTGATCCCACCTAGCACCAAAGTTAATCACACAAGCACGGAGCATGTCCTCAAGCACCTGAATAGTCCGCTCGGACTTACTATCAGTCTGAGGGTGAAAGGCTATGCTCATATCTAGCCAAGTACCCAAACAATGCTGTAAAGCTCTCCGAAAATGTGAGGTGAACGATGAACCTCGATCCGAGACTATAGATACCGGCACTCCATGAAGTCTAACAATCTGATTGATATAGAGTTGGGCTAACTTCTCTCTTGTATACCTCACCCAAACTGGAATGAAATTAGCGGACTTAGTCAGCCTTTCAACAACCACCTAAATAGAATCATAACCACCCACGATGGTAGGCAAACCCACAACAAAGTCCATAGTGATCCTCTCCCACTTCCAAGTAGGAATGGGCATCCTCTGGGACACATCTCCTGGCCGCTGGTGCTCACACTTGACCTGTTGACAGGTAAAACATCTAGATACAAAATCTGCAATATCTCTTTCCATATAACACCACTAGCCAAGGGCCTCATATCAACACTAATCGCGGCGAGACTCCCCAAACTAGGAGCCTTCCTACTCAAAGCATCGGCCACCACATTGGCTTTTCTAGAATGGTACAGAATAGTCATGTCATAGTCTTTCAGTAACTCAAGCCACCTGCGTTGCCTCAAGTTCAGATCCCTCTGACAGAAAATGTACTGAAGACTCCGACGATCGGGGAAGATCTCAAAATGAACCCCATACAAGTAATGCCGCCACAACTTAAGCACAAACACCACCGCGACAAACTCTACATCATGAGTAGGGTAGTTCTTCTCGTGAGCCTTGAACTATCTAGAAGCATAGGCAATAACTTTCCCCTTTTGCATCAACACACCTCCTAAACTAAATCTGGAGGCATCACAATATAAAGTAAAACCCACACCTTCCTCGGGCAAGGTTAATACAGGAGCAGAAGTCAACACAGCCTTGAGATTTTGAAAGCTCGCCTCACACTCATCAGACAAATGAAAATCCACAATCTTCTGAGTCAAACTAGTCAATGGCGCTGCAATGGTGGAGAAACCCTGCACAAACCACCGATAGTAGCCTTCTAGCCCCACGAAACTCTGAATCTCAGAAGGAGTAGTAGGCCTCGTCCAACCTTTCACTGCCTCGATCTTGGCTGGATCAACCCGAACATCCTTCTTGGACACCACGTGTCCCAAGAAAGCCACAGACTCGAGCCAAAACTCTTACTTGGAGAACTTGGCATACAACTTGTGGTCCTTGAAGGTCTGAAGTACCGATCTCAGATGATGGATGTGATCCTCCTCGGTCCAGGAATATATCAGGATATCATCAATGAACACAATCACGAAGGAGTCCAAATACGGACGGAACACTCAATTCATCAACTCCATAAACGTTGTAGGGGCATTAGTCAACCCGAACGACATCACCAAGAACTCATAGTGGCCATAACGAGTCCGGAAAGCTGTCTTAGGAATATCAGATGGCCTAATCTTCATCTAATGATAGCCGGACCTCAAGTCAATCTTAGGGAAAAACGCCGCACCATGAAGCTGATCAAATAAATAATAAATGTGAGGAAGAGAATACTTGTTCTTGACAGTTACCTTGTTCAACTGTCTATAATCAATGCACATCCTCATGGAACAATCTTTCTTCTTAATAAATAGAACTGGTGCACCCCAAGGCGACACACTAGGATGAATAAACCCCTTACTCAAAAAATCCTGCAATTGATCTTTCAACTCCTTCAACTTAACCGGACCCATACGATACGGGGCAATAGAAATGGGCTTAGTGCCAGGCTCTAAGTCAATAGAAAAATCGATGTCTCTATCTGGAGGAACACCAGGAAGATCAATAGGAAACACATCAGCAAACTCCTGAACAACACGAATGGACTCCATGGGAGGTGGCTCAACACTAGTATCCCGAATAAAGGCCAAATAGGACCAACACCCTCTGTCAATCAACCTCCGGGCTCGGATGTAGGAAATCATTTCACTAGGGTAAGAACCACTAGTACTATTCCACTCAACCCTCGGAACACTAGGCATCGCTAGGGTGACTGTCTTAGCATGACAATCCAGAATTGCATGATAATGAGAAGGGCAATCCATCCCCAAAATCACATCAAAATCTACTATATCCAGAATAATCAAGTCTACCCAAGTGTCGTACCCAGCCAAAGAAACACGATAGGATCGATACACTCGATCCACCACTAAGGGTTCACCCACAAGTGTAAAAACATGCACAGGCACAAGCATACGATCACATACCAAATCAAACTCAGATGCAAAGTAGGCAGATACATAGGAGAAAGTAGACCCTGGATCAAACAACATAGAAGCAGCTCGATGACATATTGGAACAATACCTGTGATGCCTGTATCAAAAGACTCAGCCTCGGGTCTACGCGTAAAAGTATAACACCGAGCCCCTCTACCACTACCAATTTGAGCTGAACCTCTGCCGCCACGCTGAGCCGAAGCTCCACCACCTGAAGCTCTACCATCCCTACCTGCTGACTGACCCCTGCCCCGACCTCTTGCCGGAGGCACTTAATCTCTCTCTAGAGCTGTAGAATAAGTACGCTGGGGCCCTGAATGAGTCTAAAGAGGACACTGTCCCATCAGATGACCCGGATCCCCACAAGTAAAATAAGACCTCGAAATAGTGATCTGCTGAGATGGTCCAGATGAAGTACCACGGCCACCCTAGTAAGAACCATAAGAACCACGGGACACCTGTCCCCCCTCGACCGCTGGAATGGAAACATGAACAGGCCTTTGACGCTGAAAGGAAGTACCACCTTTCTGAGAACCCTTGCCTCACGATGAGGCACCAGAAAACTAACCACTAGAACGAGCCCTCTTGGAGTCTCCAAACTCCTCTCGAACCATCAACTCTACCTCCTTGGTGATACTCACAGTGGAGTGGAAGGAAGCACCCTCACGGGATGATCTAAACACATACAATCTGAGGGAGAAATTCAAACCCCTCACAAATCTACAGACCCTCTCCTCCTCATTATTAATAGCAGACGCGGCATGATGAGACAGCTGACAGAATCACGCATCATACTCGGCCACTGAAATGCTGCCCTAAGTCAAGCTCTCAAATCTCAGCCTTCTCTCCTCACGCACACTCCAAGGTATGAAACGATCACAAAAAGCACTGGCAAAAGAATCCCACTCAACCGGAGGAGACCCTATCAGCAAGGACTACGTCCAAGACCTCCACCACTCCCTGGTTTACCCATGGAGCTGAAGAGCAACAAAACAGACACCCCTAGCATCTACCATCCTCACTGCCCTAAGCATCTCGCGGCACAAAGTAAGAAACTCATAAGCATCATCACTCTTACCACCCTAAAACAAGGGTGATCTCAGCTTCTGAAACCTCTCATAACACTTCTAATTTTTTTACTGTCAAAACCATATCTGAATCCTCCTATGCACCAACAACCAGCACTGGAACCAAAGGCGGTTGACCCACCGGATCCTGAAAAATGGGAACCTGATGCTGCTCTGGGGTCTGTGCCCGTGCTCTGGTCTATGAACCCTAAGGCGTGCCTGTAGCACCCGGAGTAAAACTCTCCATCACTCCCAACATCCTCAATAAGGTCTCCTGAAAGAACGGTGCTTAGAAACCTTGAGGAGCCTGATCCTGGCCAACCTCAACCTGTGGCTCTGGAGAAGCCTCTCGACCACGACCTCTAGCAGGTGCCGCTCCTAGAGCACGACCTCTACCACGTGCTGCCGCACGAGCACGGCCCCCAACTCGGGCTCTACCCCGACCTCTAACTGGGGCATCAACTACTGCATCGGGGACTGCCTCGTCTCCATCGCTCGAAACTGAAGCTCTAGTCCTCCGCATCCACCAAAACAACACGCGACACCAAGCACAAGCGATAGAATCACGCACGATAAGAGAGAATGAATGAAAGAAGTTTCCTAACAGTCTTCATAGCCTCCCAAAGATAAGTACAGATGTCTCCGTACCGATCCTCGAATCTCTACTTAGACTTGGCTTGTACAATTGAGACCTATGAAAACCTAGGCTCTGATAACATTTGTCACGACCCAAAATCGGGTGTGATGGCACTTGTCCTATCCCAGCAGGACAAGTCAGCCTAAACCCAACAAGTGGGAGAAATAACAGAAATAACGAAAGAAATAACTGAAAGGCGGAAGACTTCGTCTATTAAACCAAATCCAAGACTAGTTGTCACATGTACAAGCCTCTATTACAGAATTAAAAAAAAACTTCAAGTCTCAATGTATGTGTCTCAAATAGAACAAACATAAATAAAAAGGCTGAGGGAGGGATTGCCGGCATCAACAACTACCTCTCAAGTATTCTCTACGAGCCTCGGAGAGAGGAACAGAAGCTAGATCACGTTCCTGGCTCGGGTCCTACACAAGTGTAGAAGAAAGGGTGAGTACCAAACACCACGGTACTCAACAAATCAACATTTAAAACGAAGCAAAGCTAAGAGAATCAGGAAACCTCGAATTCCAACCGAACCTCCAATAATTAAAACCTGCACAGAAATTCAGCCCAACCTGACAGATTCTCAAGTCATAGATCAACTGACACAAATCAACAATAGATCCTCAACAAATCAATGTTATACCCAAAAACGGCCCACAACAGTTCAATAACAGTCCACTAACAAATAAACAAGGAAGTTCAACTCAAATATCAACAAGTCATCTGAAAATCAAAAGGCACTATATAACACCACAATAGCAAGGATCAGACAATACAATGCAATACAATGCCATGTCATGAATGCATGTCTGTCCTATGATACGCATCCACTGAATCTCAGATCGGAAGCTATGGGGCCACACGTGGACCATGTATCCACCGAAAAAGACCTCGGCACCTTATATCGCCGGTAGAAACCTCAGCATTACATATTGCCGGTAGAAACCTCGGCATAACACACCGCCGGCAGAAACCTCGGCATAATTATCACTGGTCTCACATGAACCATATATAATCAAGAGTCTCATCATAGTGTCTCAGAACCAATGCACACAAGCATGTTCACACAAATAATGAGAGAAGGATAGTGTTCACAATCACAACGCAATTCATATCAAGATAAATCACGTCACATTATCATCAACATATCAACAACAACAGTCAATATATCAATATCCTCAATATATATATATCAATGATGTCAATTGCCTAGTCTCCATTTCTCTACCCTTTTCATCTCAAGAAGGGTCAATGGTTTAGCCAAAGTCTCAAATCTAGTCCCATAATCAACAATGAGAAAAAGACAGGTTCAACACAATCATAATCACATCGAGACTATCTTGGCAACATATCAATCTTTCAACAATATCAAGTCTATGGCCCAATCACACATTGGTCTTTCACATAGCACACAAGCCATTTTATTAACCCCGCTATTTATTATTAGATTGATTCATGCAAGAACTCACCCAATACCTAAATCACATTACTCCCCAACGCAATCAAGTAAGGAAATCGAGATTCTAAGAGATTTACAAGGTTTTAAGAGTTCACTTGCCTTAAATGAATTGGAATCAACCAACAATCGGAGCTTTTCCCTTCCGTGAGCAATCCAAATCAACACAATCTATTCACAAACAAAAACCCAATCACAATCCGGGCCTATCAAGACCAAGAACACGAAGTTTGGAAGAAAAAGATGGAACAACCCCAAACTCTGATTTCGAAAATGGAACTAGAATCCGGAATTTCTTTCATAAAACTCATCCTCAATATCATAGGAATTCAATGGTGAAAACCATTTGGAAAGCCGAGCTCAAATTTTCTCACAATCATCAATTTTTTCTCAAAATCAGAGTTCAACCAAAAACCCCCAAAATCTCACTTAAAATCTCAAATAAAAATCATGATATAAACATTGGGTAATCAAAGCCAAGGGTTAAAAACACTTACTCACACTGATTCCCAAGAATTTCTCCTTCAAAAATCGCCCACGAAGCTCCAAAATCATGAAAATGGTGAAAATGGGACAATTCTCAAATTTACACTGTCTAGGCAGAAAATTGCTCTCCGTGAATGTGGAAACCAAAACCGTACACTCCATGAACGCGGGCACAACCCTCCACGAATGCGGAGGTTTAAATAGCTGGCACCAGATATCACCAAAATCAGCCAACTCTCAAATTTGCGAATGGACTCTCGGGATTCATTCGGAACCCCGTGCACACAAACCAGATATGCAACCCCACTAAACTCGACGTTCCGGACTCAATGGAACCATCAGATATTTTATTCAAGGTCTCCTTGAAATGGAACCCGATGAAGCACCTCAAAATTAACTCATGTCTCAACAACTCAAAACAAGCTCGGGACCTTCTAAAAATCAACCAAGGCCACTCCTAGGCCTGAAATCATCCCCCAAATCCAACGGAGATGTCGAAATCGACATCCAAGCATCATATCTCCGAATGTTGACTAAGCCAACCATATGATCAAATTTCCACAATTTTCCAATTTAGGACCTCCAATCCTCAAAACGGCCCCAAATCTGACCTAGTCAACTCTCCTAGGCCAAAATCCACATTTCAGAACTGATGGAATCGACAGAATTCTCATTCAAGTCCCGAAACTCCGAATGACCTCTAAAACCAAAAATTGGCAACTTAAGCCATTACGAATCAAAACTTTTCAAAAACTTCATTTTAACTCAAACTTTCACAAAACCAACTTCGGAAAAATTTCAAACATGACTCATGGCAACTCTCGGGAGGGGCAAAATGGTCATTTTACAACAATTACCAAAATTGACCTTCAGGGTCATTACATCTACAAAGAAAATAACTATTCCCCACAGTTTATATAAAATCATAACCAGCTAGCACAAAGCATGTTTGGACCGTCTAGGCCACCATGGTATCTAAAAAAGCATAAACGCTATATGGATCATCAAAACTGCCAAGATCACTATACAAAGGCTAAAAATTAGTATGTATATAACCAATACACCAAATGACTATAAAATTTCAACCAACGAATAAACAAGGCCAACATGGCCAAAAAACCTGGTTACACAACCCAACACACTAGTCTTAAAGCCTCAATAAATACAGTACTTGGACGGGATAGGGCCCCGACCTATCAAAAAATCATAAACAAGCAAACCTCTGAAACTGTGGCAACCCCTACAAGATAGGAGTCAACTAATCCATTGGAAAGGTGGTTGTGCTACTAGGCGGGTGTGTCTGGTCCTCACCCAGTATTTGTAGGAAAGAATGCAGCACCCCCAGGTAAGGGGCATCATTACAAAATAATGTACTAACCATGTAAGGTAAACTTAAAGCTGAAACTGAAGTATAAGGATCGAACGAAAGGGGTAGGGTTGAAACTCAAGTACAATGCCTTAATTACCTATACTAAAATAATATAAACACATAATAAGCAATAACCTAGCCCCCATAAGCGCAACCGGTACAAACAGCACACAATCACTATAAGTCCTTACGAGCGCAAACAATCGCTAAATACCCATATTAGCCCCCTTAACAGGATCCCACTGATAGTATGATCTGAACTGTTTGTATATTCATGTGCCATGAATCAATACATTTTTAGGGTCGTGGTACAAAACACATATATACTATCTCGTAAGTACAACCTGCTTGTCCCGTAGGCACAGTCTACCCGCCATATAGACACAGTCTCCCAGATGTCGGCATGGTCTACCCAGCCTATAAGCACAATCTACCCAGCTCATAGACCTGATATAACAATTAATCTATATGCTCAAAAAGCCCACAGTGTTAGTGTCTGCTGAGGCCAAAACAAGCCACTAGACAATAAAACATCACAACAATAACAAGTAGTCATATTTGAAAAAAAATACAATCATAACATGCTTTCTAGGCCCCTGAGAAAGGAGTATAGTGTCACTGATAGACATTATATCATATGGTGGTAGCCAACTTAATAGGACAACGCTACATGTCAAATAATGAAAATATATCAGTCATAACAAGATTAGGCCATTAGGATTATGCCAGAAGAGAAATAATAGCCTTAAAATACCTTTTAATCAAATCCCCAAACCTTCCTCTAAGAAGCTTAGTAAATTAAAGGTAATGCAATAACTATGCGAGAATCAACCAAACAACAAAAATGAGCCATAACTAATCGATAAGGCATTAAGGTTGTTACCACGACCAGCCCACTTTTAACTCAACAAAGAAAGTCACAATCTAAAAATAACCAATAGCTAATAACAAAAACACGATTCTTTCAACCTCTCATCAGAGAGGCAAACTTCTGAGGTAATATAACAAGGCACATGCACTTCACGCCATTGTCACGACTCGAGCCTACACCCTGGACGTGGCCGGCACTAGAGAACCATTGCCGGTCCCCAAGCGAACCCTACAAAAGGAAGACTAACTCAAGCATCAAACTGAAAGAAATACTAAATCAACAGTGTATTAAATTTCAAAACTCTCTGAATATATTGAGTATTAAACATAAGTTTTAAAGAAAACTTTTGAGACTGAAAGATTCTCCAAAACTGTCTATCTATGAAGCCTCTACTATATGTAGATGAGTATCTGGACTAGACCCCCGACTACTCAAAATGCTACTAATACCAAGAACTCATAACAATAAGTCCTCCGGAAGCAAGGAGACCTCACTCGAAAGCTGATGAGTAGATGAAGTGATCTCATCGAACTCTTGTTGAGGATCCTAAGTACATGTATCTGCATCATAAAAGATGCAGGTCGAATGACATCAGTACGTGGAATATACGAGTATGTAATATAGCTGGATAAAAAATAACTGAACTGAAACTCTGACGATAACTCAACTGAAATATAATATATCTCATGATGAAAAAATCATTTAAACTCTTACCGAAAAAATGCAACAATAGCATATACTAAACTGACTAGACTGAAAGAAATACTCAACTCAACTCAATGTAAAGCATGATTAGAGATAAAATCCTTTAAAGCTTCATAAATAAAAGATATAACTCAAGGATGTATATATAAAAATACAATAAATTACTCTTTACTCTTAATTGACAGATTCTCTAACTGACAACCATCACTTTGAGCTACGTGATGATACAACGTCTCGCCCACACTGCCAGAATTGTCCTGTACCTTGCCGGGTTATAGAATATCACAACTAAGTGGATCCACTAAGCTCTGCTTGAAGGCACTAAGGATTCATCTATAAAGTATGATCTTGTACCCATGTTGGCTACATGGTTTATGGGGGCTGTGAGTTGTCTGAACTCTCCCCCATAGCAGTGCTCAATACTACTCCCAATAAATATATATACTCATGCTCAATGTTTCAAAATACTCTCTTTTCTCAATTTGAGGTAATTACTTAAAAGATCCTCTTAAAAGAGGTAACTGCTCTGAAGTATCTCTGTACTCATAAATCATTTAGAAAGCAAAGTTTATCTTTTCTCAATTTAAAACAATTATCTTTTGGAATTACTTAGTTCCCTATACCTTACTCATCTTCTACTCTTTCTCAGAATCAATTTTAAAGACAAAGCATTTGTTTTAAAATGATTCTCTAACTCCTCTTTACTTTCTCAAAACTCAGTTTAAGATCATTGTTGGTTAACAAGGGATCTCAATAATAACTCAGAAGACTTCTTGAACTTTTCCTTTTAGACTCACTTTACTTTTAAATGTAAATTAATACATGTGATTAGAACATATAGGAAATCTCAAAGGTGAATGGAGCCTTAAGGAGTTAATACTAAGACGGGAACGTAGTCACGACTCAAAGGAACACGCGCGGGGCACCAGGTCCCAAACTACTGACCAGAGTTTGGGGTGCATGTTGGCGCAAGGCGCCAGGTCCCAAACTACTGTCCAGTAGTTCTGGCGCTATGGTGGGGCGCTGCCCCATCCCTCTACCCAGAAATTTGATGAATTTTTATGCTCAATTTAGGGTCCTAACTTGTTTAAAATGGGGGAAATCCTCCTAAACTCTTTTCGATTCTCAAACCCAACACGAGTACATGAGGAATTCAATACAATACCTTTGGGAAACACAACTTTTACTAAGGATCCACAACACACAAGAATTTGCAACCTCCGTTGTTAAGGAATTGAACAAATATCAAGAACTACTTAAGAAAACCTTTAGATACAACAATTTCATGGATAACTAGATGTATGGAATGAGGACAGACAATTCCAACACTATTAGAAGCCTTACATAACTTGAAAGAACGTTGTTCTTGGCGAAAACTACACGTCTTGAAGAACGCTTGAACTTAGCCTTTTTTCTCCTCTTGAAACCTCGCTCTAAATTTTTAAGTGTTTAGGAACGTGAATAAGTGATTTAGAATCTGATTAGGCCCTTAATTAGATTAGTAAAAATGTGATAAGCCTAGTGGAAAAAGGAAAAGACCAAAATACCCTTTTTTAAAATGAATGAGATGTCTTAAATAGAGAGGCTTCACTCAAACAGGCATAACATTTTACTTCGAGCTCAAAATTAAGCAAACTTGGTGGCGTTGGAAAGAGGACTCAAAGACCTTCGATTCAACTACTAGCATAGGCAAAACAGATTCCTACTAAGAGTTTGGAACTTGTCCATGACACATAAGTCAAGAACAGTGTGAGTTTGAATATAGTCATGCTCTATCTGAAATTATTTGGCACAAGGCAAGGATGTATGGGCACGAAGTAAGAATAGGAATATTATTCCTTGAGTGATACGACTGATAGTTTTGAAGCTTAGAAACACTTCTCAACTATGCACTTCTTTCTTATTACCACACCTCATTGGCTGCAACTCATGGCTCCCACAAGGGTATATGACTACTCTTACCAGGGCATGAGTCTAACTATATGCTCTTACTATATTAAAGTCTAACTCGAAATCACAAAGTACTTAACATAAGGTGATTATTCTAACCTAAATCACAAGATTCAGGTTCTATACCCCTATAGGAAATCTTATCCCACAAATATTACTCCTTACTACCTCATTCAACAAACCTCGAGTCTCGATCAAGAACCACCTATTGCATCATGCATTCATCCACATGCTACCACACCACATTCAAGCCTAGTACTTAACCACTCCACGCATTCCTACTAACCAATCCTTTTAAGAATTCCTCATTCTCTCATCGTTTCTACCAACTGAAATTTCACGCATTACTACCAGGAGCTGACTTATTGTAAAACCTTATCTCCTTTGTCCTCCACATTTAAAATCTTAGATGGAATAAACACACCATTACTATCACAATAAGAAATATCAACCTTCACATTCTATCACTACTCAACTACAATCATCAGCCTCACCCTCAGAACTAAAAAGGGTTATCTGAAAGATCTTAGAGCGAAAGATCATCAGCACGATTCACTCAAGAAATCTGATATAAGAATATGCATGACGTAACATTATGTTGCTAGCCATTAAGATCAAATCATGAATTTGCGAGACTGAGCATACTATGTGTCATGAGTGCTTATATGAATAGATTCATATCATGAGGCTGATATCCATAACTTTATGGAGTAAGATTGAAATCAATGGAAAAAAGTCTTTACCCCTCATTATGGAAACTGAGCATGTATGTGAATCTCTCTGAAGTGTATGAGCATAAGTCATGAACACAATTTTGATATAAGAAACATCAATAAGGTATTGGAATAACTGAACTTTGAGGAATACATAAGATTATGAATGGATTGATATATCTCTAAAACACTTTTTGAACACATTACTATCTCATTCTTGGCACTTGACTTGGTTTCTCATCTTATCATCTCCCCCTTAGGTCTAAAGCTGACACTTTAAAGCTATGGATCTATTTTATCATCTCTAAACTGGTCTACATTCTCTTTTCTTACTCAAAAGATGCAAATCTTAATACTACTGAACTCTCCATAAGCAGGTACTAAGAATCTTTCTAAGGCCTCTTTCTAAGATGCTTCTCTTCCCCTCTTCTCATTGGCTTATTAGGCCACTTAATCTAACTGTTAATAATCTGACTTCTCCTTCTTAGCCTACTAATAACATCCTTCTATGTTCATATCAACCTAACTAGAGGAAACTTGGAACTATATTTAAGAGGCTCGCCATTGACTATATAAAATCCCTTCTACCCAACTCTTAAGGGTAATAAATAATGCTTACATTAGCCTACTCCACATTGGAAACTCAAGTATTCTATCTAGGCATACATGAAAACAATAAACTTAATTAGATCCTCATCTGACTACATATGATCTTTGGTACACCTCTTAATACTCTTGTTAATCTAGTGACTAGGCCACCTTCATTGGTCTCATCTATGGGTCATAATACCACACTTGTGTCACAAACTTTATTGCAAAGTAACACCTTAATTCCTCACCTACTTCAGGTCAATCCTACTAGATCATATCTCAAAACTAACATCATCACCATTATATTGAAATCATAAGCCTAGCTTAGATCTATCATTTCATAAATACTCTGCTCTTTTATTCAACACATATGCTTAGCCTTCACCAACACAATGACATTGACATAAACTCCCTTCTGGTTAAAGTATACTCCAACTCATCCATACTAATAACTCTTACTCTACCTTCTATCATGAAATCTACGAAAACTCATCACTTCTTAGTCTACCCATAAGGGAAAACTCCTCATTAATAACTTATTGGGTTCATGACTACAACATCATAATTTTCCTCATCACTATCTTCCTTTCTTAGATTTTTATACCTTTGCATGTATTCTTCTAATTTTGGGAACTTTTACTACTACTGTTTATAACATTGTAACTCTACTATCTTTTTGGGTGAAAATACAACCCAAGCTTTAGAACTTACTCTCCTCTTAAAGGGTATCACCTAAAATAAGACTTAGAGAACAGAGTCTAGGAGTACATCTTGCTTTTAGCTTGAACGCACAATTCATATGAATTAGAGTGCATTCTTTCGAATCTGAACACTTAAGCTTCCTCACTGGCTTCTCTCAAGCCCCTCTACAGTCTCATGACTTTCTGAAGACTTTTGTTAATAGTAACTCATCGATAAGGATCTGGGCTTTGCTATTTTAACAACCTTAAGTATGAGGGGTAGTCGAATGGATTTGAGAAACACACAAGTACGATTAAGTTCCATATGACACAATTCTAGTGCACAATTTAGAGTATGAAAGAAGGGGAACATTTCTTAAATGTCTGTAGTCCCTTATATACAGAAGTGGGGCTCTCACAACCATAAATAAGATCCTACTCACATGGCTTCATAGACACCCTAGGACACTTGAACTCTGTGCTCTGATACCAAGTTTGTCACGGCTTGAGCCTACACCCTGGACGTGGCCGGCACTCGAGAACCATTGCTGGTCCCCAAGAGAACCCTCATCCTGGCTGACTATAAATGGAAGACTAACTCAAGCATCAAACTCAAAGAAATGATAAATTAACAGTGTATTAAATTTCAAAACTCTCTGAATTTACTGAGTATTAAACATAAGCTTTAAAGAAAACTTCTGAGATTGAAAGTCTCTGTGAAAATGTCTATCTATGAAGCCTCTACTATATGTTGATGAGTATCGGGACATATAGTAAGGCTTCATAGATAAACAATTTCAGAGAGTCTTTCAGTCTCAGAAGTTTTCTTTAAAACTTATGTTTAATACTCAGTAAATTCAAAGAGTTTTGAAATTTAATACACTGTTAATTTATCATTTCTTTCAGTTTGATGATTGAGTTAGTTTTCCGCTTGTAGTCAGTCAGGATGAGGGTTTGCTTGAGGACCAGCAATGGTTCTCGAGTACCGACCACGTCCAGGGTGTAGGCTCGGGTCATGACAGTTCCATCTAAATTTCATCATTTAGGTCTCCATTTAAAAAAGCAGTTTTTACATCCATTTGATGAATTTGCAAATCAAAAATCACAGACATAGCAATTAAAATTCTTATGGATGTAATTCTTGTTACCGGAGAAAAAGTATTAAAAAATTCTAGGCCTTCTAGTTGCTTAATACCTTTTGCAACTAGTCTAGCCTTGTATTTATCAATGGAACCATCCGGTTTCAACTTTTTTTGTAAGATCCATTTGCAACCAATTGTTTTACAACCCAACGGTAAATCAACTAACTTCCAAATTTTATTAGAAATTAGTGACTCCATTTCATCATTTACAGCCTCTTTCCAAACAATAGAATCATGTGAAGATAAAGCTTCTTTCAAAGTGAGAGGGTAATCTCCAACATTAAACACATAAAAATCAGGACCAAAATCTTTTTCTACTCTAGCTCTTTTACTTCTTCTTAACTCAAAATCATCAATTTCTTTATTTTTAAAAATAGAAGTAGAAGAACTAGGTAGTGACAAAATATTTTTTCAATCCTTTGACCCCCACTATTCTTAGAATCAAAAGGAAACTTATTTCATGAAAAATAGCATCATCCGATTCAATTAAAACATTATCTTCAAGATTCAAAAAGCTATAGGCTGTACTATTTGAAGCATAACATAGAAAAGAACAAGTAGTAACTTTCTTACCTAACTTTGTAATCTTGAGATCCATTAGCCTCACAAAGGCTAGACAACCGCAAATTCTTAGATATCCCAAACATGGCTTGTGACCTTTCCACAATTCAAAATGTGTCAATTTAGACTTTTTATGAGGCACACGATTCAACACATAACAAGCAGTCAAAATAGCTTCACCCCATAAATTTAAAGGTGCGTGTGATTCAATAAGCATGACATTAGTCAATTCAACCAAAGTTTTATTTTTCCTTTCCGCTACACCATTAGATGAAGGAGAATAAGGAAGAGTAGTTTCATGAATTATTCCCAATGATCTAACAAAAGAATTAAACTCATTTGATTCATATTCACGGCCTCTATCACTTCTAATTTTTTTTATTTTTCTTTCAAACTGCTTTTCAACTTCATGGAGATATTTTTTAAAATTTTCAAAAGCATCACTTTTATTTTTCATTAAGTAAACATATGTAAACTTAGAAAAATCATCAAAGTGATAAAATATCTATTACCTCCATGAGTTAAAATTCCTCCAAGTTCACAAATATAAGTCTGAATTAATTCTAATAAATCAGTTTTTATTTCAACTTGTAAATGATGCCTTTTAGTGATTTTGTCTTTACTACAAGCCTCACACTTTTAAAAATTCTTTTAAACCATTGGAATTAATCCTAAACTACTCATGATTCCAACATAATGATCATTAATATGACACAAACGAGCATGCCAAAAATTAGTAGAATAAAGCATATAAACAGAAGTAGAAATTCTATTCATTTCAACATTCAGTTTGAACATCCCATCACAAGCATACCCCTTTCCCATAAAAATACCCTTTTTCACAATTACATATTGAGCAGATTCAATAATTTGTTTAAAGTCTGCTTTATTAAGAAGAAAACTAGACATCAAATGTTTTCTCATGGAAGGAGTATAAATTACATCTTTCAAAGTTAACACCCTTCCAGAGGTAAAACACAATTCGACATCTCCCATTCCAAGCACTTGAGTTGTATGAGAATCACC
Organism: Solanum appendiculatum; assembly: GCA_018342035.1. Lineage (NCBI taxonomy): Eukaryota > Viridiplantae > Streptophyta > Magnoliopsida > Solanales > Solanaceae > Solanum > Solanum appendiculatum. Next base: position 662,507 of record JAGDQO010000399.1, on the reverse strand, counting down.
AAGCATGATGATTTTGGGCTACTCAAAATGAGTATATTTCTTAAACCAATCTTTGTCATAACAGACATGATGGTTTGCACCAGAATCAGCCCATCATCCATCAACATTCTCAACCATGTTTATATCGGTAATCACCGCCACAAAAGGATTCTTCGATAACGTTGGCCTGAGGTGTAGGACCACGTTTTCAGAATCTGCAAAATCGAGCAATATGCCAACTCTTTCCACAAACAAAGCACGGTCCCTTATCTTGAACTTGTTGATTTGTTTCTTGGTTATTTTCACCATTATTTTTCTTGGGGGGTCTATCATTATTTTTCTTGAATTTTTTCTTCTTAGGCTTCAAAAAAATCTTTTTGTGAGATTCAGCAGTAGCATTATTTGAAGTAATTAAATTTACCTTCGTTGTTATGTTTCTCTCTTCTGATTGTAAAAGTGCATCTTTGCCTCTTGCCTCCTCTTCCATACGGATTTTCATTATCAATGTTTCAAGAGAGGTTTCCTTTTGTTTGTGGCATATAGTTTTTTGAAATTCCTTCCAAGAAGGTGGAAGTTTATCTACTATGCCACAAATAATAAGGTTATCTCCAATTTTGACCTACTCAAACCTGAGCTCTCCAACAATCATTATAAAATCTTGAGCTTGGTCTACCACTGATTTGTTGTCCACCATTTGGAAACAAAAAAATCTACTAGCTACATATTTTTTCGCTCCAGCCTCTTTGGTATCATACTTACTCTGCAATGCTTTCCAATTTTATTTTTTACTAGAGTAAGTTTTGTCATAATAATCATAAAAATTATCAGATAGACAATTAAGAATATAATGCCGACACTTATAGGAATCACCATCATACTTTTCCACTTTCTTTAGATGAGAAATAGTTTCATCATCATTCATAGAGGTGATAACAACTTTATTAGGATTCTTCTCAGTTAACACATAAGAAATATTGAGAAGACTTAAGTAGAAAAGTACTTTACCCTTCCATCTCTTGAAATGGTTACCATTGAACCGAAATGGCTTGTTAAGGTCTCCCATCTTGACATCCGCGATTTTTTCAATTGCAGCCATTATGAATTCTCCTTAAAATTGTTAGTGAAAATCACAAGATTACAAGATTAGAATTGAAAATAAAATGAAGAAATAAAAATCTCTTCAAGTTGAGGCGTGGATATCTCGCTCTCTTTAAGGAGATTCAAGCTCACTGCAACAAATGTTTTCACCGGTCCAGCAATAGTCCTCTTGACTTGTCCCTTGCAGGATACAACAGCCTAATCACAAGTACAACTAAACAATCTCTGGAAAAGAGTTAAGTCCCAAGCTCTACAAAAAGAACACCTCCCTTCAACTAATAAGAACTCTCTTTTTTGACAAACTTTTATGCACTCTCTATTCTATTGTGTTTCAAAACAAATGAAGACCACCGCTATTTATAGTAGAAGAAGTCTCCCTAGCAATGAATAGAAAGATAATGGGGTAGTAAATAGTGAACATAAATGGCTTGGAGGTTATATATGTTACGAGGTATAATGGAGGAATAAAGAATGAATTGGTAAGAATAAAGGTCAAATGCACCAACGGCTAAAGACTGTTGCAAGAAAGGAATTGAATATAGCACTAACTCCCAACTAAATGGAGTAATGCAGTAGTTAACTCCAAAATGGAGTAATGCAGTAGTTAACTCCAAAATGGAGTAATGCAGTAGTTAACTCCAAAATGGAGTAACACACTAATTAAAAGACCACTAATGGGCAGTCAAAGAAATTGCCCATTCCTTCCAATGTTCTGCAACATATTCACAAAGGCAGAATAAGCCTAGGACATTATGAGACAATTTAATAATAAATTAATATTAAAATGTTCAAAAGACCAACAAATAGTGTAGTTCCAACATCTTGTGCTAGTGTATTTTATATGTATTGAATAAGACTGAGTAGAGATAAATGTTTTAGACTAACTGACAAAAGCATATTCTCAAAACTGTTAAATGTATTTATATTCTCAATCATGATATAACTATTATGATCTGTATATATTAATTATCATTTTGATCTATTAAAAGGTGAGATTCTGATGTCTGGTAGATTGGATGATAATAATATATGTTGGTGAAATAATAAGTTAGTTGATGGAATACATGTTTCGATAGAGATATTGATGATACGCCTTTTTGCAAAGTCTATATGTTTTCATCGTGTCAAATCTTGTAAGTGGATTTACGAATCTGACCCATGAAATAAGTTAAGCAGCGCACTAAAGGAAATTAATCAGTAAATTAAATTTATGAGTAATTTAATTTAATAATTAGTATCTATAATCTTAACATGGAGAATTACATAAGTGTTTAATGAGAAATTTTGAAATATAAATAGAGGAGTGCAATTAGGAATTTCTAGTGAATGATTTGTAATTTATTATGGTAAGAATAATTTAAATTAATTATTTCAATTATTTCCATATAGGAAGCCTCAATAATTAATTCGGTGGTCTCTACCATGCCCGTATTTAACTATAACATAGAATCCTAATTTTTAGGGGGAAAAGCAACGTGTGTTACTTTCTCCAAAGAAAATATGTGTGTTTGGTTCTCCTTTTTAGACTGGGAAGAAATCTCTATAATTAGGAGTTCTTCTAATCTAGAAGAAATATAAGTTCTCTATTCGGTACTTGTCCATCCAAGTATTGAGAGAGTCGGTTGAGAATTTGGTATAACAAGACCACATAACTGCAGACTAACTTGTGGATTCGCTTGAAGGGGGTATTTATCGAATTAAATTTCAGAAAGTTTATATATTCTAGCATAAACGTATGTGTTGTCTATTATTCATGTAAGCGGTATGATTCTGGTATGCTTCTAGTGTGCATATAGTTTTTCAACAGTAATGATATTTGTTTCCTAAGCTTACATGAAGGGTGAATTCCACCATATTTTTCTTCGACAAAAAGTGCATCCATTGATCAATATCAGGAAAACTTGTAAATTTATTACCTTGGAGTCAAGAATCATGATCAGCACCTTCATTGTTTTAGATGTCATAATTGTTTCCATTACCTAACCCCAGATTAAGAATGAAAAAATTGATCTGGTACCAACTTGAAGGAAAAATAGAAAGAGCATATTTTTCTTAGAGAATGTTGAATTTGTATTAGGCTACTTAAAGACACTTGACATTATTACAATCATCAATTACATCTCTATTTATACTACTCAAAATATCGATTCAAAAGTCTTGCACAAATAACTGTATACATGTATCATAATTAAATAGATACATGTATCACAAACTCCTAAAAGATTTCTTAAAAAACTAAGAGACAAAACTGAAAGACTAAACATGAAAGATATTTTTTTGTGAATGCACTAATTCCAACATTCATTTGAATTTGGGTCAATCTGACTTGTTTCCAAAAATGAATTAAGAATCTGAGAGGATTGGATTTGAGAATGGCAGCACAATCAGCATCAGGAGGTGGGAAGATATCAACGATGGATAAGTTGATGTCAAGGACATCAAGCATGACTTCATCTTTGAGTGGATCAGTTTCGACGTTACTGTCATTGTTGTTTCCGTGGTTTGGAGGTTGAATTGAGTGACTGGAAGAGTTGTCTTCCAATGGCGGATGTGAAATCGCCATCAGATCAGTACAACTTCCGACAATAAAATCTCATTTGCATATATTTGGATGTGAAGGGTTTTTTGATTGATAAAAGAGTATTCTAAGTTTAAGAATTTTTTACAGAGGAACAATCTCTTCTTTGGTCCTCTCGAGCAGCTGGTCATCAAAGTTCACTGGATTTGGCTTAGTACAGTATTGAAAAAGAGTGTAGTAAAGAGTTGTTGAAAATATTCAAAGTTTCAATACTTCCTTTAAATTTTGATGAAAATATTGATAATGACATGAAGTCGCCACTTAATTTTCAAAGGAAAATCAAGTAACGTTTCATTTAATTTCAAAAAGATCTAAAATAGAAAAATCTTTTGAAATCCAAAGAACGGGTATGTGGTTCCTATTTCCCTATAAAAAAGGTATTAGCACTTGAAATGTTCGCTAACAATATGCAGTTATCCGGCGAATCATTTATTTGGCTAAAACTAGAATATTTTTTTATTTAAAACATGTGATAAGAGAAACTTGAATTGATTATTTAAAGAAACTTTGAGTTCATTTTAAAGAAATTGAACAAGTGATGAACAATAACAGATAATCATTCAAAATTTATAAGTGAAATAATTTGACAAAGCAAAAAGACTTTGAAACCCAAATGTGACAACTTTACTAGAAGATTCATTCAACTTACAAATAATAGAATTCAAATCAAATAATTACAACTGTAAACTAAACATTACAATAGAAATAAAGCTAACTAAAATATACAATGGAAATAACTAACTACAATCGAAAATGAAGAAATAAGCTAAAGAGGGGTTTAGAAGAACCCGGATTGTAGACTCAATTTTTTTGGTCTTTGCCCATTTAATTTCAAGCTACGAATTTTCCGGCCTTGAGGCCAGAACATTAGCTTTCTGATCCTTTCATATTAGCTTCCCTTTCAAACAGCGTCAAGCCGATGCAGACTCGATCAGAAGAACTTGGGCCTCCGTGGCCCAACATTGAAATGCAAAGGGAGAATAGGGAGTCCAATGGACTCCAAAGAGAAGAAATTCATGCACAAAAAAGGTAAAGATTAGCACTCATGATTAGTGACAAGAAATTAAAATTATTTGAAGATACACAAGCAACCATGAATATGGGACTGAACAAGAAAAATAAGGTCACAACTCACAACAGTTGAGCACAATGAACAGGACAGAAATGACACCACAAGATGAGGTAGAGAAGGAAATTGAAATAATCATGAACTATAGACATACTATCATTTGGTATCTAAAACAATCTATAACAAGATTATACTGTATTGAAAGACACGAGAACTAAAGTAAGATCGAAACAATATGCAGAGAAAAGCAAATATTAAACACCAATAGAGATACTTAGCATTCTACATATCAACAACAACAGCAACATAGAGAACTTATATAATTGCAAAATAATAAGTTACTCTATCAACTAAACGACAGAATGGAAATCACTAAAAGAAATAACTAGGACTAAATCTAATCTACAATGAAGCAAATAACGTATTTACAAGCAAAGCAAACAAAAGAAAAATCAACAATGGGAAGAGTTTACCTTTTCCGGAGCAACGAGCTGGATGAATATGAGCAATAGAAATTCACCACCACCAAAAGATTAGCTCCGATGAACTCCGATGAAGATCCAATGAACGACAAGAGTGAAATTTCAGTTCTAACCCTTCGTGGGTTTATTTTGGGAGAACACTGTCCTCTTCCCCATAACTCTCAACTTCGAGTCACATAATATCTCATAATTTTGTTTTTATAACTATATTTATAGATACTTGAATTATTTTTATCCGAATTCCCACACCCATATACATACATGGATCTGTATCCACGAATGTTAAAAATTTGGATCATAGAGGATCAGACCTCCAGATCCGCATTTGTATCAGACATCTACACCCAAGTTCGAGCAACATAGGGTCTAACTATGGAGTGAAAGATCCCATGAGAGTCTCTTATGCGAATGCGCTTTGGAGTGTAAATCCCCTAAAATGGTGGTGATGGCTATGGAAGCAACAGGAACGGGAAAATCTAAACTTTCCATAGCTCTAGCAAACCATTTTCCAAGTAGAAGTTGTGAGTAGGGGCAAAATAAAAGTGTACAAAAAGACATTATATATAGTTACAAATAAGGAGACTGCGGATTTAGTACTATTTTTCCAGATAATGACATATGGCAACCCTATATCCAGACCTCTACTGAAAATGAATCGGCTAATAGATCTATGGAAAGACTAGATCTACCCGTCCTGTTGAACCTATTACAATCACCGCCTTATCTTTATATGAAAGGAACCATATATAGTTAGATCTCTAAGAAACTAACAATTAAGAGACTAATATTATTTCCAAGAAGAGAACGATTCAATATTCATTGTGTAAAAATGTTACCAAATCTAAAAACAAGAAGGAATACTTCAAGTTTTCAATGCTCTATTTCATTCTTTTTCTGTAGAAGCAATGTTGTTTTATGAGGCATGTATCTCTGTATATATTGTAAAAAAAATTCCTGTAATCGGCCAAGACCCATCTTTTTGAACACTTGGAAGCTTTTGATTCGTTTTTGTTTTGACTCAGAGCTGCCACGCCATTTAAACACATGGCATCATCTTGTTGGCCTTGAATTTTCTTGAAAGGTCATGTCATTAGTTGCGCGACATAAGTTTGGGCCTTAAACTGAAAAGGACTTTGGGTTAAAATAACAAAAATGGACTTATATAATTTGTAATAAATTTAAGACATAAGACCAAATAAATAATAAAAATGGACTTATTCATTTAATTGGGATGGTTGTTGTCGTGTAATGTATTGTGTTGTTAGTTTAAATATCATGTGTATTTTGATTGTTAATTAAATTTTATTGTATCATATATCATTAAATTCCTCGTTAGATAATGACTAAAATTCCAATTTTATGTAATGATCAATTTGGTATGATCATGTCATTATCTTTATATTCTTTTCATTCGTCATTACTTCTTATTTAATAATCTTAGTTTATTCTTTGTCATATATTTTTATAGTAGTTCTACCTCGTACCCTACTTTTCTTGAAGGTTAATCATTCAAATTTTTTATTTATCAAATAATATAATAACACAGAACAGTACAATCTATCCAAATGTTGCATTCAACACAGTACAATACAATACAATACGATATATCCCTCTTATTTAATTATTTTTGCATAAAGATCATATTTCTGGACTTTGGTTCAAAAATTAAAATACCAAAAAAATTATTTTATTAATATCTTGCTTAGTGTCCCGAAGATTTGTATCTATTAGTCAAAAAAAAATAATACTCATCTGCAGTTGAATCTTCTGACATATACAATTTTTTGTGTTATAAATTTAAAATTATGTTTTTTTATCTTAAAACATAGTTAAGTGACTTTGGCGTAAAAATATAATTATATGACCATTTATGAAATTTACCCTCACTGTATCATTTCACATCACAAAAACATAGATTTTTGGCAAGTTTGTTTTTTGATTACATGGGGTTGAGTTTGATGATTTTTAGGTAATAAAAATTGAAATATGGACTTTGTGCAATGCATATATATAAGATATTACTTGTGCCTTTCCTCTCCTTTCAAGATTTATTCAAGTTTTGACGACTAAAGAGTAATGTAGCAACCTGATTGAAACTAAAAATAAAATAAAACTAAAATAAAACACCACTTAGCAACCTGTTTGAAATTTAAATTAACCATAATACCCATGTTATTTTATAAAAGGAAAAATAAAAATTTATGTCTCTGAGTTACGATGTTATCCAATTTTGATCCTTGTAATATTCACATATAACTTTTAATTAATCTATAATGTATATTTGGTCCTTAAAATTGACGGAAGTTGACTGCTTAACAAAATTATCACAAAATTGAAAAATGGCCCAAAACAAATTGAACTATTGGGGGTTTTGGTCCAGCAATACCCTTGAACTATTAAAAATAGCATAAAAATGCCTTCGATGTTAGCAAACTTAATTATGCCCCAATGTGGACTTCCAAGTCTCATGTATCCCCTTTGAAATTTTTTTTTTATCATTATTGAGATTGGACTCCACCTTGACAAAAGATTATCCCAGTTATTCAGTTTTATTGACAAAAACTACACATCTAAGTTAATAAGGATTAAATATGCATAGGGGCCAAAATCAGAATAACATAATAACTCTGTGACCACTACTGATATCATGCCCCAAAACTCGAGGGGCACAATAGACACCTAATGCCAAAACTTAGACTTGAGCCGACCCTGCTCAACTTTTTGCTAATGGCACATTGCAGCAACAAACAATCCAGAAAACATACAAGTATATCTCAGTTAATAATAAGCTCTCGGGCAGAAAGAGTCCTGTCAACATCTCTACCAAGAAAACAACTATTCCCAACAGCTTATATAAAATCATAACCAGCTAGCACAAAAGCTTGTTAGGACCGTCTAGGCCACCATGGTATCTAAAAAAGCATAAACACTATATGGGTCATCAAAGCTGGAAAGATCACTATACAAAGGCTAAAAATCAGTATGTATATAACCAATACATCAAATGACTATAAAATTTCAACCAACGAATAAACAAGGCCAACATGGCAAAAAAACATGGTTACACACCCCAACACACTTGTCTTTAAGCCTCTATGAATACAGTACTTTGACGAGACAGGGCCCCGACCTATCAAAAAATCATAAACAAGAAAACAAGAAAACCTCTGAGACTGTGGCAACCCCTAAAAGAAAGGAGTCAACTAATCCGCTAGATAGGTGGTTGTGCTACTCGGTGGGTGTGTCTGGTCCTCACGCAGGACTTGTAGGAAAGAATGCAGCGCCCCCGGGAAAGGGGCGTCAGTACAAAATAATGTACCAATCATGTAGGGTAAACTTAAAGCTTAAACTGAAGTATAAGGATCAAACGAAAGGGGTAGGGTTGAGACACAAGTACAATACCTTAATTGCCTATAATAAGACAATATAAACACATAAGAAGCAATAACCTGGCCCCCATAAGCCCAACAGGTACAAACAAAACACAATCACTATAAGTCCTTACGAGCGCAAACAATCGTTAAATACCCATATTAACCCCCTTAAAAGGATCCCACTGATAGTATGATCTGAACTGTTTGTATATTCATGTGCCGTGAATCAATACAATTTTTAGGCTCTATGGTACAATACATATATATACTGTCTCATAAGTATAGCCTACCCATCATGTAGGTACGGTCTACCCGACTCATAGACACAGTCTCCCATACGTAGGCACAGTCTACCCAGCCTATATGCACAGTCTATCCAGCCCGTAGGGCCAATATAAAAATTAATCTATATGCTCAAGAAGCCTACAGTGTTAGTGTCTGCTGATGCCAAAACAATCCACTAGACAATAAAATATCACAACAATAACAAGTAGTCATATTTGATCAAAATACAATCATAACATGTTTTTCTAGGCCTCCAAGAAAGGAGTAGAGTGTCACTGAAAGACATTATATCATATGGTGGTAGCCAACTCAATAGGACAAGGCTACATGTCAAATAATGAAAATATACTGATCATAACAAGATTAGGCCATTAGGACTATGCCAGAAGAAAAATAATAGCCTTAAAATACCTTTCAATCAAATCCCCAAAGTTGCCTTTAAGAAGCTTAGAAAACCAAAGGTAATGCAATAATTATGCGAGAATCAACCAAACTACAAAAATGAGCCATAACTAATCGATAAGGCATTAAGGTTGTTATCACGACCAGCCCACTTTTAACTCAACAAACAATGTCACAATCTAAAAATAACTAATAGCTAATAACAACACGATTCTTTCAACCTCTCACTAGAGCGGCAAGCTTTCGAGGTAATATACAAAGGTGCATGCACTTCACGCTATTTCCATGACCCGAGCCTAGGCCGGCACTAGAGAACCATTGCTGGTCCCCAAGCGAACCCTACAATCGGAATACTAACTCAAGCATCAAACTGAAAGAAATGCTAAATCAATAGTGTATTAAATTTCAAAACTCGCTGAATATATTGAGTATTAAACATAAGTTTTAAAGAAAACTTCTGAGACTGAAACACTCTTCAAAACTATCTATCTATGAAGCCTCTACTATATGTAGACGAGTGTCGGGACAAGACCCACAACTACTCAAAATTCTACTAATACCAACAACACATAACACTAGAGTCCTCCGGAAGCAAGGAGACCTCACTCACAAGCTGACGAGCGGATGAAGTGATCTCATCGGATTCTTATTGAGGATCCTAAGTACCTGTATATGCATCATAAACGATGCATGTTGAATGACATCAGTACATGAAATGTGCGAGTATGTAATATAGCTGAATAACAAATAATTGAATTGAAACTCCGACGATAACTCAACTGAAATATAATATAAATCATGATGGAAAAACTATTTAAACTTTTACCGAAAGAATGCAACAATAGCATATACTAAACTGACCAGACTGAAAGAAATACTCAACTCAATCTAAAGCATGATTAGAGATAAAATCCTTTAAAGATTCATAAATAAAATATAACTCAAGGATGTATATATAAAAATACAATAAATTACTCTTTACTCTTATTTGGGAGATTCTGTAACTAACAACCATCACTATGAGCTATGTGATGATACAACGTCTCGCCCACACTGCCAGAATTTTCCTGTACCTTGCCGGGGTATAGAACACCTCAACTAAGTGGATCTGCTAAGCTCTGCCCGAAGGCACTAAGGATTCATCTAAAAAGTATGATCTTGTACCCATGTTCGCTACATGGTTTAAGGGGGCTGTGAGTTGTCTGAACTCTCTCCCATATCGGTGCTCAATACTACTCCCAATAAATATATATACTCATGCTCAATTTTTAAAAACATTCTCTTTTTCCAATTTGAGGTAATTACTCAAAAGATCCTCTTAAAAGAGGTAACTGCTCTGAAGTATCTCTGTACTCATAACTCATTTAGAAGTAAAATTCTCTTTTCTCAATTTCAAACTATAAGTAATTCCCTATACCTTTCTGGAAACTCATCTTTTACTCTTTCTAAGAATCAATTTTAAAGACAAAACATTTGTTCTAAAAAGATTCTCAAACTCCTCTTTACTTTCTCAAAACTCAGTTTAAGATCATTATTGGTTAACGGTTTTCAATAATAACTCAAAAGAGTTCTTGAACTTTTCCTTTTAAACTCACTTTAGTTTTTAAATGTAAATTAAAACATGTGATTAGAACATATAGGAAATCTCAAAGGTGAATGGAGCCTTTAGGAGTTAATATTAAGACGGGAACGTAGTCACAACTCAAAGGAACACGTTCGGAATGAAACATGGAAGGAAAAAGGCCAGGCGACCCCTGGCGTACTGCTTGCGCGGTGCGTCAGGCCCAAAACCACTATCCAGTAGTTTTGGCGCTATGGTGGCACGCCGCCCCATCCCTCTGCCCAGAAATCTGATAAATGTTTATGCTCAATTTAGGGTCCTAACTCATTTAGAATGGGGGAAATCATCCATAACTCTTCTCGATTCTCAAACCCAACACGAATACATGAGGAATTCAACACAACCCCTTCGGGAAACACAGCGTTTACTAAGATCCACAACACACAAGAATTTGCAACTTCCATTGTTAAGGAATTGAACAAATATCAAGAACTAATCAAGAAAACCTTTAGATACAACGATTTCATGGATAACTAAATGTATGACGTGAGGACAAATAAGTCCAACACTGTGAGAAGCCTTACATACCTGGAATGAATGATGTTCTTGGCGAAAACCACACGTCCTTAAGAACGCTTGAACTTAGCTCTCTTTCTCCTCTTGAAACCTCGCTCTAAATCCCTAAGTGTTTAGGAATGTGAATAGGTGATTTAGAATCTGATTAGACCCTTAATTAGATTAGTAAAAATGTGTTAAGCCTACTGGGAAAGACCAAAATACCCTTTTCTAAAATAAATGAGATGCCTTAAATAGAGAGGCTTCACTCAAACAGGCATAATGTTTTACTCCGAGCTCGAAATTAAGCAAACTTGGCGGCTTTGGAAAGAGGACTCAAAGACCTTCGATTTGTTAGATCATGGGCTACCTAATTATTTATGTGATACAAGATATGGTCATTTTAAGTTTATCCAAACTTAAAATTGATGGTGACTCGTATGAACTCCTCTTTAGTTCTTTCGAAATCCGAGGTGTTACAGCCATTCAATAGATAACCTCTGTAAACGATACCTAAAAGTTGAGCACTAATCTCCCGTCCCTCCATAAATTTAATAGCATCAATATATACATCAAAACAGATCACAACAACACAACAACTAGGTTGACTGGAGCCACGACACTCAGACGCCGCCTCATGGCTCAAAAACTGACAAAACAACAAAAAATGTAACAAATGCAAGGGAGGTAATTGGAGGAAATTTACCTTAACCAAAAAGATTATATTTGTCAAGAATATAAATTTGCCTCAAGAACCAACACCATCCCAACTCCAGAACTTTAAGAAAATGCACCAAAATAAAGCCTAGGTCATAGGAATCGATTACAAACTTAAAGCCATGAGATTCTAAGCAAAGTAGGTGTAGAACCTTACGTCAAAGTATCTCAACCATATAAATTAACTTAAAACCCAGATTACACACAAAATTCTTTCAACCACAATGAAAAACAATAAGAAATAGCACAAAACGAAGCTTGCGATAAGGAGAACATTTTTCCGAACATGAGCCACGGAAGAATCTTGCTAGAAGGGGGTGCCTCAAAGGTCTTGGATCTCTCTTCAATGGGCCCTGGACATTTTTCTTTTGAGAAAATGTGAAAGTTATCTTTTTTGAAGTCAAAAAGCACATTTTAAAGGCGGCCAAACCCAACCCGGATCCTTAACCCGATTTGTCTAGACAGTATGCGGTAAAATGGTCATAATTCTCTACTTTAATGTTGTACTGACGAACGGTTTTGTGTATTGGAAACTAGACTCGTAGACCTTCGATATGATAAATTATAGGTCTCCTAACTCCATATATATTGGGAGATACCCTTATCCCAAGTCAGTACATAAATAGGATCATATCAAAACTTTCTTATAATAAACTCATCACTTAAATTTTTTGTTTCAAGGCACCCCTTGACCTCTAACTTCCATCTATGAATTCAAGTAAGTTTATATTCTTATTACTTGGTATAACCATCTAATTTTCACTTTTATCCCAACATCCCAATGACGGTTGACATAAATTACAACAAATTGGCTTATCAAACATAAGCTTGTTATTTCAAATGTTACAAACTTATGTGGTGTTACAATTGAAAATTGTTGTAGGTACGTATTTTATGTTAGCCACCTTTGTACTGATTAGACAGGTAGGGTATAACAGGCAAACTAAAGCATAAGAAATGATACAAAAAATAATATGTAAGCAAAATCAAGGCACTTCCATGACTTCTTCGGGTTCACGTAATACACAATCTTCCAACTCGACTTCTTCAAATATGAATTCAACATTAGGTGATTTTTTGTGGAATTCTTTCATCTCATCAATCCTTTGTTTACCTGAACGAAGAAGGAGATATGCAAAATTCCAAATGAAGATCTCCTCAAGTATAGGTGCAGATGCCAAAATAAACATCATAAATTCCATTTCCATCTCAAGACCAATAAATATGTTCACATGAACTCTTTGAAGCATCACAGCACCGTACAAGAACAATTGGGCTCACAGAAATTGTACAACAAGTTCAACAATATTCTGAACAGGGTTCTAAAAGAAATTCCAAGGAACAGCTAATTAGGCGAGTTCAGATGAAGAAGAAACAATGTTAATTCAATATATCACCTTAATAAAAAAAAACAAGAGAGTGCTTACAAATTCAATTGTAAGATCTTGTAATTTAGGGCAGCTTGTAATCAAGAAAATATCACCTGAATCCTCCTCGACGTTCCTTTAAGACATGGATAAAAAATTGAGAGATTTGATATTGTTCAGAGCAGTCTGGGACTCTCTGGTACTCCTCCCTCATTCTAGTACTAGAAGCAAGTTAAAAATTACTTTAAGATACCAATCAAATTCATCATTTGGTTATGATACGTAACAAATTTATATAATTAGTATTATCACAAATATACATTACCTCTAATGTTGAACCACATAGACACAGTTCCAACAGTGAAGGCATCAAATGGAAGAACTTCGTAAGATTAGAGCAAAAAGGAGATGTATCAGCCAAAAGTTGTCATCCTATGAAACACACAGTAACTTTTTCAAGCATAGAAGCATTCTTGAAGGAAATGGATTTGGATTTTCCATCAAACTCAAAGAATTTGAGATTAGCTGCATCAGTTTCAAGGGTGTCAAAGTTTGTGCAGCAACACAACCTCAATCGTTCAAACAACCGGCTATTAGAGATGAGATTTGTAAATATTGATGAAACAAAAGTGACATGTAGAAGATCGAGATTAATAAGCTTCTCAAATCCTTTGAATCCGAGTGGAGGGCGGAACAAGCAGTGTTGAAGTTCCAAATACCTTAGTTGCAGGAACGTAAAAATGTGATGAGGTAAATGTTGAGATATGCACTATTAGCCATGAGATTTATATTATTAACCATGTATTTAGATATAGTACTTATTATATAATAGTTATTTATTCTGTTTTAATAAATTATATGTTAGTTTATGTGTTTATTTGGTTATATAGTAGATGATTTGGTGTATAGTGTTTTAACTTATACACATATGATTAAATCATTAGTTCTTACAAGTATAAAGTTTTTTGTTCACAATCTAAGATGGAAATTCAACAAGCCACTGGTATGATTGTAGCACAAGATTAAATATAATTTATCTTGATTATGGAAACAGTGTTAGTGAAAATTACAAGATTACAATTGAAAATAAAATGACGAAATAAAAATCTCTTCAGGCTGAGGTGCGGATATCTCACTCTCTTTAAGGAGACTCAAGCCCACTGCAGCAAATGCTTTCACCAGCCCAACAGTAGTCCTCTTGGCTTGTCCCCTCTAGGATACAACAACCTAATCACAAGTATAACTCAACAAACTCTGGACAAAAGTTGAGTTCAAAGCTCCACAAAAAAAAGTTGAGTTCAAAGCTCCACAAAGACCACCACTAGTTATAGTAGAAGAAGTCTTCCTAGCAATGAATAAAAAGATAATGGGGTAGTAAATAGTGAAGATAAATAGTTTGGAGGTTACATATGTTACAGGGTATAATAGAGGAATAAAGAATGAATTGATAAGAATAAATGTCAAATGCACCAATGGTTAAAGACAGTTGCAAGAAAGGAATTGAATATAGCACTAACTCCAACAAATGGAGTAATGCAGCAGTTAACTCCAAAATGGAGTAACACACCAATTAAACAACCACTAACGGGCAGTCAAAGAAATTTCCCATTCCTTCCAACGTTCTGCAACATATTCACAAAGGCAGAATAAGCCTAGGACATTATGAGACAATTTAATAATAAATTAATATTAAAATATTCAAAAGACCAACAATCCCCCACTTATTTTAATATTGAACAAGAGAGTATATCTGGTGAAGGAAGACTACCATGCATAATGAATGTGTGCTCTACATTGAACCTCCACTTAGTGAAACAATAATTTTTACTCCATAGTCGAAGTGGCCTCAGACTTGAACTATGACTGCTTAAGGGAAATAAAATATCACTGCTCACATACAATAATCAAGTTGTTGACATGAGCTTTAAAAGCCAGCACATTACGGCATTGTGCTATCCCGGTTTCATGACTGCTTTTGAGAATAAGCCCAATTCTCATAGGAAGCGACCTACTTCCACACTCACATAGGTGAAATCTTACGAGAGTGCTCCTCTAAGTTTAACAGTCCACCCATACAGGCTACAAATTTTCATTAAGAGTTTTGTAAACTCAACCTTCACAAATTACTACAGGAAACAATGCACTCACATCATAGGGAGGGAATAAAAAGATAATGCATTTTTTCACAAGAAGTCATCATATAATTTGTTTTTTCCCATTGAACCTTATTATAGGAACTCTAGTCCCCAAGTTGGTTTTTCTCGTGTATGACTCAAGGATTTATAGGCTTCAATCCCATCCGCCTCGATGTGCTCCAGACCTTTTCTCTTGTTAAAGCCTTAGTAAGAGGATCTGCAAGATTATCACAAGATTTGACATAATCAACATTAATGGTATCACTTGTCAAATACGATCTTACATTACTATGTTTCTTCCTTATAGGTCTGGATTTACCATTGGAATAACGGTTTTGAACTCTACCAATAGCAGCAGTGCTATCATAATGAATTAAAATAGGAGGAATTGGTTTTTCAAAATAAGGTATTTGAAATAATAAATCTCTCAAACAATTCGTTTCCTCACTAGCTAGATGAAGCTAAAGCAATTAGTTCAGCCTCCATGGTAGAGTTAGCAATTATAGTTTACTTTTTTTATCTCCAACAAATAGCACCACCACCTAAATTAAAGATATAACCAGTGGTAGAACATGAATCACCTGATAAGATGCTCCAATCTGCATTAGAAAAGCCTTCAAGTACAGAGGATAATTTTTATAGAACAAACCACAAGTTTTCGTTCCAATTAAATATCTCATAACTCTTGTTATAGCATGCCAGTGTTCATTACCTGGCTTGCTTTTAAACCTGCTAAGTACTCCTACTGCATATGGAATATCAGGCCTAGTGCAATCAGTCACATATCTCAAACTTCTGATTATGCTAGCACATCCCTTTTGATTTATTACATCTTTTTCACTTTCAACAGGAAATAAGTGAACACTTGAATCAAAAGGAGTTACAACATGCTTGTAATCAAGAAAGTTATATTTTTTCAAAATTTTCTAAACATAATTCGACTAGTCAAGGAAAATTCCGTCACATGTTCTTGGAATTTTTATACCAAGAATAAAATTTGCCTCACCAAGATCTTTCATATCAAAATGGCTTCCAAGAATATTTTTAGCTTCATCAATAACATTTATGTTAGAGCTGAAAATCAATAAATCATCAACATATAGGCAAATAATCACATGTGAAATATTCCAAGACTTATGATATATGCACTTATCACACTCATTTGTTTTAAATCCATTTTTAATCATGCAGGAATCAAACTTTTTATGTCATTGCTTTGGTGCCTGTTTCAAGCCAAATAGGGATTCTAGTAAGTTTACACACTTTTCTTTCTTGGACTACTTCAACAAAATACTCGGGTTGTTCCTGTAACACCTCAGATTTCAAAAGAACTAAAGAAAAGTTCGTACGAAGCACCATTAGTTTTAAGTTTGGGTCAACTTCAAATGACCATATCTTTTAGCACACAAAGAATTAGAGGTCCCATGATTTATCAAATCGAAAATCTTTGAGTCTTCTCTCCAACGCCGCCAAGTTTGTTTATTTTTGAGTTCGAAGTAAAAAGTTATGCCCATTTGAGTGAAGCATCTCTATTTAAGGCATCTCATTCATTTTAGAAAAGGGTATTTTGGTCCTTTTCCCACTAGGCTTAATACATTTTTATTGACCTAATTAAGGGTTTAATCAGATTCTAAATCATCTATTCACGTTCCTAAACACATACGAATTTAGAGCAAGATTTCAACAAGAGAAAAAGGGCTAAGTTCAAGCACTCTTCAAGACGTGTGGTTTTCACCAAGAACGTCATTCTTTCCTGGTATGTAAGGCTTCTCACAGTGTTGGAATTGTTTGTACTCACGCCATACATCTAATTCATCCATGACTTCGTCCGTGAAATCGGTATATTAAGAGATTCTTGAGTAGTTCTTGATTTTAGTTTCATTCTTTAACAATGGAGGTTTTGAGTTTCTTGGGTTGAGGATCTTAAGTATGAGTTATGATTCTTGAAAGTGATTGTATTAAATTTCTAAGAATTCATGTAGACTTTGAGAATCAAGAAGAATTTAGAAGAATCACTCAATTCTAGACGAGTTAGGACCCTAAATTGAGTAGAAAAATTCGTCGGATTTTCTGGGTAGGGGCCTAGCGTGGCGCACCACCATAGAGCCAAGGCCTGACTTCAGTAGTTTTGGCCCTTGAGTGAGACACCAGCAGTGCGCCAAGGCCTGTCTTCTGAAGTTCAGGCCCTGGGGCGATGCACCAACAGTACGCCAGTGTCATCTGGTCCCTTTTCTTTTCGTGCTTCTTTTCGAACATGTTCCTTTGAATCATGACTACATTCTCTTCTTTGTATTAGCACTAAAGACTCCATTAATCCTTGAGAGATCCTACATGTCCTAATCACATGCATTAATTTACTTTAGAATTAAAGTGAGTTTAAGAGAGAAGTTCAAGAGCTTTTATTCAGTTGATTTTGAGTTCTTGAGTTCCTGATCCTTGTTGAAACTCTATTACTAATTATTCAATAGCTATATGTTATACATTGAGGTTCTTGAGTTGATTCGTTCGTGTCTAGATTTCAGCATGAACCCTATGAATTGAGTATTCCTTAGATGAGTAGTATCATTAAGTTCTGAGTTCTGAGTATTCTTGAGATGAGCAGTATCGTTGAGTTCTGCGTTCTGAGTTCTTGAGTTATTAGTATTGAGTTTTTTATATTATTATCGAGATCCTTGAGTTGATCCGTTCATGTCTATATTTCAGCATGAACCCTATGTTGAGATATAAGTCTTGAGAATCTTTTAAAGCCAATATTTGTGTTTTAAACTGAGTTTTGAGGAAAGCTTAAACAGACATTTTTTTGTAAAGTTTAAGGCAACTAAGTATTCCCAAATGTATCATTTTTACATCGAGAAAAGAGAAACTTTGATTTCTAAAAAGAGTTTATGAGTTCAAATATATTTCAGAGTAATTGCCTCTTTTAAGAGAATAGTTTGAGCAATTATCTCAAACCAGAGGAAGAGTATGTTTTACACATTTGAGCATGAGTATATATTATTGGGAGTAGAATTGAGCATCGATATGGAGATGAGTTCAGACAACTCACACTCCTTTTTTCTTTCGAGCATAGCTTAGTGGATCCACTTAGTTGAGGTGTTCTATACCCCAGCAAGGTATAGGACAGTTCTAACAGTGTGAGCGAGACGTTGTATCATCACATAGCTCATAGTGATAGTTGTCGGTTAGAGAATCTCCTAAATAAGAGTAAAGAGTATTTTTATTGTATTTTTATACATCATTGAGGTTATATCTTTTGTCTTATAATGCTTTAAACATTGCGTCTTTGTTTTTGCTTTTGTGTTGGAGTTGAGTTGAGGTGAGTATTTCTCTTCCAGTCTTGTCAGTTTAATTATGTATGCTTTCAGTTCTCCTTGCATGCTCGTACATTCAATGTACTGATGTCATTCAACCTGCATCTTATAATGATATAGATACAGTTGTTTAGGATCATCAACCTGCGCTCCGTCGAGATCATTTGACATTCCAGTTAGCTTTGGTGAGCCTCCTTGCATTTCAGAGGATTTCCTTTTTTCCCCCTTTCAGTTTAGTATTTTTAGGGTGTTGTGAATCTTGTCCCAACATTCATGTTGAACTATAGAGGCTTCATATATAGATAGAGTTGAGGAGTCTTTTAGTATTTACTTTTCCATGGAGATAAGTTTTTGCAAATTATTGCTCTTATGTTATTTGAGTATTTTACATACAGTTTTAGTTGAGGATTTACTTTAAGTTAAACGTTTAAAAAAATATTCTGTTTTTAAGCCTTTTATTGCTTGAGTTAGTTTTCCGTTAGTAGTCAACTAGGATGAGGGTTCACTTGTGGACTAGAAATGGTTCTCGAGTGCCGGCCACGTCCAGGGTGTTGGCTCAAACCGTGAAAAACTTAGTATCAGAGCACAGAGTTCAAGTATCCTAGCGTATCTATGAAGCCGTGTGAGTAGGATCTTATGTATGGTTGTGAGGACCCCACTTCTATAAATGAGGGGCTATAGACATTTAAGAAAAGTTTCCCTTCTTTCATACTCTAAATTATGCACTTTAACTGTGTCATAAGGATATTATTCATACTCATGAGTTTCTCAAATCCATTTTACTACCCCTCATACTCAAGGTGGTTGAAATAGCAAAGTACAGATCCTTATTGATGAGTTACTATTAACAAAAATCTTCAAAAAGTCATGAGACTGTAGAGGATCTTGAGAGAAGCCCGTAAGTGAGATGTACTCCCAGACTCTCTTCTCTAAGTCTTGTTTCAGGTGATACCTTTTAAGAGGAGAGTAAGTTCTAAAGCTTGGGTTGTATTTTCACATGAAAAAATAGTATGAGTTATGATGTTATAAACAGTAGTAGTAAAAGTGCCCAGAATAAGAATAATGCATGCAGAGGTATAGTAAGCTAAGAAAGGAAGATAGTGATGAGGCAAATTATGATGTTGCAGTCATGCACCCAGTAAGCTATTAATGTGGAATTTTCCCTTATGGGTAGACTAGGAAGTTATGAGTTTTTGTAGATTTCATGATAGGAGGTAGAGTAAGAGTTACTATTATGGATGAGTTAGAGTATACTTCAACCAGAAGAGAGTTTATGTCAATGCTATTGTGTTGGTGAAGGCTAAGCATATGTGTTGAATAAAAGAGCAGAGTATTTTTAAGGTGATAGATCTAAGCTAGGCTTATGATTTTTGAAAGGAGAGCCAATAGTATTTAGAGGATTATATAACTATTTAAGTAATGATGTATAGTAAGTGGGTAAATAGTACTTAAGTTGTGAAAAGGAATGTGGCAATAATTTGTAAGTATGTAGATAGAGAGATAAAGATTTACTTCTTGTCATGAAGTCTTAGTGGGTGAGTGTTTCTTAATTTTATCTAGTAGTCATAAGTCGTAAAAGATGTAAGCAATTATATTGATATATGTGTTTAGTACGAGCCACTAAGCTTGAATTTGAGATGAGTATCGTGATAAAAGGATGGCAATATGAGGATGATGATGTTAGTTTTAAGATATGATCTAGTAGGATTTACCTGAAGTAGGTGAGGAATTAAGGTGTTACTTTGCAATAAAAGTGTGTGACACAAGTGTGGTATTATGACCCATAGATAAGAGCAATGAAGGTGGCCAAGTCACTAGATTAACAAGAATATTAAGAGGTGTACCCGAGATCGTATGTAGTTCGATGGGGTTTTAATTAAGTTTTTTGTTTTCATGTATGCCTAGATAGCATATTTGAGTTGCCCATGTGGAGTAGGCTGATGTAAGCATTGTTTATCACCCTTAAGAGTTGGGTAGAAGGGATTTTATTAAGTCAATGACGAGCCTCTTGAATATAGTTCCAAGTTTCCTCCAGTTAGGTTGATATGAACATAGAAGGATGTTATTAGTAGGCTAAGAAGGAGAGGTCAGATTACAAACAGTTAGATTAAGTGGCCTTATAAGCCAATGAGAAGAGGGGAAGAGAAGATTCTTAGAAAGAGGTCTTAGAAGGAGTCTTAATACTTGCTTATGGAGAGTTTAGTAGTCATAGGATTTGCATCTTTTGAGTAAGAAAAGCGAATGTAGACCAGTTTAGAGATGATAAAATAGATCCATAGCTTTAAAGTGTCAGCTTTATACCTAAGGGAGAGATGATTAGATGAAAAACCAAGTCAAGTGTTGAGAATTAGATAGTAATGTGTCCAGAAAGAGTTTTAGAGATATATCAATCCATTCATAATCTTGCGTATTCCTCAAAGTTTAGTTATTCCAATATTTTATTGATGTTTCTAATATCATAATTGTGTTCATGACTTATGCTCATACACTTCAGAGAGATTCACATACATGCTCAGTTTCCAGAATGAGAGGTAGAAACTTTAGCCCATTCATCTCAATCTTACTCCATAAAGTTATGGATATCAGTCTCATGATATGAACCTATTCATATAAGTATTCATGACTCATAGTATGCTCAGTCTTGCAAATTCATGATTTGAATTTAATGGCTAGCAACATAATGTTATGTCATGCATATTCTTATTTCAGATTTCTTGAGTGAATCATGCTCATGATCTTTCTCTCTAAGATCTTTCAGTGATCCGTTTTCAGTTGTGAGGGTGAGGCTGATGATAGTAGTTGAGTAGTGATAGAATCACAAGGTTGATATTTCTTATTGTGATAGTGATGGTGTGTTTATTCCATCTAAGGTTTTAAATATGGAGGAAGAAGGAGATAAGGCGTTACGATGAGTAATAAGTCAGTTTCCTTGTAGTAATGCATGAAATTTCAGTTGGTACAAGCGACGAGAGAATGAGGAATTCTTATATGGATTGGTTAGTAGGAGTGCATGGAGTGGTTATAGTACTAGGGTTGAATGTGGTGTGGTAGCATGTGGATGAATGCATGATGCAGTAGATGGTTATTGTGTAACACCCTAGATTCGAAAAGAACGAAAAATTTTGAATTTTTAAAAGTTTGGTGAACCACGACTTGATCTACCATTCGTTGGTTGACCTACCTACCATAGGTCAAATGTGGGAAGGAGTCGTAGGTCCTACTGGTTGGGGGGAGAAAAATTAATTAAATTCTTGGAGCTTGACAATGTGACCTAAAGTTGGTTACCTACGGTCAGTAGGTTGACCTACCAACCATAGGTCATGCAGTAGGTGGTCAGTTGGTTTTCTATAAGTGATCTTTTGGTCTTTTCATCCAATGGCTTATTAACTTAATTAGGTCGGTTCCCCACCCTTCCTAACACTTTATAAACCTTCTTAAGCCTAAAATCTACCCTCCTTAATCACTTTTCAATTACTCCCAAACCTTTCCCAAATATTTCTCTCTAGAATGAAGAAGAAGAAGTCAAGCTAGGGTTCTTCAAGTTCAAGTCTCCATTCTTCATCATTGTTTAGTGCTTCAATTGAGGTATGTAGGGAGTTCATCAATGGGTTCCATTCACCCATTTAGCCCCCAAGTTTTCTTCAATTCTCCAATTCAATTTCCCAAAGTTGAACAAGGTTTTGATTCCATTCTTCATGGGTTCTATTTGTATGGATTCAATTATGTACTTATGATCTTGTTTTGATGATTTAGATTCAATTACATGTTTTTCAATTAATTCCATGTGAACCCATTTATTGATCTATGGATTTGACTATTAACTCTAACTTTCTAAGTAAGAATTGTTCAATCAAAAACTAGGTTTTTCTTCTATCATGTGGGTTCTTTCAATTATGACCAAATTGCTTTTTTATGGTTTTCTAAGCATAAGATTGGTTTGAATTGCATTTTTTAAGATGTATTCCCATGAACCCATGTGAAATCCCTAAATATCTAGAGTTTGATTTATTGTTGGGTTTGAACCACGAAAAGATGAGTTTTATGAAAACAATGATTATGACTAAAGTATGCTCATGGATGAAAGTTTTTATATGTTCTATGAAGCTTAGCCACATGACATGAATGACATCTAGATTTTCCATCAATGCTTTTTGGGCTATTTTCTGAAATTAGGTCTTGATTAGTATGGTATCCGGTTATACCATCAATGATTATAGACCATACTTTTAAAACTATTTCCACTAGTAATATGGCCTTTCTAGCATGAAGTGAATGATTATGGGCCTTAAAAGCTATTATGAAAAGATCATGGATGGTGAAAGGTTTTCTCACGCATGGTCTAAGGAGCTATTCTAATGATGTAAGTTTGCACTAAGTCCATGAAAGATGAAACGTCTATGAACATGATTTTAGCTTGGATTGGTAACTCTAGTTGTACCTTTCCATGGATAACAAGATAACTAATTCTATGGGATATTTACTTAGCTCCGAGAGGATATTTAGATGGAAGGTCTCCCGTATGTAGAGGCCGGGATTCTTGTGGCAATCGCCTTATCCCTAACCTATGTGCCACCATAGGATGATTGTCTTTAAGTTGACCTTAGCAAGTGGATCCACGTAAGCTAGATGTTATGGATCCTACCTTGGCAAGTAGGATAGTCCTTCCGATGTAGAGTGTATGTCGGATTCCATGTTGATAGCTCACATGGTCTTTACATGTCGGTTAAGGTAGTTTCCCACAATAATGAACTAAAATGACTTTCAAAGAAATTCTCAAGTTCTAAAGATGTTTAGCTTGCATTGACCTTGGTTTATGACTTATGCTTTTCAACCCTTTTTATATCATGTTTTAACTTGGTCATTGCATGTCATGAAAATATCCCCTTTTAGCATGACTTAATGTTTTATTGCATTCCCCTTATACTTGGTACATTCCATGTACTAATGCATACTTTTGCCTACATTGTCTCATAATGTAGGATTTGGTGCTTCTCCATCCACTCGTGGCTAGAGCTTAGTAGAAGGAGCGTGAAGACTTGGTGAGTCCTCATACATCCGAGAACGTAGCCACTTTATCTTATCCTCTTCGAACTCGACAAGATCATGAGGGTTCCCTGGACGTGGAAATTGGTAAGTTATGATCTTTCAATTTGTTGTTATGCATTGTATGATGTTTGGTGATTTGTTGGCTATGATATGACTTCATGTGTGGTTAATATGTTTAAGGTCGACTTTGAAATTGGTGAGGCAACTTCTTATGTGTTTACTTGGATCAATGGTTTTGTGGTTGTTAAGACTGGGGTATTATTCTTGAGTTGAGGGAGAAAGATTCAAAAAGACTAGAGAGGCTTGCTCCCAAGGGGGAGATGGTGTGCTTCATGGTTGAAATATGTGAGTAGACCTATGTTGGTTTTGGAAGGTTCCTTGTTATGGTGTGGTATGTAAGAGGCCGGAGGTGATGTGATCTCTTAGTATGCATATCTCTATTCCTTCTACCTTTTGGTCTAGCTTGAGGCCTTAGCCCCCACATGATTCACTATTAAGAATTCTTGTGTTCTAGTCATTCCCATGTTTCCTCATGCATTCATGCTCATGATAATTTGATTTTTCAAAGATATGATTTAGCTTGATTGATTTCTTCATGATTATGTATTTGAGTATGAGTAGCATAAAGCCTTCATCAAATGATGTTTTTAACATGCTTTAGCTTGGAGTTGATGTTTCCTCCTCGAATATGTGTATTTATGTGATTTTGTTATTGGTTGGGCTGTTAGATCTTGATCTTACCTTTATTATGATGTTTTGAATCTCATTCGAGGATGAAAGTTCCCAAGGGGAAGATAATGTAACACCCCGGATTTAAAAAGAATAAAAAATTTTGAGTTTTGAAAAGTTTGGTGACCCACGACTTGACCAACCATTCATTGGTTCACCTACCAACCGTAGGTCAAGTGTGGGAAGGAGTCGTAGGTCCTACTGGTTGGGGGAGAAGAATTAATTAAATTTTGGGGGCTTGGCAGTTTTACCTACTGTTGGTCACCTACGGTCAGTAGGTTGGCCTACCAACCATAGGTCATGTAGTAGGTGGGGTCGTCGGTTGATTTTGTTTAAGGGATCTTTTGGTCTTTTCACCCAATGACTTATTTAACTAATTAGGTCGGTTCCCCACCCTTCCTAACACTATATAAACCTTCTTAAGGCTAAAATATACCCTCCTAAATCACTTTTCAATTACTCCCAAACCTCTCCCAAATATTTCTCTCTCTAGCATCAAGAAGAAGAAGAAGAAGTCAAGCTAGGGTTCTTCAAGTTCAAGTCTCCATTCTTCACCATTATTTAGGGCTTCAATTGAGGAATGTAGGGATTTCATCAATGGGTTCCATTCACCCATTGAGCCCCCAAGGATTTCTTCAATACTCCAATTCAATTTCCCAAAATTAAACAATGTTTTGATTCCATTCTTCATGGGTTCTATTTGTATGGATTCAGTTATGTACTTATGATCTTGTTTTGATGATTTAGACTCAATTACATGTTTTTTAATTAATTCCATGTGAAATCATATATTGATCTATGGATTTGACTATTAACCCTAACTTTCTAAGTAAGAATTGTTCAATCAAAAACTAGGTTTTTCTTCTATCAAGTGGGTTCTTTCAATTATGATCAAATTGCTTTGTTTATGGTTTTCTAAGCATGAAATTGGTTTAAGTTGCATGTTTTAACATGAATTCCCATGAACCCATGTGAAATCCCTAAATTTCTGGAGTTTGATTTATTGTTGGGTTTGAACCACGAAAAGATGAGTTTTGTGAAATCATTCATGTTTCTTTTATGAAAGCAATGTTTATGACTCAAGTATGCTCATGGATGAAATTTTTTATATGTTCTATGAAGCATGGCCACATGACATGAATGACATCTAGATTTTCCATGAATGCCTTTTGGGCTATTTTTCAAAATTAGGTCTTGATTAGTATGGTAGCCAGTTATACCATGAATGATTATAGATCATGCTTTTAAAACTATTTCCACTAGTAGTATGGCATTTCTAGCATGAAGTGAATGACTATGGGCCTTAAAAGCTATTATGAAAAGATCATGGATGGTGAAAGGTTTTCTTATGCATGGTCTAAGGAGCTATTCTAACGACGTAAGCTTGGACCAAGTCCATGGAAGATGAAACGTCTATGAACATGATTTTAGCTTGGATTGGTAACTCTAGTTGTACCTTTCCATGGATAGCAAGATAACTAATTTTGTGGGATATTTACTTAGCACCAAGAGGATATAGAGATGGAAGCTCTCCCGTATGTAGAGGTCGGGTTTCTAGTATCAATCTCCTTATCCCTAGCCTATGTGCCACCATAGGATGATTGTCTTTAACTAGACCTTAGCTAGTGGATCCACAGAATCTAGATGGCAAGTAGGATAGCGCTTCCGTTGTAGGGAGTATGTCGGATTCCATGCTGATAGCTAACATGGTCTTTAAGTGTCGATTACGGTAGTTTCCCACAATAATGAACTAAAATGACTTTCAAAGAAATTCTCAAGTTCTAAAGATGCTTAGCTTGCATTGACCTTCGTTTATGACTTATGCTTTTCAACCCTTTCTATATCATGTTTTAACTTGGTCATTGCATGTCATGAAAATGTCCCTTTTTAGCATGACTTAATGTTTTATTGCATTTCCCTCATACTTGGTACATTTCATGTACTAACGCTTACTTTTGCCTACATTGTCTCATAATGTAGGATTTGGCGCTTCTCCATCCACTTGTGGTTAGAGCATAGTAGAAGGATCTTGAAGACTTGGTGGGTCCTCATATATCCGAGGACGTAGTCACTTTATCTTTTATACCTTTATTGTTGAACTTTGTATGGGTTACGTCCCAACTTTTCATTCTATGAGTTTAGATTGCTTTGAGACTATGTTTAGTTTTTCGCTACTTTTAACAAACTCTTATGATATGAAACTTGCTTTTGTACTCTTTGATTCTATTATCTTGTCTATGTAAGCTAAGTAGCTTGTATGAGGCCTTTCGAGGTCTTGTACGCCATGTCATGACTAGGGGGTACTTTGGGTCATGATATCTTGATTAAGATTCGAGGTTGGTTGAATGCGGTAGTAAGGAGTAATATTCGTGGGATGAGATTTCCTATAGGGGTATAGAACCCGAATCTTGTGATTTAGGTTTTAGGAATAATCACATTATGTTAAAGTACTTTGTGATTTCGATTTAGGCTTGAATATAGTAAGAGCATACAGTTACACTCAGAACATGGTAAGAGTAATCATATACCCTTGTGGGAGCCATGAGTTGCAGCCAATGAGATGTGGTAATAAGAAAGAAGAGCATTGTTGAGAAGTGTTTCTAAGCTTCAAAACTATCAGTCGTATCTCTCAAGGCATAATATTCCTATTCTTGCTTTGTGCCCATACATCCTTGCCATATGCCAAATAGCTTCAGATAGAGTGTGACTATGTTCAAACTCATATCGTTCTTGACTTATGTGTCATAGACAAGTTCTAAACTCCTAGTAGGAATCAGTTCCGCCTATGTTAGTAGGAAAGTTCAGAAGTCAGAAAGATAGTAAGAGTAAACCCTTTCCATTATCAGTGCAGCCATCATTCAAGGACGAATGTTCCCAAGGGGAAGATATTGTAACACCTCATATTTTGAAAGAACTAAAGAGAAGTTCGTACGAGTCACCATTAGTTTTAAGTTTTGATCAACTTCAATTGACCATATCTTTTAGCACATAAAGAATTAGGTGGCCCATGAACTATCAAACAGTAGGTCTTTGAGTCCTCTTTCCAACGCCACGAAGTTTGCTTAATTTTGAGCTCGGAGTAAAAAGTTATGCCCGTTTGAGTGAAGCCTCTCTATTTAAGGCATCTCATTTGTTTTAGAAAAGGGTATTTTGGTCTTTTCCTTTTCCCACTAGGCTTAACACATTTTTACTGACCTAATTAAGGGTCCAACCAGATTCTAAATCACCTATTCACGTTCCTAAACACTTAGGGGTCGTTTGGTAGAGTGTATTAGCAAAAATAATGCATGCATTAACTTTATGTATTAGTAATACCTTGTTTGGTACACTTTTTCATACTATGTATAACTAATGCTTGCATTAGTTATACAAAACTCTATTGAAAACTCTATTGTGTATTAAGGGGTGTATTACTAATGCCATGAATTTCTAGGTATTAGTAATACAAAGGGTTTTAACACTTGCATTAAATTAACTAATGACAAAACTACTCTCAAAGCCTTTTCAAAACATTTCCCAATAGTTTTCCACTGTAAACTGAATTATTCTCAAAACGTAAGCCAAGCTCCTTCATCAAATATAAAACCGTGCCAGCAACATATGCACAAATTGCAGTTAAAAATAGATAGATTAATGCAATTGTTTATACTGTTGATACGGAGAGCTTTTTTATATATGTATAAAGTATTTGAAAATTTAAAAAATATAGCTGCTCCACAGTGTACTTCAAAGTCCAAACACAATTGATAAAAGGGGGTTATGAAAGGGAAAAATACAATAGAACAACACATATACTATTGCTTTTAGGGAACGAGTTGATCATTATTTTGAAGCAATACTAACAACAATTTAATTTATTTTTGGGGAAAAAAAAATAGCTAATGACGTTTTAGCAAAGAATTCTAATGTGATGTTTTATTAAAGAATCTTGTTGCAAAGAAAGTGTACAAAGTAAGAAATTGTGGAGGGTATTTTTGTTAACAAACCTTTTTTTAATAGAAATTATACAATGCTTGTTATTTCTAATACATCAAACCAAACAATGTATAAAATATAATGCAAACATAACGAATGCAAGCATTACTAATGCAGATATTACTAATACATCATATTCAGCATTATTCTTATACACTCTACCAAATGATCCCTTAGGGATTTAGAGCTAGGTTTCAAGAGGAGAAAAAGGGCTAAGTTCAAGCGTACTTCAAGACGTGTGGGTTTCGCCAAGAACATCGTTCTTTCCAGGTATGTATGGCTTCTCAAAATGTTATACTTGTTCTTCCTTGCGCCATACATCTAATTCATCCGTGAATTCATCTGTGAAATCGTTATATTAAGAAATTCTTGAGTAGTTCTTGATTTTAGTTTCATTCTTTAACAATGGAGGTTTTGAGTTTCTTGGGTTGGGGATCTTAAGTATGAGTTGTGATTTTTGAAAGGGATTTTGTGAAATTACTATGCATTCGTGTTGGGTTTGATAATCAAGAAGAGTTTAGAAGGAATCACTCAATTCTGAACGAGTTATGACCCTAAATTGAGTAGAAAAATTTGTTCGATTTTCTGGGAAGGAGCCTGGGGCGGCGCGCCACCATAGCGCCAAGGCCTAACTTCAGTAGTTTAGGCCCTGGGGTGACGTGCCAGCAGTGCGCCAAGGCCTGACT
Source organism: Solanum appendiculatum (assembly GCA_018342035.1). Taxonomy (NCBI): domain Eukaryota; kingdom Viridiplantae; phylum Streptophyta; class Magnoliopsida; order Solanales; family Solanaceae; genus Solanum; species Solanum appendiculatum. The sequence continues at coordinate 633,158 of JAGDQO010000399.1, read as the reverse complement.
TCTGAACTTAAGGCTCTGGGGCGATGCACCAGCAGTACGCCAGGGTCTCTTGGTCTCTTTTCTTTTTGTGCTTCTTCCCCAACATGTTCCTTTGAATCGTGACTACGATCTATTCTTTGTATTAGCTACTAAAGGCTCCATTAATCCTTGGGAGATCCTACGTGTCTGAATCACATGCCTTAATTTACATTTAAAATTAAAGTGAGTTAAGAGAGAAGTTCAAGAGCTTTTATTGAGTTGATTTTAAGTTCTTGAGTTCCTGATCCTTGTTGAAACTCAATTCCTAATTATTGAATAGCTATATGTTATACATTGAGGTTCTTGAGTTGATTCGTTCGTGTATAGATTTCAGCATGAACCCTATGAATTGAGTATTCTTGAGGTGAGTAGTGTCATTTAGTTTTGATTTCAGAGTTCTTGAGTTTTGAGTATTCTTGAGATGAGCAGTATCGTTGAGTTCTGAGTTCTGAGTTCTTGAGTTCTGAGTATTGAGTTTTATATATTGTTATCGAGATCCGTGAGTTGATTCATTCATGTCTATATTTCAGCATGAACCCTATGTTGAGATATAAGTCTTGAGAATCTTTTAAAGCCAATATTTGAATTTTAAACTGAGTTTTTAGGAAAGCTTAAAGAGACATTTTAGAGTAAAGTTTAAGGAAACTAAGTATTCCCAAATGTATCCTTTTTACATTGAGAAAAGGGAAACTTTGATTTCTAAAAAGTGTTTATTAGTTCAAAGATATTTCAGAACTATTACCTCTTCTAAGAGGATAGTTTGAGCAATTATCTCAAACTAGAGGAATAGTATGTTTTACACATTTGAGCATGAGTATATATTATTGGGAGTAGTATTGAGCACCGATATGAGGATGAGTTAAGACAACTCACACTCCTCATAAACCATGTAGCTAACATGGGTAAAGGATCATACGTTTTAGATGACTCCTTATTGCTTTCGAGCATAGTTTAGTGGATTCACTTAGTTGAGGTGTTCTATATCCCGGCAAGGTATACGACAGTTTTGGCAGCATGGGCGAGACATTGTATCATCACATAGCTCATAGTGAAGGTTGTCAGTTAGAGAATCTCCCAAATAAGAGTAAAGAGTACTTTTATTGTATTCTTATACATCATTGAGGTTATATCTTCTGTCTTATAATGCTTTAAACATTGCATCTTTTTTATTGCTGTTGTGTTGGCATTGAGTTGATGTGAGTATTTCTCTTCCAGTCTTGTCAGTTCTATTATCTATACTTTCAGTTCTCCTTGCATGCTTGTACATTCAATATAGTGATGTCATTCTACCTACATTTTATAATGATGCAGATACAGGTATTCAGAATCATCAACAGGTGCTTCGTTGAGATCATTTGACATTCGAGTTAGCTTTGGTGAGCCTCTTTGCATTCCGAAGGATTTTCCTTTTTCCCCTTTCAGTTTAGTCTTTTTAGGGTGTTGTGGGTCTTGTCCCAACATCCATGTTTAACTATAGAGCCTTCATAAATAGATAGAGTTGAGGAGTCTTTCCGTATTTACTTTTCCATGGAGATATTTTTTTGTAAATTATTACACTTACGTTATTTGAATATTTTACAGACATTTTAAGTTGAGGATTTACTTTGAGTTTAACATTCAAAACAAATATTCTGTTTTTAAGGCTTTTATTTATTGAGTTAGTTTTCTGCTTGTAGTCAGCTCGGATGAGGGTTCGTTTGGGGACCAACAATGGTTCTCGAGTACTGGCCACGTCCAAGATGTAGGCTTGGGTCATGACAGTTCCATATAAATTTCCTCATTTAGGTCTCCATTTAAAAAAGAATTTTTTACATCCATTTGATGAATTTGCAAATCAAAAATCGCAGTCATAGCAATTAAAAGACTAATGGATGTAATTCTTGTTACCGGAGAAAAAGTATCAAAAAATTCTAGGCCTTCTAGTTGCTTAAAACCTTTTGCAACTAGTCTAGCCTTATATTTATCAATGGAACCATCCGGTTTCAACTTTTTTTGTAAGATCCATTTGCAACCAATTGTTTTACAACCCGACAGTAAATCAACTAACTTCCAAGTTTTATTAGAAATTAGTGACTCCATTTCATCATTTACAGCCTCTTTCCAAAAAATAGAATCATGTGAAGATAAAGCTTCTTTCAAAGTGAGAGGGTCATCTCCAACATTAAACACATAAAAATCAAGACCAAAATCTTTTTCTACTCTAGCTCTTTTACTTCTTCTTAACTCAAAATCATCAATTTCTATATTTTTAAAAACAAAGTAGAAGAACTAGGTAGTGACAAAATATTTTTTTCAATCCTTTGACCCCCACTATTCTTAGAATCAAAAGGAAACTTATTTTCATGAAAAAATAGCATCACCCGATTCAATTATAACATTATCTTCAAGATTCTAAAAGCTATAGGTTGTACTATTTGAAGCATAACATAGAAAATCACAAGTAGTAATTTTCTTACCCAACTTTGTAATCTTGGGATCCATTAGCCTCACAAAGGCTAGACAACCCTAAACTCTTAGATATCCCAAACTTGGCTTGTGACCTTTCCACAATTCAAAATGTGTCAATTTAGACTTTTTATGAGGCACACAATTCAACACATAACAAGCAGTCAAAATAGCTTCACCCCATAAATTTAAAGGTTCATGTGACTCAATAGGCATGGAGTTAGTCAATTCAACCAAAGTTCTATTTTTCCTTTGCGCAACACCATTAGATGAAGGAGAATAAGCAAGAGTAGTTTCATGAATTATTCCGAATTATCTAACAAAAGAATTATACTCATTTGATTCATATTCACGACCTCTATCACATCTAATTCTTTTTATTTTTCTTCCAAACTGATTTTCAACTTCATGGAGATAAGTTTTAAAATTTTCAAAAGCATCACTTTATTTTTCATTAAGTAAACAAATGTAAATTTATAAAAATCATCAATGAAAGTGATAAAATATCTATTAACTCCACTAGTTAAAAATCCTCAAAGTTCACAAATATCATTATGAATTAATTCTAATAAGTCAGTTTTTTTTTCAACTTGTAAATGAAGCCCTTTAGTGATTTTGGCTTTACTACAAGCCTCACACTTTTCAAAATTCTTTTTAACCATTGGAATTAATCCTAAACTACACATGATTCCAACATAACGATCATTAATATAACACAAACGAGCATGCCAAAAATTAGTAGAATAAAGCAAATAAATAGAAGTAGAAACTTTATTCATTTCAACATTCAGTTTCAACATCCCATCACAAGCTTACCTCTTTCCCACAAAAATATCCTTTTTCACAATTACATATTGATCAGATTCAATAGTCTATTTAAAGTATGCTTTATTAAGAAGAAAACTAGACATCAAATGTTTTCTCATGGAAGGAGTATAAAGTACATCTTTCAAAGTTAACACCCTTCCAGAGGTAAAACTCAATTCGACATCTCCCGTTCCAAGCACTTGAGTTGTATGAGAATCACCAAGCATGATGATTTTGGGCTCCTCAAAATGAGTATATATTTTAAACCAATCTTTGTCATAACAGACATGACGGTTTGCACCAGAATCAGTCCACCATCCATAAACATTCTCAACCATGTTTATGCCGATAATCACCGCCACAAAAGGTTCTTCGGTAACGTTTGCCTGAGGTGTAGGACCACGTTTCTGGAATCTGCAAAATCGAGCAATATGCCCACTCTTGCCACAAACAAAGCATGGTCCCTTATCTTGAACTTGTTGATTTTGTGCTTGGTTATTTTCACCATTATTTTTCTTGGGAGGTCTATAATTATTTTTCTTGAATTTTTTCCTTTTAGGTTTCAAAGAAATATTTTTGTGATATTCAGGAGTAGCATTATTTGAAGTAATTAAATTTTCCTTCGTTGTTATGTTGCCCTCTTATGATTTTAAAAATGCATCTTTTCCTATTGCCTCCTCTTCCATACGGATTATCACTATCAATGTTTCAAGAGAGGTTTCCTTTTTTTTGTGGCGCATAGTTTTTTGAAATTCCTTCCAAGAAGGTGGAAGTTTATCTACTATGCCACAAACAATAAGGTTATCTCCAATTTTGACCTCCTCGTACCTGAGCTCTCCAACAATCATTATAAAGTCTTGAGCTTGGTCTACCACTGATTTGTTATCCATCATTTGAAAACGAAAAAATCTACTAGCTGCATATTTTTTCGCTCCAGCCTCTTCGATATCATACTTACTCTACAATGCTTTCAAAATTTTCTTTGCCCTAGAGTATGTTCTATCATAATAATCATAAAAATTATCAGATAGAAAAATAAGAATATAATACCGACACTTATAGGAATCACCATCGTACTTTTCCACTTTCTCTGGATGAGAAATAGTTTCATCATCATTCATAGAGGTGATAACAACTTTATTAGTATTTTTCTCAGTTAACACATAAGAAACATTTAGAAGACTTAAGTAGAAAAGTACTTTACCCGTCCATCTCTTGAAATGGTTACCATTGAACCGAAATGGTTACCATTGAACCGAAATGGTTTGTTAAGATCTCTCATCTTGACATTCGCAATTTTTTCAATTGCAGCCATTATGAATTCTCCTCAAAATTGTTAGTGAAAATTACAAGATTACAATTGAAAATAAAATGAAGAATTAAAAATCTCTTCAGGCTGAGGCATGGATATCTCACTCTCTTTAAGCAAATTTAACTCACTGCAGCAAATGTTTTCACCGGTCCAGCAGTAGTCCTTTTGAATTGTCCCCTCCAAGATAGAACAACCTAATCACAAGTATAACTCAACAAACTTTGGACAGAAGTTGAGTCCAAAGCTCCATAAAAAGAACACCTCCCTTCAACTAATAAGAACTCTCTTTTTTGACAAACTTTTATGCACTCTCTATTTTATTGTGTTTCAAAACAAATAAAGACCACCACTATTGATAGTAGAAGAAGTCTTCCTAGCAATGAATAGGAAGATTATGGGGTAGTAAATAGTGAAGATAAATGGCTTGGAGGTTACATATGTTAAGAGGTATAATGGAGGAATAAAGAATGAATTGATAAGAATAAAGGTCAAATGCACCAACGGCTAAAGACTGTTGCAAGAAAGGAATTGAATATAGCACTAACTCCAACAAATGGAGTAATGCAGCAGTTAACTCCAAAATGGAGTAACACACCAATTAAAAGACCACTAATGGGCAGTCCAAGAAATTGCCCATTCCTTCCAACGTTCTGCAACATATTCACAAAGGCAGAATAAGCCTAGGACATTATGAGACAATTTAATAATAAATTAATATTACAATGTTCCAAAGACCAACAAACAGTGTAGTTCCAACTTCTTGTGCTAGTGTAATTTGTATGTATTGAACAAGATTGAGTAGAGATAATTATTCTAGACTGACTGACAAAAGAATATTCTCTAAACTGTTAAATGTATTTATATTCTCAATTCTGATATAACTATTATGATCTGTATATATTAATTATCGTTTTGATCTATTAAAAGGTGAGATTATGATGTCTTGTAGATTGGATGATAATAATATATATTGGTGAAATAATAAGTTAGTTGATGGAATCCATGTTTCGATAGATACATTGATGATATGCCTTTTTGAAAAGTTTATATGTTTTCATCGTGTCAAATCTTACAAGTAGATTTACTAATCTGACACATGAAATAAGTTATGCAGCGCACTAAACGAAATTAATCAGTATATTAAATTTTTCAGTAATTTTATTTAATGATTACTATCTATAATCTTAACATGGAGAATTACAAAAGTGTTTAATGAGAAATTTTGAAATATAAATAGAGGAGTGTAATTACGAATTTCTAGTGGAATGATTTGTAATTTATTATGGTAAGAATAATTTAAATTAATTATAAGAAAAACAAGTTCTCTATTCGGTACTTGTCTATCCAAGTATTGAGAGAGTCAGCTGTGAACTTGGTATAACAAGACCACATAACTACAGTCTAACTTGTGGATTCGCTTGAAGGGGGTTTATCGAATTAAATTTCAGAAAGTTTATATATTCTAGCATAATCGTATGTGTTGTCTATTATTCATATAAGCGGTATGATTCTGGTATACTTCTATTGTTTGTGTAGTTTTCCTACTGTAAATGATATTTGTTTCCTAAGCTTACGTGAAGGGTGAATTCTTCGAGATTTTTCTTCGACAAAAAGTGCATCCATTGATCAATATCATGAAAACTTGTAAAACTATGACCTTGGAATCAAGAATCATGATCAACACCTTTATTTGTTTTAGATGTCATAAATTTTTCCTTTACCTAACCCAAGATTAAGAACGAAAAATTGATCTGGTACCAACTTGAAGGAAAATGTAACACCCCATAACTTGGAGTTAAAGAAAATGCAGAAATTGCATCAGTACTGGTTCTACGGGATCGACCTACGGATCGTAGGTGGTTATACGGACCGTAGAAACCAGGTTCAGATTGGAGAATGTCAAGTTTCAGGAGTTGATTCTACGGACCAAAGGTATGGGTCGTAGTCTGATCTACGGACCGTATATAGTACACGTAGGTCGCCCTCCAAACTTAGTCGAATTTCAGTTCTCAGGGCCTGATCTACAGTGGCCATGTACGGACCGTAGATCGGATGACGGGCCGTACATGGGCATTGTCAGTTGGATGGACAAAGTGGCAAACTCTCTTAATCAAACGACGGAGGAACAGGACGGACCGTAGGTCACGCCGACCATTTTCATTAAGGGTATTTTAGACCTTTCCCCTCCCTTCTAAACCCAAATCCCAACTTTTCCCTATTATTTTCGGCCTAAAACTACTGAAAACAGTCTAAACATATTCATTACACTTAGAGAAACTTGAGAGGAGAGTCAAGAGGAGAAGAGGCTAGGGTTTCAAGAATTCATCCAAATTCTTCAAGATTCGTCAAAATCCTTGATCTTCCAGGTATGTTAGCTTTCCCCAGTGTTGGGCTAGTGTGTCCACACGCCAATTTTCATCAAAAATTCAGATTTTATGAAGTTTAGGGTTTCACCCCAAGTTATTGAGAAGTTCGTATGTCTACCTATTCTATTGAATTCTAGTTAAATACTTCAGAATTGTATCCATATCTTTGAGTAATTATCCTGCTATGGTTCATGTGTAGATTCTGGTATGAACCCTAATTGTTGAGTTGGCTATCCATATTTAATCTTCTACAAAGAACCCTATGAATTGAGCATTTACTGAATTATTTTGAGAGCCTTTTAAACTAAACCATTAATTTAAATTGGTTTCTTTTGAGCAAAATAGAGGGGAGTTGTGAGTAGAGTTAAAGAGGCAGTTTGAGTAACTTGTAAATGAAACTTTGATTTCTCAACTATCATATTTTAGTGAGAAAGAGGACTTTGATTTTGAGAAAATAACTAAGAGAGTTTTGAGAAGAGGAGTTGAGGCACTGTTTCTTAAAGAGTATCTTTTGAGTAATTACCTCAAAAACAGAGAAGAATTATATTTTTACTTACTTGAGCATGAGTATATTTATTGGGAGTAGTATTGAGCACTGATATGGGGATGAGTTCAGACAACTCAAAATCCCCATAAACCATGTATGCCAACATGGGTAAAGGATTCATACTTTTTAGATGATTTCCTTATGCCTTCGGGCAGAGCTTAGTTGATCCACTTAGTTGAGGATGTCTTATACTCCGGCAAGGTATAGGACAGTTCTGGCAGCGTGGGCGAGACACTATATCATCATTTAGCTCAGAGTGATGGTTGTCGGTTAGAGAATCTCCCAAATATGAGTAAATACTTACTTTATGATATTCTACGAATATTGTTGAGATTTCTGTTGTATTTTAAAGGCTTTACATTGAGTTACTTTTGAGTATTACTTTTGCATGGAGTCGAGTTGAGGTAAGTATTCTGTGAGCCTTATTTCTTTCCATTATTACTTTACTCAGCCATTTTACATGCTCGTGCATTCAATGTACTGATGTCATTCGACCTGCATCGTTTTATGATGCAGATACAGGTGTTCAGGGTCATCCACAGGCGCTCCGTTGATACCGTTTGCATTCCAGATAGCAACTTTGGTGAGCCTCCTAGTACTTCCGGAGGATCCACCTTTTTATGCAGTTGTTTTAGTTTTGTTGAGGTGTTATGGGGTCTGTCCCGACACCCGTCTGAGTTATTTAGAGGTTTCCTAGACAGGTCTAGAGTTGATGGAGTCTCCCATGCCTATACTGACATTTTATTCATTGAGGGTGGACATATGTTTTCCTAAAACATGAGATTTGAGTATTTTTCACCTTTTTAATATCTTTGATAATTCAGTTAAGTTTGTGAGTTTACTTTTTCTATGTTAGGAGCCTTAAAGGATCAAGTTAAGTCTTTCGCTAAGTAGTGAGCCAGGCCAAGGGTTCGCTTGGGGATCAGCAATGGTTCTCAAGTGCCGGCCACGTCCAGGGTGTAGTCTCGGGGCGTGACAAACTTGATATCAGAGCACAGAGTTCAAGAGTCCTAGGAAGTCTATGAAGTCCTGTTAGTAGAGTCCTAGTTATTGGTGTGAAGCGCGCCACATTTATAATTTGGAGGCTGCGACATTTAGGAACCTCTCACTTTTTCTTGATCCACCTCGTGCTATAGAGTTCATCTCTATAAAAGCTTTCCTTCTAAATCGTGCTTACGCGAGTCTTTTCAGATCATGCCTCCACAAAGAGCTGTCCGAGGATATCCTGCTAGGAGGAACGTGAACCCTCCAAGTCAAGAGGTTCCCAATGCACCAGAAGTGCAACCCCCGCAAGGAGATGTCACCAATGTTGAGTTCAAAAATACTATTCAGATGCTGACTTAGGTTGTGGCAAATCAGGCTGGACAACAGAGAGTGGGTAGTCAGGATACAGCTGATACATCCAGAGTTCTTGAATTCTTAAGGATGAATTCCCCAGAGTTCAAAGGGTCAAATATCACAGAGGATCTGGAGAACTTTGTGGAGTAACTGCAGAGGGTGTTTGAGGTTATGCGTATTGTTGATGCAGAGCGTGTGGAGCTAGCTTCTTACCAGCTCAAGGGTGTTGCTAGGGTATGGTATGACCAATGGAAGAAGAACAGAGCAGAGGGGGCACCACCTATGAGTTGTGCAGTGTTTGAAGAGGCCTTCTTGGGGCGTTTCTTCCCCCGCGAACTAAAGGAGGCAAAGGTAAGAGAATTCCTGAATATGAAGCAGGGATCTATGAGCATGTAGGAGTATAGCATCAAGTTCACTCAGCTATCTCTCTATGCTCCAGCGATGGTGGTTGATATAAGGAGCAGGATGAGCCTGTTTGTATCTGGGCTATCCCGCTTGTCAAGTAAGAAAGGTAAGGCGGCTATGCTGATAGGGGACATGGACATAGCCAGGTTCATGATCCATGTGCAACAAGTTGAGGAAGTTAAGTTGAAGGACAGGAAGAGTTCCGTAGCAAGAGGGCGAAGACAACCAGCAACGAGTCCGGCCACCAGAAAATAGGAAATGGGAATCGGTCCTCTTTTCAACAGAGGTCATCTGGACCAGCACCATCATCAGCTAGTGCACCTGCACCGAGGAACAGAGGTGAATTCAAGAACCAGAACTCCCAGAATTCTAGAGCTTGACCTACTGAGTCTCAGGGTAGCGTGGCCCAAGGGGCAAGTTGGACTCCCTCATGTACCAAGTGTGGCAGAAACTACCCAGGAGAGTGTCATGATGGCTCAAGTGGCTACTTCAAGTGTGGTCAGGTGGGTCACTTTATGAGAGAGTGTCCACAGAATAGGCTAGGCAATGGGGGCAATAGAGCCCAATCTTTTTCAGCAGCTCCAGCAGATAGGAGCAACCATAGTGGAGCTACTTCAGGGATAGGTGGAGGTACAAATCGCCTGTATGCTATAGGTACTCGATAGGATCAGGAGAACCCGCCAGATATTTTTACTGGTTTGCTTCAATTTTTTACATTTGATGTATATACCTTGATTGATCCAGGTACGAGTCTATCTTTTGTGACTCCTTTCGTAGCTATGAGGTTCGACATTTCCCTTGAATAACTTCTTGAGCCTTTCAATGTTTCTACACGTGTTGGTGAGTCTATTATAGCAGAAAGAGTCTATCGTGATTGTATTGTCTCCGTCCATCACAAGGACACCATGGCTGACTTGGTTGAGTTAGATATGGTGGACTTTGATGTTATTCTAGGTATGGACAGGCTTCATGCTTGTTATGCCTCAGTTGATTGCAGAACTCGAATAGTCAAGTTTCAGTTTCCTAATAAGCCAGTTCTAGAGCGGAGGAGCAGTTCAGTAGTGCCTAAGGGTCGTTTCATCTCATACCTTAAAGCCAGAAAGTTAGTTTCCAAGAGGTGCATTTACCACTTAGTCCGAGATAATAACTCTAGTGTTGAGGCACCGCCTATCCAGTCAGTTCCAGTTGTGAGTGAGTTTCCAGAGGTCTTTCCAGATGATCTTCCCGGAGTTCCTCCTGAGAGAGAGATAGACTTCGGAATAGATATTCTTCCATATACTCAACCCATCTCTATTCTGCCATACAGAATGGCCCCAGTTGAGTTAAAAGAGTTGAAAGAGCAGTTAAGAGATCTCCTTGATAAGGGCTTCATCTGACCAAGCGTCTCATAGTGGGGCGCTCCAGTCTTGTTCGTAAGAAAGAAGGATGGTTCCCTTAGAATGTGCATAGATTACCGTCAGTTGAACAAGGTCACAATAAAGAATAAGTATCCTCTTCGAAGAATTGATGATCTTTTCGACCAACTTCAGGGTGCCACTTGTTTCTCTAAGATAGACCTCAGATCTAGCTATCATCAATTGAGGGTGGGAGAAAGTGACATCTCAAAAACAGCTTTCAGGACCCATTACGGTCATTATGAATTTTCTGGTTATGTCCTTTGGTTTGACTAACGCTCCTGCAGCCTTCATGGATCTGATGAAGATAGTATTCAAGCCATATCTAGACATGTTTGTTATCGTGTTTATTGGTGACATACTGATCTACTCGAGGAATGAGGAGGACCATGCTTGTCATCTCAGGATAGTCCTTCAAACCCTCAAGGATCAAGAGTTGTATGTGAAGTTCTCAAAGTGTGAGTTTTGGCTCAAATCCATGGCTTTCCTAGGCCACATTGTTTCTGGTGAAGGAATTCGAGTTGACACTCAGAAGATCGAGGCAGTGCAGACTTGGCCAAGGCCCACATCTCCAACTGACATAAGGAGTTTCTTAGGGTTGGCTGGTTACTACAGAAGGTTTGTTGAGGGGTCCTCATCTATTTCGTCTCCATTGACTAAGTTGACTCATAAAACAAGTGAGTTCCAATGGTCTGAAGCTTGTGAGAGAAGTTTTCAGGAATTGAAAACTCGATTAACTACAGCTCCAATATTGACCCTACCAAAAGGTACAGAGTGTTTTGTCGTATATTGTGATGCGTCCAAAGTTGGACTTGGTTGCGTATTGATGCAGAAGGGTAAGGTGGTAGCATATGCCTCCAGAAAGCTTAATATTAATGAGATAAACTACCCAACTCATGATCTCGAGTTGGCAGCAGTAGTCTTTGCTCTCAAAATATGGCGTCACTATCTCTATGGTGTTCATATAGATGTGTTCACGGACCACAAGAGTCTCCAATATGTGTTCAGTCAGAAAGAGCTCAATCTCAGACAAAGGAGGTGGTTGGAGTTGCTCAAGGATTACAACATGGGCATCCTCTATCACCTAGGTAAGACTAATGTGGTTGCTGATGCTTTGAGCAGATTTTCCATGGGGAGTACAGCCCACGTTGAAGAAGGCAAGAAGAAGTTACCTAAGGAAGTCCACAGGCTGGCACGGTTGGGTATTCGCTTGTTGGATTCCAGTGAAGGCGGAGTTGTTGTGATGAACGGAGCTGAGTCCTCATTAGTGGCAGAGGTGAAAGAGAAGCAAGACCAGACCCCCTTTTGCACGAGTTGAAGGCAAATGTGCATAAGTAGAAAGTGATGGTTTTTGCACAGGGTGGAGATGGAGTGTTGAGATACCAAGGAAGATTGTGTGTTCCGGATGTAGATGACCTCCAAAAGAGGATCATGGAAGAAGCTCACATTTCCAGATATTCAATTCATCCAGGTTCTACAAAAATGTACCACTACTTGAGAGAAGTTTATTGGTGGAGTAGCATGAAGAGGTGCATCGTTGAATTTGTTGCTAAGTGCCCGAATTGTCAGCAAGTCAATGCGGAGCATTAGAGACCGTGTGGTGTAACCCAAAATATACCCCTTCCGGAATGTAAGTGGAAGATGATCAAAATGGACTTCATCACCGGTTTACGACAATCTTGCAGGCAGCACGATTCCATTTGGGTGATTGTGGATTGGATGACCAAATTAGCCCACTTCTTATCGGTGAGGACTATCAATACAACAGAGGAGTATGCAAACATATACATTTGCGAGATAGTTCGACTGCATGGAGTTCCACTATCTATTATCTCAGACAGGGGTGCTCAGTTTACCGCGCAATTTTGGAAGTCATTCCAGAAAGGTTTGGGCACAAAGGTGAACCTTAGTATTGCTTTCCATCCTCAGACGGATGGTCAAGCAGAACGCACCATTCAGACCTTGGAGGATATGTTAAGAGCCTGTGTTCTTGATTTTAAAGGGAATTGGGATGACCATTTTCCTCTTATCGAGTTTGCATACAGCAATAGTTACCACTCCAGCATACAAATGGCTCTGTATGAGGCTTTATATGGGAGGAGGTGTAGATCTCCCATTGGCTGGTTCGAGGTTGGTGAAGCTAAATTGATAGGACCAGATCTGGTTCATCAAGCTATGGAGAAGGTGAAGTTAATTCAAGAGAGGTTGAAGACAGCACAGAGTCGTCAAAAATCCTACACAGATGTTAGGAGAAGAGATTTGGAGTTTGAGGTTGATGATTGGGTATATCTGAAGGTCTCACCCATGAAGGGTGTGATGAGGTTTAGCCGAAAAGGGAAGCTCAGTCCCCACTACATTGGTCCTTATAGGATATCAAAGAGAGTTGGCAATGTAGTCTATGAGTTGGAGCTACCATCAGAGTTAGAGGTAGTCCATCCAGTATATCACATCTCTATGTTGAGGAAATGCTTGAGTGATCCTTCCCTTGTTGTGCGTACTGAGAATATTTGCATCAAGGACAGCCTATCTTATGAGGAGACCCCCATTCAGATCCTTGATCTCCAGATTCGCAAATTGAGGACCAAAGAGGTTACATCCGTGAAAGCTTTGTGGAGAAATCAGTTTGTTGAGGAAACTACTTGGGAGGCCGAGGAGGACACGAAAAAGAGATATCCACATCTTTTTGCCACCAATGCAAACCCAGAGCAAGGTACTAACTCTTAACGAAGTACCATTTTAAGTTTAGCATGTTGAGTTCTTGAGTTTTTAAATTTAATTGGCATGTGTTGCTTGGAATTATAATGTGTTGGATTGTTGGATGTCCCATCCCTTACAGGCTTAGTAAGGTCTCATTCGAGGACAAATGTTCCCAAGGGGGAGATATTGTAACACCCCATAACTTGGAGTTAGAGAAAAATGCAGAAACTGCTACAGTACTGGTTCTACGGGATCGACCTACGGACCGTAGGTGGTTCTACGAACTGTAGAAAGGCAACCGTAGAAACTATGTTGAGGTTGGAGAATGTCAAGTTTCAGGAGTTGATTCTACGGACCAAAGGTATGGGTCATAGTCTAATCTACGGACCGTAGATAGGACCCGTAGGTTGCCCTTAAGACTTAGTCGAGTTTCAGTTCTAAGGGCTTGATCTACGTTGGCCATGTACGGACCGTAGATCGGATGACGGACCGTACATGGGCATCGTCAGTTGGAAGGCCAAAGTGGCAAACTCTCTGAATCAAACGACGGAGGAACAGGACGGACCGTAGGTCACGACCATAGGTCGCGCCGACTGTTTTCATTAAGGGTATTGTAGACCTTTCCCCTTTCTTCTAAACCCAAATCCCAACTTTTCCCTATTATTTTCGGCCTAAAACTACTTAAAACAGTCTAAACACATTCATTACACTTAGAGAAACTTGATAGGAGAGTCAAGAGGAGAATGCGCTAGGGTTTCAAGAATTCATCCAAATTCTTCAAGATTCGTCAAGATCCTTGATCTTCCAGGTATGTAAGGCTTTCCCCAGTGTTGGGCTAGTGCGTCCATATGCCAATTTTCATCAGAAATTCAGATTTTATGAAATTTAGGGTTTCACCCCAAGTTATTAAGAAATTCGTATGTCTGCCTATTCTATTGAATTCTAGTTAAATTCTTGAGAATTGTATACCTAATTTTGAATAATTATCCTGCTATGGTTCATGCGTAGATTCTGGTATGAACCCTAATTGTTGAGTTGGTTGTCCATATTTAATCTTCTACAAAGAACCCTATGAATTGAGCATTTACTAAATTATTTTGAGAGCCTTTTAAACTGAACCATTAATTTAAATTGGTTCTTTTGAGCAAAATAGAGGGGAGTTGTGAGTAGAGTTAAAGAGGCAGTTTGAGTAACTTGTAAATGAAACTTTGATTTCTCAACTATCATTTTTTAGTGAGAAAGAGGACTTTGATTTTGAGAAAATAACTAAGAGAGTTTTGAGAAGAGGAGTTGAGGCACTGTTTCTTAAAGAGTATCTTTTGAGTAATTACCTCAAAAACAGAGAAGAATTATATTTTTACTTACTTGAGCATGAGTATATTTATTGGGAGTAGTATTGAGCACTGATATGGGGATGAGTTCAGACAACTCAAAATCCCCATAAACCATGTATGCCAACATGAGAAAAGGATTCATACTTTTTAGATGATTTCCTTATGCCTTCGGGCAGAGCTTAGTTGATCCACTTAGTTGAGGATGTCTTATACTCCGGTAAGGTATAGGACAGTTCTGGCAGCATGGGCGAGACACTATATCATCATTTAGCTCAGAGTGATGGTTGTCGGTTAGAGAATCTCCCAAATATGAGTAAATACTTACTTTATGATATTCTACGAATATTGTTGAGATTTCTGTTGTATTTTAAAGGCTTTACATTGAGTTACTTTTGAGTATTACTTTTGCATGGAGTCGAGTTGAGGTGAGTATTCTGTGAGCCTTATTTCTTTCCATTATTACTTTACTCAGCCATTTTACATGCTCGTGCATTCAATGTACTGATGTCATTCGACCTTCATCGTTTTATGATGCAGATACAGGTGTTCAGGGTCATCCACAGGCGCTCCGTTGATACCGTTTGCATTCCAGATAGCAACTTTGGTGAGCCTCCTAGTACTTCAGGAGGATCCACCTTTTTATGGAGTTGTTTTAGTTTTGTTGAGGTGTTATGGGGTCTGTCCCGACACCCGTCTGAGTTATTTAGAGGTTTCCTAGACAGGTCTAGAGTTGATGGAGTCTCCCATGCCTATACTGACATTTTATTCATTGAGAGTGGACATATGTTTTCCTAAAACTTGAGATTTGAGTATTTTTCACCTTTATAATATCTTTGATAATTCAGTTAAGTTTGTGAGTTTACTTTTTCTATGTTAGGAGCCTTAAAGGATCAAGTTAAGTCTTCCGCTGAGTAGTGAGCCAGGCCAAGGGTTCGCTTGGGGATCAGCAATGGTTCTCAAGTGCCGGCCACGTCCAGGGTGTAGTCTCGGGGCGTGACAGAAAAATAGAAAGAGAATATTTTTTTTAGAGAATGTCCAATTTGTATTAGGCTAATTAAGGACACTTGACATTATTACAAGCATCAATTACATCTCTATTTATACTACTTAAAATATCGATTCAAAAGTCTTGCACAAATAACTATATACATGTATCATAATTAAGTAGATACATGTATCACAAACTCCTAAAAGATTTCTTAAAAAACTAAGAGACAACACTGAATGACTAAACATCAAGGATAATGTTTTTGTGAATGCACTAATTCCAATATCCATTTGGATTTGGGTCAATCCGACCTGTTTCAAAAACAGAATTAAAAAATTGATAGAATTGGATTTGAGAATAGCAGCATAATTAGCATCAGGAGGTGGGAAGATATCAACGATGGATAAGTTGATGTCAAGGACATCAAGCATGACTTCATCTTTGAATGGAGCAGATTCGACGTTACTGTCATTGTTGTTTCTGTGGTTTGGAGGTGGAATTGAGTGACTGGAAGAGTTGTCTTCCAATGGCTGATGTGAATTCGCCATCAGATCAGTACAACTTTTCGCCAGTAAAATCTCATTTGCATATATTTGGATGTGAAGGGTTTTTTGATTGATAAAAGTGTATTCTAAGTTTAAGAATTGTTTAGAGAGGAACATTCTCTTCTTTGGCTATCTCAAGCAGCTGGTCGTCGGAGTTCACTGGATTTGGCTTAGCACAGTATTGAAAAAGAGAGCAGTAAAGAGTTGTTGAAAATATTTGAAAAATATTCAAAGTCTCAATACTTCTTTCAACTTTTGATGAAAATATTAATAATGACATGAAGTCGCCACTTAGTTTTCAAAGGAAAATCAAGAAACCTTTCATTTAATTTAAAAAAGATCTAAAATAGAAAAATCTTTTGAAATCCAAAGAATGGGTACGTGGTTCCTATTTCCTTATAAAAAGGTATTAGCACTTGAAATGTCTGCTAACAATATGTGGTTATCCGGCGAATCATTTATTTGGCTAAAACTAGAATTATTTTTTTTATTTAAGACATGTGATAAGAGAACCTTGAATTGATTATTTAAAGAAACTTTGAGTTCATTTTAAAGAAATTGAACAAGTGATGAACAATAATAGATAATCATTCAAATTTTGTAAGTGAAATAATTTGACAAAGTAAAGAGACTGTGAAACCCAAATGTGACAACTTTACTAGAAGATTCATTCAAGTTACAAATAATAGAATTCAAATCAAATAATTACAATTGTAAACTAAACATTACAATAGAAATAAAGCAAACTAAAATATACAATGGAAATAACTAACTACAATCGAAAATGAAGAAATAAGCTAAAGAGGGGTTTAGAAGAACCCGGATTGTAGACTCAATTTTTTTGGGTCTTCGCCCATTTAATTTCAAGCTACGAATTTTTCGACCTTGAGGCCAAAACATTAGCTTTCCGATCCTTTCATATTAGCTTCCCTTTCAACCAGCTTCAAGCCGAGGCCGACTCGATCAGAAGAACTTGGGCCTCCGTGGCTCAACATTGAAATGCAAATGGAGAATAGGGAGTCCAATGAACTCCAAAGCGAAGAAATTCATGCACAAAAAAGGTAAAGATTAGCACTCATGATTAGTGACAAGAAATTAAAATTATTTGAAGATACACAAACAACCATTAATAAGGGACAGAACAAGAAAAATAAGATCACAACTCACAACAGTTGAGTACAATGAACAGGACAGAAATGACACCACAAGATGAGGCAGAGAAGGAAATTGAAATAATCATGAACTATAAACATACTATCATTTGGAATCTAAACCGATCTAGAACAAGATTATACTGTATTGAAAGAGCTGAGAACTAAGCTAAGATCGAAACAACCCGGACAAAAAAAGCAAATATTAAACACGAATGAAGATACTTAGCATTCTTCATATCAACAACAACAGCAACATAAAGGGCTTATATAATAGCAAAATAATAAGTTACTCTATCAACTAAATGACAGAATGGAAATCACTAAAAGAAATAACTAGGACTAAATCTAATCTACAGCGAAGCAAATAACGTATTTACAAGCAAAGCAAACAAAAGAAAATCAACAATGGGAAGAGTTTACCTTTTTCGGAGCAATGAGCTGGATGACGACGAGTAAGAGAAATTCACCACCACCAAAAGATGAGCTTTGGTGAACTCTGACGAAGATCCAATGAACGACAAGAGTGAAATTTCAGGTCTAAACCTTCGTGGGTTTATTTTGTGAAAACACTATCCTCTTCCCCATTACTCTCAACTTCGAATAACATAATATCTCAAACATGGATCTATATCCATGAATGTTAAAATTTTGGATCATAGAGGATCTGACATCTAGATCCGCATTTTTATTGGATATCTGCACCCGAGTCCGAGCAACATCGGGTCTAACTATGGAGTGAAAGATCCTATGGCAGCCTCTTATGAGAATAGGCTCTAGAGTGAAAGTCCCCTAAAAAGGTGGTGATGGTTATAGGAGCAACAGGAACGGGAAAACCTAAACTTTCCATAGATCTAGCCAACAATTTTCAAACAAAATAAAAGTATACAAGAGGACTTTATATATAGTCACAAATAAGGAGACCGCGGATGTAGTACTATTTTTCAAGAAAATGACATATGGAGACCATATATCAAGACCTCTACTGAAAATGAATCGGCTAATAGATCTATGGAAAGGCTAGATCTACCCGTCCTGTTGGACCCGTTACAATCATCGCCTTATCATTTTATGAAATGAACCATATATAGTTAGATCTCTAAGAAGCTAACAATTCAGAGACTAATATTATTTGCAAGAAAAGAATGATCCAATATTCATTATATAAAAATGTTACCAAATCTGTAAACAAGAAGGAATACTTCAAGTTTTCAATGATCTGTTTCACTTTTTTTCTGTAAAAGCAATTTTGTTTTATGATGGATGTATATCTCTATATATTGTAAAAATTTCGCTTGTAATCGGCCAAGACACGCCTTTTTGAACACTTGGCAGCTTTTGATTCATTTTTGTTTTGACTCAGAGCTGCCACGCCATTTAAACACATGGCATCATCTTGTAGGCCTTGAATTTGCTTGAAAAGTCGTGTCAATAGATACGCGACATAAGTTCGGGCCTTAAACTGAAACGGACTTTGGGTTAAAATAATAAAATGGACTTATATAGTTTGTAATAAATTTAAGACATTAGACCCAATAAATAATAAAAATGGACTTATTTATTTAATTTAGATGGTTGTTCTTGTGTAATGTATTTTGTTGTTAGTTTAAATATCATGTGTATTTTGATTGTTAATTAAATTTTATTGTATCATATATTGATTAAATTTATCGTTAGATAACGATCAAAATTCCAATTTTATATAATGACCAATTTGGTATGATCACGTCATTATCTTCATATTTTGTTCTCATTCATCTTTACTTATTATTTAATAATCATATTTTATTCTTTGTCCTATCTTTTTATAGTAGCTCTACCTCGTACCCTACTTCTCTTGTAGGTTAAACATTCAAATTTTTGATGTATCACATAATGTAATAACGGAGAATAGTACAATCTATCCAAATGTTGTATTCAACAAAATACAACACAATAAATACAATATGATATATCCCTCTCATTTAATTGATTTTAGTCGGGCTTTTTTTCCCATAAAGATCATACTTTTGGACTTTGGTTCAAAAATTAAAATACCAAAAAAATTATCTTATTAATATATTGCTTAGTGTCCTGAAGATTTGTATCTATTAGTCCAAAAAAAATAATACTCATCTCAAGTTGAATCTTTCGACAGATATGATTTTTGTGTTTTAGATTTAAAATTGTGTTTTTTTATCTTAAAACATAGTTAAGTGACTTTGGCGTAAAAATATAATTATATCACCATTTATGAAATATACCCGCACTGTATCATTTCACATCACCAAAACATAGATTTTTGGCAAGTTTGTTTTTTGATTACATGGGGTTGAGTTTGATGATCTTTAGGTAATAAAAATTGAAATATGGAGTTTGTGCAATGAATATATATATGAAATTACTTGTGCCTTTCCTCTCCTTTCAAAATTTATTCAAGTTTCGACGACAAAAAAGTAATGTAGCAACCTGATTGAAACTAAAAAATAAAATAAAACTCCACCTATCAACACGTTTGAAATTTAAGTTAACCCTAACACTCACGTTATTTTATAAAAGGAAAAAGAATATTTTTTGTCCCTGAGTTATGATGTTATATATCCAATTTTGATCCTTGTAATATTCATAGATAACTTTTCATTAATCTATAATGTATATTTGGTCCTTAAAATTGACGGAAGTTGAGTGCTTAAAACAATTATCATAAAATCGAAAAATGGCCAAAAAGAACCTTGAACTATTGGGGGTTTTGGTCCAACAATACCCTTGAACTATTAAAAATAGGATTAAAATGCCTTCGTTGTTAGCAAACAGACCCAATAATGCCTCAATTCGGACCTCCAAGTCTCATGTATCCCCTTTGAAAACTTTTTTATTATTATTGAGATTGGACTCCACCTTGACAAAAGGTTACCCCCATATTATTCAGATGTATGACCAAACACTGCACATCTAAGTTAATTAGGATTAAATATGCATAACTATATAACACAGGGGCCAAAATTGGAATAACATAATAACTAAGTGACCATCATAGATGTCACGCCCCAAACTCGAGGAGCGCAACTAACACCTAATGCCAAAGTTTAGACCTGAGCTGAACCTGGTGAACTATTTTCTAATGGTGCATAGAAGCAACAAACACTCAAGAAATTAAAGGAAATAAGTATATCTCGGCTAAAAGTAAGCCCTCGGGCTGAAAGGTCCTTGTCAACATCTCTACAAAAAACACAACTACTTCCAACAGTATATATAAAATTATAAACAACTAGCACAAAAGCATGTTTGGGCCATCAAGGCCACCAGGGAATCTAAGAAAGCATGAATGCTATATGAGCCATCAAAGCTACCATGATCACTATACAAAGGCTGAAAACAGGTATGTATATAACCAATACATCAAATGACTATAAAATTTCAGTCAACCAACCAACAAGGCCAAAAGAAGTGGCTACACAACCCAACACACTAGTGTGAAAGCCTCTATGAATACATTACTTGGATAAGACAGGGCCCCGACCTATCCAAAACCTATAATTAAGAAAATAAGAAAACCTCTGGGACTTTGCCAAGCCCTAGAAGAAAGGAGTCAACCAATCAACTGGATAGGTGGATGTGCTACTTGGCAGGTCTATCTGGCTCTTGCTCAGGACTTGCAGGCATGAATGTAGTGCCCCAAGCAAGGGGCGTCACTAAAAAATAATGTACCGAGCATGTAAGGCAAACTGAAAGCTAAAACTGAAGTATAAGGACCAAATGAAAGGGGTAGGGTTGAAACACAAATACAATACCTTATCTCCCTACCATAAGACAATATAAATATGTAAGAAGCAATAACCTGGCCCTATAAGTCCGAGAGATACAAACAACACACAATTACTATAAGTCCTAACGAACGCAAACAGTCGCTAAATACCCATATTAGTCCCATTACCTGGATCCCATTGATAATATGATCCGAACTGTTTGTATATTCATGTGTCATGAATCAATGCATTTCTTAGGCTCCGTGGTAGAATACATCTATGTTGTCTCGTAGGTACAGCTTGCCCATCCTGTACGTACGGTCTATCGGCTCGTAGGCACTGTCTACCCAGCCCCTAGGCACGGTCTACCTTGCCTCTAGGTATGTTATAACAATTAGTCTGTATGCTCAAGAACTGTACAGTGTCAATGTCAGCTGAGGCCAAAACAAGCTCATAGGCAGAAACCAGACGATAAAACATTACAACAATAACAAATAATCATAATTGATCAAAATACAATCATAACATGCTTTTCTAGGCCACTAAGAAAGGAGTAGAGTGTCATTGTTAGATATTATATCATATTGTGGTAGCCAACTCAATAGGACAAGGCTATAGGTCAAATAATAAAAATATACCGGCCATAACAAGCTTAGGCCATAAGGATCATGCCAAAAAACAAATAGTAGCCTTAACATACCTTTTTATCAAATCCCCAGAGTTGCCTCTAAGAAGCTTGGCAAATCAAAGGTAATGCAATAAATCAAGAATCAACTAGGCCGCAAAAACAAGCCATAACAAATTGATAAGGCGTTAAAGTCGACATCACAACCAAGCCACTTTTAACTGAACAAACAAAGTCACAATCTCAAAATAACTACTAGCTAATATCTATAACACGATTCTTTCAACCTCTCACAAGAACGGCAAGCTCCCGAGTAATATTACAAGGCGCACTTCACCCCATTCAATCAATAACCTCCGTATACGACACCTAAAAGTGGCGCGCCAATATCCAATCACTCCGTAACTCTAAGGGGACTTTTGGTAGCTGGTTTAAGTTATATCTAATACATGAATAACATTGTTATTCATGTATTAATTTTATACCATGTTTGGTTTGCAAATAGGATCAAAGTTATTCATGTATTAGTTTTATACAATGTTTGGTTGGTAAGTTTTCAAATATTGTATAAAAGTCATTCATGTATTAATTTTATATAATATTTGGTTGGTACGTTTTCAAATGTTGTATAAAAATTATTCATATATTAATTTTATACGGTGTTTGGTTGCATTTTTTGTAATCCTACATAATTAATACTTGTATAACTTATGAGAGAATCTATGTATAAGTTATGCGGAATAAGAGGTGGAATAAGTTATGTGAGTATTAGTTATACATGTATTAAAATAGTAAATTACACATTTACCCCTATCAATTTACTTTTAAATGTATATTAATTTACAATATATCAAATAATTAATACATGTAAAGAAAAAAAGCACTATCATTTTTTTCGTTTGGGTTTTTTGGTCTTGTTAATTGCTTAATAACTTTTATTTTTCTTTTGCTTAATTTCTTGCTAATTATTTTCTTTGCGGTAAGTCAGTGGCTGCTAATTGTTTTCTTGTTTATTTAATTATTTTCTTCATTTAGTTTAATTTAAATTACTTAATTGCTTAATCATGTTCAATATAAATTACTTAATTACTAGTTATTTGTTATTTATTTTATTGTTTTAGCTATTGATATTAATTTAATTTAATATGTTATTTACATAGTTGTTTATTTTAATGGGTATAATAAATATTAACTCACTAAACATTTTTAAAATTAAGAAATAAGAATTAGCTAACTAATGTATTATAATTCGTACATAACTAATACCTACATAATTTCTACATACCTAAACTCTGCATAACTAATACCTACATAATTTCTACATACCTAAACTCTGCATAACTAATACCTACATAACTAAACCCTGCATAATTAATACCTACATACTAAACCCTGCATAACTAATACCTACATAATTAAACCCTACATAACTGATACTTGCATAACTAATACCCACATTACTAATACATGTATAACTAATACCCACATCACTAATACATGTATAACGGATACGTACATTACTAATACTTACATAACTTTATCTAACTGCACACATATACATGTCAAAACAGCTCACAACAACACAACACTAGGTTGACCGGAGCCACGGCACTCAAATGCCGAGTCGCGGCTCAAAATCCGACTAAATGACAAAAAAATGTAAAAATACAAGGGACGTGATTAGAGGAAACTTACCTCAAAAAAAGATTCTATTTTTCAATTATAACAATCTTCCTCAAGGGTCCAACACCATCCCAACTCCGCAACTTTAAGAAAATGCACCAAAACAAAGCCTAGGTCACAAAAATCAATTTTAAACTTTAAGCCATGAGATTCTAAGCAAAGTAGGTGTAGAATCTTACCTCAAAGTAGCTCAACCATATAATTAACTTAAAACCCAGATTACACACGAAAGTCCTTCAACCACAATGAAAAATAATAAGAAATAGCACAAAACGAAACTTGTTACGAGGAGAACATATCTCCGAATATGAGCCAAGGAAGAATTAAGCTAGAAAAGGGGTGTTTTCTTACATCAAAGGTCTTGGAGCTCTCTTAAATGGCTCCTAGACGTTTTTATTTTGAGAAAATGTGAAAGGTAATTTTTTTTTAAGTAAAAAAGTGCCTTTTAAAGGCAGTCAAACCCGACCTAGATCTGTGACCCGGTTTGCCTGGTCAGTCTGCGGTAAAATAGTCATAGTTCTCTACTATTATGTCATATTGATGAATGGTTTTGTGCATTGAAAACTAGACTATTAGAACTTCGATTTGATAAATTATAGGTCTCCTAACTCCCCATATATGAGGAGATACCCTAATCCCAAGTAAGTACATAAATAGGATCATATCAAAACTTCCTTATAATGAACCCCGCACTTAAATATTTTGTTTCAAGACACCCCTTGACCTCTAATTTCCATTATTCTCCCAATATCTCAATGACGGTTGACGTAAATTATAATAAATCAGCTTGTCGAACATAAGCTTGTTATTTCTAATGTTACAAACTTTTGTCGCGTTACAATTAAAAATTGTTGTAGGTACGTATTTTATGTTAGGCAGATTTGTACCGATTAGCCAGGCAGGGCATGACAGGCAAACTAAAGCACAAGAAATCGTACAAAAAATAATATGTAAGCAAAATCAAGGCACTTCCATGACCTCTTCACGTTCACGTAATACACGATCTTCCAACTCGACTTCTTCAAATATGAATTCAACATTAGGTGATTGTAATACCCTATTATTTAAGTGAAGGGTAAATAAGTCATTATCTATTTTTTTAAAAAGTTTGGGCTAAAAGCCCTAAGATGCCACGCTGCAATCCTGTAGCAAAAAAAAAGACGGAATAGAGAGAGTAAGAAAGAAAGAGCGAAAGGCTGAGGGGAGGCGGAAAGAGAAAGGGAGTTATCATGGGTTTTTCTACCGCATTCGAGGCAAATCTTTGTTGTTTCTTCTTCATCTACAGCCTCTCCAAGATTATTCGTTTAGGTCATTTACTTTAAGTGCTGAAATCTGATTACTAGAAGCTAATAACTGGGCAGTAAGGGTAGTTTTGGTTACTACAGCAGATGAATAAATTATATATTTATCAATCTATTACATGAGTATCAAGATATATGATTGATCAATGGATTTGGGTATGAGAATACTAATGGATATAAATATATTTTATACTACTACTGTCAAGTATGCTCCTAATAGCACTAGTTGGAAACTACATTGTGATGATTAAGCTTTAGGTTACAGTTAACTATAGTAATAGCCAAGAAAATTGTTTGAGCAACCGCAAAACATGAATACTTAGAACTTTTAACTGTAGCTGCTTAAATTGAAGGACTATATAGTTAAGGAATAAGATACTTTGACGTATGGAGAGTCAAACCTTTAACTGGAGGGTTGGGTATTTAAAACAATTATCGAATTAGCTTAAACCTAGAACTAACACGAGATTGGTATGATATGAAATATAGAGTTTTCCAAAGGGACACATACAGATTACTTGAGTGGCGAGCTTGGTATTTTAGCACGAGTACTGTGAGTAATAATCTTACTACAATTTGTATTTCACAAATTTCATGATTTGTACATGGTTTATAAAGTAAACGTGTTACCGAATGTTTTGAACTTACATGTGGGACAAGTCTTTTACTTGATATGATACTAAAAATATTATTTGAGATGATCTCATTTTTATAAGATATGATTACAATTATTGAAAGGGTTTTACACTTATTTGAGAAATGGTATTTTGACATGTGATTGTTAAACTTTGAAATAATATGATTTAATAAGATTTAAATGCTCTATTCGATTTTGAAATACTTCTACTGATTACAAGAAAAGTATAAATGGCAGTTGACCTTGATGAATCCCATAGCTAATGACGGGTTCGTTAGACCTGGTGTACCTTGTAGTTACATATTACCGGTAAAGCCCTTGCTAGTGGGAAGGTAGAACTAGCATACCACTACCGATATCCCTCGAGTAGGGATCTACCGATATGAATATTCAACTCCTTTATGAGGATTTCACCTTTATTGGTTACTTCTTAAAAGAGAAGGCCACATTGATTACATGATTCATCCTGGGAAACCTCCCATATATATAAGATTGATATGAAAGTGTTTTTCTGAGTTTATTTCTAAAATTTTACATTTATTTTGCTTACACGAGACATATGAGATTGAATATTGTTACAGTTTATGAAAAGGCATTGATTTTATCATTTTGACTATTAGACTAGCATGTTTCTAACTTGTCCCTCATTAAAACGGTTGTGGTTAAGTGTTATTGCTCACTGAACTAGCGTCTCACTCATCGCTATATGTTTTTACCGAGAAATCAGGTGACCTTGGAGAAGATTTCATTAATTAGAGAGTGCGGATTGATAGTATATGGTGAGTCTTGCATTGCTTCGCGTGGCAAGAGACTTATTAAATTTCTATGGTTTATTTAGTTTCCTTAAAAACTCTTAGAGTCGCTCCATTTGTTATTTCTTTTATTTGAGTCATGATTATTCCTTCTTATTGTAGTCAAGTGACTAGTTTGGAACATCTTTTTCGTATTTGGAGATGAATGGGTATTATTGCGCGACAATTAGATCATCGATGGATGTTATGTCTTAATTTATAGTTGTTATTAGTTGTGTTATGGATTTCTGACACAAGTAATTTCAGGATAGGCCCAAAAAACAAATGAAACTCTGTCCGATTTTTTGTATAATTTTGGTAAGGCTTGCTTTGGGATTCTCCCCCTTAGCGTCGGTCACATTCCTAAATTGGGTCATGACAAAGTTGGTATCAGAGTATTGTTTTTCTTGTGACTTATAGAGCACACGTTAGTAGTAGAATTTCAGCTATGGTTATGTTGCTGGCAATTTCTATAATTGTGATTCTGCGAAGACGTGATAGGACGTGTCTTGTCTTTCTTTCTTGTTCCTACTTATGTGTGTGATGTTTAGGGCCAACTAGATTATTCTAACATCATTTGTTTCTGTTAACCAGTTTGCTCAAACTCGATGATCTACTGATAGCGTTACGACATGTGTTCCTCAGGCACCTAATGTCACTACGATCACGCAGCCAACTTTCTCAACTTGGGGGAGGGGCAGAGCTCGTAAAACTGGTCGAGGTAGGGGGCTTAGTTCAACCATAGGGAACCACAACACCACTACTAGAATTTCAAGAGAGGTCACTCCAGAAAGGAGTGCTAGCCCACCTCTATCATCACATGAACATGCTACCATTGGGGTACTTATGCCATGCAGAGAGCCATAGAGAGTTTGGTCAATAGAATCGATAGAAAGAAGAGGGATGGTCAATGTAATGTTGTTACTACTCAGACACATGCACCACCTCAGGCACCTGTACCGACTTATACTTTTGGGAATAAAGAGGTGTCCTTGCAGGAATTACAAAAATTCACAGGTTCTAATAGTTCAGTTGATCCTCAAAGTTTCTTAGATGGGACATTCAAGGCCCTGTGGGTGCTAGGATGTTCAAGTGAGAGAGCCATGGACCTTGCAGCATACAAACTAAAGGACATGGCCAACAGCTAGTGTGAGATTGTATTGCTAGGTCGATCTACTGGAGCAGCACCACTGAAGTGGGAAAAGTTCACTAAGTTGTTTATGGATAGTTTTATTCCAAATAGTCAGAGGCAGAAGTATGTAACTCAGTTTGAGAGGTTGGTACAGACTACAGATATGGATGTGTCAACCTATAACACCAAATTCTGTAAGTTGGCTATATATGCTTCTTACTTAGTACCCACCGAAGCAGCTAGAGTTCAGATGTTCGTGCATGGGTTGATTGGTTGCCTATTCAATGCCCTAGCCCCAAATATGAGTGCCATGATCTACTTGGATGTAGTTGATCTGGCTAGAAAAATTGAAGACAAGGGTCGAGAGGAGCGTGCAGCCTATGATGTACGTAAGAAGGCCAAGATAGGTGGATCTTACGGTGGCGACTTGGGTGCAAATCACAAAATAGGAAATCAAGGAAGACAACAACAGGGCTCTCAGACAGGGATGGATACAATTTCAGAGTCTACATACAAGCCACATTATAGACAGGGTATTCAAGGACAGTCATCATCACAGGGACATCGTAATTCTAGGCAAATGTATGCCACTGCTCCATCCTGCTAGACTTGTGGTAGATTATATATAGGCCAGTGTCGTGTTTTGACCGGAAGGTGCTTTCAGTGTGGTCAGTTGGGACATCGCATTAGGTATTGCCCTTTACCTCCTAGAAACCCCACACAGACTTCTCTTCAGATAGTTGCACCTACTTAGACTACTTGTAATGGTTAAGGTAATACTGGTACAGGAAAAAGAGGTCGAGGTGTTGGAGATCGTTTCACTGGAAATCAAGGACAAAGGAATGTTGGTAGAGGCCAGTCAAGAGTTTTTACACTTACTAGATAGGACGTTCAGGCCTCAAATGCGGTGGTTACATATATTTTTTCAGTTTGTTCCTTTGATTCACATGCTTTAATTGATCCAGGATCTACCCACTCTTATGTGTCCTCATACTTTGCTTTGAGATTCGATAGATAGCTAGAGATGTTTAATCATCCTTTTCTTGTTTCTACTCCTGTGAGGGATTCTCTGTTAGTTGAATATGAGTATCATGATTGTCAGATTAGAGTTGAGGATAGGGATACTCTAGCTAACCTAATTGTACTTGATATGATTGATTTTGATGTGTTGATGGGCATGGATTGGTTATCTCGTTGCTATGCTACTGTTGATTGTCATGCAAAGATAGTCAAGTTTGAAATACCCGATGAGCCTACTTTTGTATTAAAAGGGGGTCAAGTCCCCGAGGTTGGGAAAATCATATCTCTTATGAAGGCTCAGAGATTACTACACAAAGGTTGCATAGGTCTCTTAGCTATGGTAAGGATACAACAGAAAGAGCACTTAGCTTGGTGAAGATACCAGTGGTGAATGAATTTTCTGATGTATTTCCTGAAGATTTTCCAGGATTACCTCCCGTACGAGAGATAGACTACGGTATTAATTTTGTTCCTGATACATTGCCAATATCCATACCCCTATATCGTATGGCACCAGTAGAGCTAAAGGAGCTAAAACAGCAGTTGCAAGACTTACTTGATAAGAGTTTTATCCGACCGAGTATATCTCCATGGGGCGCACTAATATTGTTCGTAAAGAAGAAAGATGGGTCTCTAAGGATGTGCATCGACTACAGACAGTTGAGCAAGGTAACAATACGTAATAAGTATCCTTTACCTTGTTTAGAGGACTTGTTTATCAATTACAAGGAGCTGTCCACTTTTCAAAGATTGATCTTCGATCTGGCTATCATCAACTTAGAATCAGAGCTGAAGATATTTCCAAGACGACATTCAGGACTCGGTATAGGCACTATGAGTTCCTTGTGATGCCTTTCATATTAACAAATTTTCCGGCTACATTTATAGACTTAATGAATAGGGTGTTCAGGCCATCTATAGACAGGGTTTTGATAGTGTTTATTGATAATATCTTGATATACTCTCGTAGCCAAGAAGAACACAAGAACCATCTAAAGACCGTGTTACAGACTTTGAGAGAAAATAAGCTTTATGCTAAGTTCTCAAAGTGTGAATTTTGGCTTGACTCAGTAGCATTTTTGGGGCATTTGTGTCCAAAGATAGAATCAACGTAGACTCTAAAAAGGGAGAAGTCATCCAGAAATGGCCCAGACCTACTTTGCCTATAGAAATTCAAAGCTTTTTGGGTTTGGCAAATTAATATAGGCGTTTTGTGCATGATTTCTCCAGAATAGCATCTCCATTGATCAAGTTGACACAGAAAAATGCAAAGTT
This sequence comes from Solanum appendiculatum, assembly GCA_018342035.1. Taxonomy (NCBI): domain Eukaryota; kingdom Viridiplantae; phylum Streptophyta; class Magnoliopsida; order Solanales; family Solanaceae; genus Solanum; species Solanum appendiculatum. Next base: position 603,622 of record JAGDQO010000399.1, on the reverse strand, counting down.
TCAGTGGATAGAAGAATGTGAGCAGAGCTTCTAGAAAATCAAAATGTGCTTGACAACAACGCCAATACTGTCCTTACCATCTAGTTCCAGAGGTTGTACGATATTTTGTGATGCTTTAAGGGTGGGTCTAGGATGTGTTCTTATGCAAAATGGTCATGTGATTGCCTATGCTTCAAGACAGTTGAAGAGACATGAACAAAACTATCCTACACGTGATTTGGAGATGGCCGCAGTGATATTTGCTCTTAAAATTTGGAGGCATTATCTATACAGCAAAACTTGCGAGATATATACCGATCATAAGAGCTTAAAGTATAGTTTTTAGCAGAGGGATCTAAATCTTCGACAGTGTCGGTGGATGGAGCTACTCAAGGATTATGATTGCGATATTTTGTATCATCCTAGAAAAGCTAATGTTGTGGCTGATGTATTGAGTAGAAAATCTATGGGCAGTTTAGAACATATAGCTCCTGAAAAAAGACAGTTGGCAATAGATGTACAGAAACTTGAAGGCACAAGTGTCAAATTTAGTTTGAGAAATTCAGAGACATTGCTAGCATGCGTGCAAGCCAAATCTTCATTAGTAGAGCGCATAAATGCTACTCAATATGAGAATGAACAACTTTGCAAATATCGAGATGAGGTCATAGCTGGTAAAAGTAAGAAAATGATTGTCAACTGTGATGGTATGCTCTGACTAAGAAATCGGTTTTGTGTACTAGACATAGAGGGGTTAAGATGAGTGGTTCTTGAGGAATCTCACAACTCTAGATATACTATGCACCCTGGTTCCACTAAGATGTATCATGACCTGAAGCAATTGTATTGGTGGGAAGGTATGAAGAAAGATGTTCCTAACTTTGTTTCCAGTCGTTTGACTTGTCAACAAGTTAAAGCAGAGCATCAGTGACCTGTAGGATTATTACAAGAGATCCAGATTCTAGAGTGGAAATGGGAAAGAGTTACTATGGATTTTGTGGTTGGTCTACCACGAACCCTTAGAAGATATGACTATGTATGGGTAATTGTAGACCGTCTAACAAAATCAGCACACTTCTTACCGATAAAGACTACATATGGTGGAGTGAGATATGCCAAGATATTTATAAATGAAATTGTTTGACTTCACGGAGTGCCATCTCTGATAGAGGGTAACAATTCACTTCATGCTTTTGGAGGTCTTTTCAAGAAGCTTTGGGTACACGAGTGGATCTTAGTACTGCATTTCATCCACAGACAGATGGACAGTCTGAGTGTACTATAAAGATCTTAGAGGATATGTTGAGAGGTTGCATTCTTGATTTTGGAGGTAGTTCGGATGCTTACTTGCCTTTAGCCGAATTTACCTACAAAATAGTTTTCAGTCCAGCATTCAGATGGCTCCATAAGAAGCTTGGTATGGTAAGCGATGTCATTCTCCTATTGGGTGGTTTGAAGTTGGAGAGGCTACCGTGTTGGGACAAGACTTAGTACAAGAATCCATGGACAAGGTCCAGTTGATTAGGCAGAGGTTACTCAGAGCTCAAAGTAGACAAAAGTCTTATGCAGATAAGAGGAGAAGAGATCTAGTGTTCACAGTTGGGGATGAAGTTTTTCTACGAGTCTCTCCTATGAAAGGTGTGATGCGGTACGGCAAGAGAGGTAAATTGAGCCCGCGGTATATAGAACCATATGAGATACTTGACTGAGTAGGAGGAGTGGTGTATCGTTTGGCAATTCCTCCTAATATATCCTTCATCCATCCGGTGTTCCATGTGTTTATGTTAAGAAAATACATATCAAACAAATTTCATGTGCTTGAAACACAAACTATACAGATTGATGAGAACTTAACATATGAAGAGGAACCTGTGGCTATTGTTGACAAACAAGTAAGAAAGATAAGGTCAAAACAAATTGAGTCCGTGAAAGTCTTATGGAGAAACCATACCATGGAATAAGCTACATGGGAGTTGGAAAATGATATGCGAGTCAAGTATCCTCTCTTGTTTCAGTCTACAGGTACACACCAACTTTAAATTCAGGAACCGAATTTCTTAAGGTGGGGAGAATGTAATACCCTATTATTTAAGTTAAGGGTAAATAAGTCATTAGCCATTTTTTTAAAAAAAATTAAAAAAGAAGAAAGATTGGGCTAAAAGCCCTAAGCAGCCACGCTACAATCCTGCAGCAAAAAGAAAAAAATGACAGAATAGAGAGAATAAGAAAGAAAGAGCAAAAGGGTGAGGGGAGGCGGAAGGAGAAAGAGAGGTATCATGGGTTTTGCTACCCATTCGAGGTAAATATATGTTGTTTCTTCTTCTTCTACAGCCTCTCCAGGATTATTAGTTTAGGTCATTTACTTTAGGTGTTGAAATCTGATTACTAGAAGCTAATAACTGGGCAGTAAGGGTAGTTTTGGTTACTACAGCAAATGAATAAATTATATATTTATCAATCTATTACATGAGTATCAAGATATATGATTGATCAATAGATTTGGGTATGAGAATACTAATGGATATAAACATATTTTATACTACTACTGTCAAGTATGCTCCCAATAGCACTAGTTGGAAACTACATTGTGATGATTAAGCTTTAGGTTACTGTTAATTATAGTAATAGCCAAGAAAATTATTTGAGCAACCGCAAAATATGAATACTCAGAACTTTTAACTGTTGCTGCTTAAATTGAAGGACTATATAATTAAGGATTAAGATACTTTGACGTATGGAGAGTCAAACCTTTAACTCGAGGGTTGGGTATTTAAAATAGTTATCGAATTAGCTTAAACCTAGAACTAACGCGATATTGATATGATGTGAATTATAGATTGACCAAAGGGATACATACGGATTACTTGAGTGGCGAGCTTGGTATTTCTGCACGAGTACTGTGAGTGGTAATCTTACCACAATTTGTCTTTTACAAATTTCATGATTTGTACATGGTTTATAAAGTAAATATGTTATCGAATGTTTTGAACTTGCATGTGGGACAAGTCTTTAACTTGTTATGGTACTGAAAATATTATTTGAGATGATCTCATTTTTATAAGATATGATTACCATTATTGAAAGGATTTCACACTTATTTGAGAAAAGGTATTTTGACATGTGATTGTAAACTTTGAAATAATATGATTTGATAAGATTTAAATGCTCTGTTTGATTTGGAAATGCTTCTACTAATTACAATAGAAGTATAAATGGGAGTAGACCTTGTTGAATCCCATATCTAATGGCGAGTTCGTTAGACCTGGTGCACCTTGTAGTTACAGATTACCGATAAAGCCCTTGCTAGTGGGAACGTAGAACTAGCATACTGTTACGGATATCCCTCGAGTAGGGATCTACAAATATGAATATTCAACTCCTTTATGAGGAATTCACCGTTATTGGTTACTTCTTAAAAGAGAAGGCCACACTGACTACATGATTCATCCTTGGAAACCTCCCATATATATAAGATTGATATGAAAGTGTTTTTCCGATTTTATTTCTAAAAGTTTATATTGATTTTGCTTACACGAGACATATGAGATTGAATATTGTTACCGTTTCTGAAAAGACATTGATTTCATCATTTTGACTATCAGACTAGCATGTTTCTAACTTGTCCCTCATTAAAACGGTTGTAGTTAAGTGTTATTACTCACTGAGCTAGCGTCTCACTCCTCGCTATATTTTTTTTTGCAGAGAACTCAGGTGACCTTGGAGAAGATTTCATTAATTAGAGAGTGTGTATTGATAGTATCTAGTGAGCCTCGCATTGCTTCGCATGGCAAGAGACTTATTAAATTGCTATGGTTTGTTTAGTTTCTTTAGAAACTCTTAGAGTCGCTCCATTTGTCATTTCTTTTATTTGTCAAGTAACTAGTTTGGAATCTTTTTCGTATTTGGAGATGAATGGGTATTATTGCGTGACAATTAGATCATCGATGGATGTTATGTCTTAATTTATAGTTGTTATTAGTTGTGTTGTGGATTTCTGAGACAGGTAATTTCAAGATAGGCAAAAAAAAAAAAACAATGGAAACCCTTTCCGATTTTCTGTAGAATTTTGGTTTGGCTGGGTTTGGATTCTCCCCCTTAGCGCTGGTCACGTTCCTAAATTGGGTTGTGACAGTGATGCTTTGCAGAATTCTTTCATCTCATCAATCATTTGTTTACCCGAACGAAGTAGGAGATATGCAAAATTCCAAATGAAGATCTCCTCAAATATAGGTGCAGATGCCAAAATAAACTTCATAAATTCCATTTCCATGTCAAGACCTATAAACATGTTCGCATGAACTCTTTGAAGCTTCACAACACCGTACAAAAATGATTGGGCTCGTAGAATTGTACAACAGGTTCAACAATATTTTCCACATGGTCCTAAAAGAATTTCCAAGGTACAGTTAATTAGGCGACTTCAGATGAAGAAGAAACAATGTTAATTCAATTTCAAGGGTGTCAAAAGTTTGTGCAGCAACACAACCTCAATCGTTCCAGCAACGGGGCTTTTAGAGATGAGATTTGTAAATATTTATGAAACAAAAGTGATCATATGCAAAGTTATAGAATAATTATTTATTCAGATTAATAAGCTTCTCAAACCCTTTGAAACCGAGTGGAGGGTGGAACAAGCAATGTTGAAGTTCCTAATACCTTAGTTGCTGGAATGTAAAAAGGTGATGAGGTAAATGTTGGGATATGTACTATTAACCATGAGATTTATATTATTAACCATCTATTTAGATATAAGATTTATTATAGAATAATTATTTATTCAGTTTTAATAAAAGTGTTAATAAATCATATGTTTGTTATTAATCGTTTATGTGTTCATTTACTTATATAGTAGATGATTTAGTGTATAGAGTTTTAGCTTATGCATAGATAATTAAATCATCAGTTCTTATATATATAAACTTTTTTGTTCACAATCTAAGATAAAATTGAACAAGCCACTGGTATGATTGTAGCACAAGATTAAATATAATTTATCTTGATTATGGGAAGGGTGTAGTTCCAACTTCTTATGCTAGTATATTTTGTATATATTGAATGAGACTGAGTAGAGATAGTTGTTTTAGACTGATTGACAAAAGCATATTCTTTAAACAGTTAAATGTATTTATATTCTCAGTTCTGATATAACTATTATGATCTGTATATATTAATTATCATTTTGATTTATTAGAAGGTGAGATTATGAGATGGGTCAATCTTTCTGGTAGATTGGATGATAAAAATATATATTAGTGAAATAATAAGATATATAAAGGAATCCATGTCTCGATAGAGATATTAATGATATGCCTTTTTGAGAAGCTTATAGGTTTTCATGGTGTCAAACCTTGCAAGTGGATTTGAAAATCTGACACATGAAATAAGTTAAGCAGCTCACTAAAGGAAATTAATCATTCAATTAAATTCATCAATAATTTAATTTATTGATTAGTATTTGTAATCTTAACATGGGGAATTACATAAGTGTTTAACAGGGAATTTCAAAATATAGAGGAGTACAATTACGAATTCTAGTGGAATAATGTATAATTTATTATGGTAAGATTAATTTAAATTAATTATTTCAATTATTTCCATATAGGAAGCCTCAATAATTAATTCGGTGGTCTCTACGGTGCCCATATTTAACTATAACTCAGAATCCTATTTTTTAGGGGAAAAGGGAAAAGCAATGTGTGTTTCTTTCTCAAAAGAAAATATGCATGTGTTTCGTTCTCCTCTTTAGACTGGAAGAAATCTCTATAAGTAGGGGTTCTTCTAACCTAGAAGAAAAATAAGTTTTCTATGCGATACTTGCCCACCCAAGTATTGAGAGATCGGCTGTGAACTTGGTACAACTATAGAAGACCACATAACTCCAGTCTAACTTGTGGATTCGCTTGAAGGTATCTGCTCACGCTTCAAGAGATATTTATCGAATTAAATTTCAAAAAGTTTATGTGTTCTAGCATAAATGTATGTGTTGTCTACTATTCATGTAAGTTGTATTATTCTGGTATGCTTCTAATGTACATATAGTTTTCCAATAGTAAATGATATTTGTTTCCTAAGATTACATGAAGGTGAATTCCTCGACATTTTTCTTAGACAAGAAGTGCACCCAATGATCAATATCAGGAGAACTTGTAAAACTATGACCTTGAAGTCAAGAATCATGATCAACACCTTTATTTATTTTTGATGTCATATTTGTTTCTTAACCTAACCCCATATTAAGAACGAAAAACTGCTCTGATACCAACTTGAAGAAAAAATAGAAAGAGGATGTTTTTCTTAGAGAATGCCCAAGTTGTATTTGGTTACTTAAGGACACTTGAAATATTGATTCAAAAGCCTTGCACAAATAACTAGATAAATGTATCACAATTCATTAGATACATGTATCACAAACTCCTAAAAGATTTTTAAAAAAACTAAGAGATAACATTGAAAGATTAAACATCAAGGATAATATTCTTGTGAATGCACTAATTCCAACATCCATTTGGGTATGGGTCAACCCGGCCTATTTCCAAACCTAAATTAAAAAAAACTGAGAATTGGATTTGAGAATGGCTGCACCATCAACATCAGAAGGTGGGAACATATCAACAATGGATAAGTCAATGTCGAGGACATCAAGCAGGACTTCATCTTTGAGTAGAGCAGATTCGACGTTACTGTCATTGTTTTTTTCATGGTCTCGAGGTGGAATTGAGTGACCGAAAGAGTTGTCTTCCAATGGTGGATGTAAATTCACCGTCAGATCAGTACAACTTTTTGGAAACAAAATCTCATTTGCATATATTTGGATGTGAAGGGTTTTTTGATAGATAAAAGAACATTCTAAGTTTAAGAATTCTTTAGAGAAAATGTTCTCTTCTTTGGCTGTCTCTAGCCACTTGTCACCGGAGTTCACTAGATTTGGCTCAACACACTATTGAAAAATAGTACTAAAGTAAAGAGTTGTTGAAAATATTTGAACAATATTCAAAGTCTCAAAACTTCTTTCAACTTTTGACGAAAAAATTGAAAATGCCATGGAGTCGCCACTTAATTTTTAAAGGAAAATCAAGAAACCTTTCAATTAATTTCAAAAAGATCTAAAATAGAAAAATCTTTTGAAATCCAAAGAACAGGTACGGGGTTCCTATTTCCATATCAAGAAGATATTAGCACTTGAAATGTCCACTAACAATCTGTGGTTATCTGGCGAATCATTTATTTGGCTAAAACTTGAATTTTTTTATTTTTATTTAAAACATGTGATAAGAGAAACTTGAATTGATTATTTAAAGAAACTTTGAGTTCATTTTAAACAAATTGAACAAGTGATGAACAATAATCGATAACCATTCAAAATGATAAGTGAAATAATTTCACAAAGTAAAGAGACTCTGAAACCCAAAAATGATTACTTTACTAGAAGATTCATTCAAGTTACAATTAATAGAATTCAAATCAAATAATTACAAATTTAAACTAAAAAATACAATAGAAATAAAGCCAACTAAAATATACAAAGGAAATAACTAACACAATCGAAAATGAAGAAATAAGCTAAAGAGAGTTTTAGAAGAACCTGGATTGGAGACTCAATATTTTTGGATCTTTGCCCATTTGATTTCAAGCTGCAGCTTTTCCGTCTTTAGGCCCAACATATTAGCTTTCCGATCCTTTCATATTAGCTTCCCTTTCAAACTTTAAGCCGTGGCAGACTCGATCAAAAGGACTTGGGCATCCGTGGCCCAACATTGAAATGCAAAGGGAGAATAGGGAGTCCAGTGGACTCCAAACTGAAGAAATTCATGCACAAAAAATGGTAAAGATTAGCACCCATTAGTGGCAGGAAATTAAAATTATTTGAAGATACACAAGCAACCATGAATATGGGACAGGAATGACACCAAAACAAGCAATAGACAATTTAGATGAGGTAGAGAGGGAAACTGAAATTATCATGAACTATAATTTGGAAACTAAACCAATCTGGTACAAGATTAAATCATATTGAAAGAGACGAGAAATAAGCTAAGATCGGAACAACCAGCAGAAAAAAAGAGCAAATATTAAACACGAATCAAGACACTAAGCATTCTTCATATCCACAAGAAGAGCAACATAAAGAACTCATAATAGCAAAATAATACGTTACTCTATAAACTAAACAACATAATGGAAATCACTAAAGGAAGTAATTAGGACTAAATCTAATCTACAACGAAGCAAATAACGTATTTACAAGCAAAGCAGACAAAAGAAAAATCAACAATGGGAAGAGTTTACCTTTTCCGGAGCAACATGCTAGATGATGACAAGCCAGAAGACTTCACCACCACCAAAAGATGAGCTTTGGCGAAGCTCCAATGAATGACAAGAGTGAAATTTCGGGTCTAAACCTTCGTGTGTTTTTTTGGTGATCAGAATATTGTCCTCTTCCCTAAAACTCTCAACTTCATATCGCTTAATATCTCATAATTTTGGTTTTATAACTCTATTTATAGATACTTGAATTATTTTTAGCTGAATCTCCACATCTGTATCCATACATAGATCTATATCCACGAATGTTAAAATTTAGGAACATAGACAGAGGCGTATCCAGGATTTCGAGATGAGGGGTGCACTATTGTAAAAAGGTGGATCTAAGATGTAAATTTGATCGGATATATCTATACATATATAATATTCAGATTTCTAACCTCACTTGGAGAGGTGCACCCAATCATAGTCACATAATAGGATACTCCGAGTATGGGTTCACACATCTATATTTCAATATTTAAAAAAATATATAACACTATTATATATGATCTCGGGAAGGGAGCATCGGTTCACATGAACATAGAGGATCCGATCTCTAGATCCGCATTTGTATCAGACATCTGCACCCGAGTCCGAGCAACATAGGGTCTAACTTGGAGTGAAAGATCCCATGACATCCTCTTATGCGAATATGCTCTGGAGTGGAAATCCCATGAAAAGGTGGTGATGGTTATGGGAGCAACAGGAACGGGAAAATCTAAACTTTCTGTAGATCTTGCCAACCATTTTCCAGCAGAAGTAGTTATTAGGGACAAAATAAAAGTGTACAAAAGGAGTTGATATATAGTCCAAAATAAGGAGACTGCGGATGTAGTACTATTTTCCATAGAATGACATATGGCGACCCTATATCAAGACCTCTACTAAAAATGAATAAGCTAATAGATCCATGGAATGGCTAGATTTACCCGTCCTGTTGGACCCATTACAATCACTGCCTTATCTTTTTATGAAAGGAACCATATATAGTTAGATCTCTAAGAAACTAACAATTAAGAGACTAATATTATTTGCAAGAAAAGAATGATTCAATATTCATTGTGTAAAAATGTTACCAAATTTGTAAACAAGAAGGAATAGTTCAAGTTTTCAATGATCTGTTTCATTCTTTTTTTTAGAAGCAATGTTGTTTTATGATGCATGTATCTCTCTATATATTGTAAAAAATTGCTTGGAATCGGCCAAGACACGCCTTTTTGAACACTTGGCAGCTTTTGATTCGTTTTTGTTTTGACTCAGAGCTGCCACACTGTTTAAAACATATGGCATCATCTTATTGGCCTTGAATTTTCTTGAAACGTCGTGTCATTAGATACGTGATATGAGTTTGGGCCTTAAACTGAAATGGACTTTGGATTAAAATAATTTTAAAAAGGGACTTGTATAATTTGTAATAAATTTGAGCCATTAGACCCAATAAATAATAAAAATGGACTTATTTATTTAATTTGGATGGTTGTTGCCATGTAATGTATTGTGTTGTTAGTTTAAATATCATGTGTATTTTGATTGTTAATTAAATTTTATTGTATCGTATCTCGATTAAATTTGTCGTTAGGTAACAACCAAAATTTCAATTTTATGTAATGACCAATTTGGTATGATCACGTCATTATCTTAATATTTTCTTCTCATTCGTCTTTACTTATTATTTAATAATTTTATTTTATTCTTTGTCCTATCTTTTTATAGCAGCTCTACCTCATACCCTACTACTTGTATGTTAATCATTCAATTTTTTGGTGTATCACATAATGTAATAACAGAGAACAATATAATCTATCCAAAATATTGTATTCAACAAAATACAACACAATACAATACAACACGATATATCCCTCTTATTTAATTGATTTTAGTTGGACGTTTTTTTTGCATAAAGATCATACTTTTGGACTTTGGTTCAAAAATTAAAATATAAAAAAAATTATTAATATATTGCTTTCTGTCCAGAGGATTTGTATCTATTAGTCCAAAAAAAATAATACTGATCTGAAGTTGAATCTTTCGACCTATGTGATTTTTGTGTTATTAGATTTAAAATTATGTTTTTTATGTTAAAACATAGTTAAATGACTTTAGCATAAATATATAATTATGTGACCATCTATGAAATTTACCCTCACTGTATCATTTCACATCACCAAAACATAGATTTTCTGTTAGTTTGTTTTTTGATTACATGGGGTTGAGTTTGATGGTTTTTAGACTTAGTGCAATGAATATATATTTGAATGATCACCAAAGAAATTACTTGTGACTTTCTTCTCCTTCCAAGATTGAATTTTTTGTTGTTCTTCTTCTTTTTCACCCGATTTTCAACAAACGCGATTAATTAGGGTCCGACTAAATCTTAATTCACGTTGGAAAGTTTGATATTGGGGTAAAAGTACTTTATAACAAAGGTGATTTCGTACCTAGAGAGACTTGAACTCAAGAGAGTACTTACCACTCCACCACAATCATTAATTGGTAGTAAAATTGATTTATTGTACTATCTATTTGTCTTCAAAAGTTATTTTATTTCAAGACATTTAACATGTTCCCATCCAATTTTCTAGAAAAAAGTAGACACTTAAAGCCTCAAACATAACACAAAAGAGTTGTACATTAAGCAAACAAAATATTGAGTTGTCTATCTAGAAATCAAACTTCATTGCCCAAATAGTCGGTCAACTATTTCAAACTATATACTAAATTCATCTGCTCTCTTTTTTTTTCAATGAAAAAATCACTTTTCTATATACCCATATTCACTTATCACCTAGCCAGATTTATTCAAGTTTCGACGACTAAAAAGTAATGTAGAAACCTGATTGAAATTAAAAATAAAATAAAACTAAAATAAAACCCCACCTAGGAACACATTTGAAATTTAAATTAACCCTAACACCCATGTTATTTTAGAAAAGGAAAAATAATAATTTTGGTCCCTGAGTTACAATGTTATCCAATTTCGATCCTTGTAATATTCACATATAACTTTTAATTAATCTATAATGTATAGTTGGTCATTAAAAGTGAAGGAAGTTGAGTGCTTAACAAAATTATCATAAAGTTGAAAAATGGCCAAAAATAACCTTTGACTATTGGGGGTTTTGGTCCAACAATACCTTGAACTATTAAAAATAAGATAAAAATGCTTTCGATGTTAGCAAACTAACCCAATTATGCCCCATTTCGAACCTCCAAGTTTCATGTATGCCCATTTGAAAACTTTTTTATTATTATTGAGATTGGACTCCACCTTGACAAAAAGGTTACCCCTATTTATTCAGTTTTATGGACAAAAACGGCACATCTAAGTTAATTAGGATAAAATATGCATAACTATATAACACAGGTGCCAAAATAAAAATAACATAATAACTCAGTGATCATTATTGATGTCACGCACCAAACTCTAGGGGTGCAACTGACACCTAGTGTCAAAACTTAGACATGAGCTGACCTTGCTGAACTATTTACTAATGGGGCATAGCAGCAACAAACAGTCAAGAAAACAAACAAGTATATCTCGGCTAAAAATAAGCCCTCGGATGGAAAGGCCCCTATCGACATTTCTAAAAAGAAAAAACCTACTCCCAATAGTTTATATAAGACCATAAACAACTAGCACAAAAGAATGTTTGGGCCGTCAAGGCCACCATGGTATCTAAGAAAGAATAAACGCTATATGGGCCATCAAAGCTGACATGATCACTATAAAAAGGTTGAAAACAAGTATGTATATAACTAACACATCAAATGACTGTAAAATATCAGCTAACCAAAAAACAAGGCCACCATGGGAAAAAATGTGGCTACACAACTCAACACACTATTCTAAAAGCCTCTATGAATACAATACTTGGACGGAATAGGGCCCCGACCTACCCAAAAACTATAAATAAGAAAAAAAGCAAACCTCTCAACACTGGAAACGCCCAGAAGAAAGGAGTCAACCAATCAGCTGGATAGGTGGTTGTGCTACTTGGCAGGTCTGTCTGGTCCTCGCTCAAGACTTGCACACATGAATGTAGCACCCCAGGCAGGGGGTGTCCGTACAAAATAATTTACCAAGCATGTAAGGCAAACTGAAAGCTAAAGCTGAAGTATAAGGACCGAACGAAGGGGGTAGGGTTGCATACAAGTACAATACCTTATCTACCTACAATAAGACAATAAAAACACATAAGAAGAAATAACCCGAGCCCTAAAAGCCCGACAGGTATAAACAATACACAATCACTATAAGTCCAAACGAGCGCAAATAGTCACTAAATACCTATATTAGCCCCCTTACCTAGATCCCACTGATAATATGATCTGAACTATCTGTATATTCATGTGCCGTGAATCAATGCATTTCTAAAGCTCCGTTGTACAATACATATATGATGTCTCGTAGATATAGTCTGCCCGTCCCATAGGTACATTCTACCTGGCCCGTAGGCACTATCTCTCGGCCCATAGGCTTGGTCTACCCGGCCCATAGACACAGTTTACCCAACTAAAATACAGTGAATAATAAAAATAACATCAATTGCCATCAAATCACCAATGGAAAAATGAGTGCTCCAAATGAGCCATTACTACAACTAAAATTGATGGTATACCAGTGATCAATAAGATCTTATAATATTGTGTTTTCTCCTTATTGATCTGAATTTACCGTTATAATAAATATTTTGTACTCTACCAATAATATTGGTGCTATCACAATTAATCAAAATTTTAAAAAATTAATTTCTCAAAATAAAGGGTTTGATATAATAAAAATCAATTCACTTTTTGACTACTTCAAGCTTAATTTTTTTACTTCAACCTCCATAGTAGAGTTACCAAGCAATAGAATTTGTTTTTCTTATTTTCAACAAATAGCGCCAAATTTTCTCATTTGATTTACTTGTACCTCCTAAGTATTTTTACTGCAAACGCAACATAAAGTCAAGTTGTTAGTCATATATCTCACATTTTTTTGTTAGGCTAGCAAACTCCTTTTTTTTATCACACTATTTTCACACAATTGAATCAAAAGGAGTTGCAAGACTCACATAACCAACAAAATTATATTTCACAATTTTTTTCAACATTATGTGACTTGACAACATTTCATCACAAGTTTTTTATTATTTTTCACTTCAAGAATGAAATTTTTTTATAGAAATATTTAATGTCAAAATGGCTACTCAACATTTTTTTCATAGTTTCTTTGGTAACCCCCATGTTAGAGCCAAAAATCATCAAATCATATGTGAACAATAACAAATGATTTTTTTTCCCAAGAGTAATATATGCACTTGTAATACTCTTATTGTAACACCCCAAAAATTTCTAAGCTAAGATTTGAACCATATTCTTCATTTGCATATAAGGCCGTATCGGGTGATTCTTAAATTATTCTTACGTGTTAAGTTCAATTCTTTAATATGGTAATGGATTTAGATATGAAATAAGGTCACTAGAATACCCTAGCACAAAGTTGAGTTGGAAGCTCCCTTATCGATTAAGTTTTGATATAAGATTCTACTTAGTTTAACTTCAAACAATCATCTCTTAGCACATAATGGATTAAGTAGCCTATGACCTATCAAATTAAAGGTCTATGAGTCATCTTTCCAAGACCACCAAGTTTGTCTCATTTCAAGTTCGGAGTAAAAAAGTTATGACCATTTTACCAGAGACTACCACAATAGAGTTTTCTGAGTCAGTAATCTACGAATCACTTCTACGGGCCATAGAAGTTTCTATGACCCGTGCTGTTCACTCGTGGAAAAAGTACATGGAGTCAAAATTTTGGGTTTAATTCTTACGGATTGGATCTATAGTCCGTAGAAACATCTACAGGTCGTAATTTGGACCCATTGATGTACTTCTTAGCCTTAAAATTTTAATATACATTCTACGGATTGTATCTACGATCCGTAGAAACTTCTATGAGTCATAGTTTGGACCCATAGAATGAATTTCTCAGCCTTAAAATTTCAATATGAATTCCACAGATAGGATCTATGAACCGTAGATCAAACCACGAACCGTATATGGCCCCGTGGAAGGTTTTCAACAGCATTTTAAGAGGGGTAGTTCAGTCTTTTTACACCTCTTCTAAGCCTAAACCTCGATATTTTTACTCCTAAATAAGGTTCTAAATAGTATTAATCAACCCTATTGCTCTCATTAACGCTTCCAAGTCTTAGAGCAAGGATCCAAGAGGAGAAAGCTAGGGTTTTTAAACGTTCTTCCAGTTTCTTCAAGAACTTTATTCTTTCAAGTATGTAAGGCAATTCATAGTGTTGGACTAGTTCAACCTCACGCCCTACATCTAGATTCAGTCAGTAGTAAATTGAATCTAGGGTTCTGCATGCCCTCAGTTTTATGAAATTTCTACCATATGAGTTTTTGATACTTTATGCATTGAACTTCTTGAATAATTGTTCATGCTTATCGTTCCACATGAACTCTATATATTGAACTTTGCTAAAAGTATTTTGAATTAGTAATTTCCTTAAATTGATTTTGAAAACTAAAGAGAGTTTAAGAGAAAAATTTAAGCATTGATTTCAAAGAGAATTTAAGGGGACTTGAGTGGTTTTGAAAGTGTCGTTTTTACCTTGGAAAGAGAACAGTATTTTCAGAAAAGTATAGAGAGCTTTTAGAGCAATTCAGAAGTACTTAGTACAGCTTCAATCACTTCTTAAAGAAGTGTTTGAGAAATTATCTCAACTCAGAGAATATTTTACGTTTGCATTTCAGCTATATATATATGTTGAGCACCGATATGGAGTAAGAGTTCATATAACTCAAATTCCATAAACTACGTAGCCAGTGTAGGAAAGGATCATATCGATATTCGAACGATTCCTCACTGCCTCAAGAAGGTCTTTTAGTGGATCCATCAGTTCAGTTGTATTCTATACTCCGACAAGGTATATGGCGGCTCTGGCAACGTGGGTAAGTCGTTGTATCATCACGAGGCTCATAGTGGTGGTTGTCGGTTAGAGAAATTCCCCAGCAAAGTAAAGAGTGTTGTAGTATACATATTTATTTAGTTAAGTGGTTTACCCTATTTATTTTAATGTGAGGCTTAAATGATCTTTACTTCATGACCTGCTTTACATTCAGTTGAGTTGTGATCAGCCCTTTTCAGTCCAATTATTATTGCATTCAGCTATATTACATACTCGCACATTCAATGTACTGATGTCATTCGACTTGCATCATTTTATGATGTAGATACAGGTGTTCAGGATCATCAACAGGCGCATCGTTGATATCATCTAGTTTCTTTCCAGCTTTTGGTGAGGCCTTCTTGCTTTCAGAGGACTTCAATCATTTATTTGCTTTAGTAATTTTATTTAAGGTTGTCGTAGGTGTGTCCCGACACCTATATCATACAGTAGAGGCTTCATCGATACACAGTGTTAGAGAGTCTCTCGGTATTTATTTTCAAATATTTTGCTAAACTATTACAGCTTACATTCAATATTCTCAGACAGTTTAGATAATATTTGACTTAAATGTTTTTCCTTCAATTATTTAAAACTAAATATGCTTAAATAAGTCTTCCGCTAAGTAGTCATCTAGGACAAAGGATCACTTGAGGATCAGTGATGGTTCTCGAGTGTCGGCTCCGTTCAGGGTGTTAGCTCGGGATGTGACACTTATCTCAAAGATGTAAAAATCATATTTCAAAATGATTTTTTCCTCATTTCATGAGCCCCACTATTTTAAAATTTAAATATATTTTTTTCATAAAAAGTAGTATCACTTTATCCATGAAAAATATTAGGTAAAAAGTTTTCTTCCTTTACCTTTTCTCCGATTGAATTGAGCAATAGAAAAATATTTTACCCATACATCTATTCTCTTCCATCTCTTGAAGAGAGCGACGTTGAGCGGAATGATGTTGAGATCTCCTATCTTGATATCCACACTTTCTCAAACTGTAACAAAAATTGAATCTCCTTAAAATAGTTAGTGAAAATTACAAGATTACAAATTATAATTCAAAATAAAATGAAGAAAATAAAATCTCTTCAGGCTGAGGCTTGGATATCTCGCTATCTTTAAGAAGATTCAAGCTCACTGCGGAATAATCTACATCGATCCACCAATATCACTCTTGACTTGTCTCCTCCAGGATACAACAACCTAACAATGTTGTACGACTCACGCAACTCTGGATTAGTTGAAGAGTCCAAAGCTCCACAAAAAGAACACCTTCCTTTTACATATAATTTCTCTCTTTTGTATAGTAAATTAGTTGAAGACTTAGAATATTCTTTGTCTCAACTCTCTCTTACACTACACTAACATCACTACAATATTTTCCACACTTCTCATCTTTTTTGGGATACCCTTCTCAAAGGAAGAAACACCACTATTTATAAGTGAGAAATTCTTCCTTGTATTGAATAGGAATAATGTGAATAATAATGTAGGTAAATGAATGACCTAGAGGTTACATGAGTAACAAAAGATTAATGGCCACATTCTACCACTCACTAATGAGAATAAAGAAGGCATTATATGCCATCAACCTAACAAACCAAGTGCTACACATTATGAGAGATTGCAACATATTGTAACTTAATATTACATTTATAATATTAAAATGTAAAGGCACCAACAATCCCCCACTCATTTTTATATTAAAATTAAGAGAGTATTTATCCTATTATGATTTGTGGTGGTTAAGTCTTTGAACTCTTAATGAAAATCTGTATCTCGTATGAATGGGGTGTCAAATTATAGGAGCACCGTTGACAGATTTCACCTATATGACTGTAAAAGTAGGCCGCATTCTATGAGAATGAACTTGTTCTCAAAAACGCTCATGAAAACTAGGATAGCACAAGGTCGTAATGTGCTGGCTATTAAAGGTTATATCAACACCTTGATTATTGTGTGTAAGCAGTGATACTTTATTTCCCCTAAGCAGTCATAGTTCAAGTCTGAGACCACTACTAACTCTGGAGTAAAGGTTATTGTTTTATTAAGTGAAGGTTCAATGCAAAACACACCTTCATTATGCATAATAGTCTACCTTCAACTAAATTGGTGGAGTACTCTTTTATTTTAATATTAAAATGAGTGGGGATTGTTGGTACATTTGAGCATTTTTATATTATTTAATTATTAGTTTGTCTCCTATATTATCTATCCTTGTTGCCAATTCTCCCTAGTGAGAACGTTAGCCAAAACGTTGGAGTAATGGCTCATTTGGGGCACTCATTTTTTATGTGCGTGCGTGGATAACTTTTTAATTGTTTCAGTTTAGTGATTTGTTAGTCTATTTAAGAACCAAATATTGAATTAATAGAATCAAATGATTTTGTTTGATAAAATGGGAAGATTTATTTTTAAAGACACGGGTCAACTTTTGTGTGCGTCTCATGTGCATCTTGTGTGTGATGCATGTGTACATGTTATTTTTAATACATAAATCAAACACTCCATAAAAAATAATCTCAGCATAATTAATGTAAAATATAACTAATATCAACACTACTAATATACCTTATTCAACAATATTCGTTGAGGTCGCGTTCCATTTGAGGGGTATATCATGCCTTTTTTCTTTAAAATATTGTTCCTTCTGGATGATACAAGTTTATTCATAAACTAAAACTTGTTGAAGAAACTAGATTAGGTATGGGAGGAAAAGCTATGCTTGATTTGGAAGATGAAAATCCGCAATATAATTAACGAGTGCTTAGCTGTTTAATAAATTTAGAGTATTCTAATTTTTTTATTGATGCTAATTTTGAGGTGTTTATTAGCTTTTATTGTCATGTGGCTTGGCAATCATCTCTTTCAACAGTGAAAAGTGTCTTCAGTTAGTTGCTTATAATTACTATTTGGTTTAGGCCCGTTAGAGGAATGTCTCATTCCAGGGCTATAATCTGTTTCTATTGTTTGAAAACTAAATTAATGCTTCTTCAGTTGTCTTATGTCGAGATTGGCATAACTTGAGCTGATTAGTTAGGATATTAGAAGTTAGTTAGGATATTAGAAGTTAGTTAGAATGCAAACTAACAAGTTCAATTAAGTCGGTTAATAGGTGTGAGCTGGCAGTTAGGGTGTTGAAGGTTAGTTACTAGATATTTTGTGTGTTCAATTATGTGAATATATATATACAATAGTTGATAGGATGTCTTTTAAGCTAATTCATCTTCTTCAATACAACAGTAAATTTCCCAATCTTATCTCCCTATTATATTGTTGCAGTTCATAGAATCCCCATGGATTCTCCAGTTTAGCTTCATTATTTTGAGAAAAAAGGAGTTTGCTAGTTAGTGGGGGATTGTTGAGGATTGTGAGCATTTTAATATTATTAATTTTATTTTAGTGGTTCATGTACCTTAATGGTGCATAAATCTTCATTGCTGCGTTGGCACAAATACGTGAGTATTGGCATTTATGCCCATTACTCACATGAGTTAATAACGTAGAATGTGGCTACAATTTCACAATGATTTTTTCTCATTTCATGAACTCCCATTATTTTAAGAATTTAAATATCATTTTTTCATGAAAAGTAGTAGTATCACTTTTATTCATGAAAAATATTAGGTAAATGTTTTTTTTCTTCTTTACCTTTTCTCCGCTTGAATTGAGCAAATAGAATATAATTTATCTGTACATCTCTTCTCTTCCATCTCTTGAAGAGAGCAACGTTAAGCGGAATGATGTTGAGATTTCCTATCTTGATATCCACACTTTTTCAAACTTTAACAAAAACATGAATCTCCTTAAAATTGTTGGTGTAATATATCACAAAATACAATAAATTACGCTTGAAATAAAATGAACAAAAATGAATAAAAAAGTATTCAAGCGGAGGCGCGGATATCTTGCTCTCTTTAAGGAGATTCAAGCCCACTGTAGCATAATCTACATTGATCCAGAGGTATCACTTTTGACTTGTCCCCTCCAGGATACAACAACCCAACAACGTCGTACAACTCAAACAACTCCGGATTAGTTGAAGAGTACAAAACTCCATAAAAAAAACACCTTCCTTCAACATATAAATATTTTCTTTCATATAGTGAATATAGTTGAAGATTTAGAATATTTTTTTTGTCTCAACTCTCTCTTTCACTACACTAATCTCAATATAAACACAATAAAATACTACTCATCTTTTTCACTCTATATTTTCTTGTACTTCTCTTGCTATACTCAACCCAAAGTAAGACCACGCTATTTATAGGTGAAGAATTCTTCCTTGCAATGAATAGGAAGATAATGGGTAGTAAATTGGGTAAATGATTAGCCCAAAGGTTACATAAGTTACAAGAATAAAGAGGTACAATAATGGGTGAAATGAAGAGTTGGAGGTTACAAGAGTTACAACATCTAATGAGCACATTCTTCCACAATTGATGAAAGTAAAGAGGCACAAATGTAATGTATACCAATGCACATAACATGACACATAATGTGACATATAATATATTTTTATAAATATTAATATGTCACACTAACACATGGTATCAGAGCCATTAGGCTACTAATATAGTCTCGATCCTATTTCGACATTGAGACGAAGATTTCCAGTGTACTGGAATGGCACTTGATAATGAAATGCCGAAAAAACTGAGTCACAATCATCCTCTCTTCCTCCACTCTGCTGACACTTTTGGAGTAGTGCTGATTTCGCTACAGCTGGCGGGATCTGAGAACTACTCAGTCTGAAGTCGAGGAATGCGAATTGCGATCTTAGCTCGAAACAAATTGGGATTCATAGATGGATCCTGCAAGAAAGCTAACTTTGGTGCAAATTTGGAGGACCTTTGGGAATGCTGCAATGCCATCGTGTTGTCATGGCTTATGAACTGTGTTTCCAAGGACCTGCTTACTGGAATTGTGTATGCTTCGAGTGCAATGGCTATGTGGAATGATCTGAAAGAGTGATTTGATAAGGTATATTACTCAAGGATTTTCGAGATCCATAGAGAAACTGTGACTGCAACTCAAGGTACTGATTCTATAGCTGCTTATTTTTCAAAATTAAGAGTTCATTGGGCTGAATTTGATTCTCTCGCACCAATTCCTAAATGTGCTTGTGAGAAATCTAGCGAATTCATTGACTTCATGCTACGCCAAAAGCTTCTCCAATTTTTGATGGGATTGAATGAAACTTACGAGCAAGCTCGTGATCAGATTTTTGTGATGACTCATGTTCCTTCTGTGAACAAGGCTTACTCGATGTTAGTTGAAAGGGAAAGACATAGGGCCATTTTTAATGCAGTTCCCACTACTGAGATGACTGGTATAGCTTCCTTGATGACTGATGCATCTGCTTCCTCTTCGAGGCCAAAGAAGAACTGGAACTTGCTCTATAAGTTTTGCAAGAAGAAGGACACACTAAAGCTGAATGCTATAAAATTGTGGGATATCCTGCTAATAGTAGTTTCACGTTCAAGAGGAAGATTGATCCAGCAATTGCTCACAATGTTGTTTTCCCAGGCAACTGGATGATGGAGATAGGTGATCTGGCTCATGGATAAGTACTCAACAAAGGAGGGGGTTCAACAAAGGAGGGGGTTCATTCACACAGATGCCTTACTTTACCCCATCTCAGTATGATCAACTTTTAAAGATGTTGAACACGGACTCTACACCAGCATGCTCAGCTAATATGGCAGGTATTGTACATGCTTGATCAGTAAATACTACTCCCTCCATCCCAATTTATGTGGCACTTTTTGGATTTCGAGATTCAAACAAGTCTAACTTTGACCGTAAATTTTTCATATATCTTTTAAATATTTTGAATTGTCAATTATTGTGACTTATAGTACTTTTTATGTAGTTTACAAATATATAAATTTCATTTCAAAAAAATTGAAGATTCGATGAGCAAAGTTTCGGTCAAACTTAAACCGTTTGACTCTTGAAAAATGAAAATTGTTGTGGATACTGGAGCTACCAATCACATGACCATGATTTAGATATGCTAGACCACACATCTGAACTCCCCAATACTGTGCCCATGCAGGTACATCTCCCCAATGGTAATGTTACAGCAGTTTCACATGTTGGCTATTGTCAGATAGATATTGATGGAGTCATAAATAATATGCTATACATCCCTGACTTCAAATACAATTTATTATCAGTTACTAAGCTCACTAAGGAATTACAGTGCTCTATCCTATTTCTTCCTAATATTTGTGTATTTCACTACCTCTCCACTGGAAAAGTTAGGGGGATTGGTAAGGAACGAGATGGTCTTTACATGCTCTCTCCCATTCCTCACACAAGTACACTACCATCAGGCACAAGGTTACACACTAGAGCAGATAACATTGATATTGGTTTATGGCATAGAAGGCTGGGACACACTACTGGCAGAATAATTAGACAAATCTTTAGTTTACCTCATCTTTCTAGCTTACATATGCTAGATACTTGTTCTGTTTGTCCATTAGCTAAACACACTAGATTTCCATTTAGTAAGAGTACTACTTAGTCCATAGCTATCTTTGATTTGCCGCACATTGATGTATGGGGTCCTTATCTTGTACCAACTTATGATGGCAATAACATGTTCTTCACTACTGTTGATGACCATTCCAGAATTACTTGGTTATTTTTACTAAAGTTGAAAATCTGGTACTATAGTTGTGCTGAAACAGTTTCTCCAAATGGTTCACATTCAATTCAATACTAAGGTCAAGATGATTAGATCAGATAAAGGCAATGAATTTGTTAATTCAGATTGTTCTGATCTCTTTCAGTCTTTTGGTATTCTCCATCAGAGAACATCTGTTTATACACCTCAACGAAATGGTATGGTACAAAGGAAACATAGACAACTTCTAGAAATGGATAGCAGTGTCAGATTCTAGGGGTTCCTATAAGGTTTTGGGGTCACTGTGTTCTGGGAGCTACCTATCTCATCAACAGATTGCCATCTGTAGTGTTAAATGGTAAAAGTTCTTATGAAGTCTTTTATGGGAACAAGCCCAACCTAGATCACATCAGAAACATAGGTTGTCTTTGTTATGCCAAGAAGTTGCCGGTCCATGATAAATTTGATCGTAAAGCAATAAGAGAAGTCCTGATGGGTTATTCTGCCACATCAAAGGGCTATATATTGCTTAATCTTACTAATTCTATCATTTTTTTGTAAACAGAGATTATGTTTTCCAAGAATCAATATTTTCACTTCAAACTCATTCTACTGATGAAGGCCCTCTATTTCAGCACCATGACATTGTTGATCATTTTGAGTTGAGATACCATTCTGATCATGCTTCAACTATGGTTCCTCCTACTGATCCTGATGCCTTTGATTCTACACATTTACCTCAGGTGTGTGCCACTTCCCTTGCCTTCTGCTACACGACCAGTTGAAGTCTTGAGGCACTCAGACAGAATCAGGAAACAACTTACATGGATGACTAACTTCATCAATACATCAGCCCCTCTTCCTGTTCAAGCATCATAGGTCTCTACCTACCTTATCAGCTCCTCATTGTCTTATGAATCACTGCATGAATCCTACAGATCTTCTCTTGCTACTTTCACCTTTGTTCTTGAGCCTAAGACATTTCAGGAGGCATCTACTAACCCTCTATGGATTGAAGCTACGCAATCAGAGATCAAAGCCCTCCAAGACAATAAAACATGGGAACTAGTTCCTTTGCCTCAAGGGAAGGTTCCAATTGGTTGCAAATGAGTGTTTAAGGTAAAATATCATGTTAAAGGTGAGGTAGAAAGATATAAAGAAAGATTGGTGGCCAAAGGTTATACTCAACTTGAAGTACTGGACTATCATGAAATTTTCTCTCTTGTGGTGTAGATTGTCACTGTTAGGACTGTTATGTCTATAGCTGCTTCTGTTGGCTAGCCTATTGATACTTTCTTGCAAGGTAATTTGAATGATGAAGTGTACATGCATCTACCACAAGGCTTTGCAAGCTAGGGGGAGCAATCTGGCATGGTTTGTAGGCTTCTCAAATCCTTGTATGGATTGAAACAACCAAGTAGACAATGAAATGAGAAACTAACTACTGCACTGGTTAAACTTGACTTCATTCAAAGTTGTTTGGGATACTCTCTATTCACATAAAACTTAGAGAAAACATTATTGTGATCTTAGTCTATGTGGATGATATGTTGATCACAAGCAACAACAAGGAGCAGATTCAGTCAATTAAAAGAGACTTGCGACATGCCTTCAAAATGAAGGACCTTGGAGAGTTAAACATTTTTTGGGAATAGAATTCTCTAGGTCACACAGAGGTATCTTAATGAATCAGAGAAAGTATACTTTGGAATTGATAGGAGAGCTAGGCTTGAGTGGTTCAAAACCAGCCTGGACGCCTTTGGAGTTCAACCAAAAGTTCACAACAAAGTAACTAGATAAACTCACAGAACTAGTGATGATGATCCTTTGGAAGTTAAGGGAAAATACCATAAACTGGTTGGGAAGCTTTTATACTTAACACTAACTAGGCTGGATATCGCATTTGTTGTTCGAACTTGAAGGTTTTAAAACTGTTAAGCTAAATAACACGGTTAAGGAGAATCAAAGACTGCGGCTGAAACAAAAAAAGACGAGAGAGAGAGAAAGAGAAAATGAATAGAAGCAGAAGAAGCAGTCTTTCATTAATGCTTCAGGCTACATATATAAGAACATAGAATGAAAATAAATAAATAAAACAATAACACACAACCTAGCAGTTCACTAAATAACTCCTAAATAATAGGAACACATGACTAACAACTAATTGACTAAGTCCTACTTAAAACGAAAGCAGTAAAACTAATTTACTGCAGTTCAAAACCAGATTCCTAACACTACTCCTTGCTTTGGATACTGCAAACTCTAATTTTCTGTCTAAGAAGCTCGAATTTGTTGATTGGTAAAGGCTTAGTAAACATGTCTGCTTGATGGTTTTCATACTTGCAGTAGATTAGAGTCACTTCTCCCCTTTGCCGCACTTCTCTCAGGAAATAGAACTTGATGTTGAAATGCTTAGTCTTCTTATGAAACACCAGATTGTTTAGATTGCAATAGCTGCCTTGTTGTCGACAAGAATGACAGTACTTTCCTTCTATTCCAAATGTAGATCACACATGATCTTTCTAAGCCACATGGCTTGGTTTACTGATCCTGTTGTTGCTATGAATTCAGCTTCTGCAGTGGATTGTGCAACAATTTCCTGTTTCATAGATGACCATGAGAATATTCATGAACCTAGGCTGAAGCTTGGACACTTCTTAAACTTCACACCATAGTGAACAGTACCTTTATTATATCTTAATATTCTTTTTGTTGCTCTTAAATGCATTTGATCACTTGCACAGTACATAAACCAAGATAAGAGACTTACAACAAATAGAATATCAGGCCTTGTTGCAGTTAGATACATTAAGCATCCAATCAAGTTTCTATAATAACCTTCATCAAATTTGTCGGCTCCATCTTCTTTACAGAGCTTCTCTTTTTGATTCATCGGTGTGCTCATCGACTTGCATTCCTCCATTTGAAATTTCTTCAGAATTTCCTTTGTGTATTTCTTCTGGCAAATGAACACTTCACTTTTGCTTTTCTTGATCTCCATTCCAAGAAAATAGGTCATAAGACCAAGATCTGTCCTTTCAAAAATTTGCATTATTTCTTCTTCAAACTCCACGCCAGCCTTGTATTATTTCCTGTTACCAGAAGATCATCAACATAAAGTGACATAATAACGATATCAGTGTCTTTATGTTTTACATACAAAGTGGATTCAGATAAGCTTTTTTCAAAGCCCAAGCTTAACAGATGATTATCTATCCTACTATACCAAGCTCTTGGTGCTTGCTTTAGGCCATATAGAGCCCTTTTTAGCAGATAGACTTTGTCTTCATCACCGTGTTTCACAAATCTTGATGGTTGCTCGACATATATTTCCTCCTCTAGTATGCCATTTAAGAAGGCTGATTTGACATCGAGTTGGAACACCTTCCATTCCATTTGTACTGCTATTGCGAGTAGCAATCTGATTGTGTCTAATCTTGCAATAGGAGAAAAAGTATCAGAGTAATCAACACCATAAATTTGTGTGTACCCTTTAACTACAAGCCTCGCCTTGTATTTGTTGATGGAACTATCTGCGTTTAACTTTGTTCTGAATACCCATCTCACACCAATGACTTTTCTATCTTTAGGTTTGTCGACTAACACCCAAGTTTTATTTTTCTCAATCATGGAGATCTCCTCCTCCATTGCTTTCTTCCATTTTGGGTCTTGAAGAGCTTCTACTGATCCAGCAGGTTCATAAATGGCGACATTACACACCTCTGATAGATATCTGACAAGAATCTTCTCCTTTTGGCTGGATGATCATCTTCTAGTTCTTGCTGCCAGTGTTCTATTTTTTGCTCTTCAGGAGGGCTGATATTTGCTTCTAGAGAGTATTTTCCTGATTTCTGAGAATTCTTCTAGTCCCACTATTCATTCTCACTAAAATGAGCATCTCTTGTAATTTTCATCTTTCCTGTTTAAGGATGATAGACCTTGTAAGCTTTAGAAACTCCACTGTAACCCACAAGGATGCCTATAGTTGCCTTCTTGTCAAGTTTGTCACGTTTAACCTGAGGAACATGAACAAAACACACACAACCAAACACTTTAAGAAAACTTAGTGAAGGCTTAAACCCATACCAAGTTTGAAATGGTGTTTTATCCTTCAAAGCTTTGGTTGGAAGTCAATTCTGATTAAAACCTGCGGTATTTGCTGCCTCTGCACAAAATATCTTAGGCAACTCCTTCTCATGCAACATACATCTGGCCATCTCCATTATCCATCTATTTCTTCTTTCACTAACATCATTTTGTTCTGGTGTGTATGGTGTTGTAAGTTGATGCACAATGTCGGCCTCTTCACAGAATGAATCAAATTTTGCTGAAGTGTATTCCTTTCCATTATCAGACCTCAAAGCTTGAATCTTACAATTACTTTGATTTTCCACCAATTGCTTGAATTTCTAGAATACACCAGCAACTTCTGACTTGAATTTCAAGAAAAAAATCCAACACATTCTTGTAAAATCGTCAATGAAAAAAATGTAATAGATGCTACCTTGTAGTGAGGGAGTTCTTTGAGGCCCTGCGACATCAATGTGAACTAGTTGTAGCTTTTGTGAGGCTCTCCAAGTTGATTTTGGAAATGGATTTCTGTTTTGTTTACCAAAATGGCAGGCATGACATTCAGTGGAATTTGCTTCCAAAATCAGATTCCTAACAAAACTCATAGTCAGTTCATGCAACAACATAAGAAATCCCATTGGGAGGCAGCCTTGAGAGTAGTTAGATACATCAAGAGGGAACCTGGAATGGGAATTCTGATGAGTAGTAGTGGAGATAATACATCGACAACATATTGTGATATTGATTGGGCATCATGCCCTAACACCATGAAGTCAGTAACAAGATTCCTGGTGAAGCACGGAAAATCTCTCATATCCTAGAAATCAAAAAACAAAATACTTTCTCAAGGAGCTCTACTGAATCATAGTAGAGAGGCATGATTTCTGCATGTTCAGAAGTAGTATGATTAATAGGATTACTCAAGGAGTTGGGAGTAGACATAAAGAAACCTATTAATCTATATTATGATAGTAAGGCAGCCCTACATATAGCAGCAAATCCACTATATCATGAGAGGACAAAGCATATAGAGATAGACTGTCACTTTATAAGGGAGAAAATTCATCATGGATTGATACAGACACACCACATCAGTTCTAAGGAGCAACAGACAAAGATCCTAACCAATGCACTATTGAGGACACAACATGAACATTTAGTATCCAAATTGGGAGTGCTAAACATCTTTGCACATACCAGTTTGACGAGGGGGGGGGGAGTTGAGATTAGAATAATTTGAGTTGGCCTTAATAGCTAGTTAGTATATTAGAAGTTAGTTAGAATGCCAACTAACAAATTCAGCTAAGTCAGTTAATAGGTGTGAGCTTGCAGTTAATTAGGGTGATGAAAGTTAGTGACTAGATATTTTTTGTGTTCAATTATGTGAATGTATATATACAGTAGTTAATAGGGTGTCTTGTAAGCTAATTCATCTTATTCAATACAACAGTAAATTTCCCAATCTTCTCTCCCTATTATATATTGTTGCAGTTCATAGAATCCTCCATGGATTCTCTAGTTTAGTTTCATTACATCTTCCCTTAATAAATATAACTTGATGGCATGCAGTTATTGCAAGAAACAAAGTACATATAAAGATGTAATGTTAGGCCATAACAAGATATATAGTGTAAGAGATACTTGTTATAATGAAATAGTTATAATAAGAATATTGCTTAATCTTTTGCTTGTGAATAAATAAACATCTTTGGGAAAAAAAAAGAGAAGATATTGAATATTGATCAAGTGTTCCACAAGATTGTTATTCAGAGATCAATTTGAGTTAAAATATTTTCCCTCTTCAAATACATTATGCAATAATTCATGTAAATTCAAACCAATTGGAATGCCACCTTTTCACTTCATTTTAGTTCGATCCTTTTGCTCAATTTTCTGATTATGCATGAGGTGAAATGCTATTACATTAATTCACATATATGTTTTCCTTGTATTTGTATTAATTGATAAATAATTATGATCGTTATGTATACCTGTGAATAAATAATAAGTCACATGAAGAATATTCGTGGGTTATATATACGAATTATTTCATTTTTTATATGCCTGATCTATCATTAACATACTTGCCCATCAATTGTATCATTGTTGCTTAAATATCCATCCTCTCTTGGCTCTGCTAAAGTATCAACTGTGAGAGCATTCTTATAATACGTAGCTTCTTGGTGGCACCATGATGTTGGAGCTATTTGTAAATTTTGTTCCACACTTCATCTTCCAAGATTTTCTTTAAGTTTTTTCAAGAACATTGTTCTTCTAGGTATGTAAGACTATTCATACTGATGGACTGAGTTCTTCCTTATGCCCTACATCTAAATTCAGTTAGTACGAGTTAAATTCAGTGTTCTACACAAAGTTTCATGATTTTTCGTGAATTCGAATTGTGTTCTTATTCCGAGTTTGATCTCCTAATTATGAAATTTTTGATATTTTATATATTGATACCCCTGAGTTGTTATTCATGCTTATATTTCACGTGAATCCTAGTTGATGAGATTTTTATTGAAAGTCTTTGTGCATTTATTTCCATGCATTGATTTTGGAATTTTAAAGTGAGTCTAAGAGTATTTTAAAGCATCTTTTGAGAAGAGTTTAAGGGAAAACAAATGGTTCCAAAATTAATATTTTCACATTGAGAAAATAACTACTATTTTGAAGAAGAGTATAAACAGTTTTCAAAAGCATTCTTAAAGAAAGTATTATTTTTCACATTGAAAAGAGAGTATTATTTTCAGAAAAGCATGTAGAGTTTTCAGAGTATTTCAGAACGATTGAGTACAGTTCACTTACCTCTTAAACAGACCTTTTTGAGTAATTATCTCAACCCAGTGAGTATTTTACATGTGCATACAGTTATATATTTTGGGAGTAGTATTGAGCACCGATTTGGGAGAGAATTCTGATAACTCATAGCCCTCATAAACTACGTAGCCAGCGTAGATAGGATCGTACCGCAAGACGGACGACTCTTCACCTGCCTCAGGAAGGCTTTTTAGTGGATCCATTGGTTCAGTTGTGTTCTATACTCCAAAAAGGTATTGGGCGGCTCTGGCAACATGGGTAAGACGTTGTATCATCATGAGGCTCATAGTGATAGTTATCAGTTAGAGAAACTCCCCTATAAAGTAAAGTATAGTAAACTACACACACACACACATATATATATATGTGTGTGTGTGTGTGTGTGTGTGTATGTATTTTAGTTCAGTATTTACTTTTATTGCATCCTTACAGCAAGAGCATTAAATGATTTTCATCATGTCTTATACTATTCTTCAGTTGAGCTACTTCAGCCTTTTAGTTCTGTTATTTGTTTTATTCAGCCCTATTACATACTCGTACATTGAATGTACTAATGTCACTAGATCTGCATCTTTTCATGATACAGATTTAGGTACTTAGGATCATCAACAAGCGTTCCGTTGAGATCACATCATCCGCTCGTCAGCTTTTATTGAAACCTCCTTACTTTCGAGGAACTTCAATTTTATGATCTGTTGGTAGTAGCATTTTGAGGTGTCGTAGCTCTTGTCCCGGCACCTATCTGTAGACAATAGAGACTTCATAGACAGACATTTTTATATAGTCTTTCAGTATTCAGTTTCAGATGTTTTATTTTAAACATTATGTTTCAACATACTCAGTGTTCTCAAATAACTTTGAGATTCAGTAAAGTGTTTTAAACGATTTTTCAGTTTTGATGCTTGAGTTATTCTTCGGCTCAGTAGTCAAATAGGACAAGGGCTCACTTGGGGACCAGCAATGGTTCTCGAGTGCTGGCCACATCCAAGGTGTAGGCTAGGGGCATGACAATTATCCTATCTGTTAGGAATATTTTGAGTCATCATAGAGTCTCACCTTTTAATAGATTAAAATAATAAAACAAACTACACGGATCTTAATAATTATATCAAGATTAAGAGTATAAGTACATGTATTGGAATAGAGATATTGTTTATTAAGATTCAGAACCTAAACATATATCTCAATTTGGTCCGTTCAATCATATATTATTAAAAATGGGAAGGTTTTAAGTTCAAAGTTGGATTACGGACATGCCCTTCACTAATTTTTTAAATTAAAAATTATTTTACTACCTTTTAAAATTAAATCAATAATGACAATTAAACTAAACCAAATACATGATTAGACAACTTATCATTTTCCACTTCTTAATGAGTTTGATTGTTAAACCTTTTAGCTTCTACCATTAAACACGTTCATTCACAACCTTTCATGTACACAATTTCTCCCTTTATAAATTGGCTAGAAAATATTTGTCCACTACACTTTGTGTTTCATCATTTTATAGTTCTTGTGTAATTTTTTTGTTTATTGGTTATTGTTTTTCTTATTGATTTGTTCCTTGGTTTATTTTTTATTTAAATGATTGTTGGAGTATTTATGTTCCAAGAAACTTCAATCTTCGTGTGATCATTAAGAAGAAAAATGAACATTTGGTGCCAAAAATTTGGAGTGATTATTTTAGTTGGTAAAAATATAGTTCTAGCTTACAAGTTGCTCAGTATCCCCCCAAAAAATATCTTGTAGAAATTCAAGGTTGGGGCAAAAAGTAAATAGTGAAAAGAGTTTTTTTATATATGCCTAAAAATATATCTAGGAGTACTTCAAATAGGGTTGAGCAATTTTTCATCAACAAAAGTTAGGTCTATTTAAATTTTATACAGTAATAGGGGTCAAACGTGCAAGGCACGTTCCCAGAACTAGTACATACTAAATGTACTAGCACAAGAAATTGAAATTTTGGTTGACTTTCTTACGTATTTTAAGTTTTCAACTGTCCCTTAATTAATGTTTTTTTTCATTTCTTGTATTGCAGTTTTTAATTTTTTTATTTTTAATTTATTTTCTATTTTAAATAGTTGATTTAAAAATCTGTTTATTTTTAATTTTTTTAGAGCCTTATTTTAAAAATGCCAAGTGGCTTGATATTAGGCTATCATTTTGCAACTTCTGATGCTTTTGCCCCTTTCTTTAATATAGGTATAGATATAGATTTTCTAAATTTAAAACAATTTTCAAATTCCAATGATGATATAAATTTTTCAATATTTTTTAAATTAAATGAAAATATTTCTGATTGTATTTTTTATCAAATGTATAATTTTTGTTCATTCATTGTTCAATAAATTTTAATCTATTTTTATTTTATTAAAATTTCAACCATATGACATTATTAAGATAATATTTTCATCATTTTAAATTTGAATAGATCTCATTCTTTTATATTTAGTTTACTTATATTTTGTTTTTGTATATTATTATTATAATATCATTTAATATTTTTTATTGTTATATTATCACATGACTTTTTAAAAAAATTTCTATTTGCATAGATCTCATTCTTTTTTATTGTTATATTATCACATGTTACAATACAATATTATGAGATTTGTTACGTAATAAAGAAAATAAGGGCAAGCCTATGGTGTGGCATTTGTGTTCATGAGATGTTTATTGTGAGTGTGAGTGTTTGTGCTTTTGTCCCGCATTTTGTAAATACTTTGTGAGTGTTATGGGACATTTCTTTTCTTGTGAGGGCATGTAAATTGATTGAGTGGTGATCATGAAAATTTCTAATTGCATCAAGTGAGTATGTAAAAGTGCTACAGAGTTGAGTCATTTCTTGAGTTTGAGTTATTGTCACTTAATGATTCTCGGGTTTTTGAAAAATGTTCCATGAGAATGAGGGGTTGATGTTGTGAAAAGATTGCTTGAGGACTATTTGTTAGTACCAACCAAAGTCGTGATCATGACACTTAGTTGAAATGAAAGTGTGTTGTGCTTAACCTGATTGCCTCTTGTACTTTTGATTTTTTTTTGCTTGAGGACAAGAAAAGTTTCTAAGTTGGGGTGTTGCTGAGTGAGAGATTTTCACTCATTTGGAGTCCTTTTCTTATGATTTTGTGGTACTCAAGTAGAGAAGGAGGCTAATTTTCCTTTGAGTATTGTTGTTTCATGTACATGCTGGTTAAAAAGGAATTTTGATAGAAAAGAATGGAAATTAGGGCAAAATGGAGCTGAAAATAGAGAAATTGGAGCTAGTAGTGAAGTACTCTCGGTGAAAGTGCGCGAAGAGCTGGGCGCCAACACGGAGCTTTGCCTGTTTATGAAGCGCGAACGCGGAGAGCTGGCGCGACCGCGGAGTTCTAGCCGGCTATGAACCGCGAACGCGGAGTGCGACTCTTCTGAGTACCACGAACGCGGAGTGCAATTACGCTGACCTCCGCGAACACGGAGAAGAAATGTGACTGGCGTCTGGGCAGATTTGGAATTTCACATTTTGACCATAATTCACCATATACACTGAAACACGACCATTTTAGGGATAGAGAGAATCAGATCAGAGAATTGAATTGGAATCCTAGAGAGAAGAACTTGGGGATTGAGGCTTGGGCTTAGCTTTGAGAGCAAGATTCCTCAACAAAGACCATTAGAGTGAAGATATTGAGCTTGATTTGTAATTATTTTTCATTCCTTCTACAACTCTTTGCTTTGTATTGTTGAATTCTAGGTGTTAATTGTTGCTCGGTGATTTGGATATTGTGTTAGACATAATCAATATTTGGGTTTTTGATTTCTACCTTGTGCTTTTGTAATTAGTGGAATGCTTTCTCATTCATGAAATGGGGCTTTGATTATCCAATCAATTTCATGCTTTAATTGATTTCCATTGGAATTGATCACTCCTTGGACTTGCCCATTTACTTTGATTGAGCTTGTTAGAGTCAGTTGAGGTTGGGAAAGGTTGATTGGTGCATTATTTGATGTTTAACAACTCATTTGTTGGATTGTTGCTAGAAATAGTGAGTCCTTGCATTGCCTTTAATCGGATTGCTTGTGTTTCCACTTGATTGGGTTCGAAAGAGCTAATTGAGAAATACTTGTCTACATTCGTGAGAAATAGGTGAGTAATTTAGATTCTGAGGCATATATGATTTTACCCATGATTAATTCAGATTGTTTGAAGCTAGTTTGCAATGGATCGTATGGGTTTTAATTGATTTCCCATTCCCAAATCTCTTTGGTAATCTTGTTCGAAATGGCTTTGTTCCTTGTTCTCCTCTATCCCCTATCCTAAATTGTTACTTGAAATCTTTTCATTTTATACTTGTATTTTGTATTTCGGATTCAAACTAGTAGCTTGTAATTCTATATTTCTTCAATCGCTTATGCATTGTTCCTTGTGGGATCGACCCCAACTCTTTGTTGGGTTTATACTCGCTAGCGACCGCCCACACTTCGAATTGTAAGAGGTGTGGTTGAGCATTATCAAAAATAGTGCCATTGCCGGGGAACAATTTGGCGTATTGAATTGATTTAGAGTTTATAGTTTACTAATTTCTATCAAAATTGTGAATATTTGTTTTTGTTTGTTTTTATGGCTTCTTGTGAAGGATCAAGGTTTGGCGATTGCATACCCTACATTGATGACCTATGGCCTTGTTGTGGAAGACTTCACGTTGGAAAGAGTTGTGTGGATGCCTCCTTAGATGAAGAGATGGGTATTGTGAGTCAAACTTGGCTCTTGCACTTGTCTCAACGACTTGAGAAGGGTGTGAGGCTAAGAGATCTAATGTTCCAAATGAGGGATGAATTTTGCAACTTGCACCTAGCTAGGAACCATGAAATGATCCAACTTGAGTTTGAAATTGCTACTTTGAAGACCAATGCGAGATCAACAATTGGAGTACGTAAGGCTCCTCGTCAAATGGTAAAAAGTAAAGTGTGGGAGTTGGAGTGTCAAGAAAAAAGGGGTTGTGTTAGATATTGATGAAATCTTGGGTATATGCAATCAAGTCAACCCAATAAAATTTCAAGATGCCAATATCAAGGCGATGATATTAGAGTTGCAAGAAAAAGCCAATATATGGCAACTCTAATTCATTTGAAAGTGATGTTGTCATACACTTGAGGACCAAGAGTTATGAAGTTCGATGTTCGAATGGCCTAGTGAACCTATCACTATTGCCCAACATCCCTCCACAAAAGAATAATGTGAAGTTGGGCAAGAAATTCAAATCTTCGAAGTGGAGAGATCGAGTGATATGTGTGGTGATCTCTGGTAGTCCCCATATGCTTCGAAGAGAAAATGATTTGAAGTTGGGGAGAAGGTACACCACCTCGAAGTGGAAACATAAAGGGTGATGTGACCGGCATCGCGCTGCGACGTTAAATTGTGCTCTTGATGGGAGGAAACCCATCGGTATACAAAATTTTTATTTTTAGTAAATTTTTATTTTTAGGATAGATTAGAATTTTGTTTTTGACTAATCCTCATGATTTCAAAGTGTTTGAAAATGTTTTGAGCAGGTTTGGAAGAAAAAAATAACTTGGGATCGAAGTTTGGGGTTGAACTATCTTCAAAATGGGGGTTGGAACACTTTTGGGCAGCTGAAGGTCGCCAAAGTGCATTGAGCGAGTCGCCAAATGGACCCATCCATCGCCAAAAATTCCAGAATGCTGTCAGGGGTCCAAGGCTAAATTGCTCTTTACGAACGTGGAAGTCAATCTGGGAACGCACCCTCTTGACCATGAACGCGGAGATTACATTCTCACAGAGGCGTGAATGCGCCATGATGCCCGTGAACACAGAGGTTAAGGACTCCAATAGGGGTGCGAACGCGGAGGGTCAGGGTATTTTAAAAGGTAGAAATTGTAAAGACATTTCAGTTTCAAAGCAGCATAACCTCTCTTGTTCTCCCTCATTTATAAGTTGAAAATCTCCCCCATACCCTCCCCTCATCTAATTTATTTCCTAGTTCACTATTTGGTGGTTGGAATCGACAATTTGGGTATGTTCTTAACTCATCTCTTAAGTTTATATTTGATTAGTTGAAATGAGAAGACTGTGCTTAATTGTGTTCTTCATTAGAACTTGATATTGTTAAGTTTAATTGTTGGCTATTGGGTAGAATTCATGATAGTTGCCTTGTGATTATTGATAAATGCTTCGTTAGGCTTGATTTAGGAGTAATTGTTGTGAGAAAATCCTTGAAATTTTGTGGTTCATGGTGTTCTCCAATTGAACTTGATTTTTGTGTTGAAATGTTAGTTTTTGTGGTGGAATTAGATGTTTGTAGTGTTGTGATTGTGTTGCTTATCTTTGGGGTTGATATTGGTGGTGCATTTGTGTCCAAATTTGTTGAATTCTTGTTTCCCACCATGTGTTCGACTATATGCTTGAATGAACTATTTTTCTGGGGAAGAAGACTTCTCCACGAACGCGGACCTCTGTCCGCAAACGCGAAGGTCTATGTCCCTTTGTACTCCGCAAACACGGCCAATTAGTCTGCGAACGTGGAGGTCTATCTGCTACTGAGCCACGAATGTGGCTGCCTCTCTGCGAATATGGAGGCAAGGCTGTTAACTCTTCGCGAATGCAGAGACTTCTCCGTGTTCATATGTTCTGTCCCAAAATAGTAACCTTGCAATGTATCGCTCGGGACCTCTTTTAATTATTTTCTTTGACCTAAATACTTCCTAATACATTGTTTTAAGTATCCACAAGAACTTTTAACATGTTAGCTTCTTTTTTAGGTACTTTGAGCTAATTATGTTGACCGACAACATCCCTCAATCGTCCGAAATTGCACCTGAGGAAGATTAATTTGATGCTACAAAATTCCTCTCATCTAAATGTGCCCGGAAGTACGATGAATACCTCGGCCGGGCTGTTATGAAAGAGAAGGGGATTTGTTTGGAAAAGCTTGAAAGTGGAATGCCGGAATTCTTTAACCGGCTTATGGCTAGTAGGTGAGTTGGGTTTGCTACTGAGCCTATCAAGGCTCATCACACCATCGTGACAGAGTTCTTTGCAAATGCCCTGGAGATTAACTTTAATGAAGCAGCGATAACTACTGTCCGAGGGGTGAAGGTACAATTTAGCCCGACCGTGATCAATGCATTGTACGGTCTCCCAGATGCAGATAACAAGATAAACATGAAGCGGTTCACAGAGATGGGTAGTCAGTGGCTGGTTGATAAGCTACATGCTGGAGAGGCACCGGAGTGGTTCGAGACTAGGAGGGGGATTGTTTCCCGTGAGTTCACTACTGAGGCCAAGACTTGGCTCTCCATTATATGTGTTCGGGTCATTTCTTCTATTCATCACACCGAGGTGACATTAGATAGGGCATTGGTGATAGCAGCTATTATGGATGGGCTGGAGGTTAGTGTGGGCCAGCTGATTGTGGATCACATTATTGAGGTGGCTCAGGGGAGAGCCAAGAGCATTATTTTCCCTTCTTTGATCACTCAGCTGTGCTACAGTACCGGAGTGGTGAGACTGCCCATTGATGGGGAGAAGAAGCCAGGGAAGGAAATACACCCACTGAAGAAGAACAGGGCGACAAACATAAGAAGAGAAAGATCGATGTGCTTGACTCACAGTTTGGATAGTTCACCGAGCCCGCTGCTGGTGCTTCATCTTCTATAGGACCTCTCCAGTGCAGACCTACCGCTATGCTCCACATATCCTCCCAGATCTCTGGAGTCGATGCACAGATTAGAGAGTTGGTCACTGGCCTTCCTTCTGGCTCGTCTGGGGCTGCCACTTCTGAGGGTGCACCTACTATTGCTTATGTTGCTACTGCACAGAAGGCTATGTCCAACAGGCTTGAGCATATGAGTCAGAGGCAGGGGAAGATTGAGCAGCGTCAGAGGACCTTCCGAGAGCATGAGAAGAGGAAGAGTAAGTTCCTGAGCAAGATGATGCGAAATGTTCAGAGCTTATGCGGTAGCGGTGCGTCCGATGATGAGGACTTGTCCTTCCCCCCCGATGAGAGCTCGGAGTGATTGCATTTTGGGGAGTCCCTCATATTCTCTTTTGATATTTGTACTGTGAGGACACAGTGTGATTTTTAGTTGGGGGTGCCTCCCTTTTGACTCTTGTTTTGTATTTCATGTTTTTGATGTTTGGGATTGTTATGTTGGTTGTTTTTATTATGTTGTGGATGCTTGTTTTGTTTTATGGATGATGTGCCCTTGTCGGTCTTTTGGTGCTTAATTGAGGATTTTGTTGGATTAGTCATTTTTTCTTTATTAGGTTTTATTGCTTTTGATAGTTTTTTATTTTGTTTATTTTGTTGTCTAATGGTGTTGTTGATTGTTGATTGGCAATGCCCTATGATGGATAGAGTGATGGCTTTCTTAAGGGTAAAGCGTCGGTAGGTTTTTGCGTGGTGAAGTCTGAGTGGCCATTTTTGTTGTGTGGTGAAGTCTGAGTAGCCATTGTTGTTGTGTGGTGAAGTCTGAGTAGCCATTGTGGTTGTGTGGTGAAGTCTGAGTAGCCATTGTGGTTGTGTGGTGAAGTCTTAGTAGCCATGGTTGTTGTGTGGTGAAGTCTCAGTAGCCATTGTGGCTGTGTGGTGAAGTCACAATAGCTGGTCCCGAATAGATGTATGTGTTTGCCCAATGATGGAGTGGTTGACGACTTTCTTAAGGGTAAACTCGTTGTTTTCTTTTTGGGAGGTTGTGGCTTGTTTGGTATTAAGAATATAGTCTTGCATGTGAAAAATATGTTGAGCATACCCCTCCGTTTTGGAAATAGAGTATGTTTGGAATGATTTTGTGAGAACTCTTGTGACTCTTTTTGTGACTCTTGATTTGTTGGGGGTTTAAATGTTCAATGTCTCTTGCATGTTGAAAGGAAAATAAGATTTTGAGCCATCTTGAATGATTTGCATGCCATGTGTGGTGAGTTGTTGAATAATGCCTTGTGTTTGCTAGTGCCACCTAGAACTTGCCCGGTTGGTCTTGAAACATTGGTCTTGGTTGAGTTGGGTTGGAAAAAATGATCTTAGGCTTTCTTTGATGGTTCTTGAAATCCACTTAGCCTAAAATTCCCACCTTTGCACTAAATGTATCCTTACTTGTCCCCTTTGAGCCTAATTCTTTTTTATTGGAAACCTTGTTACAAGCCTTAGCCCTTTTGAAAATGCATTCCTCTCTTGAACCCTTCCCTCCTTGAACTTGATGTTGTGAAAGTTGAGGCTAAAAGCCTAAGTTGGGGGTGTTATGGGAAATTCATAGAAGGGATGCCTATCACATAAGTGCTTGTTATTAAAAAAAAGAAGAAAAGGATGAATGGAGGAAAAAGTCAAAAAGGAAGAAAAAGTTGTGAAAAAGAGAGTGAATAAAAGAATCGTGAATCCTCCAAAAGTTAAAAATGGTTGCTTGTGGGGCATCTAGAATGAAAATAATAAAATGAAAAGGTAAATTGTGCTTTGGTTTGGAAAGTGAAGAAAAGGTGAAAAGTTGGAAAATGATGAATTGTTGAGTAGTGTTCAAGGAGGGTGTAGTCATTGTACCTAAATGATATCCTAACCTTCCCTAGGCCGACATTACAAGATTAACAAAGTCCTTTGTGATTTCTAACAATATGAAGTTGACTTGATGTTGATTGAAAATAAGGGCAAGCTTATGGTGTGGCATTTGTGTTCATGAGATGTTTATTGTGAGTGTGAGTGTTTGTGCTTTTTTCCCGCGTTTTGTAAATACTTTGTGAGTGTTTTGGGACATTTTTTTTCTTGCGAGGGAATGTAAATTAATTGAAGGGTGATCTTGAAAATTCCTAATTGCATAGAGTGAGTATGTAAAAGTGCTATAGAGTTCAGTCATTTCTTGAGTTTGAGTTGTTATCACCTAATGATTCTTGGGTTTTTGAAAAATGTTCCATGAGAATGAGGGGTTGATGTTGTGAAAAGATCACTTGAGGACTATTTGTTAGTACCAGCCAAAGTCATGATCATGACACTTAGTTGAAATGAAAGTGTGTTGTGTCTAACTTGATTTCCTCTTGTGCTTTTGATTTTGTTTTACTTGAGGACAAGAGAAGTTTCTAAGTTGGGGTGTTGCTGAGTTGGTGATTTTCACTCATATCGAGTCCTTTTCTTATGATTTTGTGGCACTCATGTAGAGAAGGAGGCTAATTTTCCTTTGAATATGGTTGCTTCAAGTACATGCTAGTTAAAAAGGAGTTTTGATGGAAAAGAATGGAAATTCGAGCAAAATAGAGCTGCAAATAGAGAAATTGGAGCTGGCAGTGAAGTACTCTCCGCGAACGCGGAGAACTGGCGTGACTGCGAAGTTCTTGCCAGCTATGAACCGTGAATGCGGGACAGCCTCCGCGAATGCAGAGTGTAACTCATTTGAGTACTGCGAACGCGGTGCTTTCTCCGTGAACGCGGAGTACAATTACGCTGACCTCCGCAAATGCGGAGCTACCTCCATGAATGCCGAGAAGAAATGTGACTGGCGTCTGGGCAGATTTGAAATTTCACATTTTGACCCTAATTCACCATATAAACTGAAACACAACCATTTTAGGGATAGAGAGAATCATATCAGATAATTGAATTGGAATCCTAGAAAGAAGAACTTGGGGATTGAGGCTTGGGCTTAGCTTTAAGAGCAACATTCCTCAACAAACACCATTAGAGTGAAGATTGTGAGCTTGATTTGTAATTATTTTTCATTCCTTCTACAACTCTTTGCTTTGTATTGTTGAATTCTAGGTGTTAATTGTTGCTCGGTGATTTGGATATTGTGTTAGACATAATCAATATTTGGGTTTTGGATTTCTACCTTGTTCTTTTGTAATTAGTTGAATGCTTTATCATTTATGAAATGGGGCTTTGATTATCCAATCAATTTTATGCTTTAATTGATTTCCATTGGAACTGATCACTCCTTGGACTTGCCCATTTACTTTGATTGAGCTTATTAGAGTTATCTGAGGTTGGGAAAGGTTGATTGGTGCATTATTTGAGGTTTAACAACTCATTTGTTGGATTTTAGCTATAAATAGTGAGTCATTGCATTGCCTTTAATCGGATTGCTTGTGTTGCAACTTGATTGGGTTCGAAAGAGCTAATTGAGAAATACTTGTCTATATTCGTGAGAAATAGGTGAGTAATTTAGATTTCGATGCATATATGATTTTACCCATGATTAATTCAGATTGTATGAAGCTAGTATGCAATGGATCGTATGGGTTTTAATTGATTTCCCATTCCCAAATCCCTTTGGTAATCTTGTTCAAAAGGACATTGTTCCTTGTTCTCCTCTATCCCCTATCCTAAATTGTTACCTGAAATCTTTTCATTTTATACTTGTATTTTGTATTTCGGATTCAAACTAGTAGCTTGTAATTCTTTATTTCTTCAATTGCCTACACATTGTTCCTCGTGGGATCGACCCCAACTCTTTGTTGGGTTTATACTTGCTAGCGACCTCCCACACTTCGAATCGTAAGAGGTGTGGTTAATCATTATCAAACCCATGTACGGATCGTAGGTCCATTGACAGACCATACATGTCAACCGTCAGTCCAACCTTTAACCCTTAAAATTTTAGCAAGTCTGGAGAGACCTACGACGTACCTACGGCCAGTAGAAGCAATGACAGACCATCCTGTTGAGTTGTAGAGAGGATACTGAGACTTGATTCCTGAAAATAACTTCCCCACCTTCTACGACTCCCATCTACAGTCTGTAGTTCCTTCTACCAACCGTAGGTGGGAACCGTAGATACAGCCTGTGTCACACCCCGATCGTATACCCTAGGCTTAACCAGCACTTGGAAACCATTCCTGGTCTCAAGCGAACCACTATGGTTTGGTCACTCGTTAAATCAGCGGAAAACTCATTATAATCAAGAAAGCATACTTAAGTGGGCAACTCAAACAATCAATGTGAGATATAGCTTTAAAAGGTGTAACTCATGATACAACTCAAATAACAACTCCATATCATAAAGGATAGTTCAAAAGAATAAACTCTAACAGGAACATCAACTCGATCCCAACTCTATCTATCACTATCTATGTAACCTCTAATCCAATCATAAGAAGGTGTCGAGACAAGCCTGCAACTACCTCAAAAGAAAAACTCAACTAAAAGCAAATCAAATAAATATGATCTCTCTGAAAGCAAGGAGGTCTCACCACTATATGGGGAAGAAAGATCTTTAACAAAGCGCCTGTTGAGGATCTCTAGCACCTATATCTGTGTCATGAAATGATGCAGCGTCGAAGACGTCATTACATGGAATGTACGGTATGTAAAATAGCTGAAAGGGAACAAGCTCAAGGATACTCAACATCATGCCACTCAACTCAGAATAAAGCGCAGGTTTAGAAATAACAATGCTTATCTAATTGGCTCAATCATATACAATTTCAATCAATTCAAATCATTTATTATTATTAGGGAGTTTCTCTAACCGACAACCATCACCTATGAGCTAGTGATGATACAACTCTTTGCACTACCATTGCCGCAGCCGTCCAATACCTTGCAAGAGTAAGGGACGATCAACCATCATTGGATCAACAATCAACAAGTCCTCTTTTGGGAGAATAAGGAAACATCTGAATTAACGGTGCAATCCTATCCTACGCTGGCTATGTAATTCACGGGGCTTGAGTTATTTAAACTCTTACCCAAATTGGTGCTCAATACTACTCCCCAAATCAATTCATTATGCTCATATCTATCAGGTAACACATTTCAAATCATTTCATCAAGTCTCAATGGACCTTTCAGAACTCAAGCTCATCTCAACTCATCGTGTTCTTTCGTGTACAAATCATATGCTTTCAAACCACACACATCACATTAAAACTCTTTTCTTCAAACCATCATTTATGCTCAAAAACGTATGCTCATTTAGACTCAATAGAATATGCTTCAAATTAGTAAAAAATCATACTTTGCTCAGTGTATGAAAACCATCAATCCCAATTCAAAATAAAGCATAGTAAAACCATGGTCATTAACTCAATTAGGGTATATGGGAATGTAGCCATGAATGAAAATCTCAAGAAGTAAGAAGGTAGAAACAACAACAATTTCAATGCATAATTCAACAGAACTCAAAAAAAATGAGAAAATCAACTCAATTCGGGATTCAAGGAATTAGGGCTCAATTCAACTCTACACAACAAGCGATAGAATTTAGATGAAGGGTGCATGGACGAATTTAATCCAACGCTATGATTAGCCTTACATACCTGAAAGATTAAGGTTACAATCGCAATTCAAAGGCCTCAATAAAAGCTCTTGAAACCCTAGGTTTTCTCCTCTTCAATCTTGGTCTCAAAAATTCTAAGTGTTAAAGAGAGTATATGTGTATTGGATACTGATAATGGGCTTAAGTAAGTCCAAAAAACGTCAGGGTTTTAATTATTAAAGGGTGGGAAAAGGTGAAAACACCCCTCTTTAAAACTACCGAACTGATCTACGAGACCATCTACGGTTCTTGGATTGATCTACGGACCGTAGATACCATCCATGGAATTGATATTGATTTTTTAAGGCTAAAAAGTCCACTTACGGGTCTAAACGATGGCCCGTAGTACTTACGGGTTGGTTGGATCTGTAGGTCTTGGGTCCCAAAAGTTGACTCTCAGTACTTTACCAATGACTTGACAAGACGGGTTGTCGTTCAACCAATGGACCGTAGGTTGGATCCGTCGTTGAAAGACTCAGAAACTCTGATCTAACGGTCTCTGGTAAAAAGGGGCATAACGTTTTACTTCAAACTCTAAAGAAGGCAAACTTGGTGGCGTTGGAAAGAAGGCTCAAAGACCTTTAATTTAATAGGTCATGAGCCACCTAATTCATTATGTGCTGGGAGATATAATCATTTAAAGTTGACCTAAGTAGAATCTTATGTCAAAACTTAATCGATAATGACGCTCTCAACTCAACTATGTGCTAGGGGGTCTTGTGACCTTAAGTCATATCCAAATCCATTCGAACACCAAATAAATGAGATTTAAACATATGATCAATTTAAGAATCACCCGATACGATTTTACATGCAAATAAAGAATGGTTCGAGCCTTAGCTTAGGAATTTTAGGGGTGTTAC
The DNA here is from genome assembly GCA_018342035.1 of Solanum appendiculatum. Classification (NCBI taxonomy): domain Eukaryota; kingdom Viridiplantae; phylum Streptophyta; class Magnoliopsida; order Solanales; family Solanaceae; genus Solanum; species Solanum appendiculatum. Next base: position 560,764 of record JAGDQO010000399.1, on the reverse strand, counting down.
AACCTGCAACCTAAAAATTTTATTTTCCTTTCTTTTTCCAAATTCGATGTTTTTCAATATCTCCCCCTTGGGAACATTCATCCTTGAATGGAATTCAAACTAGCATGAAAATAATAGGAGAGAAACTAACAACCCAACATTAATGCAACTTCACCACAATGCACATAATCATGAAGAAATCAATCAAAGTAAGTCGAGTTCTCGAAACAAGTTTTCATGAACATGCATAAATGAGGAATCATAAGAATGACTAAGACATATGAATCCTAAAGAGTGAGCATGAGGGGCTAATACATCAAGCTAGACCCGAAGATAAGGAAAGAGATAGGGATACTAGGACATCACATCACCTCTGGCATTTCACATATCAAACCATAACAAGGAGCCTTCCAAAATCAACATAGGTCTACTCACATATTTCAACTATGAAGCACACCATCTCCCCCTTGGGAGCAAACCTCTCTAGTCCTTTTGAATACATCTCCCTCAACCCAAGCATAACATCAAAGTCTTAACAACCACGGAACCATTGATACAAGTAAACACTTAAGAAGTTTCCACAAGGATTTCAAGGTCAACCTTAAACACACTAACCACACATGGAGTTATATCATCGACAACAAATTATCCAACATCAAACAATGCATAACCAAAAGCTAAAAGACCATAACTTACCAATTACCGCATCCGGGGAACCCTGATGATCTTGTCGAGTCTGAGCATAAAATCGGTTTTTCTTTGGAGCACTTAAACCAGAACTACTAGGTTGAACTTGCCTACCTTCCCTTCCCTTAGAAGTAAGAAATGGGTAATCTCTCATCTTGTGACCACTCTTTCCACAACCAAAACATGCATTAGAACCGGTTAGACACTCACATCTATGGTTTCTTCTACACTTCGAACACTTAGACACCATTTGCTCACAAGAACCTTTACCTTGAGAACGATTAGCTCCACCAGACCTTGAATGTGAAGAATCACCATCATCCCTTCTTGCTCTCTTTGAATCCCTAGTTTTCTCCTTAAGCTTTTCTTCTTCTATTTGTTGTGCATGAACTATCAAACGGGAGACCTCCATCTCCTTAACAAATATGGCAGTTAGGCATTCTTTGATCACCAAGTCGGAAGCACCCGACACAAATTTACCCATCTTTGCCCTTGTATCGGCAACCATAGTTGGAGCATACTTGGACAATTGTGTGAATTTCAAATTATACTCCTTCACACTCATATCCCCTTGACGAAGGTTGATGAACTCGATTACCTTTTCCTCCCTCATCTCAAGGGGAAAGAACCTATCAAGAAAAGTAACCTTAAATTTCTCCCAATCAAGAGGACCCACATCAACTGCCCCTCTCACTCTTCCATTGTTCAAACCATACTTGGGCCACACCCTTAAGTTGATAAGCGGCCAATTCCGCCTCCTCTACCAGAGTGATACTCATAATCTCTACAACTTTATGAATCTCGTCGATGAACTCTTGAGGATCTTCCTCAACCTTGAAACCATGAAACTATGGAGGATTCATCCATGTGAAGTCCCTCACTCTAGTTGCCGCCGTACCCACATTTGGGTTCACAGGGACCATAACCTCCATATTGGCTTGTGCCGTCATAGCTTGAGCCAATGTGTGAAATGTGGCTCGAAACTCATTGCTAGTCACTTCCTCGGCCAAAAGGTCGACTGGCATTTGGGGAACCTCTTGTCTCACATTTGCACCTACATTCCTTCTAACGTGTGCTCTTCGAGGGGCCATATCCTAAGAAAGATTGAACATGATATAGGAGAAGGATCTTTCTAGAGATAAACTCTATGGCATGACTTTAGAGTGATGAAAGAAGTGAAGTTTCCTAAACATCTTATAGCCTCTCATTCAAAAGTGTGGCTCCCATCACACTCATGAACAAGACTCTACTCGACGTGGCTTATGAGACAACCTAGGACCTTTCTAAAACCTTGTGCTCTGAATACCAAGTTTGTCACGACCTAAAGTACCCCCTAGACGTGACATGGTGTACAAGACCCCGATAGGCCCTATATAAACCACTTAGCATACATCATACAAGATAATAGTAGATAAGAGTTCGAAAGACAATCTATATATCAAAGAGTTGACAAAAGTAGGGGAAGTCTAACATAGTCTCAAAGCCGTCTAATACATTAATAGAATGAAAGTTGGGACGTAACCCATACAAGTCTTAAAAAATGACATGAAAGGTAAATGTGGCTATGTCCTCGAACATATGAGGACTCACCAAATCTACAAAGTCTCTAACACAACGAACTAGCCAGGGAGGATGGAGATGAGCCGGATCCTACATTTAGGAGAAAATGTAGACAAGAGCATGCGTTAGTACAAGAATGTACCAAGTATTATGCTAGCAATGCATAAGAGTTATGAAATCATTCTCAGAAGGATTTTATATGACATGCAATGACCACACTTAAATCATAAGATAAAAGGGTTAGAAAACATAAATCATAATCATGGTCAATGCAATGCAAGCTTAACATCTTTAAAACACTTGTGTGATGCTTCTAGAAGCAACCTTAGTTCATTATTGTGGGAAGTGAACCTTAACCGAAATAGATCATGTGAGCTATAACATGGAATCCGGTATATCCCTCATACCGAAAGAAGGGAATCTACATGCCAAAGTAGAATCCGTACACATACCATCATTTGCTAAAGTGGATCCACTAGCTAATGTCTATTTAAGACATTCATCCTATGAGGGCACATAGGTATGAGATAAGGAGATTGCTGCTAGAAACCCGACCTCTACTATGGGAGAGCTTCCATCTCAATATCCTCTCGATGCTAAGCATAATTCCCATGGATTAATCATAATTCTTAAGTTGTCTTATCATTAGGAGAACTCCTTAGACCATGTGTGAGAAAACCTTTCACTATCCATGATCTTTTCATAATAGCTTTATAAGGCTCATAGTCATTAAAAATTTATACTAGGAGTGCCATACTACTAATGGAGATAGTTTTAAAAACATGATCTACGATCATTGATGGCATAATCGGCTACCATACTAATCAAGACCTAATTTTGGAAAATAGCTTGAAAAGCATTGATGGCAAATCTAGATGTCATTCATGTCATGTGGCCAAGCTTTATAGGACATATAGAAACCGTCATCTATAAGCTTACTTGAGTCAGAAACATTGCTTTCATAAAACATGCATAATTTTCATAAAATATATTCATAAAGCATCCTCAAGTTCATTTACATCAATTTCATAAAAAGCATGCATATCTTCATAAATTCATGGATCATAGTTCATAAACTTCATCATGGGTTCATAGTTAAAATCATGGATCATGCATGGGTTCATGGGAATTCCACTTCAAAACATGCAATTAACTCAATTCATGCATAAAAAGACTTATATAAATCAATTAGATCATAATTGGAAAGAACCCATGAGATAGAATATCATTCCCCGAGCCTACACTCTGGACGTGGCCGGCACTCGAGAACCATCTCTGGTCCCATGCTTGGCCTAGCTAACTATTTAGCGGAAGATTTACTCAAATAGTAACAAGCTTAGAAATTAAATTTAAAACATTCAAACTCCAATAAATACTTAACTAAAACTCTCTTAAAATATTTAAGTTCAATAATGATAATATTTTGCAAAACAGTCTCAAAACATCTTAACAAAAGGGAAAGATACTGAGAGACTTCTCAACTCTAACTATCTATGAAGCCTCTAAAAATTAAGATAGATATCGGGACAGGACCCTCGACAACTTAACAAAATAGTAAATATAAGTGTGAAGCCCTTCGAAAAGCAAGGAGGCTCACCAAAACTAGCTGGAGTGCAAATGGTATCAACAAAGCGCCTATTGATGACCCTGAACACCTGTATCTGCATCATAAAAAAATACAAGTCGAACGACATCAGTACATTGGATGCACGAGTATGTAAAATGGCTGAGTAAAACAATAACTGAATTGATAGGGCTACAAGAATACTCACCTCAACTCAACACAACTCAATACAAAGTAATAATAAGAAATAACATATTTAGAGCTTTGTAAATAAATGATGCTAACTGAAGGATGTATATAAAAATATAATAAATTATGCTTTACTCTTATTTGGGAGATTCTCTAACCGACAACTATCACTATGAGCTAAGTGATGATACAGTGTCTCACCCACGCTGCCAGAACTGTCATATACCTTGCCGGGGTATAGAACAACCTCAACTAAGTGGATCCACTAAGCTCTACCCGAAGGCATAAGGAAATCATCTAAGAAGTATGAATCATTTACCCATGTTGGCATACATGGTTTATGAGGAATTTGAGTTGTCTGAATTCATCCCCATATCGGTGCTCAATACTACTCCCAATAGTATATACTCATGCTCAAATGTGTAAACACATACTCTTTTTCTGTTATGAGGTAATTCCTCAAAATAACCTCTTAAAAGAGGTAACTGCTCAATTATCTCTCGAAACTCCTTTAACTTCTTTATGAAAATCAAAGTTCTCTTTCTCACTGTAAAAATGATGAATTTGGAAATCAATAGTTCCCTTAAAATGTACTCAAAATGTTCTTTAAACTTTCCTCAAAACTCCTCTTTACTTTTTCAGAAACATCAATTTAAGATAATTGTTTGGTTAAAAAAATTCTCAATAATAACTTAATGAATACTCAAATAATAGGGTTCATGCTGAAAATTAGACATGAACAATCAACTCAAAAATCTCAATTCATAATATGTAGGAACTCAAAAATTAGGAATAGCAACTCAGAATTTAACAACAAAACTCATCTAAAAAATTATCAAAACTAAGGACGTAACCCTAGATTTTTCTTTACTGATAGAGAGTAGATGTAGGGCGTGAGGATGAGCTCAATCTATCACAATGATAGCCTTACATACCTGGGAAGAACAAAGTTCTTGGCGAAACTCGAAGGATCTTGAAGAATGTTTGAAAACTCTAGTTGTTCTCCTCTAGGAACTTTGCTCTGAATCTTCTAAGTGTTAGAGAACGTAAAAGAATGTCATAACACTGTTTAGACCCTTAATTAGGTGTAAAAACGTCGTGGGTTAGGATTAAAAGGGGTGGGAAAAGACTGAACTACCCCTCTTTAAAAGCTGATAAAAACTGTCCACGGGACCATCTACGGTTCGTTGTTTGATCTACGAACCGTAGATCCCATCCGTGGAATTGATATTGAAAATTTTAAGCTCAAAACTTCATCCTACGGGTCCAATCTATGACCCATTGAAGTTCCTACAGACCGTAGATCCAATATGTAGAAAGTTCATTTACGAGTCCAATCTACGGCTCGCAGAAGTTCCTACGGCCCGTAGAATGGATCCGTAGAAAAGGGACCCCAAAAATTGAATCTCTGAATTTTTTTGAGGACTTGCTAGTACGGGTTGTAGTTCCATCTACGGCCCGTACATTGGACCTATAGTTCACACACTCAAAAAATTCTAACATGCCAGTCTCTGGTAAAATGACCATAACTCTTTACTCCGAGCTCGAAAAAAGGCAAACTTGGTGGCGTTGGAAAGAGGACTCAAAGACTTTTAATTTGACTGTCATGGGCCACCAAATTCATTATGTGCTAGGAGATATGATTGTTTGAAGTTGACCTAAGTAGAATCTTATGTCAAAACATAGTCGAAAATGAAGTTTTCAACTACACTTTGTGCTAGGGGTCCTTGTGACCATAAGTCACATCCAAATACATTCGAACACCAAAGAAATGACCTTTACAGACATGAGAAATTTACTAATCACCCGATACTATTTTTACGTGCAATTAAAGAATGGTTCAGGCCTTAGTTTAGAAAATTTTGGGGTGTTACATAGAAGAAAACCCTAATTTCAATTGAAGAATCTAACTTTACAAAATTGGAGGATTTAGGAACCCTATGGAGGAAAGGACTCCATAGGTGAAAACCACCATACCTTGATGCCTAAAGCTTGAAATCAATGGAGGATTAGGAGGCTTGGCTTGAAAACCCTAGATCTTCCTTCTTCTTCTTCAAACTTCTAGAGAGAGAAATATTTGGGGAAAACTTTGGAGGGAATTTGGGAGTGATTAGAATGAGTAGAATTAGGCTTAGAGGACTTATATAGGGTCTATGACTAGGGCTTAACCGACTTAGATTATGAATATATCAATTAGAGAAAAGACCAAAAAGCCCTTAAAAATAACTGTCGGATCTCGACCTACGGTCCATAGGTCCAACTACGGACCGTCCTGGTCAACCGTAGAAAAGTTTAGAAACTTTAGTTTTGGACCTTCAAACGACGGGGCCCCATTTACGGTTCGTAGCTCCATTGACGGACCGTACATGTCAACCGCCAGTCCAACCTTGAACCCTTAATTTCACCAAGTCTGGAGAGACCTACGAGACCTAACTACGGTCCGTAGAAGCAATGACGGATCGTCCTGTTGAGTCGTAGAAAGGATACTGAGACTTGATTCCTGAATATAACTTCCCTACCTTCTACGGCTGCCATCTTTGGTCCGTAGGTGGGAACCGTAGATACATACTGCAACCCAAAAATTTTATTTTCCATCCTTTTTGTGAATCTAACGTGTTACATCTTCCCAGAAAGCTGATGATTTTTTATGCTCAATTTAGGGCCTAACTCGTTTAGAATGGGGAAAATCCTCCTAAACTCTTCTCAATTCTCAAACCCAATATGAATACATGAGGAATTCAACACAATCCCTTTGGGAAACACTACTTTTACTAAGGATCCACAACACACAAAAATTTGCAATCTCCATTGTTAAGGAATTTAACAAATATCAAGAACTGCTCAAGAAAACTTTTAGATACAACGATTTCATGGATAACTAGATATATGGCGTGAGTACGAACAAGTCCAACACTGTGAGAATCCTTACATACCTAGAAAGAATGATATTTTTGGCGAAAACCACACGTCTTGAAGAATGCTTGAACTTATCCCTTTTTCTCCTCTTGAAACCTTGCTCTAAATCCCTAAGTGTTTAGGAACGTGAATTGGTGATTTAGAATCTGATTATACCCTTAATTAAGTCAGTAAAAACGTGTTAGGCCTAGTGGGAAAAGGAAAAGACCAAAATACCCTTTTCTAAAATGAATGAGATGCCTTAAATAGAGAGGCTTCGCTCAAACGCACATAACGTTTTACTCCAAGCTCAAAATTAAGAAAACTTGGCGGCGTTGGAAAGAGGACTCAAAGACCTTCAATTTGATAGCTTATGGGCCACCTAATTATTTATGTGCTAAAAGATATGGTCGTTTTAAGTTGATCCAAACTTCAAACTGATGGTGACTCGTACAAACTTCTCTTTAGTTCTTTCGAAATCCGAGGTGTTACTACCATTCAATCGATAACCTCTGTACGCGACACCTAAAATTTGAGCACCAATATCCCCTCCCTCCATAAATTTAATAGCATCGATATATACATCAAAACAGATCACAACAACTAGGTTGACTAGAGCCACGACACTCAGACGCCGCCTCGTGGCTCAAAATTGACAAAACAACAAGAAATGTAAAAATGCAAGGGAGATAATTCGAGGAAATTTACTTTAACCAAAAATATTCTATTTGTCAAGCATAAAAATTTGCCTCAAGGGTCCAATACCATCCCAGCTCCAGAACTTTAAGAAAATGCACCAAAATAAAGCCTAGGTCATAGGAATCGATTACAAACTTTAAGACATGAGATTCTAAGTAAAGTAGGTGTAGAACCTTACCTAAAAGAATCTCAACCTTATAAGTAACTTAAAACCCAGATTACACAAAAAAATTGTTCAACCACGACGAAAAATAAGAAGAAATAGCACAAAACGAAGCTTGCGATAAGGAGAACATTTTTCCGAACATGAGCCACAGAAGAATCAAGCTAGAAGGGGGTACCTCAAAGGTCTTGGGAAAATGTAAAAGTTATCTTTTTTGAATTCAAAAAGCACCTTTTAAAGGCGGCCAAACCCGACCCGGATCCTTAACCGATTTGACTGGACAGTCTGCGGTAAAATGGTCATAATTCTCTACTTTGATGTTGTATTGACAAACGGTTTTGTGTATTGGAAATTAGACTCATAGACCTTCAATTTGATAAATTATAGGTCTCCTAACTCCTTATATATTGGGAGATACCCTTATCCCAAGTCAAAACATAAATAGGATCATATCAAAACTTTCTTATAATAAACTCATCACTTAAATTTTTTGTTTCAAGGCACCCCTTGACCTCTAACTTCCATCTATGAATTCAAGTGAGTTTATATTGTTATTACTTGGTATAACCACCTAATTTCAATTATTCTCCCAACATCCCAATGATGGTTGACGTAAATTACAATAAATTGGCTTATCAAACATAAGCTTGTTATTTCAAATGTTACAAACTTATAAGGTGTTACAATTGAAAATTGTTGTAGGTACGTATTTTATGCTAGGCACCCTTGTACTGATTAGACTGGCAGGGTATAACAGGCAAACTAAAGCACAAGAAATGGGACAAAAAATAATATGTAATCAAAATCAAGGCACTTCCATGACTTCTTTGGGTTCACGTAATACACGATCTTCCATGTAATACCAAAGATTTGTGGGTGGAAAACTATTGAATTTATAGGGTTACTGCCAGTAACGACGAAAGCCTCCTCCGGTTCGTCGGTTGACTTACGGCCCGTAGGTAAGAATTGTAAGTGGCAATTCCAAGTTTTCAAAATGTCAAGTTTTAGAACCCCAACGATGGCCTACATGGACGGCCCATCATTCAATGAAAGAGTCATAGGTAGGGCTCATAGGTCCCCTCAAGACTTAGTCAAATTTTAAAGCTGTAAGTCTAGACCTACGGTTGCCATGTACGATCCATCGTTTGACCTAGGAGCCGTTCATGGGTGTCGTCATTGGAAGGCCTAGGTTGACAGTCTCTGAACCAATCGACGAAGGAACGGGACGGTCCGTCGGACGATTTACGGATCACAGATCTCGACCGTCGATGGGTCCCGATAGTTATTAATTAAGGGCTTTTTGGTCTTTTCCCTAAATATCTAATTCCTAATCAAAGCCGGTTATGCTCTTAACTCAGACCCTATATAGGCTTCCTAAGCCTAATTTTATTCATTCTAAATCATTCCCAAATTCCCCTCTCTCAAATATTTCTCTCTCTGGAAAAGTCCTCTCAATTTTCAAGGAAGAAGAAGGGCTAGGATCCTCCATTAAAGGCCATTGATTTCTAACAACTTCTTGTGGGCTTTGTTGAGGTATGTTAGCATTCACCATTGGAGCCCTTTCCTCCAATGGGTCCCTATTCATCTTTAATTTTCAAGGTTCAAATTCCTCAAATTAAGTTAGGGTTTTGATCAATTCTTATGGGTTCTTCAATTATGATTTCCAATTGTTGATTTTATGATTCCTAGTGCACGATCTAGCATGATAAAGTAATTTAGTGCACGAATTAGCATGATTTATATGATGTGAAGTGGAAATTGGATGAACCCATGCTATTTCCCCAAAGATTTCGAAATCTATCCTTTGATTGGTGGGTTGGATTATGAAGTGATGAATTATGTGAAATTTCTATGAATCCATGCATGAATTATGATTCCTAAGCTGACTTTTCATGAATGAGATTGTGAATGACCTAATGATGGTTTTATGAAATCAAGCATGTTCAATCAAAATCTATGATTTTATTCTATTATGTGGGTTCCTTCGATTATGGTCAAATTGACTTGTCTATGACTTTTTAAGCGTGAGTTTGCATTAAATTGCATGAATTAAGAGAAATCCTCATGAATCTATAAGAACCCTATGATTTGCAAATTATGAGCATGATGAACTATGTTAAGATGAAGTTTTATGCAATTATGCATGACTCATATGAAGTTAATAACGAATTAAGGGTGCTTTGAGATTGAAGTACCAAAGTATATGATATGTTGATGATGTTGTTGAATGTGAAAGTTTTTCTCACATGTAATTATCCATAACTTGTTGAAAGGATTGCTCAACTAACCCTGAATAGATGATTAAGGAGCTATTCTAATGAAGGGACAAGAGGCGATCACCCATGTTCCCTAATGTAGACAAGAGGCGATCACCTATGTCTACTAATGATAGACAAGAGGCGACTATCCATGTCTACTTATGATAATTGAACTATGTCTAATTCATGGAAATTATGCTTAGCACTGAGTGGACAAGTGGCGATTACCCATGTCCCATAAACTATGTGCCACCATAGGATGATTGTCTATGATAGACACTAGCTAGTGGATCCACGTAAGTGATATGTTAAGTAAAGGGTCCTACCTTAGCGAGTAGGATGGACCTATCGGTGTGGGGTTATACACCAGATTACATGTTGATAGCTCATATGGTTGTATATGTCAGTTAAGGCTATTCCCCACAACTAATGAATATTAATGTTGTTATGATGTTCTCAAGTGAAGTAAAGATGTTTAACTTGCTTTGACCATGATTTATATTTTATGTTTTCTAACCCTTATCATGTTTGGCTTGGTCATTACATATTATGAAATGTCCCATTTTAGCATGTTTTAAGTGATTTCATGCATTGCTATCATACTTGGTACTTGATTGTACTAACGCATACTCTTGCCTACATTGACTTGTTGATGTAGGGTGTGGCGATTCTCCATCCACTCGTGGCTAGAGCTTAGTAGAAGAATTGTGAAGACTTGGTGAGTCCTCATCCATCCAAGGACATAGCCTAGTTGTTTTTACTTATGTTCTTTCTTTTGACATTGTATTGGGTTACGTCCCAAACCTTATTTCTCTTCTTATGGTTAGATTGGCTTGAGACATGAGATGTAGACTTTCATTATTTTGCTTAAAAGCTTTGATATGACATTGTCTTTTGAACTCTTAATCTTTAAGATCTTGTATGTATGTATGCTAAGTGACTTGTATGAGGCCTTTTGGGGTCTTTTACGCCATGTCACGTCTAGGGGATACCTTAGGTTGTGACAAACTTGGTATTTAGATCACAAGGTTTTAGAAAGATCCTAGGATGTCTCATAAGCCACGTCGAGTAGAGTCTTGTTCATGAGTGTGAAGCGCGCCACATTTATGAATGAGAGGCTATAAGACGTTTAAGAAACTTCACTTCTTTCATTACTCCTAAGTCGTGCCATAGAGTTTAACTCTATATTTCTCTCTCCTAATCCCTATCCTATGCGTTTTAGGATATGGCTACCCGAAGAACTTATGCTAGAAGAAATGTGGGAGAGAATGTGGATTAACAAGCTCCTCCTCAAGCTCCACAAGTTTCGGTCGACCCTTTGGCCGAACAAGTATCCAATGCGGAGTTTAAGGCTACTTTCCAAGTGTTGGCCCAAGCCATGACGGCTCAAGCCAATAGAGAGGTTGTGGCTCCCATGAACATAAATATGGGTATGGCGACATCTAGGGTAAGAGACTTCACAAGGATGAACCCTCCGAAATTTCATGGTTCTAAGGTCGAGGAAGATCCTCAAGAATTCATAGATGAAGTGTACAAGGTATTGATGATCATCGGGGTAACTTTGGAGGAAAAGGCGGAGTTTGCCACTTATCAACTCAGGGGTGTTGCTGAAGTCTGGTTCAACCAATGGAAGAGTGAAAAGGCGGTTAATGAGGGTCCTCTTGATTGGGAGAAATTCAAGGTTGCTTTCCTTGATAGGTTCTTTCCCCTTGAGATGAGGGAGGCAAAGGTGCTTGAATTTATCAACCTCCATTAAGGAAGCCTGAGTGTGAAAGAGTATTCTTTGAAGTTCACACAATTGTCCAGATATGCTCCCTCCATAGTTGTCAATCCTAGGGCAAGAATGAGTAAGTTTGTCTCGAGAGTGTCTGAAATATTGGTTAAAGAGTGCCGCACCGCTATGCTTGTCAATGACATGGATATTTCTTGCCTCATGGTGTATGCTCAACAAATAAATGAGGAAAAGCTCAAGGAAAGGTCTAGAGAGACAAAGAGGGCTAGGACCGGTGATGGTAACTTTTTACATTTAAGGTCCGATGGATATGGTCATCCTAGATTCCGACAAAGGTTTTCCAGTCAAGGTTCCTCCAATGCTCCTCCCAAGTCCAACAAAGATAGGGTGTCTAACCCTAAGCCTCAAGGAGGAAATGGTGGTGGCTCTTTATTTACTACTTGTGCAAGTGTGGAAACAAGCATGAGGGCAAATGTCTAGCTGGTTCTAATGTATACTTTGGTTGTGGCAAGATGGATCACAAGATAAGGGATTGTCCATTAGTGGCTAAGAATGATGGGGATAACCTTCGACGCACTCAACCTAAAAATCCATCAAGTTCTAGTAGAAATCAAAAGCGAAACCAGTTTTATGCACTTCAGGCTCGTCATGAGCAAGTGGGCTCTCCCGATGTGATTACCGGTATGTTGAAAATCTTTCACTTTGATGTTTATTCTTTACTTGAATCCGGTGCTACCTTGTGTTTCGTGACGCCATATGTGGCTATGAGGTTTGATGTCGTTCTGGATCTGTTGCTAGATCCTTTTCATGTCTCTACTCCGATTGGTGAATCTATTGTGGCTAAGAGAATCTATAGAAATTGCCCCGTCTCTTTATCTCATAGAGTCACTCATGTTGATCTTGTAGAGCTTGATATGTTAGATTTCGATGTTATTCTTGGAATAGATTAGTTGCACTCTTGTTATGCTTATGTTGATTGTAAGACCCGAATGGTCAAGTTTCAATTTTTAAATAAGCCTATCCTAGAGTGGAAGGGGGGAAATTCTATGGTTAGAGGTCAGTTTGTTTCTTGTCTTCAGGCTAGAAAGATGATTTCTAAGGGCTGCATATACCATCTTGTTAGGGTGAGGGATATATATTCCAAAATCCCTACTCTTGAGTCAGTCCCCATTGTTAATAAGTTTTCGAAAGTGTTTCCCAATGATTTGCCCGGTATTCCTCCCAAAAGGGAAATAGACTTCGGTATTGACCTTCTCTCGGATACGCAACCTATCTCTATTCCTCCTTATAGAATGGCTCCGGCAGAACTTAAGGAACTAAAGGAGCAATTGAAAGACTTGTTGGATAAGGGCTTCATCCGACCAAGTATTTCTCCGTGGGGTTATCTTGTCTTGTTTGTAAGAAAGAAAGATGGTTCACTTCGTATGTGCATCGACTACCGCCAACTGAACAAGGTTACTATTAAGAACAAGTATCCTCTTCCAAGAATAGATGACTTTTTTGATCAACTTCAAAGGGCTAGTTACTTCTCTAAGATCGACCTTCATTCGGGCTATCTCCAATTGAGAGTAAAGGAAGATGATATTCTGAAAACGGCTTTTCGGACCTGATATGACCATTATGAATTCCTAGTGATGTCCTTTGGGTTAACAAATGCTCCGGATGCATTTATGGACTTGATGAATAGGGTATTTAGACAGTATCTTGTTATGTTTGTGATTGTGTTTATTGATGCTATATTGATTTACTCAAGGAGTGAGGGTGAGCATGCCGATCATTTGAGGATTGTATTGCAAGTCCTCAAGGACTAACAACTTTTTGCAAAGTTCAGTAAATGTTAGTTTTGGCTAAGGTCCGTAGCTTTTCTTGGTCACATTGTCTCCGATAAAGATATTGAGGTATATCCTAAGAAGACGAATGTGGTTAGGAATTGGCCTAGACCTCTATCACCTTCGGATATTCATAGATTCTTTGGTCTAGCCGGTTATTATAAGAGGTTTGTTGAAGGTTTTTCTTTGATTGCTTCCCCATTGATGGCTTTGACTCAAAAGAAGGCTATGTTCACTTGGTCCGAAGCATGTGAGAAGATTTTTGAAGAGTTGAAAGATAAACTCACTTCGGCTCCGATATTGACTTTACCGGAAGGGTCCGATGGTTTTGTGGTTTATTGTGATGCCTCAAGAATTGGGCTGGGATATGTTCTTATGCAAAATGGAAAAGTCATTGCTTATGCTTCAAGGCAACTTAAGGTGCATGAAAAGAACTACCCTACTCATGATTTAGAATTAGCAGTTGTTGTGTTGGCTTTAAAGATTTGGAAGCATTATTTGTATGGTGTGCATGTTGACATCTTCACCGACCATAAGAGTTTGTGATACGTGTTTAAAACAAAAGATCTAAATCTTCGCCAAAGGAGGTGGCTTGAGTTGTTAAAAGACTATGATATGAGTGTCCTCTATCACCCCGGCAAAGCTAATGTGGTGGCGGATGCTCTGAGTCGGTTATCTATGGGTAGTGTTGTTCATATTGAGGATGGTAAGAAAGAGTTGGTTCGCGATGTTCATAGGTTAGCCCGCTTGGGTGTGCGGTTGGTGGATTCAACTAAATGTGGTGTTATGGTCCATAATGGTTCCAAATCATCCTTCGTGCAAGATGTGAAGGCTAAACAAGATCTTGATCCTGATTTGGTCGAGTTAAAGGAAGCGGTGCTCAAAAAATCCGTTGAGGCTTTCTCCCAAGGGGGAGATAGTGTACTTTGGTATCAAGGTCGTTTGTGTATTTCCAATGTAGATGACTTAAGAGGGAAAATTTTATCAAAAACCCATAGCTCTCGATATTCCATTCACCCGGGAGCTACCAAGATATACCGTGATTTGTGGGAGGTCTATTAGTGGAATGGGATGAAGAAGGATATTGCGTAGTTTGTGGCTAAATGTCCTAATTGTCAACAAGTGAAAGTTGAGCACCAAAAGCCGGGAGGTTTGACCCAAGATATTAGTATTCCTACTTGGAAGTGGGAGGATGTGAATATGGACTTCATTGTTGGTTTACCACGCACCCGGTGACAATATGACTCGATTTGTGTTATTGTTGATTGTATGACGAAATCAGCCCATTTCATTCCCGTCAAGGTTTCTTATTCGGTGGAGTATTATGCCAAATTTTACTTGAGAGAGATGGTTAGGTTACATGAAGTGCCTTTATCCATTATCTCCGATCGCGGTGCACAATTTACTTTTCAATTTTGGAAATCTTTCCTAAAGGGTCTTGGTACTCGTGTTAAGCTTAGTACAGCCTTTCATCCTCAAACCGATGGTCAAACAGAGCGTACTATCCAAACTTTGGAAGATATGTTGAGAGCTTGTGTAATCAATTTCAAGGGTAATTGGGATGATCATTTGCCTTTGATTGAGTTTGCTTATAAAAATAGCTACCATTCTAGTATTGACATGGCTCCTTTTGAAGCTCTCTATGGTAGGAGGTGTAAATCTCCTATCAGTTGGTTCGAAGTTGGTGAAGTTGCTTTGATAGGTCCTGAATTAGTGCATGAGGCTATGGAGAAGGTTTTGACTTATTAGAGAAAGGTTGAAAATGGCTCAAAGTCGACAAAAGTCCTATGCCGGTGTTAGAAGAAGGGATCTAGAGTTTGAGGTTGATGATTGGGTCTATTTGAAAATTTCACCCATGAAGGGTGTAATGAGATTTGAGAAGAAAGGGAAGCTAAGTCCCCGTTATGTAGGCCCATATCAGATTGTGAGACGTGTTGGTAAAGTTGCGTATGAACTTGATTTGCCTAATGATTTTGCATCGGTACATTCGATTTCCATGTCTCCTTGTTGAAGAAATGTGTTGGCAATCCGACGTCTATAGTGCCATTGGAGAATCTTGGCATAAAGGATAGTCTTTCCTATGAAGAAGTCCGGTTGAGATTTTGGACCGGCAAGTCCGAAAGTTAAGAAATAAAGAAGTTGCTTCGGTGAAAGTTCTCTGGAGGAATCAATTAGTTGAGGGTGCTACTTGAGAGGCCGAGGCCACTATGATGTCCAGATATCCTCATCTCTTTCCCTCCGATCCTATTCTAGCTTGAGGTATATGTCTTAGATACTCTTATGATTCCTCATTTATGCATGTTCATGAAGAGTCTAAATGTTGTGCAAATGAGTTAACTTGATTGATTTCTCTATGATTATGTGCATTGAATATGAGTTGCATAACTCCTTTATGAAATGATGTGTTGAACATGCTTTAGCTTGAAGTTGAAGTTTCCTCCTTGGATATGTGCATCTATGTGATTCCATTCTAGGTTGGTTGTTAGTTCTTGTTCTTACCCTCTTTAAGATGTGTTGATTCTCATTCGAGGACGAATGTTCCCAAGGGGGAGATAATGTAATACCCCATATTTGAGGGTGGAAATTTTTCAAATTTTTTGGGTTATTGCCAGTTACGACAGAAGCCACCTACGGTTCGTCGGTTGACTTACGGGCAGTAGATGGGAACCGTAAGTGGCAAGCCCAAGTTTTCAAAATGTCAAGTTTCAGAACCCCACCGACTGCCTACCAGGACGGCCCGTCATTCAATGAACGAGTTGTAGGTAGGGTTCGTAGGTCCCCTCAAAACTTAAACAAATTTTAAAGCTATGAGTCCTGACCTACGGTTGCCATGTACGGTCCATCGTTTGACCGACGAGTTTTACATGGGTGTCGTCGTTGGAAGGCCTAGGTTGATAGTCTCTAAACCAATCGACGAAGCAACATGAGGGTCCGTCAGACAACTTACGGACCGCAGATCTCGACCGTCGATGTGTCCCGATAGTTATTAATTAAGGGCTTTTTGGTCTTTTTCCCTAATTATCTAATTCCTAATCAAAGTCGGTTATGCTCTTAACTCAGACCCTATATAAGCTTACTAAGCCTGATTTTACTCATTCTAAATCATTCCCAAATTCCCCTCTCTCAAATATTTCTCTCTCTAGAAAAGTCCTCTCAATTTTCAAGGAAGAAGAAGGGCTAGGATACTCCATTAAAGGCCATTGATTTTTACCAACTTCTTGTGGGCTATGTTGAGGTATGTTAGCATTCACCATTGGAGCCCTTTCCTCATATGGGTCCCTAGTCCTCTTGAATTTTCAATGTTCAAATTCCCCAAATTAAGTTAGGGTTTTGATCAATTCTTATGGGTTCTTCAATTATAATTTCCAATTGTTGATTTTATGATTCCTAGTGCACGATCTAGCATGATAAAGTAATTTAGTGCACGAATTAGCATGATTTATATGATGTGAAGTAGAAATTGGATGAACCCATGCTATTTCCCCAAAGATTTCGAAATCTATCCCTTGATTGGTGGGTTGGATTATGAAGTGATGAATTATGTGAAATTTCTATGAATCCATGCATGAATTATGATTCCTAAGCTGACTTTTCATGAATGAGATTGTGAATGACCTAATGATAGTTTAATGAAATCAAGCATGTTCAATCAAAATCTATGATTTTACTCTATTATGTGGGTTCCTTCGATTATGGTCAAATAGACTTGTCTATGACTTTTTAAGCATGAGTTTGCATTGAATTGCATGAATTAAGAGAAATCCTCATGAAGCTATGTGAACCCTATGATTTGCAAATTATGAGCATAATGAACTATCTGAAGACGAAGTTTTATGAAATTATGCATGACTCATATGATGTTAATGACGAATTAAGGGTTCTTTGAGATTGAAGTACCAAAGTATATGATATGTTGATGATGTTGTTGAATGTGAAAGGTTTTCTCACATGTAATAATTCATAACTTGTTGAAAAGATTGTTCAACTAACCTTGAATGGATGATTAAGGAGTTATTCTAAGGAAGGGACAAGAGGCAATCACCCATGTTCCCTAATGTAGACAAGAGGCGATCACACATGTCTACTAATGATGAGCTTATAACTGATGATAGACAAGAGGCGACTACCCATGTCTAAATATGATAATTGAACTATGTCTAATATGTGGGAATTATGCTTAGCACTGAGTGGAGAAGTGGCGATTACCCATGTCCCATAAACTGTGTGCCACCATAGGATGATGGTCTATGATAGACACTAGCTAGTGGATCTACGTAAGCTATATGTTAAGTAAAGGGTCCTACCTTGGCAAGTAGGATGGCCCTATCGGTGTGGGGTTATACACCGGATCCATGTTGAAAGCTCACATGGTCTTATATGTCGGTTAAGGATATTCCCCACAACTAATGAACGTAAGTGTTGTTATGATGTTCTCAAGTGAAGTAAAGATGTTTAACTTGCTTTAACCATGATTTATGTTTTATGTTTTATGTTTTCTAACCCTTATCATGTTTGGCTTGTGTCACGACCCAAAACGAGTCATGAGTGACTCCCACACTTAACCTCCTAGGTGGGAGAACCAACGAATCCAAACCCCAACTTATATTAATTGTTCAGCAACAAAATACAACCATAATGCGGAAGCTCACAACTTAAAATAAACAGTAAAAGAAACCTTTAGAGTTTATTACATATTATCCCCAAAACCTGAAAGTCATCACATCAAGGACATCTATTCTCAAAATATCAAGTCTAAGAGTATTAAGATATCAAATAATAAATAGGATAATGTATGTCCGAAAGCTAAGGACATCATGCCATGATCGAGAGAGAATCCAACACGAGCTAGACGGAATAGCTCACCCTGAATTCTGATGTGCTGGAGACGGACTAGAGCTGAGGGCGAGTCGAAGTCAGTGGTACACTCGCTGCACTCCACAATAGGAAAACGAAGGAAACACAAGTAGGGATCAGTACAAGGCAATATGTACTGAGTAGATATCATCGGTCGACTCAAAATAGAAATTGATATGCATAAAGTAATAGTATAAAATCAACTATAGCACGTAGCAGGTGGCAAGCAACAAATCACATGAACAAGTGACAACAACACTAAATCAAGTACACAATCAGTCAACAATATCAAGAACACACATGAGGACTCAGGCCTCCACACCACGCTCTTTTGGGAAATGAGTTCTTTGAGATTTAGTAAATTAAGTTAATTCAATATGTTTTTCTTTAATATTACTGTGTCGGAACGTGACACCCGATCCAATAACACCGTGTCGGAACGTGACACCCGATCCAATAATACTGTGTCGGAACGTGACACCCGATCCAATAATACCGTTAATTCATTTGTCATTATTTATCATCTCTTTCCACTTCCTTATCAATATTTCATTAAGCCTTCTTTATTCAAGGCATCACTTTAATAAACAAGTTTAAGATTATAGATTTCGCATACTTGATAGATTGGATATCATCTGAGGCATTGAAGAAAGGAAAAGCCCCGGTGAATTAGCTTGCTTGACATCGGCTCTTCGGTGGAGGTAGGTTATGGTTTATTCTATGTGATAGATAGACTCTTAATAGTGATTGATAGTCATTGAGTGATATTGTGAAATTTTCTATGTACTTGGTTGTTGTGGTTTGGATGATTCATGTGTTGTTGTGAATGGTCTGAAATCCCAAGACCGCGAAATCTATAATCTTAAACTTGTTTATTAAAGTGATGCCTTGAATAAAGAAGGCTTAATGAAATATTGATAAGGAAGTGGAAAGAGATGATAAATAATGACAAATGAATTAACGGTATTATTGGATCGGGTGTCACGTTCCGACACAGTATTATTGGATCGGGTGTCACGTTCCGACACGGTGTTATTGGATCGGGTGTCACGTTCCGACACAGTAATATTAAAGAAAAACATATTGAATTAACTTAATTTACTAAATCTCAAAGAACTCATTTCCCAAAAGAGCGTGGTGTGGAGGCCTGAGTCCTCATGTGTGTTCTTGATATTGTTGACTGATTGTGTACTTGATTTAGTGTTGTTGTCACTTGTTCATGTGATTTGTTGCTTGCCACCTGCTACGTGCTATAGTTGATTTTATACTATTACTTTATGCATATCAGTTTCTATTTTGAGTCGGCCGATGATATCTACTCAGTACATATTGCCTTGTACTGATCCCTACTTGTGTTTCCTTCGTTTTCCTTTTGTGGAGTGCAGCGAGTGTACCACCGACTTCGACTCGCCCTCAGCTCTAGTCCGTCTCCAGCACATCAGAATTCAGGGTGAGCTATTCCGTCTAGCTCGTGTTGGATTCTCTCTCGGTCATGGCATGATGTCCTTAGCTTTCGGACATACATTATCCTATTCATTTATTTGATATCTTAATACTCTTAGACTTGATATTTTGAGAATAGATGTCCTTGATGTGATGACTTTCAGGTTTTGGGGATAATATGTAATAAACTCTAAAGGTTTCTTTTACTGTTTATTTTAAGTTGTGAGCTTCCGCATTATGGTTGTATTTTGTTGCTGAACAATTAATATAAGTTGGGGTTTGGATTCGTTGGTTCTCCCACCTAGGAGGTTAAGTGTGGGTGCCACTCATGACTCGTTTTGGGTCGTGACAACTTGGTATCAGAGCTTTAGGTTTGATGATCTCATCACACAAGGACAGGTCTAGTAGAGTCTTGCGGAACGGTACGGGGACGCCTTTACTTTTCTTCGAGAGGCTATAGGACTTTAGGAAAACTCAGTTCCTTTTTCTCTTTCTTTCGTGCTATTACTTGAATCCAATTGGTATCTAGGTGATACAAATTGGTATCTGACCTTCTTCACTCTATTTCACAGATGGTCAGAACTAGAGCAACAAATCGGGCAGCGCCAACCCCAGCAAGAGAGGATGCGCCTGAGCCAACCGTAGGGGTTGTAGCCCGAGGGAGAGTAGTAGCGAGAGGCCGTGGTAGAGGTCGCGGGAGAAAGACCACCAGGGGCAGAGGACAGACAACTGTTCCAACTAGGAATAGAACAGTGACCCCTCCACCGGTCGATGAGGTAGCGAGAGAGGGTGATGAAGTAGAAGATGAGCAGGTTCATGAGAAGGAAGCACCACCCCGCCTACTCCAGAAATGATCAATCAGGTTCTCACTTATATCAGCGGGTTATCGGATCAGGGCCAAGCACCCCCAGCGTTTTCTGCACTAGCCCCTCAGGTTCAGGGAGTACAACATGCAGCTGCTGTGGCTCCCCGCATGGATGCGTCCTTGGAAACAGACACGTTTCCCCGATTGACTACAGGGCCTATAATGACTAGTGACCAGCATGACCTCTTTATTAAGTTCCTAAAGTTGAAACCTCCCGTCTTTAAGGGTACTGAATCTGAAGACGCTTATGATTTCCTTGTTGATTGTCATGAGCTGCTTCATAAGATGGATATAGTGGAGCGATTTGGTGTTGAATTTGTGACATACCAGTTCCAGGGAGACGCTAAAATGTGGTGGCGGTCTAATGTTGAGTGTCGACCGGCAAATGCACTACCTATGACATGGGCAACATTTTCTAGTATCTTCATGGAAAAGTATATACCCAAAACTTTGAGGGACAGGAGGAGAGATGAGTTCTTGAATATAGAGCAGGGGAAGATGTCTGTTGCTGCTTATGAGGCCAAATTTTGTGCTTTATCCAGGTATGCCACTCAGCTTTGCTTCAGTCCGCAAGAGCGGATTCGCCGCTTTGTGAAGGGATTGAGGTCAGATTTACAGATTCCAGCTTTACAGGTGGCTGCTTCTGCAAAATCTTTTCAGGAAGTGGTGGACTTTGTGATAGAGGTAGAAGGGGTGAAGCCAGATGACTTCTCCAAGGTGCCAATGTTTAAGAAGTTTCGTACGGGAGGTGAGTTTAGTGGTTCTTACTCCAAGGGACAGGGTTCTAGGGGTTATCTATCCCGCCCTATTCAGTCTTCATTGCAGGTTTCAACTGAGGGTCCGTTACAGACCGGCCCGTCTTTTTCTGAGTTTGGTGGTTATCTTCAGTCTTCTTTTTCTTCACAGAGACCCACTCTCAACTCAAGGACTTGTTATGGATGTGGTGAAGTTGGGCATATCAGAAAATATTGCCCAATACAGAGCCAGGCTCAGTATGATCAGGGTTACAGAGCCCCAGCAGTTAAAGGTAGGGGTGGTTATGGTAGAGGCCGTCATTCTGGCGGACGTAGTGGCCAAGGTAATGGTGGTCATCAGTCCAGTCGGGGTGGCGGGCGGGTTGGAACTACTAGAGCACAGCCCGGCAGGGGCCATGGTCAAACAGGCGACAGAGCCCATTGTTATGCTTTCCCTGGGAGGCCAGAGGCAGAGGCATCCGATGCTGTTATTACAGGTACTCTTCTGGTCTGCAATCGCATGGCTTCCGTATTGTTTGATCCTGGATCCACTTTTTCTTATATATCTTCCTCATTAGCTAATGGACTTGAATTACGTTGTGACTTACTTGACATGCCTATTCGTGTTTCTACTCCTGTTGGTGAGTCTGTGTTAGTTGAGAAGGTGTATAGGTCTTGTCTTGTGACCTTTGTGGGCAGCAAAACTTATGTAGATCTGATTATTCTAGAAATGGTTGACTTTGATGTAATTCTGGGTATGACTTGGCTTGCTCCAAATTTTGCTATCTTAGATTGCAATGCTAAGAGAGTAACCTTGGCCACGCCTGGGATAGATCCACTAGTGTGGGAGGGTGATTATATTCCCGCTCCAGTCCGGATTATCTCTTCTCTTCGTGCTAATAGGTTGGTGAGTAAGGGTTGCTCAGCTTTCTTGGCACATCTCAGGGATGATGCTTCCCAATTGCTTTCAATTGAGTCCGTTTTCATAGTTCGTGAGTTTGTGGATGTTTTTCCTGCAGACCTGCCTGGTATGCCACCAGACAGGGATATTGATTTTTGTATTGATCTGGAGCCAGGGACTCGCCCCATTTCCATTTCACCTTACAGAATGGCCCCGGCTGAGTTGAGAGAGTTGAAGGTCCAACTTCAGGATTTGTTAGGTAAAGGTTTTATTAGACCGAGTGCCTCTCCTTGGGGTGCTCCAGTTTTATTTGTGAAAAAGAAGGATGGTAGTTTTAGGATGTGTATAGACTACAGGCAGCTGAATAAGGTGACCATTAAGAATAAGTACCCAATTCCTCGCATTGATGACTTGTTTGATCAGCTACAAGGTGCTTGTGTGTTCTCTAAAATTGATTTGAGGTCTGGTTATCATCAACTGAAAATACGAGCAGCGGATGTGCCAAAAACTGCTTTTCGAACCAGGTATGGGCATTATGAATTCTTAGTAATGTCTTTTGGGCTTACGAATGCCCCTGCTGCTTTCATGAGCCTAATGAATGGAATTTTTAAGCCATATCTGGATCTCTTTGTTATTGTATTTATTGATGATATTCTGATCTACTCAAAAAGTAGGAAGGAACATGAAGAGCATCTGAGAATTGTATTGAGATTGTTAAGGGAGAAAAGGTTGTATGCCAAATTCTCCAAATGTGAGTTTTGGCTCGATTCAGTGTCCTTTTTGGGGCACGTGGTTTCTAAGGATGGAGTGATGGTGGATCCCCAGAAGATTGAAGCAGTGAAGAGTTGGGCAAGGCCCACTAATGTTTCTGAGGTAAGGAGCTTTATTGGTCTAGCTAGCTACTACCGTCGGTTCGTCAAGGGATTCTCTTCCATTGCTTCCCAGCTGACCAATTTGACCAAGCAGAATGTTCCATTTGTATGGACGGATGAGTGTGAAGAGAGTTTTCTGAAACTCAAAACCTTGTTGACTACTGCACCGATTCTTGCCTTGCCCGTAGAAGGTAAGAATTTCACTGTTTATTGTGATGCATCTTATTCTGGTTTAGGTGCAGTGCTAATGCAGGAGAAGAATGTAATTGCCTATGCTTCAAGGCAGTTGAAAGTACATGAACGTAACTATCCGACCCATGATTTGGAGTTGGCTGCAGTTGTATTTGCATTGAAGCAGTGGAGGCATTACCTATATGGGGTCAAGTGTGAAGTGTATACAGATCATCGCAGTTTACAATATGTGTTCACCCAGAAGGACTTGAATTTGAGGCAGAGGAGGTGGATGGAGTTGCTGAAAGATTATGATGTTACTATTATTTATCACTTAGGAAAAGCTAATGTTGTGGCTGATGCCTTGAGTAGGAAAGGAGGGAGCATGGGGAGTTTAGCCCACTTACAAATTTCTAGGCGCCCATTGGCTAGAGAGGTTCAAACTCTGGCCAATGACTTTATGAGGCTGGAAGTAACTGAGAACGGAGGATTCTTGGCCTGTGTGGAGGCACGATCTTCTTTTCTTGACAAGATTAAGGAAAAACAGTTTGATGATGGGAAGTTGAGCCGAATTCGTGATATGGTAATGCGAGGAGAGGCCAAGGAGGCTGTGATTGATGCGGAAGGCGTATTAAGGATTAAGGGACGAATATGTGTGCCCCATGTTGATGATTTGGTTCAAATTATTCTTGCAGAGGCTCATAGTTCGAGGTATTCTATACATCCTGGTGCAACCAAGATGTACCGTGACCTGAGACAACATTATTGGTGGAGTAGAATGAAGCGGGACATTGTTGATTTTGTTGCCCAATGTCCGAATTGTCAGCAGGTAAAGTATGAACACCAGAGGCCTGGAGGGACACTTCAGAGAATGCCCATTCCTAAATGGAAATGGGAAAGAATTGCAATGGACTTTGTGGTTGGTCTTCCAAAGACATTTGGTAAGTTTGATTCTATATGGGTAATTGTTGATAGGTTAACTAAGTCTGCGCATTTCATTCCGGTCAAGGTGACTTATAATGCAGAGAAGTTAGCCAAGCTCTATATCCGTGAGATTGTTCGATTGCATGGAGTTCCAATTTCCATCATATCAGATAGAGGTACGCAATTTACTTCTAATTTTTGGAAGACCTTGCAGACTGAGTTAGGTACTAGATTGGATCTAAGTACCGCATTTCACCCTCAGACCGATGGGCAATCTGAGCGAACAATTCAAGTGCTGGAGGATATGCTTCGAGCATGCGTGATAGACTTCGGTGGTCATTGGGATCAATTCTTACCCTTGGCAGAATTTTCATACAATAATAGCTATCACTCGAGTATTGATATGGCCCCATTTGAGGCATTGTATGGGAGGAGATGTAGGTCTCCCGTTGGTTGGTTTGATGCATTTGAGGTGAGACCTTGGGGTACTGATCTTTTGAGGGAATCGTTAGAGAAGGTGAAATTCATTCAGGAAAAGCTTTTAGCAGCTCAGAGCAGGCAGAAAGAGTATGCAGATCGGAAAGTCAGGGACTTAGAGTTCATAGAGGGAGAGCAAGTGTTGCTGAAAGTTTCCCCCATGAAGGGTGTAATGAGGTTTGGTAAGCGAGGTAAGCTTAGTCCGAGGTATATTGGGCCATTTGAAGTCCTTAAGCGTGTGGGAGAGGTGGCCTATGAATTGGCTTTGCCTCCAGGGTTGTCCGGAGTACACCCAGTATTTCATGTGTCTATGTTGAAGAAATATCATGGTGATGGAAACTACATTATTCGTTGGGATTCAGTCCTACTTGATGAGAATATGTCTTATGAGGAGGAGCCTGTAGCAATTCTAGATAGGGAGGTCCGTAAGTTGAGGTCAAAGGAGATTGCTTCTGTGAAGGTCCAGTGGAAAAATCGTTCAGTTGAGGAGTCCACTTGGGAGATCGAGGATGATATGCACATAAGATATCCACACCTTTTTGTCGATTCAGGTACCCTTTCTCATCATCGCCTTCTTTTGACCGTTCGGGGACGAACGGTGGGTAAATTGGTATCTAATGTAACGACCCATTAGGTCGTTTTGAACATTAGACCTATCTCTTTCATAAAAGAACCTCCCCGTAAATTTTGAATGGTGATTTTGAACTATTTATTTAACTACGATTATTTAGTTGGTGGGTATTTATTAAACAATTAATTTTTAGTTGATTGTAAATGGGCCAAATCTGAAATTTATTTAATATGCTATGTAACTTGGCCCATATGTAGAAATAAAAATAAGTTAGTGAAATTTGTTACCTTTTAGTACATAATTATTTTATTTAAGAAAAGAAAAGAGAGAAAAGGGGAATAATAGAATCTCACCTGCGGCTCAACCCTCGAAGGAGAGAACGTCAAAGTTGCCTCAGGTAAGTGAATTTCCAATTGAAACGTATATTTCTTGCCAATGGTGATGATTACATGAAATATATAGACATGTATTCTAATAGTATTATGATATTATAATTGGATATGAATTGAAGGTGGATTAATGTGATTGCGGGTTGACTTTGAGGAGACAAACTTGGTACCTTCCATTATTAGCTAGTAATGTGCTAATGATTATTAAATATTTGAGACAGTGGATAGTGGAATGCTATATTTGAAAGCGGAAGAAAGTTAACAATTTGATGGGATAAAATAAAGTGAGGAAAATAATAAATTGACAATAATGAATGGCATTAGAATTGATGATTACAAGTTATATATTATAAAAAGTGTATAAAGTTGCAGTAAAGTAAGGTTCTGGATACCATTGGACATCTAATCTTAGTATCTTGTTAAAGTTTTAAGTTTTAATATATTGAGATAGATAATTAAATATTAAGTGTATTGTATTATATGAATATCATTATATTAAGTTATTTGGAGGAATCAAGTATGCGAAATTCATAAGTAAAAGACTCTATAGACACCTATATTACTATATGTCTACCCTAGACCCAATAACCCATCCAAATCTATAATCAAATTCCTAAATTTTGATACCAACTAATTTATCAAGTCTCATATGTCTCAAATTTCAAGCCTAGGGTTAGGTTTATATTCCTCCAAATAACTTAATATAATGATATTCATATAATACAATACACTTAATATTTAATTATCTATCTCAATATATTAAAACTTAAAACTTTAACAAGATACTAAGATTAGATGTCCAATGGTATCCAGAACCTTACTTTACTGCAACTTTATACACTTTTTATAATATATAACTTGTAATCATCAATTCTAATGCCATTCATTATTGTCAATTTATTATTTTCCTCACTTTATTTTATCCCATCAAATTGTTAACTTTCTTCCGCTTTCAAATATAGCATTCCACTATCCACTGTCTCAAATATTTAATAATCATTAGCACATTACTAGCTAATAATGGAAGGTACCAAGTTTGTCTCCTCAAAGTCAACCCGCAATCACATTAATCCACCTTCAATTCATATCCAATTATACTATTAGAATACATGTCTATATATTTCATGTAATCATCACCATTGGCAAGAAATATACGTTTCAATTGGAAATTCACTTACCTGAGGCAACTTTGACGTTCTCTCCTTCGAGGGTTGAGCCGCAGGTGAGATTCTATTATTCCCCTTTTCTCTCTTTTCTTTTCTTAAATAAAATAATTATGTACTAAAAGGTAACAAATTTCACTAACTTATTTTTATTTCTACATATGGGCCAAGTTACATAGCATATTAAATAAATTTCAGATTTGGCCCATTTACAATCAACTAAAAATTAATTGTTTAATAAATACCCACCAACTAAATAATCGTAGTTAAATAAATAGTTCAAAATCACCATTCAAAATTTACGGGGAGGTTCTTTTATGAAAGAGATAGGTCTAATGTTCAAAACGACCTAATGGGTCGTTACAGCTTGGTCATTACATATTAAGAAATGTCCCATTTTAGCATGTTTTAAATGATTTCGTGCATTGCTATCATACTTGGTACTTGATTGTACTAACGCATACTCTTGCCTATATTGACTTGTTGATGTAGGGCGTGGCGATTCTCCATCCACTCGTGGCTAGAGCTTAGTAGAAGAATTGTGAAGACTTGGTGAGTCCTCATCCATCCGAGGACATAGCCTAGTTGTTCTTACTTTTATGTACTTTCTTTTGACATTGTATTGGGTTACATCCCAAACCTTATTTCTCTTCTTATGGTTAGATTGGCTTAAGACATGAGATGTAGACTTCCGTTATTTTGCTTAAAAGCTTTGATATAACATTGTCTTTTGAACTCTTAATCTTTATGATCTTGTATGAATGTATGCTAAGTGGCTTGTATGAGGCCTTTCGGGGTCTTGTACTCCATGTCACGTCTAAGGGGTACCTTGGGTTGTGACATTCCAACTCGACTTCTTCAAATATAAATTCAACATTAGGTGATGCTTTGTGGAATTCTTTCATCTCATAAATCATTTGTTTACCTGAACGAAGAAGGAGATATGCAAAATTCCAAATGAAGATCTCCTCGAGTATAGGTACAGATGCCAAAATAAACTTCATAAATTCCATTTCCATCTCAAAACCAATAAACATATTCAAATGAACTCTTTGAAACTTCACAGCACTGTACAAGAACGATCGGCTCACAGAAATTGTACAACAAGTTCAACAATATTCTCAACAGGGTTTTAAAAGAATTTCCAAGGAATAGTTAATTAGGTGAGTTCAGATGAAGAAGAAACAATGTTAATTCAATACATCACCTTAATCGAAAAAACAAGAGAGTGCTTACACATTCAATTGTTAGATCTTGTAATTTAGGGCAGCTTGTAATCAAGTAAATATCACCTGAATCCTCCTCGATGTTTCTTAAAGACATGGACATAAAATTGAGAGATTTGATATTGTCCAGAGCAGTCGGGGACTCTCTGGTACACCTCCCTCGATCTAGTACTAGAAGCAAGTCAAAAATTACTCTAAGATACCAATCAAATTCATCATTTGGTTATGATATGTAGCAAATTTATATAATTAGTATTATCACAAATGTACATTACCTCTAATGTTGAACCGCTTAGACACAATTCCAACAGTGAAGGCATATAATGGAAGAACTTTGTAAGATTAAAGCAAAAAGGAGATATATCAGCCAAAAGTCGTCATCCAATGAAACACACAGTAACTTTTTCAAGCATAGGAGCGTTCTTGAAGGATATGTATTTGGATTTTCCATCAAACTCAAAGAATTTGAGATTAGCGGCACCAGTTTCAAGGGTGTCAAAGTTTGTGCAACAACACAACCTCAATCGTTCAAACAACTGGATATTAGAGATGAGATTTGTAAATATTGATGAAATAAAAGTGACATGTAGAAGATCGAGATTAATAAGCTTCTCAGATCCTTTGAAACTAAGTGGAGGGTGGAACAAGCAATGTTGAAGTTCCAAATACCTTAGTTGCTAGAATGTAAAAAGGTGATGAGGTAAATGTTGAAATATACACTATTAGCCATGAGATTTATATTATTAACCATGTATTTAGATATACTATTTATCATACAATAGTTATTTATTCAGTTTTAATAAATTATATGTTAGTTTATGTGTTTATTTACTTATATAGTAGATGATTTGGTGTATAGTGTTTTAACTTATATACAAATGATTAAATCATCAGTTCTTAGAAGTATAAAGTTTTTTGTTCACAATCTAAGATGGAAATTGAACAAGCCACTAGTATGATTGTAGCACAAGAATAAATATAATTTATCTTGATTATGGGAACAGTGTTAGTGAAAATTACAATATTACAAGATTAGAATTAAAAATAAAATAAAGAAATAAAATTTCTTCAGGCTTAGGCGTTGATATCTCGCTCTCTTTAAGGAAATTCAAGCCCACTGCAGCAAATGTTTTCACCGGTCCAGCAATAGTCCTCTTGACTTGTCCCCTCCAGGATGCAGAAGCCTAATCACAAGTAAAACTCAACAAACTCTAGACAAGAGTTGAGTCCAAAGCTCCACAAAAAGAACACCTCCCTTTAACTAATAAGAACTCTTTTTTTGACAAACTTTTATGCACTCTCTATTCTATAGTGTTTCAAATCAAATGAAGACCACCACTATTTATAGTAGAAGAAGTCTTCCTAGCAATGAATAGGAAGATAATGGGGTAGTAAATAGTGAAGATAAATGTCTTGGAGGTTACATATGTTACAAGGTATAATGGAGGAATAAAGAATGAATGGATAAGAATAAAGGTCAAATGCACCAACAGCTAAAGACTGTTGGAAGAAAGGAATTGAATATAGCACTAACTCCAGCAAATGGAGTAATGCAGTAGTTAAGTCCAAAATGGAGTAACACGCCATTTAAAAGACCACTAATGGGCAATCAAAGAAATTGTCCATTCCTTCCAACGTTCTACAACATATTCACAAAGGCAGAATAAGCCTAGGACATTATGAGACAATTTAATAATAAATTAATATTAAAATGTTCAAAAGACCAACAATCCCCCACTCATTTTAATATTGAACAAGAGAGTATATCAGCTGAAGGAAGACTACCATGCATAATGAAGGTGTGCTCTGCATTGAACCTTCACTTAGTGAAACAATAACTTTTACTCTAGAGTCAGTGATCTCAGACTTGAACTATGACTGCTTAAGGAAAATAAAATATCACTTCTCACACACAATAATCAAGGTGTTGACATGAGCTTTAAAAGCTAGCACGTTACGGCCTTATGCTATCCTGGTTTCATGAGTTCTTTTGAGAATAAGCCCAATTCTCATAGGACGCGACCTACTTCCACACTCACATAGGTGAAATCTATCGATAGTGCTCCTATAAGTTTAACACTCCACCCATACGGGCTATAGATTTTCATTAAGAGTTTTGTAAACTCAACCTTCACAAATTATTACAGGAAACAATGCACTCACATGAGGGAATAAAAAATAGTGTATTTTTTCACGATTGAACCTGGTTATATGATCTCTAGATCCCAGGTTGGGTTTCCTCATATATGACTCAAGGATTTATAGGCTTCAATCCCATCCCCCTCGATGTGCTCCAGACCTTTTCTCTTGTTAAGGCCTTAGTAAGAGGATCTGCAAGATTATCACAAGATTTGACATAATCAACATTAATGGTACCACTTGTCAAATATGATTTTACATTACTGTGTTTCCTCCTTATAGGTCTGGATTTACCGTTGTAACAACAGTTTTGAACTCTACCAATTGCTGCAGTGCTATCACAATGAATTAAAATAGGAGGAATTGGTTTTTCAAAATAAGGTATTTGAAATAATAAATCTCTCAACCAATTCGCTTCCTCACTAGCTGAAGCTAAAGCAATTAGTTCAACCTCCATGGTAGAGTTAGCAATTATAGTTTGCTTTTTTGATCACCAACAAATAGAACCACCACCTAAAGTAAAGATATAAGCAATGGTAGAACATGAATCACCTGATAAGGTGTTCCAAACCACATCAGAAAAGCCTTCAAGTACAGAGGATAATTTTTATAGAACAAACCACAAGTTTTTGTTTCAATTAAATATCTCATAACTCTTGTTATAGCATGTCAATATTCATTACCTGGCTTGCTTGTAAAGCTGCTAAGTACTCTTACTGCATATGGAATATCAAGCCTAGTGCAATCAGTCACATATCTCAAACTTCATATTATTCTAGCATATTCCTTTTGATTTATTACATCTTTTTCACTTTCAACAGGAAATAAGTGAACAATTGAATCAAAAGGAGTTACAACATGCTTGCAATCAAGAAATTTATATTTTTTCAAAATTTTCTCAACATAATGCGACTGGTCAAGGAAAATTCCATCACATGTTCTTGTAATTTTTATTCCAAGAATAAAATTTAACTCACCAAGATCTTTCATATCAAAATGACTTCTAAGAATATTTTAAGCTTCATCAATAACATTCATGTTAGAGCCAAAGATCAATAAATCATCAACTTATAGAAAAATAATCTTATGTGAATTATTTCAAGACTTATGATATATGCACTTATCGCACTCATTTGTTTTAAATCCATTTTCAATCATGCGGGAATCAAACTTTTCATGCCATTGCTTTGGTGCTTGTTTCAAGTCATTTAGGGATTTAGTAAGTTTACACACTTTTCTTTCTTGGCCTGCTTCAACAAAATACTCGGGTTGTTCTATATAAATTTCCTCATTTAGGTCTCCATTTAAAAATGCAGTTTTTACATCCATTCGATGAATTTGCAAATCATAAATCGCAGACATAGCAATTAAAAGTCTTATGGATGTAATTCTTGTTACTGAAGAAAAAGCATCAAAAAATTCTAGGCCTTCTAGTTGCTTAAAACATTTTGCAACTAGTCTAGCCTTATATTTATTAATGGAACCATCCGGTTTCAACTTTTTTCTATAAGACCCATTTGCAACCAATTGTTTTACAACCCCGGCGGTAAATCAACTAACTTCCAAGTTTTATTAGAAATTAGTGACTCCATTTCATCCTTTACAACCTCTTCCCAAAAAATAGAATCATGTATAGATAAAGCTTCTTTCAAAGTGAGAGGCTCATCTCCAACATTAAACACATAAAAATCAGGACCAAAATCTTTTTCTACTCTAGCACTTTTACTTCTTCTTAACTCAAAATCATCAATTTCTTTATTTTTAAAAAAAGAAGTAGAAGAACTAGGTAGTGATAAAATATTTTGTTCAATCCTTTGACCCCCACTATTTCTTGAATCAAAAGGAAACTTATTTTCATGAAAAATAGCATCACCCGATTCAATTATAACATTATCTTCAAGATTCAAAAATCTATAGGCTGTACTATTTGAAGCATAACCAAGAAAAGTACAAGTAGTAACTTTCTTACCGAACTTTGTAATCTTGGGATCCATTAGCCTCACAAAGGCTAGACAACCCCAAACTCTTAGATATCCCAAACTTGGCTTGCGACCTTTCCACAATTCAAAAAGTGTCAGTTTAGACTTTTTATGAAGCACACGATTCAACACATAACAAGTAGTCAAAATAGCTTCACCCCATAAATTTAAAGGTGCATGTGACTCAATAAGCATGACATTAGTCAATTCACCAAAGTTCTATTTTTCCTTTCCGCTACACCATTAGATGAAGGAGAATAAGGAGGAGTAGTTTAATGAATTATTCCTAATGATCTAACAAAAGAATTAAACTCATTTGGTTCATATTCACGACCTCTATCAGTTATAATTCTTTTTATTTTTCTTCCAAACTGATTTTGAACTTCATGGAGATAAGTTTTAAAATTTTCAAAAACATCACTTTTATTTTTCATTAAGTAAACATATGTAAACTTAGAAAAATCATCAATGAAAGTAATAAAATATCTATTAACTCTACGAGTTAAAATTCCTCCAAGTTCACAAATATCAGTATGAAATAATTCTAATAAATCAGTTTTTCTTTCAACTTGAAAATGAGTCCTTTTAGTGATTTTGGATTTACTACAAGCCTCACACTTTACAAAATTCTTTTTAACCATTGGGATTAATCCTAAACTACTCACACTTTTCAAAAAATTTTAACCATTGGAATTAATCCTAACCTACTCATGATTCCAACATAACGATTATTAATATGACACAAACGAGCATGCCAAAAATTAGTAGAAGAAAGCATATAAACAGAAGTAGAAACTTTATTCATTTCAATATTCAGTTTGAACATCTCATCACAAGCATACCCCTTTCCCACAAAAATACCCTTTTTCACAATTACATGTTGATCAGATTCAATAATCTGTTTAAAGCCTTCTTCATTAAGAAGAAAACTAGACATCAATTTTTTTCTCATGGAAGGAGTATAAAGTACATCTTTCAAAGTTAACACCCTTTCAGAGGTAAAACATAATTTGACATTTCCCGTTCCAAGCACTTTAGTTGTATGAGAATCACCAAGCATGATGGTTTTGGGCTCCTCAAAATGAGTTTATATTTTTTAAACCAATCTTTGTCATAACAGACATGACGGTTTGCACCAGAATCAATCCACCATCCATCAACATTCTCAACCATGTTTATGTCGGTAATCACCGCCACAAAAGGTTCTTCGGTAACATTTGGTTGAGGTGTAGGATGACGTTTCCAGAATCTACAAAATCGAGCAATATGCCCACTCTTCCACAAATAAAGCATGGTCCCTTATCTTGAACTTGTTGATTTTCTGCTTGGTTATTTTCACAATTATTTTTCTTGAGAGGTCTACCATTATTTTTCTTGAATTTTTTCTTCTTAGGCTTCAAAGAAGTATTTTTGTGAGATTCAGGAGTAGCGTTATTTAAAGTAATTGAATTTACCTTCGTTGTGATGTTGCTCTCTTCTAATTGTAAAAGTGCATTTTTGCCTCTTGCCTCCTCTTCCATACGAATTTTCTTTAGTATTGTTTTAAGAGAGGTTTCCTTTTGTTTGTGGCGCATAGTTTTTTTGTAATACCCCAAGCTTTCAAAGAATTTTAAATGCAGAACTCACCTGAGGACACTGACCTACAGAAGCCACCTACGGGCCGTAGATGGATTGACGGGCCGTAGGTGGGGATCTTCAATGGCACTGTGAATTTTTACGATTTCCAAGTTTCTGAACCTTTGACCTACGGAATAGCAGGACGGTTCGTAGTTCAATTGACGGGCCGTAGATGGGTTTCGTAGATGCCTTCAAGACTTAGCAAAATTTTTAGCCCAAAATGAACTTTCTGAATAAATTGACGGAAGAGCAGGGCGGTCCGTCAATTGATGTGCGTACCGTAGATCCTATCCTATTAAGCTAAGTCGGTTATACCCTTAATCTAAGACCTATAAATATTTTCTAAGCCTAATTCCTCTCATTCTAAATCATTACTAAACTCTCCTCTCGAATATTTCTCTCTCTAAAAGAAACTCTCTCAACTCTCAAGGAAGAAGAAGAAAGCTTGAATCCTCCTTTGAAGACCTTCAATCTTCTCCAATTTCTTGGGGACTGCTTTAAGGTATGATAGTGTTCACCATTAGGAGTCCTTTCCTCCAATGGGCCCTTCCTCTTCTTCATGATTTTCAAAGGTTTACTCTAACCCAATTGAATTAGGGTTTGTGATCAATTATTGTGGATTCTTCAATTATGATTTCAATTATTGATTTTATGATTTGTAGTGCACGATCTAGCGTGATAAAGTAACTTAGTGCCTGAAGTAGCGTGAATTACATGATTTGATGTAAAGATTACATGAACCCCCATGATCCCAAGTTAATTCTCCCGAATTTGATAATCTATTCTTTGGTTGTTGGGTTGAGCTATGAAATGATGAAGTTTATGAATTCTCTAGGAAATCAAGCATGAATTATGAATGAATTGAGGATAATCTTATGAATTTAGCATGACCAAGTCAAAAGCATGATTTTTCCTCTATTATGTGAGTACCTTCAAGTATGGGTAAATTATCTTAATTATGCCTTTCTAAGCATGAGCTTGCATTGAATTGCATGATATTAGTTGAACTTGCATGAACTCATATGAACTCTATGAACTATGAATTATGAGCATGATAATCTAAGTGAAAAAGAAGCTAATGAACTTATGCATGTCTCATATGAAGTTATTGATGAATTAAGGGTGCTTTGAAAGTAAAGTACCATAGTTATGATATGATGATGCTATGGTTGAGTAGTGAAAGGTTTTCTCACGTAATTCTCCCATTATGATAAAAGAAGAACAAAGAGGCAATAACCCAATCTTTCAAAGAATTTTAAATGCAGAACTCACCTGAAGACAGTGACCTACGGAGGCCACCTATAGGCCGTAGATGGATTGACGGGCCGTAGGTGCGGACCGTCAATGGCACTGTGAACTTTCAGGATTTCTATGTTTTTGAACCTTGACCTACGGAATAGCAGGACGGTTCGTAGTTCAGTTGATGGGCCCTAGATGGGTTCCGTAGATGCCTTCTAGACTTAGCCAGTTTTCAGCCCAAAATGAATTTTCTGAATCAATTGACAAAAGAGCATGACGGTCCGTCAATTGATATACGGACCGTAGATCCTGTCTGTTGATTGGCCCCGACAGTTTTTAATTAAGGACTTTTTGGTCTATTCCCTAATTGTTTACCTATTAAGCTAAGTCGATTATACCCTTAATCTAAGACCTATAAATACTTTCTAAGCCTAATTTCTTTCATTCTAACTCATTCCTAAACCCTCTTCTCAAATATTTCTTGCTCTAAAAGTAACTCTCTCAATTCTTAAGGAAGAAGAAGAAAGCTTGAATCCTCCGTTGAAGACCTTCAATCTTCTCCAATTTCTTGAGGATTTCATTGAGGTATGATAGTGTTCACCATTAGCAGTCCTTTCCTCCAATGGGCCCTTCCTCTTCTTCATGATTTTCAAAGGTTTACTCTAACCCAATTGAATTAGGGTTTTGATCAATCATTGTGGGTTCTTCAATTATGATTTCAATTGTTGCTTTTATGATTCCTAGAGCACGATCTAGCGTGATAAAGTAACTTAGTAGACGAATTAGCGTGAATGACATGATTTAATGTAAAGACTGCATGAACCCCCATGATCTAAAGCTAATTCTCCCCAATTTGATAATCTATGCTTTGATTGTTTGGTTGAGCTAGGATTTAATTAAGTTTGAGAATTCTCTATGAAATCAAGCATGAATTATGAATGAATTGAGGATAATCTTATGAATTTAGCATGATCAAGTCAAAAGCATGATTTTCCTCTATTATGTGAGTTCTTTGAAATATGGGTAAATTGTCCTAATTATGGCTTTCTAAGAATGAGCTTGCATTGAACTGCATGATATGAGTTGAACTAGCATGAACCCATATGAACTCTATGAACTATCAAATACGAGCATGATGAATTAAGGGTACTTTGAGAGTAAAGTACCAAAGTTATGATATGATGATGCTATGGTTGAGTAGTGAAAGGTTTTCTCACGTAATTCTCCCACTATGACAACAGAAGAACAAAGAGGCGACTACCCATGTTCTTAAGGAGCTATTCTAATGACGTAAGCTTGGACAAGGTCCATGCAAGATGAAACTTCTATAAGCATGATTTTAGCTTGAATTGGTAACCCTAGTTGTACCTTTTCATGTTTAATGATATAATATGTTAATGACTAATGTTAGTTGAGGCCGAGTCTCCTAAAGTAATCTCTATCCCATAAACTATGTTGCCACCATAGGATGTTGTCTTTAAGTAGACATTAGCTAGTGGATCCACATAAGGTAAGAAATTCATGGTCTTACCTTGGCAAGTAGGACAACTCTTTTTGGTGTGGGATAGACACGGGATTCTATGTTAATAGTTCACATGGTCTTACATGTCGGTTAAGGCTTTTCCCCAAAAGTTAATGAACAAGTGTCTCATGATGAAGTAAAGAAAAGAAAGAAAGATGATTTAACTTGCTTTGGCCTTGATATATGCTTTATGTTTCATGTTCCTCATGTTTAACATGTTTTTAGCTTGGCCATTGCATGTCATGAGTATGTCTCTCTCTCTAGCATGATTTATGTGTTTATGTGCATTGCTATCATACTTATTACTTAATTGTGATAACACATACTCTTGCCTACATTAACTTCTTTGGTGTAGGACGTGGCAATTCACCTTCCACTCATGGCTAGAGTTTGATGAGAGAGTTGATAGAAGACTTGGTGAGTCCTCATCCATCCGAGTACATAGCCTAGCTCTTATTTCTTTCTCATGTATTTCCTTTCAGTTTTTGATTGTATTGGGTTACGTCCCAACTTTACTTTCTATGATGGATTGGCTTTGAGACATGAGATGTAGACTTCCGTTGTTTCTTTTAAAAGCTTTGATATTAAATTCTCTTTTGAACTTTTATTCTCTATTATCTTGTATGTAATGTATTCTAAGTGGCTTGTATGAGGCCTCTCGGGGTCTTGTACGCCATGTCACATCTAGTGGTTACGGCTGCGTCAAAAGTGAGGGACTTTACTAGAATGAATCCTCTGGAATTTCATGTCTCTAAGGTTGAGAAAGATCCTCAAGAGTTCATCGATGAAGTGTACAAGGTGTTGATGATCATGGGTGTGACGCCGGAAGAAAAGCGGAGTTGACCGCTTATTAACTCAAGGGTGTTGCCCAAATTTGGTTCAATCAATGGAAGAGTGAAAGGGTGTTTAATGAGGGTCCTCTTGATTAGGAGAAATTCAAGGTTGCTTTCCTTGATAGGCTATTTCCCCTTGAAATGAGGGAGGCAAAGGTGCTTGAGTTTATCAGCCTTCGACAAGGAAATATGAGTGTGAAAGAGTATGCTTTAAAGTTCACACAATTGTCCTGATATGCTCCTTCCATCATGC
The DNA here is from genome assembly GCA_018342035.1 of Solanum appendiculatum. Classification (NCBI taxonomy): domain Eukaryota; kingdom Viridiplantae; phylum Streptophyta; class Magnoliopsida; order Solanales; family Solanaceae; genus Solanum; species Solanum appendiculatum. The sequence goes on along the minus strand of JAGDQO010000399.1, from coordinate 523,037 downwards.
CGATCCAAGGGCAAGAATGAGTAAGTTTATTTCGGGGGTGTCCGAAATGTTGGTTAAAGAATGCTGCACCGCTATGCTCGTTAATGATATGGATATTTCTCGTCTCATGGTGTACGCTCAACAAATTGAGGAAGAAAAGCTTAAGGAAAGGTCTAGAGAGACCAAGAGGGCTAGGACCGGAGATGGTAACTTTTCGCATGCAAGGTCCGATGGACATGGTCGTCCTAGATTTCGACAAAGGTTCTCCGAACAAGGCTTATCCAATGCTCCTCCGAAGTCCAACAATGATAGGGTGTCTAACTCCAAGTCTCAAGGAGGGTATAATGATGGTTCTTTACTGGCTCCTTGTGCCAAGTGTGGGAAAAAGCATGAGGGTAGATGTCTAGCTGGTACGGATGGTTGTTAGAATTGTGGAAAGAGTGGTCACAAGATGAGGGATTGTCCATCTCTCACGGCCAAGGGAAGAGAGAATAAACAAGCTCCACCTAGAGGATCGGGTTTGAATTCTTAGAAGCAAAACCGATTTTATGCACTTCAGGCTCGTCATAAGCAAGAGAGCTCTCCCGATGTGGTTACCGGTATGTTAAGAGTTTTCCATTTTGATGTTTATGCTTTGCTTGATCCCAATGCTACCTTGTCTTTTGTGACGCCATATGTGGCTATGAGGTTTGATGTTGTTCCGGATGTGTTGCTAGATCCTTTTCGTGTCTCTACTCCGATTGGAGAATCTATCATGGCTAAGAGAGTTTATAGAGATTTTCTCGTCTCATTATCCCATAGAGTCAATCATGTTTATCTTGTAGAGCTTGATATGCTAGATTTTGATGTTATCCTTGGGATGGATTGGTTGCATGCTTGTTATGCCTCGATTGATTGTAGGACCCGAATGGTCAAATTTCAATTCCCAAATGAGCCTATCCTAGAGTGGAAGGGGGGAAATTCTATGTTTCGAGGTCAATTTGTTTCTTATCTAAAAGCTAAAAAGATGATCTCTATGGGGTGCATTTACCATCTTGTTAGGGTGAGGGATATAGATTCTGAGACCCCTACTCTTAAGTCTGTCCCCATTGTTAATGAGTTTCCGGAAGTGTTTCCCGATGACTTGCCCGGTATTCCTCTAGAAAGAGAAATAGACTTCGATATTGGCCTTCTCCCAGATACGCAACCTATTTCTATTCCTCTATATAAAATGGCTACGGTGGAACTTAAGGAACTAAAAGAGCAGTTGAAAGACTTGTTGGATAAAGGTTTCATCCAGCCAAGTATTTCTCCATGGGGTGCTCCGGTCTTGTTTGTAAGGAAGAAAGATGGTTCACTCCGTATGTGCATCGACTATCGCCAATTGAACAAGGTTACCATTAAGAATAAGTATCCTCTACCAAGGATAGATGACTTGTTTGATCAACTTCATGGGGCTAGTAATTTCTCTAAGATCGACTTTCGCTCAGGCTATCACCAATTAAGGGTGAAAGAAGATGATATTCCGAAAATGGCTTTCCAGACTAGGTATGGTCACTATGAGTTCTAGGTGATGTCGTTTGGGTTGTCAAATGATCCAGCCGTATTTATGGACTTGATGAATAGAGTGTTTAAGCAATACCTTGACATGTTTGTGATTCTGTTTGTTGACGACATTTTGAACTACTCAAAAAATGAGGGTGAACATGTTAATCATTTGAGGATTGTCTTGCAAGTCCTCAAGGACCAACAACTCTTTGCAAAGTTTAGTAAATGTGAGTTTTGGTTAAGGTCCGTGGCTTTTCTTGGTCACATTGTTTCCGGTAAGGGCATTGAGGTAGATCCTAAAAAGATCGAAGCGGTCAAGAATTTGCCTAGACCTTTATCACCTACGAATATCCATAGTTTCTTGGGCTTAGTTGATTATTACAGGAGGTTTGTTGAAGGGTTTTCATCTATTTCTTCTCCATTGATAGCTTTGACTCAAAAGAAGGTTATATTTGTGTGGTCCGAAGCATGTGAGAAGAGTTTTCAAGAGTGGAAGGATAGACTTACTTCGGCTCTGATATTAACTCTACCGGAAGGATCCGATAGTTTTGTGATTTATTGTGATACCTCGAGAATTGGGCTAGGATGTGTTCTTATGCAAAATGGGAAATTCATTGCTTATGCTTCAAGGCAACTTAAGGTGCACGAAAAGAACTATCCTACTCATGACTTGGAATTAGCGGCGGTTGTGTTTGCTTTGAAAATATGGCGACATTATTTGTATGGAGTACATGTAGATGTCTTTACCAACCATAAGAGTTTACAATATGTGTTTAAACAGAACGATCCGAATCTTTGCCAAAGAAGGTGGCTTGAATTGTTGAAAGGCTATGATATGAGTGTTCTCTATCACCTCGGTAAGGCTAATGTTGTGACGGATGCTCTTAGTCGATTATCTATGGGTAGTGTTGCTCATGTTGAAGATGGTAAGAAAGAGTTGGTTCGTAACGTCCATAGATTGGCTCGACTGGGTGTTAGATTGGTTGATTCTACTAAAGGTGGTGTTACGGTTCATAATGGTTCCGAATTCTCTTTTGTGCATGATGTGAAAGCTAAGCAAGGTCTTGATCCTAACTTGGTTGAACTAAAGGAAGCGGTACTCAAGAAGTCCATAGAGGTTTTCTCTCAAAGGGGAGATGGTGTGCTTCGATATCAAGGTCGTTTGTGTGTTCCCAATGTAGAGGGCTTAAGAGACCAAATTTTATCAGAAGCCCATAGTTCTCGATTTTCCATCCACCCAGTAGCTACCAAAATGTACTGTGATTTGTGGGAAATTTATTGGTGGAACGGAATGAAGAAAGATATTGCGGAGTTTGTGGCTAAGTGCCCTAATTGTCAACAAGTGAAAGTTGAGCATCAAAGGCCGGGAGGTTTTACCCAAGATATTAGTATTCCTACTTGGAAGTGGGAAGATGTGAATATGGATTTTATTGTGGGTTTTCCTCGCATGAGGCAAAAATATGATTCGATTTGGGTTGTTGTTGATAGAATGACGAAGTCAGCCGATTCATTCTCGTCAAGACTTCTAATTCAGCGAAGGATTATGCTAAGTTGTATTTGAGGGAGATGATTAGGCTTCATAGAGTGCCTTTATCCATCATATCCGATCGTGGTGCGCAATTTACCTCTCAATTTTGGAAGTCATTCCAAAAAGGTCTTGGTACTCGTGTTAAGCTTAGTACGGCCTTTCATCCCCAAAATGATGGGCAGGCGGAGCGTACTATTCAAACTTTTGAAGATATGTTGAGAGCTTGTGTAATCGATTTCAAGGGTACTTGGGATGATCACTTGCCTTTTATTTAGTTTGCTTATAATAATAGCTACCATTCTAGTATTGGTATGGCTCCATTTAAGGCTCTCTACGGTAGGAGGTGTAGATCTCATATAGGTAGGTTTGAAGTTGGTGAAGTTGCTTTGATAGGCCCGGAGTTGGTGCATGAGGCTATGGAGAAAGTTTGACTTATTAGGGAAAGGTTGAAAACTACCCAAAGTCAACAAAAGTCCTATGCCGATGTTAGAATAAGAGAATTAGAGTTCAATGTTGATGATTGGGTTTACTTGAAAATCTCACCCATGAAGGGTGTAATGAGATTTAGGAATAAAGGGAAGCTTAGTCCCTGTTAAGTAGGCCCCTATCAGATTTTGAGACGTGTTGGTAAGGTCGCTTATGAGCTTGACTTGCCTAATGATTTGGCATCAGTGCATCCGGTTTTCCATGTCTCATTGTTGAAGAAGTGTGTGTTTGGTGATCCGACCTCTATAATGCCATTAGAGAATCTATGCATAAAAGATAGTCTTTCTTATGAAGAAGTTCCGGTTGAGATTTTAGACAGGCAAGTCCGGAAGTTAAGAAATAAAGAAGTTGCTTCCGTGAAAGTTCTATGGAGGAATCAATTGGTTGAGGGTGCTACTTGGGAGGCCTAGGCAGATATGATGTCCCGATATCCTCATCTTTTTCCTTTCGATCCTACTCTAGCTTGAGGTATCTTGATCCTCATGGTTCATTCTTTTGGTCTCATGTGTCATAGTTGATTTCCATGATTCCTTGATTATACATGTTCATGAAGAGTATTATATGATTATGTGCATTTGAGTATGAGTTGCTTAATGTCTTCATGATATGATGTGTTGATCATGCTTTAGCTTCGAGTTGATGTTTCCTCCTCGGATAAATGCACTTATGTGAGTGCATGCTAGGTTGGGATGTTAGTCCGTGTCTATTACCCTTCTCATCATGTCTTGATTCTCATTCGAGGACGAATGTTCCCAAGGGGGATATATTGTAAAACCCCAAGCTTTCAAAGAATTTTAAATGCAGAACTCACCTGAAGACACTGACCTATGGAGGCCACCTACGGGCCATAGATGGATTGACGGGTCGTAGGTTGGGACCGTTAATGGCACTATAAACTTTAAAGATTTCCAAGTTTCTGAACCTTGACCTACGGAATAGCAGGACGTTTCGTAGTTCAGTTGATGGGCCGTAGACGGGTTCCGTAGATGCCTTCCAAACTTAGCCAATTTTCAGCCCAAAATGAACTTTCTGAATCAATTGACGGAAGAGCAGGACGGTCCGTCAAGTGATGTACGGAACGTAGATCCTGTCTGTCGATTGGCCTCGACAGTTTTTAATTAAGGGCTTTTTGGTCTTTTTCCTAATTATTTACCTATTAAGCTAAGTCGGTTATAACCTTAATCTAAGACCTATAAATACTTTCTAAGCCTAATTTCTTTCATTCTAATTCATTCCTAAACCCTCCTCTCAAATATCTCTCTCTCTAAAAGAAACTCTCTCAACTCTCAAGGAAGAAGAAGAAAGCTTGAATCCTCCATTGAAGACCTTCAGTCTTCTCCAATTTCTTGAGGATTTCTTTGAGGTATGATAGTGTTCACCATTAGGAGTCCTTTCCTCCAATGGGCCCTTCCTCTTCTTCGTGATTTTCAAAGGTTTACTCTAACCCAATTGAATTAGGGTTTTGATCAATCATTGTGGGTTCTTCAATTATGATTTCAATTTTTGATTTTATGATTCCTAGTGCACGATCTAGCATGATAATGTAACTTAGTGCATGAATTAGCGAGAATTACATGATTTGATGTAAAGATTGCATGAACCCCCATGATCCCAAGCTAATTCTCCCCAATTTGATAATCTATTCTTTGATTGTTGGGTTGAGCTATGATTTAATGAAGTTTATGAATTCTCTATGAAATCAAGCATGAATTATGAATGAATTGAGGATAATCTTATGAATTTAACATGATTTTCCTCTATTATGTGAGTTCCTTCAAGTATGGGTAAATTGTCCTAATTATGACTTTATAAGCATAAGCTTGCATTGAACTGCATGATATGAGTTGAACTTGCATGAACCCATATGAACTATCAAATACGAGCATGATGAATTAAGGGTACTTTGAGAGTAAAGTACCAAAGTTATGATATGATGATGCTATGGTTGAGTAGTGAAAGGTTTTCTCACGTAATTCTCCCACTATGACAACAGAAGAACAAAGAGGCGACTACCCATGTTCTTAAGGAGCTATTCTAATGACGTAAACTTGGACAAGGTCCATGCAAGATGAAACTTCTATAAGCATGATTTTAGCTTGAATTGGTAACCCTAGTTGTACCTTTTCATGTTTAATGATATAATATGTTAATGACTAATGTTAGTTGAGGCCGAGTCTCCTAAAGTAATCTCTATCCCATAAACTATGTTGCCACCATAGGATGTGATCTTTAAGTAGACATTAGCTAGTGGATCCACATAAGGTAAGAAATTCATGGTCTTACCTTGGCAAGTAGGACACCTCTTTTTGGTGAGGGATAGACACGGGATTCCATGTTAATAGTTCACATGGTCTTACATGTCGGTTAAGGCTTTTCCCTAAAAGTTAATGAACAAGTGTCTCATGATGAAGTAAAGAAAAGAAAGAAAGATGATTTAGCTTTCTTTGGCCTTGATATATGTTTTATGTTTCATGTTCCTCATGTTTATCATGTTTTTAGCTTGGTCATTGCATGTCATGAGTATGTCTCTCTCTCTAGCATGATTTATGTGTTTATGTGCAATTATATGATACTTAGTACTTAATTGTGCTAACACATACTTTTGCCTACATTAACTTCTTTGGTGTAGGACGTGGCGATTCGCCTTCCACTCGTGGCTATAGTTTGATTAGAGAGTTGATAGAAGACTTGGTGAGTCCTCATCCATCCGAGGACATAGCCTAGCTCTTATTTCTTTTTCATGTATTTTCTTTCAGTTTTGGATTGTATTGGGTTACGACCCAACTTTACTTTCTATGATAGATTGGCTTTGAGACATGAGATGTAGACTTCCGTTGTTTCTTTTAAAAACTTTGATATGAAATTCTCTTTCAAACTTTTATTCTCTATTATCTTGTATGTAATGTATGCTAAGTGGCTTGTATGAGGCCTCTCGGGGTCTTGTACGCCATGTCACATCAAGGGCGTACCTTGGGGCGTGACAGCAAGAATAAGTAAGTTTGTTTCAGGGGTGTCTGAAATGTTGGTTAAAGAATGCCGCACCACTATGCTTGTTAATGATATGGATATTTCTCGTCTTATGGTGTATGCTCAACAAATTGAGGAAGAAAAGCTTAAGGAAAGGTCTAGAGAGACCAAGAGGGCTAGGACCGGAGATGGTAACTTTTTGCATGCAAGGTCCGATGAACATGGTCGTCCTAGATTTCGACAAAGGTTCTCCGGCCAAGGCTCATCCAATGCTCCTCCGAAGTTCAACATTGATAGGGTGTCTAACCCCTAGTCTCAAGGAGTGAATAATGGTGATTCTTTATTGGCTCCTTGTGCCAAGTGTGGGAAAAAGCATGAGGGTAGATGTCTAGCCGGTACAGATGGTGGTTATAATTATGGAAAGACTAGTCACAAGGTAAGGGATTGTCCATCTCTCACATCCAAGGGAAGGGAGAATAAGCAAGCTCCACCTAGAGGATCGGGTTTGAATGCTCAGAAGCAAAATCGGTTTTATGCACTTCAGGCTCGTCATGAGCAAGAGAGCTCGTCATTTTGATGTTTACACATTGCTTGATCCCGGTGCTAGCTTGTCTTTTGTGACGCCATATGTGGCTATGAGGTTTGATGTTGTTCCAGATGTGTTGCTAGATCCTTTTCGTGTCTCTACTCCGATTGGAGAATTTATCATGGCTATGAGAGTGTATAGAGATTGTACCATTTCCTTATCCCATATAGTCTCTCATGTTGATCTTGTAGAGCTTGATATGCTAGATTTCGATGCTATTCTTGGTATGGATTGATTGCAGGCTTTTTATGCCTCTATTGATTGTAGGACCTGAATTGTCAAGTTTCAGTTCCCAAATGATCCTATCCTAGAGTGGAAGTAGGGAAATTTTATGTTTAGAGGTCAATTTGTTTCTTATCTAAAAGCTAGAAATATGATCTCAAAGGGGTGCATTTACTATCTTGTTAGGGTGAGGGATATAGATTTCGAGACCCCTACTCTTGAGTCGGTCCCCTTTGTTAATGAGTTTCTGAAAGTGTTTCCCGATGACTTGCCCGGTATTCCTCTAGAAAGAGAAATAGACTTCGGTATTGACCTTCTCCCAGATACGCAACATATTTTTATTCCTCCTTATAGAATTGCTCCAGTGGAATTTAAGAAACTAAAAGAGCAATTAAAAGACTTGTTGGATATGGGTTTCATCCGGCCAAGTATTTCTCCAGGGGGTGCTCCGGTCTCGTTTGTTAGGAAGAAGGATGGTTCACTCCGTATGTGCATTGATTATCACCAATTCAACAAGGTTACCAATAAGAATAAGTACCCTCTACCAAGGATAGATGACTTGTTTAACCAACTTCAAGGGGCCAGCTAATTCTCTAAGATCGACCTTCGTTCGGGTTATCACCAATTAAGGGTGAAAGCTGATGATATTCCGAAAATGGCTTTTCGGACTTGGTATGGTCACTACGAGTTCTTGGTGATGTCGTTTGGATTGACAAATGCTCCGGCCGCATTTATAGACTTGATGAATAGAGTGTTTAAGCAATACCTTTACATGTTTGTGATTGTGTTTACTGACGATATTTTGATCTACTCAAACAATGAGGGTGAACATGTTAATCATTTGAGGATTGTGTTGCAAGTCCTCAAGGACCAACAACTCTTTGTGAAGTTTAGTAAATGTGAGTTTTGGTTAAGGTCCGTGGCTTTTATTGGTCACATTGTTTCCGGTAAAGGCATTGAGGTAGATCCAAAGGAGATGGATGCGGTTAAGAATTGGTTTAGACCTTTATCGCCTTCGGATATCCTTAGTTTCTTGGGCTTAGCCGGTTATTATAGAAGGTTTGTTGAAGGGTTTGCATTTATTGCTTCTCCATTGACGGCTTTGACTCAAAAAAAGGTTAAATTTGTGTGGTCTGAGGCATGTGAGAAGAGTTTTCAAGAGTTGAAGGATCGACTTACTTCGGCTCTGATATTGACTCTACCGGAAGGATCCGATGGTTTTGTTGTTTATTGTGATGCCTCGAGAAATGGACTAGGATGTGTTCTTATGCAAAACGGGAAAGTCATTGCTTATGTTTCAAGGCAACTTAAGGTGCACGAAAAGAACTATCCTACTCATGACTTGGAATTAGCGGCGGTTGTGTTTGCTTTGAAAATATGGCGACATTATTTGTATGGGGTACAAGTAAATGTCTTCACCAACCATAAGAGTTTACAATATGTGTTTAAACAGAAAGATCCGAATCTTTGCCAAAGAAGGTGGTTTGAATTGTTGAAAGGCTATGATATGAGTGTTTCTATCACCCCGGTAAGGCTAACGTTGTGGCGGATGCTCTTAGTCGATTATCTATGGGTAGTGTTGCTCATGTTGAAGATGGTAAGAAAGAGTTGGTTCGCGATGTCCATAGATTGGCTCGACTGGGTGTTAGATTGGTTGATTCTACTAAAGGTGGTGTTACGGTTCATAAAGGTTCTGAATTCTCTTTTGTGCATGATGTGAAAGCTAAGCAAAGTCTTGATCCTAACTTGGTTGAACTAAAGGAAGCGGTACTCAAGAAGTCCTTAGAGGTTTTCTCCCAAGGGGAGATGGTGTGCTTCGATATCAAGGCCGTTTGTGTGTTCCCAATGTAGAGGGCTTAAGAGACCAAATTTTATCAGAAGCCCATAGTTCTCGATTTTCCATCCACCCAGGAGCTACCAAAATGTACCGTGATTTGTGGGAAATTTATTGGTGGAACGGAATGAAGAAAGATATTGCGGAGTTTGTGGCTAAGTGCCCTAATTGTCAACAAGTGAAAGTTGAGCATCAAAGGCCGGGAGGTTTTACCCAAGATATTAGTATTCCTACTTGGAAGTGGGAAGATGTGAATATGGATTTTATTGTGGGTTTTCCTCGCATGAGGCAAAAATATGATTCGATTTGGGTTGTTGTTGATAGAATGACGAAGTCAGCCGATTCATTCTCGTCAAGACTTCTAATTCAGCGAAGGATTATGCTAAGTTGTATTTGAGGGAGATGATTAGGCTTCATAGAGTGCCTTTATCCATCATATCCGATCGTGGTGCGCAATTTACCTCTCAATTTTGGAAGTCGTTTCAAAGAGGCCTTGGTACTCATGTTAAGCTTAGTACAGCCTTTCATCCCCAAACTGATGGGCAAGTTGAGCGTACTATTCAGACCTTGGAAGATATGTTTAGAGTTTGTGTAATTTATTTCCTGGGTACTTGGGATGATCATTTGCCATTGATTGAGTTTGCTTATAATAATAGCTATCATTCTAGCATTGGTATGGCTCCATTTGAGGCTCTCTATGGTAGGAGGTGTAGGTCTCCTATAGGTTGGTTTGAAGTTGGTGAAGGTTCTTAGATAGGCCCGGAGTTGGTGATTGAGGCTATGGAGAAAGTTCGGCTTATTAGGGAAAGGTTGAAAACGGTCCAAAGTCGACAAAAGTCTTATGCCGATGTTAGAATAAGAGAATTATAATTTGATGTTGATGATTGGATTTACTTGAAAATTTCACCCATGAAGGGTGTAATGAGATTTGGGAAGAAAAGGAAGCTTAGACCCCGTTGTGTAGGCCCATATCAGATTTTGAGACGAGTTGGTAAGGTGTCTTATGAGCTTGACTTGCCTAATAATTTGGCATCAGTGCATCCGATTTTCCATGTCTCATTGTTGAAGAAGTGTGTTGGTGATCCGACCTCTATAGTGACATTAGAGAATCTTTGCATAAAGGATAGTCTTACTTATGAAGAAGTTCCCCTTGAGATTTTAGACCGACAAGTCTGGAAGTTAAGAAATAAAGAAGTTGCTTTCGTGAAAGTTTTATGGAGGAATCAATTGGTTGAGGTTGCTACTTGGGAGGCCGACGCTGATAGGATGTCCAGATATCCTCATCTTTTTCCTTCCGATCCTACTCTAGCTTGAGGTATCTAGTTCCTCATGGTTCATTCTTTTGGTCTCATGTGTCATAGTTGATTTCCATGATTCCTTGATTATGCATGTTCATGAAAAGTCTTATATGATTATCTGCATTTGAGTATGAGTTGCATAAAGTCTTCATGATATGATGTGTTGATCATGCTTTAGCTTGGAGTTGATGTTTCCTCCTCGGATATGTGCACTTATGTGATTGCATGCTAGGTTTGGGTTGTTAGTCCGTGTCTATTACCCTTCTCATGATGTCTTGATTCTCATTCGAGGATGAATGTTCCCTAGGGGGAGATATTGTAATACCCCAAGCTTTCAAATAATTTTAAATGCAGAACTCACCTAAAGACAATGAACTATGGAGGCCACCTACGGGCCATAGATAGATTGACGGGCTGTAGGTGGGGACCATCAATGGCACTGTGAATTTTCAGGATTTCCAAGTTTCTGAACCTTTGACCAACGGAATAGCTGGACTGTTCGTAGTTCAGTTAACGGGCCATAGATGGGTTCCGTAGATGCCTTCCAGACCTAGCCAAATTTTCACCCCAAAATGAACTTTCTGAATCAATTGACGGAAGAGCAGGACGGTCCGTTAATTGATGTACGAACCGTAGATCATGTCCATCGATTGGCCTTGACAATTTTTAATTAAGGGCTTTTTGGTCTTTTCCCTAATTGTTTACCTATAAAGCTAAGTTGGTTATACCCTTAATCTAAGACCTATAAATACTTTCTAAGCCTAATTCCTTTCATTCTAACTCATTCCTAAGCTCTCCTCTCAAATATTTCTCTCTCTAAAAGAAACTCTCTCAACTCGCAAGGACGAAGAAGAAAGCTTGAATCCTCCATTGAAGACCTTCAATCTTCTCCAATTTCTTGTGGATTTCTTTGAGGTATGATAGTGTTCACCATTAGGAGTCCTTTCCTCCAATGGGCCCTTCCTCTTCTTCATGATTTTCAAAGGTTTACTCTAACCCAATTGAATTAGGGTTTGTGATAAATTATTATGGGTTCTTCAATTATGATTTCAATTATTGATTTTATGATTTGTAGTGCATGATCTAGCGTGATAAAGTAACTTAGTGCATGAAGTAGCGTGAATTACATGATTTGATGTATTGATTAGATAAACCCCCATGATCCCAAGTTAATTCTCCCTAATTTGATAATCTATGCTTTGATTGATGGGTTGAGCTATGATATGATGAAGTTTATGAATTCTCTATGAAATCAAGCATGAGTTATGAATGAATTGAGGATAATCTTATGAATTTAGCATGATCAAGTCAAAAGCATGATTTTTCCTCTATTATGTGAGTTCCTTCAAGTATGGGTAAATTGTTTTAATTATAGTTTTTTAAGCATGAGCTTGCATTGAATTGCATGATATGAGTTGAACTTGCTTGAACCCATATGAACTCTATGAACTATGAATTATGAGCATGATAATCTAAGTGAAGAAGAAGCTAATGAACTTATGCATGTCTCATATGAAGTTAATGATGATCTAAGGATGCTTTGAGAGTAAACTACCAAAGTTATGATATGATGATGCCATGGTTGAGTAGTGAAAGATTTTCTCACGTAATTCTCTCATTATGATAAAAGAAGAACAAAGAGGCAATAACCCACGTTCTTAAGGAGCTATTCTAATGATGTAAGCTTGGACAAGGTCCATGAAAGATGAACGTTTATATGCATGATTTTAGCTTTAATTGTTAACCCTAGTTGTACCTTTTCATGTTTAATGATATAATATGTTAATGAATAATCCGTGGGAATTAAGTTTAGCACCGAGTGGATATTGAGATGGAAGCCCTCCCGTTAGTAGAGGCCGGGTCTTCTAGTGAAAGTTATCCCGTTAGTAGAGGCCAGCTTTTCTAGATGGAGCTCTCCCGTTAGTTAAGGTCGAGTCTCCTAAAGCAATCTCTATCCCATAAACTATGTTGCCACCATAGGATGTTATCTTTAAGTAGACATTAGCTAGTGGATCCCCAAGAGTAAGAAGCTCATGGTCTTATCTTGGAAAGTAGGACACCTCTTTTCGGTGTGGGGTAGACACCGGATTCCATGTTGATAGCTCACATGGTCTTACATGTCGGTTAAGGCTTTTCCCCACAAGTTAATGAACAATTGTTCTCATGATGAAGTAAAGAAAAGAAGGAAAGATGACTTAGCTTGCTTTGGCCTTGATATATATACTTTATGTTTCATGTTTATCATGCTTGAAGTTTGGCCATTGCATGTCATGATTATATTTCTCTCTAGCATGATTTATGTGTTTATGTGCATTTCTATCATACTTAGTACTTAATTATGATAACGCATACTCTTGCCTACATTAACTTCTTTGGTGTAGGACATGGCGATTCACCTTCCACTCGTGGCTAGAGCTTTATAGTAGCAGATTGATAGAAGACTTGGTGAGTCCTCATCCATCCGAGGACATAGCCTAGTTGTTCTTATTTTCATGTCATTTCTTTTCAATTGTCGGATTATATTGGGTTACTTCCCAAACTTTAATTTCTATGATAGATTGGCTTTGAGACATGAGATGTAGACTTTCGTTGTTTCTTTTAAAAGCTTTGATATGGAATTCTCTTTTGAACTTTTATTCTCTATTATCTTGTATGTAATGTATGCTAAGTGGCTTGTATGAGGCCTCTCGGGGTCTTGTACGCCATGTCACATCTAGGGGGTACCTTGGGTCGTGACATTTTTGAAATTCTTTCCAAGAAGGTAGAAGTTTATCTACTATGCCACAAACAATAAGGTTATCTCCAATTTTGACCTCCTCGGATCTGAGCTCTCCAACAATCATTATAAATTCTTGAGCTTGGTCTACCAGTGATTTGTTGTCCACCATTTGGAAATGAAAAAATCTACTAGCTGCATATTTTTTCGCTCCAGCCTCTTCGATATCATACTTACTCTGCAATGCTTTTCAAATTTTCTTTGCACTAGAGTAAGTTCTACAATAATAATGATAAAAATTATTATATTAGAAAATTAAGAATATAATACCTACACTTATAGGAATCACCATCGACTTTTCCACTTTCTCTAGATAAGAAATAGTTTCATCATCATTCATAGATGTGATATCAACTTTATTAGGATTCTTCTCAGTTAACACATAAGAAACATTAAGAAGGCTTAAGTAGAAAAGTACTTTACCCTTCCATCTCATGAAATGGTTACCATTGAACCGAAATGGCTTGTTAAGTTCTCCCATCTTCACATCCGTGATTTTTTCAATTGCAGTCATTATGAATTCTCCTTATAATTGTTAGTGAAAATTACAAGATTACAAGATTACAATTGTAAATAAAATGAATAATTAAAAATCTCTTCAGGCTGAGGCGCGGATATCTCTCTCTCTTTAAGAAGATTCAAGCCCACTGCAGCAAATGTTTTTACTGGTCCAGCAGTAGTCCTCTTGACTTGTTCCCTCCAGGATGCAACAGTCTAATCACAAGTATAACTCACAAACTTTGGACAAGAGTTGAGTCCAAAGCTCCACAAAAAGAACACCTCCCTTCAACTAATAAGAACTCTTTTTTTCGACAAACTTTTATACACTCTTTATTTTACTGTGTTTCGAAACAAATGAAGACCACCACTATTGATAGTAGAAGAAGTCTTCCAAGCAATGAATAAGAAGATAATGGGGTAGTAAATAGTGAAGATAAATGGCTTGGAGGTTACATATGTTACGAGGTATAATGGAGGAATAAAGAATGAAGGTCAAATGCACCAACAACTAAAGACTGTTGCAAGAAAGGAATTGAATATAGCACTAACTCCAACAAATGGAGTAATGCAGTAGTTAACTCCAAAATGGAGTAACACACCAATTAAAAGACCACTAACCGGCAGTCAAAGAAATTGCTCATTCCTTCCAATGTTCTGCAACATATTCACAAAGGCAGAATAAGCCTAGGACATTATGAGAAAATTTAATAATAAATTAATATTAAAATGTTCAAAAGACCAATAAACAGTGTAGTTCCAACTTCTTGTGCTGGTGTATTTTGTATTTATTGAACGAGACTGAGTAGAGATAGTTGTTTTAGACTGACTGACAAAAGCATATTCTCCAAACTATTAAATGTATTTATATTCTCAATCCTGATATAACTATTACGATCTGTATATATTAATTATCGTTTTGATCTATTAAAAGGTGAGATTTTGATGTCTGGTAGATTGGATGATAATAATATATATTGGTGAAATAATAAGTTAGTTGATAGAATCCATGTTTCGATATAGATATTGATAATATGCCTTTTTGAGAAGTTTATATCTTTTCATCGTGTCAAACCTTGCAAGTGGATTTACGAATCTGACACATGAAATAAGTTAAGCAGCGCACTAAAGGAAATTAATCAGTAAATTAAATTTATCTGTAATTTAATTTAATGATTAGTATCTATAATATTAACATGGAGAATTAGATAAGTGTGTAATGGGAAATTTTGAAATATAAATAGAGGAGTGCAATTACGAATTTCTAGTGAAATGATTTGTAATTTATTATGGTAAAATAATTTAAATTAATTATTTAAATTATTTCCATATAGGAAGCCTCAATAATTAATTTGGTGGTCTCTACCGTGCCCATATTTAACTATAACATAGAATCCTATTTTTTAAGGGAAAAGGAAAAGCAACGTGTGTTTCTTTCTCAAAAGAAAATATGTGTGTGTTTGGTTCTCCTTTTTAAATTGGGAAGAAATCTCTATAAGTAGGAGTTCTTCTAATCTAGAAGAAAAATAAGTACTCTATACGGTACTTGTCCATCCAAGTATTGAGAGAGTTGGTTGTGAACTTGGTATAACAAGACCACATAACTGCAGTCTAACTTATGGATTCGCTTGAAGGGGGTATTTATCGAATTAAATTTCAGAAAGTTTATATATTCTAGCATAAACATATGTGTTGTCTATTATTCATGTAAGTGGTATGATTCTCGTATGCATCCATTGTGCATATAGATTTCCAACAGTAAATGATATTTGTTTCCTAAGCTTACATAAAGGGTGAATTCCTCGACATTTTTCTACGACAAAAAGTGCATCCATTGATCAATATCAGGAAAAATTGTAAAACTACGACCTTGGAGTCAAGAATCATGATCAACGCCTTCATTCGTCTTAGATGTCATAATTTTCCTCTTTACCTAACCCCAGATTAAGAACGAAAAATTGTTCTGGTACCAACTTGAAGGAAAAATAGAAAAAGAATATTTTTCTTAGAGAATGTCCAATTTGTAGTAGGCTACTTAAGGACACTTGACATTATTACAATCATCAATTACATCTCTGTTTATACTACTCAAAATATCTATTCAAAAGTCTTGCACAAATAACTAGATATATGTATCATAATTAACTAGATACATGTATCACAAACTCCTAAAAGATTTCTTAAAAATCTAAGAGACAACACTGAAAGACTAAACATCAAGGATAATATTTTTGTGAATGTACTAATTCCAACATCCATTTGGATTTGGGTCAATCTGACCTGTTTCCAAAACAAAATTAAAAAAACTGAGAGAATTGGATTTGATAATGGCAACACCATCAGCATCAAGAGGTGGGAAGATATCTACGATGGATAAGTTGATGTCAAGGACATCAAGCATGACTTCATCTTTGAGTGGAGCAGATTCAACATTACTTTCATTGTTGTTTCTGTGGTTTGGTGGTGGAATTGAGTGACTGGAAGAGTTGTCTTCCCATGGTGGATGTGAAATCACCATCAGATCAGTACAACTTTCCGGCAATAATATCTCATTTGCATATATTTGGATGTGAAGGGTTTTTTGATTGATAAAAGAGTATTCTAAGTTTATGAATTCTTTAGAGAGGAACATTCTCTTCTTTGGCTGTCTCGAGTAGCTGGTCGTCGGAGTTCACTGGATTTGGCTTAGCACAGTATTGAAAAAGAGTACAGTAAAGAGTTGTTGAAAATATTTGAAAAATATTCAAAGACTCAATACTTCTTTCAACTTTTGATGAAAATATTGATAATGACATGGAGTCGCCACTTAATTTTTAATGGAAAATAAAGAAACCTTTCATTGAATTTCAAAACAATCTAAAACAGAAAAATCTTTTTAAATCCAAAGAACAGGTACATGGTTCCTATTTTCATATCAAGAAGGTATTAGCACTTGTAATATCCGCTAACAATATGCGGTAATCCGGTGAATCATTTATTTGGCTAAAACTTGATTTTTTTAAAATTTTTATTTAAAACATGTGATAAGAGAAACTTGAATTTATTATTTAAAGAAACTTTGAGTTCATTTTAAAGAAATTGAACAAGTGATGAGCAATAATAGATATTGATAAGTGAAATAATTTGACAAAGTAAAGAGACTTTGAAACCCAAATGTAACAATTGTACTAGAAGATTTATTCAAGTTACAAATAATAGAATTCAAATCAAATAATTACAACTGTAAACTAAACATCACAATAGAAATAAAACTAACTAAAATATACAAAGGAAATAACTAACTACAATCGAAAATGAAGAAATAAGCTAAAGAGGGTTTTAGATGAACCCGGGTTGGAGACTCAATTTTTTTGGGTCTTTGCCCATTTAATTTCAAGCTGCAACTTTTCTTACCTTAGGCCCACAATATTAGCTTTCAAATCCTTTCATATTAGCTTCCCTTTCAAACTTTAAGCCATGGTAGTCTCGATCAGAAGAACTTGGGCCTCCGTGGCCCAACATTGCAATGCAAAGGGAGAATAGGGAGTCCAGTGGACTCCAAAGCGAAGAAATTCATGCACAAAAAATGGTAAAAATTAGCACCCATTAGTGACAGGAAATTAAAATTATTTGAAGATACACAAGGAACCATGAATATGGGACTGAACAAGGAAAATAAGGTCACAACTCACAACAGTTGATCAAAATGATTTGGAAGGAATGAGGTATAGAAGGAAACTGAAATAATCATGAACTATAGACATACTATCATTTGGAATCTAAACCGATCTAGTACAAGATTATACCTTATTGAAAGAGACGAGAACTAAGCTAAGATTGAAACAACCAGCAGAAAAAGAGCAACTATTAAAAATGAATCAAGACACTTAGCATTCTTCATATCAACAACAAGAACAACATAAAGAACTCATAATAGCAAAAAAATAAGTTACTCTATAAACTAAACAACATAATGGAAATCACTGAAGGAAATAATTAGGACTAAATCTAATCTACAACGAAGCAAATAACGTATTTAAAAGCAAAGAAGACATAAGAAAAACCAACAATGGGAAGAGTTTACCTTTTCCGGAGCAACGAGCTAGATCACAACGAGCAAGAGGACTTCACCACCACCAAAAGATGAGCTCCGGCGAACTCCGACGAAGCTCCAATGATGACGAGCAAGAAGACTTCACCACCACCAAAAGATGAGCTCCAGTGAACTCCGACGAAGCTCCAATGTACGACAAGAGTGAAATTTCGGGTCTAAACCTTCGTGGGTTTGTTTTGTGAGAACGCTATCCTTTTCCCCATAACTCTTAACTTCGAATCCCATAATATCTCATAATTTTAGTTTCATGACTCTATTTATGGATACTTGAATTATTTTTATCCGAATGCCCACACTCGTATCCATATATGGATTTATATCCATGAATGTTAAAATTTTGGATCATAGAGGATCCGACTTCTAGATCCGCATTTGTATCTGACATCTGCACCCGAGTCTGATTAACATAGGGTCTAACTATGGAGTGAAAGATCCCATGACAGCCTCTTATGCGAATACACTCTGGAGTGGAAATTCCCTAAAAAGGTGGTGATGGTTATGGGAGCAACAAGAACGGGAAAATCTAAATTTTCCATAGATCTAGCAAAAAATTTCCTGCAGAAGTTGTGATAGGGACAAAATAATAGTGTACAAAAGGACTTGGTATATCGTCACAAATAAGGAGACTGCGGATGTAGTACTATTTTCCAGAAAATGACATATGGGGACCCTATATCAAGACCTCTTCAGAAAATGAATCAGCTAATAGATCTATGGAAAGTTTAGATCTACCCGTTCTGTTGGACCCATTACAATCACTGCCTTATACTCTTATGAAAGGAACCATATATAGTTAGATATCTAAGAAACTAACATTTATGAGATTAATATTATTTGCAAGAAAAGAATGATTCAATATTCATTGTATAAAAATGTTACCAAATCTGTAAACAAGAAGGAATACTTCAAATTTTCAATGATTTGTTTCATTCTTTTTCTATAGAAGCAATGTTGTTTTATGATGCATGTATCTCTCTATATATTATAAAAATTTTGCTTGTAATCGGCCAAGACACGCCTTTTTGAACACTTGGCAGCTTTTGATTCGTTTTTGTTTTGACTCAGAGTTGCCACGCTGTTTAAAACACATGGCATCATATTATTGGCCTTGAATTTTCTTGAAACGTCGTGTCATTAGATATGCGACATAAGTTTGGGCCTTAAACTGAAACGGACTTTGGATTAAAATAATAAAAATAGACTTATATAATTTGTAATAAATTTAAGACATTAGACCCAATAAATAATTAAAATGGACTTATTTATTTAATTTGGATGGTTGTTTCCTGTAATGTATTGTGTTGTAAGTTTAAATATCATGTGTATTTTGATTGTTAATTAAATTTTATTGTATCGTAAATCGATTAAATTCAACGTTAGATAACGACCAAAATTCCAATTTTATGTAATGATCAATTTGGTTTGATCACGTCACTATCTTAATATTTTCTTCTCATTCGTCTTTACTTATTATTTAATAATCTTATTTTATTCTTTGTCCTATCCTTTTATAGTAGCTCTACCTCATACCCTACTTTTCTTGTAGGTTAATCATTCAAATTTTTGATGTATCACATAATATAATAACGGAGAACAGTACAATCTATCCAAATGTTGTATTCAACAAAATACAATACAATACGATATATCCCTCTTATTTAATTGTTTTTAGTCGGCCTTTTTTTGGCATAAAGATCATACTTTTGGACTTTGGTTCAAAAATTAAAATACCCAAAAAATATTATTTTATTAATATCTTGCTTAGTGTCCAGAAGATTTCTATCTATTAGTCAAAACAAATAAAGTAAAAAAAATTAGACTCATCTGAAGTTGAATCTTCTGGCAGATGTGATTTTTTTGTTATAGATTTAAAATTATGTTTTTTTTATGTTAAAACATAGTTAAGTGACACTGGCGTAAAAATATAATTATATGACCATTTATGAAATTTACCCTCACTAGTCACTATATTATTTCACATCACCAAAACATAGATTTTTGGCGAGTTTGTTTTTTGATTACATGGGGTTGAGTTTGATGATTTTTAGATAATAAAAATTGAAATATGGACTTTGTGCAATGAATATATATTTGAATGATCACCCAAGAAATTACTTGCGCCTTTCCTCTCCTTTTAAGATTGATTTTTTTTTTGTTGTTGTTTTTCACTCGATTTTCGACAAAGGCGATTTAGGGTCTGACTAAATCTAAATTCACATTGGAAAGATTGATATTGGGGGTAAAAGCACTTTATAACAAAGGCAACTTCGTACCTAGAGAGACATGAACTCGATAGAGTACTTACCACTCCACCACAATCATTAATTGATAGTAAAATTGATTTATCTATTATTGAAGTCAATGCAAAAGATTATAAATTACAGAGCTATCTATTTTTGTTCAAAAGTTTTATTATTTCAAGACGTTCAAAAAGTTCCCATCCAATTTTCTACAAAAAAAAAAGTAGATACTTAAAGCCTCAAACATAACTCAAAAGAAATTAAACTTCATTGCCCAAATAGTTGTTCAACTATTCTAAACTATATACTAAAGCCATCTTTTCCTTCCCTTTTTTTAACCGAAAAAATAATTTTTCTATATACCCATATTTCACTTATCACCTAGCCAGATTTATTCAAGTTTTGACGAATAAAAAGTAATGTAAGAACATGATTGAAATTAAAAAAAAATAAAACTAATATAAAACCCCACCTAGCAACCCGTTTGAAATTTAAATTAACCCTAACACGCATGTTATTTTATAAAAAGAAAAATAACAATTTTGGTCCTTGAGTTACGATGTTATCCAATTTTGATCCTTGTAATATTCACATATAAATTTTAATTAATCGATAATGTATATATGGTCCTTAAAATTGACGAAAGTTGGGTGCTTAACAAAATTATCATAAAATCAAAAAATGGCCAAAAAGAACCTTGTACTATTGGGCATTTTGGTCCAACAATACCCTTGAAATATTAAAATAGGATAAAAATGCCTTCTTTGTTAGAAAACTGACCCAATTATGCCCCAATTCGGGCCTCCAAGTCTCATGTATCCCCTTTGAGAACTTTTTTATTATTATTGAGATTGGACTCCACCTTGACAAAAGGTTACCCCCATTTATTCAGTTTTATGGACAAAAACTACACATCTAAGTTAATTAGGATTAAATATGCATAATTGTATAACACAGGGGCCATAATCGGAATCACCTAATAACTTAGTAACCATTATTGATGTCACGCCCCAAACTCAAGGAGCGCAACTGACACCTAATTCTATAACTTAGACTTGAACCGACCCTGCTGAACTATTTTCTAATTGCGCATAGAAGCAACAAACACTAGAAAAGAAACAAGTATACCTCAACTAAAAATAACCTCTTGGGCGAAAAAGGCCCCTGTCAACATCTCTTCAAAGAAAACAGATGCTCCCAACAATTTAATAAAACCATAAACAACTAGCAAAAAAGTTGTTTGGGCTGTCAATGCCACCATTCTATCCAAGAAAGCATAAATTTTATATGAGCCCTTAAAGCTGCCATGATCACTATACAAAGGCTGAAAACATGTATGTATATAACCAATACATCAAATGCCTATAAAATTTCAGCCAACCAACAAACAAGGCCAACATGGCCAAAAAATGTGGCTACACATTCCAACACACTAGTCTGAAAGCCTCTATGAATACAATACTTGGATGAGACTTGGCCTCGACCTACCCAAAAACCATAAAAAAAGAAAACAAGCAAACCTCTAGGACTCTGGCAACCCTTAAAAGAAAGTAGTCAGCCAATCAGCTGGATAGGTGGCTGTGCTACTTGGGAGGTCTATCTGGTCCTCACTCAGGATTTGCAGGCATGAATGCAATGCCCCTAGGCAAGGGGCGTTAGTACAAAATAATGTACCGAGCATGTAAGGCAAACTAAAAGCTGAAACTAAAGTATAAGGACCGAATGAAAGAGGTAAGGTTGAAACACAAGTACAATTCCTTATCTCCCTACAATAAGGCAATATAAATACATAAGAAGCAATAAAATGGCCCTTTTAAGCACGTCAAGTACAAACAACACACAATCATTATAAGTCCTAATGTAGGGGTGTGCAAAAACTGAACTGACCGATAAATCGAACCAAAAAATATGTTACTGATTTATTGCTATTGGGTTATTGGGTTAACAGGTTTTTAATAATTTTATAAAAACAAATTATTGGGTTATCAGTTCGATTTTGGTTTTTAATATTGGGTTATTGGGTAAACCGATAATCCATTAAGATGGTAGTAATTTACTACTTTACCAATACATAAATATTAATCTCAATACCTTATTAGGTAGTGCATTTGTCCTTTAGCCTTCAATTCAAACTTTATAGTGACTTTGAGTTCAAAACATCACATTATACAAAACGTCAAAACCTAAAGTAAGAACCTTATCCCTCTTAATTTCTCTTTATGTTACACTTGTATAGTTCTTTTCATGTTAGTTATAATTGTTTCTATTTTATGAGAATTTGTAAATTTACATTATTGTCTAGTCACGTCAAATTAGTAGAGAAGTCATATATTTGTTTATAAGCATTTTCTTATTGGTTTAACCAAAAACTGAATTGTTAAGGACCAAAACCGATAAACTGAAAATCGATAAAAAATATCTTATTGGTTTGGTTATTAGTTTAGCATATTAAAAAACTAAAAATCGATAAACCAAACTGATAATCAAAAAACCGAACCAATCGATGCACACACCTATCCTAACGAGCGCAAATAATCACTAAATACTTATGTTAGCCTTTTACTTGGATCCCACTGATAATATGATCTGAACTATTTGTATATTCATGTGTCATGAATCAATGCATTTCTGTGGATCCGTGGTACAATACATATATGTTGTCTCATAGTTACAACATGCGCATTCCATAGATACGGTCTACCCGGCTCGTAGGCACGATCTACTAGCCCGTAGGCCCGGTCTACCCGGTCCGTAAGCGTGGTCTACCTGGCCCATAGGCACGATATAATAATTAATCTGTATGCTCAAGAATCTTGCAGCGTCAGTAACTGCTGAGGCCAAAACAAGCTCATAGGCGGTAACCAGACGATAAAACATTACAACAATAACAAGTAATCATTATTGATCAAAATATAATCATAACATGCTTTTCTAGGCCATTAAGAAAGGAGTAGAGTGTCACTGATAGACATTATATAATATTGTGGTAGCCAACTCTATAGGACAAGGCTACAAGTCAAATAATGAAAATATACCGGCCATTAGAAGCTTAGACCATTAGAATCATGCCAGAAGAGAAATAGTAGCCTTAACATACCTTTTAATCGAATTCCCAAAGTTGCCTATAAGAAGCTTGGCAAACCAAAGGTAATGCAATTATGTGAAAATCAACGAGGCAGCATAAATGAGACATAACCAATCGATAAGGTGTTAAGGTCGTCATCACGACTAGCCCACTTTTAACTCAACAAACAAAGTCACAATATCAAAATAACCAGTACCTAATAACAACAACATGATTCTTTCAACCTCTCACAAGAGCGGCAAGCTCCCGAGGTAATATTGACAGGCGCATTACACGCCATTCAATCAATAACCTCCATATGCGACACCTAAAAGTGATAGGCCAATCTCCCATCCCTGCATAACTTTAAAGGGTCGTTTGGTAGCTGGTTTAAGTTACATCTAATACATACATGAATAACTTTGTTATTCATGTATTAATTTTATTCTATGTTTGATTTGCAAATAGGATCAAAGTTATTCATGTATTAATTTTATACAACGCTTGGTTGGTAAGTTTTCAAATATTGTATAAAAGTTATTCATGTATTAATTTTATACAATGTTTGGTTGGTAAGTTTTCGAATGTTGTATAAAAATTATTCATGTATTAATTTTATAGGTGTTTGGTTGCATTTTTTATAATCCTACATAATTAATAGTTGTATAACTTATGAGAAAATCTATGTATAAGTTATGCGGAATAGAAGGTGGAATAAGTTATGTGGATATTAGTTATACATGTATTAAAATAGTAAATGTCATGCCCCAAAGTATACCCTAGGCGTGACATGACATATAGGACCCCGAGAGGCCCCACACAATCCACCTAGCGTACATCATACAAGATAATAGAATTTAAAGAGTTCAAAGAAAGCATTTCATATAAGAGATTTTTAAGAATAGCGGAAGTCTAATCATAAGTCTCAAGGTCATCTAATAAATCATAAGGAAAGTAATTGGGATGTAACCCATACATCACATACAAAGTCTAAAACGAAAAGACATGAAACAATAGAGCCTCTTAGTCCTCATAACATGAGGACTTACCAATCACTTGAAGCTCCAAAATAGATGTCTAGCCACGAGTGTGCAAGGTAGGAACGTCGTACCCTACATTCATGAGATAATGTAGGCATAAGAATGCATTAGTACATGGAATGTACTAAGTATGAGGCAATATGCATAAACATGAACATGATAGTAAAAATGACTTAAATCGAATAGGCATGATCATAATAAGACATTTTAAAGCTTTATAGAGAAGAAAATGACATGAAGTTCATAGGGCATAGTCAAATACATTAATATTAAGGACATAAGAAATCTTTGAAGAAAAACATAATCATTTTGTGGGATACTACCTTTAACCGACAATAAGATCATGAGAGCTATATCACGAAATCCGATATATCCCTCATACCGAAAGAACGGGAAACTACTTGCCAAAGTAGAATCCGTACATATTATCATTTGCTAAAGTCGATCTACTAGCTAGGTCATTTATGACAATCCTATGGGAGCACGTAGTTAGGGACTAGAGGTTACTACTAGAGACTATCATATTTGAGCCTCTACCTCAAAGCCCTCTTGGTGCTAAGTCTAAATCCAAACAGAATAGATAAAAGTCAATTATCAATACCAATTCATACTTTTGAAATTAAAACATAGAATAGCTCCTTAAACATCATTCAACATAGATGAGAAAACCTTTCATCAATGTGAATTTGTTGTGAGAAATACCTTTCACGATCATGATCATCATAGTAGGAGAGAAATCCTTTCACCATAGCATCAATAATTTCCTTTCAAAGCATCATTTATTCATTTACAATAGCTTCATGAAAACATACATATCCTCATAAATTCATAATTCATACTTCATGGGTTCATCGTAGGATCATAGTTGAAAATCATAATTTAGGCATGGGTCAATGCAATTTCAACTAATTATCATAGATTAACATCAATCCATGCATTAGAACACTTAATTAATAAAACTCATTTATAATTGGAAGAAACCCACATTCATGGAATTGAAACCTTAATTTGATGAATTGGAAATTGAATTGGGGATTTGAAATCTTTGGGGACCCCATGGAGGAAAGGACTCCATGGGTGAATACATACATACCTTGATCCTTTAAGCCCAAGAAAATAGAGAATTTGGAGACTTGAATGGAACCCTAGCTCTTCCTCTTCTTCCTTAGACTTGAGAGAAATTTGGAGGATGAATTTGGTCAAGTTTTGGGAAATTAGGAGAATGAATTGTGAATGGGTAATTTCGGGGTCTAATACCTTAATATAGGGCTTAGGGTAGAAGACAAAACGACATAGTATTGAGTTAAAATAATCAGGAAAAGACCCAAAAACCCCTTAAAAATAACAATTGGACACCTACCTACAGTTTGGACCTATGGTCTGTAGGTCCTTCTACGTACCGTCCTGGTCAACCGTAGGTAGATTCAAAAACTTGATCTGGACCACCCATCAATGGGAACCATGTACGGTTGGTAGGTCTACCTACGATCCGTATATGGCCAATCGTAGAAACAAACTTTAGGCCTTCAAAATTCACTAAGTCTGGAAGTGACCTACGAGAACTACCTACGACTCATACATAGGGTGGCAGGCCGTCCCGGTGAACCGTAAAAAGGTTTCTAAGACTTGATTTAGAAGATTATTTCCCCACTACCTACGGGTGCCATCTAGGTCAGTAGGTGCTTCTGTATTTGTCACAACCCAAAGTATACCCAATGCGTGACGTGGCTTATAGGACCCCGAGAGGCCCCACACAAGTCACTTAGCATACATCATACAAGATAATAGAATTTAAAGAGTTCAAAGAAAGCATTTCATATAAGAGATTTTTAAGAATAGCGGAAGTCTAATCATAAGTGTCAAAGCCATCTAATACATCATAAGGAAAGTGATTGGGACATTACTCATACATCACATACAAAGTCTAAAATGAAAGACATAAAACTATAAAGTCTCTCGGTCCTCAGAACATGAAGACTCACCAATCACTTGAAGCACCAAAATAGATGTCTAGCCACGAGTGTGCAAGGTAGGAACATCAGATCCTACATTCATGAGATAATGTAGGTACAAGTATGCATTAGTATATGGAATGTACTAAGTATGAGGCAATGTGCATAAACATGAACATGATAGTAAAAAAGACTTAAATCGAATAGGCATGATCATAATGAGACATTTTAAAGCTTTATAGAGAGGAAAATGACATGAAGTTCATAGGGCATAGTCAAATACATTAATATTAAGTACATAAGAAAACTTTGAAGAAAAACATAATCATTTTGTGGGATATTAGCTTTAACCGGCAATAAGACCATGAGAGTTATATCATGGAATCCGGTATATCCCTCATACTGAAAGAAGGGGAAACTACTTGCCTATGTAGAATCCGTACATATCATAATTTGCTAAAGTGGATCCACTAGCTAGGTTATTTAAGACAATCCTACGGGGACACGTAGTTAGGGACTAGAGGTTGCTACTAGAGACAACCCTATTTGAGACTCCACCTCAATGCCCTCTCGGTGCTAAGTCTAAATCCCAACAGAATAGATAAAAGTCAATTATCAATTTTAACATAGGGAAATGCATATTAATACCAATCCATACTTTTGAAATCAAAACATAGAATAACTCCTTAAACATCATTCAACATAGATGAGAAAACATTTCATCAATGTGAATTTAATGTGAGAAATACCTTTCACAATCATGATCATCATAGTAAGTGAGAAATCCTTTCACCATAGCATCAATACTTTCCTTTCAAAGCATCATTTATTCATTTACAATAGCTTCATGAAAACATGCATATCTTCATAAATTCATAATTCATACTTCATGGGTTCATCATAGGATCATAGTTGAAAATCACAATTTAGCCATGGGTCAATGCAATTTCAACTAATTAACATATATTAACATCAATTCATGCATTGGAACACTTAATTAATAAAAATCATTTATAATTGGAAAAAACCCACATTCATGGAATTGAAACCTTAATTTGATGAATTGGAAATTGAATTGGGGATTTGAAATCTTTGGGGACCCCATGGAGGAAAGGACTCCATGGGTGAATACACACATACCTTGATCCTTTAAGCCCAAGAAAATGGAGAATTTGGAGACTTGAAAGGAACCCTAGCTCTTCTTCTTCTTCCTTAGACTTGAGAGAATTTGGGAGGATGAATTTTGTCAAGTGTTGGAAAATTAGGAGAATGAGTTATGAATGGGTGATTTGGGGGTCTAAAACCTTTATATAGGGCTTAGGGTAGACGACAAAATGATATAGTATTGGGTTAAAACAATTAGAAAAAGACCCAAAAGTCCCTTAAAAATAACTATCGGACCCCTACCTACAGCCCGTAGGTCCTTCTACGGACCGTCCTGGTCAACCGTTGGTAGATTCAGAAACTTGATCTGGACCACCCATCAACGGTACCCATGTACGGTTGGTAGGTCTACCTACGGACTCCGTATATGGCCAACCGTAGAAACTAACCTTAGGCCTTCAAATTTAGCTAAGTTTGGAAGTGACCTACGAGACCTACCCATGACTCGCACATAGGGTGACGGGCCGTCCTGGTGAACCATAAAAAGGCCTCTGACACTTGTTTTAGAAAATTATTTCCCCCTACCTACGGGTGCTATCTATGGTCAGTAGTGCTTCTACCAACCGTAGGTGGGAGTCGTAGGTCATGCATGTAACCCAAAAACTGTATTTTCCTTCTTTTCCAAGTATGAGGTGTTACAGTAAATTATACATTTACCCCTATCAATTTACTTTTAAATGTATATTAATTTACAACAAGTCAAATAATTAAAACATGTAAGAAAGATCAGTATCATTTTTTTGTTTGGGTTTTTTTGTCTTGATAATTGCTTAATAACTTTTAATTTTTTTTCTTAATTTCTTGATAATTATTTTCTTTGCGGTAAGCCAGTGGCTGCTAATTTTTTTCTTTCTAATATAATTAATCTCTTCATTTTGTTTCTGATCTACAACGCATTGACAATACATGTAATAATTTATTTTTAGTTATTTGTTATTTACTTTAATTTAAATTACCTAATTGCTTAATCATGTTTAATATAAATTACTTAATTGCTAGTTATTTGTTATTTATTTTATTATTTTTAGCTATTGGTATTTATTTAATTTAATGTGTTATTTAGATAGTTATTTATTTTAATGGGTATAATAATTATTAGCTCACTAAACATTTTTTAAATTAAGAAACAAGAATTAGCTCACTAATGTATTGTAATTCCCACATAACTAATACCTACATAATTTCTACATACCTAATACCTATGTAACTAATACCTACATAACTAAATTATGCATAACTAATAACTACATAACTAACCCCTGCATAACTAAATCCTATATAACTGATACTTGCATAACTAATACCCGCATTACTAATACATGTATAACTAATACCCACATTACTAATGCATGCATAACTAATACATGCATAACTTTATCCAGCTACCAAATGACCCCTAGTAGCATCAATAAACACATCAAAACAGCTCACAACAATATAACAACTAGGTTGACAAGAGCCACGACACTCAAACACCGCCTCGTGGCTCAAAAATCAACAAAACGACAAAAATGTAAAAACACGAGGGAGGTAATTGGAGGAAACTTACCTTAATCAGAAAGATTCTATTCGTGAATCATAACAACCTTCCTCAAGGGTCCAACACCATCCCAACTCCGCAACTTCAAGAAAATGTACCAAAACAAAGCCTAGGTCGTAGAAATCGATTTCAAACTTTAAGCCATGAGATTCTAAGCAAAGTAGGTGTGGAATCTTACTTCAAAGTAGCTCAACCATATAATTAACTTAAAACCCAGATTACACACGAAATTCCTTCACCACAATGAAAAATGATAAGAAATAGCACGAAACGAAGCTTGCGACGAGGAGAACATTTCTCCGAATATGAGCCAAGGCAGAATCAAGCTAGAAGGGGGTTGTTTTATTACATCAAAGGTCTTCAAGCTCTCTTAAATGGCTGCTGGACGTTTTTATTTTGAGAAAATGTGAAAGTTATCTTTTTCTAAGTCAAAAAGTGCCTTTTTAAGGTGGCAAAACCCGACCCGGATCCGTGACCCGGTTTGCGTGTATAGTCTGCAATAAAATGGTCATAGTTCTCTACTATAATGTCGTACTAATGAACGGTTTTGTGCATTGGAAACTAGACTCGTAGACCTTCGATTTGATAAATTATAGGTTTCCTAACTCCATATATATTAGGATATACCCTTATCCCAAGTCCGTACATAAATAGGATCATATCAAAACTTACTTAAAATAAACCTCTCCCTTAAACTTTTGTTTCAAAACACCCCTTGACCTCTAATTTCCATCTATGAATTCAAGTGAGTTTATAATGTTATTAATGTTATAATAACCTAATTTCCATTATTCTCCCAACATCTCAATAACGGTTGACGTAAATTACAATAAATCGACTTGTCGAACATAAGTTTATTATTCAAATGTTACAAACTTATGTGGCGTTACAATTGAAAATTGTTGTAGGTACATATTTTATGTTAGGCACCTTTGTACTGATTAGACAGGCAGGGCATAACAGGCAAACTAAAGCACAAGAAATGGTACAAAAAATAATATGTAAGCAAAATCAAGGAACTTCCATGACTTCTTCGGGTTTACATAATACACGATCGTCCAACTCGACTTCTTCAAATATGAATTCCACATTAGGAGATGCTCTGTGGAATTCTTTCATCTCATCGATCATTCGTATACCAGAATCAAGAAGGAGATATGCAAAATTCCAAATGAAGATCTCCTCAAGTACAGGTGGAGGTGCCAAAATAAACTTCTTAAATTCCATTTCCATCTCAAGACCAATAAAAATGTTTACATGAACTCTTTGAAGCTTCACAGCATCGTACGAGAATGATTGGTCTCAAAGAAATTGTACAACATGTTCAACAATATTCTCCACACGGTCCTAAAAGAATTTCCATGGAACAATTAATTAGGAGAAAGACTTCTTACAAATTCAATTGTAAGATCTTGTAATTTAGGGCAGGTTGTAATCAAGTAAACATCACCGGAAACCTCCACGACGTTTCTTAAAGACATGGACAAAATATTGAGAGATTTGATATTGTTCAAAGCAGTCGGGGGAATCTGTAATGACCCGGTCGGTCATTTTTGGTATTCTTATGAAATTTACCATTTTAACCTCTCGATATTACCCCCGAGTAGTTTCTTGATTGAGTTTTGAAAGTTGATCCCAAACTGTAAGTAAGAAGTTAAGAATTTGGTAAGGTTTGAATTTGAAAGGCTTAAGTTACTTAAAAGTAATTTTCAGAGTCTTTTGGAGTTTCAAGTGTCAGAATGGAATTTCGTCGACTTCATTAGTTCCGGAATGCGGAATCTAATTCGTGAGAGTTATTGCTTTCTAATTCCTAGTCTTTTTAAGGATTTGAGGTCCTAAGTTATGAAATTGTGGAATTTTAACCTTATGGTTGATTATGGTCAACATTCAGAGTTCGGATGCTCTGATCGAAATTCTGAGAGTTCCATTAAATTCGGGGGATGATTTTAGGCTTAGGAGTGGTCTTAGTTGATTTTTGAGAGGTTTCAAGCTTATTTTAGCCTTTTTAGGCGTTGAGTTAGTTTCTTGTGGTTTTCACTAATGTCGGGTCGAGGAGACCTCGGATTCATAATTTTACGGTTCCATTGAGTCCATACCGTTGAGTATATTTGATTTGTATATCTGATCTGTGTGTACGGGAATCCGAATGAACCCCGAGGGTCAATTTGATTTTTTGAGAGTTGGTTGGATTTTCTAGTGCTACAGGCTTCGCTTATGCGAAGGCCCTGTCGCTTAAGCGAAGGGCGTTCGCTTAAGCGACCCTCACAGAAGCGAAGAGGGTTTCGCTTTTGCAAGGCCCACATTTTTAGTGGGGTTCGCTTAAGTGAACCCCCGGTCGGTTTTGCGACATCAGAGAGGATTTTGGCATGCAATTTCGGGGTTTAAGCCCTATTTTACCATTTTTAAGCTTGGGAAAACCTTGGTGGCAATTTGTGCTAGATCATTTGGGTAAGCCTTCTTGATCCTAAACCTTCAATTTCCTTCGATTAATTATGAGTTTTAACATCAAAATGTGAGGTTTTGATTGGTGAATGTGGAGGTTTTTCATGAACTCAAGTTCTTAAACTAAAATGGTGATTTTGAAGTGATTTTAATCCCTTTTTCGAAATAGTTTTCTCTAATGAGTTCCAAAAGCCTTGAGTAATGTTTGCAAGTATTAATTTCTGGATTCAAACCTTATTTTTCAAATTGGGGTTTGTATTGATTGACCCACTTTTAAGAGAATTGGTGTGGGTATTGTGATTTTCAGTAGATGATTGTGAATACTTGATTATTATAGATTGTGTGGCTTTGGAAGTGATTCAGAAGGGGAAGACTCAAGTCTTGGAGTGATTAATTGATTGATTTGAGGCAAGTGATCTTCTAAACTTTGTAATTTGGTTGAATTGTTTATTTCTCTTCATTGCCTATGTGTTGGGAGTGATCGGAAATAAGGTGAAAGACTATTTTGTTCCACTTGATTAATGTTAACCAACAAAAAGGGGGAACTGAAAAGGCATCTTGATGATAATGACAATTGTGAATTGCCTTGTTGTGACCCCTATTTGATTGATTGATGAAATATTAATAGCATGAAAGTGGACTTGTGTGATATGAATTGTTGTCTTTTCCGTGTGGTGTGATATTGGTTGTGTGCATTGATTGTGAACACCCTGATGAGACATGTGATGATTTATGATGTCGAGGTCTTTGCCGGCAAGTGCTATGATGCCGAGGTCTTTGTCGACAAGTGTTTTTTTGTAATCAAAGCCGAAGGAAAATTGTTCCAGCTAGTGATATAAATGCCGAAGGGAAATGGTTTCGGCTAATGATATAAATGATTAAGGGAAATAGTTTCGGCAAGTGAATTAATGTGAAAGCCGAAGAGAAATGGTTCCGGCCAATGTTGACTTGTGATCAATCTACTTGATGCATACACTTCACTTATATGATTCATATGATGGAGCTATTTGATGTGGTTTGAATTTTTTGTTTTATATGTGAGTTGAGCATGTTGCTATTTGGGTTTCAAATGCCTTTACATGAGTGTAAGTGACTTGATGCCTATCGATTGTTGGAACGTGACTGTTGATCTTGATCTTGAGCCTTGAGACCTGTTTATTGTAGAACTGTTAGGTTGTGCTGATTTCTGTGCAGGTTCTAGTTTTTGGAGGTTTGGTTGGGATGGAAGAAGTATTCGATTTAGCTAGGTTTCCTAGTTTATTAGGCCATTTGTTGGGTACCGTGTTGGTGGTAATCATTGCTTGGTTCTACACTTGTGTAGGTTCTGAGCCCGGACCTGTGTGATCTTGTTCTCCTGATTTTCGAGGCTTGTCAAAGACTGAAGAGGTAGCTGCTTGTCACTTCGGTGGACCCTCTTTTTCCTTTTTATTTATGCTTTGTTCTATTTGAGAAGCAAAGACATTTTAGACTTGTATTTATCTTTCAAATTATCTATTTACTTTAAAGGCTTGTACACGTGACAACCAATTTTTGGGATGTTGTTTAGAATGAATAAATTTTCCGCTTTTGTTTTGTTCTTGCTTTATTTCTTTCCGCTTTTCTTTCGTCTTCATTGAGTTGATACTGACTTGTCTTGGTGGGAAAAGATAAGTGACATCACGTTCATTTTTAGGTCGTGACAAATGGTATCAGAGCCCTAGGTTCATAGGTCTCACGTGTGTATAAGCCAAGTCTAAGTAGAGTCTTGAGAATCGGTACAGAGACATATGTACTTATCTTCGAGAGGCTATGAAGATTGTTAGAAAACATTCTTTTGTTCATACTTTTCTTATCGTGCGTGGTAGCCTTCGTTGGTGCTGAGCTGCCGCATGTTGTTTTGGCAGATACCGAGGAATAGAGCTTCTATTTCCAGTGGTAGAGAGGAGGCAGTCTCTGAGGAAGTTGCTGAGGCCCCATCTAGGGATAGAGGTAGGGCCCGAGCTAGAGGTCATGCTCGTGGAGTAGCATCGGCTAAAGGTCGTGCCCATGGAGCGGCACCAGCCAGAGGCAGAGGTAGAGAGGCTTCTCTTGAGCCACATATTGAGGTTGCTAAGGACCAGGTTCCTTTAGGTTTTGAAGCTTCCTTGTTTCAGGAGTCTTTGCTAGGATTTTGAGTGTGATGGAGAACTTTCCTCAGAGGGGTGCTACTGGTACACCGCATGGTTCTCAGACTGGATTAAGAATACAGACTCCAGATCAGCAGCAAACTCCAGGTATTCAAGATAAGGTGGGTCAGCCACCAGTGGTTTCGGCACCGATTGTGGGTGTTCAGATTGCTCCTACTGTTATTCTAATGACAACTGAGCAACAGTGTTATGATAGGTTTCCGAAGATTAAACCACCTCAGTTTTAGGGTGGTAAGTGCAAGGATGCTCATGAGTTTTTGACTTTGTGCCATGAGATGCTTGAGGCAGTGGGTATGGTGGAAGCTCGAGGTGTTCATTTTGTTGCTCTTCAGCTGCGTGGATGCGCCAGAGAGTTGTGGAAGACTTTTGGGAAGTCTAGACCAATTGGGTCTCTGCTGATAGAGTGGGATGAGTTGTCTAGTGCTTTCCAAGATCACTTTATTCCTTGGAGCGTGATCGAGGAAAGTCGACTGAGATTTGAGGATCTGAGACAGGGAAGTTTGTTCGTGACTGAGTATGAGGCCCATTTTTGTGAGTTTTCTAGGCATGCTATAAATATTGTTCCTGATGAGGCAGAGAGAGTTCGTAGGTTTATGAGAGGGTTATCTTTCTCTACCAGGTCGTAAGTGTTTCGAGTAGCCAGAGAGGGGGCTTCCTTCCAATCCATTGTGAGCACTGCCAAGGAGGCAGAGTTGATGCATTTAGAGGAGTTTGGAGTGCCTGAGAGGGCCCATTCTTCTGGTCAATTTTATGGTGCCTCATCTAGAGGCAAGAGTTCACACCGAGGCAGTGGTTCCTTTTAGCGCCATGGACCGGTTCATGCATCTATGCCAGTAGGTGAGGGTGGGCAGTTAGCCCAAGGATTTTCTCGCCATGGTAGCTAATTTAGTTCGCAGCAACAGTTATCTGTGACGAGGTCTTGCTTTGGTTGTGGGGATCCACGTCATATGATTCGGCAGTGTCCTCTATAGACTCACTCAGGACCCTGGTGTACTTACTCAACTGCTCCAGCTAGAGACTTAGCGCCTCCGACCAGGGGTTGAGGTAGAGGTCAGTCCGATAGAGGTGGTAGGACTTCTAGTAGGGGTACTACAGCTCCATAGGGTGGAGGTAGAGGTTCTACTCAGACTGCAAGTGGCTGAGATGGCCAGTGTTATGGTTTTCCATGGAGACCTGAGGCTGAAACTTCTGATGTTGTGATCACATGTATTGTTCCAGTTTGTCATCGACCTACGTCTATATTGTTTAATCCAAGGTCTACTTTCTCATATGTGTCTACCTATTTTGTTGTTGGGCTTGATATGATGTCTGATTGCATGCTTGTGTCTATTCATGTTGCTACACCAGTGGGTGAATCCTTAGTGGTGGATCGAGTGTATCGATCATGTCTTGTTACTTTGGTTGGGTATGATACTTGGGTAGACTTTATCATTTTTGGGATGGTATGCTTTGATATTATTTTTGGTATGGATTGGCTCTCCCCGCATCGTTCTATTCTTGATTGTTATGCTAAGAATGTGACCTTAACGATACTAAGTGTCCCGAGAGTTAAGTGGATGGGTGCTAGTGGTTCTTACCCTAGCAAAGTTATTTCCTTCATTCGATCTCAGAGATTGGTTGATAGAGGGTGTTTTTCCTATTTGACCTTCATTCGGGATACTAGTGTTGAGTCATCTCCCATGGATTCTTTGCCCGTGGTTAGAGAGTTTTCAGATGTGTTTCCTACTAATCTTCCAGGTGTTCCTCCGAATAAGGATATTGATTTTTCCATTGACTCGGAGTCGGGCACCAAGCTCATCTTTATTTCCCCTTATCGTATGGCTACAGCTGTATTGAAGAAATTGAAGGATCAATTGCCAGACCTGTTGAGTAAGGGATTCATTTGCCCCAGTGTTTCTCCATAGGTGCTCCTATGTTGTTTCTGAGGAAGAAGGATGGATCCATGAGGATGTGTATCGACTATCGGCAGTTGAACAAAGTGACCGTGAAGAACAAGTATCATCTTCCTCGTATTGATGATTTGTTTGATCAGCTTTAGGGTGTGTCTCTGTTTTATAAGATTGACTTGAGGTCCGGGTATCATCACCTGAAAATTAGGGCTTCGGATATCCCTAAGACACCTTTCAGGAGTCGTTACGGGCAATATGAGTTTCTTGTGATGTCTTTCGGTTTGACGAACACCCCTGCAACATTCATGGAGTTGATGAACGGGGTGTTCCGATCTTATTTGGACTCCTTTGTGATAGTCTTCATTAGTATCTATAATCTTAACACGGAGAATAGCATAAGTGTTTAATGAAAAATTTTGAAATATAAATAGACGGGTGCAATTACGAATTTCTAGTGGAATGATTTGTAATTTATTATGGTAAGAATAATTTAAATTAATTATTTCAATTATTTCCATATAGAAAGCCTCAATAATTAATTAATTCGGTGGTCTCTACCGTGCCAATATTTAACTATAACATAGAATCCTATTTTTAGGGGGAAAGGGAAGAGCAACGTGTGTTTCTTTCTCAAAAGAAAATATGTGTGTGTTTGGTTCTCCTTTTTAGACTGGAAAGAAATTTTTATAAGTTGGAGTTCTTCTAATCTAGAAGTAAAATAAGTTCTCTATTCGATACTTGTCCATCCAAGTATTGAGAGAGTTCGGCTATGAACTAGGTATAACTTTAGAAGACCACATAACTCCAGTCTAACTTGTGGATTCGCTTGAAGGTATTTGCTCACGCTTCAAGAGATATTTATAGAATTAAATTTCATAAAGTTTATGTGTTCTAGCGTAAATGTATGTGTTGTCAATTATTCATGTAAGCGGTTTGATTCTGGAATGCTTCCACTATGCATATAGTTTTCCAACAGTAAATGATATTTGTTTTCTAAGCTTACATGAAGGGTGAATTTCTCGACATTTTTCTTCGACAAAAAGTGCATCCATTGATCAATATCAGGAAAACTTGTAAAACTAAGACCTTGGAGACAAGAATCATGATCAGCACCTTCATTTGTTTTAGATGTTATAATTTTTTTCTTTGCCTAACCTCATATAAAGAACAAAAAAAATTTCTGATACCAACTTGAAGGAAAAATAGAAAAAGAATATTTTTCTTAGAGAGTGTCCAATTTGTATCAGGCTACTTGAGATTATTATAATCATCAATTACATCTCTATTTATACTACTCAAAATATCGATTCAAAAGTCTTGAACAAATAACTAGATACATGTATCATAATTAACTAGATACATGTATCACAAACTCCTAAAAGATTTCTTTAAAAACTAAGAGATAACACTGAAAGACTAAACATCAAGGATAATATTTTTGTGAAGGCACTGATTCCAACATCCATTTGGATTTTGGTCAATCTAACTTGTTGCCAAACCTGAAATAAAAACCTGAAAGAATTGGATTTGAGAATGGCAGCACCATCAGCATCAGGAGGTGGGAATATATCAACGATGGATAAGTTGATGTCAAGGACATCAAGCATAACTTCATCTTTGAGTGGAGCAGATTCAACGTTCCTTCCATTGTTGTTTCCCTGGTTTGGAGGTGGAATTAAGTGACTGGAAGAGTTGTCTTCCAATGGCGGATGTGAAATCGCCATCAGATCAGTACAACTTTCCGGCAATAAAATCTAATTTGCATATATTTGGATGTGGAAGGTTTTTTATTGATAAAAGAGTATTCTTTGTTTAAGAATTTTTTAGAGAAAAACATTCTCTTCTTTGGCTTTCTCGAGTAGCTGGTCATCGGAGTTCACTAGATTTGGCTTAGCACAATAATGAAAAAGAGTAAAGTAAAGAGTTGTTGAAAATATTTGAAAAATATTCAAAGTGTTAATACTTCTTTCAACTTTTGATGAAAATATTGATAATGACATGGAGTCACCACTTAATTTTTAAAGGAAAATAAAGAAACCTTTAGTTTAATTTCAAAACAATCTAAAATAGAAAAATCTTTTGAAATCCAAAGAACGGGTACGTGGTTCCTATTTTCATATCAAGAAGGTATTAGCACTTGAAATGTCCGCTAACAATATGTGGTTATCCAGCGAATCATTTATTTGGCTAAAACTTGATTTATTTATTTTTAATTTTTATTTAAAACATGTGATTAGAGAAACTTGAATTGATTATTTAAAGAAACTTTGAGTTCATTTTTAAGAAATTGAACAAGTGATGAGCAATAATAGGTAATCATTCAAAATTGATAAGTGAAATAATTTGACAAAGTAAAGAGACTTTGAAACACAAATATGACAACTGTACTAGAAGATTCATTCAAGTTACAGATAATAGAATTCAAATCAAATAGTTACGACTGTAAACTAAACATAATAATAGAAATAAAGCTAACTAAAATAAACGAAGGAAATAACAAACTATAATAAAAAAATGAAGAAATAAGCTACAGAGGGTTTTAGAAGAACCCGGATTGGAGACTCAAATTTT
The DNA here is from genome assembly GCA_018342035.1 of Solanum appendiculatum. Lineage (NCBI taxonomy): Eukaryota > Viridiplantae > Streptophyta > Magnoliopsida > Solanales > Solanaceae > Solanum > Solanum appendiculatum. The sequence goes on along the minus strand of JAGDQO010000399.1, from coordinate 485,176 downwards.
TTGGGTGTCTGCCCATTTAATTTCATGCTGCGAATTTTTGGGCCTTAGGCCCACAATATTAGCTTTATCCTTTCGTATTAGCTTCCTTTTCAAACTCCAAGTCGAGGCAGACTCAATCAAAAGAATTTGGGCCTCCGTGGCCCAACATCGAAATGCAAAGGGAGAATAAGGAGTCCAGTGGACTGCAAAGCAAAGGAATTCATGCACAAAAACTGATAAATATAGCACCCATTAGTGATAGGAAATTAAAATTATTTGAAGATACACAAGCAACTATGAATATGGTACTGAACAAGGAAAATAAGGTCGCAACTCACAACAGTTGATCACAATGATCTGGACAAGAATGCTACCACAACAAGCAATAGCCAATTTAGACATACTATTATTTGGAATCTAAACCAATCTAGAACAAGATTATACCATATTGAAAGAGACGAGAGCTAGGCTAAGATTGAAACAACCAACAGAAAAAGAGCAAATATTAAACACGAATCAAGACACTTAGCATTCTTCCTAACAACAACAAGAGCAACATAAATAACTCATAATAGCAAAACAATAAGTTACTCTATAAACTAAATGGAAAAATGGAAATCACTAAAGGAAATAATTAGGACTAAATCTATTCTACAACGAATCAAATAACGTATTTACAACCAAAGCAGACAAACGAAAAATCAACAATGGGGAGAGTTTACCTTTTCCGGAGCAACAAGCAAGAGGACTTCACCACCATCAAAAGATGAGCACCGGCGAACTCTGACGAAGCTCCAATGAACGACAAGAGTGAAATTTTGGGTCTAAACCTTCTTGGGTTTTTTTTGTGAGAACACTGTCCTCTTCCCCAAAACTCTCAATGTCAAATCGCATAATATCTCATAATTTTGATTTTATAACTCTAACTCTATTTATAGATACGTGAATTATTTTTAGCCGAATTCCCACACCCGTATCCATACATGGATCTATATCCACAAATGTAAAAAAAAATTATCATAGAGGATCCGACCTCTAGATCCGTGTTTGTATCGGAGATCTACACCCGAGTCTAAGCAACATAGGGTCTAACTATGGAGTGAAAGATCCCATGACAGCCTCTTATGAGAATACGCTCTGGAGTGAAAATCCCCTAAAAAGGTGGTGATGGTTATAGGAGCAACAAGAACGGGAAAATCTAAACTTTCCATAGATCTAGCCAACCATTTTCCAGCCGAAGTAGTGAATATAGACAAAATAAAAGTGTACAAAAGGAGTTGATATATAGTCACATATGACGACCCTATATCAAGACCTCTACTAAAAATGAATCGGCTAATAGATCCATGGAATGGCTAGATTTACCCGTCCTGTTGGACCCATTACAATCACCGCCTTATCTTTTATGAAAGGAACCATATAGAGTTAGATCTCTAAGAAACTAACAATTAAGAAACTAATATTATTTGCAAGAAAAGAATGATTCAATATTCATTGTGTAAAAATGTTACCAAATCTGTAAAAAAGAAGGAATAGTTCAAGTTTTCAATGATCTATTTCATTCTTTTTATGTAGAAGCAATGTTGTTTTATGATGCATGTATCTCTCTATATTGTAAAAAATTTGCTTGTAATCGGCCAAGACACGCCTTTTTTAACACTTGGCAGCTTTTGATTCGTTTTTGTTTCGACTCAGAGCTACCATGCCATTTAAACACATGGCATAATCTTGTTGGCTTTGAATTTGCTTGAAACGTCGTGTCAGTAGATAAGCGACATAAGTTTGGGCCTTAAACTGAAATGGACTTTGGGTTAAAATAATAAAATGGACTTATATAATTTGGAATAAATTTAAGACATTAGACCCAATAAATAATAAAAATGGACTTATTTATTTAATTTGGATGGTTGTTGCCGTGCAATGTATTGTGTTGTTAGTTTAAATATAATGTGCATTTTAATTGTTAATTACATTTTATTGTATCCTATATCGATTAAATTCATCGATAGATAACGACCAAAATTTCAATTTTATCTAATGACCAATTTGGTAAGATCATGTCGTTATCTTAACATTTTTTTTCCATTCATCTTTACTTATTATTTTAATAATCTTATTTTATTCTTTGTCCTATCTTTTTACAGTAGCTCTATCTCTTACCCTACTTTTCTTGTAGGTTAATCAATCAAATTTTTGATGTATCACACAATGTAATAACGGAGAACAATACAATCTATCCAAATGTTATATTCAAGAAAATACCAGACAATACAATACGATGTATCCTCTTATTTAATTGTTTTTAGTTGGACTTTTTTTTTTGCATCAAGATCATACTTTTGGACTTTGGTTCAAAAATTAAAATACCAAAAATAAAATTATTTTATTAATATCTTGCTTAGTGTCCAAAAGATTTGTATCTATTAGTTCCAAAAAAAATAAAGTAAAAAAATAATACTCATCTGAAGTTGAATCTTCCGACAGTTGTGATTTTTGTGTTATTATGTTTAAAATTATGTTTTTTATGTCAAAACACAGTCAAGTGACTTTGGCGTAAAAATATAATTATGTGATTATCTATGTAGTTTACCCTTACTTTATCATTTCACATCACCAAAACATAGATTTTCAGCGAGTTTGTTTTTTTATTATATGGGGTTGAGTTTGATGATTTTTAGGTAATAAAAATTGAAATATGGACTTTGTGCAATAAATAAATATTTGAATGATCACCCAAGAAATAATTTGTGCCTTTCCTCTCCTTTCAAGATTGATTTTTGTAGTTGTTGTTGTTTTTCACCTGATTTTCGACAAAGACGATTTAGGGTCCAACTAAATCTAAATTCACATTGAAAACTTTGATTTATCTGTTATTGAAGTCTATGCAAAAGATTATAAATTACAGTACTATCTATTAGTCTTCAAAAGTTATAGTATTTCAAGACGTTCAACAAGTTTCCTTCCAATTTTCTTTAAAAAAAGTAGATACTGAAAGCCTCAAACATAACACAAAAGAGTTGTGCTTTAAGCAAACAAACATCTTGAGTTGTCTATCTAGAAATTAAACTTCATTGCCCAAATAGTCGATCAACTATTTTAAACTATATACTAAAGTCATCTTCTACTTCTTCTTTTTTTTAAAAACGAAAAAATCACTTTTCGATATACCATATTTCACTTATCACCTAGCCAGATTTATTCAACCCCTTTGAAATTTAAATTTAAAAATAAAATAAAACTAAAATAAAACCCCACCTAACAACCCGTTTGAAATTTAAATTAACCTCAACACCCACGTTATTTTAGAAAAGGAAAAATAGCAATTTTGGTTCATGAGTTACGATGTTATCAAATTTTGATCCTTGTAATATTCACCTATAACTTTTAAGTAATCTATAATGTATATTTGGTCCTTAAAATTGACGGAAGTTGAGTGCTTAACAAAATTATCATAAAATCAAAAAATGGCCAAAAAGAACCTTGAACTATTGGGGGTTTTGGTCCAACAATACCCTTAAACTATTAAAAATTGGATAAATATGCCTTCATTGTTAGCAAACTAATCCAATTATGCCTCAATTCGGATCTCCAAGTCTCATGTATCCCCTTTGAAATACTAAGGCTGGCGTTCATCATCCAGAGTTTTTTTCAAGATTCATCACTAAGGTTTGTAAGACTATCTCCACATGTGAGAACACCTTGTTTTTCTTCACGAAATACGTTTCCATGGTTTCAAAGAATACTCCATGAATGAATCAGGGTTAGGATGAGACCCCATATTCTTGATTTGTTCTTGAATCTTTATGAAATCCCAAGAACCTTCCATGAAAGTACTTCAATTTCTTGATAATTATTTTACCCATGTGTTTTCTAAGATCTTCTATATAAAATTACGAATGATTATTGAAAGAAATTTTTTTTAATCTTGAGAACTACCATAATGATATTCTTTATGACTTCTTGATAACTCTTTGACGACTTCTTGGTGTTTTCTTGGAAATTCATGTCTTATGAACCATATAACTATGAGTTATGAAATTCCCAAATGTGAGACCTTATGATGATATCCTATGATCCTCTAACTTTATAATTATTATATGATATATGCCTCACATGAATGCAAAACTATGATACATGAACTATAACCTTATGACATGATGATATAAATGAAATTTATGAACTATGGTCCTTGAATGTCCTGAATATGATTCTTTAGGCTAACCCGTGATCTCATGAGTTTAAGGGATCTAAATAGTTAATCGTGAAGGCATGAGTCAAAATGACGGACGCCTAAAACTATGTTTGTCTACGTAGGTTAAGGATCATATCGTTGGTTCAGACGACTCCTTCTTTATGCTACTGGTAAGAGCTAGTTATGAATCCACATGATATGTACATGTATGTCTCATATCCAACAAGGTATGAGATGTCTTAGATGATCGGATCGAGATCAGACTCTAGGTGCTCACATGGTGGTTTATGTCAGTTACACTATTAGACTTCCATATTGAACTAAAATACGATAAAAGAAATATCCTTAAGGTAGTTTGAATAACCTCATCTCTTAACCTTCCTATTTTAGGGGATCTAAACCTTTCCCCTTGCCTCTACGTTCATCACCTCGTTTGCTCGATTATGCAATGAACTAAATAAATAAATTTTAATCTAAAAAAAAAAGAAGTTAAATCTTTGATTTTATTGGCTACTTCATCGCAACATGCTTCCTTTTTCCTTGAATCTACGTTCATCACACCATTTTCCCAATATGGGATAACTAGTACAGACGTAGGCAAAAAAATATAAAAACAAAGAAATACAGAAAGCAAACGGACGGGGACTGTAATGACCCAATTGGTCATTTTTAGTATTTTCATAAAATTTACCATTTTGTCCCTCCTGACTTTTGGCCCAAGTTAGTTTTGATTGTGTTTTGGAAGTCGGTTCCCAGCCTTGTGTAAAAAGTTGAGATTTTGGCTAGTTTTCAGTTTGACAGGCTTAGGTTGCCTTAAAGTAGTTTTTGGTGTCATTTGGATTTCAGATGTTCGATCGGAATTTCGAGATTTTCATTTGATATGGGGGATGATTTTAGGCCTAGGAGTTGTCTTGGTTGATTTTTGAGAGGTCCCGAACTTGTTTGGTCTTTTTTTGGCGTTTGTTAGTTTCTTGTGGTTTCCACGGATGCCGCATCGAGGAGATCTTTGATTCGTGTTTTGATGGTTTCATTAAGTCCGAAATATCGAGTGTAATTGATTTGCATATCTGATTTGTGTGTACGGGGTTCTACACAAATCCAGAGGATCCTTTCAATGGTTTGAGAGTTGGTTCTGTTTTCTGGTGTTGCAGGCCTCGCTTTTGCGAAGGTCCTGTCATATCCGCGACCTTCGCTTAATCAAAGGACCTGTCACTTAAGCGACCCTCGCACAAGCAATGAGGGCTTCACTTTTGTGAGGCCCGAGTTTTTAGTAGGGTTTGCTTTTGCGAACCCTGGATCGCTTTTGCGACATCAGAGAGGGGTTTTGACCTGCTATTTTTGGGGTTTTAGCCCAATTTTTCATTTTTGAGCTTGGAAAACACTTGGAGGCGATTTTTGAAGAGATTTATTACGCTAAATCTTTTGGGTAAGATTTTGAGATCCTAAAACTTCATTTCCTTTTGATTCTTTATGGATTCTAACATCCTAATTTGGCATTTTATTTGGAAAATGGCAAGGCTTTGCAAGAACTTGAGTTTTGATCTAAAATGGTGATTTTGAAGTTGTTTTAAGTCCTTTTTCAAAATGGTTTTTACCATAGAGTTCCTAAAACCTTAAACATCATTTTCAAGTATTGATTTCCTGAATTAAACTTTCTTTTTAAAATTGAGTTTTGAGATGATTGACCCATTTCTCTAAATAATTGATGTGGGTATTATTGTTTCCGATGAGTGATTGTGAATACTTGATTGTTATAGATTGTGTTACTTTAGAAGTGAGTCTGAAAGTAAAAACTCAAGCTTCGGGTTGATTGATTGATTACTTTAAGGCAAGTGGTCTCTTAAACTTTGTAATTTGGTTATATTATTTACTTCTCTTAATTGTCTAGGTGTTGGAGAGTAATCGGGAATGAGGTAAAGGGTTATTTGTGTCACAACCCGAGCCTACCCCTGGATGTGGCCGGCACTCGAGAACCATTTCTTGTCCCCAAGCAAACCCTCATCCTGACTGACTACAAGCGGAAGACTAACTCAAGCATACACAAACATCAAAACTGAAGAAAAATTTAATACAATTTACTGAATCTCAAAACTATCTGAAAATACTGAGTATGAAACATAAAGTTTTAAGTAAAACTTCTGTAACTGAAAGACTCTCCAAACCTGTCTATCTATGAAGCCCTTACTGTACAAAGATGAGTGTCGGGAAAAGACCCACGACTCCTCAAGAGAACTACTACTAACAACTTATAAAACTAGAGTCCTCCGAACCCAAGGAGATCTTACTCAAAGTTGACAAGCGGATGAAGTGATCTCAACGAAACTCCTGTTGAAGATCCTAAGTACCTGTATCTGCATCATAAAAGATGCAGGTCGAATGACATCAGTACATTGAATGTATGAGTATGTAATAGGGACAGATTAAACGATAACTGAACTGAATGACAAAGAGCAACTCAACAATATATATCAATACATAAATAAGACATGAAAACTCCTCAAGCTTTACAATAAGGTATACAATAAAAGCAATATGAAAAATAACATACTTTACTTGTGGGGAGTTTCTCTAATCAACAACCATTACTATGAGCCTAGCAATGATACAATGTTTCGCCCACATTACAAGGGCCATCTTATACCTTGTCGGGTTATAGAATGATAATGTGACTATGGATCCATCTAGTAGGCCTTCTAAGAGGCAGTGAGGAGTCACATGAAGAATCAATGTTATCCTATCCTACGCTGGCTACATAGTTTTATGGGACTTTTGAGTTATAAAAGACTCTAACCCAATTCGGTGCTCGATACTACTCTCAAAATAATCAATATAACTTTACGCTCAATACACCTCTTTCAAAGAGGGACTTGTTACTTTACTGAAGTACTTTTCAAAACTTTAGACATACTTGCATCCTTGAAACATGAAATTATCCTTCAAGCCCAATAATTAACATAGGAACATATATATGTATATATTAATAACATTTGAAGCTCTAAAGTTTTTATGAAATAGAAACTTTAAACTTTCCTCTTTTCTTACATTAATTTGGAATGTAAATGAAGACATGTGAGTGGGACATGTAGACTCTCTCAAGGATTAATGGAGCCTTTAGACAAAGAAGAGAATGTAGTCACGATTCAAAGGACTACGTTCGAAATGAAACACGGAATGAAAAAGGCTAGACAACCCCGGCGTACTGCTGGCGTAGGGCGCCAGGCCCCAAACTACTGACCAGCGTTTGGGGCGCACTGTTGGCATGGCTTGCCAGGCCCCAAACTACCTACTAGTAGTTCAGGCGCTATGGTGGTGCGCCGTTCCATCTCCTACCTAGAAATCCTATGAATTTGCTTGCTCAATTTTGTGTCTTAACTCGTCTAGAATCGATTGGTTTCTTGCAAACTCTCTTTGATTCACAAACCCAACACAAAATTATCGAAATCTCACTCAAACTCTATCAAGAAACACCACTCATTCGTGAAACCCTCACCTCAAGAACTCAAAACCTCTATTGTTAAAGAATGAAGCTTAAAACTCAAGAACTCTTCAAGAATATTTACATAAATGATTATATGGGCGAATTAATGAAAGGATTACATGTTTGGTGTGAGGATGAACAAATTCATCACTGTGGGAAGCCTTACATACCTGGAAAGAACGATGTTCTTGGCGAAAACCACAATTCTTGAAGAACGCTTGAACTTAGCACTTTTTCTCTTCTTAAAACCTTGCTCTAAAATCCTAAGTATTTAGGAACGTGAATAGGTGATTTAGAATCTAATTAGACCCTTAATTAGGTCAGGAAAAATGTACTAAGCCTAGTGGGAAAAAGGAAAAGACCAAAATACCCTTTCCTATAATGAATGAAGTGCCTTAAATAGAGAGGCTTCACTCAAACGGGCATAACGTTTTACTCCAAGCTCAAATTTTAGCAAACTCAGCGGCGTTGGAAAGAGGACTCAAAGACCTTTGATTTGATAGATCATGTGACACCTAACTCATTATGTGCTGAGAGATATGATCATTTAAAGTTGACCAGAGTAGAATCTTAGGTCGAAACTTACTCGGTAGGGAAACTTCCAACTCAACTTTGTGCTAGAGGATTCTAGTGGCCATAATTGACATCCAAAATCATTCCCACACTAATGAATTGACCTTAAAATGTAAGAACAATTAAGAATCACTCGGTACAACCTTATACGCAATTCAAGAATAGTTCGAGTCTTAACTTAAAAAAATTTAGGGTGTCACAATATCTCTCCCTTGGGATCATTCATCCTCGAATGATGGTTAAACTGAGAATGGAGGGAAAAGAGATACTATCACTACCTCTTTTGACTTCTGAACTTACTTACTAACATAGGCGGAACTGATTGATACTCATAGTTTGAAACTGGACTAGAGCACATAAGTCATGAACGATATGAGTTTGAACATAGTCACACTCTATTTGAAATTATTTGACATGAAACAAGGATATCTGGGTACGAAGTAAGAATATGAATATTATGCCTCGAGTGATATAACTGGTAGCTTTTAAGCTTAGCAACACTTCTCAACTATACTCTTCTTCTTATTACTACACTTTATTAGCTGCAACTCATAGTTCCCACCAGAGTATATGACTACTCTTACAAACATCTAAGTCAAATCGCTTTCTCTTATTGTGTTCAAGCTTAATCTCTAAGTCACCAGGTGCTAAACATGAGATGATTATACTTATCTAAACCACAAGAATTAGGTTCTATACCTCTATAGGAAACCTCATCCCAAGAATACTTCTTCTTATAACCGCATTTAACCAACCTTGAGCCCATATCAAGAAACACCTAATGCATCATGCATTTGTCCACATGTTAACAACACCACATTCAAGCCTGGTACTATAACCACTCCATGGAATCCTACTAACCAATCCTTCTAAGAATTTCTCATTCTCTCATCATCTCTACGAACTGAAATTTCACGCATTACTACCAGGAACCGACTAATTGCTCTCATTTAACTATTACTCATAGTAAAACTTCATCTCATCCCTCCTTCACTTTTATAACCTTAGATGGAATAAGAACACCACCACTACCACGATAAGAAACATCAACCTTCTAGTTCTATCACTACTCAACTACTACTATCAACATCGTTATCAAAACTGAAAAAGGATCACTGAAAAAGCTTTAGGGTGAAAGATCATAAGCTAGATTCATTAGAGAAATCTGATATAAGAATGTGTATGACATAACATTATGTTGCTAGTCATTTGAGAGTAAATCATGAATATGCGAGACTGAGCATACTATGAGACATGAGTGCTTATATGAATAGGTTCATATCATGAGGTTTATATCTATAACTTTATGGAGTAAGATTGAGATGAATTGGCTAAAGTCTTTGCCCCTCATTCTGGGAACTGAGCATGTATGTGAATCTCTCTGAAGTGTATGAGCATAAGTCATGAACACAATTTTGATATAAGAAACATCAATAAGATATTGGAATAACTGAAATGTGAGGAATATGCTACAGTATGAATGGATTGATATATCACCATAACTCTGTCTAACACATCACTATATGATTCTCAACACTTGACTTGGTTTCTCATCTTATCATCTCCCCCTTAGGTCTGAAGCTGATACTTTAAAGTTATGGATCTATTTTATCATCTCTAAACTGGTCTACATTCAATTTACTCTAATACTCAGGAAAGGCTTAACTCATGGTTACTGAACTCTGTAAGTGCAAGTACTAGGGTTCCTTCTAAGATCTTTTTCTCAGATGCTTCTCTTAACCTCTTCTCAATGGTTTATAAAGACTCTTAGTCTAACTCTTAATAGTCTGCTTTTCCTTCTTAGCCCACTAATACCATCTTTCTAAGTTCATATCTAGCTAACTGGAGGAAACTTGAACTATATTCGAAAGGCTCATCATTGACTATATATAATCTCTCCGACCAAACTCTTAAGGGTAATAAATAATGCTTACATCAGCCTATTCCACATTGCCAGCTCAAATATACTATCTAGGCACACATGAAAAATCATTAACTTAATTGGAACCTCGTCTGACTACCTACGATCCCAGGTTTACCTCTTGATGCTCTTGCTAATCTAATGGCTTAGCCACACTCCCTTGCTCTCATCTAAGAGTCATTATATCACACTTGTACCACTCACACTTATCAAAAGCAACACCTTAATTTCTCACCTAATATATATCAAACCTACTAGATTAGATCTCGAACTAACATCATCACCCTTATGTTGCCATCTTTCTTATCACGACACAAACCTCAAATTCAAGCTTAGTGTTTATTACTAAACAAAAATATCAATATAATTGCTCACTTACTATACTAACTTATAAGTACTAGATAAACTTAATAAATACTCACCCACTAAGATCTCATGACAAGTAGTCAACCTTTATCTCTCAGTCTACCTATTTACATATTACAACCACACTTCCATTTCACAACTTAAGTACTACTTACTCATTTACTATACATCATTGTCTAATTAGTTCTATAACCCTCTGAATATCATAGGGCTCTCCTTTAAAAAAATCATAGGCCTAGCTTAAATCTATCATATCACGAATATTCGGATCTTCTATTCAATACTTATACTTGGTCGATACTAATGCATTAATACCTCATATACACTTCTCTCTGGTCTAGTAACTCATACTCTACTTTCTATCATGAAGTCTACACCAACTCATCACTTCTTAGTCTACCCATAAGGAAAAACTCTACATTAATAACTTACTGGGTGCATGACTGCAACATCATAATTTTCCTCATCACTATCTTCCTTTCTTAGATTACTATACCTCCGCATGCATTCTTCTAAATCTGGGCACTTTTACTACTACTGTCTATAACAGCGTAACTCATACTATCTTTTCGGGTGAAAATAAAACCCAAGCTTTAGAACTTACTCTCCTCTTAAAGGGTATCACCTGAAACAAGACTTAGAGAAGAGAGTCTGGGAGTACATCTCGCTTTTAGCTTGAACGCACGATTCATATGAATAAGAGTGCATTCTCTCGAATCTAAACACTTAAGCTCACTCACGGGTTTCTCTCAAGCCCCTCTGTAGTCTCTTGACCTTTTGAAGACTTTATTTGAGAGTAACTGATCGATAAGGATCTGGTCCTTGCTTTTCAACTACCTTGAGTATTAGGGATAGTCGAATGAATTTGAGAAACACATGAGTATGAATAAGTTCCTTATGACACAATTCTAGTGCACAATTTAGAGTACGAAAGAAGGGAAACTTTTCTTAAATGTCTGTAGTCCCTCATATAAAGAAGTGGGGCCCTAACAATCATAAATAAAATCCGACTAACACGGCTTCATAGAAACCCTAGGACACTTGAACTCTTTGCTCTGATACAAAATTTGTCACGACCCGAGCCTACACCCTGGACGTGGTCAGCACTCAAAAACCATTTTCTGGTCCCTAAGCGAACCCTCATCCAAGCTAACTACAAGTAGAAGACTAACTCAAGCATATACAAGCATCAAAACTGAAGAAAAGTTTAATACAACTTACTGAATCTCAAAACTATCTAAAAATACTAGGTATGAAACATAAAATTAAGTAAAACTTTTGTAACTGAAAGACTCTCCAAACCTGTCTATCTATGAAGACTCCACTGTACAAAGATGAGTGTCGGGACAAGACCCACGACTCCTCAAGAAAACTACTACTAACAACTTATAAAACTTGAGTCCTCCGAAACCAAGGAGGTCTTACTCAAAGCTGACAAGCGGATGAAGTGATCTCAACGAAACTCCTGTTGAAGATCCTAAGTACCTGTATCAGCAGCATAAAAGATGCAGGTCGAATGACATCAGTACATTAATGTACGAGTATTTAATAGGGCCAGATTAAATGATAACCGAACTGAATGACTAAGAGCAACTCAACAATATATCAATACATGAATAAGACATGAAAACTCTTTAAGCTTTACAATAAGATATACAATAAAAGCAATATCAAAAATAACATACTTTACTTGTGGGGAGTTTCTATAACCGACAACCATTACTATAAGCCTAGAATTGATACAACGTTTCGCCCACATTGCAAAGGCTATCTTATACCTTGCCGGGGTATAGGATGATATTATGACTATGGATCCATCTAGTAGGCCTTCTCAAAGGTAGTGAGGAGTCGCATGAAGAATCAATATTATCCTATCCTACGCTGGCTACGTAGTTTTACGGGACTTTAGAATTATAAAAGACTAACCCAATTTGGTGCTCGATACTACTCTCAAAATAATCAATATAACTTTACGCTCAATACACCCCTTTCAAAAGAGGGACTTTTTACTTTATTGAAGTACTTTTCAAAACATTAGACATACTTGCATCCTTGAAACATGAACTTATGAACTTATCTTTCAAGCCCAATAATCAACATAGGAACATATATATGTATATATAAATAACATTTGAACCTCCTAAGTTTTTATGAAATAGAACCTTTAAACTTTCCTCTTTCCTTACGTTAATTTGGAATGTAAATGAAGACATGTGAGTGGGGCATTTAGACTATTTCAAGGATTAACAGAAACTTTAGGATATAATACAAAGAAGAGAATGTAGTCACAACTCAAAGGAATAAGTTTGGAATGAAACACGAAAGGAAAAAGGCCAGACAACCTCTCGCGTACTGCTAGTGTGGGGCGCCAAGCCCTAAACTACTGACAAGAGTTTGGGGCGCACTGTTGGCATGGCATGCCAGGCCCCAAACCACTGACCAGTAGTTCAGGCGCTATGGTGGCGTGCCGCACCAACCCCCTACCTAGAAATTCGATGAATTTTCTTGCTCACTTTCGGGTCCTAACTCATCTAGAATCTATTGATTTCTTCCAAACTCTCTTTGATTCACAAACCCAACACAAAATAATCGAAATCCCACTCAAACTCTATCAAGAAACACCACTCATTCGCAAAACCCTTACCTCAAGAACTCAAAACCTCCATTGTTAAAGAATGAAGCTTAAAACTTAAAAACTCTTCAAGAATATTTACATAAATGATTATTTGGGCGAATTAATAAAAGGATTACATGTTTGGCATGAGGATGAACAAACCCATCACTATGGGAAGCCTTACATACCTGGAAAGAATGATGTTCTTGATGAAAATCACAATTCTTGAAGAACGCTTGAACTTAGCCCTTTTTCTCTTCTTGAAACCTCGCTATAAAACTCTAAGTGTTTAGGAACGTGAATAGGTAACTTAAAAGCTGATTAGACCCTTAATTGGGTCAGGAAAACGTGCTAAGCCTAGTGGGAAAAAGGAAAAGACCAAAATACCCTTTCTTAAAATGAATGAAGTGCCTTAAATAGAGAGGCTTCACTCAAACCGGCATAACTTTTTACTCTGAGCTCAAAATTTATCAAACTTGGTGGCGTTGGAAGGAGGACTCAAAGACCTTCGATTTGATAGCTTATGAACCACCTAAGGCATTATGTGTAGAGAGATATGATTGTTTAAAGTTGACCTAAGTAGAATCTTCGGTCGAAACCTACTCGATAGGGAAGCTTCCAACTCAACTTTGTACTAGGGGATTCTAGTGGCCTTAATTGACATCCAAAATCATTCTCACACTAATGAATTGACCTTAGAATCTAAGAACAATTAAGAATCACTTGCTACGACCTTATACGTAATTCAAGAATGGTTCGGGTCTTAACTTAGAATTTTTTTGAGTGTTACAATTTGCTCCACTTGATTAATGTTAACCAACAAAAAAAGGGGAAATTGAAAATGCTTCTTGATGATAATGATAAAATTGTGAATTGCCTTGTTGTGACCCCTATTTGATTGATTGGTAAATTGCTTGAATACACGAAAGTGGACTTGAATAATATGAATTTTTTTTTTTCGTGTGGTGTTATATTGCTTGTATGCATTGATTGTTTAATATTATGATGAGACACTAGATAAAAGCATAAGGGAAATGGTTCTGACTATTGGTATGAATGCCGTAGGGAAATGGTTCTTGTCACACCCCGAGCCTACACCCTAGACGTGGCTGGCACTCGAGAACCATTGTTGGTCCCTAAGCGAACCCTTGGCCTGGCTGATTACTTAGCGAAAGACTGACTCAAGCATTTTAAGGTTTAAAACAGAAGTAAATCATTAAAATTGTGAAATGCCTATCTCATATTGTCTGAGTAATACTGAATGCAACAATAATAGTTTGCAAAACATCTCAAAGAAAAAGAATGTACTGAGAGACTCCTCAACTCTATCTATCTATGAAGCTTCTATAGTTCAACATGGACGTCAGGACAAGACTCACGACACCCTAAAATTACTAAACTAAAAATAAAAGTAGAGTCCTCCGGAATGCAAGGAGGCACACCAAAACTTAACTGGAGTGCAAAATGATCTCAACAAAGCGCATGTTGATGATCCGAAACACCTGTATCTGCATCATAAAAGATGCAAATCGAACGACATCAGTACATTGAATGTACGAGTATGTAATAAAGCTGAATGAACAAAATAATTAAACTGATAAGGCTGGAAGAATACTCACCTCAACTCAATACAAAGCAATAATAAGAGATGAAATATTTAAAGCTTCATAAATAAAAGATGCTAAATCAAAGATGTATATAAAAATACAATAAATTACTCATTACTCTTATTTGGGAGATTCTCTAACCAACAACCATCACTATGAGCTATGTGATGAATAAAGCTTCTTGTCCATGCTGTCAAAACTGTCTTATACCTTACCGGGGTATAGAACACCTCAACTAAGTGGATCCACTAAAACTCTGCTAAAAAGCAATAAGGAAACATCTAAAAAGTATGATCCTTTACTCATGTTGACTATATGGTTTATGAGGAATGTGAGTTTTCTGAACTCATCCCCATATCAGTGCTCAATACTACTCCTAATAAATATATACTCATACTCAAATATATAAAACATACTCTTTCTCAATTTGAGGTAATTGCTCAAAATATCCTCTTAAAAGAGGTAACTGCTTTGAAATAACTCTAAACTCATTACTCGTTTAGAAATCAAAATTTCTCTTTTCTCAATGTAAAAATGATAAATTTGGGAATCAATAGTTCCCTTAAAATTTACTCAAAATTTCTCTTTAAACTTTCCTCAAAACTCCTCTTTACTTTCTCAGAAAATTAATTTATGATAATTGTTCGATTAAAAAGATTCTCAACAATAACTCAATGAATACTCAAATAATAGGGTTCATGCTGAAAAATAGACATGAACAATCAACTCAAGAATCTCAATGCATAATACATAGCAACTCAAAAATTAGGAATACCAATTAATTGAAATTCCACAACAAACTCATCTCATGAATACTCAAAACTAAGGATAGAACTCTAGATTACTCTTTTACTAATAGAAAGTAGATGTAGGGCGTGAGGAAAAACTACGTCCATCACAGTGATAGCCTTACATACCTAAAAAGAATAAAGTTCTTGGTGAAATCAACGAAATTCGAAGAAGATTAGAAAACCTTAGCTTTTCTCCTATTGAATCCTTGCTCTACGTCTTTTAAGTGTTAAAGAACATAAAATAATGTTTTAACACTGTTTAGACCCTTAATTAGTTGAAAAGGGTCGTGGTTTAGGCTTAGAAGGGGTGGAAAAAGACTAAGTTATCCTTCTTAAAACAGAAGAAAACATTCTACAGGTCCATCTACAGTTCGTGGTTTGTTCTACGGACCGTAGATCCTATCCGTGGAATTTATATTGAATTCTACGGGTCCAAACGATGGCCCGTAGTAGTTCTTACTGCCCGTAGAATGGATTCATAGGTATTGGATCCCAAAATTCATACTTTCTGAAGTTTTCAACAGTTTGACAGTACGAGTCGTAGTTCAATCGACAGCCCGTAGATTGGATCCATCGTTCACAGACTCAGAAAACTCTGATATGGCAGTCTCTGGTAAAATGGTCATAATGTTTTGCTTCGAATTCAAAATGAGGCAAACTTGATGGCGTTGGAAAGAGGACTCAAAGACCTTCAATTTGACAGGTCATAGGCCACCTAATTCATTATGTGCTGGGAGATATGATCATTTGAAGTTGAACTAAGTAGAATCTTATGTCAAAACTTAATCGGTAATGAACCTTTCAACTCAACTTTGTGCTAGGGAGTTCTTGTGACCTTAAGTCATATCCAAATCCATTAGAACACCAAAGAAATTACCTTTACACATAGGAGTAATTTAAGAATCACCCGATATGATTTTACATGCGAATGAAGAATAGTTCGAGTCTTAACTTTAAAAAAAAAATTGGGTGTTACAGTTCCGGCAAGTGATACGTTATGATAAAAGCCAAAGAAAATTGATTCCGGCTAGTGATATGAATGTCGGAGGGAAATGGTTCCGGTAAGCGCTGTGTTGTGATAAAAGCTAAAGGAAAATGATTCCGGATGGTGATATGAATGCCGAAGGGAAATGGTTCTAACTAGTGACATTGTGCCGAAGGGAAATGGTTCCAGCTAATGTCGACCTTTGTGATCAATCTACTTGATACATATATTTAACCTATTGGATGCATATGATTGAGCTAAGTGATGTATTTGATTGGTTTATTTGATATGTGAGTTGAATATGTTGTTATTTGGGATTGAAACGATTTGTACTTGAGAGTAAATGATTCGATACTTGTCGGTTGTTGAAATGCGGCTTTTGCTCTATGATATTTGAGCCTTGAGACTTGTGTATTGTAGAACTGTTAGGTTGGTCTGATTTCTGTGCAGGTTGTAGTTTGTGAGGTTCGGTTGGGATGGAAAGGAGTATTCGATTTTGGTTAGGTTGCCTAGTTTATTAGGTTGCTTGTTGGGTACCATGTTGATGGTATTCACTCTTTGCTTCTACACTTGTGTAGGTTCCGAGCCCGGACCCGTGAGATCTTCTTCTTCTTCTAACTTTGAGGCTCGCTGAAGGACTTGAGAGGTAATTGCTTGTCATCTCAGCAGGCCCTCTTTTCCTTTTATTATGCTTTGTTCTATTTGAGAAGCAAAGACATTTGAGATATGTATTTATCTTTTGAATTTTGTATTTACTTTAGTGGTGTAATACCCCGGATTCGAAAAGGGCAAAAATTTCAATTTTTGAAAACTTTGGTGACCTACAACTTGACCTACTAATCGTTGGTGGACTCACCAACAGTAGGTCATGGGGGTAGGAACCGTAGGTGAGGCTGCCTAGGGGAAGAAGTTGGAAAAAATTTCTAAGGAGTGACCTACTACTTGACTTACCAATCATAGGTCAGGAGGTGGGGGGAGTCATCGATGCTACTGGTTTGGGGGAGGAAATTATTTTAATTTTTCGAACTAAGTAGGCTGACCTACGGTTGGTCACCTACGGGCAGTAGGTTGACCTACTAACCGTAGGTCAGGTCGTTGGTAGGGTCGTTGGTGGAATTTAAAGAGGGATCGTTTGGTCTTTTCACCTAATGGCATATTTACTAATCTAGGTTGGTTTATAACTTCTCCTAACACTATATAAGCCCTTTTAATCCTAAAATCTACCCTTCTAAATCATTTTACAAGATTCCCCAAATTCTCCTCTCTCAAATATTCTCTTTCTAGAACTTAGAAGAATTAGAAGAAGAAAAGGGCATGCTAGGGTTCAAGAAATCAAGCTTTTCTTCATCAATTGCTTAAGAAATTGAGACCCTAAGGTATGATAGTGTTCATCCATCGAGCCCTTTCCTCTATGGAATCCCTAAAATCTCTAATTTTCAAAGTATCAAATCCCCAATTTGATTTAAGGGTTTTCTTCTATGATGTGGGTTCTTTCAATTATGATCAAATTACTTTCAATTATGGTTTTCTAAGTATGAATTGAGTTGAATTACATATTTTAGGATGAATCCCCATGAACCCATATGAATTTCCCTAATTTTGATAATTATGCATTGATGATGGGTTGAATTATGAAGAAGATGGAATTTATGAAGTTTATGTGAACTCATGCATGTTTTAATGATTTCAAAAGCAATGATTCATGATGAAATTGATGAATGATGAAAATGGGTTTTTATGAAGTATGCATGTTCAATTATGGAAATTATGATGATTTATGAATTTTTTTAAGATTGAAGCTTAATTGAAGATGTTGTTGAGTTGTGAAAGGTTTTCTCACATATTACTCAATCTATGAATGTGAAAGGATTTTTCTCACATAAAGGATTCATAACTTGTTGAAAGGTTTTCTCAATTAAAGTTGAATCAAAGGTTTAAGGAGCTATTCTATGAACTTTAGCTTGGATTGGCAACCCTACTTGTACCCTTCCATGGTTAATAAGATGAATAAGAATTATGACTATTCCGTGGGATTTATGCTTAGCACCGAGAGGATATGGAGATGGAAGCTCTCCCGTTAGTAGAGGATGGGTTTCAAGTAGCAATCTCCTTATCCCTTACGTATGTGCCCCCATAGGATGATGGTCTATGATAGATACTAGCTAGTGGATCCACGTAAGCTATATGTTAAGTAAAGGGTCCTACCTTGGCAAGTAGGATGGCCCTATCGGTGTGAGGTTAGACACCGGATTCCATGTTGATAGCTCACATGGTCTTACATGTCGGTTAAGGCTACTTCACACAACAATGAACTAAAAGTGATGTAAATATGTTTAGCGTGCTTGACCATGGTTTATGACTTACGTTTTCTAACCTTTATCATTTTGTTGCTTGGTCATTGCATGTCATGAAAATGTCCCGTTTTAGCATGTTTTAAATGATTTTGGTGCATTGCTATCATACTTGGTACTTGATTGTACTAACGCATACTCTTGCCTACATTGACTTGTTAATGTAGGGCTTGGTGATTCTCCATCTATTCGCGGCTAGAGCTTAGTAGAAGGATTATTGAAGACTTGGTGAGTCCTATTCCATTCGATGGCATAGCCTAGTTCTTATTACTTTTATGTTCTTTCATTTTGGCATTGTATTAGGTTACGTCCCAAACTTTATTTCTCAATCTTATGTTAGATTGGCTTTGAGATATGAGATATAGACTTCTGTTATTTTCTTAAAAGCTTTGATATGACATTGTCTTTTGAACTTTTAAGTACGCCATGTCACGTCTAGGGGGTACTTTGGGTCGTGACAAACTTGAAATTCAGAGCACAAGGTTTTAGAAAGATCCTAGGATGTCTCATAAGCCACGTCGAGTAGTGTCTTTTTCATGTGTGCGAAGTGTGCCACATTTATGAATGAAATGCTATAAGACGTTTAAGAAACTTCACTTGTTTCATTAGTATTAAGTCGTGCCATAGAGTTTAACTCTATATGTCTCTCTCCTAATCCCTATCCTATGCGTTTCAGGATATGGCTACCCGAGGAGCTCATGCTAGAATAAATGCGGGAGAGAATGTGGAACAACAAGCTCCTTCTCAAGCTCCTCAAGTCCCAGCCAACCCTTTGGCCGAACAAGTGACTAATGCAGAGTTTAGGGCTGCGTTTCAAGTGTTCACTCAAGCCATGACTGGTCAAGCCAATAGAGAGGTAGTTTCTCCTGTGAACCCAAATATGTGTACTGCGGCATCAAGGGTGAGGGACTTCACTAGAATGAACCCTCCGGAATTTCATGGTTCTAAGGTTGACGAAGATCCTCAAGAGTTCATCGATGAGGTGTACAAGGTTCTAATGATCATGGGTGTGATGCCAGAGGAAAAGACGGAGTTGGCTGCTTATCAAATTAAGGGTGTTGCTCAAGTTTGGTTCAACCAATGGAAGAGTGAGAGGGCGGATGATGCGGGTCCTCTTGATTGGGAGAAATTCAAGGTTGCTTCTCTTGATAGGTTCTTTCCCCTTGAGATGAGGGAGGCAAGGGTGCTTGAGTTCATCAACCTTCATCAAGGAAACATGAGTGTGAAAGAGTATGCTTTGAAGTTCACACAATTTTATCGATATGTTCCTTCTATGGTTGCCGATCCTAGGGCAAGAATGAGTAAGTTTGTTTCGGGAGTGTTCAAAATGGTGGTCAAGGAATGTCGTACCACTATGCTTATCCATGATATGGATATTTCTTGTCTTATGCTTCATGCTCAACAAATAGAAGATGAAAAGCTTAAGGAAAGGTCTAGAGAGGCAAAGAGGGCTAAGACCGGTGACGGTAATTTCTCACATTCAAGGTCCGATGGACATGGTCGTTCTAGATTTCGACAAAGGTTTTCCAGTCAAGGTTCCTCCAATGCTCCTCCTAAGTCCAAAAAGGATAGGGTGTCCAACCCTAAGCCTCAAGGAGGGTATAGTGGTGGTTTTTCATAGACTACTTGTGCAAGGTGTGGGAAAAAGCATGAGGGTAAATGCTTAGCCGGTATGGTTCCTTCGGTTGTGGTAAAAGTGGTAATAAGATAAGGGATTGTCCATCTCTCATGGCTAAGGGAAGAGAAGGTAAGAAAGCTCCACCTAGTGGTTCGGGTTCAAATGCTCTCACAAAAAATTGATTCTATGCACTTCAAGCTCGCCATGAACAAGAGGGTTCTCCCGATGTGGTTACCGGTATGTCAAAAGTCTTTCACTTTGATGTTTATGCCTTGCTTGATCCCAGTGCTACTTTGTCTTTTGTGACGCCATATGTGGCTATGAGGTTTGATGTTGTTCCGGATGTATTGTTAGATCTTTTTCATGTCTCTACTCCGATTGGTGAATCCATTGTGGCTAGGAGAATCTATAGAAATTGTCTCGTCTCCTTATCCCATAGAGTCACTCATGTTGATCTTGTAGAGCTTGATATGTTAGATTTTGATGTTATTCTTGGGATGGATTGGTTGCATTCTTGTTATGCTTATATTGATTGTAGGACCCGAATGGTCAAGTTTTAATTCCCAAATGAGCCTATCCTAGAATGGAAGGGGGAAAATTGCATGCCTAAAGGTCAATTTGTGTCATGTCTTAAAGCTAGAAAGATGATTTCTAAGGGGTGCATATACCATCTTGTTAGGGTGAAGGATGTGGATTCCGAAACCCCTACTCTTGAGTCGGTCCCCATTGTTAATGAGTTTTCGAAAGTGTTTCCCTATGATTTACCTGGTATTCCTCTCGAAAGGGAAATAGACTTCGATATTGACCTTCTTTCGGATATGCAACCTATCTATATTCCTCCATATAGAATGGCTCCGGTGGAACTTAAGGAACTAAAAGAACAATTGAAAGACTTGTTGGATAAGGGTTTCATCCGACCAAGTATCTCTCCATGGGTTGCTCCAGTTTTGTTTGTTAGAAAGAAGGATGGTTCACTTCGTATGTGCATTGACTATCGCCAGTTGAACAAGGTTACCATTAAGAATAAGTATCCTCTTCCGAGAATAGATGACTTATTTGATTAACTTCAAAGGGCTAGTTACTTCTCTAAGATCGACCTTCATTCGAGTTATCACCAATTGAGGGTGAAAGAAGATGATATTTCGAAAATGCCTTTTCGGACTAGATATGGCCATTATAAATTCCTAGTGATGTCGTTTGGGTTGACAAATGCTCCAACCGTGTTTATGGATTTGATGAATAGGGTGTTTAGACAATACATTGACATGTTTTTTAATTGTGTTCATAGATGATATTTTGATTTACTCAAGGAGTGAAGGTGAGCATGCCGATCATTTGAGGGTTGTATTGCAAGTCCTTAAGGACCATCAACTCTTTGCGAAGTTTAGTAAATGTGAGTTTTGGCTAAGGTCTGTGGCTTTTCTTGGACACATTGTCTCCGGTACGGGTATTGAGGTAGATTCTAAGAAGACGGATGCGGTTAGGAATTGGCCTAGACCTCTATCACTTTCGGATATTCGTAGTTTCTTGGGTTTGGCCGGTTACTATAGGAGGTTTGTTGAAGGGTTTTCTTCAATTTCTTCAACATTAATGACTTTGACTCAAAATAAGGTTAAGTTCACTTGGTCCAAAGTGTGTGAGAAGAGTTTTCAAGAGTTGAAAGATAGACTTACCTCGGCTCCGATATTGACTTTACCGGAAGGGTCCGATGGGTTTATGGTTTACTGTGATGCCTCAAGAATTGGGCTGGATGTGTTCTTATGTAAAATGGGAAATTTATTGCGTATGCTTCAAGGCAACTCAAGATTCATGAAAAGAACTATCCTACTCATGACTTAGAATTAGTGGCGGTTGTGTTTGCTTTAAAGATTTGGATGCATTATTTGTATGGTGTGCATATTGACATTTTTACCGACCATAAGAGTTTGCAATATGTGTTTAAAATAAAAGATCTAAATCTTCGCCAAAGAAGGTGGCTTGAGTTGTTAAAAGACTATAACATGAGTATCCTCTATCAAGGCTAATGTGGTGGCGGATGCTCTTAGTCGTTTATCTATGGGTAGTGTTGCTCATGTTGAGGATGGTAAGAAAGAGTTGGTTCATGAAGTTCATAGATTGGCCCGATTGGGTGTTCGGTTGATTGATTCCACTAAAGGTGGTGTTATGGTTCACAATGGTTCTGAATCGTCCTTTGTACATGAGGTAAAGGCTAAGAAAGATCTTGATCCTAATTTGTTTGAGTTGAAGGAAGTAATGCTCAAGAAGTCCGTTGAGGCTTTCTCCCAAGGGGGAGATGGTGTGCTTCGATATCAAGGTCGTTTGTGTGTTCCCGATATAGATGACTTAAGAGGACAAATTCTATCGGAAGCCCATAGTTCTCGATATTCCATTCACCCGGGAGTGACAAAGATGTACCGTGATTTGTGGGAGGTCTATTGGTGGAATGGGATGAAGAAAGATATTGCAGAATTTGTGGCTATGTGTCCTAATTGTCAACAAGTGAAGGTTGAGCATCAAAAGCCGGGAGGTTTGTCCCAAGATATTAGTATTCCTACTTGGAAGTGGGAAGATTTGAATATGGATTTATTGTTGGTTTACCACGCACCCGGTTACAATATGATTCGATTTGGGTTGTTGTGGATCGTACGACGAAATCAGCCCATTTCATTCCCGTCAAAGTTTCTTATTCGGCGGAGGATTATACTAAGTTGTACTTGAGGGAAATGGTTAGGTTGCATGGAGTACCTTTATCCATTATCTCCGATCGTGGTGCACAATTTACCTCTCAATTTTGGAAATCCTTCCAAAAGGGTCTTGGTACTCGTGTTAAGCTTAGTACGGCCTTTCATCCTCAAACAACGGGCAAGCGAAGCGTACTATCCAAACTTTGGAAAATATGTTGAGAGCTTGTGTAATTGATTTCAAGGGTAATTGGGATGATCATTTGCCTTTGATTGAGTTTGCTTATAATAATAGCTACCATTCTAGTATTGGCATGGCTCCGTTTGAGGCTCTCTATGGTAGGAGGTGTAGATCTCCTATAGGTTGGTTCGAAGTTGGTGAAGTCGCCTTGATAGGTCCCGAATTGGTACATGAGGCTATGGAGAAAGTTCGACTTATTAGAGAAAGGTTGAAAATGGCTCAAAGTCGACAAAAGTCATATGCCAATGCTAGAAGGAGAGATTTAGAATTTGATGTTGATGATTGGGTTTACTCAAAAATTTCACCCATGAAGGGTGTAATGAGATTCGGGAAGAAAGGGAAGCTTAATCCCCGTTATGTAGGCCCATATCAAATTTTGAAACGTGTTAGTAAGGTTGCTTATGAACTTGATTTGCCTAATGATTTGGCATCGGTGCATCCAGTTTTCCATGTCTCATTGTTGAAGAAATGTGTTGGTAATCCGACGTCTATAGTGCCATTAGAGAATCTTGGCATAAAGGATAGTCTTTCCTATGAAGAAGTTCCGGTTGAGATTTTAGACCGGCAAGTCCGAAAGTTAAGAAATAAAGAAGTTGCTTCCGTGAAGGTTCTTTGGAGGAATCAATTAGTTGAGGGTGCTACTTGGGAGGCCGAGGTCGATATGATGTCCCGATATCCTCATCTCTTTCCCTCCGATCCTACTCTAGCTTGAGGTACCTAGTTCCTCATGGTTCATTCTTTTGGTCTCTTGTCTTAGTTATTTCCATGATTCCTTGATTATGCATTTTCATGAAGAGTCTAATTTTGAGAAAATGAGCTAGCTTGATTGATTTATCTATGATTATGTGCATTGAGTATGATTTGCATAAAGTGTTCATTAAATGATGTGTTGAACATGCTTTAGCTTGGAGTTGATGTTTTCCTCCTCGGATAAGTGCATTTATGTGATTGCATTCTAGGTTGGGTTGTTAGCTCTTGTTTCTTACCCTCTTTATGATGTCTTGATTCTCATTCGAGGACGAATGTGTCCAAGGGGGAGATAATGTAATACCCCGGATTCGAAAAGGGCAAAAAATTTCAATTTTTGAAAACTTTGGTGACCTACTACTTAATCTACTAATCGTTGGTGGACTTACCAACAGTAGGTCAAGGGGGTAGGAACTGTAGGTAAGGCTGCCTAGGGGAAGAAGTTGGAAAAAATTTCTAAGGAGTGACCTACTACTTGACTTACCAATCGTCATTTGACAAACCAATTGTACGTCAGGAGGTGGGGGGAGTCGTCGATGCTACTGGTTTGGGGGAGGAAATTATTTTAATTTTTGGGACTAAGTAAGCTGACCTACGGGCAGTAGGTTGACCTACCAACCGTAGGTCAGGTCGTTGGCAGGGTCGTTGGTGGAGTTTAAAGAGGGATCGTTTGGTTTTTTCACCTAATAGCCTATTTACTAATCTAGGTCGGTTTATAACTTCTCCTAACACTATATAAGCCCTTTTAATCCTAAAATCTACCCTTCCAAATCATTTTACAAGATTTCCCAAATTCTCCTTACTCAAATATTCTCTCTGTAGAAGTTAGAAGAAGAAGAGGGCAAGCTAGGGTTTAAGAAATCAAGTTTTTCTTCATCAATTGCTTAAGGAATTGAGACCCTAAGGTATGATAGTGTTCATCCATGGAGCCCTTTCCTCCATGGAATCCCTAAAATCTCTAATTTTCAAAGTATCAAATCCCCAATTTGATTTAAGGGTTTTCTTCTATGATGTGGGTTCTTTCAATTATGATCAAATTACTTTCAATTATGGTTTTCTAAGTATGAATTGAGTTGAATTACATGTTTTAAGATGAATCCCCATGATTCCATATGAATTCCCCTAGTTTTGATAATTATGCATTGATGATGGGTTGAATTATGAAGAAGATGGAATTTATGAAGTTTATGTGAACTCATGCATGTTTTAATGATTTCAAAAGCTATGAGTTATGATAAAATTGATGAATGATGAAAATGGGTTTTTATGAAGTATGCATGTTCAATTATGGAAATTATGATGATTTATGAATTGCTTTAAGGTTGAAGCTTAATTGAAGATGTTGTTGAGTTGTGAAAGGTTTTCTCACGTATTACTCAATCTATGAATGTGAAAGGATTTTTCTCACATAAAGGATTCATAACTTGTCGAAAGATTTTCTCAACTAAAGTTGAATCAAAGGTTTAAGGAGCTATTCTATGAACTTTAGCTTGGATTGGTAACCCTAGTTGTACCCTTCCATGGATAATAAGATGTATAAGAATTATGACTATTCCGTGGGATTTATGCTTAGCACCGAGAAGATATGGAGATGGAAGCTCTCCCATTAGTAGAGGCCGGATTTCTAGTAGCAATCTCCTTATCCCTTACCTATGTGCCCCCATAGGATGATGGTCTATGATAGACACTAGCTAGTGGATCCACGTAAGCTATATGTTAAGTAAAGGGTCCTACCTTGGCAAGTAGGATGGCCCTATCAGTGTGAGGTTAGACACCGGATTCCATGTTGATAGCTCACATGGTCTTACATGTCAGTTAAGGCTACTTTCCACAACAATGAACTAAAAGTGCTTTTAAGATATTCCACAAGTGATGTAAAGATGTTTAGCTTGCTTGACCATGGTTTATGACTTATGTTGTCTAACCTTTATCATGTTGTTGCTTGGTCATTGCATGTCATGAAAATGTCCCGTTTTAGCATGTTTTAAATGATTTTGGTGCATTGCTATCATACTTGGTACTTGATTGTACTAACGCATACTCTCGCCTACATTGACTTGTTAATGTAGGGCTTGGTGATTCTCCATCTATTCGCGGCTAGAGCTTAGTAGAAGGATTATTGAAGACTTGGTGAGTCCTATTCCATTCGATGGCATAGCCTAGTTCTTATTACTTTTATGTTCTTTCATTTTGGCATTGTATTAGGTTACGTCCCAAACTTTATTTCTCAATCTTAAGTTAGATTGGCTTTGAGACATGAGATATACACTTCTGCTATTTTCTTAAAAGCTTTGATATGTCATTGTCTTTTGAACTCTTAAATCTCTATGATCTTGTATGTATGTATGCTAAGTGGCTTGTATGAGGTCTTTCGGGGTCTTGTATGCCATGTCACGTCTAGGGGGTACCTTGGGTCGTGACAAGTGGCTTGTACACGTGACAACCAGATTTCGGGCTGTTGTTTAGAATGACTAAGTTTTCCACCTTTGTCTTGTTCTTGCTTTATCTTTCCGCTTTTCTTTCGTTTTCGTTGGGTTGAAGCTGACTTGTCTTGGTGGGAATAGAAAAGTGTCATCATGTCCATTTTTGGGTCGTGACAGGGACTCTATTAATGAGGCATCACAAACAATAGAAACACCGTTGGGCCACCACCCTTCGTTGTTTCTTTATAAGCTTTCCGTCATCGACCTCCAAGAGAAAAAAATCTCTTAAAATTAGGAGAGCAGAATTCATCACTATCTAATCATTGTGTAGGGATTTAAAATTTTTGTATACTTGTCATGATTTGAGGGAAGACATAAAAATCCTCAAGAAAGAAAAGATTAATTCTCTTAGGGTGTGTTTGGTATGAAGGAAAATGTTTTCCATGGAAAATATTTTTCTGGAAAAAGTTTTCTTGGAAAACAAGCGGATTTTTGACTTGTTTTTTCATGTTTGGTTGGTGAGTAGAAATTATTTTTTAGTGTTTGATTTATGAATGAAAAATATTTTTTTTAAAATATCATTTATTTTTTTTACTAGAGAGAAGAAAATAATTTTTAAAAACAAATTTTTAATTTTGTTAAGGGGGTGGCTGGGGGCTGGTAGAGGGGAGGGGTGGGGTAGGGTGAGGTAAAAAAATAAAATTTTTAAAATTTGAAAGTAATTTTTAAAACAAACTTTTAAATTATTTTTTTTTTAAGGGGGGCTGGTTGGGGGGGGGGCGGTAGGGGGGCTGGGGGGGTCAGGGGTAGGGCTGGGGGGTGAAAAAATAAAGTGTATGCATGGCCATGTGCGTGCATAGGTCTCTTTCTAATTGTTTCAATTTAGTGATCGGTTAGTCTATTTAAGATCTAAATATTGAATTAATAGAACTACATGATTTCGTTTGATAAAATGGGAAGATTTAAAAATTAAAAAAAAGTCATGGGGCAACTTTTTAATTAAAAGTAAGCCAGATAATATTTTTTATAATTCAAAAAAATGGGAGTCTATTTCTATTAGAGAAAAAAAAAAGGAGCAAAACATGTTGTATTTGTTGGACAACCAGGGTATATATGAATCACTTTTTAGAGAGGGTATATCAATTCCAAATCGCAAAGTTGAGGGAACTCGGTTATAGCTCAAACATGCACTTTGTGTGCGTTTCACATACATCTTGTGCGTCATGTATGCATTCATGTTATTTTTAATGCATAAATCAAACACTACAAAAAAAATTATCTAAACATAATTAATGTAAATATAACTAATATCAACATTACTAAATACACCTTATTCAACAATATTTGTAGCAGGGGAGGAGCCACCTTAGGCGAAGGGTGGTCCGGTGAATACCTTTCGCCAAAAAATTATATGGTGTGTAAAGGCTAAATGTTAGCTACTAAGAGTGTATATTTAATTTTGCACATTCTTAACATAGCTGAGAAGGAAATTTGCACACCCATCTTAAAATTCCTAACTCCGCCACTGATTTGTAGAGCTCCCGTTCCATTTGAGAGGTATATCATGCTTTTTTCTTAAAAATAATTGTTCCTTCTCGATTATACCTCAAACGTGCATATTCTGCATGTCCCACGTGCATCTTGTGCATTACTAAGATTTTGTTTTTTGCTCAAAATGTACACAGCAAAATCGGTTAGGTTTCCATGAGAAATACCTCCTTTTTTGAGGTGTACATATAGAGGGTGGTAGGAAGACTGCTAAGCATATAGATGGTGAGATTAGGATTTCAGCCTACCCATAAGAAGAAGAGACTTATGCAAGAATTTCAGGATATATTCAACAGAATGATGTACATTCTCCTCAAGTGACAGATTTTGAATCCCGATGGTTTCCTTCTTATATCCTGCTCCCTAAACAAGTGAATAAATTGATCTATTTTGTTAAAACTCACAACTTCTTCTGGCTTTCTTATTTCACGTAATGGAGTTGGTGGTACTTGACTCTCTGAGGCATGCTTTGGTTGGCTAGCCTGACAGTTTTGGCTTACCAACTAAACAAAGAAAACGTTTGGCAATAGAACCTGTGAAAAACACATCCATATATTATTTTTATGGATGAACCTACATCTCTAATGCGAACTGTTCGTAATACATCAGACACTGAACGAATTGTGGTCTGCACATTTGATGAGGTAAGATACCACAACTTCTCTCAAATAGATAAAAAGGCTATTGTCAAGAGGACTGCACTCAGGGGCTGATCCTCATTCATGGACATGGTCCATTAGAGAAAGATCGAAGAAGAAGAAGAAGAAGAAAGGAATTTGGGGAAAATCCATTAATTGGTTTCCAGCAATAAGCTTACATGTATTTATACAGGAGGAAAATGAAAATATTAAGCTTAACAAATTCCTATAGCTGGTAGCTGACCACTAACTAACAAACTAACATAATAACATAATCTAGGCTATGTTAACTAACTAATTGAATTGATATCATATTAGCTAGTTTCTAATCTTAATACACCCCCCCCCCCACCCACCCACTCAAGTTGGAGATGTGGAGAACACTGACAATTTGTGCAATGCTGCAGAATGCTTAATCCCAGTCAGTGTCTTTGTCAAGATATCTGTCAATTGGTTGTCTGAATTTATGTGGTGCAATGAGATAAGGCCAGCTTGTAGTAAATTTCTTACAAAGTGACAATCAACTTCAATATATTTGATCCGCTCATGAAACACTGAATTTCTAGCAATATGAAGAGCTGATTGACTGTCAAAATACACTTCAATGGGTGTTGGCACTGGTAGTATAAGTTCTGCAAGTAATCTACTGAGCCATACTAATTCACCTGCAATTTTTCTCAGAGCCCTGTACTCTACCTCTGCTGAAGACAACAGCACAATGTAACCACTTACTGATTTCCTGGAATCAGGGCATGCATCCCAATCAGAATCACATTAAGCCTTAACATTGTATCACCAACCATCTATCAAAATCACAAATCTCACTCTCATCTGTATACAGTACACACATGCTAAAGGGTCTTAATCTTGTCCATCTAGTTATGATCTGTAGGGGCTCTAGGTGTCCATTTACCATACCGTGTTGTACCTGATCCCACACATAACTGCCTGTTCGTAAGCTCATATCGAACTCGAGCCACTCATCATTTGAATAGTGAATATATATATATATATATATATGCCAACCTCTCTAGTTACCTCTTAGGGAAACACGTCAAGCATAAAATAGTCACAAGATCACAATTTATAATATCATCAAAGTATAGTATAATTACTAGTTCATATTCCATAAATATCAATGATAAATCAGTTCAACGGTTTATATGCTAATTCATACAAGAAACACTTAGTTAAATTATAACAAACACCAAGAATGTCCGAAGACCAATCAACATGCAATACAACTCACAGTACATATAAGCAACTAATTAAAATAAAGTCTAACTCCAAGTAAATCGTAACCTACCTCGACCAACAAACTAGAGGCGAATAAGCTCAATCGACAAAGCCTTCCCTTTTCTCAACGCCTCAGAACGCTCAAAGTCTAATATAAACAAAGTATAAGGTCACTTTAATACCCTATTTACTCAAATGAAGGTCTTGGATATTCAAACTCACCTAATTCTACCTTTTTAGAAGGTCAAACAAATTGTTTCATCACACCGGAGGTTTCCATGATCAACTCAATCTCATTTATGAAGTTTTAGTCCCATTAACCTCTCTAGAGCAGTTTATATGCACAAAAACTCATTTTTATGGGGTTTCTAGATTCCCCAATACCGAAATTTAAGCCTAGGATAATAATTTCATGCTAAAAGATTAAATTCAATTTAAAAAATGTAAATCATGCACAAATACCTAATTTTACATTCTACCCCAATAATAATTAACCTAGGGTTCAACCCATAAAGCTCCACAAAGAACTCACCTTTCGATTCTACGAAGAAAATGAATTATAGAAGAAAAAAATGGATTTAAATCACTTACCTTAAGAGAGAAATACCAAGTCTTGAAAAAATTACCCTTGAGGTTCTCTGGTTGAATATTCTAAGTTATGGCCAAGATCAGGTGGAAAACTGACTTAAGCAAAGGTCGCTATAGCGAACCCATCCTTTGCTATAGCGAAACAAATTTTCTCCATTTTGTTCATTTTTTTACTTTAGTCAATTCTTAACACGCGCAGACCTAGCAATGGAATTAGGAACTCATTATGACTGTTTTCTAAAGTTTTATTGTTCTTGAAATAATTAGTTCAGAATTATTTGCTTCTTGACTGGTCCTTTTTTCAAGTCGGAGTTTTCCATGGGGCAAACATTAGACTAGCCCCAAAGCTTAACCTAGGGTTCCATATTCAGTAATTGCTTATTGTAGTTCCAACTTTTAGGTATTCAACTGGCTCTGAAACTCAGATGGATAAAAACCCGTAGTCCCCATTTTAGAATGCATAAATGATTATTTCATTCAGAAGAATGCATACAATTCACATGTAAAGTACATGTTACAATACAATATATCTATGGATCAACTTCTTGGATTGCTGTTTGTATATTATGAGATTTGTTACGTAATAAAGAAATTTCGAATCATATTTACTATTTTATATTATTACATAAAATCTCTTCATTGGGAACTATATAGATCACAGTCTGGAACCTTGATCAGCTTGAGAAAACTGCTGCCTCAATACCCTTCTCATGACTTTATTTGTTGCTGTTCTTGGAAGGGAAGGGAGAGGAACAATACTGGAAACCTGCACATTTTGTATTTAGATGAGACAATATATCCTAACGATTAACGAATATACAACCTTTCAGGCCTATGCTATCTATACCTTGAACAATGGATTCAACTTCCTTTGCAAAGCTGTATTGAAAGAAATCATCAAATTGACCAACTTTTGCTCCAAGTTATCTGAATCCTTGAGCACGACTGCAATTACCAACTTCTCAGGCCCACCACCAGCAGGTGGTACTCCAACTGCTGCTGTCTCCAGTATATTTTCATCTACTACATTGCATATGCGCTCAATCTCAAGTGAACTCACCTGACAAAACAGAATAGCAGAACTCTTAGGAAAGGAAACAATCCAGTGTAAGAGAAATGCCTGGCAACTCAAATGCACATTCATATGCATAGTTTAATGGGATCTTCATACTAAACAGATACTTTCGGAATCAATTTTGAGGATAAATGCAGACCTTTAAGCCCCCTAGGTTCATTGTATCATCTGCACGACCATGTGCATGGTAATATCCTTTGGAGGTACGTTCAAACACATCCCCGTGTCTTCTTAGAACCTGCGATACAAATTGTGCCAAACAAGATATTAGTAAAACTGAAATAGATTAGACTATGGGATAATAATATGCATTACCTTTCCATTCAAAACAGGCATTCCTTTGAAGTAGATCTCATTGTGGTCCGCGTTCAGCAGTGTACTTGAAGCTCCAAACATGAGAGGACCAAGGGCCAATTCACCAATCCCAGGAACTTCTGATGGCTACACAAAAGGAAAAATACTAGTGTTAAAATGTCCCAACTAGTGGAGGGAATGAGCTATTGTCTCCTTCTGGTTATGGGAATTCTCTCCTCATGAGCTAGCTCATGTGATTGATTTAGACTCAAGTTTCATTTTTTTAACATGCTATCAAAATCAGGCCTATTCCTATTCTAGGTTCACCCAATTTTCGGCCTTATATTATACTGTCCATGTCCATTCACTTAAGTTCCCTACATTGGTTGAGGGAACTATGTTGTCTCCTTATATAGTCTTGGGCAAACCTGATGGGGCCAAGCTTTGTCAAGCCATTTAATATAAGCCAAGCAAAGGGAGTTCAAGTACCTTAAAGGCTTGTTCATGAAGATGCAGCTATGAGTCGAGTTATGGAGAAGTGAAGCTGAAGAAAGGAAAATCTGAAATTGGATCCCAGAAAGCTTTTTGGAGGTGCTGATGCAGCATCAGAATTTTCTGGTGCAGAGTACCATGTCCTATAACGACCCTCGTAGTCATTTTGTGATTTCTGTACATTTTGACTATTTTACCCCTTCATGTAGCTTCAGTACGATATTTGTGGTCTTGCGGGGAGGAGGAGGGGGGAAGGGGGTTCCCACGGTTCACGAGGTGGTTGAATGAGTTTTTTCACTTGGGAAGGGTGGAAAGTTGAAAAATTTGACCAAAATCAACATTCGATGAAGATGAGCTCAGAATGGAATTAGCTAGTTATAGTATGGCAGTGGGTATATAGAGATTCTAATTTTGGCCGGGTAGGAGGCATGTACATCATATGCATACATCATCTCATTCATCTTTATATAGCATTGATATGGTGTGAACATGATTGGGCATTGTGAAAGTGGCTTACTTACTCGTCTTGACTTGACTGTGATCTCGGATTACTTGGACTTGATCTCTATGTGATTGTTGTTGACATTAGCTTTTAGTCCGTGTGTGTCTTCCTTAAAATGAGTTGTATATGTGAAAGATAGCAGAACAGGGCAGTTAAGGGCCGACCCTCGTCATCACTTCAAATGTGGGTCGATCGACAATGTTGTTGAGTACTCGTGGATTTCGTACTCACCCTTGCTTTCTTTGGCACCATTGTGTGCAGGTTCTGAGCCGAGTTCCAATGGTTGGTGATTGATAGCAGATTGAGCTTTCACTCGAGACTTTGAGGTAGTTGCTTGACTGATCTGCAACTTCTAGATCTTTTTTGAAATAGGTAACTTTGTATTCACACAAAAGAACTCATCAATAAACTGATGAGGTGAGATTTACAAACCCCCAGGGGGTGCCATCATACTCAAAATCCAAAGAAAAACAAACTTCCAAAAATTTACAATTGGCTTATAAACTCCACAAAGCTATCTACTTCCCCCACTAAATGTTGCTTACACCAAAAATACAAAAGACTAAGACATCTCATCTTGATCTCCTATGAGCTGCTAACCTTTCCTTCATAACATCTCTCATTCCTTTCTTTCAATAGTGTCCACCAGATGCAAGCAGGGATATTTTTCCACCAATCTTCCTTTGATCCTCTCTTTCCAATTCCTTGCCAGTGTGTTAGGACCTCAAAAGTGGTTCTGGGCATTGTCCAGTTTACCCCGAGTATACAAACAAACATGTTCCACAGATCTGTAGCTATCTTGCAATGCAGAAACAAATGGCCATTTACTTCAGTCTCTTGTTCGCACATATAGCACTTAGAACAGATCTGTATACCTCTTCTTTGTAGCACTTCATGGGTTTGACAAGCTCTTCTAATTACCAACCAAGTGAAACATGCAACTTTTAAAGGGATCTTAATCTTCCAGATTAATTTTCAGGGCCAAACTGTTGTCAAAAGATGGTTGGTATTCCTTTCCCAATAACATGACTTCACTGTAACAGTGCCTGGTGTGTCAGGCTATGCAGTCTCCAAACTGGTTTGTCAGGCTCTGTGACAGTGCCTGGAAACAAGTTTAAAGCATGCAGTAGGTCTGCTACTCTTCCAACCCTCCCAATCATTTAAATCATTCTGCTGTAGGCTGATAATGTACAGATCAGGAAAAAGTATCCTCAGATTTACATCACCTAACCAGATCTCATTCCAGAAACTGGTCTTCAAATCATTCCCCACTCTGAAGGTCACCTTTGCATTGAAGTCAGGCCACATTCTCCTGATGGTTTTCCATACAGAGCACCCAAAAGTGCCATTCACCTCTTCAGTTATCCAGTTGCTCTGTAGGCCATATTTCTCAGCAATGAACCTCCTCCATAATGCCATATCTTCACAACAGAATCTCCACAACCATTTTTGCAGAATCTCCTCTATCCTTACTTTCTTTTATGTTGTTTTTATTGCCAATATTGTCTAGACCAAGATTGTACTCCATGATTCGTACAGGCTTGTACTAGTGACATCAGATTTTGGGAAGTTCGTATCTATTTCAGTATTTTCTTATGAATTTTATGAGAAAGGCTGAATTATGTATTATTTCTGATTTATTTAATATTTTCTCATATTTGTGCTTCAACTTATGATTATGTGTTTTGGTTTGCTTACCTGTCAATGGGTTAGATAGGTGCCATCACATCCCCGGTTTTTGGATCGTGACTTGTCCGCAGACACCATTCCCTATCACGGAGAAACCAGGCCTAACAGAAGTTTGAGTTTGTGACAAGAAGTCTGCTTAAGCGGAAGGTGCTGACTTTGACGAGGTTCGCAATCGCACCTTAGTCCACTATCGAGAGGAAGTTGACCCAAGACCGGACCATGATTGCGCCCCCGCAGATGCAATCACGAGAATAACCTCAACGTTTCCAACTTCCCTTTTTCAGTCACATAATATTTCTAATCCCTAGCTGGAAATATTTGAGACTTTATTAGCTTCTTTTAAGCCGTAGTATTAGAGCCCGTTTGGATTGGCTTAAAATAAATAACTTTTAAAAAGTTACTTTAAAGTTATTTTAAAAATAAGTAGTTATGTGTTTTTGATGCATTTGGCAAAAAAGTGTTGAAAGTCACTTTTTTTATCAAAATGTCTGAAATACCCTTAAAGTTGTTAACATTATAAAAGAATTAAGGGTAAAAAAGTAATATATTTGGTCAAAGTAAAATGATTTATAAGTTAAAAAAAAATAAGTAGGGGGCATCCTACTTTTAACTTTTAACTTATTTTAAGTTACTTTTGACTTATTTTAAGTTATTCTTTAATTGCCAAACACTCTAATAAGTCAAAAACTGATTTAAAAGTTAGTTTGACCAACATAAAATCCCATCCAAACGGGCTCTACCCTACTTCCTCAATTTAGTAGAGTTAGATTATATTGATGTATGAATTTGGTAGGGGAGTACGCGTAGCTATTGGATAAATTCCAACTTAGTGAGGAAGCAAAGGGATTTGGCTATCTTCTTGATGGGTTCTATAGCTTAGGTGCAAGGGTTCTAGTGTAGAAGGTGACTTTATGGCCTTTCAATCTAGTTATTGTCTACTTTGTTGAATTTCCTTTGTGCCAAAATTCAATTTTTATCCTCTAAATTTCTTGTTATTGTCGATTACATCAAATGCTGACTTTACGAGCTAGCATTTGGAGTTGAGTTAAGGTCAATTTTCTTAACAGTCGGATTAAAATATCACAATAACAATCAATAAGGGGATGTGAATGTTTTAAGATGTGGCCAAATAAAACAGTAATCTGAATGATTTCTTTATGAGGAACCCCGACAGAAGTAGCAAGTTAAAGTTGCAAGAGACCTGATCACATTTGGTAAACACTCAACTCTCACTAGCTTAAGAAGAACTTAATAGGCAAGCATAAAATGTGTCACATGATATTAATTGCAGTTTACTCTAGCAAATACTATTGATGTTCCAAATATAAGGTTGTATAGTGCTTACTATAGGAAACCCATCAACGCCAAGAATATGAAGAGTACATCCCATGACTGCTGTGCTGAAAGCGGCTAAAGACTGGGGCTGCAACATTGACCCAGAGATAAAGGAGCCACCAATCTCTGTACCACCACAATACTCGATTATTGGTTTATACTCAGCTCTTCCCATTAGCCAAAGATATTCATCCACGCTAGATGCCTCACCAGTGGAGCCAAAGCAACTAGGATCATGTATGAACTACATTAAGCCCAAGAAAGGGAAAGGAAAAATAGTCTTGAGCAGAATTCATTTAATGTGCATTGTATAGGAAACATATTTGTTTTCATATAATATCAGTATTTTGAAATATAAATTCATGAATCAACCATGTGCAAGCTTGCCCGCAATTTCAGTCAATTTGGAAGGAAATAACAGGCAAGGAGATAAAGAAATAAAAGTAAAACAAGGACAAAGATGCCAATAGAGCTCCTGGTGAAACAAAAACATAATGAGAGAGTTGCTTAGAAACTACCGGATGGTCGACCAATCATAGCCATCAGGAGAATTTTTCGCTTTCCAAGTCCTCACTATACTTGGAATCACCCCAAGCATAGTTACTTTAGCATCCTGGTTAATTTGCAAGGGAGATTTTTCATGAACATAAATAACTAAAGGTATTCAAAATCTAAACAATGTAGGTTTGCGATGAATCAACTAAAAGATTTTACAATACCATATCTATCAGAGATTGTGATGCCTCGATTAGTTCACTTCTGTTGGGTAGGTCAGAACCCACAAGCTTAGCAATAATATTATAAAATTATAAAACTGTACATGCAATAAAGTGTTTTCTTTCTATTCATCATTTTTTTCCTTTTCAATTAAATTTAAACTTAGCCAGTTTATTTTCCTGATAGTCCACCCAAAGTATAGTCGCAAGGGCTAATGCACGTCGGAAGAGATAAGAGTAGGTTCAAAAGACTCGAATAAATAGATACCTTCGCTAGCTTACAATAATAAAATACACCAGATTACAAGATAACAAAGCAACATGATCTTAGCTGACACAATTATCTCAAATGTATATAATTGTGATACAAAGTGATTTTCAGTCATTCAATACGAAAAAGGAGACCAAGAAAGTATAACAATGAAAGAAATTAACCTGTACAAACTTAGCAAAGCCAGAACCAAGGGGAGATCCATTATACAAGGCAATGGCTGCCCCATTCAACAATGGAGCATAAACGAGCCAAGGCCCCATCATCCACCCAAGATTAGTGGGCCAAGCAACAACATCGCCATTTTTAATATCCATATGGCACCACCCATCAGCAGCCGCCTTGAAAGGTGTGAGGAGAGTCCATGGAATTGCCTTCGGATCTCCTGGACCATTTAGGATTTTAGTTGTGACCATTTATTCAATTGCTTCATTTGCATTATCAATTCAATGAATTCTTGATAACCAATTGGTAAACATAAAGAGGATATTGTGCACTGCCATTTCACTTCGACAGTTGGCTTGACTACTAAATTATCCATTCTTGTTTAGAAAAAGGATAATTATATGTGAATGTAACAACCATTTTAATGTGATTTCTCCAACCCTTAATTTATTAAGAAAAAAAAAGGCTTCTACACCCACTCACCTCCTTCTCAACCTTCCCTCAAAAGAGAAGGGGAAGTTTCGGTACTAAAAGAGAAACAAGACGGACAAGTTTTCCCTTGGAAACCCAAGAATCACACTAAACTGGGATCCAACATCATGTAAACTACCCCTGCAAGCACAAAGGTATACAAACACTCAGATCTCACTTCCAACTTGGCACAACCACCTGCATATCACTCTTGACCTAAAATATTCTAGATTCTAAGTAGTACAAGCAGCCTTAGCAAAGTGTTGGCTTATAGTTCTTGACTGGAGAAACATGTGGATGCTCTACAATCATGGGAGCTTTCTCGTTAGGTTAGGGTAATTTTCAAGATATAAGCTGTACATCAGGCCTATCTTTACATATCCATTCCAAAGTACTATTTTCGCTCTTTACAGTGTTGTTCACGTGAGAGGCCCCAGTTTAATGATGCTACACTGATTACATGAACCTTAAGTGAACTTCCTTGTTTTCCTTCTTCAAAATGATACTATTGTTAGATTCATTGTGAATATTCAACAATATATATAAGTATAGTTAGAGCTGTTAATATGGGCTGGCCCACCCCATCCGGGCTAACCCATACAGGCTTTGAAATTTGACGGGTCAGGCCGGGCTAGCCCATTTTTTTTGTGGGCTAGAAAACCGTCAGCCCAACACACAAGTACGTGGGCTACGGGCTTTACCGGGCCAGCCCACTTTTTTTTAAAAGTATATTTTTTAGAAATTTTTAAATCAAATTATAATTTAAAAATATTATCATAAATATCGACAAGACAATATTACATGGTATTAGTGTTACTCCTTGTTAATCAAATCCACAAATAAAATTATCTTTATAATATTTATTAAGTTTGATTTCAAGTAAAAGTATAAATACCTAAATAAGAATATTAATCTAATTATTTTCCAATGATCATAATAAAACACAAAAAATATGACAATATTTCATAGGCTACGGCCTACGTAGTGATTCCCTAGAAATTTTAAGGAATTTTTATTTTATGTAGTACATATTTTATAAACATAATTTGTATTTAAATTTTAATATTTAAAACTTTAAATTGATTTTGAGTTTGGACTCTTGTTATTTTTAATACTTTATTTTATTATTAATTTTTATTTAGCCCACGGGCCGGCCCTACTCATATTTCTCAAGCCCCCAAATCAACAGGCTTATTCAAGCCGGGCTAAAAAGCCCTTTTCTTAAATGGGCTCCAAAAATCTTAGCCCAGCCCTGTCAAATCGGGTTAGGCCAGGCCAGGCCAGCCCAACGGGCCTAGCCCATATTGACGGCTCTAAATATAGTAGGTAGCTTAATTTAAAAAAAAAATTTAGTTTAATCCTATTGTAATTACGTACTGATCTACTTATGTTTTTAGAACATGTAAACGTAATTATTTAAACTCCAATAGCTTGAGGATAAAATCAAGTCGAGTTCTTTCTTATTTTCTTTTTTTTTGGATGACAAGTCGAGTTCTTTCTTATTTTCTCTTTCACTTCATATGGTATCAGAGCCTGGATAACGCTTCCAAACTCAGAAATTTTCCGGCAACTTTTCATGGATGTCTGAAAAGAATTACGTTTTCATAGGTGTTGCGATCAAACCACCACCACCACGAGAATTGGTACACCAGCACGAGCAAAACCAAGCCAGGTCTGTCACCGTCATCCACCCCACAAGCCCTAGTACCCAGACCAGAGCCAGTCCATATTCCAACGAGATCTACTCACGCGCCGACACAGGAGCCCTTTTTCGATCAGATTATGGCGAGCTTGTTTCTTAAAAAGTACTCGGTTCTCAATTTCGAGCAGATCCATACTGGTTACACCATCTTCTGACCAGATTCTGGCGAGGCAGTTCACCAGTTCAGACACTTCAGCGTATCGGATCTGTATTAATCTCTGGTAAAGTATGGGAGAAGATTGATGTTCAATTGTATAGTCTGTTGATGTTGATGGTTCGACCCTTCTAGACTTGATTCTTTGTTTGGGAAATGGAATATAAACAAATAACATCTCCCGCTTTTATAATGTGATTTCTTTTGTTGACTAACCTTAAAAGGCAGAATTTGGATATGTCTACCTATCTTGGACAGATTCAGGATTATGGAAGAATTAATCAGTTGCAGCCCGCTACTACGAGTGTTGAAAAACAATTGACCAACAAGAGAAAATGTTTTGGTTGTTATACTTGCTAAACTTCCATTTGATCTTGACTCGGTGGGTGACCAAATCTTGGCTAGCCCCATTGTTCCTGCTATGGATGACCTATTCGCTCAATTATAACGAGCAACTACAGCACCTATGTCATCTAGTCATATGGTAACATCTGCAGAATCATCTATTCTAGCATCTCAGACTAGATATCGACATGAAAGACGATCTAGGAAACCTTGGTCAAGGTGTAGCTATTGTAACAAGTGGGGTCATACCTGTGATGTGTGCTACTCTCTACATGGCAAACCGAAGTGTTAAGAATATAATTAACTAACAAAAGTGTGTTCTCTCTAAGAGCTTAAGCTTCTAGATGAGATGGTCACACACTTCAACATGGTATCATAGCCAGGTCCATCCCCATTTGGGCTCCCGGTCCACGCGCCAGTTGAGCCCTGGGCGTGAAGGGGGTGTTAGAGTGGGTAAAACTTAAAAGTCCCACATTGGTTGGGGAATAGACTGGTGGTCTCCTTATATGGAATCCTCCATTTGAATAGGACTTGGTAAGGTATGCAAAATTGGAAACCGGAGGTAGAGCAGGGATCCTTTCCCCCTTGCTCAAAACCTCTAGCAAATCGAGCCTCTGCAAGGCCAACACAACCCTGGACTCCTTCCATATAAAAGCAAGCATTTTATCATGGATTACAAAGAGGGAACAAAGTTTTGAACCAGGATATCGGAAATCATACCCGTTAGCAATACCTTCACCCATAAAAGCATGCTTAACATCTACAGGGTTGGAATCATGCCCATTGATGCACCACAGGTATGGATCATTCGAAAGCTCTTCAATATTTACTATAAACATACTTGAGCCATTAGGATGCAAAACATAATGTGTACCTTCTAATATCTTGGTCGCACTAAGTAGTTTATGCCCTTGGGACTCCCATGAGTAAAACTTAAAAGTCCCACATTTGATAGGGAAGGACTGGAGCTAGTTTTTAGGGTTGAGTTAGGCCCAGGTGCCATATCTTTCCATGGTATCAGAGCGAGGTCCATACCCGTTTGGGCTCCTGGTCCACACGGCAGTTGGGCCTAGGTGTGAAGGGGGATGTTAGAGTGGGTAAAACTTAAAAGTCCCACATTGATTCGAGAATGGACTGATGCTCTCCTTATATGGACTTGGACAACCTCCCCTCGCGAGCTAGCTTTTGGGGTTGATTTAGGCCAAGTGTCATATCTTAACATAGTATCAGAGCAGGCAGAGGTCCTGGGATCGAATCTCACCGCCACACATATGAAAAAAGAATTTTCACGTGCTTGACCCATGAATCAGGCCCGCACGTGAGGGGGCATGTTGAGAATATAATTAACTAATAAAAGTGTGCTCTCTCTAAGAGCTTAAGCTTTTAGATGAGATGCTCATACACTTCAACACAAAGAATGCTCATGTTTCTCATAATCTACTAATAATCCAACCGATCAACTATTCTCTTTAGATAGAATGCAATGACTTTCTTCCATATCAAGCAAGTAAGCAGACATCTCCACCAGTAGCTTAAGTCGCTCAAAATGGTAACCTTATTGCCTGTATCTCACAGTTCACCACACTTAGTCCCTAGGTCATGGATGAGGCGCTTCCGACCTCATTTCTGATAACAAATCTTTATTGTCTTATATTTACTTATTCTCGATTTCTTTCCACTATTACCTTAGCTAATGGTTCTCAAACCATGACAACTAAAATCAGTCAAGCCAATCCTTTGCCTACCTTAATTCTGAATAATGTTCTTTTTGTCCTTGGTTTTCCATTTAGCAATGCAACTTGTGTGCAATAATGAGGTTGCACTTCACATTGCATCTAATTTAGTGTTTTACGAGAGGGCCAAACACATAGAGATTGATTGTCATTTGTCAAAGAGCAGATACTCTCAAGAGACATTGTCACAAATTTCTTGTGGTAAAATGATCAGCTTACTGACATATTCACAAGTCATTAGCCAATCCCAGAACAAGTTACATATATAGCAAGCTTGATACATCAATTTTTTATGCACCAACTTAAGAGGGAGTGTTAGAATCCTAGTGAATATTCTAGAATATATGTAAATATAGTAGGTAGCTTAAGTTATTCCTATTGTAATTAGGTATAGATTTTCTTTCCTTCTTAGAACATGCAAACATAGTTATCTAAACCTGATAGCAGCCACGATGGAATACCTACATTAAAGTTGATGGCTTCAATGAAAAATCAAGAAGATGTTTATCGTGGAAGAAAAGCCCATGAATTATAACAACAAGTGGACTAAGTGCTACATATATTTCATGGTCCAAGTTCGAGTCCAAGAGCCAAAAAATTGGGACCACATAAAGGCCAAGGTGAGGGCCCACATGGATCCCAAAAAGGAGCATAAAAGAGAGCTAAAATTTCATGCCAAAAAATTGTTGAAGCCATGTAGAGTTTTGGTGGAAATTTGCCACTTCTTTCCTTTTTCTTGACAGCTAATTTTAGGAAAAAGTTTGACATTTTTTACATGTTTTTGTAGTTTAAAGTTTCCTAATTTAAAGTTTTCTAGTTTGAAGTTTCCTATTTGGGATAGGTTTCCCCTATATATAGGTTGGATTTTGTTATTTTCAAAAGACATAATTAATATTATTTGAGAGATTTCTCTTTTTTACACCCGTGTGTGGTGACTATGGATATCTTACAACCTTATAAGATCGATTCTTTAAGAGGTAGAATTAATTATTAACTTGATATATTTGATTTCTACTTAAGTAAATTAAAGAAGGTAATTAGTCTTATACTGATTGTTGTCTCTGTTGTCTCTAATTTCTCCAAAATAAGGGTCTAGATCACTTTTTGATCTAAGTTCTTGAATTGACTCTATTAGTGTCATAATTAGTCTTAATCTGCTAATTTTGAATACTAAGATCAATTAGAGTTCTTAGCACTTTATCATGAAATTTGGGAATTTATTCTCAAATTTCACATATCTTTCAATTCATGTCTTTAATCTTTGTATTTTCGCTTCCACATAATTTTCTTGTTTATTCAAGTAACCCGATTCTTATCAAAACTCCAATAGCTAGAGGGAACTCAAGTCGAGCTCTCTCTTATTTTCTCCTCCATTTCACATTATCATCTCAACAAGTATGCCTCAATCTCAGCACTCATCTTCCTCATTACTGTACCACCTTAAACCACAGTAGACTAGGGCAAGTAACTCTTCCCTAATGCTATGAGTTGAGTCATTATTGCCTTCCACTTTCTGTCAGGCTCTAGATTTGCCCTTACCCTAGAATCTGAATCCTGTTTTCACATAGTAATATCCCCAGCTTTATAATTTTGGAAGTTTCATTCAGTTCAAACAAAAATTAAAATGCATTATGGCATGAAAGAATTGGACATAAGTTTTACTTTTACTACACCTGTTGTGCCAGATGAGAACAGAATATTCGTAAATGCATCAATAGGTTGTTCAACAGCAACAAACTCAAGTCCCCTGCATTTCAAACAACTAGCATTCAACGGGAAATTCGTGTAACATTTTATAAATGAACATATAGTCAGAGATGACAGAAGTAGACTTGGTTTTTATAATCTAGCTAAGGTGGAGTGGCGGGTTAGGCTCTGACCCCTACCCATTGTTGGAAGCAAGTTAGGAAAAGATAACAAAACAAGCAGGGGGACATTTGTCGATACCTCCATAATTACAAGCTAAGAGTGGAAGAGCCAAAATTTTCACTAAGGGGATTCAAAATATGAAGCACACGAACTAGTCGAAGGGGTTCAACATCAACTATATATACATAAAAAAAACTAATTTTAACCATATATAAATAGTGTATGTAACCAACAAATTTTCAAGCCGAGAAAAATAAATAATCAAGACAGGAAAATCAGAGTAACAAAGTGTAGTATTTGATTTCAAAATCTAGTGCGTGTTACAATCTCTATTATAATCCTCTAATTCTTTAAAATAATATGAAATGTGTTGGACTTGAATTTGATTTAGAGTCAAGGGCTTGAATAGCTTGATCTTGAGTCTCGTCTTCGAACTTGGATTTGAATTATTCGTCACGAACACTTGTATGGTTGTGATGAATAATGAATATGAACAAGTAAACTTGATCTTGAACTTCTTGATATTTGCCTTTGTTTTTGATCTTGAACTTGACCTTTGAACTTTGAACTTGATTGCTTGAACTTGTAGCTTTGTTGAGAATTTGCAGCTTTTGATCCACGAGCGCTCTTCTTGCTTCTTGTTCTTGAAAAACC
This sequence comes from Solanum appendiculatum, assembly GCA_018342035.1. NCBI lineage: Eukaryota > Viridiplantae > Streptophyta > Magnoliopsida > Solanales > Solanaceae > Solanum > Solanum appendiculatum. The sequence goes on along the minus strand of JAGDQO010000399.1, from coordinate 441,132 downwards.
TCCTCCTCCATGAATAATGAGGACCCCTATTTATAGTTGTAGGGAGTGGTGTACCTGTGAGATTTGATTGGTTGGTTTGAACTGACCAATCACATTCCTCTGTGAAAAGCTTCGATTTGATTGGTCGGAACATGTCACATATACATGTGGCATTATTCTAGTGGCTTACTTAATTTGCCTTGGATTGCCACATAACTTTGACATGTGGCATGATCCTAGTGGCTCATTTAATTTGACTTGGATCGCGACATAACTTTGACACATGGCATGATCCCAGTGGCTCATTTAATTTGACTCATTTAATTTGACTTGGATTGCCACATAACTTTGACACATGTCATGTTTCTAGTGGCTCATTTAATTTGACTTGGATCGCCACATAACTTTGACACGTGGCATGATCCCAGTAGCTCATTTAATTTGACTTGGATTGCCACATAACTTTGACACGTGTCATGTTTCTAGTGGCTCTTTTAATTTGACTTGGACTGCCACATAACTTGAACTATTTTCTTGAATTTAATATAGTCCAAATTAATTTATGGATTTAAATCCAATAAAATCTTTATGCTTACATATACCCCTTAATTCAAGTCTTGTCGATATATATATATATATATATATATATATATAACGGACTAGACTTGAAGAACTCAGTGAGGATATCCTCTAATTTGTAGAAGGATTTTGGATTATTGTGCAATTGATGGAGAACTATAATTGTCACAATATTTGCGTATCTTGTTAAAATAATCAAATCTTCTTTTGAGCAAGAGGCCAAGTGCATACATGATAATATGTCACGTGAAATGGATCAAGATATAATCAAGTGACAATTAAAATTTGAAATGGGCACGTGTAAAAATCACCTAGGAATATTTTATTTATTTAGCTAATATATAGATTATAAATCTGATTTATTAGCTTTTAATTGGTATCAAATAATATCTAACAATTTGACGTCAATTAGGAGATTTAATAAATCCCACTAGGAATGTTACTCTTTTTTTTCGGTAACAATATTGCTGCTTTAAATTTAATTAGAAGGTTGTTGGTAAAATTGTCCTTAAGAGTCCTTGGTAAAAAAAAGGAATCATGGGAACTTTTAAACTTTTAGTAGGAAAGGAATTCTTTTTTCTTTGTTTTTTTTTTTTTTTTGGGTCCTTATCCTCCTAATAAACATGGAATTTGTTTTGGACTAGAACACTAGTACCTTCTCTTAACCTTTTATAAATAGCAGCTCATTTATTGAGCATTCAAAGAAAATTTCTTCTGACGCAATTGTTGAGGACCACCAAAATTAATTCCGTAAGTCTTTTCTTGAGAATTGCTTTTGTGCTTCTTTCTTTTTCTTTTTTTTCCTCTTTTTTTTTTTTTTTTGCTTTTCTTTATCAAAGAAAATCAAGTACTTTGTCTTAATATCATTCAAGAAAAGTTGAAAGATACTTTTTTTTTATAATAGCTATGCTACTTTACTAAATAATACATGTTAGCAGTAGCCTTTTTCAACTTATCAAAAGATGATAACTTTTGTTTTGTGAGAAGAAAAAAAAATCTAGTACCTTTGACTTTATTTATTTATTTTGAATATTGTCATCATTCAAGGTAAAAATAAATAAATGAGTAGGCACTTTCAATAGTTTTTTTTTTCTTCTTGTTTTTCAGAAGATGAGTAATAGACAAGATATAACCAGTGTAATTCTTTGACAATTTTGTTTACTCTCTTCTTTTTTTTTCCACTTTAGGTGTGTTGGGCACCATCATTATATATTAGCTGATGTTGAAATATGATTGTACTTACAATTGATTTGTTAATAACTTATGTAAATCAATAGGCATTATATTTATGACTATAATTCACGTAATTTATTTACAGAGAGTCAATCTATATTATTGACCTTGCTTTCGTCAATTTTCTTTTATTCATCAAATCCATGATCTCCTTTTTAAAAAAAAAGAAAATTTACTTTATGTGTGACGAAGCTTTATATTATTTGAGTCAAAAGTGTTGCGTTATTTGAGTCAACGATTTTACATTGCTCATAACGAAGACCTTACACCGTCTAAGTCAAAAACATTGTATTGTTCGAGTCAAAGACTTTACACCGTCTAAGACAAAGACTTTACAGGGCTTGAACCGAAGGCATCATGTCGTCCAAGCCAAAGACTTTACACAATTTGAGGCAAAGGCTTTACATGTTTTGAGTTGATGGCCTCATATCGTCCGAGCCAAAGACTTTACACCATTTGAGGCAAAGACTTTACATGTTTTAAGTTGATGGTCTCATGTCGTCCGAGCCAAAGACTTTACACCGTCTAAGGCAAAGACTATATATGTTTCAAGCTGATGGCATCATGTCGTTTGAGCCAAAGACTTTACATCGTTTGAGGCAAAGACTTTACATGTTTTAAGTTGGTGGCCTCATGTCGTCGGAGCCAAAGACTTTACACCGTCTAAGGCAAAGACTTTACATGTTTCAAGCTGATGGCATCATGTTGTCTGAGCCAAAAACCTTACACCGTTTGAGGCAAAGACATTATATGAGCAACAAAAAAAAAATTATGCATAATTTGACCTCAAGGAAACAGTTATTCATTATTTGAATTCATAACCTTGATTATTGAATTGCTGACTTAAGTGCTAATAAAACACTTGTCCCCTTTCTTTTTTTTGTGCAGTTTGAATCATGGTTTACTTCAAAGATTTGACATCTTCTTGTTCCAAGTCACGATACCTTGTAATATCGGATCAAAAGGATGGTGAAGTGGAAACCAAATTGCTTGTAGATACGCCATTAGGTGGTCAGTATGCTGCTTCGTGGCCATCTCTAGGGAAACTTCCTGGTTTAGATGATTGGACTTTAGAATACAACAGTCGTCCTCCCAAGACATGGGTACTTTGCTCGCCCCATCATTGTACCAAAAACATTGCAAATGGCGAATCATAAATGGAGAGACTCGATGGAATGACACTTTCACTTTTGATGGAGAGTTTCACTACATTCCAGGTTATTGGGAGTGGACCGAAGATATCCTTAGTAGGAGTCAACAGACTTTGAAGGATGCAAAAATATATAAAGTTGTATATGGTTCGCTTTTTACTTATGATCGTAACACTAACATCTTGCAAGCCTTTTGCGAAGCTTGGTGTCCTGTTACAAACACATTGCTTACTTCAGTCGGAGAACTATCCGTATCACTTTGGGACTTACACGTGATTGGCGGTCTACCTATAACAGGAAGTCTCTACGAAGAGGTCGTGCCAAATGTTGAAGAACTCACAAGCATACTTGAAAAGGGAAAAAGGTTCCTCCCCCAATCTTGTGAGCATTTATTTGACGCCTTTCATCAGCTGCGAGCGGAGAATAATGATAATCCTTACGTTTCTGTGGAAAAATGGATAGAATTTTGGTGTAAGAAAGATCCAAAGTAGGGACAACCCCCGCCAAGGAAGGAGAAAAAGTCTGCTCGTCTCAAATCATCGCACAATCCAACTGGGGTAATTGATGAGCCTCTTAATTGGTCTCCTGATGAAGAAGCCTTGTTCCATAAGTTACAAATTAAGAGTCATAAGACAAACGAAACATACTTGGCAGCCTTTTTGTCTTGTTGGTTGTGTATATTCGTTCTTCCTACTAAGGAGGGCGGCTTTATTCGTCCGGGTGTCTTCAGGAATGCTTGTCATTTGGCATGTGGTCGAAGAGTTAGCCTTGCAATTCCAGTTTTAGCCAGCATTTACAAAGGTCTAAACACAATTTCGAGATGCACACAACTCGATCTCGTCCAAACTTGTTTTCCAATCCATTATGTATATGGTTGGTTGGCATTTTACTTTAAGACTCATTATCCATTAACTGGTGGACCAATTGATCCCCTTATGACTACCTTTTCTGGTGAAGGGGCCGCAAGGTATTTTGGAAAAGAGGATGCAAGGAAGCATATACATGGAGGAGAAACCATTGCTTGGGATCCGACATTTGTTCATAGGCCTCATGCACACCACTATCGTGACGACGGCACTGAAAAAGAATGAGTCAAATTACTTTATGAGTGTTCGCTCAAACTATCTTACTTTAAGGGATGGAAAATCCTTTATCATTGAGCCTTATAGTCCTCACAGATTCAGCCGTCAATTTGGCTTTTTTCAAGATGTTCCCGGTCAATTAGATCAAGATTTTCGTGAAGCTTCATTGAAAGATGGATTAAGGTTTGCACGAATTTGTGTGTTGACTAAATCTAGGGCAAGAGCAACATTTCCTCCTAGTGGATCCAACATGAAGAAATTTTTTTCCTCAAATTATAAGTCCAGGTGGGAAAAGGTGCATGGGACCCTTCTTGAAAATCATATGCAACTCTTGGTGAATGTTGTTGGTTCGACCCCTGATGCCCTTCAAAAGCAGGATGAAGAGGTCTTAATTGTGAACCAATCTCCTGTTTTCAAGTCTAGAGTTGGTGTTTCAGACAACATCAAGGGACCTCCCTATGAAAAAGCCCAAAAGGGAAAGTGTTCAACTCAAACTCATCAAATTTCTCACAAGAGACGATCTCAAGATGAGAGTGGTAGCAGTTGTGGCGATCGTTGTTGGATGAGAGTGAGACCACCTTCGGACACGCCAAAAGACACTAGTTTGCATATGGTGGAGATTCCTGATAACAATGTTAGTTCTTCAAGGACTTTGACAGCTATTGAAGAGGTAATGATTTAAACTTCTTTATTGTTCCATGGTACCAAATGACTTCACTAATTATTATCACGTTTTTTTAGCCAAACAATGTCAACACGTTGGAAAGTAAGCCACAAGATAGTACTGAGTCTGTAAAGGGGCCGAATTCAGGGGAATCTTTTTCGACGCCTCCAACAAAATAAGATGTTACTTCTATTTCTCATGAAAGAACCATAGCAAATGATGAATTCAATTCCCGCAAGCAACCCACAACATCTATGTCTGTTTTTGATGGAAGGAAGATTGTCTCTGAGCTTCGAAAGGATTTTGTCAAAGGAGCTTGGACTAAGATCCGTCCTAAACTTATTGACCTTGATGCAGACCGTGCTTCTTCTCTTAAGGATGAGGTTCAACTGATTCTTGAAGATGTAGATTCCATGGGTGTGGATATTTCCTCTTTGAAGACTTTATTGGACTCTTTCTTTAAACTTGCTTTCTCCTATGACCAAGCGCGATCATCCCTAAATCTGAGTCATATTTGAAAGCTAAGGAACACCTTGATCTCGTCTTGAATGAAAAGAATGAGAAATCTGAAGAACTATCGGTTGCCTGTCAATCCCTTAAGGAAGCGAGGAAAAAGGTGAAGGAGTTAAAAGCTCTCCGAGATGCCGCCAAGAAAGAAGTCGAAGATGTCGAATCTAAGGTCTTGATAGGAGAACAGGAGTTCAACAAATGCGCTGATGTTTCCTTAGCGACTACAAAGGCCTCAGATGACGTAGAAGAGAAGAAGAGGGTCTTAGAGGCCACTCTTCAAGATTTAGCAAATTATAAGCTATGTCTAGATTAGCTTATCTTATTTTATTTTATTTTATTTTTCTTTTGGACTTCCTGTTCTCTTTAGTTTTTATTTTTTTTTGTTTTTTTTTAGCATTTTGATTGATTAATTGACGTTCTTAATATCAATAGCAAAAATCCTTTTTTTTATTTCTTTAATATTGCACATTCTTTTCAATATTTCTTTTGTGTTTCAGCTTCAAAATTTGTTGTTTATCAGCTGTGTTTTAATGGAACAAAAGATATATTGTGATGTGAGAACATCGGAGTCATGAGAGACTTGATTCATCAAAAACTAAACTTCATAGGTCAAATCCCCCATAATCGTTTTAGATAAATCTTGGAAGTGAAACTTCACATGTTGAAATGCTGACAGTTTCAAATTAGGTCCAAATAACGGCTTGCTCCTCATTTTTTTTTTTGGACATATGAGATTGAGATTAGGATGTAACTATAAGCCCCTATGTATCTCGATGAAGGGGATCAGGTGGAAACATGTATTTTGACACTCATGCGACTAAACTTAGAATGTAAATCTAAGCGCCTATGTACCTCCGTGAAGAGGATCAAGTCATAACGTAGTTCTGAAAGAGTGATTTTTTTTATATATATATATTTTTTTTGGTGCCGTGCACAGTTTATACTCTTGCGGGCCAAGAGTATCGTGCAGTTTATGCTCGTACCTTAAGGAGCATGCTTCTTTCCTTCAAGGATAGTATCTCTTCATGAACTTATCATTGATGGGACCAATGCGCAATCCTTCTGAGTCAACCAATTTGTAGGCGCCACTTGAGTATACTTCTAGTACAACATATGGTCCATCCCATTTAGCGAAGAACTTGCTTCCAGATCGGTGAGAGGTAATAATGGGCCTTCTTACCACTAGAACTTGGTCACCAACTTGAAAGCATCTAAGACGAACCTTTTTATTAAAGGATCGAGCTAGACGAGCTTGATAGCATTCTAGACTTTGTTGAGCCTCAAGTCTCTTTTCATCAAGAGCCTCCAATTCTTCAAGGCGTAACCAAGCATTTTCTTCATCAGTGAGTCCTTCTTGAATGGCAAGCCGCAATGATGGGATCTGAAGCTCAAGTGGAAGGACTGCTTCAACTCCATAAACAAGAGAATAAGGAGTCGCCTTTGTCGGTGTGCGATACGTGGTCCTATATGCCCAAAGAGCTTCTTCCATTCTTTCATGCCAATCTCTCTTAGACTTGGAGACAATTCTCTTCAACAAGTTGCAGAGTGTCTTGTTAAATGCTTCAGCAAGACCATTAACAGTAGCATAATACATAGAGGAATTGCATTGCTTGAAGCCAAAAAGATCACATATTTTTGTCATCAACTTGTTATCGAATGGCTTGCCATTGTCTATTAGTATATATAGAGGAATGCCATAACGATAGATAATATTGACTCGGATGAAGTTAGCGACATTCTCTTTTTTCACTTCTTTAAGAGAAATAGCCTCTGCCCATTTTGAAAAATAATCGGTTGCGGCCAGAATGAACAAATGGCCACCAGAGGATTTAGGCAATGGTCCAACAACATCCAAACCCCAAGCTTCGAATGGCCAGGAAGCAATAGTTGGGTGTAGTACTTCTGGGGGTTGATGTATAAAATTGGCATGGAATTGGCAAGCTTGACACCTTCGGGCGTAATCCAAACAATCTTTCACCATAGTTTGCCAATAATATCCCATCCTTTTAATATGAAAATGAAGTTTTGGCCCAGATTGATGCGCTCCGCATACTCCAAAATGTGCTTCTTGCATGGCTTGAATAGATTCATCTGCCCCCAAACAACGTAAGAGTACCCCATCAAATGATCGCATGTAGAGAGTATCTTAATAATAAAGAAAACGAGGGGCTCGTCGTCGGATTTCTGTCCTCCTTCGAAGATTTTCTAGCAATATTCCGTAACACAAGTAATCAATCATTGGTTATCACCAGTCTTCAGTTTCAACCTCAGAATTAGCAATGGCTTGTCCAAACTCTTCTTCATGTTCATCTGGTGGTGGAGCTATCCATCCCTGGCAAGCAACAACTTGCATTTGATCGGGTGATACTAAAGCTGAAGCTAAAGCTGCCAATGCACCAGCCTTCTTATTTTCCTTTCTAGGGATATATTGAATAGTCACTAGAGCTGTCAATATGGGCTGGCCCACCCCATCCGGGCTAACCCATACAGGCTTTGAAATTTGACGAGTCAGGCCGGGCTAGCCCATTTTTTTTGTGGGCTAGAAAACCGTCAGCCCAACCCACAAGTACGTGGGCTACGGGCTTTACCGGGCCAGCCCACTTTTTTTTAAAAGTATATTTTTTAGAAATTTTTAAATCAAATTATAATTTAAAAATATTATCATAAATATCGACAAGACAATATTACATGGTGTTAGTGTTACTCCTTGTTAATCAAATCCACAAATAAAATTATCTTTATAATATTTATTAAGTTTGATTTCAAGTAAAAGTATAAATACCTAAATAAGAATATTAATCTAATTATTTTCCAATGAAATAATAAAACACAAAAAATATGACAATATTTCATAGGCTACGGCCTACGTAGTGATTCCCTAGAAATTTTAAGGAATTTTTATTTTATGTAGTACATATTTTATAAACATAATTTGTATTTAAATTTTAATATTTAAAACTTTAAATTGATTTTGAGTTTGGACTCTTGTTATTTTTAATACTTTATTTTATTATTAATTTTTATTTAGCCCACGGGCCGGCCCTACTCATATTTCTCAAGCCCCCAAATCAACAGGCTTATTCAGGCCGGGCTAAAAAGCCCTTTTCTTAAATGGGCTCCAAAAATCTTAGCCCAACCCTATCAAATCACGGGTTAGGCCAGGCCAGTCCAACGGGCCTAGCCCAAATTGATGGCTCTAATAGTCACCTCTCCAAGCCAACCCATCATCTTTTGAGCATAATTGCGATATGGGAGTAACTCAGGCTTCTTTACCTCATAATCACCCAAGACTTGATTGATCACCAACTTGGAATCTCCAAAAATTTGAAGTTGTAATTGTTTCATATCAACAACCATTTCCAGCCCAAGTAAGAGTGCTTGATATTCAACGACATCATTGGAGCAGTGTTGTGTTACAGTGAAGGAATATGGCCGGACTTCCCCATAGGAAGTGACAAACACTACTCCAGCACCGGCTCCTTCACGATGCGCAGCTCCATCAAAATACATCTTCCAAGGTGGTTGGATTTCTGCTAACATTGCGTCTTCAAGAGGTAACTTCATCAGATAACTCCCAATCATTTGGAATTGGATGATTGGCTAAGGAATCTGCTAGCACTTGTCCTTTTACTGCCTTTTGTGAGATATATGTAATTTCAAATTGTTGAAATTGGAGATACCACCTTGCTAACCGATCACTTAAGACAGGCTTGGACATGACAAACTTGATAGGATTTGCTTTAGATACAAATCGTACAACGTGAGCTTGGAAGTAATGCTTCATTTTCTGAATTGAGAATATGACGGCCAGACATAACTTCTCAATAGGTGAGTACTTGATCTCATTTTGTGTCATCATCCTACTCAAGTAATAAAGGGCATTTTCTTTCCCTTCATTGTTTTTTTGTGCTAGAAGTGCTCCTACTAACTTTTCTTGTGCCGCAATATATTATATCAATGGTTTCCTAGGTATAGGAGCTACAAGTACTGGAGGCTTCATCAGATAGGATTTTATGTTCTCGAAAGCATTGGTACAAGCTTGGTCCCATTCAAAAGGAACATCTTTTTTTCATAAGACGACTGAATGGTTGGCATTTGCCAGCTAAATTTGAGATAAATCTCCTAAGATATGCCAACTTTCCCTGCAAGCTTTTCAACTCATGAATATCTTTAGGCTCAGGCATCTTCAAAATAAGATCTATCTTGTCTTGGTCAATTTTGATTCCTCGATGTCGAACAATAAAACCAAGAAACTTGCCCGAAGTAACTCCAAAGGCACATTTTAAAGGGTTCATTTTGAGTTGGTATCTTCGAAGTCATTCGAACACCATTTTCAAATCTTGCAAGTGGTCATCCCTTTTTCTTGATTTCACTACTAAGTCATCGACATAACACGCAACATTTTTATGAAGCATGCCATCAAAAATATTTTGCATGGCTTGTTGATAAGTAGCTCCAGCATTTTTTAAACTGAAGGGCATTACTTTGTAGCAATATATGCCTTTAGGAGTGCGAAATGCAGTAAGTTCTTCATCTCTTGGTGCCATGCGAATTTGATTGTATCCGGATGAGCCATCCATAAAAGACATTGTCTCATATCCCGTCGTGGCATCAATCATAAGCTCAGGGATTGGAAGAGGAAATTCATCCTTAGGGCATGCATTGTTAAGATCCCTAAAGTCTACACAAACTCGGATTTGGCCATTCTTTTTTCTTACAGGCACAATGCTAGAAATCCATGTAGGATATTTGAATTCACGAATGAAACCTGCTTCAATGAGCTTGTTGACTTCAGTTTCAATCAAAGGAACTAGTTCAGGTCCAAATCGACGCTGAGCATGCTTAACAGGACGAACACCTCGTTTTACAGCAAGGCGATGAACTGCAACTCTAGGATTTAATCCTAGCATCTCTTTGTAACTCCAAGCAAATACATCTCAAAACTCCATAAGCAACTCAATGTATTTCCTTTCTTCATCGTCATTCAATGAGGCACATACATATGTAGGCCTTATATCATTATCAACCCCAAGGTTTACTTCCTTTAACGCATCAATAGTATTCTTTATCTCTTCCTCGAGTTCAGGAGGTGTATCTTTAGCATCCTCGTCTTCTTGAGGATCACCATCATTGAAGGATATGTGATGACATGTATGAATATTAACAAATCCGTCCTCAATCTCTACATATGGTGAAACACTTTCCTTGTCACAAATTGTGGTGTGATATGATGATCCTACACTTTCTGCATCTTCGTCCCGCTCCTTAGTGTGAATTATAGTATGTGTTTTTGCTCTTAGGACCTCTCCACATGAAACTACAAGTTTTGCTTCTCGCCTCATTCTAGAAGGAATCAAACTGGGACAGTTCTTGGGTGAACTGTGCTCTAGGGAATGAACACATTCTCCCATCCTTCTATAATTTCCTTTGCGCTTGTATTTCTTCTTTATTGGCCCCAAACGATCAAACACTGAAGTTTCTGGAGTTGATTCGACAACCCGATCAAATACAGAAATATTAGAAGTTGGGATAGTAAGTCGATCAAACACAGAAGGCCTTTTGTCAGACATCATTGGTTCTTCTATCGCGGTAATGTAGTTGATGCTCATCCTTCAAATAGAGATTCGGACTAGTGATGGTTGTTTGTAACCCAAGCCTTCACGTGATTGCTTGACAATGTACCCTCTCTCTATCATCATCCTTTGAGTAGGATTTAGGCCATGGTTTGTCTTTTCAACAACTTCATGCGGGAGCTTTCCTAATTTAAAGGTTTCATCAGGATTGTATCCTGCTTTCACCAATAATTTATAAGCATTCGGGTCAAAACCTTCATTTGTACGCTTCTTAGGAAGTGCTTCATATGAATCATGGCTTGATGGTTTGACAAATCCTCTCATCATTTTTGGAGGTGATTTGATTGCATCAATTTGTTTGATAGGAAATGTCAATCCTCTACTCTGTAAGGTTGGACGTTGACATCTTTATTGGCCTTTGGGACATAGTGAAGAATAGGAGACATTCTCTTACATAAAGATGTCTCGCTTGTTTTGGGTACTTTGCCCATATTTGAAAGCGCTTGATCTCTTTCCATCACTACCCTTACTTTTCCAGTTGCTACATCATCCTCCTTTGCGATATCATTCTTTCTGATTGGTATCACGTTATCAACTTTGACTTCCTTTGAGGCATGATTTTTTAAGTAGAACTTCGCATCTGCAAAGTGTGCTTCAGTCTCGGTGAAAGGTTCGTCATCAGCGACTACCTTTTTTTGGACCCCATCTTCAAAGTATTTAGTGCATTGATGGTATGTAGACGGCACCACTTTATTCTCGTGGATCCATGGCCTTCCTAACAAGATATTATACGAGGTCTTTGAGCCAATAACATGCATCCATGCACTCGAATGCATATCTTCCATTGTTATATCTAGTTTGACAGCACCAATGGCTCTTTGCGACTTTCACATAATTCATTCATCGGGATTCCAAGTTCTTTCAAAGTTCGAATAGGAAGAATATTGACCCCAGACCCATCATCCACCATAATTCTATTTACTTTATGCCCACGCACAAAACCCACCATATATAAAGGACGATTATGTGATGTTTCTCCTAGCAAAAGATCATCATTAGTGAATGTGAATTTTGCATTACAAGTGTTCACTTCTTCAGAGAGAGGCTTCATGGGCTCTTCATGCGATAGGAGTAAGGCTGGTGAGAATTCTTCCCCCATTGTCTCTTCTTTGTCAATATTACAACATGAGGCATTAGTGTCACAGTGAGAAATCTTCATGTGGAACTAGCTTGGCAAGAATTCCTCCAATGTTACCGGAGAACGTGGCTTTTGGTAATGATTCTCCATAACTCGTGATTTCTTCACATTCTTCTTTACTCTTTGAGTTTTGTGTAGCTTTTTCATCTTTCCTCTTGTCACTTGCTTACTTGGCTCTCTTCGAGAACTCGTTTTGCAGCGTCTTCGTCGTGTGACCAAAATCCATCCTTCATCATCAGTATGATCACCACAAGATTGATTTTCCGCTAGAGAGTTTTCTTCCACTATTGCTTCATTTATCAAAGGAAGAAACAATAATGTGCTAACCTCGATCGGTTCAAAATCACCGAATTTAATCACCCTTGGTGGTGATGTGGCTAGTACATCATCACAGTTATGTACTTCAACAAAGTTGCAAAGAACTGTAGGATCATGTGAGCCGAAAGTGATAGAGACTTGATTTGAACTTCCCTTCTCGTCTTCAAGCAATATCTTTCCTTCTCGGGCTAAATCCATGATCTTTTCCTTGAAAATGAAACTTTTCAATAGGATGACCCATCAAGCGATGATATTTACAGTAATTTGGATCATTAGTCCTTCCAGCTTCATCTGGGCGCTTCATTTCAGGTAACTCAAAGAGTTTCAAGGCAAGGAGCTCTTCAAAAATTGCTGGAACATCTGAGTCCAAGAATGGATACTCTTTTGCTTGCATTTCCTTCAAGGTTAACCTTTTGCCGGTGTTATTCTGAAAAGTCGTGCCCTTCACAATTTGATTGTTGTTTAGCTTTGGCAACTTTCAAAGGTGCAGCCTTAACATTCATTGATTCTTTGTTTTTAGACTTAGGTGCAAACTTTCCCCCTTTCTTCAACTCCATTTTGTCTTTACCCCGGCGAGGCTCATAAATAGGTGGTCCTTCATTTCCGCTTGAGGACATGCTTAACTCCATATCATGAGCACGTGTGGCTAGTTCCTCAAATGACTTGGGCTTGATACCCTGTAAGATGTAACGAAGTCCCCAATGCATTCCTTGAATACACATTTCTATTCCGAAGGTCTCACTAAGTATATCCTTACAATTGAGGCTCGCATTCCTTCATCGATTGATGAACTCAATGACATGTTCATCCTTTCATTGACGTGTATTTGTGAGTTCAATCATGCTCACAGTGCGCCTAGTGCTATAGAAACGATTGAGAAATTCATGTTCAAGTTGTTCCCAACTATCAATAGAACCAGCCTCGAGATCCGTATACCAATCAAAGGCATTTCCTTGCAAGGAGCGCACAAACTGTTTAACAGATAATCTCCATATGTTCCAGCATTATTGCATGTTTCAACAAAATGTGCAAGGTGTTGCTTTGGATTTCCATTTCCATCAAATTGTTGAAATTTTGGAGGTTGATAACCTGCAGGCATCTTCAAAACATCAATTCTTGAAGTATACGGCTTGGCATATGTAAATGCCGACGTTGAAGAGACACCATATTTATCTTTTATAGTTCCCATTAACATATTTATCTTCAAAACATCAATTCTTGGAGTTCATCATCAACATGTGTTTGCTTCGTAGACGAATCTCCTTTTTCTTGTACCATGGGCCGTTTTCCAGGTGCATGACTTGAGCCCCCCTCCATAACATTTTCAACTCTGTCTGTCAACTTGACAATTCAATTGTCCTAATCTTGCACGTACTTTGTTAGACCTTCAATTTCCTTTGTCAAATTTGCTAATTGTTCTTCAACAGTTGAAGCGTTAGTCACCATTGCTTGGATGGCCATTATGGATGATGGAATAAAGCATGGATTTTCCCTCAAAATGAAGTTTGATTGGGATAAGTTACGTGGAGTGACTGGGGCAAATCTAGTGATCAAGACATCATCTTCATCTTGAATAGTGTGATCCTTGGTACTAAACGGACTGAGTTGGGCCAATGTCTTTTCGACAATCTCAGCTATATTCTCTCCTTTTTCTAATTCATTTGGAAAGAATCATGCCCCCTTCGGAGATGGAAGATCCAAAATAGGAACTGATGCGGACGGCACTTGAAGTGCTTGTTGTCCTAGCAAGTTCGCTTTGTTCCTAGTGAAGGGTCCCAAACTTTCCATAGTAGCATCCAGTATGTTCTCCTCCACCGCAGAAGAAAACTTGGAACTTAGAATCAAACTTCTTAGATGCCATTTTTGTGTTCTTGAAACTTGATGATCAATGTAAAGAGATGAGAGGTAGAGATGGTCCCACTGGGCGTGCCAAAATTTGTAAAAAACAAATTTTCAAGCCGAGAAAAATAAATAATCAAGACAGGAAAATCAGAGTATCAAAGTGTAGTATTTGATTTCAAAATGTAGAGCATGTTACAATCTCTATTATAACCCTCTGATTCTTTAAAATATTATGAAATATGTTGGACTTGAATTTGATTTAGAGTCAAGGGCTTGAATAGCTTGATCTTGAGTCTTGTCTTCGAACTTGGATTTGAATTATTCGTCACGAACACTTATATGGTTATGACGAATAATGAATATGAACAAGTAAACTTGATCTTGAACTTCTTGATATTTGCCTTTGTTCATGATCTTGAACTTGAACTTTGAACTTGTAGCTTTGTTGAGAATTTGCAGCTTTTGATCCATGAGCTCTCTTCTTGCTTCTTGTTTTTGAAAAACCTTCTCCTCCATGAATAATGAGAACCCCTATTTATAGTTGTAGGGAGTGGTGTACCTATGAGATTTGATTGGTCGGTTTGTCTGTGAAAAGCTTTGATTTGATTGGTCGGAACATGTCACATATACATGTGGCATTATTCTAGTGGCTTACTTAATTTGACTTGGATTGCCACATAACTTTGACATGTGGCATGATCCTAGTGGCTCATTTAATTTGACTTGGATCGCCACATAACTTTGACACGTGGCATGATCCCAGTGGCTCATTTAATTTGACTTGGATTGCGACATAACTTTGACACGTGTCATGTTTCTAATGGCTCATTTAATTTGACCTGGATCGCCACATAACTTTGACACGTGGCATGATCCCAGTGGCTCATTTAATTTGACTTGGATTGCCACATAACTTTGACACGTGTCATGTTTCTAGTGGCTCTTTTAATTTGACTTGGATTGCCACATAACTTGAATTATTTTCTTGAATTTAATATAGTCCAAATTAATTTATGGATTTAAATCCAATAAAATCTTTATGCTTACCGTGTAATTTTCCATCGAAGGGGATTGAACTCCATAGCCCCATGCTAGCTACGCCCCTGGAGTGTTCAAGCCCACCCAGTTATGTTTGAGGTTATATAAAAGATGTAAGCCTATTGTAAATTTCCTAAACTAAGTCATGTGGGAAGATTCCTCTCGCTAACACTAGAAGACATTTAGGAGGTTGCAAACGAAGATGAAACATGTACTGACGATTAGTATCCTTTAAGAAATCTAAACAAACCTATCTAGTCATCCAAAATGATTGGCCCCTCCACTAAATTTTTGAATATCCTCTTGGGGATAAATTACACCATCAATGCTGCATCTTTTTATTTACTCTTGCACCGGCTCTTGTCCTTCCTGCATTCTAAATGATCTATAAACCCAAAGGTGGTAATAATATCATGTGTTAATTTATCTTGTAAATTTCTGATTGTTCTGTTTCTATTCCTTTTCTCCGTTACTTCCCTTGTATTCTTAGCTCGGGGAAATGCAGATGGAACTCATCTTACACACTTCTTAATGTTTAGAAGAAGAAGTTGATACTACATTCCAAACTCTGACCCAATTCATTGGTAACAATTAAGTATGACAAAATAAAGAACAAGCACTATATTGTCCGTTTCCTAGATTAAACATGTACAAAGAAATGATAAGAATCTCTGTGGCTGGAGTTCTTACTTGGAATCTTTCACTCTGTCTAAAAAGTCAGACCAAGAGATGTCACCATCACGTAATTCTATGCTCAAGCTGGAGGCTCTATTGGGAATCACAATTGCCATCGGTGAATGAGCATCAACAACTCGACTGCAGTTTTCAACAAGTGAGTCAAGAAAGAAAAGACATGAAAAAGGGGGGAATGCATAATTTACTACTGGCGCTAGCAGTTAGGCTTGCATGAACCTCAATACAGTTCAGAATGTCTGAAGCAGAAAGAGAGGAGAGAGATGACCTGTACAAGGGTATCTTTTTTTCTCCACGGGGAATAAAATCCTGTACACATCATTGACAAAACGAAATTAAAAAAGAAAAGCACCAATAAAATAGTAATAATAAACAAATGGGAAGCAAAATGAGTGCAGCTGCATATGCCAAAGGAGTAATAAGAATGAGAGAATAATGATTGATTTGTACAAATTTCACCATTTGAATTTTGTTGAACTTAAGGAATAAAATCTAAAATAAGTACAATTTGATCATAGAGGAGTCTATAAGAAGCAATGATCAAATAAGAGAGCCATAAAATAATGTTTCTGTACTGGATACTTTCATAGAATGTTAATCCAAGTAGATTTTTGAAGCCTATCCTGAAAATACTGGAACTCTTTGGAAATTCTTCAAATGCCCTCAATAGAGAAAGTTAGACAAAAAAGATCCAACGTTCATCAGTATTAAGAGTTTACTTCTCCACGATCAAACTGCTTTATTTTTCAAAGTATTAAAAATGAAGCCATAACAAATTTGCTGGAAGCTAGTATTTGGAACATTCCTACATTTCTTTATATAAAAAGTGTTACCAGCTTTGAGTCTCAAATGACGTTCTTTCATCATTTAAACGCACCAACTGGATTTTACGTCTTAACAAACTAAATTCTCCAAAAAGATTCAAAAATAATGAAACAACATAAATTGATTAGGCGACTGCTTCATAAATCTTCCTGATCTCTCCTACATAATTGATTATATCCAATACTATCATATCTAAATATTTTAAGAAGATATCAACCCATGATTTTACAACTGGTCTCTTGTCCTGCTAATTTGGTCCCACATATAATCTTCATATATTGCCTGCTTTAATCTAAAATAGAAATTCAATATTTTTTAGAATTCATTTGTATCCACTTCCTTAATGCATATTATAGTGACATTTGTAACCATTGTTTCCTCAATTCTTTGTTAAATTTGGGTTATTATCGGATCAATTGTTGAATGACGAACTATAGAACAATCTAATACCATCAGACTTTGAATTTAGTACTATGTTATCTGGTACATCAAAATCAATGCACCAGTGTGGGTCCTGCCTTTAAGACTCTGCCTTTTCTGAATGTAGAACTGCTAGCATAGAAAGGAGCTATAAAACTTGAATTCATCCAATGAAATTCTAATGACCTTCAACGAGAACATATCTACGATACAATACCTAAAAAAAAGAATAATATCCTCATTAGATAAATAGAGCACCTGAGTAAAAATTGCTTTTGCTTTTGATAAGATGAGCCTTGTTGAAATTTCACTTGGGGCAAAACTATCAGCAATGGACACAACTACATAACCAGCAAGAACAATGGCCAAGTAGATCACCACAGAATTAACATCCATTGGCATATCTATAGCTATGGCGGATCCTTTCTCCAAACCCAGACTTTCAAGAGCATATGCAACTTCCCTGTAAGAACAGTTATAACTGTGAGAAAATTGATGGTTAAGAGATATCAAAAACATGGCGAAAAGCACAATGAAGAAAGTACCTCATGCATGAAACCACTAGGAATAGAACAATATAAAAAGATATGAAACATGTTAGATGGATTCATTTAGGAAGTTGGTGATTCACTGCTACTGCATCCTCCCCACCCCTCTTTTGACCTGGTTACTATTTAGAAAATTGAACAAACAAGACCTTGATGAACTTTAAATTAAATCTTATTGCTCACAAAATTTTAAAATTGGTGGTTTGTGGTATTTTCATGTAGTTAATTGGTTTCTAAATCTACAACTTTTATTTAGAGAAGATGTTATCATTTCACAATATCAGATCAAAGCTGATCTACCAAACCCCTGTAAATCGAACTACATCAGTTCGTAGAAAGAGCAATTAACAAAACCAATGTATCTTACCAAACTGATTCACGTAACTCCTGCCAGGTCATCTTTTCAACAGGTGTTTCATCATTTCCTTCACTTCGCCATATAATGGCTACATCACTTAAAGTCCTCTTTCTTAAACTGAGACAATTCTTCGCTGGATTCACTCGTGCTCCAGGAAGCCACTGACCACCTGGATGAGATGGACTCTCACGTAAAATACATTCAGGGGGAACTGAAAATGAAATATTCATTTCTTCCAATATGGTTTTCCAAAATACCTAGCAAAAGAAGTGATTGAGCAGGAAACGAAAGGGTCAACAAACACATGATTCCTTATTAGCATCAAAAGCACAACATAAGTCCAATGATCAAGAATTAAACCTCAAAGTACATTCAACCTACCTCTTGGTCAGAGACTGAAAATCTCTGAAAATCAGAGAAGCTAGAAATTGGGTCTTCATATTTTGATCGCAAGAACTCCTTTCCACGTCTTTCCAGAAGTTGACCAATATTGGTCAACCGTGCAGTTTTTCTGTTCCAGTAAAGATGAAATAAAATTGACATTAAAAACAAATTTATGTTCCGGGAATCCTATGCCAGTATTATTTTTGCCATACACTGCACTCAACAATGCAAAATCTACCCAGTAGGAGCAGTCGGAAAAGGATCACCGTCCACTTATCAACAAAAAAATAAAACAAAGCAAAGGGGAGATCAACATTCAAGTATACAAGTAAGTCATATGGAAAATTGGCATGATATTTTGACATCCAATACACCTTTCGACAATCAAACCCACAAAACCATGTTGCATGATGGTACACTCATCCATTAGACCCAGATTATCACTATTTTTCAGTTAGGTGTCTTTCTATCATCCAGTTAAGCATCTTTAGTTCACATTCTTAAACATAACTCCATATTTTTCATATGTACATTGACAAACTTAGCCTATGTGAGCTTCACAAGCATAGCCAGTCACAAATCCAGATAAAGCACAGGCAGTCATGAAGTTGATAGCAGTATAAAAATAGTCAAATTATGATAATCATCTGAATATACCATAAACAGAACCAAATCGAAGAAAGAGAAGAGGAACTAACGGGTCGGGTAACCACGCAGGCGGGTTAGGCCCAAAATCCTTGTAGCAGCCATAGTACATCATCTGATGGAAAGAGAAAGGAAGGTTTGGGGTAAGTAGTTCTTTGGAGATACGGTGCCATGCTTTGGGAGTGGCAGACCCGTAATTACGAACAATCAGGGTCAGTTCTCTGTGAAGTTCTCCGGCGAGTTCAGAGGGTATTCCGAGAGCTTCAACGTCGGCGACGGTGACAGAATCTAAGGTTTTGTAATTCTGATTAGCCATATCCTACACAATCCACACCAACTTGTGAGTGATTACACATAAATTATAGCAAATGGTGAATCAAACAAACAGCCATTACTACCTGTAAAGCTTTATTTTAATTTGATTAATTGGAAACGTGTTTGGTGACTGCCAAATATAATCATTTTTTTAAGCCTTTTTTGTTAAAGGGAGATTGGTCCATTTTAAGACAACTTGATGGACCTGAAAGATTGAGGCAACTTTACGTAACATAACTAGAGAAAATTAAAAGACATTTTTAACATTTTTTTAAAATAAATAAATAAAACAATTAGTTGTCAGAAAATATTTACATATTTAGCAGAAATCCAATCAAAATAATTTCTCCTTTTTTGGTCTCAATTATTCCCCCGAAACAATGATGAAGCAGTTATTAGGGGTACAAAACCGAACTTAAATCGAACAAAATATTACTCAATTCAAATTTTGTATTATTTTTTTAATAAACATCTTAGATAGTTATATTTTGATAGAACTAAAGAAATATTTAAAACACGAGTTCATTAATATGTTTGTATGAATATTTTATCGAAAAACTCGTGGTTGAAAAATCTGAATTTTCTTATTTTGATTTGGTTTATAGATTTAAAAATTTGACACAAATGATTTGGTTTGATATATGAAAAATCCGAATCAATCGGTCCATTTAATAGGTATACTTTTAGGCCTCATTTGTTTGCACTTAATAGATGTCAATCTAAATGATTCAGATTTCAATCCATTAAGGGTCTATTTGGAAAGTCACTCTGATAATTGTATTTGGTGTAATTGGGTGTAATTACACTGTCTGCCCTATTTGGTTGGCCAGGTAATTACTTGGTCAGCAGATAATTGGGTGTAACTGGCAGGTGGTAATTACACTCTCCAATTCACAGGGGTAGGCTGTGAATTGTTGGTAATTACATGGTGTAATTACAAGCTGATTATTTTTTAATTTCTTTCTTTTAGTTTTATTTTTATTTTTTTCGTTTTAATTTATTTTTTACTTTTATTATTTTAAATTTATTTTTATTTTTAGTATTCTAATGTTTTCTAAAAATATTTTTTATTTTATATTATTTATATTTCATTTCTTTTTCATTATCAACCTTTACTTCATGTGATTCCATGCAACTTTTCGTATTATCTATTTTTTTTATTAATATAATTTTGTTAGTATTCTAATTTTTAAATTAAAGTAGAATTCATTGTTGAATAAGGTTATGGACTTACGTTTTCCTTTTCTTTTAAATCATATTTATGTATGTTATGTTGAAATTTGACATAAGAGTATTACGTTAAATTGTTTTAGAATTTATGTTATATTTTCAATTTCATTTGTTTTAGAAGTATTGACTGGATATATTACATTGCAATCTATTTTTTTTAGTTAGACTTGATAAATTATCTATTTGTCAAGTATTTTTATAATTTTATGACATTATATTTATAATACTAATCTTTTTGTCAAACATACATTTCATGATGTTCATAGAAATTTTGTACTTTCAGTTTTAATGATTAATTTAATTAAAATATACTAAATTGAAAAATATAAATTAATTATTTTTTATAATATTAGTTAAGAACATATGTTTATTAATTAATATATTTTCAAAAGACAATATGTATCTTAAATATTCAATTTAATATCATTTATAAAGGATCTTATTTGTCTAATATAAAAATTTTAATTTTAGATAATTAATTTATATTTTTAAAATTTAATATAACCTTATGATTACACTTGTGCAACCAAACAGTACACTGGTAATTACATTGTGGCAAACAAACAGGTCAATGTAATTACTAGGCTGGTAATTACTACCCTAGTAATTACACCAATTCCAATTACTAGGTGACTTTCCAAACAGACCCTAAGTGTATTTGTTTTTACGGAGAAGGGCCTAAAATGTTCTTCAACTATTTGAATTGGTACAAAACTACCATCTATCCACCTTTTGGCCCCTAAATACCCCTGATATCAATCTTTTGGCTAAAAAATATCCTTATTTCTAATGGCCCATATTGATGAGGTGGATGGAGGATAAATTTATACCAAATCTCATATTTTATGAGCATTTTAGGCCCTTCTCCATTAAAATAATTTGAAATTACTTAATATATGGACTCGAATGATTGGCCTGATTTTGGGTTCCATAGTAAATTAAAAATAAAAAAGATTAAACTTTAATTATGCTTCAGAAGTCTGACCTACGACTTGATAGGACGAGCCGTACTTTGGTTGACGGGCCGTAGATGGTCATTGTAGAAAGGTTCCAGACTTTGTGGAATTTTGGAGTGAAAATTGAGTTCTATGGATGGGGTCTACGGATCGTATAATGATCGACGGACCGTAGAAGGGTCTCGTGGGAAATGATTGAATATCCGGGTTTCTGAAGTTGGTTCTACGGTTGGACAGGACGAACCGTAGGATTTCCTACAGAAGGTCATTACCGTAGGTCAGTCCGGCATATGGGTGTTTTCCTATGCATTAATATCTATACTATGTCGTTTTGGCCCTAATTCTAAGCCCTATAACTACCCTTCACCCTTAGAAATTTCTCCAACTCCCTCATTCAATCAAACTCCTAAATTCTCTCCAAAAATAAAAATCCTCTCTCTGTATCAAGGAAGAGGAAACTAGGGCTCTTGAAGATCAAGCCTCCTTTCTTCGTCATTGCCTAGGGCTTTCATCAAGGTATGCAGGGAGTTCATCAATGGGTTCAATCCACCCATTGAGTCTCCAAAGATTCTCTAATTCTCCAACTCAATTTTAATTCAATTGATTAGATTTTCATTCAATTTCTCATGGATTCTATTCGTATGGATTCAATTAATTGATTATGGTCTTATTTTGATGATTTAGACTAAATTACATGTTTTTTAACTAATTCCATGTGAACCCATGCATTAATCATGATTTTTGACTATAAACCCTAATTTGCATGAATATGAAGAAAAGCTATGAATCTATGATTATGTTTTTATGAACTTATGTATGATTTATGAAAAGGAATGATTTATGATCAAAATTGCTTTAAGATGAGCATCAATGAAATTGTGAAAGGATTTTTCTCACATATAAAGGGATCATGACTTTGTGAAAGGTTTTCTCACTTAGACTTGATTCAAGATTTAATGAGCTACTCTATGATGTTTTTAGCTTGGATTAATAAACATTTTGTACTTTTCCATGGATGATAATATGTTTATGAATGTGACTATTCTTTTGGGACTTAACTTAGCATCGAGAGAACTATGAGGTGGAGGCTCAAATAGGGTAGTCTTTAGTAACAACCTCTAGTTTCAAATTGCGTGCCCCTGTAGGTTTGCCTTAAATGGCCTAGCTAGTGGATCCACATATAGCACATGACATGACACGGAGTTCTACATTGGCAAGTAGACTCTCCCTTCTCGATGTAGGAGTTACATCGGATTCCATGTATAGTTCACATGATCTATTGTCGGTTAAAGCTAATATCCCACAAAATGAACTATGTTACTTTTAAATGTTTTATGAAGCTTTCGTTATGATATTAAGATGTATTGACCATATTCATGATTTATGACTCTTCTTAAATGGTTCTATTATGTTTTAACTTGGTCATGCATATCATGTTTTTCGACTATGTCCCTTTATGATCCGTGTAATTTGTTTTATTATTTTAATCTATTAAAAGGTGAGACTCTATGATGAGTCAAAATATTCCTAACAGATAGGATAATTGTCACGCCCCGAGCCTACACCCTGGACGTGACCAGTACTCGAGAACCATTGATGGTCCCTAAGTGAGCCCTTGTCCTAGCTGACTACAAAGCCGAAGAATAACTCAAGCATCAAAACTGAAAAATCATTTAAAACACTTTACTGAATCTCAAAGCTATCTGAGAACACTGAGCATGAAACATAAGGTTTAAAATAAAACATCTTAAACTGAATACTGAATATTGAAAGACTATACAAGACTGTCTATCTATGAAGTCTCTACTATCTACAGATAGGTGCCGTGAAAAGAGCCACGACACCTCAAAGTGCTACTACCAACAAATCATAAAATTGGAGTCCCTCGAAAGCAAGGAGGTCTCACCAAAAGCTGACGAGCGGATGATGTGATCTCAACGGAACGCCTGTTGATGATCCTAAGTACCTAAATCTGCATCATGAAAAGATGCAGATCCAGTGACATTAGTACATTCAATGTACGAGTATGTAATAGGGCTGAATAAAACAAATAACAGATTTAAAAGGCTGAAGTAGCTCAATTGAAGAATAGTATAAGACATGATGAAAATCATGTAATGCTCTTGTTGTAAGAATGCAATAAAAGTATTTGTGTGTGTGTGTGTATCATATCATATTATACTAAAAGTGGGAACAAAAAAAGTTAAAAGTTGAATTACTAAAATACCCTTGATGGATTTCTTTTTTAATATCATAAACCAAATTAAGAGGTAATAAAAAATAAAAATGAAAAAACAAAAGTTGCAATTAAGAGGAAAGACCAAAAGTTGCATTTTTCCTTAATAAATGTGTGTAAATTCTTCTTTATCAAAAATCAGTTTTTTTTTGCTTGGGACTTCTGTCAACGACCATTTCTTATCACCATTTGCTGTTAATAGAGAAAAGATATATATGAAATAGCCAAGACACGAAAGGTTATTTCTTTCATATTGAATCTTTAAGCTTTTTTTTTTTATTACTTTGTTTAATCTTGAAATTCTCTATTGTTCTGCAAATCTTTTTGTATTTTGATATCTTTTATTGAAGTTCTTGATCTTGCTTTCATCAAATTGTTCTAATAATCAGTAACAGAATTTGCCAGTTTTGTTTAATTTTGTGCAGTTTTTTAGTGCTATGTGCTTTCGATTTTTTTTTAAAATGCTATGTGCTTTTGATGTATTCTTTGAGTATCATCTTTTTTGTTAGTTTTATTCTATTTGATTTGCTTAGCCGCAAATTGTGCTTTCTATCTAGAAAATGTTTTCGCGGTTATTGTTTAATTTTTGTGTGGTCATATTAATACGTTGTACTCTTGAATATTTTTTGATGTCTATTTTTATTTGTCTGTGCAGATTTGTTCGTTCACCTTAAATTTTGTGATTATTTTGAAATGTATTCTCGAGGGTAGTGTTCAATTTTATACGTTATGTGATACTTTTCTCTTTTTTACCTTGGGATTTCAATTTTTGTTAGAAAAAATAATTTCAATACTTATTGCTTTTTTATCTCCTTTGATGGACTTTTTCATCCTTTATGAAACGTATATATTATTGTCAATAAATATTATAGGATCGTAGAGACGTAGCCCTTCAGAAAGTCATTGTAGTAATGTCACTTTTATGGTAACAATAAAAGATATAAGGTTTAATCTCACTTTTTAATTAGAAACAAGATATATAGAGATAATTTTACTCTGAATTAAGTTCACAGTCAAAGTGTATAGAGAGTTCGTTGTATCCGCCAGAAAAGTATAACTTATCACTTGCATATGTTCTTTGTCTTAAAAATTGTAAAGCTTGCTTTGAATTAATTGACATTAAGGATTTTTTAATTTGCCAAAGAAAACTTCTTCATATTCTCTTTGTACATGCATTTAAATCTTACAATTTCAGATTTACTTTCTCAAATTAAACATGTCTTTTCATATCTCTGGAGGATTTTGATATATATATTTCTTGACTTATAAATATTGTTTTCACACTTTTTTTGGTAGATGAACGTTAGATGGTTTCAGTGCAAACAATTTCAAGGGAGGAAATAATTAAGCTGAAAAGCACTGAGTTGATTGTTGCCATTATCCATAACGCCAAGTACAGCTTGGATATCAAATATCATAGTAATAATAATTAATAGGATTTAACCATATTATAGCATATTTTAAATGATAGTCCTTGAAAAATGACAGAATGAAAAGCCATGCAAATATGTATTACAAGTGACAAATGAATACTTATATGGGTTGCCATATCCATATTTGATAATAGGGTAAAATTACTTTATGCTTCAATTGATTCACAAAATTTAGAGTATACATATCACTCTTTATCATTTTAAGTTTACGAGTATTTTTCTTTTAAAATTCTACTTTACATCTCATTTATATATTTTATACTTGTGTAATTTTCAAAAACTCAATACTAATTGGTAGGGTACACGTGCAACGCACGTGACCAAAGACTAGTATATGTATATATATATATATATATAGGTTTTATTGCAGTAAATTTACTTTTGTATTGAAGAAGATGAATTAGTTTTTGAACTGCTTTTGTATATATATATATATATATAGGAACTGCAGTAAATTAGTTTTACTGCTTTTGTTTTAAGTAAGACTTAGTCAATTAGTTGTTAGTCATGTGCTCCTATAATTTAGGAGTTATTTAGTGAACTGCTAGGTCGTGTTTTATTGTTTCTTTTATTTATTTTCATTCTAGGTTCCTATATATGTAACCTTAAGCATTAATGAAAGATTGCTTCTATTCTTTTTCTTTCTCTCTCGTGTTTTTTTGTTTCAGCCGCAGTCTTTGATTCTCCTTGGCCGTGTTATTTAGCTTAACAGTTTTAAAACCTTCAAATTTGAAAAACAAATACAATATCCAACCTAGTTAGTGTTAATTATAAAACCTTCCCAATGAGTTTCTGGTATTTTCCCTTAACTTCCAAAGGATCATCATCACTAGTTCTGTGAGTTTATCTAGTTACTTTGTTGTCGACTTTTGGTTGAACTCCAAAGGTGTCCAGGCTGGTTTTGAACCACTCAAGCCTAACTCTCCTATCAATTCCAAAGAATACTTTCTCTGATTCATTAAGATACCTCTGTGTGGCCTAGAGAATTCTATTCCCAAAAAAACTTTAACTCTCCAAGGTACTTCATTTTGAAGGCATGTTGCAAGTCTCTTTTAGTTGACTAAATCTACTCCCTGTTGTTGCCTGTGATCAACATGTCATCCCCATAGACTAAGATCACAATAATGTCTTCTCCAAGTTTTATGTGAATAAAGAGTATCCCAAACAACTTTGAATGAAGTCAAGTTGAACTAGTGCAGTAGTTAGTTTCTCATTCCATTGTCTACTTGCTTGTTTCAATCCATACAAGGATTTGACAAGCCTACAAACCATGCTAGATTTCTCCCCCTCGCTTGCAAAGCCTTGTGGTAGAAGCATGTACACTTCATCATGCAAATTACCTTGCAAGAAAGTATTATGGACATCCATTTTCTCAATAGGCCAGCCAACAGAAGCAGCTACAGACATAACAGTCCTAACAGTGACAATCTTCACCACAAGAGAGAAAATTTCATGATAGTCCAGTACTTCAAGTTGAGTATAACCTTTGGCCACCAACCTTTCTTTATATCTTTCCACCTCACTAGCATGATATTTCACCTTAAAAACTATTTGCAGGCAATTGAAACCTTCCCTTGAGTCAAAGGAAATAGTTCCCATCTTTTATTGTCTTGGAGGGCTTTGATCTCTGATTGCATAGCTTCAATCCATAGAGGATTAGTAGAAGCCTCCTGAAATGTCTTAGGCTCAAGAACAAAGGTGAAAGTAGCAAGAGAAGATCTGTAGGAGTCATGCAGTCATTCATAAGATAATGAGGAGCTGATAGGGTAGGTAGAGACCTATGATGCTTGAACAAGAAGAGGGGCTGATGTAGTGATGAATTTAGTCATCCATGTAAGTTGTTTCCTGATTCTGTCTGAGTCCCTCAAGACCTCAACTGGTGGTGTAGCAGAAGGCAAGGGAACTGTCACTGACTCCTGAGGTAAATATGTAGAATCAGAGGCATCAGGATCAGCAAGAGGAACCATAGTTGGAGGATGATCAGAATGGTATCTAAACTCAAAATGATCAACAATGTCATGGTGCTGAAATAAAGGGCCTCCATCAGTAGAATGAGTTTGAAATGAAAATATTGATTCTTGGAAAACAACATCTCTGTTGACAAAAAAGGTAGAATTAGTAAGATTAAGCAATATATAGCCTTTTGAAGTGGCAGAATAACCCATCAGGACTTCTCTTATTGCTCTAGGATCAAATTTATCATGGACTGGCAACTTCTTGGCATAACAAAGACAGCCTATGTTTCTGATGTGATCTAGGTTGGGCTTGTTCCATAAAAGACTTCATAAGAACTTTTACCATTTAACACTACAGATGGCAATCTGTTGATGAGATAGGTAGCTCCAAGAACATAGTGACCCCAAAATCTTATAGGAATGCTCCCCTAGAATCTGATACTCCTAGCCATTTCTAGACGTTCTCTATATTTTCTTTCTACCATACCATTTCGTTGAGGTGTATAAACACATGTTCTCTGATGGAGAATACCAAAAGACTGAAAGAGATCAGAACAATCTGAACTAACAAATTCATTGCCTTTATCTGATCTAATCATCTTGACTTTAGTATTGAGTTGAATGTGAACCATTTGGAGAAATTGTCTAGAACAACTATAGTTTTAGATTTTCAACTTTAGTAAAAACAACCAAGTAATTCTGGAATGGTCATCAACAATAGTGAAGAACATTTTATTGCCATCAAAAGTTGGTACATGATAAGGACCCCTTACATCAATGTGCGGCATATCAAAGATAGCTATGGACTAAGTAGTACTCTTACTAAATGGAAATCTAGTGTGTTTAGCTAATGGACAAACAGAACAAGTATCTAGCATATGTAAGCTAGGAAGAGGAGGTAAACTAAAGATTTGTCTAATTATTCTGCCAGTAGGGTGTCCCAGCCTTCTATGCCATAAACCAATATCAATGATATCTGCTCTGGTGTGTAACCTTGTGCCTGATGGTAGTGTACTTGTGTGAGGAATGGGAGAGAGCATGTAAAGACCATCTCGTTCCTTACCAATCCCCCTGACTTGTCCAGTGGAGAGGTAGTGGAATACACAAAAATTAGGAGGAAATAGGATAGAGCACTCTAATTACTTAGTGAGCTTAGTAACTGATAATAAATTGTATTTGAAGTCAGGGATGTATAGCATATTATTTATGACTCCATCAATATCTATCTGACAATAGCCAACATGTGAAACAGCTGTCACATTACCATTGGGGAGATGTACCTGCATGGGCATAGTATTGGGGAGTTCAGATGTGTGGTTTAACATATCTAAATCATGGTCATGTGATTGGTAGCTCCCGTATCCACAATCCACTCCTGAGTGGTACTTCCTCTGTTCCAATTTATGTGGCACTTTTCATTTTTCAAGAGTCAAACAGTTTAAGTTTGACCCGAAATTTACTCATCGAATCTTCAATTTTTTTGAAATAAAATTTATATATTTGTAAACTACATAAAAAGTACTATCAGTCACAATGATTGAAAATTCAAAATATTTAAAAGATATATGAATAATTTACGGTCAATGTTAAACTTGTTTGAATCTCGAAATCCAAAAAGTGCCACATAAATTGGGACGAACGGAATAGTATTTACTGATCAAGCATGTACAATACCTGCCATATTAGCTTAGCATGCTGGTGTAGAGTCCGTGTCCAACATCTTTAAAAGTTGATCATACTGAGATGGGGTAAAGTGAGGCATCTGTGTGTACTTGTCCATGAGCCAGATCACCTATCTCCATCATCCAGTTGCCTGGGAGAACAACATTGTGAGCAATTGCCGGATCAATCTTCCTCTTGAACGTGAAACTAAAATTAGCAGGATATCCCACAATTTTATAGCATTCAGCTTTAGTGAGCCCTTCTTCTTGCAAAAATTATAGAGAAAGTTCCAGTTCTTCATTGGCCTCGAAGAAGAAGCAGATGCATCAGTCATCAAGGCAGTCATGCCAGTTATCTCAGTAGTGGGAACTGCATTAACAATAGCCCTATGTCTTTACCTTTCAACTAACATTGAGTAAGCCTTGTTCAAAGAAGGAACAAGAGTCATCATCAAAATCTGATCACGAGCTTGCTCATAAGTTTCATTCAATCCCATCAAAAACTGGAGAACCTTTTGGTGTAGCATGAAGTCAATGAATTCGCTAGATTTCTCACAAGCACATTTAGGAATTGGTGCGAGAGAATCAAATTCAGCCCAATGAACTCTTAATTTTGAAAAATAAGCAACTATAGAATCAGTAACTTGTGTTGCAGTCACAATTTCTCTGTGGATCTGGAAAATCCTCAAGTAATTTACCTTATCAAATCACTCTTTCAGATCATTCCACACAGCCATTGCACTCGAAGCATACACAATTCCAGTAAGCAGGTCCTTGGAAACACAGTTCATAAGCCATGACAACACGATGGCATTGCAGCATTCCCAGAGGTCTTCCGAATTTGCACCAAAGTTAGCTCTCTTGTAGGATCCATCTATGAATCCCAATTTGTTTTGACCAAAGATCGCAATTCGCATTCCCCGACTCCAGACTGAGTAGTTCTCAGATCCCGCCAGCTGTAGCGAAATCATCACTACTCCAAAAGTGTCAGTAGAGTGGAGGAAGAGAGGATGATTGTGACTCAGCTTTTTCGGCAACTCATTATCAAGTGCCATTCCAGTACACTAGAAATCTTCGTCTGAATGTCGAAATAGGATCGAGACTATACTAGTAGCCTAATGGCTCTGATACCATGTGTTAGTGTGACATATTAATATTAATAAAAATATATTATATGTCACATTATGTGTCATGTTATGTGCATTGGTATACATTACATTTGTGTCTCTTTACTCTCATCAATTGTGGAAGAATGTGGTCATTAGTTGTTGTAACTCTTGTAAACTCCAACTCTTCATTTCACCCATTATTCTACCTTTTTATTCTTGTAACTTATGTAACCTTTGGGTTAATCATTTACCCAATTTACTACCCATTATCTTCCTATTCATTGCAAGGAAGAATTCCTCACCTATAAATAGCGTGGTCTTACTTTGGGTTGAGTACAACAAGAGATGTACAGGAAAATATAGAGTGAAAAAGATGAGTAGTATTTTATTGTGTTTATATTGAGATTAGTGTAGTGAAAGATAGAGTTGAGACAAATAAAATATTCTAAGTCTTCAAATATATTCACTATATGAAAGAAAATATTTATATGTTGAATGAAGGTGTTTTTTGTGGAGTTTTGGACTCTTCAACTAATCCAGAATTGTTTGAGTTGTACGACGTTGTTGGGTTGTTGTATCCTGGAGGGGACAAGTCAAAAGTGATACTGCTGGATCAGTGTAGATTATGCTACAGTGGGCTTGAATCTCCTTAAAGAGAGCGAGATATCCGTGCCTCCGCCTGAATACGTTTTTATTCATTTTTGTTCATTTTATTTCAACCGTAATTTATTGTATTTTGTGATATATTACACCAATAATTTTAAGGAGATTCATGTTTTTGTTACAGTTTGAAAAAGTGCGGATATCAAGATAGGAGATCTCAACATCATTCCGCTTAACGTTGCTCTCTTCAAGAGATGGAAGAGAAGAGATGTACGGATAAATTATATTTCTATTTGCTCAATTCAAGCGGAGAAAAGGTAAAGAAGAAAAAAACTTTTTACCTAATATTTTTCATGAATAAAAGTGATACTACTACTTTTCATGAAAAAATGATATTTAAATTCTTAAAATAATGGGAGTTCATGAAATGCGAAAAAATAATTGTGAAATTGTAGCCACATTCTACCATATTAACTCATGTGAGTAATGTGCATAAACGCCAATACTCACGTATTAGTGCCAACGCAGTAATGAAGATTTATGCACCATTAAGGTACATGAACCACTAAAATAAAATTAATAATATTAAAATGCTCACAATCATCAACAATCCCCCACTAACTAGCAAACTCCTTTTTTATCAAAATAATGAAGCTAAACTAGAGAATCCATGGGGATTCTATGAACTGCAACAATATAATAGGGAGATAAGATTGGGAAATTTACTGTTGTATTGAAGAAGATGAATTAGCTCAAAAGACATCCTATCAACTATTGTGTATATATATATAAACGTAATTGAACACATAAAATATCTAGTAACTAACCTTCAACACCCTAACTGCCAGCTCACACCTATTAACCGACTCAGCTGAACTTGTTAGTTTGCATTCTAACTAACTTCTAATATCCTAACTAACTTCTAATATCCTAACTAACCAGCTCAAGTTATGCCAATCTCGACATAAGACAACTGAAGAAGCAATAATTTAGTTTTCAAATTATAGAGACAGATTATAGCCCTGGAATGAGACATTCCTCCAACGGGTCTAAACCAAATAGTAATTATAAGCAACTAACTGAAGACACTTTTCACTGTTGAAAGAGATGATTGCCAAGCCACATGACAGTAAAATGTAATAAACACCTCAAAATTAGCATCAATAAATAAATAAGAATACTCTAAATTTATTAAACAGCTAAGCACTCGTTAATTATATTGCTTTCTTTCTTGCGGATTTTCATCTTCCAAATCAAACATAGCTTTTCCTCCCATACCTAATCTAGTTTCTTCAACAAGTTTTAGTTGATGAATAAGCTTGTATCATCCAGAAGGAACAATATTTTAAAGAAAAAAGGCACGATATACCCCTCAAATGGGACCTCAACGAATATTGTTGAATAAGGTATATTAGTAATGTTGATATTAGTTATATTTTACATTAATTATGCTGAGAATATTTTTTACGGAGTGTTTGATTTATGTATTAAAAATAACATGTACACATGCATCACACACAAGATGCACATGAGACGCACACAAAAGTTGCCCCGTGACTTTAAAAAAAAAATCTTCCCATTTTATCAAACAAAATCATTTGATTCTATTAATTCAATATTTGGTTCTTAAATAGACTAACATATCACTAAACTGAAACAATTAGAAAGTGATCCACGCACGCACATAAAAAATGAGTGCTCCAAATGAGCCATTACTCCAACGTTCTGGCTAACGTTCTCACTAGGGAGAATTGGCAACAAGGATAGATAATATAGGAGACAAATTAATAATTAAATAATATAAAAATTTTCAAATGTACTAACAATCCCCACTCATTTTTATATTAAAATAAAAGAGTACTCCACCAATTTAGTTGAAGGTAGACTATTATGCATAATGAAGATGTGTTCTGCATTGAACCTTCACTTAATAAAACAATAACCTTTACTCCAGAGTTAGTGATGGTCTCAGACTTGAACTATGACTGCTTAGGAGAAATAAAGTATCACTGCTTATACACAATAATCAAGGTGTTGATATAACCTTTAATAGCCAGCACATTACGACCTTGTGCTATCTCGGTTTTCATGAGCGTTTTTGAGAACAAGTTCATTCTCATAGAGTGCGGCCTACTTTTACAGTCATATAGGTGAAATCTGTCAACGGTGCTCTTTTAATTTGACACCCCATTCATACAAGATACAGATTTTCATTAAGAGTTCAAAGACTTAACCACCACAAATCATAATAGGATAAATACTCTCTTAATTTTAATATAAAAATGAGTGGGGGATTGTTGGTGCCTTTACATTTTAATAATATAAATGTAATATTAAGTTACAATATGTTGCAATCTCTCATAATGTGTAGCACTTGGTTTGTTAGGTTGATGGCATATAATGCCTTCTTTATTCTCATTAGTTAGTGGTAGAATGTGGCCATTAATCTTTTGTAACTCATGTAACCTTTAGGTCATTCATTTACCCACATTATTATTCACATTATTCCTATTCAATACAAGGAAGAATTTCTCACTTATAAATAGTGGTGTTTCTTCCTTTGAGAAGGGTATCCGAAAAAGATGAGAAGTGTGGAAAATATTGTAGTGAGGTTAGTTTAGTGTAAGAGAGAGTTGAGACAAAGAATATTCTAAGTCTTCAACTAATTCACTATACAAAAGAGAGTAATTATACGTTAAAGGAAGGTGTTCTTTTTGTGGAGCTTTGGACTCTTCAACTAATCCAAAGTTGCTTGAGTTGTACAACATTATTGGGTTGTTGTATCCTGGAGGAGACAAGTCAAGAGTGATACTAGTGGATTGATGTAGATTATGCCGCAGTGAGCTTGAATCTCCTTAAATAGAGCGAGTTATCCAAGCCTTAGCCTGAAGAGATTTTATTTTCTTCATTTTATTTTGAATTATAATTTGTAATCTTGTAATTTTCACTAACTATTTTAAGGAGATTCAATTTTTGTTACAGTTTGAAAAAGTGTGGATATCAAGATAGGAGATCTCAACATTATTCAGCTCAACGTCGCTCTCTTCAAGAGATGGAAGAGAATAGATGTATGCGTAAAGTATTTTTCTATTGCTCAATTCAATCGGAGAAAAGGTAAAGGAAGAAAACTTTTTACCTAATATTTTTCATGGATAAAGTGATACTACTTTTTATGAAAAAAATATATTTAAATTTTAAAATAGTGGGGCTCGTGAAATGAGGAAAAAATAATTGTGAAATATGATTTTTACATCTTTGAGATAAGTGTCACATCCCGAGCTTACACCCTGAACGGGGCCGACACTCGAGAACCATCACTGATCCTCAAGTGATCCTTTGTCCTAGCTGACTACTTAGAGGAAGACTTATTTAAGCATATTCAGTTTTAAATAATTGAAGGAAAAACATTTCAGTCAAATATTATCTAAACTGTATGAGAATACTGAATGTAAGCCATAATAGTTTAGCAAAATATTTGAAAATAAATACCGAGAGACTCTCTAACACTGCTTATCTATGAAGCCTCTACTGTCTGATATAGGCGTCAGGACAGACCCACGACAACCTTAAATAAAACTACTAAAGCAAATAAATGATTGAAGTCCTCCAAAAGCAATGAGGCCTCACCAAAAGCTCGAAAGAAACTAGATGATATCAACGATGCGCCTGTTGATGACCCCGAACACCTGTATCTGCATCATAAGATGATGCAAGTCGAATGACATCAGTACATTGAATGTACGAGTATGTAATATAGCTGAATGCAATAATAATTGGATTGAAAAGGGCTGATAACAATTGAACTGAATGTAAAGCAAGTCATGAAGTAAAGATCATTTAAGCCTCACATTAAAATAAATAGGGTAAACCACTGAACTGAATAAATATGTATAATACAACACTCTTTACTTTGCTGGGGAATTTCTCTAATCGACAACCACCACTATGAGCCTCGTGATGATACAATGACTTACCCACGTTGCCAGAGCCGCCCTATACCTTGTCGGAGTATAGAATACAACTGAACTGATGGATCCACTAAAAGACTTTCTTGAGGGAGTGAGGAGTCGTTTGAATGTCGGTATGATCCTTTCCTATGCTGGCTATGTAGTTTATGGAATTTGAGTTATATGAACTCTTACTCCATATCGGTGCTCAATATATATGTATATATAGATAAATGCAAACGTAAAATATTCTCTGAGTTGAGATAATTTCTCAAAGACTTATTTAAGAAGTGACTGAAGCTGTACTAAGTACTTTTGAATTGCCCTAAAAACTCTCTATACTTTAATGAAAATAGTGTTCTCTTTCCAAGGTAAAAATGACACTTTCAGAACCACTCAAGTCCCCTTAAATTCTCTTTGAAAAGAATGCTTAAAATTTTTCTCTTAAACTCTCTTTAGTTTTCAAAATCAATGTAAGGAAATTACTAATTCAAAATACTTTTAGCAAAGTTCAATATATAGAGTTCATGTGGAACGATAAGCATGAACAATTATTCAAGAAGTTCAATGCATAAAGTATCAAAATCTCATATGGTAGGAATTTCATAAAACTGAGGGCATGCAGAACCCTAGATTCAATTTACTACTGACTGAATCTAGATGTAGGGCGTGAGGATGAACTAGTCCAACACTATGAATTGCCTTACATACTTGCAAGAATAAAGTTCTTGAAGAAACTGGAAGAACGTTTAAAAACCCTAGCTTTCTCCTCTTGGATCCTTGCTCTAAGACTTGGAAGCGTTAATGAGAGCAATAGGGTTGATTAATACTATTTAGAACCTTATTTAGGAGTAAAAATATAGAGGTTTAGGCGTAGAAGAGGTGTAAAAAGACTGAACTACCCCTCTTAAAATGCTGTTGAAAACCTTCCACGGGGCCATCTACGGCCTGTGGTTTGATCTACGGATCATAGATCCCATATGTGGAATTCATATTGAAATTTTAAGGCTGAAAAATTCATTCTATGGGTCCAAATTACGACCCGTAGATGTTTCTACGGACTATAGATCCAATCCGTAAGAATTAAACCCAAAATTTTGATTCCATGTACTTTTTCCATGAGTGAATAGTATGGGTCATAGAAACTTCTACGGCCCGTAGAAGTGATTCGTAGATTACTGACTCAGAAAATTCTGTTGTGGTAGTCTCTGGTAAAATGGTCATAACTTTTTTACATCGAACTTGAAATGAGACAAACTTGGTGGTATTGGAAAGAGGACTCATAGACCTTTAGTTTGATAGGTCATAGGCCACCTAATTCATTATGTGCTAAGAGATGATTGTTTGAAGTTAACCTAAGTAGAATCTTATATCAAAACTTAATCGGTAAGGGAGCTTCCAACTCAACTTTGTGCTAGGGTATTCTAGTGACCTTAATTCATATCTAAATCCATTACCATATTAAAGAATTGACCTTAACACGTAAGAATAATTTAAGAATCATCCGATACAACCTTATATGCAAATGAAGAATATGGTTCAAATCTTACCTTATAAATTTTTGGGCTGTTACAATAAGAGTATTACAAGTGCATATATTACTCTTGGAAAAAAAATCATTTGTTATTGTTCACATATGATTTGATGATTTTTGGCTCTAACATGGGTGTTACCAAAGAAACTATGAAAAATATGTTGAGTAGCCATTTTGATATTAAATATTTCGATGAAAAATTTTCATTCTTGAAGTGAAAAATAATAAAAAACTTGTGATGAAATGTTGTCAAGTCACATAATTTTGAAAAAAAATGTGAAATATAATTTTGTTGGTTATGTGAGTCTTGCAACTCCTTTTGATTCAATCATGTGATAAAAAAAAAGGAGTTTGCTAGCCTAACAAAAAAATGTGAGATATATGACTAACAACTTGACTTGATGTTGCATTCACAGTAAAGATACTTAGCAGGTACAAGTAAATCAAATGAGAAAATTTGGTGCTATTTGTTGAAAATGAGAAAAACAAATTGTATTGATTGCTAACTCTACTATGGAGGTTGAAGTAAAAAACAATTAAGCTTCATGTAGTCAAAAAGTTAATTGATTTTTTATTATATCAAACACTTTATTTTGAGAAATTATTTTTTTAAAATTTTTGATTAATTGTGATAGCACCAATATTATTGGTAGAGTACAAAATAGTTATTATAAAGGTACATTCAGATTCATAAGGAGAAAACACAATATTATAAGATCATATTGATCACTGGTATACCATTAATTTTAGTTGTAGTAATTGCTCATTTGGAGCACTCATTTGTCCATTGGTGATTTGATGGCAATTGATGTTGTTTTTATTATTCATTGTATTTTAGTTGGGTAAACTGTGTCTGCGGGCCGGGTAGACAAAGCCTATGGGCCGAGAGATAGTGCCTACGGGCCAAGTAGAACGTACCTACGGGACGGGCAGACTATATCTACGAGACATCATATATGTATTGTACCACAGAGCTTTAGAAATGCATTGATTCACGGCACATGAATATACAGATAGTTCAGATCATATTATCAGTGGGATCTAGGTAAGGGGGCTAATATAGGTATTTAGTGACTATTTGCGCTCGTTAGGACTTATAGTGATTGTGTGTTGTTTATACCTGTCGGGCTTCTGGGGCTCAGGTTATTGCTTCTTATGTGTTTATATTGTCTTATTGTAGGAAGATAAGGTATTGTACTTGTATTCAACCCTACCCCCTTCGTTTGGTCCTTATACTTTAGTTTTAGCTTTCAGTTTGCCTTACATGCATGGTACATTATTTTGTACTGACGCCCCCTGCCTGGGGTGCTGCATTCATATGTGCAAGTCTTGAGCGAGGACCAGACAGACCTGCCAAGTAGCACA
This sequence comes from Solanum appendiculatum, assembly GCA_018342035.1. Classification (NCBI taxonomy): domain Eukaryota; kingdom Viridiplantae; phylum Streptophyta; class Magnoliopsida; order Solanales; family Solanaceae; genus Solanum; species Solanum appendiculatum. The sequence continues at coordinate 403,748 of JAGDQO010000399.1, read as the reverse complement.
ACCACCTATCCAGCTGATTGGTTGGCTCCTTTCTTCCGGGGGTTTCCAGTGTCGAGAGGTTTGCTTGTTTTCTTATTTATGATTTTTGGGTAGGTCGGGGCCCTATTCCGTCCAAGTATTGTATTCATAGAGGCGTTTAGAATAGTGTGTTGAGTTGTGTAGCCACATTTTTCTCCATGCTGTCCTTGTTTTTGGGTTGGCTGATATTTTATAGTCATTTGATGTGTTAGTTATATACATACTTGTTTTCAACCTTTGTATAGTGATCATGGCAGCTTTGATGGCCTATATAGAGTTTATTCTTTCTTAGATACCATGGTGGCCTTGACGGCCCAAACAGGCTTTTGTGCTAGCTGTTTATGGTTTTATATAAACTGTTGGGAGCAGTTTTTTTCTTTTCAGAAATGTCGATAGGGGCCTTTCCATCCGAGGGCTTATTTTTAGCCGAGATATACTTGTTTGTTTTCTTGACTGTTTGTTGCTGCTATGCCCCATTAGCAAATAGTTCAGCAGGGTCAGCTCAGGTCTAAGTTTTGACACTAGGTGTCAGTTGCACCCCTAGAGTTTGGGGCATGACATCAATAATGATCACTGAGTTATGTTATTTCGATTTTGGCCCCTGTGTTATATAATTATGCATATTTAATCCTAATTAACTTAGATTTGTCGTTTTTGTCCATAAAACTGAATAAATAGGGGTAACCTTTTTGTCAAGGTGGAGTCCAATCTCAATAATAATAAAAAGGTTTTCAAATGGGCATAATTGGGTTAGTTTGCTAACATCGAAGGCATTTTTATCTTATTTTTAATAGTTCAAGGGTATTGTTGGACCAAAACCCTCAATAGTCCAAGGTTCTTTTTGGCCATTTTTCAACTTTATGATAATTTTGTTAAGCACTCAACTTTCTTCACTTTTAATGACCAACTATACATTATAGATTAATTAAAAGTTATATGTGAATATTACAAGGATCGAAATTTGATAACATCGTAACTCAAGGACCAAAAATATTTTTTTTCCTTTCCTAAAATAACGTGGGTGTTAGGGTTAATTTAAATTTCAAACGTGTTGCTAGGTGGGATTTTATTTTAGTTTTTTTTTAATTTCAATCAAGTTTCTACATTACTTTTTAGTCGTCGAAACTTGAATAAATCTAGCTAGGTGATAATTGAATATGGGTATAAATCTGGCTACATTACTTTTTTCTAGAAAATTTGATGGGAACTTGTTAAACGTATTGAAATAATATAACTTTTGAAGACAAATAGATAGTACAATAAATCAATTTTACCACCAATTAATGATTGTGGTGGAGTGGTAAGTACTCTCTTGAGCTCAAGTCTCTTTAGGTACGAAATCACCTTTATTATAAAGTGCTTTTACCCCAATATCAAACTTTCCAACGTGAATTCAGATTTAGTCGGACCCTAATTAATCGCGTTTGTCGAAAATCGGGTGAAAAAGAAGAACAACAAAAAAAAATCAATCTTGAAAGGAGAAGAAAGGCACAAGTAATTTCTTGGGTGATCATTCAAATATATATTCATTGCACAAAGTCTAAAAATCATCAAACTCAACCCCATGTAATCAAAAAACAAACTAACCGAAAATCTATGTTTTGGTGATGTGAAATGATACAGTGAGGGTAAATTTCATAGATGGTCACATAATTATATTTTTATGCTAAAGTCATCTAACTATGTTTTAACATAAATTTTTTTTTTTAAAATCTAATAACACAAAAATCACATATGTCGGAGGATTCAAATTCAGATGAGTATTATTTTTTTTACTTTATTTTTTTTGGACTAATAGATACAAATCCTCTGGACACAAAGCATGATATTAATAAATGTTTTTTTTTTGATATTTTGATTTTTGAATCAAAGCCCAAAAGTATGATCTTTATGCAAAAAAAAAACGTCCGACTAAAAACAATTAAATAAGAGGGATATATCCTGTTGTATTGTATTGTGTTGTATTTTGTTGAATACAATATTTGGATAGATTGTACTGTTCTCTTTTATTACATTATGTGATACACCAAAAAATTGAATGGTTAACCTACAAGAAAAGTAGGGTACGAGGTAGAGCTACTATAAAAAGATAGGACAAACAATAAAATAAGATTATTAAATAATAAGTAAAGACGAATGAGAAGAAAATATTAAGATAATGACGTGATCAAACCAAATTGGTCATTACATAAAATTGAAATTTTGGTTGTTACCTAACGACAAATTTAATCGAGATACGATACAATAAAATTTAATTAATAATCAAAATACACATGATATTTAAACTAACAACACAATACATTACATGGCAACAACCATCCAGATTAAATAAATAAGTCCATTTTTATTATTTATTGTGTCTAATGGCTCAAATTTATTACAAATTATAGAAGTCCCTTTTTATAATTATTTTAATCCAAAGTTCATTTCAGTTTAAGGCCCAAACTTATGTCACGTATCTAATGACACGACATTTCAAGAAAATTCAAGGCCAATAAGATGATGCCATGTGTTTTAAATAGCGTGGCAGCTCTGAGTCAAAACAAAAACGAATCAAAAGCTGCCAAGTGTTCAAAAAGGTGTGTCTTGGCCTATTCCAAGCATTTTTTTACAATATATAGAGAGATACATGCATCATAAAACAACACTGCTTCTACAAAAAAAGAATGAAACAGATCATTGAAAACTTGAAGTATTCCTTCTTGTTTACAAATTTGGTAACATTTTTACACAATGAATATTGAATCATTCTTTTCTTGCAAATAATATTAGTCTCTTAATTGTTAGTTTCTTAGAGATCTAACTATATATGGTTCCTTTCATAAAAAGATAAGGCAGTAATTGTAATGGATCCAACTGAACGGGTAAATCTAGCCATTCCATGGATCTATTAGTCGATTCATTTTTAGTAGAGGTCTTGATATAGGGTCGCCATATGTCATTCTATGGAAAATAGTACTACATCTTCAGTCTCCTTATTTGGGACTATATATCAACTCCTTTTGTACACTTTTATTTTGTCCCTATTCACTACTTTTGCTAGAAAATGGTTGGCTAGATCTACAGAAAGTTTAGATTTTCCAGTTCTTGTTGCTCCCATAACCATCACCACCTTTTTATGGGATTTCCACTCCAGAGCGTATTCACATAAGAGGATGTCATGGTTCCTTTCACACCAAGTTAGACCCTATGTTGCTCGGACTCGGGTGCAGATGTCCGATACAAATGCGGATCCTCTATGTAACTATGTTCCTAAATTTTAACATTCGTGGATATAGATCCATGTATGGATACATATGTGGAGATTCAACTGAAATTAATTCAAGTATCTATAAATAGAGTTATAAAACCAAAATTATGAGATATTAAGCGATTTGAAGTTGAGAGTTTTGGGGAAGAGGACAATGTTCTGATCACCAAAAAACCCACGAAGGTTTAGACCCAAAATTTCACTCTTGTCGTTCATTGGAGCTTTGCCGAAGCTCATCTTTTGGTGGTGGTGAAGTCCTCTGGCTCGTCATCATCCAGCTCGTTGCTCCGGAAAAGGTAAACTCTTCCCATTGTTGATTTTTCTTTTGTCTGCTTTGCTTGTAAATACGTTATTTGCTTCGTTGTAGATTAGATTTAGTCCTAATTACTTCCTTTAGTGATTTCCATTCTGTTGTTTAGTTTACAGAGTAACTTATTATTTTGCTATTATTAGTTCTTTATGTTGCTCTTGTTGTGGATATGAAGAATGCTTAGTGTCTTGATTCGTGTTTAATATTTGCTCTTTTGTTTCAGCTGGTTGTTTCGATCATAGCTTATTTCTCGTCTCTTTCAATATGATTTAATCTTGTACCAGATTGGTTTAGATTCCAAATGATAGTTCATGATAATTTCAGTTTCCCTCTCTGCCTCATCTAAATTGGCTATTGCTTGTTTTGGTGTCATTCCTGTCCCATATTCATGGTTGCTTGTGTATCTTCAAATAATTTTAATTTCCTGCCACTAATGGGTGCTAATCTTTACCATTTTTTGTGCATGAATTTCTTCGCGTTGGAGTCCACTGGACTCCCTATTCTCCCTTTGCATTTCAATGTTGGGCCGCGGAGGCCCAAGTTCTTTTGATCGAGTCTGCCTCGGCTTGAAGTTTGAAAGGGAAGCTAATATGAAAGGATCGGAAAGCTAATATTGTGGTCCTTAGGACGGAAAAGTTGCAGCTTGAAATCAAATGGGCAAAGATGCAAAAATATTGAGTCTCCAATCCAGGTTCTACTAAAACTCTCTTTAGCTTATTTCTTCATTTTCAATTGTGTTAGTTATTTCCTTTGTATATTTTAGTTAGCTTTATTTCTATTGTAATGTTTAGTTTAAAGTTGTAATTATTTGTTTTGAATTCTATTAATTGTAACTTGAATGAATCTTCTAGTAAAGTAATAATTTTTGGGTTTCAAAGTCTCTTTACTTTGTTAAATTATTTCACTTATCATTTTTGAATGGTTATCGATTATTGTTCATCACTTGTTCAATTTCTTTAAAATGAACTCAAAGTTTCTTTAAATAATCAATTCAAGTTTCTCTTATCACATGTTTTAAATAAAAATAAAAAAATTCAAGTTTTAGCCAAATAAATGATTCGCCGGATAACCACAGATTGTTAGCGGACATTTCAAGTGCTAATATCTTCTTGATATAGAAATAGGAACCCCGTACCTGTTCTTTGGATTTCAAAAGATTTTTCTATTTTAGATCTTTTTGAAATTAAATGAAAGGTTTCTTGATTTTCCTTTAAAAATTAAGTGGCGACTCCATGACATTTTCAATATTTTCGTCAAAAGTTGAAAGAAGTTTTGAGACTTTGAATATTTTTCAAATATTTTCAACAACTCTTTACTTTAGTACTATTTTTCAATAGTGTGTTGAGCCAAATCCAGTGAACTCCGGTGACAAGTGGCTAGAGATAGCCAAAGAAGAGAACATTTTCTCTAAAGAATTCTTAAACTTAGAATGTTCTTTTATCTATCAAAAAACCCTTCACATCCAAATATATGCAAATGAGATTTTTGTTTCCAGAAAGTTGTACTGATCTGATGGTGAATTTACATCCGCCATTGGAAGACAACTCTTTCGGTCACTCAATTCCACCTCCAGGCCATGAAAACAACAATGACAGTAACGTCGAATCTGCTCCACTCAAAGATGAAGTCCTGCTTGATGTCCTCGACATTGACTTATCCATTGTTGATATGTTCCTACCTTCTGATGCTGATGGTGCTGACATTTTCAAATTCAATTCTCTTAGTTTTTTTTTAATTTAGGTTTGGAAATGGGTCAGGTTGACCCATACCCAAATGGATGTTGTAATTAGTGCATTCACAAGAATATTATCCTTGATTTTTAGTCTTTCAATGTTATCTCTTAGTTTTTTTAAATAACTTTTAGGAGTTTGTGATACATGTATCTAGTGAATTGTGATACATGTATCTTGTTATTTGTGCAAGACTTTTGAATCAATATTTTGAGTAGTATAAATAGAGATGTAATTGATGATTGTAATAATCTCAAGTGTCCTTAAGTAACCAAATACAACTTGGGCATTCTCTAAGAAAAACATCCGCTTTCTATTTTTTCTTCAAGTGGGTATCAGAGCAGGTTTTCGTTATTAATATGGGGTTAGGTTAAGAAAAATAATTATGACATCAAAAATAAATAAAGGTGTTGATCATGATTCTTGACTCCAAGGTCAGAGTTTTACAAGTTGTCCTGATATTGATCATTTGGTGCACTTCTTGTCGAAGAAAAATGTCGTGGAATTCACCCTTCATGTAATCTTAGGAAACAAATATCATTTACTATTGGAAAACTACATGTACATTAGAAGCATAGCAGAATCATACATCTTACATGAATAGTAGACAAAAAATACGTTTATGCTAGAACACATAAACTTTTTGAAATTTAATTCGATAAATACCTCTTGAAGCGTGAGCAGATACTTTCAAGCGAATCCACAAGTTAGACTAGAGTTATGTGGTCTTCTATAGTTGTACCAAGTTCACAGCCAAACTCTCAATACTTGGATGGGCAAGTATCGAATAGAAAACTCATTTTTCTTCTAGGTTAGAAGAACCCCTACTTATAGAGATTTCTTCCAGTCTAAAGAGGAGAACGAAACACATGCATATTTTCTTTTGAGAAAGAAACACACGTTGCTTTTCCCTTTTCCCCTAAAAAATAGGATTCTGAGTTATAGTTAAATATGAGCACCGTAGAGACCACCGAATTAATTATTGAGGCTTCCTATATGGAAATAATTAAAATAATTAATTTAAATTAATCTTACCATAATAAATTATAAATTATTCCACTAGAATTCGTAATTGTACTCCTCTATATTTTGAAATTCCCTAGTAAACACTTACGTAATTCCCCATGTTAAGATTACAAATACTAATCAATAAATTAAATTATTGATGAATTTACTTGAATGATTAATTTCCTTTAGTGCGCTGCTTAACTTATTTCATGTGTCGGATTTGTAAATCCACTTGCAAGGTTTGACACCATGAAAACCTATAAGCTTCTCAAAAAGACATATCATTAATATCTCTATCGAGACATGGATTCCTTTATATATCTTATTATTTCACCAATATATATTTTTATCATCCAATCTACAAGACAGATTGACCCATCTCATAATCTCACCTTCTAATAAATCAAAATGATGATTAATATATACATATCATAATAGTTATATCAGAACTGAGAATATAAATACATTTAACAGTTTAAAGAATATGCTTTTGTCAATCAGTCTAAAACAACTATCTCTACTCAGTTTCATTCAATATATACAAAATACACTAGCGTAAGAAGTTGGTACTACACCGTTCCCATAGTCAAGATAAATTATATTTAATCTTGTGCTACAATCATACCAGTGGCTTCAATTTTATCTTAGATTATGAACAAAAAAACTTTATACTTATAAGAACTGATGATTTAATCATTTGTGTATAAGCTAAAACTCTATAAACTAAATCATCTACTATATAAGTAAATGAACACATAAACGATTAATAACGAACATATGATTTATTAACACTTTTATTAAAACTGAATAAATAATTATTCTATAATAAATTCTATATCTAAATAGATGGTTAATAATATAAATCTCATGGTTAATAGTATATATCCCAACATTTACCTCATCACCTTTTGACAGTCAGCAACTAAGGTATTAAGAACTTCAACATTGCTTGTTCCACCCTCCACTCGGTTTCAAAAGGTTTGAGAAGCTTATTAATCTGAATAAATAATTATTCTATAACTTTGCATGTGATCACTTTTGTTTCATAAATATTTACAAATCTCATCTCTAAAATCCCCGTTGCTGGAACGATTGAGGTTGTGTTGCTGCACAAACTTTTGACACCCTTGAAATTGAATTAACATTGTTTCTTCTTCATCTGAAGTCGCCTAATTAACTGTACCTTGGAAATTCTTTTAGGACCATGTGGAAAATATTGTTGAACCTGTTGCACAATTTCTACGAGTCCAATCATTCTTGAACAATGTTGTGAAGCTTCAAAGAGTTCATGCGAACATGTTTATAGGTCTTGAGATGGAAATGGAATTTAAGAAGTTTATTTTGGCATCTGCACCTATATTTGAGGAGATCTTCATTTGAAATTTTGCATATCTCCTTCTTCGTTTAGGTAAACAAATGATTGATGAGATGAAAGAATTCTGCAAAGCATCACTGTCACGACCCAATTTTTGAACGTGACCAGCGCTAAGGGGGAGAATCCAAGCCTTACCAAAATTCTACAGAAAATCAGACAGAGTTTCCTTTGATTTTTTTTGGCCTATCCTGAAATTACGTGTCTCAGAAATCTATGACACAACTAATAACAACTATAAATTAAGACATACCATCCATCAATGATCTAATTGTCACGCAATAATACCCATTCATCTCCAAATACGAAAAAGAAGTTCCAAACTAGTCACTTGACTACAATACGAAGGAATAATCATTACTCAAATAAAAGAAATGACAAATGGAGCGACTCTAAGAGTTTTTAAAGAAACTAAATAAACCATAGCAATTTAATAAGTCTCTTGCCATGCGAAGCAATGCGAGGCTCACTAGACACTATCAATATGCACTCTCTAATTAATGAAATATTCTCCAAGGTCACCTGAGTTCTCTGTAAAAATATATAGCGAGGAGTGAGACGCTAGCTCAGTGAGGAAAAACACTTAACCACAACCGTTTTAATGAGGGACATGTTAGAAACATGCTAGTATGTAGTCAAAATGATGAAATCAATGTCTTTTCAGAAACGGTAACAATATTCAATCTCATTTGTCTCGTGTAAGCAAAATCAATGTAAACTTTTAGAAATAAACTCAGAAAAACACTTTCATATCAATCTTATATATATGGGAGGTTTCAAAGGATGAATCATGTAATCAGTGTGGCCTTCTCTTTTCAGAAGTAACCAATAACGGTGAATTCCTCATAAAGGAGTTGAATATTCATATTTGTAGATCCCTACTCGAGGGATATCCATAACAGTATGCTAGTTCTACCTTCCCACTAGCATGGGCTTTATCGGTAATTTGTAACTACAAGGTGCACCAGGTCTAACGAACCCGCCATTAGGTACGAGATTCATCAAGGTCTACTCCTATTTATACTTTTCTTGTAATCAGTAGAAGCATTTCAAAATAAAATAGGTTATTTAAATCTTATCAAATCATATTATTTCAAAGTTTACAATCACATGTCAAAATACCATTTCTCAAATAAGTGTGAAACACTTTCAATAATGGAAATCATATCTTATAAAAATGAGATCATCTCAAATAATATTTTCAGTACTATAACAAGTAAAAGACTTGTCCCACATGCAAGTTCAAAACATTTGGTTACATATTTACTTTATAAACCATGTACAAATCATGAAATTTATAAAATACAAATTGTGGTAAGATTACTACTCATAGTGCTCATGCTGAAACACCAAGCTCGCCACTCGAGTAATCGGTATGTGTCCCTTTGGTCAATCTATAATTCACATCATATCAATATCGCGTTAGTTTTAGGTTTAAGCTAATTCGATAACTATTTTAAATACCCAACCCTCGAGTTAAAGGTTTGACTCTCCATATATCAAAGTATCTTAATCCTTAACTATATAGTCCTTCAATTTAAGCAGCGATAGTTAAAAGTTCTAAGTATTCATATTTTGCGGTTGCTCAAACAATTTTCTTCGCTATTACTATAGTTAACAGTAACCTAAAGCTTAATCATCACAATGTAGTTTCCAACTAGTGCTATTGGGAGCATACTTGACAGTAGTAGTATAAAATATGTTTATATCCATTAGTATTCTCATACCCAAATCTATTGATCAATCATATATCTTGATACTCATGTAATAGATTGATAAATATATAATTTATTCATTTGTTGTAGTAACAAAAACTACCCTTACTGCCCAGTTATTAGCTTCTAGTAATCAGATTTCAACACCTAAAGTAAATGGCCTAAACTAATAATCTTGGAGAGGCTGTAGAAGAAGAAGAAACAACAAAGATTTACCTCAAATGCGGTAGCAAAACCCATGATAACTCTCTTTCTCCTTCTGCTTCCCCTCACCCTTTTGCTCTTTCTTTCTTATTCTCTCTATTCTGTCTTTTTTTTTCTTTTTTCTACAGGATTGTAGCGTGGCTGCTTATCGCTTTTAGCCCAATCTTTCTTCTTTTTTTAATTTTAAAAAAAATAGCTAATGACTTATTTACCTTTAACTTAAATAATAGGGTATTACATTCTCCCCACCTTAAGATATTCGGTTCCCGAATTTAAAGTTGGTGTGTACCGTAGACTGAAACAAGAGAGGATACTTGACTAGCATATCATTTTCCAACTCCCAAGTAGCTTATTCCATGGTATGGTTTCTCCATAAGACTTTCACGGACACAATTTCTTTTGACCTTATCTTTCTTACTTGTTTGTCAACAATAGCCACAGGTTCCTCTTGATATGTTAAGTTCTCATCAATCTGTATAGTTTGTGTTTCAAGCACATGAAAGTTGTATGGTATGTATTTTCTTAACATAGACACATGGAACACCGGATGGATGAAGGACATATCAGGAGGAAGTGCCAAACGATACACCACTTCTCCTACTTGGTCAAGTATCTCATATGGTTCTATATACCGCGGGCTCAATTTACCTCTCTTTCCGAATCGCATCACACCTTTCATAGGAGAGACTCGTAGAAAAACTTTGTCCCTAATTGTGAACACTAGATCTCTTCTCCTCTTATCCGCATAAGACTTTTGTCTACTTTGAGCTGTGAGCAACCTCTGCCTAATCAACTGTACCTTGTCCATGGCTTCTTGTATTAAGTCTGGTCCCAACACAGTAGCCTCTCCAACTTCAAACCACCCAATAGGAGAATGACATCGCCTACCATACCAAGCTTCATATGGAGCCATCTGAATGTTGGACTGAAAGCTATTGTACTAGGAAAATTCGGCTAAAGGCAAGTAAGCATCCCAACTACCTCCAAAATCAAGAATGCAAGCTCTCAACATATCCTCTAAGATATTTATAGTACATCAGACTGTCCATCTATCTGTGGATGAAATGCAGTACTAAGATCTACTCGTGTACCCAAAGCTTCTTGAAAGGACCTCCAAAAGCGTGAAGTGAATTGTGACCATCTATTACAAATGATGGATATTGGCACTCTGTGATGTCGAACAATTTCATTTATAAATATCCTTGCATATCTCACTCCACCATATGTAGTCTTTATCAGTAAGAAGTGTGCTGATTTTGTTAGTCGATCTACAATTACCCATATAGAGTCATATCCTCTAAGGGTTCGTGGTAGACCAACCACAAAATCCTTAGTAACTCTTTCCCATTTCCACTTTGGAATCTGGATCTCTTGTAGTAATCCTACAGGTCACTGATGCTCTGCTTTAACCTGTTGACAAGTCAAACGACTGGAAACAAAGTTAGCAACATCTTTCTTCATACCTTCCCACCAATACAATTGCTTCAGGTCATGATACATCTTAGTGGAACCAGGGTGCATAGTATATCTAGAGTTGTGAGCTTCCTCAAGAACCACTCATCTTAACCCCTCTATGTCTGGTACACATAAACGATTTCTTAGTCAGAGCATACCATCATAGTTGACAATCATTTTCTTACTTTTACCAGCTATGACCACATCTCGATATTTGCAAAGTTGTTCATTCTCATATTGAGTAGCATTTATGCGCTCTACTAATGAAGATTTGGCTTGCACGCATGCTAGCAATGTCTCTGAATTTCCCAAACTAAATTTGACACTTGTGCCTTCAAGTTACTATACATCTTTTGCCAACTGTCTTTTTTCAGAAGCTATATGTGCTAAACTGCCCATAGATTTTCTACTCAATACATCAGCCACAACATTAGCTTTTCCAGGATGATACAAAATAACACAATCATAATCCTTGAGTAGCTCCATCCACCGACGCTGTCGAAGATTTAGATCCCTCTGCTAAAAAATATACTTTAAGCTCTTATGATCGGTATATATCTCGCAGGTTTTGCCGTATAGATAATGCCTTAAAATTTTAAGAGCAAATATTACTGCGACCATCTCCAAATCACGTGTAGGATAGTTCTACTCATGTCTCTTCAATTGTCTTGAAGCATAGGCAATCACACGACTATTTTGCATAAGAACACATCCTAGACCCACCCTTGAAGCATAAAAAAATACCATACAACCTCCGAAACTGGATGGTAAGGACAATATTGGCGTTGTTGTCAAGCACATTTTGATTTTCTAGAAGCTCTGCTCACATTCTTCTGTCCACTGAAACTTTGCATTTTTTTGTGTCAACTTGGTCAATGGAGATGCTATTCTGGAGAAATCTTGCACAAAACGCCTATATTAATTTGCCAAACCCAAAAGCTTCGAATTTCTATAGGCGAAGTAGGTCTGGGTAATTTTTGCACGACTTCTATCTTTTTAGAGTCTACGTTGATTCCATCTTTGGACATAATATGCCCCAAAAATGCTACTGAGTCTAGCCAAAATTCACACTTTGAGAACTTAGCATAAAGCTTATTTTCTCGCTAAGTCTGTAACACGGTCTTTAGATGGTTCTCGTGTTCTTCTTGGCTACGAGAGTATATCAAGATATCATCAATAAAAACTATCACAAACCTGTCTATAAATGGCCTGAACATCCTATTCATTAAGTCCATAAATGTAGCCGGAGCATTGGTTAATCCGAAAGGCATCACAAGGAACTCATAGTGCCCATACCGAGTCCTGAATGTCGTCTTGGAAATATCTTCCTCTCTGATTCTAAGTTGATGATAGCCAGATCGAAGATCAATCTTTGAAAAGTGGACAGCTCCCTGTAATTGATAAAACAAGTCCTCTATACAAGGTAAAGGATACTTATTACGTATTGTTATCTTGTTCAACTGTCTGTAGTCGATGCACATCCTTAGAGACCCACCTTTCTTCTTTATTAACAATACTGGTGCGCCCCATGGAGATATACTCGGTCGGATAAAACTCTTATCAAGTAAGTCTTGCAACTGCTGTTTTAGCTCCTTTAGCTCTGCTGGTGCCATACGATATGGGGGTATGGATATTGGCAATGTATCAGGAGCCAAATCAATACCGAAGTCTATCTCTCGTAAGGGAGGTAATCCTGGCAAATCTTCAGGAAATACATTAGAAAATTCATTCACCACTGGTATCTTCTCCAAGCTAAGTGCTCCTTCTATTGTATCCCTTACCATAGCTAATAGACCTATACAACCTTTCTGTAGTAATCTCTGAGTCTTCATAAAAGATATGATTTTCCCAACCTCGGGGACTTGACCCCCTTTTAATATAAAAGTAGGCTCATCGGGTATTTCAAACTTGACTATCTTTGCATGACAATCAACAGTAGCATAGCAGTGAGATAACCAATCCATGCTCATCAACACATCAAAATCAATCATATCAAGTACAATTAGGTTAGCTAGATTATCCCTATCCTCAACTCTAATCTGACAATCATGACACTCATATTCAACTAACAGAGAATCCCTCACAGGAGTAGAAACAAGAAAAGGGTGATTAAATATCTCTGGCTGTCTATCTAATCTCAAAGCAAAGTATGAGGACACATAAGAGTGGGTAGATCCTGGGTCAATCAAAGCATATGAATCAAAGGAACAAACTGAAAGAATATTTGTAGCCACCACATTTGAGGCCTGAACATCCTGTCTAGGAAGTGCAAAAACGCTTGACTAGCCTCTACCAACATTCCTTTGTCCTTGATTTCCAGTGAAACGATCTTCAGCACCTCGACCTCTGTTTCCTATAATAGTATTACCTGAACCATTACGAGTAGTCTAAGTAGGTGCAACTATCTGAAGAAAAGTCTATGTGGGGTTTCTCAGAGGTAGAGGGCAATACCTAAGGCGATGCCCCAACTGACCACACCGAAAGCACCCTCCGGTCAAAACACGACACTGACCTATATATAAGCTACCACAAGTCTAGCAGGATGGAGCAGTGGCATACATTTGCCCAGAATTACGATGTCCCTGTGATGATGACTGTCCTTGAATACCCTGTCTATAATATCGCTTGTATGTAGACTATGAAATTGTATCCATCCCTGTTGTTGTCTTCCCTGATTTCCTATTTGTGATTTGCATTCAAGTCACTCCGTAAGATCCCCCTATCTTGGCCTTCTTACGTACATCATAGTCTGCACGCTCCTCTCGAACCTTGTCTTCAATTTTTCTAGCCAGATCAACTGCATCCGAGTAGGTCATGACACTCATATTTAGGGCTAGGGTATTGAATAGGCAACTAACCAACCCATGCACGAACCTCTGAACTCTAGCTGCTTCGGTGGGTACTAAGTAAGAAGCATATATATCCAACTTACAGAATTTGGTGTTATAGGTTTACACATCCATATTTGTAGTCTGTACCAACCTCTCAAAATGAGTTGCATACTTTTGCCTCTAACTATTAGGAAGAAAATTATCCATGAACAACTTAGTGAACTTATCCCACTTCAGTGGTGCTGCTCTAGTAGATCGACCTACCAATACAATCTCACACCAGGTGTTGGCCATGTCCTTTAGTTTGTATGCTGCAAGCTCTATGGCTCTCTCACTAGAACATCCTAGCGCCCGCAGGGCCTTGAATGTCCCATCTAAGAAACTTTGAGGATCAGCTGAACTATCAGAACCTGTGGATTTTGGTGATTTCAACTTCAAGAATTCCTGCAAGGACACCTTTTTATTCCCAAAAGTATAAGTCGGTGCAAGTGCCTGAGGTGGTGCATGTGTCTGAGTAGTAACAATATTACACTGACCATCCTTCTCCTGTCTATCCATTCTATTGACCAAACTCTCTATGGCTCTCTGCATAGAGGTAAGTACCCTAGTGGTAGCATGTTCATGTGATGATAGAGGCCGGTGGGCTAGCACTCTTTTCCGAAGTGACCTCTCTTGAAATTCTAGTAGTGGTGCTGCGGTTCCCTATGGTGGCACTACGCCCCCTACCTCGACCAGTTCTGCGAGCTCTGCCCCTCCCCCAAGTTGAGAAAGTTGGCTGCCTGATCGAAGTGACATTAGGTGCCTGAGGAACACCTGTCATAGCGCTGTCATTAGATCATCGAGTTTAAGCCAACTGGTTAATAGAAACAAATGATGTTGGAATAATCTAGTTGGCCCTAAACATCACATACACAAGTAGGAACAAGAGACAAAGACAAGACACATCCTATCACATCTTCGCAGAATCACAATTATAGAAATGGCCAACAACATATCCATAACTGAGATTCTACTACTAACATGTGCTCCATAAGTCACAAGAATAACCAGACTCTGATACCAACTTTGTCACGACCCAATTTAGGAACGTGATCGACGCTAAGGGGGACAATCTCGAAGCAAGGCTTACCAAAATTCTACAAAAAATCGGACAGAGTTTCATTTGTTTTTTTGGGCCTATCCTGAAATTACTTGTCTCAGAAATCCACAACACAACTAATAACAAATATAAATTAATACATAACATCCATCGATGATCTAATTGTCGCGCAATAATACCCATTCATCTCCAAATACGAAAAAGAAGTTCCAAACTAGTCACTTGACTACAATGTGAAGGAATAATCATGACTCAAATAAAAGAAAAAGCAAATGGAGCGACTCTAAGAGTGTTTAAAGAAACTAAATAAACCATAGCAATTTAATAAGTCTCTTGCCACGCGAAGCAATGCAAGGCTTACCAGATACTATCAATTCGCACTCTCTAATTAATGAAATCTTCTCCAAGTTCACCTGATTTCTCGGTAAAAACATATAGCGAGGAGTGAGACGCTAGCTCAGTGAGTAATAACACTTAACCACAACCGTTTTAATGAGGGACAAGTTAGAAACATGCTAGTCTAATAGTCAAAATGATGAAATCAATGCCTTTTCTGAAACGGTAACAATATTCAATCTCATATGTCTCGTGTAAGCAAAATCAATGTAAACTTTTAGAAATAAACTCAGAAAAACACTTTCATATCAATCTTATATATATGGGAGGTTTCCAAGGATGAATCATGTAATCAGTGTTGCCTTCTCTTTTAAGAAGTAACCAATAACGGTGAACTCCTCATAAAGGAGTTGAATATTCATATCGGTAGATCCCTACTCGAGGGATATCGGTAATGGTATGCTAGTTCTACATTCCCACTAGCAAGGACTTTATCGGTAATCTGTAACTACGAGGTACACCAGGTCTAACAAACCCGCCGTTAGCTACGTGATTCATCAAGGTCTACTCTCATTTATACTTTTCTCGTAATCAGTAGAAGCATTTCAAAATCGAATAGAGCATTTAAATATTATCAAATCATATTATTTCATAGTTTAACAATCACATGTCAAAATACCATTTCTCAAATAAGTGTAAAACCCTTTCAGTAATGGTAATCATATCTTATAAAATGAGATCATCTCAAATAATATTTTTAGTATCATATCAAGTAAAAGACTTGTCCCACTTGCAAGTTCAAAACATTCGGTAACACATTTAATTTATAAACCATGTACAAATCATGAAATTTGTGAAATACAAATTGTGGTAAGATTACTACTCACAGTACTCGTGCTAAAATACCAAGCTCACCACTCAAGTAATCCGTATGTGTCCCTTCGGTCAATCTATATTTCATATCATATCAATCTCGTGTTAGTTCTAGGTTTGAGCTAATTCGATAACTATTTTAAATACCCAACCCTCCAGTTAAAGGTTTGACTCTCCATACGTCAAAGTATCTTATTCCTTAACTATATAGTCCTTCAATTTAAGCAGCAAAAGTTAAAAGTTCTAAGTATTCATATTTTGCGGTTGCTCAAACAATTTTCTTCTCTATTACTATAGTTAACAGTAACCTAAAGCTTAATCATCGCAATGTAGTTTCCAACTAGTTCTATTGGGAGCATACTTGACAGTAGTAGTATAAAATATGTTTATATTCATTAGTATTCTCATACCCAAATCCATTGATCAATCATATATCTTGATACTCATGTAATAGATTGATAAATATATAATTTATTCATCTGCTATTGTAACCGAAACTACCCTTACTGCCCAGTTATTAGCTTCTAGTAATCAGATTTCAACACCTAAAGTAAATGACCTAAATGAAAAATCTTGGAGAGGCTGTAGAAGAAGAAGAAACAACAAAGATTTACCTCGAATGCGGTAGCAAAACCCATAATAACTACCTTTCTCCTTCCGCATCCCCTCACCCTTTCTCTCTTTCTTTCTTACTCTCTTTATTCTGCCCTTTTTTTTCTTTTTGCTGCAGGATTGCAGTGTGGCTGCTTAGGGCTTTTAGCCCAAACTTTTTTTAAAAAAAGATAATGACTTATTTACCCTTCTCTTAAATAATAGGGTATTACAATCACCTAATGTTGAATTCATATTTGAAGAAGTCGAGTTGGAAGATCGTGTATTACGTGAACCCGAAGAGGTCATGGAAGTGCCTTGATTTTGCTTACATATTATTTTTTGTACGATTTCTTGTGCTTTAGTTTGCCTGTCAGGCCTTGCCTATCTAATTGATATAAAGGTGCCTAACATAAAATACGTACCTACAACAATTTTCAATTGTAACGCCACATAAGTTTGTAACATTAGAAATAACAAGCTTATGTTCGACAAGCTTATTTATTATAATTTACGTCAACCGTCATTGAGATATTTGGAGAATAATGGAAATAAGGTGGTTATACCAAGTAATAACAATATAAACTCACTTGAATTCACAGATGGAAGTTAGAGGTCAAGGGGTGCCTTGAAACAAAATATTTAAGTGCGGGGTTCATTATAAGGAAGTTTTGATACGATCCTATTTATGTACTTACTTGGGATTAGGGTATCTCCTAATATATGGGGAGTTAGGAGACCTATAATTTATCAAATCGAAGTTCTACGAGTCAAGTTTCCAATGCACAAAACCGTTCATCAATATGACATCATAGTAGAGAACTATGACTATTTTACCGCAGACTGACCAGGCAAACCAGGTCACAGATCCGGGTCAGGTTTGACCGCCTTTAAAAGGCACTTTTTTACTTCAAAAAAGATAACTTTCACATTTTTTCAAAATAAAAACGTCTAGGAGTCATTTAAGAGAGTTCCAAGAACTTTGATCTAAGAAAACACCCCTTTTCTAGCTTGATTCTTCCTTGGCTCATATTCGGAGAAATGTTCTCCTCGTCGCAAGTTTCGTTTTGTGTTATTTCTTATTGTTTTTCATTGTGGTTGAAGGACTTTCGTGTGTAATCTGGGTTTTAAGTTTATTATATGGTTGAGCTACTTTGAGGTAAGATTCTACACCTACTTTGCTTAGAATCTCATGGCTTAAAGTTTAAAATTGATTCTTGTGACCTAGGCTTTGTTTTGGTGCATTTTCTTAAAAGTTGCGGAGTTAGGATGGTGTTGGATCCTTGAGGAAGATTGTTCTGATTGAAAAGTAGAATCTTTTTGTTAAGGTAAGTTTCCTCTGATCACCTCCCTTGTATTTTTCCATTTTTTGTTTTGCTATCACCTCATCAACCAAGGAAGACCTAGCACCATCAACAATGATCACACCACCATTACTAACCTCTTCCAACCTAACCCCCAACCTAGCCAACCGATGTACCTCCCTAGCCATTTCCCTATCACCAATATCAACATGAGCTAGGCTACCCATAGACACCCTACTCAAAGCATCCGCCACCACATTAGCTTTACCGGGATGATAATGCACACTCATATCATAATCTTTAAGAAATTCTAGCCACCTTCTTTGTCTCAAGTTGAGATCTTTTTGGGTGAAGACATATTGGAGGCTCTTATGATCGGTGAACACATCGACATGTACCCCATACAAATAATGACGCCAAATCTTTAAAGCAAACACCACTGCGGCTAATTCAAGATCATGCGTAGGATAGTTCTTTTCATGCACTTTGAGTTGTCTAGAAGCATAGGCTATCACCTTACCATTTTGCATTAGGACACAACCCAAGCCAACTCTAGAAGCATCACAATACACAACAAATCCCTCAAGCCCATCCGGGAGTGACAATATAGGAGCGGACACAAGTTTATCTTTCAAGGTTTGAAAACTCCTTTCGCACTCGTCGGTCCACTCAAACTTAGCCTTCTTTTGTGTCAACATAGTCATGGGAGAAGCAATAGAAGAAAACCCATTCACAAATCTCCGGTAGTAACCCGCTAAGCCCAAGAAGCTCCTAATATCCGACGGGGTCAATGGCCTAGGCCAATTTCTAATCACATCGGTCTTCTTAGGGTCTACCTTAATACCATCCCCCGACACCACATGACCTAGGAAAGCAACCTCCCTCAACCAAAATTCACACTTTTCATACTTGGCATACAACTTCTCCTCTCTTAATCTTTGCAACACAACCCTCAAGTGACCCGTATGTTCTTCCTCGCTATGCGAATAGATTAAAATATCATCAATGAAGACCACAACAAAGGAATCAAGGTAGGGTTTAAAGACCCTATTCATTAGGTCCATGAAGGTAGCCGGTGCATTGGTCAACCCAAAGGACATGACCACAAATTCATAATGTCCATACTTAGTCCGGAAGGCTGTCTTTGGAATGTCACCCTCCCTCACCTTCACTTGATGATACCCGGACCGAAGATCAATCTTAGAGAAGTGGCTAGCCCCTTGCAATTGGTCGAACAAGTCATCAATCCTAGGAAGAGGATATTTATTCTTGACGGTGACCCTACTGAGTTGCCGGTAATCCATACACATCCTAAGGGACCCATCTTTCTTCTTCACAAACAACACCGGTGCACCCCATGGTGATTGGCTAGGCCTAATAAAACCCTTATCTCCAACAAGGTCCCTCAATTGTTTCGTCAACTTCCTTTAAACTCCGCCGGGGCATACGGTAAGGGGGAATAGAAATGGTTGGAGTATCGGGGAAGGAGGTCTATGCCCAAAAATCTATTTCCCTTTTGGGAGGAACACGGAAGCTCATTTAGAAGACATCAAGGAATTCATTTACGCCTGGAAACTGACTCTATAAGAAGGGTTTTGGACTCCACATCCCTAACCCTCACGCAGGTGATAGAACACCCCTTAGAGATCAACTTACGGCTTTAATGCAAGAGACTGAATCTTACCCTTGACTACCACATTTTGGCTTTCCCACTAGAATGGGTTCACTGGAATTGGAACTTGACCCTTTCGGGTTCTACAATCAATAGAAGCATAGTATGCATGCAACCAATCCATCCCAAGAACAACATCAAAATCGACCATGTTCAATTCAACAAGATCACAAGGCAATATTTATGCAAGATGCAAATAGGACAATTTCTATAGACCTTCCTAGCAACAATATATGCACCAAATAGGAGTAGACACCTTATATGACTCACGCAACGAGTCGGGCTCGTCTTCCTCTTGTATTAGGCATGATCTAACATAACAAAGAACAACCGTTAGGGAAGAACTTAATTCAACTTCTACAGCACGACTTAGAAAATGGAGAAGGGAAACATTTCCTAAAACGTCTCATAGCCTCCTACTCATAGTTGTGGTGCACAACACAACCATGAATCGGACTCTAATCAACGCGGTGTGTTGGACTCCAAGGATCATTCAACCTAGGGCTCTGATACCAGTTTGTCACGACCAAGCGAGGCCTAGATGTGACGGCGTAATGGGGAAACCCGAAGGAACCCCAAACAAGCCTCATAGCGTATCATTACACATCCTTGGTCGCGGAAGCAATTAAATGACCATAAGCGATAATCATAATCAAGGGGAAAATCGGGACTAAGGGAGCAAGAAAAAAAAAAGAAATGATACATAAATACCATAGATGAGTCAAGCTCCAGCATAATACACAACTTGTCCAACACCACCTCTAAACATCAGTACTTAGCGGGGGCCAAGACAAACTACCGGGCTCACCCTCATAGTCAAAACATAACTAGAAAGGAAAAGTTTTATACATAGCAAAAGATCATGAGCAACGTCCCCGAAATGGAGGACTCACCAATAACCACTATAGAAAATTGTACTAGCCACGCGGAGGAGGATGGTCAAGCGGTGCTCCGGTCCCTACATGGTGACATCATGTAGGCATAGAGTATGCGTTAGTACATTTGAATGTACTAAGTATATTGGATGCAATGCAAGGCTACATTAGATGGACATCATAGGAAAAATGCGTAATCATACCCAATAGATAGCATATTAATGAAATGATATGTATAATGATGCTTACATAAAAATCATATTTAGTTGGACGTAGTACATGTGTGGCGAGTGACCATCAATATAGTATTTCCAAGGCCTACCACCCCCTTGGAGAGGCGAAAGAGGTACAAACCCCTCAATATGGTTACACGGGCCTACCACCCCCCGTGCTAGGGACCAAGGTACAAACCCCTCGATATGGTTACACGGGCCTACCACCCCGCGTGCTAGGGACCAAGGTACAACCCCCTCGATATGGTTACACGGGCCTACCACCCCCCGTGCTAGGGACCAAGGTACAAACCCCTCGATATGGTTACACGGGCCTACCACCCCCCGTGCTAGGGACCAAGGTACCAACCCCTCGATATGGTTATACGGGCCTACTACCCCCCGTACTAGGCAACCAAGGTACAAACCCCTCGATATGGTTATACGGGCCTACTACCCCCCGTACTAGGCATGGTCGACTCACAACACTTATTTAGAGAAAATCATATACATGTGTCCATTTCATCATCATTTCAGTAATTACATAACCATCCGTCTCATAGGACGTACCTTGGACCTTCCCTTTCCTAAGAATTCTATAAATGGGCATTTTATCAAACACATGGTGGGCAATTGTTCATGTAAATGAAATCATGTATTTCAAGAATACTAATTCCAACCAATTCCAAAATCCATATAAATCAGCCCACCAACAACATACATATATATATCAACCTTCATAATTTGATCATGGAAGCATGTAAACCATAAACATCACATAAAAATTCCATTTCATGATAATATGCAAAAAGGACCATAATAGGGTGTGTAGTAGTAATTCCGTAATTCAAGAGTTCATAATTGATCATGAGGACCCATAAACTTGAAGTAGAAATAGAGGATAAATGATTGGACTTGTGGAAAGGAAGGTTTCCACAATCAAACCCACATACCTCAACTTTGGAGAATCCTTGATGAAGATTGGAATGGAGAATCGAAGCTTGAGATTGAGTCTTGAATCCGGAATTAGAGCTTGAGATGTTTGAATTTGGTTGAAGATCTTGGTGGAATTTTTGGAGAGGGCTTAGAGAGTGTTTTTGGAGTTTAGAAAATGACTAAATATGGGACATATCCCCTTTTTATAAAAAATGACTCCAACCCGCCTAGAAAATTCGCTCACTGGAATTGGAAATTCTGCACTGACAGGTTTTACGAAAATGGTCATAACTCCCTCATCCTAACGCGGAATAAGGTGAAACCAAGTGCGTTGGAAAGCTAACTCAAAGAGCTTTAATTTGATAGGTTGCAGCCCTTCCAGTTCCTTGTGTGCTAAGAGATATGCCCCTTTAAAGTTGACCCTCCAAATCGCAATTTTTGCGATTTTCGAATTTTGATACGGTTGCTCTAAAATTCGGGTTAGACCCATTTCCCACTCAATTTGACCCCACAAATAAGAATATGAAGTCGAATTTCCGAAATCATGCACGGATTTTGAGATATATGGAAATTACAATTATAGGTGTTTCCGAAGCACATTTTCGGGCATTTTTGGGGTCGTTTCAATCTTCCTCAACTTTAGAACCATGAAACTCCAGAGGGTTCATCCTGGTGAAGTCCCTCACTCTTGACGCTGCCGTACCCACATTTGGGTTCACGGGAGCCACAACCTCCCTATTGGCTTGAGCCACCACGGCTTGGGCCAACACCTGAAAAGCAGCCCTGAACTCTGCATTGGTTACTTGCTCGACCAAAGGATCGACCGGAACTTGAAGAGCTTGAGGAGGAGTTTCTTGCTCGTCACTCTCTCTCGCATTCCTTCGAGTATAAGCTCTTCGAGACGCCATATCCTGAAACACGTAGGATAGGGATTAGGAGAGAGGGGCATATAAAGTAACACTCTATGCACGACTTAAGGATAATGAAGAAGTTGAGTTTCCTAATCATCTTGTAGCCTCTCATTCATAAATGTGGCGCGCTTCACACTCATGAACAAGACTCTACTCGATGTGGCTTATGAGACATCCTAGAATCTTTCTAAAACCTTGTGCTCTGAATACTAAGTTTGTCACGACCCAAGGTACCCCTTAGATGTGACATGGCATACAAGATCCCAAAAGGCCTCATACAAGCCACTAAGCATACATTCATACAAGATAGTAGAAATTAAAGAGTCCAAAAGATAAAATCACAACAGAGTTAAAGAAAACATCAATAGAAGTCTACATCTCATGTCTCAAGCCATCTAACATAATAGAATAGAAATGAAGGTTTCGGACGCAGCCCAGTACAATATCAAAATATAAACGGAAAGCATGAAAACATAACAAGGTTAGGTCCTCGGACATAGGAGGCCTCACCAAGTCTTCACTAGTACTGGAATTGACTAGCCACGAGTGGGATGAGAAGAACCGCCAAGTCCTACATCAATAGAATCAATGTAGGCAAGAGTATGCGTTAGTAAAATCTAGTACCAAGTATGATAGCAATGCACAAAGGGCATATAAACCATGCTAGAATGACATATAATCATGACATGTAAAGGCCAAGCTAAAACATGATAGAACATAAGAACATGAAGCATAAACCATGGCCAACACAAGCTATTTATCTTTCCTTTAGATCATCATCATAACACTTGTTCATTAGTTGTGGGGAAGTAGCCTTAACCGACATATAAGACCATGTGAGCTATCAACTAGGAATCCGGTGTCCGCCCCACACCGAAAAGGGGTGGCCTACTTGCCAAGGTACGACCATGAACTTCTTAGCTTATGTGGATCCATTAGCTAGTGTCTATCATAGACCATCACCCTATGGTGGCACATAGGTTATGGGACATGGGTAATTGCCACTTGTCCACTCGGTACTAAGCATACTTCCCACAGATTTATCATAGTTCATTTTATCTTAGGTAGACATAGGTAATAGCCTCTTGTCTATCCTTAGTCATGACTTCATTATTTGTAGACATGGGTAATCGCCTCTTGTCTACATTAGGGAACATGGGTAATCGCCTCTTGTCCCTTCATGGAATAGCTCCTTAATTATGTATTTAAGCTTAGTTGAGCAAACCTTTCAACAAGTTATGAATCATTACGTGTGAGAAAACCTTTCACATTCATAGGCTGAGCATTACATGAGAAAACCTTTCAAAACTCAACATTTCTATTATCATATCATAAACTTCATAAACATACATGACTTGATAAGCTTCTTATTTACATAGCTCATCATGCTCTTAACTCATAAATCATGGGTTCATAAGCCTCACCTCAAAACATGCAGTTCAATGCAAGCTAATACTTAGAAAGCCATAAATCAAGTCAATTTAGTCATAATTGAGGGAACCCACATAATAGAGGAAAATCATAGATTTTGATTGAACATGCATCTTTTCATAAAATATCCTCTTTTCATCGTTCATAATCTTACATGAAATTCATAGCTTGATAATCATAATCCTTAACTCAATTCATAAAGAGTTCTTGCAATTCATCTTTTTCTCAATTCAACCCACAATCATAAGCATAATCACAAATTGGGGGAATTTAGCATAGGCTCATGGGATTCATCAACTTGCATGTAAACCACGCTAAATCGTGCACTAGCTTACTTTACCATGCTAGATCGTGCACTATCAACCATAACATCAACAATGGAAGGCATAATGAAGAACCCATAAGAATTTGTCAAACCCTAGCTCTCTTGGGCAATACTAAACCTTGAAAACCTTAAGGAAAAGAGGACCCATTGGAGGAAAGACTCCAAATGGTAAATACTATCATACCTTAATACCAATGCCTTGAAATAAAAGGAGGATCGATGACCTTGGTGAGAACCCTAGCTCTCTTCTTCTCCTTCTTAATCTTCTAGAGAGAGGAATATTTTTGGGAGATGAGAGTTGGAAATGAAGGGGTTAGGGCTTAGAAAATATAAATAGGGCCAGGGTTAAGGGGTAAAATCATCTAGGATAAGGAATAAACATTTAGGGAAAAGTCCAAAAAGCCCTTAAATAAAACTGTCGGGGCCAATCGACGGACAGGATCTACGGTCCGTACATCCATTGACGGGCCGTCCTGTTCTTCCGTCAATCGATTAAGAAAGTTTGTTTTGGACTGAAAATTTAGCTAAGTCTGGAAGGCATCTACGGAACCCATCTACGGCCAGTCAACCGAACTATGAACCGTCCTGCCATTCCGTAGGTCAAGGTTCAGAAATTCAAAGTTCATAAAGTTGGCAGGGCCATCGACGGTTCCCATCTATGGCCCGTCACTCCACCTACGGTCTGTAGATGGCCACCGTTGTCACTGGCACCAGAAAAATTTAAAAACTGCATTTTTCTTTCTCTTCAACAAACTAGGGTGCTACAATAAACATCTTTAGGTTGATGACTCGTGCTCAACAGATTGAGGAAGAGAGGGTTAAGGAGAGTACTAGGGAGAGTAAGAGCACCATCCTCTGCTAGTGCCCCAATACCTAACTTCAGATTGGAGAACATGGATAGGGCACCAGGCTCTAAGTCCCAAAGTAGTGTCACTAGTGGTCGTACCTTTCTAGTTTGTCAGAAGTTTTGTAAGAACCATCTCAAAGGGTGTATGGGATGTAGTGGTAATTGTATTGGATGTAGAAAGTCAAATCATAGGTTGAGTGAATGCCAGTGGTATCAGGTAGGGGTAAGGATGTTTCCCAGCAGATTCAGCCTAACACTTCAGCAACTCCAATAGGTCACCTGAGTCACACGGTGCAACTTCTTGTGCAAGTCGCAGACAACACCAGAACAGGTTTTATGCTTTGCAAACTCGACTGGATGAGGAAAATTCCCCTGATGTAGTTATGAGTATGTTGCGTGTATTTCAACTTGATGTTTATGCATTACTAGATCCAGGGGCCACATTTTCTTTCGTGACTCCTAATATTGCATTGAATTTCGATTTCAGACCCAAAATTCTATCAAACCATTCTCAATCTCTACCCATGTTGGTGAGACAGTCTCAGTTAAGTGGATATACAGAAATTGCCCAATCTCATTTTTCCTAGAAAATCACCATAGTTGATCTAACAGAGTTCGACATGCTTGATTTTGATATTATTCGTGGCATGGACTGGTTATACTCTTGTTATTAGAGGCGGACCCACATGCACCCAACAACTTTTAATATTTTTATATATATATATATGTATAGATAGTTTATAAAAAGATAATATATTTAATTGTGCACCCAATAAACAAAAGTCATTTGGGTGCACTGGTCGAAGGCTTAACTTTAGCACTCAATGGTGTGAGTTTGAATCCTGCAAAAATTAGACTTTTCTTACCAGTTAACCCTTTTAAAAATAGCCTTTATTAACTACTCATTTTGCCACCTCATCTGGCCCACCCGTATTTTGCTATCTCATCTGGCCCCACCCCTTTCTTTATTGAAATTAAAAACAAATAAAAGCATTAACACAATTCTAAACAAAACAGAAGATTGCTAGAAAACCTATGAACTTACAACTTACAAGTATTCTTCATTGCAGTCTACATAATTAAAGTCCTACTCCTATCGTCAATGCATAAATTGGTAAGTTTTTTTTAAGCTTAATTTTTTTGTGAGTAGTGTGATTTCTCTATTTTATTTTACTTTTGTTGTGTTGTGAAAGGAGGGCTAGAGGGGTGTCATTCCCCTATTAACAATGTAATATTTACTTATATTCTTGACTAAGTCTTGTTTTGTAGGAATTGTTGTTGATTCTTATGATTCGAAATTGACAGATTTTTGAAGAAACATAATTCTTCTCAACCAAGTTCTAGTTTTAGAGACAATTCTCTGCGTTTTATAGATGGGTTTGATTTGGATCCGCTTAAATTGGATCCTGGAGAAAGAATATCCATTCATAAATATAGCACTAGAATACGAGATTAAGTGAGAAGACACTACATTCAACAAGGGCCTTTTCAACCGATTATTTCTAAATATCCTAAAACTAGATTCGAAAGAAAAATGAGTCTATTTTGTTCGACATGGTTTAAGGGTTCATATTCAAAAAATGTTGTACTTTGCTTATGTTGCTATTTATATAAAAATGACTATGTAAAGGAAATGCAGGTGATTTTTTCATGAAAAACTAATTTTAAGACTTGGAATCATAGTTTGGAACAAATTGATTTACATGTTGGTGAAGTAAATAGCATCCACAATAGGTGTTTCAACAAGATGCTAGATTTTGAGAATCAATCTCAATCCATTCAAGTTGGTTTTAACTAGAAATCTGAGAAAACAAGAAGTGAGCATTGAATTCGTTTAGAGGCTTCTACTAATGTGGCAAGGTTCCTCTTAGAATTCAAGTTGTCTTTTCAAGGTCATGATGAATGTGAATCTTAAAAAATAAAAACTTTTTTAGGTCTTCTGCAATGGCTTGGAAAATGCTTCCGGATGTAAATAGTGTTACTTTAAAATATGCTCCGAAAAAAAGGCTATAATGACATCTCCAAAAATTCAAAAGGATATAATGAGTGCTTGCGCAGAAGAAATCGTGAAATCTATAATTGATGACTTCGATGGTGATTTTTTTGGAATATTACTTGATGAATCCAAGGACATCACACCATGAACAAATGGCCCTTGCTTTGCGGTATGCTAATAAAAAAGGCAAAGTGAATAAATGAGTTGTTACTATTATTCGTATTGGTATACATCTGCACCATCATTGAAGGAAGCAACATGCTCTATACTTTTGAGACACTCTTTGAGTACATCTAAAATACTAGAACAAGGCTATGATGGGGCTAGTAACACAAAGGGAGGGATGAATGGTCATAAAGCTTTGATTTTGCAGGAAACTCCATCGACATATTGCATTTACTGGTTTGCTCACCAACTACAATTGACACTTTTAGTTGTTGCCAAAAAAACATTTTCTTGTGGAAAACTTCTTTGTTATTATTGCCAATGTGTTGAATGTGGTTGGAGCATCATTTAAGCGTAAAGATCAACTTTGGAACCACCAACCAAAAATGTTGGAATAACTACGAAAAAGTGGTGATGTTCAAAGTGGAAAAGGCTTGAATCAAGAATAAGTGCTTTAAAGGCCAAGTGACACTCGTTGGGGGATATCATTTTAAAACATTCGATAACTTTGTTGTCTTATTTTATTCTATATCACACGTGCTTGGTGCAATTAAATGTGCAGGTTCCAACCCCAATGATAAATTGCAAGCATGAGCTTCTTCTTTTTTTGAAATTAGTAATGTAGTAGGAACTTTTTTGAGTATGACCAATGAATTTGAATTTGTTTTCTTGCTTCACTAGATTTTTAAAATATTGGTGATGTCAAATGAGCTAAGCGTAGCATTGCAGAGAAAGGAGCAAGATATTATTAATGTCATGGTATTTCTTGACATTACTAAAATATGACTGCAATTTTTAAGAGATGATGAATGAGAATCTTTAATGAATGAAGTTTCTTCATTTTGTGATAAATATAGAATTGTGGTATCTAAGATGAATGAATTTTATATTCGTGGAAAGTCAAAGCGTAGGTCTTGTAGTGTTACTTATTCACATCACTTGCATGTTGAGCTCTTTAATGCTATTATTGACTTGCAACTGCAAGAGCTTAATAATTGTTTTGATGTTGTGAGTGGTAACTTGATTCTTTGTATAGCAAGCTTGAATCCATGCTCAATGAATTTGAATTTACTTTCTTGCTTCACTTGTTGAAAATATTGGTAATGTCAAATGAGTTAAGTGTAGCATTGCAGAGAGAGGAGCAACATTTTATTAATGTCATGGTATTTCTTGACATTAATAAGAAAAGATTGTAATTGTTGAGAGATGATGAATGAGAATCTTTGATTGATGAATGAAGTTTCTTTATTTTGTGATAATAATGAAATTTTAGTGACTAAGATGGATGAATTTTATGTTCCTGGAAAGTTAAAGCGTGGGTCTTGTAGTGTTACTTATTCACACCACTTGCATGTTGAGCTGTTTTATGCTATTATTGACTTGCAACTGCAAGAGCTTAATAATTGTTTTGATGTTGTGAGTGGTAACTTGATTCTTTGTATAGCAAGCTTGAATCCATGCTCAATGAATTTGAATTTACTTTCTTGCTTCACTTGATGTTGAAAATACTGGTGATGTCAAATGAGCTAAGTGTAGCATTGCAGAGAGAGGAGCAACATTTTATTAATGTCATGGTATTTCTTGACATTACTAAGAAAAGGCTGCAATTGTTGAGAGATGATGAATGAGAATCTTTGATTGATGAATGAAGTTTCTTCATTTTGTGATAAACATGAAATTTTGGTACCTAAGATGGATGAATTTAATATTCCTAGAAAGTTAAAGCGTAGGTCTTGTAGTGTTACTTATTCACATCATTTACGTGTTGAGCTCTTTTATGCTATTATTGATTTGCAACTGCAAGAGCTTAATAATCGTTTTGATATTGTGAATGATACCTTTCTTCTTGGTATGGCAAGCTTGAATCCGGCAAATGCTTTCGCTAATTTTAATAAGGAAAAGATAATGACATTATCCAAACATTATCCAGATGAGTTTGGTGAACCAAAGCTTCAAGATCTCAGTCACCAATTTGGTACTTCATAATACACATGCGGCGTGGTTATCCTACATTTTCTGATTTGAAAGAAATTGGTGATTTGGCAGAAGCACTGGTTAATGCAAATCTCATAAAGACTTGTTCGTTTGTGTACTTACTTGTGAAGTTGAAGTTGATATTGATTTTACTTGTCGCTACTGCAATTGAAGAGAGAGTATTCTCATCCATGAAGCAATCAAAAATGAACTACGTAGTAGTATTAGTGATGAATTTTTAAATGGTTGTTTAGTTTGTTACATCGAGGACATATTTGTGAATATAAGTAACGATGCTATTATTAGTCGTTTTCAGAATATGAAAACACGTTAATGTCAAATATGAATGGGTGATCTATTTTTGTTATATTAGTACTAAATTAATGCAATCCAATCATTTTGAAGTTTATACTTTGGCCATAATTTTTTGCATTTTTTAAGTTTAAGAGAATCGTATGCCAAATGTTGTAGTGAATAAGCGGTTAGATATTTGTTTACAATACATCACGTTGGATGTTGATGTAAAATTTTATTTATTAATATGAAGAGTTGAGTTATTTAATTCAAAGTTCTAATATTCTTGATAAAAAGTATCTTGTTCTTCTTTCTTTTTTGTTTATTTTTTCTTTTTTTATTGCAATGTTCAATATTGTTTCAGTGAAATTAAAATCATAAAATTCACTATTAAAATTTATTGGGGTCTCAAAATATTGGACGTCTAAAGCATACAGTTTGCTAGACTTACCCTTGAGCCACTCCTAGTAGTGCCCCCATCTTCAAATCCTAGATTCGACTCTGCTTGTTATGCCTCAGTCAACTGTAAAACCAGATTCGTTAAATTTCAGTTTCCTAATGAACCAGGCATAGAGTTGAAAGGTAGTACTTTAGCGCCTATATATCAGTTTGTTTCTTACCTTAAGGCCAAGAAAATGATTTCTAAGGGTTGTATCTACCATCTAGTCTGGGTTAAGGATTCCAGTTCCGAAATCCCAACCCTTCTATCAATTCTAATGGTAAATGAATTTCCTAAAGTGTTCCTAGAGGATCTTCCCAGAGTCCCTTCCAAACGGGAAATCGACTTCGGAATAGACCTTCCTCCAGATACAAAAACAATCACTATTCCTCCTTATAGAATTTCTTTAGCTAAGCTTACGGAGTTAAAGGATCAGTTAAAGGACCTTCTAGATAAAGGTTTCATCAGACACAACATCTCCCAATGGGGTAATCCAGTTCTTTTCATACGTAAGAAATATGATTCTCTCAGAATGTGTATTGATTACTGTCTGTTGAACAAGGTCATAATCAAGAATAAGTATCCCATTCCCAGGATTGATGATTTGTTTGACCAGCTTCAGGGTGCCAACTTCTTTTCAAAGATAGACCTCAAATTAGGGTATTATAATCTCAGAGTCAGAGATTGTGACATTTTGAAGACAACCTCTATGAGTTTGTTGTTATGTCTTTTGGACTAACAAAATGCTCCGGTAGCTTTTATGGATTTGATGGATAATGGCGCCCAAACTACACCTCTCTAAGGAGTTATAAGCAGTCGCTTGCCAAATATAGAACCTAACAGAGGTTAGGGTCGATCCCATGAGGAATATAGTTCAGACTTAGGCTAATTAGGATTAGGTGTATGTTTAGTCAGATTATTTCTAGAAGAAGTGAAAAGTGGGGGAAAGATTTGCAATAATTGAAAGAAATAATAATTTACAATTCGATTGGTAATAAGTTACCAAAACACAAAACTTGCAGTTTGAGATATCAATATGAGAATGAAACTAGGGTTTATGTGTTTCTCATAAGCTCTTAACGCAGTAAACCTAACAATGGTAATTCTTTTCACTGTCTAGCATGCGTGATCGGTAAGTTATGTATCCCTAAGTGATTGGTCCTCTAAATAGGGAATTTCACTCCGCAACTTGGTCCGTCTACGTGTGTTGATTTACCAACCCTTACCTTTAACTTAGATTAACCCACAACTATTTCTAGGTTGGGTTATTAGATAGCAGATTATCGATGACTAAATCTCTGTTGTATAATCTCTTAGATGTTCATTACTGCCTATACCGGGTTTGCAAGAATAAGGAGATGTTCTAATGTTTGCAACCATTAGAAAACGTTCTAAGCAAAGAGATTTACAAAAGCATGCATAAACTCATTCAAGAATTACACAATATTAAGTTTACTTTTGTTAATTACTCATGGTTCCCACAACCCTAGTTGTGGAATTTAGCTACTCATGCTTGTTTGATCACAATTCACATTCGGGTTTGAAGAAATCATGAACTTACAGTGAATAGAGATGAATTCCACAATCTTGAATTGAAAATCAAAAGTACTTTGCATAAACAATTTTAAGAATTAATCTTCTCCAAAGATGAAAAGCAATTCCCAAAGTAATAACTTAATATTCAAACAATATTCAACAACCCTAAAACGAGGTTTACATAGGGTATATATAGAAAATAAATCCTAATTAAACTAGGAAAAGGAAATCTGGGGAAATTCGACTTGGGCAGTGTCGTCTATGGTTGTCAACCTACAGCTCGTATACAGACCTACGACTCATAGGTTCCAACCGTCAATCAGCAGTTAGGAAAAATCCTGAGGGCTTTTTCCTACGATTCTGATCTACGATTCGTCATTCCATGTACGACCCGTCCTGTTCTTCCGTCATTCGAGCTCTGCAGGCGACCCTCTCTGAAGTTCTCTACGGTGGGGAATCTACGGTTCGTAGCAGGATATACGGACCGTCATCTTGTTCCGTCATTCCATACTTGGCCAATTTCTTCAGGCTCCTGACCCTACGACCCCAACTGACGACCTGTCAAGTCATTGATGGTCCGTAGACTGTCTCGTTCATCACCAACAAATCAACTGCTGCTGTATTATTCTTCTCAACTACTCCAAAAGCCTAATCCCTGTAAATTTAGCACAAATAACATCAAATCTAATACCAAACCACTTAAGTATCATGCAAAATTCTAAGTTTAATGCATCAAAAGTACCGTAAACTCATGGTACATCAATGGACAGGGCGCTCAAACAGTATTTGAATATGTTCTT
Source organism: Solanum appendiculatum (assembly GCA_018342035.1). NCBI lineage: Eukaryota > Viridiplantae > Streptophyta > Magnoliopsida > Solanales > Solanaceae > Solanum > Solanum appendiculatum. The sequence goes on along the minus strand of JAGDQO010000399.1, from coordinate 371,239 downwards.
CATAGTCTTCATACATGACATGCTTATTTATTAGAGGATTGTCTTGCGACTTCTTAAGGACCGTTGTTTGTTTGCTAAGTTCAATAAATGTGAGTTTTGGTTGAAATCAGTATCATTCCTTGGTCATGTAGTATCTAGAGAGGGCAACCAGGTTGATCCTCAAAAGACCGATGCAGTTAAGAACTGGCCTAGACCTCTCTCTCCTTCAGATATTAGGAGCTTTTTGGGTTTAGCTAGTTACTACAAGCAGTTCCTTGAAGGATATTTCTCTATTGCTTCTCCTTTATCTAGGCTGACTTAGAAGAAGGTAAAATTTCAGTGGTTCAAAGCTTGTGAGAAGAGTTTTCAGGAGTTGAAGACTCGAAATACTTTAGCCCAGTTTAGACTTTACCAGAAGGTTTAGATGGGTTTGTGGTTTATTATGATATTTCAAGGATTGGCCTAGGCTGTGTGTTGATGCAACATGGTAAGTTCATAGCTTATGTTTCCAGGTAACTTAAACTTCATGAGAAGAATTACCTGACTCGTGATCTTGAGTTAGCAGTGGTCGTGTTTGCCTTGAAGATTTGTAGGCACTATCTTTATGGTATTCACGTGGTGGTGTTTACAGACGATAAAAGACTTTAATATTTTTTCAATCAGAAGAACTTGAATCTTCACAAGAGGAGATGACTTGAGTTGTTGAAAGACTATGACATGAGCATTTTATACCATCAGAGTAAAGCCAATGTAGTGGCAGATGCTCTCAGCTGGTTGTCTATGAATAGTGTTGCTCATGTCGTGGAGGAGAAGGAGTTAGTTCATGATGTTCACAGGCTTGATCGTTTGGGAGTTTACCTTGTGGATTTGGCTAATAGTGGAGTTATTATTCAGAATGGGTCAGAATAGTGTCTTGTGATGAATGTTAAGACAAGAGGATGATGATCCAACCTTAATTGAATTGAAGGAAGCAATTCTTAAAAAGATTGTGGAGGCTTTATGCAAAAGGGGAGATGGTGTGCTTCGTTACTAGGATCATTTGTGTGTTCAAGATGTTGACGGATTAAGGCAATAGATTTTAACAGAAGTTCAGAATTCTTGATACTCTATTCACCCAAGAGCCACTAAGATGTACCGTGACCTAGGGGAAGTCTATCGGTGGAATGGTATGAAGAATAATATTGCTGAATTTTTGGCAAAGTGTCCAAATTGCCAACAAGTTAAGGTTGAATATCAGAAACCAGGAGGTATGACATATTAGTTTTCCTACTTGAAAGTGGGAGGATTTAAATATGTATTTTATCAAAGGTTTGCCTCACACATGTCAACAATGTGATTCTATCTGGGTGGTAGTAGACCAGATGACTAAGTCAGAAAATTTTGTGCCAGTTAAGACTTCTTATTTAGTCAACCTAAGCTTCCCCATTCACGCCCGACAACCAAAGATTAGAATCAGTACGTCTTAACTACTCTCAAGCAAGAACTAGGGTTCTTTGTCTTCAAGATTCAGTTCAAGGAATCAAGCTAGGGTCCCATTCCAAGTGTGTGGAATTTCATCAATGAGTTTTTTTTTTACCGATTGAGTCCCAAAGAAAACCGAGTTTCTCAGATAATGAATTCTATAGAAGTTAGGGTTCTTATGAAAGTATTATTGTCACTATAATTTCCATTCTTCTTCTGGGATAGTTTAATTATGTGATTCCTTCTATAAAATTAGTACTTCTAAATAGTATTTCATGAACCCTCAAAACATAAATATTTTTCACCACTCAAAACTTTGTTGTTTTAGATTGCATGTCACAGATTATCAATTTTCATGATTTAAAGGTGCTTTCAGATAAAGTATCTATTAATTATTATCAGTTTATTAGTATTCATGAGCTATTTAGATGATCAATTTTATCGATTTATTTGCATTATAGTATTATCAGTCTAAATTAATTAGGGAGTGTTACATTAACACCTCGGAACTATAAACATTAGTTGGAAGTTGAAAAGTTGCAGAAAGTTGTTGATGTACTGCTTACACGAGCCCATGTACGAACTGTAGAAGTTTTTACGGGCCGTAGGAACCAGTCGTAGTTACTGTCCCGGAGTTTTGGAAAATGTTGAGTCGTAGTTGAGATTCCACGAGACAACAGGACTACTCGTGAATGGGTTTACGACTCGTGGAGTGGTGATCGTGGTCTGCCATCAGAGAGTTTATAATTTCAGTACTTGTTAGATGATTGGCTAGTACGGGTCGTGTAATAGAGCACGGGTCATACACGCCACTCGTGGTTCAAGTCGTGACTCAGGTGAGTTTCCAGGTTGTCATTCTATGAAGGGGTTATACGAATCGTAAATGGAATTTTTGTTTGTGGAAGTTGTTCGTAGATCTCCGTCAGAGACTTTAACTTTCAGCCCAAGGATCCACGAGTGGACAATACGGTCCATAGAAGTTTGTATGGACTGTAGATGCCTTTTCGCTGAAGTTTCTACCAGCTTTAAGTGGAAATTTAGTATTTTTCCACCCCTTCTAAGCCTAAACCTCGACAATTTTACACCTAAATAAGGATCTTTTCAGTTTAGTTTGACCTTAACACTCTCATAATCATTTCCAAGGCTAACAGCAAGGATCCAAGAGGAGAAAGGTAGAGTTTCTATCATCTTCTTCAAGTTTCTTCAAGAACTTTGTTCTTCTATGTAAGGCTATTCATTGTGTTGGACTAAGTTTGTCTTCACGCTCTATATCTATATTCATTTAGTAAAGAGATAAATCTAGGGTGCTACCCAAAGTTTCATGAATTCTGAGTTTGGTTTGTGTTCCGTATTCTAAATTCTGATTTCTTAACTATTGAGATTATGATACTTTATGCATTTTGATTCTTCAATTTTGTTCATGCTTATATTATCACATGAACCCTAGTTATTAAGATCTTGTTGAAAGCTTTTGTGCAAGTATTTTCCATGCATTGATTTCAGAATTTGAAGTGAGTCCAAGTATATTTTTAAACATCACTTAAGAAGAGTTTCAAGGGAACCCTATGGGTCACAAATGCATTATTTTGCATTTTGAAAAGTATTGTTATGTCATGACCCAAGGTACCCCCTAGACGTGACATGGCATACAAGACCCCAAAAGGCCTCATACAAGCCACTTAGCATACATACATACAAGATCATAGAGATTTAAGAGCTCAAAAGATAGACAATATCATATCACAACTTTTAAGAAAATAGCGGAAGTCTACTTCTCATGTCTCAAGCCAATCTGATCATAAGAATGAAAAAAAAGAAGATTTGGGATGTAACCCAATACAATGTCAAAGGAATAACATAAAAGTAAGAACAACTAGGCTATGTCCTTGGATGGATGAGGACTCACCAAGTCTTCACAATTCTTCAACTAAGCTCTAGCCACGAGTGGAGGGTGAATCGACAAGTCCTACATCAACAAGTCAATGTAGGCAAGAGTATGTGTTAGTAAAATCAAGTACCAAGTATGATAGCAATGCACATAAATCATTTAAAGCGTGCTAAACGGGACATTTTAATGACATGAAATGGCAAAACTAAAACATGATAGAGCATGGAAAACATAAGGTATAAACCAAGGCCAAAGCAAGCTTAACATCTTTACTTTACTTTACTTGAGAACATCATAACAACGCTTTTGTTTATTAGTTGTGGGAAATAGCCTTAGCCGACATATAAAACCATATGAGCTACCAACATGGAATCCGGTATCAACCCTACACCGAAAGAGGGTTCCCTACTTGAAAAGGTAAGACCATAACTTTTTAGCTTACGTGGATCCACTAGCTAGTGTCTATCATAGACCATCATCCTATGGTGGCACATAGTTTATGGGACATGAGTAATCGCCACTTTTCCACTCGGTGCTAAGTATAATTCCCACGGATAAATCATAGTTCAATTATCATAGGTAGACATGGGTGATCGCCTCTTATCTACGTTAGGGAACATGGGTGATCGCCTCTTGTCTACGTTAGGGAACATGGGTGATCGCCTCTTGTCCTTTCATTAGAATAGCTCCTTAAGAACATGGGCAATCGACTCTTGTTCATTCAAATTCATAGTGTGAGTATCACATGAGGAACCCTTTCACAACTCAACAACAATATCAACATATCATAAACTTTGGTACTTTAATCTCAAAGCACCCTTAATTCATTATTGACTTCAGATGAGACACGCATAAATTCATGGACTTCCTCCTTATATAGTTCATCATGCTCATGACTTACAAACCATAGGGTTCACATAACTTCATGAGAATTCTTCTTAAATCATGCAATTCAATGCAAACTCATGCTTAGAAAATCATAAACAAGGCAATTTATCCATAATTGAAGGAACCCACATAGTAGAGGAAAATCATGCTTTTGATTTGAATATGCTTAATTCCATAAAATCATCCTTAGTTTATTCATAAATCATGCGTGGATTCATCGAGATGTCGTAAAATTCATCACTTCATAATTCAACCCACCAATCTAAGTATAGATTTCAAAATTTGGGGGAAATAGCATGGGTTCATCCAATTTCTACATCAAATCATATAAATTACGCTAATTCGGGCACTAGATCACTTTACCACGCTAGATCGTGCACTAGGAATCATAAAATCAACAATTGGGAATCATAATTGAAGAACCCATAAGAATTGATGAAAACCCTTACTCAATTTGGGGAATTGAACCTTGAAAATTGAAGAGAACTAGGGACCCATTAGAGGAAAAGACTCCAATGGTGAATGCTAAAATACCTCTACAAAGCGCACAAGAAGTTGTTAGAAATCAATGACCTTCAATGGAGGATCCTAGCCCCTCTTCTTCCGTGAAAATTGAGAGGACTTTTCTAGATAGAGAAATATTTTAGGGAGGAGAATTTTGGAATGATTTAGAATGAGTAAAATTAGGCTTATGAAGCTTATATAGGATCTGGGTTAAGGGAATAACCGACTTAGATTAGGGGTTAAACATTTAGGGAAAAGACCAAAAAGCCCTTAAATAATAACTGTCGGGACCCATCGACGGTCGGGACCTACGGTCCATGAATCGGTCTACGGACCGTCCTATTCCTCCGTCGATTGGTTCAAAGACTGTCAATCTAGCCCTTCCAATGACGACACCCATGTATGGCTCGTGGATTCAATGACGGGTCGTCCTATTGCTCCGTATGTCCAGGTTCTTTAACTTGGCATCCTTAGGACTTTCAGTGGCCAACTACGGTTCCCACCTACGGTCCGTAGGTGGCCTCCGTCACTGGCAACAGAACCTAGAAAATTCAAAAATTTTCCACCCTTGAATCTGGGGTATTACATTATCACCCCCTTTGGAACATTCGTCCTCGAATGAGAATCAAGACATCATAAGGAGGGTAAGAAACAAGAGCTAACAACCCAACATAGCATGCAATCGCATAGATGCACATATTCGAGGAGGAAACATCAACTCCAAGATAAAGCATGTTCAACACACCATTTCATGAAGACTTTATGCAACTCATACTCAATGCACATAACCATAGATAAATCAATCAAACTAGCTATTTTCACAACATTAGACTCTTCATGAACATGCATAATCAAGGAATCATGGAATTAACTAGGACACATGAACCCAAAAGAATGAACCATGAGGAACTAGGTACCTTAAGCTAGGGTAGGCTCGGAAGGAAAGAGATGAGGATATCGGGATATCATATCGGCCTTGGCCTCCCAAGTAGCACCCTTAGCTAATTGATTCCTCCAAAGAAATTTCACGGAAGGAACTTCTTTATTTTTTAGCTTTCGGACTTGCCAGTCTAAAATCTCAACCGAAACTTCTTCATAGGAAAGACTATCCTTTATGCCAAGATTCTCTAATGGCACTATAGATGTCGGATCACCAACACATTTCTTTAACAATGAGACATGAAAAACCAGATGCACCGATGCCAAATCATTACGCAAGTCGAGCTCATAAGCAACCTTACCAACACGTCTCAGAATCTGATATGGGCCTACATAACGGGGACTAAGATTCCCTTTCTTCTCGAATCTCATTATACCCTTCATGGGTGAAGTTTTCAAGTAAACCCAATCATCAACATCAAATTCTAAATCTCTCTTTCTAACATCGGCATAGGAGTTTTGTCGACTTTGGGCCATTTTCAACCTTTGTCTAATAGGCCGAACTTTCTCCATAGCCTCATTTACCAACTCAAGGCCTATCAAAGAAACTTCACCAACTTCGAACCAACCTATAGGAGATCTACACCTCCTTCCATAGAGAGCCTCAAATGGAGCCCTGCCAATGCTAGAATGGTAGCTATTATTATAAGCAAACTCAATTAAAGGCAAATGATCATCCCAATTACCCTTAAAATAAATCACACAAGCTCTCAACATGTCTTCCAAAGTTTGCATAGTACGCTCCGCTTGCCCATCGGTTTTGGGATGGAAGGCCGTACTAAGTTTAGCACGAGTACCAAGACCCTTTTGGAAAGACTTCCAAAATTGAGAAGTGAATTGTGCACCACGATTGGAGATAATGGATAAAAGCACTCTATGTAGCCTAACCATTTCCCTCAAATACAACTTAGCGTAATCCTCCACTGAATAAGAAGTTTTGATGGGAAAGAAATGGGTTGATTTCATCATTCGATCTACAACAACCCAAATCAAATCATATTGCCACCAGGTGCGTGGTAAACCAACAATAAAGACCATGTTCATGTCTTCCCACTTCCAAGTAGGAATACTAATATCTTCAGTCAAACCTCCCGGCTTTTGATGCTCAACTTTCACTTGTTGGCAATTCGGACACTTAGCCACAAATTCTGCAATATCCTTCTTCATCCCATTCCACCAATAGACCTCTTGCAAATCATGGTACATCTTGATAGCTCCCGGGTGAATAGAATATTGAGAGCTATGGGCTTTCGATAAAATTTGTCCTCTTAAGTCATTTACATCGGGAACACACAAGCGACTTTGATATTGAAGTACGCCATCTCCCCCTTGGGGGAAGGCCTCTACGGACTTCTTGAGCACTGCTTCTTTCAACTACACTAAATAAGGATCAAGATCTTGTTTAGCCTTTACATCATGCACTAAAGATGATTCGGAACCATTATGTACCATAACACCACCCTTAGCGGAATCAACCAATCGAACACCCAATCGGGCCAATCTATGAACATCGCGAACCAACTCTTTCTTACCATCCTCAACATGAGCAACACTACCCATAGATAACCGACTAAGAGCATCCGCCACCACATTAGCCTTGCCGGGGTGATAGAGGACACTCATGTCGTAATCCTTTAACAACTCCAGCCACGTTCTTTGGCGAAGATTCAGGTCTTTTTGCTTAAACACATATTTTAAAATTTTATGGTCGGTAAATACATCCACATGTACCCCATACAAATAATGCCGCCATATTTTAAAAGCAAACACAACCAACGCTAATCCTAGGTCATGAGTAGGATAGTTCTTTTCATGCACCTTGAGTTGTCTTGAAGCATAAGCAATAACCTTCCAACTTTGCATGAGAACACATCCTAGCCCAATTTTTGAGGCATCACAATAAGCCACAAAACCATCGGATCCTTCCAGTAGAGTCAATATCGGGGCCGAGGTAAGTCTATCTTTCAACTCTTGGAAACTCTTCTCACATTTTTCGGACCATGTGAACTTAACCTTCTTTTGAGTCAAAGCCATCAATGGAGAAGCAATTGAAGAAAACCCTTCAACAAACCTCTTATAATAGCCGGCTAAGCCCAAGAAACTACAGATATCCGAAGGTGATTGAGGTCTAGTCCAATTCTTAGCCGCATCCGTCTTCTTAGGATCTACCTCAATACCCTTATCGGAGACAATGTTACCAAGAAATGCCACGGACCTTAGCCAAAATTCACATTTACTAAACTTCGTAAAGAGTTGTTGGTCCTTGAGGACTTGCAATAAAATCCTCAAATAATTGGCATGCTTATCCTCATTCCTTGAATAGATCAAGCTACCATCAATAAACACAATCACGAACATGTCCAAGTATTGTTTAAACACCCTATTCATCAAGTCCATAAACGCGGCCGGAGCATTTGTCAATCCAAACGACATTACCAAGAACTCGTAGTGACAATACCTAGTCCGGAAAGCCATTTTTGGAATATCATCTTCTTTCACCCTCAATTGGTGATAGCCCGAACGAAGGTCGATCTTAGAAAAATAACTAGCCCTTTGAAGTTAATCAAACAAGTCAGCTATCCTTGGAAGAGGATACTTATTCTTAATGGTAACCTTGTTCAATTGACGGTGGTCAATGCACATACGGAGTGAACCATCTTTCTTCCTTACAAACAAGACTAAAGCATCCCATGGAGAAACACTTAGTCGGATGAAACCCTTATCCAACAAGTCTTTTAATTTCTCTTTTAGTTCCTTAAGTTCTGCCAGAGCCATTCTATATGGAGGAATAGAAATAAGTTGCTTATCCGGGAGAAGATCAATGCCGAAGTATATTTCCCTTTTGGGAGGAGTACTGGGTAAATCATCGGGAAACATTTTCAGGAACTCACTAACAACGGAGACCGACTCGAGAGTAGGGGTTTCAGAATCCATATCCCTCACCCTAAAAAGATGGTATATGCAACCCTTAGAAATCATCTTTCTAGCTTTTAGATAAGAAACAAATTGACCCCTAAACATAGAATTTTCCCCCTTCCACTCTAGGATAGGCTCATTCGGGAATAGAAACTTTACCATTTGGGTCCTACAATCAATAGAAGCATAATAAGAATGCAACCAATCCATCCCAAGAATAACATCAAAATCTAACATATTAAGCTCTACAAGATCAACATGAGTGACTCTATGGGATAAGGAGACGGGAAAATTCCTATAGACTCTTTTAGCCATGATAGATTCTCCAATCAGAGTAGAGACACAAAAAGGATCTAGCAACACATCTGGAACAACATCGAACCTCACAGCCACATTGGCGTCACAAAGGACAAGGTAGCACCGGGATCAAGCAAGGCATAAACATCAAAGTGAAAAACTTTCAACATACCGGTAACAACATCATGAGAGCTCTCTTGCTCATGACGAGATTGAAGTGCATAGAATCGGTTTTCCTTCTGATTTCCACTAGAACTCGATGGATTTTGAAATTGAGTGCTTCGACGGTTATCCCCTTCATTCTTAGCCACTACGGGGCAATCCCTTATCTTGTGATCCATCTTACCACAACCAAAGCATGCATTAGAACCGGATAGACATTTACCGTCATGCTTTCTACCACACTTAGCACAAGTAGTGATGAAAAGTCACCACCATTTCCTCCTTGAGGCTTAGGGTTAGGCACCCTATATTTGTTGAACTTAGGAGGAGCATTGGATGAACCTTGGCTGGAAAACCTTTGTTGAAATCTAGGATGACCATGTCCACGAAACTTGAATGTGAAAAGTTACCATCACCAGTCCTAGCCCTCTTTGTTTCTCTAGACTTTTCCTTGAGTTTCTCCTCTTCTATTTGTTGATCATACACCATGAGACGAGAAATATCCATGTCATTGACAAGCATGGTAGTATGACACTCTTTGACCACCATTTTGAACACTCCCGAAACAAACTTACTCATTCTTGCCCTAGGATCAACAACTATAGAAGGAGCATAGCGAGACAATTGTGTGAACTTCAAATCATACTCTTTCACACTCCTGTTTCCTTGACGAAGGTTGATGAACTCAAGCACCCTTGCCTCTCTCATCTCAATGGGAAAGAACCTATCAAGGAAAGCAACCTTGAATTTCTCCCAATCAAGAGGGCCCTGATTAACCGCCCTCTCACTCTTCCATTGGTTGAACCAAATTTAAGCAACACCCTTGAGTTGATAAGTGGCCAATTCCGCCTTTTCCTCCGGCGTCACACCCATGATCATCAACACCTTGTACACCTCATCAATGAACTCTTGAGGATCTTCCTTAACCTTAGAGCCATGAAATTATGGAGGGCTCATTCTAGTGAAGTCCCTCACCCTTGATGCCACCGTACCCACATTTGGGTTCACGGGAGCCACAACCTCTCTATTTGCTTGAGCCGTCACGGCTTGAGCCAATGCTTGAAAAGCAGCCCTAAACTCTGCATTAGTCACTTGTTCGGCCAAAGGGTCGATCGGAACTTGAGGAGCTGTAGGAGGAGCTTGTTTTTCCACATTCTCTCCTGCATTTCTTATAGCATAAGATCTTCGAGTTGCCATATCCTGAAATGAATAGGATAGGGATTAGGAGGGAGAGCTATAGAGTTAAACTCTATGGCACGACTTAGGAGTAATGAAAGAAGTGAAGTTTCTTAAACGTCTTATAGTCTCTCATTCATAAATGTGGCGCGCTTCACACTCATGAACAAGACTCTACTCAACACGGCTTGTGAGATATCCTAGGATCTTTGTAAATCCTTGTGCTCTGAATACCAAGCTTGGCATGACCCAAGGTACCCCCTAGACGTGACATGGCGTACAAGACCCCGAAAGGCCTCATACAAGCCACTTAACATACATACATACAGTATCATAGAGACTTAAGATTTCAAAAGATAGACATTATCATATCAAAGCTTTTAAGAAAATAACAAAAGTCTACATCTCATGTCTCAAGCCAATCTGATCATAGGAATGAAAAAAAAAAGATTCGGGATGAAACCCAATACATTTTCAAAGGTAGAACATAAAAGTAAGAACAATTAGGCTATGTTTTCGGATGGATGAGGACTCACCAGGTCTTCACAATTCTTCTACTAAGCTCTAGCCACGAGTGAAGGGTGAATTGCTAAGTCCTACATCAACAAGTCAATATAGTCAAGAGTATGCGTTAACACAATCAAATACCAAGTATGATAGAAATGCACATAAATCATTTAAAGTGTGCTAAACGGGACATTTTCATGACATGCAATGACCAAACTAAAACATGACAGAGCATGGAAAACATAAGGTATAAAAAAAGGCCAAAGCAAGCTTAACATCTTTACTTTACTTCACTTGAGAACATCATAACAACACTTTTGTTCATTAGTTGTGCAAAATAGCCTTAACTGACATATAAGACCATATGAGCTATCAACATAGAATCTGGTGTCTACCCTACACCGAAAAAGGGTTGCCCTACTTGCCAAGGTAAGACCATAACTTTTTTGCTTACGTGGATCCACTAGCTAGTGTCTATCATAGACCATCATCCTATGGTGGCACATAGTTTATGGGACATGGGTAATCACCACTTGTCCACTCGGTGCTAATTATAATTCCCATGGATTAATCATAGTTCAATTATCATAGGCAGACATGGGTGATCGCCTCTTGTCTATGTTAGGGAACATGGGTGATCGCCTCTTGTCCTTTCATTAGAATAGCTCCTTAAGAACATAGGCAATTGACTCTTGTTCATTCAAATTCATAGTGTGAGTATCACGTGAGGAACCCTTTCACAACTCAACAACAATATCAACATATCATAAACTTTGGTACTTTAATCTCATAGCACCATTAATTCATTATTGACTTCAGATGAGACACGCATAAATTCATGGACTTCCTCCTTACATATTTCATCATGCTCAAGACTTACAAACCATAGGGTTCACATAACTTCATGAGAATTGTTCTTAAATCATGCAATTCAATGCAAACTCATGCTTAGAAAATCATAAACAAGGCAATTTATCCATAATTGAAGGAACCCACATAGTAGAGGAAAATCATGCTTTTGATTTGAATATGCTTAATTCCATAAATCATCCTTAGTTTATTCATAAATCATGCGTGGATTCATCAAGATATCATAAAATTCATCACTTCATAATTCAACCCACCAATCTAAGTATAGATTTCAAAATTTGGGGGAAATAGCATGGGTTCATCCAATTTCTACATCAAATCATATAAATTACGCTAATTCTTGCACTATATCACTTTATCACGCTAGATCGTGCACTAGGAATTATAAAATCAACAATTGGAAATCATAATTGATGAAAACCCTTACTCAATTTGGGGAATTGAACCTTGAAAATTGAAGAGAACTAGGGACCTACTAGAGGAAAGGACTCCAATGGTGAATGCTAAAATACCTCTACAAAGCGCACAAGAAGTTGTTAGAAATCAATGACCTTCAATGGAGGATCCTAGAGCCTCTTCTTCCGTGAAAATTGAGAGGACTTTTCTAGATAGAGAAATATTTTAGGGAGGAGAATTTGGGAATGATTTAGAATGAGTAAAATTAGGCTTAGGAAGCTTATATAGGATCTGTGTTAAGGGCATAACCGACTTAGATTAGGGGTTAAACATTAGCAAAAAGACCAAAAAGCCCTTAAATAATAACTGTCGGGACCCATCGACGGTCGGGACCTATGGTTTGTGAGTCGGCCTACGGACCGTCCTGTTCCTCCGCCGATTGGTTCAGAGACTGTCAACCTAGCCCTTCCAACGAAGGCACCCATGTACGGCTCGTGGATTTAACGACGGGTCTTCGTATTGCTCCGTAGGTCCTGGTTCTGAAACTTGGCATCCTTAGGACTTTTAGTGGCCAACTACGGTTCCCACCTATGGTCTGTCATTCCTTCTACGGTCCGTAGGTGGCCTCCGTCACTGGCACCAGAACCCAGAAAATTCAAAAAATTTCCACCCTTGTATCCGGGGTATTACATGTTATTTTAGTAAGAGCATAAATAATTTTGAAGCATTTTCAGTCAAGAAGTAAAGATTAGTTTTCCCCTAAAGAGGGCCTTTTGAGTATTAACTCAACCCAACGAATATTATTATATGAGCATTAATGCATATGCTTTGGAAGTAGTAGTGAGAAAAGATTTGAATAAGATTTAAGATAACTCAAATCCCATAAACTACACCGCAAGCGTGGATAAGATCGTACCGAAAAAATTTGGTCGACTCCTCACCAGCCTCAAGAAGGCTTTTAGTGGATCCATAAGCTAAGGTATAAGGTTGTTCTGGCAATGTGGGAAAGATGTTGTATTATCAAGAGGCTTATAGTGATGGTTGTAAGTTAGACAAACTCCCTGAGAAAGTAAAGTATATTTTTAGCATTTGTTATCATGGCATATCTATTTGTAAAGCTTTTTAATGATTTCATTTCATACTCTTGCTTTACTTGAGTTGACATACTTACTGTCTTTCATTCTGTCAACTATCTGTTTCATTGCTTTATTACATACTGGACATTCCATATACTGACGTCATTCGACACTGCATCACAAAATTGTGCAGATACATGTTTTTAGGATCATCAGCATGTGCTTTGTTGAGATCATACATTTCGTTAGCTTTTGGTGAAACCTCGTTGCTTTCAGAGGTCTCCAACTTTATTGCTTTAGTAGTATTTTAAGGTAGTCGTGGGTCTTGCCCTGACACCTATATTTAGACAGTAGAGGCTTCATAGATAGACAGAGTTAGAGAGTTATTTCAATTTTCTTCTCAAATATATTGACAAATTTTATCATTTATACTAGGTATTTTCAGATAACTTTTGAGATTTAGTTTATTGTTATAAAAGCTCATCATTTAAAGCTTCCATATGTATTTAGTCTTTGGCTCAGTCTTTAGCCCGACCAAAGATTCACTTGGGGACCAGAAATGGTTTTCGAGCGTTGGCCACGTCCAGGGTGTAGGCTCAGGGTGTGACTGTTACTTAACACCGAGCGGATTTAGGGATAAAGGCTCATCCGTCAGTTAGGACTGCAACCTTTATTAGCAATCTCTAAGTTCAAAACTATGTGCCATCGTTGGATTACAAGGGTCACCCGTCAGACCAAGACTGACTCCTTAGTCCTTTATGGACATCAACTTAGTGGTACCACATTAGCTCCGATCATCCTCTATACCCTAGCAAGGTATATTGGGCCCTCTTCGATGGGGATTATAACATTGAACTCCGTTCGTTATTAGTTTCTCCCACAATCCTGTCTTATATGTTGAATGACCTTATAGTTAGTTATCCAGTTTTCAGTATTTATCAGTTACATGTTTTACTACTAGGTCATTTCACATACTCAATACATTCAAAGTACATACCGCATACTCTTTGAGCTATATTATTGTAACACCTCGGATTTGAAAAGGAAAGAAAAGTTGCAGGTTTTCAAAGCTGGTACCAGCACCTACGGAGCCATCAACGATCCGTGGCTTGACCTACGGTACGTAGGTGGAACCGTGGTTAGCAAAGTACAAGTTTCAAAAATGTCTAGTTTCAGTACTTTTGTACGGAGCAACAGGATAGGTCATCGTCCAATGTACGGACCGTAGGTGTGTCTCGTAGAGGAGCCCTGGACTTATAGAAATTTTAGGGTTGAATGTTGGGACCTACGACCATGATGTATGGTATATAGAAGGACCCACAAGCCGTAGGTGGGCTCCCATCATTGGGGGTCTAAAGTTGATGATCTCTGAAACAAGTGAATGGTCGACCAGTACGGTCCGTGGGTGGACCTACAGACCGTAGGTTGGGTCATCGTTAAGGGTTCGACAGTTATTTTTTAAAGGGCTTTTTTGTTTTTTCCCTAGGTGTTTAATTCCTAATATAAGTCGGTTTGGCCATTAACCTAGACCCTATATAAACCTTTTATGCCTAATTCTACCCATTCCTAATCATTACCAAAACTCTCCTCCCCGAAATAATTCTCTCTTTAAAAAAGCTTGAAGAAGAAGAAGGAAGAGCTAGGGTTTTCAAGCCAAGTCCTCCAATTCTCCATTGATTTCAAGATTTTGGCATCAAGGTATGAAAGTTCTTCACCTCTGGAGCTCTTTCCTCCATAGGATTCCTAAATTCCTCTATTTTCAAGCTAGAATCCTTCAATTTAAATTAGGTTTTTTTCCCAATCTAATGGGTTCTTTCAAATTATGGTCTAATTGATTTAATTATGTTTAATTATAAATAAATTGAGTTAAATTGCATGTTTTAAGTTGAATCCCCATGAACCCATATGAATTTCATGATTTCTAGACTATGATCATGATATGAGGTTTTGAACTATGAAAGATGAATTGGGGGAAATTGAATGATTTTAAGATGAATTATGTGACCTCGTGCATAATTGATGTTTTCTAAGTTATGATTGTCATGATGAAGTTATGAATGATCAAGAGATGGTTTTTATGAATGTATGCATGTTCAATTATGAAATTTATGATGATTTAAGACTTGCTTTGAGATTGAAGAATAATTGATGTTGTTGTTGAGTTGTGAAAGGGTTTTTCTCACATAAAGGATTCATAACATGTTGAAAGGTTTTCTCAACTAAACTTGAATCATTGATTAAGGAGCTATTCTAATGAAGGGACAAGCGGCGATTACTCATGTTCCCTAAATATAGACAAGAGGCGATTACCCATGTCTACTAATGATAAGATGAATTATAATTTATGATTAATCCGTGGAAACTATGCTTAGCACTGAGTGGAAAAGTGATGATTTCCCATGTCCCATAAACTATGTGCCACCATAGGATTAGCTAGTAGATCCACTTAAGCTAGAAGTTATGGTTCTTACCTTGGAGAGTAAGGACACCTTTTTTCGATGTGGGTAGACACCGGATTCCATGTTATAGCTCACATGGTCTATGTCGGTTAAGGCTCACTTCCCATAATAATGAACTTAAGTTGCTTATGAAGGTGTTTCAAGGTCTTAAAGATGATTAGCTTGCATTGACTATGTTTTGATTACTTATGTTTTCTAACTTTTATCTCATGTTCTAGCTTGGCCGTTGCATGTAATGAAAATATCCCCTTTCTAGCATGACTCGATGATTTTGTGCATAGCTATCATACTTGGTACATTCCATATACTAACGCATACTTTTGTCTACTTTGTCTCATAATGTAGGGCCTGTCAATTCTTCTCATTCCACTTGTGGCTAGTGAGTACATAGAGACTTGAAAACTTGGTGAGTCCTCATATGTTCGAGGACATTGTCTTGTTATTATTTTATGTTTCTTTACCTTTAAACTTGTATTGGGTTACGTCCCAACGTTCTTTCTATTCTTTGATAGATTGCTTTGAGACTATGTTTAGACTTCCACTATGTTTTGTAAACTCTTTGGATATTAAATTTACCTTTTGAACCCTTATTTATTATTATCTTGTATGATGTATGCTAAGTGGCTTGTATGGGTCCTTTTGGGATCTTATACACCATGTCACGTCTAGGGGGTACCTTAGGTCATGACAAACTTGGTATTCAGAGCACAAGGTTTTAGAAAGATCCTAGGAAGTCTCATAAGCCACGTCGAGTAGAGTCTTGTTCATGGGTGTGAAGCGCGCCACACTTATGAATGAGAGGCTATAAGAAGTTTAGGAAGCTCCACTTCTTTCATCATTCTGAAGTCGTGCGATAGAGTTTAACTCTATATATCTCTCTTTCCTAATCCCTATCTGATGCTTTTCAGGATATGGCCACCCGTAGGGCATATGCTAGGAGGAATGTGAGAGAGAATATGGAACAAGAAGCTCACCAAGTTCCGGTCGATCCTTTGGCCAAGCAAGTGACTAATGCAGAGTTTAGGCTGCTTTTCAAGTGTTGGCCTAAGCCATGATGGCTCAAGCCAATAGGGAGGCTGTGGCCCCCTTGAACACAAATGTGGGTACGGCGGCATCTAGGGTTAGGGACTTCACTAGGATGAACCCTCTGGAGTTTCATGGGTCTAAGATTGAAGAAGATCCTCAAGAGTTTATTGATGAGGTGTATAAGGTGTTGATGATCATGGGAGTAACGCCGGTGGAGAAGGCGGAGTTGGCCACTTATCAACTTAAGGGTGTGGCTTAAGTGTGGTATGAGCAATGGAAGAGTGAGAGAGCGGTCGATGCGGGTCCTCTTGATTGGGAGAAGTTTAAGGTTACTTTCCTTGATAGATTCTTTCCCCTTGAGATGAGGGAGGCAAAGGTACTTGAGTTCATCAACCTTCATCAGGGAAATATGAGTGTGAAGGAGTATGCTTTGAAATTCACATAATTGTCTCGATATGCTCCCACTATGGTTGCCGATCCTACGGCAAGAATTACTAAGTTTATTTTGGGTGTGTTCGAAATGGTGGTCAAGGAATGTTGTACCGCCATGCTTATTAATGACATGGACATTTATCATCTCATGCTGCATGCTAAATGAATAGAGGAGGAGAAACTTAAAGAAAAATCTAGGGAGGCAAAGAAGGCAAGGACCGGTGATGAAAATTTCTCTCATTCAAGGTCCGATTGGTATGGTCGTCCTAAGTTCCGACAAAGGTTTTCTAGTCAAGGTTCCTCCAATGCTCCACCTAAGTTCAATAAAGAAAGGGTGTCTAACCCTAAGCCTCAAGGGGGGAATGGTGGTGGACCTCTATTACCTACTTGTGCTAAATGTGGAAAGAAGTATGAGGGTAAATGACTAGCTGGTTTTAATGCATGTTTTGGTTGTGGCAAGACGGATCATAAGATAAGGGATTGTCCCTTAGCGGCTAAGAATGAAGAAAATAACTGTCGACAGGTTCAACCTCATCCTCCATCAGGTTCTAGTGGAAATTAGAAGCAAAACCGATTCTGTGCATTTCAGACTCGTCAAGAGCAAGAGGGTTCTCCCGATGTGGTTACCGGTATGTTGAAAGTCTTTCATCTTGATGTTTATGCTTTGATTGACCCAGTGCTACCTTGTCTTTTGTGACGCCATCTGTGGCTATGAGGTTTGATGTTCTTCCGGATGTGTTGTTAGATCCTTTTTCAATCTCTACCCTGGTTGGTGATTCTATTGTGGCTAAGAGGGTGTATAGAAATTGTCCCATCTCCTTACCCCATAGAGTAACTCATGTTGATCTAATAGAGCTTGATATGTTAGACTTTGATGTTATTCTTGGGATGGATTGGCTACATTCATGTTATGCTTCTCGATTGTAGAACTCGAGTAGTCAAGTTTTAGATTCCAAATGAACCCATCCTAGAGTGGAAAGGGGGAAATTCTATTCTTAGAAGTCAGTTTGTTTCATGCCTTAAAGCTAGAAAGATGATTTCTAAGGGTTGCATGTATCACCTGGTTCGGGTTAAGGATATGGATTCTGAAACCTCTATTTTTGAGTCGGCCCCCGTTGTTAATGAGTTCCCAGAAGTATTTTCCGATGAATTACCCGGTATCCCTCCCAAAAGGGAAATGGACTTTGGTATTGACCTTCTCCCAGATACACAACCTATCTCTATTCCTCCTTACCGAATGGCTCCGGCAGAACTTAAGGAATTAAAGGAGCAATTGGAAGATTTGTTGGATAAGGGTTTCATCCGACCGAGTATCTCTCCAAGGGGTGCTCCAGTTTTGTTTGTTCGAAAGAAGGATGGTTCACTTCAAATGTGTATTGATTATCCGCAATTGAATAAGGTCACCATAAAGAATAAGTACCCTCTTCCAAGGATAGATGATTTTTTTGATCAACTCCAAGGAGAGAGTTATTTCTCCAAGATTGACCTTCGGTCGGGCTATCACCAATTGAGGGTGAAGGAAGATGACAGCCCTAAGATAGCTTTTTGGACTAGGTATGGTCACTACGAGTTTTTAGTAATGTCGTTTGGGTTGACAAATGCTCCGGCAACATTTATGGATTTTATGAACAGGGTGTTTAGACAATACTTGAATATGTTTGTGATTGTGTTCATTGATGATATTTTGATTTATTCAAGGAGTGGGGACGAGCATGACAATCATTTAGGGATTGTGTTGCAAGTTCTCAAGGACCAACAACTCCTTCCAAAGTTTAGTAAATGTGAGTTTTGGTTGAGATCCGTGGCTTTTCTTGGTCACATTTTTTCTCGTATGGTTATTGAGGTAGATCCTAAGAAGATCGAAGTAGTTAAGAGTTGGCCTAGACCTCTATCCCCTTCGTATATTCGAAGCTTCTTGGTTTTGAAAGATTATTATAGAAGGTTTGTTGCGAAGTTTGTATGGTCTGAAGCATGTGGGAAGAGCTTCCAAGAGTTGAAAGATAGACTTACCTCCGCTCCGATATTGACTCTACCAGAAGGATCTGATGGGTTTGTGGTTTACTGTGGTGCCTTAATGGTTGGGTTGGGATGAGTTCTTATGCATAATGGGAAGGTGATTGCGTATACTTCAAGGCAACTCAAGATTCACGAAAAGAACTATCCTACCCATGATTTAGAACTAGCGGCGGTGGTATTTGCTTTAAAGATTTGGAGGAACTATTTATATGGTGTTCGTGTGGATGTCTTTACCAATCACAAGAGTTTGCAATATGTGTTCAAACAAAAGGATCTGAACCTTCATCAAAGGAGGTGGCTTGAGTTGTTAAAGGATTATGACATGAGTGTCCTTTACCACCCCGGCAAGGCAAACGTAGTGGCGGATGCCCTTAGTTGGTTATCTATGGGAGGTGTTGCTCATGTTGAAAATGATAAGAAGGAATTGGTGAGATATATACATAGACTGGCCCTGTTGGATGTTCAGTTGATCGACTCCATTAATGGAGGGGTGGTTCCCCATAATGGATCAGAATCGTCCTTCGTGTCGGATGTGAAAGCAAAGCAAAGTCTTGATCCAATATTGATGGAATTGAAAGAGGCGGTGCTTAAAAAGTCTGTAGAGGCTTTCTCCCAAGGGGGAGATGGTGTGCTTCGATATCAAGGTCGGTTATGTGTTCCCGATGTAGATAGTTTGAGGGAGCAGATTTTATCGAAAGTACATAATTCTCGGTATTCCATTCACCTGGGAGCCACAAAAGTGTACCGTGATATTTGGGAAGTCTATTGGTGGAATGGGATGAAGAAGAACATTGCGGAATTTGTGGCTAAGTGTCCTAATTGTCAACAAGTGAAAGTTGAGCAAAACAAACTGGGAGGTTTGTTCGAAGATATTAGTATTCCAACTTGGAAGTGGGAAGATTTGAAAATGAACTTTATTGTTGGTTTTAACACGCACCTGGCGACAACATGACTCAATTTTTGTGATCGTGGATCGTATGATGAAATCAGTCCATTTCATTCCCGTTAAGATTTCTTATTCGGCTGAGGACTATGTTAAGTCGTACTTAAGGGAAATGGTTAGGCTGCATGGAGTGCCCCTATCCATGATATCCGATCGTGGTACACAATTGACTTCTCAATTTTGGAAGTCTTTCCAGAAAGGCCTTGGATCTCGTGTTAAGCTTAGCACGGTCTTTCATCCTCAATCTGATGGGCAAGCAAAGCGTACTATTCAAACTTTGGAAGATATGTTAAGGGCTTGTGTAATT
This sequence comes from Solanum appendiculatum, assembly GCA_018342035.1. Classification (NCBI taxonomy): domain Eukaryota; kingdom Viridiplantae; phylum Streptophyta; class Magnoliopsida; order Solanales; family Solanaceae; genus Solanum; species Solanum appendiculatum. The sequence continues at coordinate 350,997 of JAGDQO010000399.1, read as the reverse complement.
GACTTCAAGGGTAATTGGGATGATCATTTGCCTTTGATCGAGCTTCTTATAATAATAGCTACCATTCGAGTATTGGTATGGCTCCATTTGAGGCTCTTTATGGTAGGAGATGTAGATCTCCTATAGGTTGGTTTGAAGTTGGTGAGGTAGAATTGATAGGTATCGAATTTGTTCATGGGGCTATGGAGAAAGTTTGGCTTATTAGAGAAAGATTGAGAATGGCTCAAAGTTGACAAAATTCCTATGCCGACGTTAGGAGAAGAGACGTAGAATTGAATGTTGATGATTGGGTTTACTTGAAAATTTCACCCATGAAAGGTGTGATGAGGTTTGGAAAGAAAGAAAAGCTTAGTCCCCGTTATGTTGTCCCATATCAAATTTTGAGACGTGTTGGCAAGGTCGCTTACGAACTTGACTTGCCGAATGATTTAGCGTCAATTCATCCAGTTTTCCATGTCTCCTTATTGAAGAAGTGTGTTGGTGATCTGGCATCTATAGTACCATTAGAGAATCTTGGTATAAAGGACAACCTTTCTTATGAAGAAGTTTCGGTTGAAATTTTAGACGGACAAGTTCAGAAGTTGAGGAATAAAGAAGTTTCCTCCGTAAAGGTCCTTTGGAGGAATCAGTTAGTTGACGGTGCTTCTTGGGAGGTGGAGGCCGATATGATGTCCCGTTATCCTCATCTTTTTCCCTCTGTCCCTATTCTAGCTTGAGGTATTTAGTTCATCATGGTTCACTCTTTTGGTCTCATGTATCTTAGATATTCCCATGATTCCTCTTTTATGCATGTTCATGAAAACCTTAAAATTTTGAGAAAATGAGTTAACTTGATTGATTTCTTCATTACTATGTGCATTTGAGAATGAGTTGTATGGACTTAATGATATGATGTTGTGAACATGCTTTAGCTTTGAGTGATGTTTTCCTCCTCGGATATGTGCATTTATATGATTGTGTTCATGCTGGGCTGTTAGATTAAGTTCTTACTCTTCTTATGATGTCTTGATCCCCATTCGAGGATGAATGTTCCCAAGGAGGAGATATTGTAACACATCGGATTCGAAAAGGAAAGAAAAGTTACAAGTTTCCAAATCTGGTGTAAGTATCTATGGAGCCACTGACGGTCTGTGGTTTGACCTACGGTCCGTAGGTGGAACCGTGGTTGGCAAAGTACAAGTTTCAAAAATGTCTAGTTTTAGTACTTTTGTAAGGAGTAGCAGAACGGGTCGTCGTCCAATATACGGACCGTAGGTGTGTCTCGTAGAGGAGACATGGACTTAGAGAAATTTTAGGGTCGAATGTTGGGACCTACGACCCTGGTGTACGGTCCGTAGAAGGACCCACGAGCCGTAGGTGGGGTCCCATCGTTGGGGGTCTAAAGTCGATGGTCTCTAAACCAAACGACGATCGACCAGTACAGTCCGTGGGTGGACTTACTGTAATGACCCTCCAGGTCATTTTTGTGTCAATGCCTTCCGTCTGTCATTTAGAGAGTTCCTATAGCAACCTCAAGTCATTTATGACTTGCTGGCACTGACTGTTCAGTCGCCTAGTCGTTCGTTTGGGTTGGCGAAATGGTCTGATGGACCCTTGTACTTGTATGAGTTTGTATTTTGGACCCTTCTACTTTACCATTTGTCAACTTAACCGTTAAACTCAATGAAACTTAACATATTAAACCCCTTCAACCATTGACTAAGCTTATGTGGCAACTTCATTATTGACTTGGAACAATTGCGTGATTTCACACACCAAATGAGTGTGAATATAACAATTCCCCATCCAATTCCCCATTTCTCTCTCTTTCTCCACTTCCCCATGGCTCTTTAGTTTCTTCTTCTTCCTTTTTAACATTTTTATCTCTCCATTGATTCTTACAAGATATTGATATTAAACAAGATAGCAAATCCTGGAGCCGGCCACAACTGATCTGAAAAACAAGATAGTAAATCTCAAATGAAAAATAAAAAGCTAAGCATGAAGAGTGGAGGAGTAATACTTACAGTGATAATTGATAAAACTCAAATCCACCATGAATGCTCAAAGAAGGAGATGGAAAAGCTCAACTTCCAGACTCTTCTTTTTCCACACAAATATTTTTTATTTTGTTTTTTGCTTTAGTTTCTATTTTGGTGTCCTCTGTTTAGTTTTTTTCTCTGTTTCTACGGATTTGAGCGGATTCCTATGTTTTGTGAACATTTTTTTTGTCCAAAAGGAATATTACATAGAGGGATATTAATTTCTTCACTCCATAGAGGGATATTAATCAATATCTCTCTTTCTCCCTTTCCCCATGCTCTTCAGTTTCTTTATTTTTTCACTTTCTCTTCCTGCCCAGATTAGAAATGAAATGTGCTACAATTTGTGGGTGTTAAATTTGATAATTTTAATAGGTAAAAAATAATTATCAAATGTGTTTGTGAAATCAGATAGACTGTGTTGTGTAGAATTGTGTACAAATATTGGAATATATTATGGTGATTTGTCTGCATTAATGGAGAAAAGAGGTTTATGGTGTTTCAAGTGATGGACAAAGTTATTAAAAAAACATGTCTGAAAGTTATGAACGATGAAAACATAGACAAGAATGGTGATTTTTATAATTTAGGAAAGTGGTGATAATGGTGAAGATGGAATGTTCTGGTGGTGAGATCTAATGTAAAAAATGGAGACAGATGGTTAAGGAAGAATGAGGGAGGAATGAAGTGAAAAAGAAAAATAATTGATTTTAAATAAAATAAAATAATTAATGATGTGTCATTTAAAATCTGACGTGAATGACGATGTGTCATTTTTGTTGAGCGTTTGAAGTTCACACAAAGCCAAGGGGGGTTTAAAATGCTCAGTATCATTGATTTTAAGGGCTCAGTTGGCAAATAGGTAAGTAAAAGGGCCCAGAATACAAACTCATACAAGTACAAGGATCCATCAGACCATTTCGCCGTTTGGGTTTTATGCCCGTTTCCCTGTTTTGGAGCTTTTGAACCTTGAAAAGTTTATTTCGGTCATAACCTCAGGTAAACGACCTCAGAATAGTATTCTCACAGTTCCATCAGCTCCGGAGTGGCCAAATTAGGCTAGAAGCATGATTGGCCCGAGTCCCGAGGTTTCTGGTGTAACTTTAGGGCCATTTGTCACTTTAACCTTTGAAATTCAGCTCAAATTTGATTTTGGTGAACATTCTTGGTAGACGCACTCAGATGAGAATTTTGTCAGTGCGGTTAGTTCCAGAATGCCGAGTTTGGTCTAGAATGTCGAGTTTGGTCTAGAATGACCTTTCGTGTGCTTCCCGAGGCTTCCGATCAAATTCTGAGGCCCTTGGAGGAATTTGGTTAAAATGGCGCTTTGGGTGTGGGACCCACTTTTTAACGAAACAATCTGGTATGGAAATTTTGATTGCACCATTGAGTCCAGAATGTTAAATTTGATGGGTTAGCATATCTCATTTGCGTGCACGGGGTTCCGAATGAATCTTGAGCACCCCGTCGGAGTTTTGGGAAGCCAAGTTTCTGCTGGTGCACAGCTGATGTTGCAGACCCATTCCTTCTCAAAGTTCGTGGACCTGGTTCCGTGTTCACGGAGGTGTGAGTCTTCCTTCTCCGCGTTCGTGGTCCATGCTCCGCGTTTGCGGAAGTCTGAGTGTTTCTTCTCCGCATTCGTGGGTAAGGTTCCATGTTCGCAGATAAGGTTCCACGTTCGCTGAAGTCTGAGAGGCCTGGGAGTTCTTATCTCCGCGTTAACGGATAGAGCCCCACAATCGCAGAGGTCTGCCTTGTTGGTCTCTGCATTCGCGGATGGGCTCCGTGTTCATGGATGGGCTCTGTGTTCATGGATGGGCTCTGCGTTCGCGGAGTTCAGCTTTTCTCTTTTCCGCGTTTGCGGAAGGCTGGCTGCGTTCGCAGAGGTGTGTGCGTCTGGTCCTTTAATTATAAAACCAGACGCGAGACAACTTTGGGTATATGTTAAAAAGGTGATTCTTCTCTCGATATAAGTCAGTTTTCAGTGATTCCAAGTCCCAGGTGTTTGAAATTGTATCGGCCTCGCGGGTTAGTGCTCGGATAGCATTGGGTGAGCTCCGATTTCCATGAATTTGAGGCGTAAGTGGCTGCCTTAAGCTAGTTTTGTTAAGTTTTGCATGTTTCATTTTCTTGTGATTGTCGGCTGTGTCAAGCCCCGAAATGTGTTCTGTTTTGGAAATAGGTTCGGGGGAGGGATTAGGCCCCTTTCACGGAGTCAATTTTGGGATTTTTGGAGCGGGTCCCACATTGTCTAATTTTTACTTCTAAATTGGTCCATCTCTGATTTTGATGATATTTGTGTCTAAACGACTGTACAGACGCTGTGATTCTATTTTTGGTTGCATGGCTCAGACTGGGCAGTGGATGGAGCCACGGGCTGGAGGATAAGGGAAACTCCGGTCGGAGAGGCCTCTCCACCCCTGCTCGAAGTATGCACTTCCTCGTCAGACTTGGAAGTTCTCTCCTCTCCTCCGGAAGTAGACTGCTCCGGTGTCTGTGCTATAGCCTTCTGACTCGCCTGCTGTCTAGTGGTCCGGGGTGACTTGGGGAAGCTGGCTCCCAAGGGTGGGTCATATTCAGACCCGCTCCGCTCATCCTCAGAGTCTTCATCTATGAGCAACTGACGTCGGGCCGGAGGGGCTGGTGCAGGAGCAGAAGTAGTAGCCTTCCATTTATAGTGTTGTGTTATTTTCGAAGGCATTGTACCTGTAGAGCCATCATAAGTAACTAGGAAAAAAATGCAAAACAAAATAAAGCAAGAAAAGAAAACAAACTTACTCCCACTATATTTGGTGTCTACGGGAAGGAACTACGGGCCATAGACCAGACCATAGATAGGGGAGTCCTATTTTCAACTTTTTGAAGTTTAATTGATGGTATGCAGGACGGTTAGTCAACAGATCTATGGGTCATAGATCGAACCGTCAAAAATAACTTTGCCTAATCTGGGGAGATAGACTGACGGGAGGGACCTACGGTCCGTAGGTTGCCCTACGACCTGTAGGTCATGGTCGTCGACCACACAGTGTCAGTTATACCAAGTTTGTTTTTTCACAAACACAATTGTAACCAAGCAAACACGACAATATCAAGCCAATCAACATAGAATCAAGTAATTATGTAATCATAAGGCATCAACTATACTCTCTAACGCATTGATCACTAAAATAGGCAACCCCTAGGTCCAAAACTCAAACAAAACCAACTTCATGCATTGTTCAAAGCAAATACTCAATTTCCCTTATCATAAAACACCTCATAAAAATTAAAAACTACACACAATCACAATTTCGCACAAAAGTTACTACCCAGGACATGGACCAAGCCAATTTCCAGTTTGGTAATACAAGTAAATGCTTAGCAAAACACATACCTTTTATGTTATGTACGAAAAGTCGTAACTACGTAAGAGAAAAGCTCCGAACCCACGAGATGATGAATGAAAACAATGGAGATGGTGAATAGAAAAGAAACAAAATGGAAAAATTGAAAAAAGAAGGAGAGAAAGAGTGATTTGGTGGGGAGTATATGTAGATGGGGGAGGGGGTGAGTGAAAGGGTGTTTGGTAGATGGAGGGGTGGAAAGTGGAAGGGGTGTAACGTTTGGGAGTAGAGGGAAATGGGGGAAGAAATTTAAAAAATGGGGTTTTTATAATTTTAACCCATAGGTCGGGTCAATTTTAAACCCTGACTGCCGTCTACGGTTTCCCGTCGACGGGCCGTAGGTAGTTCGATGGACCGTCAATAAGCTCCGTAAATGTGCCTTAACACTTGACAAAAATTCAAAACATACCTAGGGTCTACGGATGTAGACTACGGTCCATAGAATGATGTACGGCTTGTACTGTGCAACCATTGACGTAAAGCTGCAACTGTTCCGGAACATTCGAGTCAACGGGTGCCATTTACGGTTCGTCATTTGAGTTACGTTCCGTAGATGGGACCCGTAGACCCTTCTGCACTTAAGCTTTGTTAGAGGGTTGAGGTTCCAGCTGTGTATTGAGTCACAATCTATGGTTTCAATGGGCCGCTCTTTTCTAGATGTTGTGGACCACGCCCACACGCTTGAGCAGCTTCGTTGTGAGGCCTAAGGGGGCAGCGGCAAGAGGGGCAGACAGGATGATAGCTTCAGTAGGTCCCATCCTAGGCCTAGAGATACTCGGGATTGGGTCCATCAGAGGTTCCAGCCAGGTCAGCCCAGTCGCTCGTTTCAGGCCTTGTTGCAGACTACTGAGGGTGACCAGCACCATCAGGGTGGCTATAGTGCCGGTCCGAGTCAGGGCCGAGGTGGTGTTCATACGGGTTCCTCAGGTCGGGGTGGTCGACCTCCAGTTGTGAGCAGGTCGTCTCAGGGTTGCTTTACTTGTGGGGGGCTGGATCATTGGTCCAGGGAGTGCCCTATCTCAAGACCAGCCTTACCAGCTCCTCAGGCAGCGAGACCGGTATCAGCAGCAACACCTTCAGCTAGGGGAGGAGGACAATAGCAGGGTGCACGGGGAGGTCATCGGGGAGGTAGGACAGGTGGCAGGGTGGATGCATGGGGTAGAAGCGCCTAGGGCCATTTCTATGCAGCTCCAGTTTCTCTTATGCTATCAGTCCGCTTCAACTTTATTTGATCATGATTCCACCTATTCGTATGTGTCTACTTATTGTGCTCCTCGGTTGGGGGTGAGTCCAGAGCCCTTAGTGGTACCATTGCATGTTTCGACCCCTGTAGGTGATTCTTTAGTAGTGGATCAGGTTTGTAGATCCTGTGTGGTGACTATTTGGGGGCAGGACCCTCAGGCTGATTTTATTGTGCTTAGTATGTTGGATTTTGATTTGATTTTGGGCATGGATTGGCTATCCCCTCACCGAGTGATCTTTGATTACTATGCCAAGACCGTTACCTTAGCTATTCCTAGTATTTCACCGGTGGTGTGGCAGGGTTCTTGTAGCCGCACACCATTTGGGGTGATTTCTTGTATCCAAGCCCGGAGGCTAGTGGATAGTGGATGTTTGGCTTATTTGGCTTATGTTAGAGATGTTAGTAGGTAGGGCCCTACGGTGGATTCAGTGCCTATAGTCTGAGAGTTTGCTGATGTGTTTCCTACCGACCTTCCTGGCCTACCCCCAGAGCGAGATATTGATTTTGTCATTGACTTGGAGACGGGTACCCATCCCATTTCCATCCCATCATACCATATGCCCCATGCAGAGCTCAAGGAGCTCAGTGTTAAGCTTCAGGATCTCTTGGGTAAGTGATTCATTCAGCCTAGCGTATCGCCTTAGGGTGCCCCAGTCCTGTTTGTGAAGAAGAAGGATGGTACTATGTGGATATGTATTGAATATAGGCATCTGAATAAGGTGACGTGAGGAACCGTTACCCCATGCCTCGTGTTGATGATCTATTTGACCAGCTTCAGGATGCCGCAGTGTTTTCTAAGATTGACTTGAGATCTGGCTACCAGCAGTTGAGGGTTAGAGCAACGGACATCCCTAAGACAACATTTAGGACTTGTTACGGCCATTATGAGTTCCTGGTGATGTCTTTTGGGTTGACTAATGCCCATGCCTCTTTCATCAACTTGATGACTCGTGTATTCAGGCCGTATCCAAACTCTTTTGTCATAGTCTTCATTGGTGATATCTTGGTATACTCGCGGAGCCATAGTGATCATGAGAAGCATTTGAGGATAGTGCTCTAAACTTTAAGAGATCATCGACTTTATGTCAAGTTCTAAAAGTGCGAGTTTTGGCTTGAGTCTGTAGCATTCTTGAGACATGTGGTGTCAAAGGATGGCATTAAGGTGGATCCGATGAAGAATGAGGTTATCCGTGATTGGGCTAGGCCCACCTTTGTTACTGAGATTCGGAGCTTCATCAGATTGGCAGGGTACTACAGGACTTTTGTTGAGGGTTTCTTGTCTATAGCGGCGTCTTTGAATCTGTTGACTCACTAGGATGTTCCCTTTGTGTGGTCGGAGGAGTGTGAGTGGAGCTTTCTGAGGCGTAAGGAGTTGCTTACCACCGCTCCTATATTGACACTTCCAATTGAGGGCGAGGGTTTCACAGTATACTATGATGAATCCTGCATTGGTTTTGATTGTGTATTGATGCAGCAAGGTTGGGTTATCGCTTATGCGTTGAGGCATCTTAAGCTGCATGAGCACAACTACCCCACTCATGACTTAGAGTTTACAGAGGTAGTTTTCGAGCTTAAGATCTGGAGGCATTACCTATATGGAGTTCATTATGAGATATACACTGATCACAGGAGCCTTCAGTACATTATGACCTAGAGGGATCTTAATTTGAGGCAACGCCGCTGGATTGAGATCCTGAAGGACTATGAACTCTCTATTCTCTATCATCCGGGCAAAGAGAATGTGGTAGCTGATGCCTTGAGCCGGAAGGTAGTGAGTATAGGTAGTCTAGCCTTCCTTTCTGTTTCGAAGCAACCCTTGGCTTTGGACATTCAGTCCCAAGCCAACCAGATGATCCGGTTGATGTTTCAAATACTAGTCGGGTGTTAGCCTATGTGGGAGTTCAGTCATCTCTGCTAGATCAGATCAGTGGCCGTAAGTTTGATGATGAGTCTTTGGTGGCCTTCCGAGATAGAGTACTTACAAGTGATGCCGGGCAGGCTACCTTAGATTCAGATGGGGTTCTGAGATTTGCTGGCCATTTGTGTGTTTCCAGAGTTGGGGATTTGATTCAGCTGATCCTTAGCAGGCCCATGACTCCAGGTATTCTATCCATCCGGGCACCACTAAGTTATATCGGGATTTGAGGTAGCATTACTGGTGGAGTGGTATGAAGAGAGACATCTCAGATTATGTGTCCCATTGCTTGTGTTTTCAGCAGGTGAAGGTCGAGCATTTGAGGCTTGGAGGTGAGTTGAAGAGATTACCCATTCCTGAGTGAAAGTTGGAGCGTATTACCATGGATTTCATTTTGGGCTTGCCTTGGACTTCTAGAGGTGTTGACAGCATCTGGTCATCATGGATGGATTGACCAAGTCAGCACACTTCCTTCCGGTTCATACTTCCTTCAGTGCTGAGAGGTTAGCCCGTATCTACATTAGGGAGTGGTCTGTCTTCATGGTGTACCTGTTTCTATCATTTCAGACCAGGGTTCACAGTTCACTTCCAGCTTTTGAAGGGTATTTCAGGAGGAGTTGGGCACCAATGTCGACCTTAGCACAACATTCCACCCGCAGATCGATGGCCAGTAAGAGCGTACTATTCAGGTCCTTGAGGATACGTTGCAGGCTTGTGTTATGGACTTTGGAGGTCAATGGGACCAGTTCTTGCCTTTGGCAGAGTTTGTGTACAATAATAACTACCACTCTAGAAATTAGATGGCCCCGTTGGTTGGTTCGAGTTTACGGAGCCTAGGCCGCGTGGTATAGACTTGTTTCAGGAGGCCTTAGTGCATGTGATGATGATTCAAGATCGGCTCAGGATGGCTCAGAGTAGACAACAGAGTTACGCGGATCGCAGGTGACGTCCACTGAGGTTTGTCGTGGGTGATAGAGTATTCCTCCGAGTATCGCCCAAGAAGGGTGTGATGAGATTTTGGAGGCGGGGCAAGCTTAGCCCCAGGTATATTTGGCCTTTTCAGATTTTGAGAGCAGTTGGTGATGTGGTCTATGAGTTAGCCCTACCTCCAGCATTCTCGGCTATTCATCAAGTTTTCAATGTTTCGATGCTGCGTCGGTATGTTCTAGAAGAGTCTCATGTACTCCAGTATGACGCCGTTGAGTTGGATGATCACCTGACCTATAATAGGAGCCAATTGCTATTTTTGCCAGAGATATGAGGCAGTTGAGGTCAAGAGCCATTCCTATGGTTAAGGTCCGTTGGAGGCATCGTCCAATCGAGGAGGCTACCTGGGAGACCGAGCGGAAATGCGGGAGTAGTTCCCCAACTTATTTGAGCCCTCAGGTACTTCTTGACTCTTACTTTCACGGGCGAAAGTTCTTTTAGTAGTGGATGTTGTAATGACCCTCCAGGTCATTTCTTTGTAAATGCCTTGTTTCTATCGTTTCGAGCGTTCCTGTAACGATCCCAAGTCATTTATGACTTGCTAGCACTGATTGTTCGGTTTTCTGGTCGTTCGTTTGGGTTTTATGCCCATTCCCCTATTTTGGAGCTTTTTAACCTTAAAAAGTTGATTTCGGTCATAACCTTGGGTAAACGACCTCAGAATATGATTCTGACGGTTCCCACAGCTCTAGAACGACCAAATTAGTCAAGAGACATTATTAGCCTGAGTCCTAAGGCTTTTAGTGTGGCTGTAAGGCCATTTGGCGCTTTAGCATTTGAAATTTGGCTCAAGGTTGACTTTGATCAACATTCTTGGCAAATGCGCTCGGATGAAAAATCTTTCAGCGCGGTTAGTTTTGAAATGCCGAGTTTGGTCTAGAATGACCCTTCGAGCGCTTCCCGAGGCTTCTGATCTAATTCTGAGGCCCTTGGTTGAAGTTGGCTAAATTAGTGATTGGGAAATGGGACCCACTTTTAGTTGAACTGACCTCGTATGGGAATTTCGACTTCGCCATTGAGTCCCAAACATTGAATTTGATGGAGTAGCATATCTCGTTTGCGTGCACGGGGTTCCAAACAAATTTCGAGCAGCCCGTCAGAGTTTTGGAAAAGCAAAGTTTCAACTAGTGCACAACTGATGTTGCAGACCCATTTCTTCTCCGCGTTCGCAGGCCTTGCTCCGCGTTCGTGGAGGTGTTTGTCTTCCTTCTCCGCATTCGTTGTCCATGCTCCACGTTTGCGGATGTCTAAGTGTTTCTTCTCCGCGTTCGCGGATGAGGTTCCGTGTTCGCGGAGGTCTAGGGAGTTTGGGGAGTCTTTCTCTCCGCATTTGCAGATAGGCCTCTGCATTCGTGGAGGTGTGGATCCCTTCTCTCAGCGTTTACGGGCCCCTGTCCACGTTCGCGGAGGTTTGCTTGTCTTTCCTCCATGTTCACGAGTCTCTAGCCGCGTTCACGGAGGTCTGCGTGTCTGGGAGTTGTTATAAAAGGGGCAGTCGAGCTATTTGTTATTGTAATGTTTCAAAGGTGATTTCTTCTCGGATTTAAGTCAGTTTTTGGTGATTCGAAGTTCGGTGTGTTCTGAATCTCATTGGTTGTGTGAGTTGTTGTTCAGATAACGTTGGGTGGCCTTCGATTTTGGTAAATTTGCATCATAAGTGGCTGCCTCAAGCTTTAATTGTGGAAACTTTTGCATGTTTTGGTTTCTTGATTTGTTGGTTATTTCAAGCCCTGAATTGTGTTCTGTTTTGGAACATTGGTTTGGGGGAGGGTTTAGGATCTTTTCAAGTAGTCAATTTTAGGATTTCTAGAGCGGGTCCCACATTTTTTGATTTTGACTCCTAAATTGGTCCGTCTCTAATTTTGATGTTTTTAGTGTCTAAACAACCATGATGATGCTGTGATTCTATTTTTGATAGCGTGGCAGCAGTTTGAGGACGTTCGAAAGGGAAAAGCTTCAGCGGAGTGATTTAAAACGCGCGTGGTCGGCCTTCTGGTAGTTTACGACTTCCCTTCTTTTGAGATTGAGTTGAATTGCTTGAATGCATGCTGATTGGTGTGAATCCGGGGTGGAGTTCTAGTACCTCTTCTCTTCTTCTTAGAAACCATGCTTTAGGGTTGATTTTCGAGTTGTTTCGGGGTAGTACTATGTTATCGGAGGGATTGTTTAGGTGTTGTTGCATGCGGCTATATGTTGGCTATTTTATTATGTTGGTGCATATTTTCGGCCTTAGACTAGGTTAGGCTAGTATTGCTTTAGACCCATGCACCTGTTTGGCTTTGGTATGTATCCGACGTCGATTCGGATGGACTAGGTCCTTGTAGACCAGAATAGCAGACTTGGGTCTGATAGTATGAGCCTTGCTTTGGCTTTATATTATTGTGATCTTCTGGCTACTCTCCCCATCTCTGTGGAACCAATGTGTCATCGGAGGCGTGGTGTTGTCCTGGTGCTTCGGGTGTTTCACGGTAGGTTATGTGGTGATGTGGTTGGCGGTGGATGGTGATCCATATTGATTTGGTATTTGATATCCTCTACAGAGTTTATATGCTTCACACACTAGTCTGGCTAGGGCAGGGCCCCCGGAGTATTGGTTGGGGCAGTCGTCTGTCTAGGGCAGGGCCCCTAGAGTATTAGTCGGCTGGGCAATTGGATATGAATTACTTGAGGTCCTCTTCGGAGTCAACATACCCCGCACACTCGTATGGCTAAGGTAAGCCCCCCGGAGTGTTAGATGATTGGGCGATTGGTTGTTAGGGCCTTGGAGGAGTCGTTATACCCCCTGGGCACTCTGCTGGCTAGGGTAAGGCCCCTAGGAGTTGCTACCAAGCCGGGCAGCCCGATTTGGAAGTCAGACTTTTGACTGGGTTGGAGTTGGCTGATTGTTTCGGTTGAGTGGGTTAGTGGTTTCGGTTCTCAGTTGGGTTTTCCTTCGGTCTTGTAGATTTAGCTTTTCTGTGTACCTGTCAGGCTTATGGGGGTCTGTTCATGTTTTTTGTGTGTGTGTTTGAGTGTACCTTATGGGTCCTATGGGGGCCCTAGTTAGGTTTAGTTTAGGTTTATCCTAGATTGTTGTCGATTGGTTTGTGTTTCTTTAAGTTGACCTCTGTTATTATATATTCTATCCTTTCAGTCTCTTTTTACCTTTCTTGCTCAGTCGGCCTATGATGCCTACTGGGTACCTGTTGTATTGGTACTCATGCTACACTCTAAAAATGTTTTCATGATGCAGGACCGAGCACCAGTTATCAGCGTTGAGTCTGAGCCCGCTGCTGTCTGTTCCAGAGGCGAGGGTGAGCACATGGCGTTCTGAGATTACCTGTCTCCTTCTGTACTTATATTTTGACTTGTCTTTTGCTTTTGAGGCAGTCTTGTTTCAGTGGTCCACTTTTTGGACTTGTACTCTTTTCGTAGTAGCTCTGTACATATGACTTCCAGGTTCTGGGAGATATCGTTGTTGTATATGGTTGGTTTTGCTTCAACTTTTCCCTTATGCGTTCCTTATTTATGCTTCCTCTTAGTTGAGGTTAGTTCTCACCCTCAGTCCCATTACTGCTAAGTTCAAGGATAGGGTTTGGCTTGCCTACTGGTGGGTTGGTAGGCACCATTATGTATGGGGTGATCGGGTCGTGACACAAATAATTAATTTGAATTATTCTTACAATAATAAATTACAAATCATTCTACTAGAAATTTGTAAATGCACTCCTCTATTTATATTTCAAAATTTCCCATTAAACAATTATGTAATTCCCCATGTTAAGATTACATATACTAATCAACAAATTAAATTATTGACGAGTTTAATTCAATGATTAATTTTCTTTAGAGCACTGCTTAACTTATTCCAATTGTCGGATTCATAAATCCACTTGCAAGATTTGACACGATGAAAACATATAAACTTCTCAAAAAGGCATATCATCAATCTCTATATCGAGACATGGATTCCATCGACTAACTTATTATTTCACCAATATATATTATTATCATCCAATCTACCAAGCATATTGGCCCATCTCAGAATCTCACCTTTTAATAAATCAAAACGATAATTAGTATATAAAGATCATAATAGTTATATCAAAATTAAGAATATAAGTACATGTAAGAGTTTAGAGAATATGCTTTTTTCAGTCAGTCTAAAACAACTATCTCTACTCGGTCATGTTCAATACATACAAAATGCACTAGCACAAGAATTTGAAACTATACTATTCACATATCAAGATAAATCATATATAGTCTTGTGCTACAATCTTACCGATTGCATGTCCAATTTTCATCTTAGATTGTGAACAAAAAAATTATACTTAGAAGAACCGATGATGTAATCCTGTGTATAAGCTAAAACTCTATACACTAAATCATCTACTATATAAGTAAACAACCATAATAAATAAATATATGATCTATTTAAACTGAATAAATAATTATTCTCTAATAAATATTATATCTAAATATATGGTTAATAGTATATATCCCAACAATCTCTCACTTAGACTTTTAACCATCACAATTGTTATAATGTACTATATCAAAATTTATGGTTAATAGTATATACCCTAACAATATCCCACTTAGATGTTTAATCTTGAAAATTGTTAGAATACTATGTCTAAACACATGATTAATAGTATATACCTAACAATCTCTCACTTAGACTCTTAATTATGCATTTACAAGTTTCACAGACATTCCTTTCATTTTTATTGGAAGAATGTTTACCAAGTTGTTTTCTCATGCAATTTCTTCTAGTAATGCTTCATCGTAGCAAATCAATTTTGTACTAGATCTTGAGGGATCTTATCATGAAACCCTCCATGAGTGTACTTCTTTTCAGAAGTTCTATCATGAAAGTTCTCTCAAACATACAAAACAAATCAATCTTTGTTATGATTCTCCCACTACGACTAAGTACTACTACAATAGTCATACTTTCATGTTCTTGAGTCTTAATATTTTCTTCCAAAACTTTCGATATTGAAATATTAATAACTTCTTCATGTAGTGTTCTTTAATTTGCTCAACACCACTCCCACTAACTCAACCCCTCTCTCGCGCATTACAAGTCAAATAGTGTTACAAGCCTCTCTCACAGGCAACTCATGAATCACACGTTCACACAGTAAATAGAATAACAAATAAGGCCCTCACAGGGGCTAAACTGTACAAATAAGCCCCCACATAGGCAACATAATATAATCAAGCCCCCACAGGGGCATCACAATATACACAAGCCCCCACACGGGCATCATAATATACTCAAGCCCCCACACGGGCATCATAACATAATCAACAATCCCAAATCATATTACGATCCCATCCCAAAGCCTATAACATAAGAACAATCTATTACCCAATCCCAGTCTCAAAGAAGGATAGCCAAACCTACCTCGAAGGTCGAAAACTTCACTCAAACACTCTATCGGAGCGTTAACCTTAAATACAAACTCCGAAACGATCCCCAGCTATCAAGAATGGAAAGAATTCATCAAAAGGAGTTCAACGATACCTATATTGCAAGGTTTAAGAACCGGGGTTAAAATCGTCCAAAAATCACCTCGAAAATAAAAAGGGCAAAACTGAAATTTTAGTTGAAAATTTGGGTTCTACACATCAAGAGGAGTTAGTGGTTGAAAAACCCATTAAAATTGAGTAGGAAACGGATTTGAAATCATGAAGTTACTAGTTTTGAAATTTGGGGGAAAAATCCCAAAACCCACATTGAGATCTTGAACTTTAAAGAGCTTTGGAAGATAAAATCGTTAGGAAATGATTTAGAAATGATAAAGAGACTTACTCCAATGAATTTCTCCAAAGATTGCTTCAAAATTCATCTCTCCTAAGCTCCAATTGTGTAACAATGGGGGAAATGAGAAAAAGAAGAAAGAAATTCAAAATATGGGCTATTTTCAGCCAAAAAGGGTCCGTTGAGCACGCGTTGACTGTGTTGACCACGGTCAACTTGCACTAACACTATTCAAAACATTTTTAACCCTCGGAACTCATTCGGAACCCTATAAACATGAACAAATAGTGTAAATTGATCAGAAAACATGTTTCGGAGGCAATGGAATCGTCCAATTTCTGAAAAATGATTGGTATGACAAAAATACCCTTACGGACCTCTTTTAGGCCTAAAATTCAACTTTTAGCCTAAATACCCAAAACGAATTCTAAGGTCTCGGGGCTCTAACCAACCACCCTAATAGACCAAACTCGACGTTCCGGACACAATGGAACTGACAGAATCACCATCCAATGCTCATATCTCAGAATGTTGAACAAAGTCAACTATCTCTTTTAAAACTCCACCCAAGGTTTCAAAATCACTAAAATCCCTCCCGATCGCATCGGGGACCATACCAACCACTCCCGGAACACAAACAAAGCATGAAACCGCTAAGGAGAAAGACTAAAATGGTCATTTCACACAAAAAGGTAATTTCACAAGAATTGGGATGTTACACCATCCACTACTAAAACACTCGTTTGTCCTAGAACGAAAGGTAAAGTAAAGTACCTGAATGAGTGAAAAGTTGAGGATATCTACGATGCATGTAGGACTCCACTTCCCAAGTAGCCTCCTTAACCGGCCATTGTTGCCAGTGAACTTTCACTGAATCAATATGCTTCAGCCTCAACTATTTAGTCTGTCTATCCAAGATAGCAACAGGCTCTTTCTCAAAGGACAAATTCTGATCCAACGCAACCGAGTCCCACTGAATCACATGAGAATCATCATGACAGTACCACTTACGCATCGAAACATGCAATACGAGATGAACGACTGACAGGTTTTGAGGCAAGGCCAATCTATAGGCGACCTCCCCATACTTCTCCAAAATCTCAAAAGGGCCAATAAACCTCGGACTGAGCTTTCCTTTCTTCCCAAACCTTATCACACCCTTAGTGGGTGACACTTTGAGCATCACTCGCTCACCAATGGTAAAAGATGCATCACGAACACGCTTATCAGTATAGCTCTTTTTCCTACTCTGGCGGTCACAAGGCGTTGCTGAATCAATCTCACCCTATCCATGGAGTCTCTCAATAGATCAGTACCCCAAGGTCTAACTCCAAAAAAATCAAACCATCCCACGAGAGATCAACACCTCCTCCCATACAAGGACTCAAATGGTGCCATCTGAATGCTGGAATAGTAACTATTTTTATAGGCAAACTCTGTAAGAGGTAGGGATTGGTCCAAATGACCACCAAAATCCATGACACAAGCTCAAAAAATGTCCTCTAGTACCTGAATAATCCGCTCAGACTGACCTTCGACCTGAGGATAGAAAGCAGTACTCAACTCTAGCTTGGTACCCATCTGCTCCTGCATAGAACTCCAGAAATGAGAGGTGAACTGCGTACCTCTATCAGACACAATAAAAATAGGCACTCCATGCAACTAAACAATCTCACGGATGTAGATCCTAGTTAACTGCTCCGCATTGTAGCTAATCTTCACCGGAATGAAATGAGCCGACTTGGTCAACTGATCCACAATCACCCAAATTGAGTCATACTTACCCAAAGTCAAGGGTAACCCCGTCACAAATTCCATGGTAATGCACTCCCACTTCCACTCAGGATTGGGCATCCTTTGCATCGAACCCCCGGTCTCTGATGCTCATACTTCACCTATTGACAATTCAAACACAGAACCACAAAATCCACGATGTCCCTCTTCATACCACACCACCAGTAGTGTTGTTTCAAGTCATGAAACATCTTTGCCACTCCCAGGTGAATAGAATACTTCGCACAATGAGCCTCCTCCAATATCATACACACCCAATCACCAACTTTAGGAACAGAAATACGACCACTAATTTTCAAAACTCCCTTGGGATCAAGAGAAGCTGACTTAGTTTCACCCCTCAACACTTTGTCCTGAATGATCCTCAACTTATCGTCATTAAACTGGTGGGCACGAATCCGATTCATCAAGGTAGACCTAGCCTCAACAAAGGCTAAAATACTGTGAGGTGTTGAAATATCAAGTCGAACCATCTGTCTAGCCAATGATTGAACCTCTAATGCCAAAGGTCTCTCCTCCGCCTTAAGGAAGGCTAAGCTACCCATACTAGGCGCTTTCCAACTCAAAGCATCTGCTGCTACACTAGCCTTGCCTAGATGATAAAGAATGGTGATGTCAGAATCTTTCAACAACTCCAACCACCTATGCTGCCTCATGTTCAGATTCGGCTGAGAAAAGATATACTTGACACTACGATGATCGGTAAAGACCTCACAATGCACCCCATAGAGATATTGCCTCCATAACTTCAAAACAAAAACCACTGCCGTTAACTCCAAATAGTGAGTAGGGTAGTTCTTTTCATGTACCTTTAACTGTCGAGAAGCATAGGTTATGACTCTCCCCTTCTGCATCAACACACCACCCAAACCAACACCAGAAGCATCATAGAATACAATAAATGCCATACCCTCCTCGAGTAATGCTAGAATAGGTGCCGAAGTCAATAACTCCTTGAGCTTTTGCAATCTCACCTCACACTCATCGGTCCACTGAAATGCTATAGTCTTCTAAGTCAACCTAGCGAATGGGGCTACGATGGAAGAGAAACTCTGAACAAACCGATGATAAAAACACACTAACCCGATGAAACTCCAAATCTCGGTAACTTATTTAGGTCTAGCCCAATCACGAAGCACCGCTACCTTGGTCGGATCAACCATAATCCCATCCTTGGTCACCACGTGACCCTAGAAAGCCACAGACTCAAGCCAAAACTCACACTTGGAGAATTTTGCATACAACTTTTCCTCCCTCAATCTCTTAAGCATGACCCTCAAGTGACGAACATATTCGGCCT
This sequence comes from Solanum appendiculatum, assembly GCA_018342035.1. Classification (NCBI taxonomy): domain Eukaryota; kingdom Viridiplantae; phylum Streptophyta; class Magnoliopsida; order Solanales; family Solanaceae; genus Solanum; species Solanum appendiculatum. Next base: position 332,602 of record JAGDQO010000399.1, on the reverse strand, counting down.
CATTCTTGGAGTAAGCCAAGATATCATCGATGAATACAATCACAAAAGAGTCCAAATAAGGCCGAAATACCTAGTTCATCCACTCCATAAAAGTAGCTGGGGCATTAGTCAACCAAAAAGACATGACCACAAACTCATAATGCATATCACGAGTCCTGAAAGTGGTCTTCGGGATATCAGAATCCCAAACTCTCAACTGATGGTAACCCGACCTCAAGTCAATCTTAAAGAACACCGATGCACCCGGAAGCTGGTCAAATAGATCATCAATGTGAGGAAGAGGATATTTTGTCTTGATCGTTACCTAGTTCAACTGTCAATAGTCAATAAACATCCTCATAGTACCATCCTTCTTCTTTACAAATAAGACTAGTGCACCCCACGATGAAATATGAGGTTGAATAAACCCTTCTCAACAAATCTTCCAATTATTACTTCAATTCCTTAAACTCAGCTGGAGCTATCTGATAAGGAGAAGTAGAAACAGGCTTGGTGCCCAGCTCCAAGTCAATCATAAAATCAATATCACGGTCCGAAGGAACACCCGGTAAATCTTTAGGAAATACATCCATGAACTCTCTCTCCACTCTCGTGGTCTCTAAAGGAGATGAATCCTTAGTGAGATCATGGACATGGGCCAAATAAGACAAGCAACCCTTTTCCAGCATACGGCAAGCACGAATATAAGATATTACCCCGTTCAGATAAGAACTCAGAGTACCCATCCATACTAATCGAGGAAAACCAGAATAAACAAAAGTCACGGTGTTAGCATAACAGTCTAGAATTGCATGATAGGGAGACAACCAATCCATTCCCAATATCACCTCAAAATCAAGCATATCTAATAAGATAAAGTCTGCCCGAGTATCTCTACCCAAAACTGTCACCACACAACCCCGATATACCCGATCCACCACTAAAGACTCGCCTACTAGGGTAGAGATGCTAATAGGTACTGCTAGGGGCTTACATATATAATTAATATCCACAGCATAATAATTTGACATAAGAGTAGGTGGACTCAGGATTTAGCAATACTGAAGCAGAGTGATGGCAAACTAGGACAATACCTGTAATAACTGCATCGGAGGGCTCTGTCTCAGCTTTATCCAGAATGGCATAACACAGTCTACGGTCACCACTGGCCTAAGACCCACCATGAGTACCACCTCGAGCTCCACCTTTAGCACCCCTGGTGCTACCTCTAGCACTCTGCGAAGCACCTCTGACCGCTGGAGCTGGTGTAGAATGAACAGCCTGTGACCCGGGCTAAACAGTAGAAGGAGCACGTCTGGGCAATCCTTTGCCTTATGCCCAAACTCATCATAAACATAGCATCCTCGAGGACCCGAACCTCGGGGAGGTTAATTAGAAGTGTCGACATGTCCTCCCTAACTTGAAGGACCACCATGACTAGTCTGCCTAGACGTGGATCGACCTGTACAATCTGTACTCTGAATCACCACATGTATGGCCTGCCCTGATAACCCTGGTGACCGGACTTGAATACTCTCTACCTTTGGAGGAATGGCCACTGAACTGACCTTGATGACGGAACCTCTTGGCGCCTCACTGTCTAGCATGTTTGATGCTCTCGATCATCCTGGCATGATAAATAATACTCTGAAAGGAGCCACCGGATAGAACAAGAGAGGTTGTGGCCTCCTGTAGATAGCCTGAGAATCCCTTCACCAACTTGCGGATTCGCTCAAACTCTGTAGGAATACTCGACATAGCATAACGAGACAACTCATGAAAATGAGCCTTGTACTCAGATACTGATAGAAGACGCTGCTCTAGCCTATCAAACTCATTTCTACGCTGATCGCGAAGGCTCTACGACACAAACATCTCAAGGAACACCTCAATGAACTGCTCCCAACCCATCATATAAGAGCCGGCAGGTCTACGAGCAAGAAATGATTTCCACCACTCCTTGGACACTCCTGCAAACTGGTTGGAAGTGTAAGCCACTTCATGTGCCTCTAAAATACCCAAGTTGAACAACCTGGTACTCAGTCAAGAAATCATAGGCCTTCTCGCCCGCTGTACCATCGAACCTAGGAGGTGCCAATCTCACAAACCTCTCAAAACTCTTCTGCTCAGAAACTGACATGGTCGCACTAGCAGAAACAAGCGGGGCTGCAAATCAAAGAGGTGCAATAGAGTGCACCGGAGAAGAACAAGTAGTTTGAAACCCCACACTAGGCCCCTGAACTGGCGGGGTAGTACCAAATGTAATAGGGGAGCCTGAAGTGCTCGGAAGAATACCAAGAGTAGGGGCACCATCTAATGTAGCCAATAACCGGATAAGCAACTCCTGGAGTTCCAGGGTATTGTCGGGAACTGAAGGAGGCTAGGCTGGCTTCTGCTCCACAGCCTTCTTCTCAAAATCATCCTCATGTTCATATATAGGCTCAGGTGATGCCTCCCTAGTCTGTCCTCGAGCAAGTGCTACTCCCCTCGCTCGACCATGACCCCTACCTCCTCTGTGTCTCCTACCTCACCCACGGACTGGGGTTCGAGCAGCAGGTACAGCCTCACCCTCAGTGATTTTTTCTCTAGTCCTCACCATCAGCGTAGAAAGAATAGATTAGAGGTATACAACACTTTCATATGAATGAATCACACGAAAGGAATCAATGAAAGGAATTTCTCCTAGTAAGTATCTTGTAGCCTCTCGAAGATAAGTACGAATGTCTACGTACTGATCTGCAAAACTCTACTAGACACGTTGCTCTTTAACTTATGAGACCGGTGAACCTAGCGCTCTGATACAAATTTTTCACGACCCAAAAATCCAGGTCATGATGGCACACATCCCTGAACCACCCTGATGTGTAAGCTGAATAATAAAAAACATACGAGACTCCCAAAGAGGAAGTCAGGCCACAACTGAAAAGAAGAGAATAACAATGAAGAATTTCCCCAAAACTTGGTGTCATAAGTGTAAAGAGCATCTAGAACAATCCCTGAATATAAGTATATCATAAGTCTCTGAATAATAGTAAAGAATGAAATGGAAGATGGAGTTAATGGCGATCCGGAGCACAGGATCTCACCACTACTCCGAAATGAGCCTGCTCGCTAGATAATCAACTGCCACGAGAAGTACCCTGACTAGAATCTGCATCAAAAGGGATACAGAAGTAGGGGTGAGTACAATTCACATGTACTCAGTAGGTTTGACCGACGGAGTATAACTAATTAATCAAACTTATGAAACAAACTAAAAAGTTCTTCCACCTGCATACAAAAATGTCCCACTCTGGCATCGGTGCCACCAGTTTATATAAAATGGCTCAAGTAAAGTAAACACATAAGTCATAGTAATATCAAAGATCATCAGATAAGACACAAACACAAAGATTGATACAATGCAATGATGTGGTGGTACGGTGGAATCAAGGTTGCTGCACAACCTATCGTATACACCCTGTCGAGCTGAGGCATCCAGACAAGGACCCATGGGGGACTCACAGTCCATATACCAAATCACAATCTCAAAATCTCATCAACTTGCCACCTAGCTCGTGGTCAAGGATATTAAAAATGTCTCATTTTCTTTCTCAAAAAGAATCTCCACATTTCTCAACATCCCATGATCAATGATATGATGAATGAGGATGAATGCATCACAACACATATGGCATGGAGGCAATAATCAACTCAACATGTACTGAAAGGTTCAAAGTTCTCAATACTCGACCAAATCATGTTAAACACCCTCATATAAAACTAATGGGAAAGAGTTCATTTGAAATAAGTGAGCAGCATTTAGAAAATCATTTCACTTCTCAAAGTATGCTAAAATCCCTAACTCAACCCCTCTCTTGGGCATTACAAGTAAAATAGTGTTACAAGCCTCTCTCACAGGCAACTCATGAATAACATGTTCACAAAGCAAATAGAGTAACAAATAAGGCCCCCACACGGGCTAAACTGTACAAATAAGGCCCAAATCAAGCCCCCACATAGGCATCACAATATACACAAGCCCCTACATGGGCATCACAATATACTCAAGCCCCCACACGGGCATCACAATATAATCAACAATCCCAAATCATATTACGATCCCATCCCAATGCCTATGACATATGAACAATCAATTACCCAATCCCAATCTAAAAGAAGGATAGCCAAACCTACCTCGAAGGCCGAAAAATGCACCAGAACACTGTACCAGAGCTTTAACCTCAAATACCAACTCCGAAATGATCTCAAACTATCAGAAATGGAAAGAATTCATCAAAACGAGTTCAACGATACCCACATTGCAAGGTTTAAGAACCGGGGTTAAAATCATCCAAAAATCACCTCAAAAATGAAAAGGTCAAAATTGGAATTTTAGTTGAAAATCAGGTTCTACACATCAAGAGGAGTTTGTGGTTGAAAAACCCATTAAAATCGAGTATGAAACGAATTCAAAATAATGAAATTACTAGTTTTGTAATTTGAGGGAAAAACCCCAAATCCCACATTGAGATCTTGAATTTTAAAGTACTTTGGAAGATAAAATCGTTAGGAAATGATTTAGAAATGATAATGAGACTTACTCCAACGAATTTCCTCAAAAGATTGCTTCAAAACTCGTCTCCTCTAAGCTCCAATTATGTAACAATGGTGGAAATGAGAAAAAGAAGGAAGAAAACCAAAATATGGTCTATTTTCCAGCCAAAAGGGTTTGTTGACCGCGAGTTGACCGCGGTATACTTGCACCAACACCATTCAAAACATATATATAAATTTCTGAAAAAAATATTGTTATGAGTAAAATACCCCTACAGACCTCTTTTAGGCCTACAGCTCAACTTTTAGCCTAAATACCCAAAATGAATTCTAAGGTCTCGGGGCTCTAATTAACTACTCTATTAGACCAAATTCAATGTTCCGGACATAACGAAACTGACAGAATCACAATCTGATGCTTGGATCTCGGAATGTTGACCAAAGTCAAATATCTCCTTAAAAACTCAACCCAAGGTCTCAAAATCACTAAAATCCCTCCCGATCGCATCGGGGACCATACCAACCACTTTCGGAACACAAACAAAGCATGAAACCGCTAAGGGGAAAGGCCAAAATGGTCATTTCACATAAAAAGTAATTTCACAAGAATTGGGATATTACATGTAGACAATCGAAATGTATTTATTTTATTAAATAAGTGACTCGTGAGCTCTGCAGAGAGATATACACCACTACAGTCAGAATGCAGTGGCTTTATATATTTTTCATGATGCTATTTTAATTTCTGTCTTAAATATCTTGAGTTTATCAACACATTCAGACATAATAAATATCAAAAATATATATTCATATCACGTGTAACCTTCTTAAAATTTCAGAATACTGAAATTCACCTCTTGTTTGAATGATCATTTACCACACAAATCAGAATAGATTAGTTCTAACTTATCACTACCACATTTTCCTTTTTATGAGGAAAGGTCTCTTAGTCATTTTCCATTCTAAATAGGACTCACATATTGGTAGTGACTTCACTTTCAATGAACCGTTATGTCCATCATTTGACCAACCACGAAATTCTATCTAGAATAAATGACGTAGACGCTAGTGTATAGATAAGTTTCACTCAATTTGAAAGATATTTTCTCTTATGAGATAGAATAATATTATTCAATTCAATTAATTTCATCCGATATGGAGGAGGGTCTAAGGCAACACATGAACTTAATACTTCACTAAATTTTTTTCATGAAGACCATAGAGAACAATCTCTATCTCCACTATATCATAGTCGAGTGATTTTCATTAAAATAAATTTTCAAGATACAAAAAAATAATCCAAAAAACAACATTTGAAAGACCTCAAAATACCAAATCTCTGCATAACAATAGGTATTTTTTAATTTGATCGTTTCTGATGAACCTATCGAATTTCAGATCAATCAGAGTTCAAAATTATTATTTATCGACAAAGCTATGATCAAATTCAAATTCAAACAATTTAAGAAAAAATAATCAGTTCTATAGTCTTATCATATATCAATTCATGTTAATTCATCATGTGTAAGCATGTACCATATTTAACATAAATAAAATCGATATAAAGGACTATTTTTATATTAAATCCCATTTTAATTCGAAAGAACAACTTAAAAACCATCTTAACAACCTCAAAAATCATAACTGCAAAGAAGTGAGTATTTCTTGCTAGGCCGTTTCCAATGAACTTACCAAATTTCAAGTCAATTGGAGTCTCTAAAATAATCTTTATTTCCAATGCTAAGACCAAATTCAAATTCAAGTGATTTAAGCATCTTTAGAAATTAAAACAATATGACATACATTCTTATCACATATCAATTCATGTTAAATCGCCATGTGTAATCATGTTCTAGATTCAAGATAAATATAATTGACATGAAGAATGACCTTATCATATTCAAATCAAATTTTAATCCAATAAATTACCTAAAACCCATCTAAATGATTTTTGATAGAACTCTCAAGTTTCAAGTCAATCATAGATCACTAAATTCATGACCACCTAAACTATGACCAAATTTGAAAAATAATCGTTTTAGGCATAGTTAAAGATTAATATAACTTGACTCAATTTTTTATAATTATCTCATGAGCATAAGGCATACATTCTGTCCTTCCTTTACTAAGACACACAACACCTTCTTATATCAAATTGTCTTCGATTAATACATCTAAGAATTCATGATATTGCGTTTCTCCCTTTCAAATCGGTGAAAATCTTTAATATCTCTTCTCATAAATTAATAAAGTGTTACTGGTACATAAAGGTAAATCTCCATTCAAGTAAATAAATATTCACCACTAGTTTTCACTTAAGACAATTTATACATGATACATTGAGGATATTTTAATGACTCCAATAAATAGATCACATTAATGAATCCTATTTATTAATCATAATTCTTAATTCATGTACCGTAATCTCACATATATAAAATATTAAGGATTTCTAATAATTCCAAATAAACAAACAACTTTAATGGTAACCATTTATTAATTATAAAATTCTTAATGTATGTATTATAATATACTGCGAGAAGAAATAAATTGCATGCTCATGTAATTAAAAATAAGAACAATAAAGATCCCATATACAAAACAATGCCAAAAGAGTTCAAGATCTCTTTATTCTGCATACACAAAATCTTTACCACTTGTGTCACAAACCAGAAAGAATCATGTGTCACGACTAAAAATTGGGTGTGATGACACTCGTCCTAACCCACCAGGACAACGGGAATAAATGCATAAATTAGCAAATTTAATAAGAATTACAAAAGCGGAAGTAATTCAAAACTTAAATAACTCCCAAGGACTAGTTGTCACATGTACAAGCCGCTGATAACAGAACTGGAATGAAAAATACAAGTCTCAAGTATGTCTTTGTTTCTCAAGTAGAACAAAACATAAAGAAAATAGGAATAAGAGAGTCCGCCTGATGACAATAGCTACCTCTCTCAGTCTCCTGGAAAGCCTCGGATGATCGAGAAAATAGAAACTCACGGTCCGGGCTCGGAACCTACACAAGTGTAGAAGTAAGGAGTGAGTACCAAACAAAACGGTACCCAACAAGCCAACTAACAAAACTAGGTAAATCAAATAAAATACGTGCACTACTTTCACCCCAACCGAACCTCCATAACTACTATCTACACAGAAAATCCAGCCCAACCTAACAATTACCAATGCACAGTTCAAACAGTCTCCAAACTCACAGTTCAAATAATAAGTCACAACTCGAAAGTAATCACACCGCAAATCACAATAATCATGCCCACCACACAATAATATGCAAGAATGTTGATGCACAATCCATGATCGTGCATGCTCATAATCACCGGCAATGACCTCAGTACCACACACTCATCGGAAATAACTTCGGCATCACAATCTCACCGAAAATGACCTCGGCTTGTTGAAAAAAGACCTCGGCATCACAATCTCACTGGAAAAGACCTCGCCATCAAAATCTCACCGAAAAAGACCTTAGCTCGTTGAAAAAGACCTCTGCTCGCTGAAAAAGACCTCAGCATCACAATCTCGTCGGAAAAGACCTCGGCTTACAATCAATTATCTCATCATAGTGTTCAAGAACAAAATGCAATCGGCATGTTCACACAAATAATGAGGAAATGACAAGTTCAAGAAATTCACAATCACAATGAAGCTATCAAAGCATTTCACCAATTACACATCGATATCAAGATCACGGCATATCACACTTTGATTCACAACATTAGCACACATTGCCTTTTATTAACCTGTCGATCAATTAAAATTGGTTCATGAAAGAATTCAACATGTATCCATTCCCATTACTCCCCAACACATACAAGAAAGTAAATTAAGAATTCTACAAGATTTACGGAGTTTTAGAAGTTCACTTGCCTTAGCCAAAATTACGATCAATCAATAACTTGACCCTTTCCCTTCCGAATATAGTTCCAAACACCATTCACAATCAAATTCCAGAAATATCGACACCAAAATCAGAAAATTCAAGAAAAAGGATCAAAACGACTCAAAAATCCGATTCCAAAAATGGGGTTTAAATTTTGAAAATTTTTACATCAATAAGTTTCCCAAAGCATTAAGAATCCATAGGTGAAAACCATTTCGAAAATGGAGCTCAAATCAGTCCATAATCGACATTTAATAAAAAATATGAAGTTCTTGAAAAATCCCAATTTCTTCACTTTAAAATCCTCAATTTCAAGATAAAATAAAGATATAATCAATGGTTTATGAAGGTTATGGGTTAAAATCACTTACCCAATAGGTTTCCCACAAAATATTCTTTGAAAATCGCCTATCCCGAGCTCCTCAAGTCTAAAATGGTGGAAATGGGTGCTTTCCCAATTTTGAGAAAAAAACACAGTTCAGGGAAAAATGCCCCTCCGTGAACGCGGCTAATATAGCCCGCGAACGCGGAGTATAGCCTCCAGAGCCTTCCGAGAACGTGGACATGCCTCTGAGAACACAAAGGCTAACCCGGCAGCCTTCCGAGAATGCAGAAAAGCTTGCACCAGACCTCAGTTGACAGCAGCCACACCTAAGAGCAAATTCATCGAAACGACCCTCAAGATTCGTTCAAAATTCAATCCACACATATTAAACATGCTATCCCAGTAAATTCGACATTTTCGGACTCAAGGAAACCGTCGAAATTTAAATTCGAGGTCTCCTTGAGCCAGAACCCTATAAGACGCAACAAAACTAACTTTAAACCTCAAAACACCAAATTAAGCTCGGGACCTCTAAAAATTCTAACAAGACCACTCCTAGGCCTAAAATCATCCCCCAAATCTAACGGAGTCGTCGGAATTCAATTCCGAGCATTCGATAACCGAATGTTGACCAAAGTCAACTCTATGAATAAAAACTCAATAATTTCCAACTTAAGGACTCAAATCCACGATATAGCCCCAAATCTGATTCCGTCAACTCTCCTAGACCAATTTCAACATTTCAGAGTTGATGGAATCAACGAAATTCCATTCCGAGCCTCAAAACTTTGAATCATCTCAAATACCACTTTTTGAAAACTTAAGCTTCCAAAACTCAAAGCTTTCCAAAAATATTAACTTGACAAGGAAATTCACAAAACCAACTTCGGATACTGATCAAACATGACTCGGGGCAACTCTTGGGAGAGGTAAAATGGTCATTTTGTGAAAATTACCAAAAGTGACCTTCAGGGTCATTACATCATCAACCACTAAAAATCATGTTTGTCCTTGAACATAAAGTAAAAGAAAGTACCTGGCGCCTCGAAAAGCTAAGGATATCTGGCATGCATGTCAGACTCGGACACCCAAGTAGCCTCTCCATCTGAACGGTACCCCCACGGCACCTTCACTGAAGCAATTTCCTTGGTCCTAGCTGTAGGCTCCTCCTCATAAGTCAAATCTAGACCCAACTCCACTGTGTAATCACATGAGACTCGTCCGGGATGTACTTTCGAAGCATAGAAACATGAAACACAGGATGCGCCGTTGATAAGCTAGGTGGCAAGGCCACGTTATAGTCCACCTCTCCCACTCGGTCCAGAACCTCAAAAGGACCAATGAATATAGGACTAATCTTGCCCTTCTTTCCGAACCGCATAACATCCTACATGGGTGACACTCAGAGCCAAACATGATCGCCCACCATGAATACCAAGTCTTAGACTCTCCGATGGGCATAACTCTTCTGTCGACTCTGAGCTGTCAACATCCTACTCTGAATCAAGCGAACCTGCTCCATGGCATCCATAAGCAAGTATGTGTCTAAGGAATCCATCTCCACCGAGTCAAACCATCCAATCGGTGCTCTACACTGTCTGACATACAATGCCTCAAATGGGGCCATCTGAATGCTGGAAAGATAGCTATTGTTGTAGGCAAACTCCGCTAGGAGAAAATGCTAATCCCACGTAGCACCAAAATCAATTACGCAGTGTCACGACCCAAGGTACCCCCTAGACGTGACATGGCATACCAGACCCCGGAAGGCCTCATACAAGCCGCTTAGCATACATACATACAAGATAGTAGAAATTAAAAAGTGCAAAACATAAAATCACAACAGAGTTTAAGAAAACATCAGCGGAAGTCTACATCTCATGTCTCAAGCCATCTAACATAATAGAATAGGAATGTAGGTTTCGGACGCAGCCCAGCACAATATCCAAAAAAAGTATAACGTAAAGCATGAAAACGTAACAAGGTTAGGTCCTCGGACATAGGAGGCCTCACCAAGTCTTCACTGTCACTGGAACTAACTAGCCACGAGTGGGATGAGAAGAACCGTCAAGTCCTACATCAATAGAATCAATGTAGGCAAGAGTATGCGTTAGTACAATCAAGTACCAAGTATGATAGCAATGCACAAAGGGCATATAAACCATGCTAGAATGCCATATAATCATTACATGTAGTGGCCAATCTAAAACAAGATAGAACATAAGAACATGAAGCATAAACCATGGCAAAGACAAGCTATTCATCTTTCCTTTACTTTCCTTTAGATCATCATCATAACACTTGTATATTAGTTGTTGGGAAATACCCTTCACCAACATATAAGACCATGTGAGCTATCAAAATGGAATCTGGTGTCTGTCCTACACCGAAAAGGGGTGTCCTACTTGCCAAGGTAAGACCATGTGAGCTATCAAAATGGAATCTGGTGTCCGCCCTACACCGAAAAGGGGTGTCCTACTTGCCAAGGTAAGACCATGAACTTCTTAGCTTATGTGGATACATTAGCTAGTGTCTATCATAGACCATCACCCTATGGTGGCACATAGGTTATTGGACATGGGTAATCGCCACTTGTCCACTCGGTACTAAGCATACTTCCCACAGATTTATCATAGTTCATTTTATCTTAGGTAGACATGGGTAATCGCCTCTTGTCTATCCTTAGTCATGATTTCCTTATTAGTAGACATGAGTAATCGTCTCTTGTCTACATTAGGGTACATGGGTAATCGCCTCTTATCCCTTCATAGAATAGCTCCTTAATCATGGACTCAAGCTTAGTTGAGCAAACCTTTCAACAAGTTATGAATCATTACGTGTGAGAAAAGCTTTCACATTCATAGGTTGAGTATTACATGAGAAACCCTTTCACAACTCAACATTTCCATTAACATATCATAAACTTCATAAACATACATGAGTTCAAAAGCTTCATATTTACATAGCCCATCATGCTCTTAGCTCATAAATCATGGGTTCATAAGCTTCACCTCAAAACATGCAATTCATTGCAAGCTAATACTTGGAAAGCCATAAATCAAGGCAATTTAGTCATAAATGAGGGAACCCACATAATAGAGGAAAATCATAGATTTTGATTGAACATGCATCTTTTCATAAAATATCCTCTTTTCATCATTCATAGTCTTACATGAAATTCATAGCTTCATAATCATAATCCTTAACTCAATTCATAAAGATTTTATGCAATTCATCTTTTTCTCAATTCAACCCACAATCATAAGCAAAATCACAAATTGGGGGAATTTAGCATAAGCTCATGGGATTCATCGAATTGCATATAAATCATGCTAAATCGTGCATTAGCTTACTTTACCACGCTAAATCGTGCACTATCAACTATAACATCAACAATGGAAAGCATAATGAAGAACCCATAAGAATTCCTCAAAACCCTAGCTCTCTTGGGCAAGACTAAACTTTGAAAACCTTAAGGAAAGGAGGACCCATTGGAGGAAAGACTCCAAATGGTAAATGCTATCATACCTTAATGCCAATGCCTTGAAATAAAAGGAGGATTGAGGCCCTTGATGAGAACCCTAGCTCTCTTCTTTTTCTTGTTCTTCTAGAGAGAGAAATATTTTCTGGAGATGAGAGTTGGAATGAAGGAATTAGGACTTAGAAAATATAAATAGGGCCAGCGTTAAGGGGCAAAATCGTCTAGGATAAGGAATAAACATTAAGGGAAAAGTCTCAAAAAGCCCTTAAATAAAACTATCGGGGCCAATCGACGGATAGGATCTACGGTCCCTACATCCATTGACGGACCGTCCTGTTCTTCCGTCAATTGATTCAGAAAGTTCATTTTGGAATGAAAATTTTGCTAAGTCTGGAAGGCATCTACGAAACCCATCTATGGCCTGTCAACCGAACTATGAACCGTCCTGCTATTCCGTAGCTCAAGGTTTAGAAACTCAAAATTCATAAAGTTGGCAGGGCCATCTACGGTTCCCATGTACGGCCCGTCACTCCACCTACGGTCTGTAGATGGCCTCCGTCGTCAGTGGCACTAGAAAAATTTTTAAACCGCATTTTTCTTTCTTTTTCAAAAACTAGGGTGTTACAATATCTCCCCCTTGTGAACATTTGTCCTCGAATGAGAACCTGCATATCCTGAGAAGGTCGATAGACTCGGACGAACAACCCAACCTAGCATGCAAGCACATAAATGCACATATCCGAGGAGGAAATATCAACTCCAAGCTAAAGCATGCTCAATACAAAATTCATGAAGACTTTATGCAACTCATACTTATTCCACATATATCATGTTAGACTCTTCATGAACATGCATAAATCAAGGAATCATGGAAATCAACTATGACACATGAGACCAAAAGAATGAACCATGAGGAACTAGGTACCTCAAGCTAGAGGAGGATCGGAAGGAAAGAGATGAGGATAGCGGGACATCATATCGACCTCGGCCTCCCAAGTAGCACCCTCAACTAATTGATTCCTCCATAGAACTTTCACAGAAGCAACTTCTTTATTTCTTAACTTCCGGACTTGTCGGTCTAGAATCTCAACCGGAACCTCTTTATAAGAAAGGCTATACTTTATGCCAAGGGTCTCTATTGGCACTGCAGAGATCGGATCACCAACACACTTTTTCAACAATGAGACATGGAAAACTGGATGCACTGATGCCAACTCATTAGGCAAATCAAGCTCATAGGCAACCTTACCAACAAGTCTCAAAATCTGATATGGGCCTATATAACGGGGACTAAGCTTCCCTTTCTTCCCAAATATCATTACACCCTTCATAGGTGAAATTTTCAAGTAAACCCAATCATCAACATCAAACTCTAATTCTCTTCTTCTAACATCGGCAAAGAACTTTTGTCAACTTTGAGCCATTTTCAACCTTTCTCTAATAAGCCGAACTTTCTCCATAGCCTCATGTACCAACTCGGGGCCTATCAAAGCAACTTCACCAACTTCGAACCAACCTAGGCAATCTACACCTCCTTCCATAGAGAGCCTCAAATAGAGCCATGCCAATGCTAGAATAGTAGTTATTATTATAAGCAAATTCAATTAAAGGCAAATGATCATCCCAATTACCCTTGAAATCATTTACACAAGCTCTCAACATATCTTTCAAAGTTTGGATAGTACACTCCGCTTGCCCATCGGTTTGGGGATGAAAGGCCGTACTGAGCTTAACACTAGTACCAAGACCCTTTTGGAAAGATTTCCAAAATTGAGAAAAAAATTGTGCACCACGATCAGAGATAATGGATAAAGGCACTCCATGCAACCTAACCATCTCCTTCAAGTACAACTTAGCATAATCCTCCGCCGAGTAAGAAACCTTGACGGGAATGAAATGGGCTGATTTCGTCAAACGATCTACAATCACCCAAATCGAATAATACTGGCGCCGAGTGCACGGCAAGCCAACAATAAAGTCCATGTTCACATCTTCCCACTTCCAAGTAGGAATGTCAATGTCTTGGGACAGACCTCCCGGTCTTTGGTGCTCAACTTTCACTTGTTGGCAATTAGGACATCTAGCCACAAATCCCGCAATATCCTTTATCATCCCATTCCACCAATAGATCTCTCGCAAGTCATGATACATCTTAGTAGCTCCCGAGTGAATGGAATAACGAGAACCATGGGTCTCAATCAAGATTTGTCCTCTTAGGTCATCTACATTAGGGACACATAAACGACCTTGATATCTGAGCACTCCGTCTCCCCCTTGGGGGAAAGCCTCAACGGACTTTTTTAGCACCGCTTCTTTCAATTCGACTAGGTTCGGATCAAGATCTTGTTTAGCTTTCACATCCTGCACATAGGAAGATTTTGAACCATTGTGGACCATAACACCACCTTGGGTGGAATCAACTAATCGCACACCCAAACAGGCAAATCTATGAACATCACAAACTAGTTCCCTTTTACCATCCTCAATATGGGTAACACTACCCATTGACATCCGACTAAGAGCATCTGCCACCACTTTAGCCTTGCCAGGGTGATAGAGGACATTCATGTCATAGTCCTTTAATAGCTCAAGCCACCTTCTTTGGCAAAGATTTAGATCCTTTTGCTTAAATACATATTGCACACTCTTATGGTCGGTAAAGACATCAACATGGACACCATACAAGTAATGCCGCCATATCTTTAGAGCAAACACAACTGCCGCTAGCTCCAAATCATGAGTAGGGTAATTCTTTTCATGCACCTTTAGTTGCCTTGAAGCATAAGTAATGACTTTCCCATTTTGCATAAGTACACACCCTAACACAATTCTAGAAGCATCACAATAGACCACAAATCCATCGGACCCTTCCGGTAGGGTCAACATCGGAGCCGAGGTAAGTCTATCTTTCAACTCTTGAAAACTCACTTCACACCTTTCGGACCAAGCAAACTTAGCCTTCTTTTGAGTTAGAGCCGTCAATGGTGAAGCAATTGAAGAAAACCTTTCAACAAACCTTCGATAGTAACCGGCTAAACCCAAGAAACTACGAATATCCGAAGGTGATAGAGGTCTAGGAAGATTCTAAACCGCATCCGTCTTCTTATGATCTACCTCGACACCTTTACCGAAAATAATGTGACCAAGGAAGGCTATCGACCTTAACCAAAACTCACATTTCTCGAACTTAGCAAAGAGTTGTTGGTCCTTGAGGACTTGCAACACAATCCTCAAATGATCAGCATGCTCACTATCACTCCTTGAGTAAATCAAGATATCATCTATAAACACAATGACGAACATATCAAGGTATTGTCTAAACACCCGATTCATCAAATCCATGAATGCGGCCGGAGCATTAGTCAACCCGAAAGACATCACTAGAAACTCATAGTGCCCATATCTTGTCCGGAAAGCTGTTTTCAGAATGTCATCATCCCTTACCTTCAATTGGTGATAGCCCGAACGAAGATCAATCTTAGAGAAATAACTAGCCCCTTGGAGTTGGTCAAACAAATCATCAATTCTCGGGAGAGGATACTTATTCTTGATAGTAACCTTATTCAATTGGCGATAGTCAATACACATACGGAGTGTACCATCTTTCTTTCTAACAAACAAGACCGGAGCACCCCATGGAGAAATACTTGGTCGGATGAAACCCTTATCCAACAAACCTTTCAATTGCTCTTTTAGTTCCTTAAGTTCTGCCGGAGCCATTCTATAAGGAGGAATAGAGATAGGTTGCGTATCAGAGAGAAGGTCAATACCAAAGTCTATTTC
This sequence comes from Solanum appendiculatum, assembly GCA_018342035.1. Lineage (NCBI taxonomy): Eukaryota > Viridiplantae > Streptophyta > Magnoliopsida > Solanales > Solanaceae > Solanum > Solanum appendiculatum. The sequence continues at coordinate 316,594 of JAGDQO010000399.1, read as the reverse complement.
CCTCTCTGGAGGAACACCGGGTAAATCATCGGGAAACACTTCCGGAAATTCATTAACATCGGGGACTGACTCTAGAGTAGGGGTTTCGGAATTCACATCCCTCACCCTAACAAGATGGTACATGCAACCCTTAGAAATCATCTTTCTAGCTTGTAGAGAAGAAACAAATTGACCCTTAAGCGTAGAATTTCCCCCTTTCCACTCCAGGATAGGCTCATCTGGAAATTTGAACTTGACCATTCGGGTTCTACAATCAGTAGAGGCATTACAAGAATGCAACCAACCCATCCCGAGGATAATATCGAAGTCTAGCATATCAAGCTCTACAAGATCCACATGAGTGACTCTATGGAATAAAGAGATGGAACAATTTCTATAGACTCTCTTAGCCACAATAGATTCACCGATAGGAGTAGAGACATGGAATGGATCTAACAACACATCCGGAACAACATCAAACTTCATAGCTACATAAGGCGTCACAAAAGACAACGTAGCACCGGGATCAAACAAAGCATAAACATCAAAGTTGAAGATTTTCAACATACCGGTAACTACATCGGGAGAACCCTCTTGCTCATGACGGGTCTGAAGTGCATAGAACGGGTTTTGCTTTTATTTCCACTAGAACTTTTTGGATTTTGAGGTTGAGCCCTTCGATGATTTTCTCCTCCCTTATTAGTAGCCAAGGGACAATCCCTTACTTTATGACCCGTCTTACCACATCCAAACATGCATTTGAACCGGCTAGACAAATACCCTCATATTTCCTCCCACACTTGGCACAAGTAGGCAATGAGGAGCCACTACCGTTTCCTCCTTGAGGCTTAGGGTCAAACACCCTTTCTTTGTTTAACTTAGGAGGGGCATTGGAAGGACCTTGATTTGAGAACCTTTGTCTAGGCTTAAAACGACCATGTCCATCGGACCTTGAATGAGAGAACTCACCATCACCGGTCTTAGCCCTCTTGAAGTCCCTAGACCTTTCCTTGAGCTTCTCCTCCTCTATTTATTGCGCATGAACCATGAGGCGAGAAATATCCATATCATTAATAAGCATGGCGGTACGACACTCCTTGACCACTATTTCGGACACTCCCGAAACAAATTTGCTCATCCTTACTCTTGGATCGGCAACCATAGAAGGAGCAAAATCAAGACAATTGTGTGAACTTCAAAGCATACTCTTTTACACCCATACTCCCTTGACGAAGGTTGATGAACTCGAGTATCTTAGCCTCCCTTATCTCAAGGGGAAAGAATCTATCGAGGAACCCTTGAATTTCTCCTACTCCAGAGGACCTTCATCGGCCTCCATCTCACTCTTCCTTTGGTTGTACCAAATATGAGTGACACCCTTGAGTTGGTAGGCGGCCAATTCCATCTTTTTCGTCGGTGACATTCCCATGATCATCAACGGTTCATACACCTCATCAATAAACTCTTGAGGATCTTCCTCCACTTTAGAACCGTGAAACTCCGGAGGGTTCATCTTGGTGAAGTCCCTCACTCTTGATGCCGCCGTACCCACATTTGGGTTCATGGGAGCCACAACCTCCCAATTGGCTTGAGCCACCACAGCTTGGGCCAACACCTGAAAAGCAGCCCTGAACTCCGCATTGGTTACTTGCTCGGCCAAAGGATCGGGCGGAACTTGAGGAGCTTGAGGAGGATTTTCTTGCTCTTCACTCTCTCTCACATTCCTTCGAGTATAAGCTCTTCGAGACGCCGTATCCTGAAACGCGTAGGATAGGGATTAGGAAAGAGGGGCATATAGAGTAACACTCTATGCACGACTTAAGGATAATGAAGAAGTGGAGTTTCCTAATCATGTTGTAGCCTCTCATGCATAAATGTGGCGTGCTTCACACTCATGAACAGGATTCTACTCGACGTGGCTTATAACACATCCTAGAATCTTTCTAAAACATTGTGCTCTAAATAACAAGTTTGTCACAACCCAAGATACCCCCTAAACGTGACATGGCATACAAGACCCTGAAAGGCCTTATACAAGCCACTTAGCATACATTCATACAACATAGTAGAAATTAAAGAGTTCAAAAGATAAAATCACAACAGAGTTTAAGAAAACATCAGTGGAGGTCTACATCTCATGTCTCAAGCCATCTAACATAATAGAATATGAATGGAGGTTTGGGACGCAGCCCAGTACAATATCCAAAAAAAGTATAATGAAAAGCATGAAAACGTAACAAGATTACGTCCTCGGACATAGGAGGCCTCACCAAGTCTTCACTATCACTGGAACTAACTAGCCACGAGTGGGATGAGAAGAACCGCCAAGTCCTACATCAATAGAATCAATGTAGGCAAGAGTATGCGTTAGTACAATCAAGTACCAAGTATGATAGCAATGCACAAAGGACATATAAACCATGCTAGAATGCCATATAATCATGACATGTAATGGCCAAGCTAAAACATGATAGAACATAAGAACATGAAGCATAAACCATGGCAAAGACAAGCTATTCATCTTTCCTTTACTTTACTTTAGATCATCATCATAACACTTGTTCATTAGTTGTGGGGAAATAGCCTTAACCGACATATAAGACCATGTGAGCTATCAAAATGGAATCTGGTGTCCGCCCTACACCGAAAAGGGGTGTCCTACTTGCCAAGGTAAGACCATGAACTTCTTAGCTTATGTGGATCCATTAGCTAGTGTCTATCATAGACCATCACCCTATGGTGGCACATAGGTTATTGGACATGGGTAATCGCCACTTGTCCACTCGGTACTAAGCATACTTCCCACAGATTTATCATAGTTCATTTTATCTTAGGTAGACATGGGTAATCGCCTCTTGTCTATCCTTAGTCATGATTTCCTTATTAGTAGACATGAGTAATCGTCTCTTGTCTACATTAGGGTACATGGGTAATCGCCTCTTATCCCTTCATAGAATAGCTCCTTAATCATGGACTCAAGCTTAGTTGAGCAAACCTTTCAACAAGTTATGAATCATTACGTGTGAGAAAAACTTTCACATTCATAGGTTGAGTATTACATGAGAAACCCTTTCACAACTCAACATTTCCATTAACATATCATAAACTTCATAAACATACATGAGTTCAAAAGCTTCATATTTACATAGCCCATCATGCTCTTAACTCATAAATCATGGGTTCATAAGCTTCATCTCAAAACATGCAATTCATTGCAAGCTAATACTTGGAAAGCCATAAATCAAGGCAATTTAGTCATAAATGAGGAAACCCACATAATAGAGGAAAATCATAGATTTTGATTGAACATGCATCTTTTCATAAAATATCCTCTTTTCATCATTCATAGTCTTACATGAAATTCATAGCTTCATAATCATAATCCTTAACTCAATTCATAAAGATTTCATGCAATTCATCTTTTTCTCAATCCAACCCACAATCATAAGCAAAATCACAAATTGGGGGAATTTAGCATAAGCTCATGGGATTCATAGAATTGCATATAAATCATGCTAAATCGTGCATTAGCTTACTTTACCACGCTAAATCGTGCACTATCAACTATAACATCAACAATTGAAAGCATAATGAAGAACCCATAAGAATTCCTCAAAACCCTAGCTCTCTTGGGCAAGACTAAACTTTGAAAACCTTAAGGAAAGGAGGACCCATTGAAGGAAAGACTCCAAATGGTAAATGCTATCATACCTTAATGCCAATGCCTTGAAATAAAAGGAGGATTGAGGACCTTGATGAGAACCCTAGCTCTCTTCTTTTTCTTGTTCTTCTAGAGAGAGCAATATTTTTGGGAGATGAGAGTTGGAATGAAGGAATTAGGGCTTAGAAAATATAAATAGGGTCAGCGTTAAGGGGCAAAATCGTCTAGGATAAGGAATAAACATTAAGGGAAAAGTCCCAAAAAGCCCTTAAATAAAACTGTCGGGGCCTATCGACAGACAGGATCTACGGTCCGTACATCCATTGACGGACCGTCCTGTTCTTCCGTCAATTGATTCAGAAAGTTCATTTTGGAATGAAAATTTGGCTAAGTCTGGAAGGCATCTACGGAACCAATCTATGGCCCGTCAACCGAACTACGAACCGTCCTGCTATTCCGTAGGTCAAGGTTTAGAAACTCAAAATTCATAAAGTTGGTAGGGCCATCGACGGTTCCCATGTACGGCCCGTCACTCCACCTACGGTCCGTAGATGGCCACCATCGTCACTGGCACCAAAAAAAATTTAAAACTGCATTTTTCTTTCTTTTTCAAAAATTGGGGTGTTACACGCAGGCACGGAGCATGTCCTCAAGAACCTGAATCGTCCGCTCGGGCTAACCATCTTTCTAAGGGTGAAAGGTTGTACTCATATCTAACTGAGTACTCAAACCATGTTGTACAACCCTCCAGAAGTGCGAAGTGAACAATGAACCTCGATCCGAGACAATAGATATCAGCACCACATGAAGTCTAACAATCTGGCTGATGTAGAGCTGGGCTAACTTCTCCATCGTATACTTCACCCGAACTGGGATGAAATAAGCGGACTTGGTCAGCCTATCAACGACCACCCAAATAGAATCATAACCACCCACAGTGGTAGGTAGACCCACAACAAAATAAATAGTAATCCGTTCCCACTTCCAAGTAGGAATGGGCATCCTCTAAGACACACCTCTGGGCTGCTAGTGCTCACACTTGACCTGTTGACAAGTCAAGCATCTAGACACAAATTATGCAATATGCCTCTTCATACCACACCATAAGTAATGCTAACTCAGATCATGATACATCTTTGCCACCTCCTGGATGGATAGAATATCTAGAACAATGGGACTTCTCTAGAATCGGTCTAATAAGCTCTCCCACCTTGGGCACACAAATCCAACCTCCAATCCTCAAAACCCCATCGGAATTAAGTACAGCCTCGGTTTCACCTCTCATCACCTTGTCTCGAATAAGACACAACTTCTCATCCTCAAACTGGCGCTCTCGACTCTGCTCAACTAAGGAAGACCATGCCTCAATGAATGCAATCAAACCAACAAACTCCTTAGAAACCCGCAATCGGACAAAACTATTGGCTCTCATATCAACATTGATCTCAGCGAGACTCCCCATACTAGGAGTCTTTCTACTAAAAACATCGGCCACCACATTAGCCTTCCCGGGATGGTACAAATGGTCATATCATAGTCCTTCAGTAAATCAAACCACCTGCGTTGTCTCAAGTTCAGATCCATCTAACTAAAAATGTACTAAAGGCTCCGATGATCTGTGAAAACCTCACAATGAACCCCATACAAGTAGTGCCGCAACAACTTAAGTACAAATACCACCACCGCAAGCTCTTGGTCGTGGGTAGGATAGTTCTTCTCATGTGCCTTCAACTATCTAGAAGCATAGGCTATAACCTTCCTTTTTTGCACCAACACACCTCTCAAACCAACTCCGGAGGCATTGTAATATAAGGTAAAACCCACACCCTCCTTGGGCAAAGTCAATACATGGGCCGAAGTCAACAAAGCCTTGAGTTTTTTAAAGCTCGCCTCACACTCATCAGACCAATGAAAGTCCACGGTATTCTGAGTCAATCTAGTCAACAGTGCTACAATAGTAGAGAAGCTCTACACAAACCGTCTGTAGCAGCCTGCCAACCCCACGAAACTCTTAATCTCGGTAGGAGAGGTAGATCTTGTCCAGCCCTTAACTGCCTAAATCTTGGCCGGATCAACTCTAATACCCTCCTTGGACACCACGTGTCCCAAGAATGCCATAGAATCAAGCCAAAACTCACACTTGGAGAACTTGGCATAAAACTCTTGCTCTCTCAATCTCTGAAGCACCAACCTCAAGTGATGGACATGATCCTCCTCGGTCCTGGAATATATCAAAATGTCATCGATGAACCTGATCACGAAGAAATCTAAGTACTAACGGAATACTCCGTTCATCAACTCCATAAACGCTGCAGGGGCATTAGTCAGCACAAAAGACATCACCAAGAACTCATAGTGACCATAACGAGTCCGAAAGGTTGTCTTAGGAATATCCAATGGCCTAATATTCAACTGATGATAGTTGGACCTCAAATCAATCTTAGAAAACCACGCCGCACCCTGAAGCTGATAAAAAAAATCATCAATGCGAGTAAGAGGATACTTGTTCTTAACAGTCACCTTGTTCAACTACCTATAGTCAATACACATCCTCATCGAACCATCTTTTTTCTTTACAAAAAGGACTGGTGTGCTCCAAGGTGACACACTAGGACGAATAAACCCTTTTCTCAACAAGTCCTGCAACTGATCCTTCAACTTAGCCGAAGCCATACGATACGGGGCAATAAAGATGGGCTTAGTGCCCAGCTCCAAGACAATAGTAAAATCAATGTCCCTATCCGGAGGGACACTAGGAAGATCAGTAGGGAACACATCAGCAAACTCTTGAACCATGGGAATGGACTCCATAGAAGGCGACTCAGCACTAGTATCTTGGATAAAAGCCAAATAGGACAAACACCCCCTATAAATCAACCTCTGGGCTCGGATGTAAGATATAACCTTACTAGGGTAAGAACTACTAGTACCCTTCAACTCTACCTTCGGAACATCAGGCATCGCTAAGGTGAAAGTCTTAGCATAACAATCAAGGATCGCATGATAGGGAGAAATCCAATCAATACCTAATATCACATCAAAATTGACCATCCCCAGAATAATCATGTCTACCCAAGTGTCATACCCAGCCAAAGAAACAAGAAAATGTCGATGCACTCGATCCACCACTTAGGGCTCACCCACGGGTGTAAAAACATGTACTGGCACAAGCATACGATCACATACTAAATTAAACCCAGATGCAGAGTAGGTAGACACATAAGAGAAAGTAGACCCTTGATCAAATAATACATACGTAGATCAGTGGCAGACTGGAAAGATACCTGTGATGACTGCATCAGAAGCCTCAACCTCGGGTTTCCCTGGAAAAGCATAACACTGAGCTCCTCTACTACCTCATGTCTGATCCACACCTCTACCTCCATGCTAGACCATAACACCACTGCCCAAAACTCTACCGCCTCTATTTGTTGTCTGACCCCTGCCCCGACCTCTAGCCTGAGGCACTGAATCTCTCTCTAGAGCTACTGAGTAAGTACGATTGGGCCCTATATGAGTCTGAAATAGACACTGGCGAATCATATGACCCAGCTCACGACAACCAAACAAGACTTCAGAATGAAAAGCTACTGTGATGAACCAAATGAAGTACCATGGCCACCTCGGCTAGAACTGTAAGACCCTCGAGACACCTGTCCACTGTAAGCCGCTGGCGTGGAAGCATGAACAGGCCTTTGACGCTGAAATAAGCTACCGCTCCTCTGACAACCTTTGCCTCAAGACGAGGCACCAGAAAACTGACCGCTAGAATGGGCCTTCTTAGGTCCCAAACTCCTCTCGAACCAACAACTCTGCCTCCTTAAAAGTTTGCACAATGGACTAAAAGAAAGCCCCCTCACGGGCTGATCAAAATACATAGGATCTGATGGAGAAAATCAACCTTCTCACAAATTTATGGACCCTCTCCGCCTCATCTGGAATCAAAGGGATGGCATGACGAGACAACTGGCAAAAATGTTCCTCATACTCAGTAAACCACCCTGTGTCAAACCCTCAAACCTCAACCTGCTCACCTTACGCACACTCCAAGGAATGAAGCGATCCTGAAAAGCATTGGAGAAAGTATCCTACTCAACCGAAAGAGATCCAACTGGCCTAGACCCCACATAAGTCCTCCACCACTCCCAGGCTGGTCCACGGAGCTGGAGAGCAACAAAACAAACACCCCTCACATCCACCATCCTCACAGCCTCAAGCATCTCATGGCACAAGGTCAGAAACTCATGAGCATCCTCGCTCTTACCACCCTGAAACTGAGGTGGTTTCATCTTCTGAAACCTCTTATAACATTGCTGGTCATCCACTATCAGAAAAATATCAGGAGCAACCTATACATCGACAGCTGGCGCGGGAACTAATGGTAGCTGATCCACCTAATCCTGAACAACTGAACCCTAAAGTTGCTCTTGGGTCTGTGCCCCTACTCTAGTCAGTGAGCCCTGTGGCTTGCCTGCTGCACTTTGAGTAAAGCTCTCTAGAACACCCATCATCCTGAATAAAGTCTCCTGAAACAATGGTGCCACGAAACTTAGAGGAACATGGTCCTTACCAACCGCAACCTGTGGCTCTGGGAAGCCTCTCTACCATGGCCTCTAACAAGTGCTGCTCCTCGAGCACAACCTCTAGCATAGGGCCTACCCCCACCTCTGATTAGGGCCTCAACAATTGCCTCGGGGAATGCCTCCCCTCTATCACCTGAAATCGAAGCTCTGGTTCTCGGCATCTTTCAAAACAACATGCGACACTAAGCACTAGCGATAGAACCCTCACACGATAAGAAAGAATGAATTAAAGGAAGTTTCCTAACAATCTTCATAGCCTCTCAAAGATAAGTACAGACGTCTCCGTACCGATCCTCGAGACTCTACTTAGACTTGGCTTGTACACGTGAGACCTATGAACTTGGGATCTGATACCATTTATCATGAACTAAAACCGGGTGTGATGGAACATGTCCTATCCCACCAAGACAAGACAACCTAAGCCCAACAAAGACAGAAATAAATGCAGAAATAAGAAAATTTAATAAGAATTACAAAAGCGGAAGTCTTTCAAAACTTAAATAACCCCAAGGACTGGTTATCACATGTACAAGCCGCTAATAATAGAACTGGAATAAAAAATACAAGTCTCAAGTATGCCTTTATTTCTCAAGTAGAACAAAACATAAAGAGAATAGCAATAAGAGAGTCCGCCTGATGACAATAGCTACCTCTATCAGTCTCTTGGAAAGCCTCGGATGATCCAGAAAAGAGAAACTCATGGTCCAAGCTTGGAATCTACACAAGTGTAGAAGCAAGGAGTGAGTACCAAACAACACGGTACCCAGCAAGCCAACTAACAAAACTAGGTAAATCTAATAAAAAATGCGAACTCCTTTCATCCCAACCGAACCGTCATAACTACTACATGCACAAAAAATCCAACCCAACCTAACTATTACCAATGCACAATTCAAAAAGTCTCCACATTCACAGTTAAAATTATAAGTCGCAACTCGCAAGTAATCACACAGTCCATCACAAGAATCATGCTCACGACACAATAATATGCAAGAATGCTGATGCACAATCCATGATCGTGCATGCTCACAATCACCGGCAATGACATGGGCATCATACACTCGCTGGAAATGACCTCGGCATCACAATCTCACCGAAAATGACCTCGGCTCAACGGAAAAGACCTCAACATCACAATCTCACTGAAAAAGACCTCAGCTTGCCGAAAAATACCTCGGTATCACAGATTTGCCGGAAAAGACCTCAACTCACCGAAAAAGACCTCGGCATCACTGTCTCGCCGGAAAAGACCTCGGCTCACAATCAATCATCTCATCGTAGTGTTCAAGAACAAAATACAATCGACATGTTCACACAAATAATAAGAAAATGACAAGTTTAAGAAATTCACAATCACAATGAAGCTATCAAAGAATTTCACCAATTATACATCGATATCAAGATCACGACATATCACACTTTGATTCACAACATTAGCACACATTGCCTTTTATTAACCCATCGATCAATTAACATTGATTCATGAAAGAATTCAACTCGTATCCTCTTTCCCATTACTCCACAACACATACAAGAAAGTAAATTCGGAATCCTACAAGATTTACGGAGTTTTAGAAGTTCACTTGTCTTAGCCAAAATCACGATCAATCAATAACTTGAGCCTTCCCCTTCTGAATATAGTCTGAAACACCACAATCAATTCATATAATGATTCACAATCCAATTTCGGAACTATCGACACCAAAATCAAAAAAATATTGGAAAAAAGGTCAAAATGGCTCAAAAATCTGATTCCAAAAATGGAGTTTAAATCTAGAAATTTTTACATGAAAACGTTTCTCAAAGCATTAGTCATCCATTGGTTAAAACCGCTTAAAAAATGGAGTTAAAATCAGTCCAAAATCATCATTTATTCATATATTCAAAGTTATTCAAAAACCTCCCAATTTCTCCACTTTAAAATCCCCAATTTCATGTTAAAATCAAGATATAATCAATGGGTTATGAAGGTTATGGGTTAAAATCACTTACCCAATAGTTTCCCCATGAAAACTTCTTTGAAAATCTCCTATCTCGAGCTCCCCAAGTCAAAAAATAATGGAATTGGGTGTTTTCCCGATTTTGGGAATTAAGCACTGTTCAGGAAAAAATAACCCTCCACGAACGCAGCTTATATAGCCTGCGAACGCGGAGTACAGCCTCCTGAACCTTCTGAGAATGCGGACAAGCCTCCTAGAATACAGAGGCCAACCCGACAGCCTTTTGAGAATGCAGACAAGCCTCTGAGAATGCGGAGAAGCTTGCACCAGACCTCAGCTGACAGTAACCACACCTAAAAGAAAATTTACCGAAATGACCCTCGGGATTCGTTCGGAATCCCGTGCACACAAACCAAATATGCTATCCCACTAAATTGGACGTTCCGGACTCAATAAAATCGTCGAAATTCAAATTTGAGGTCTCCTTGACCTGGAACCCAATAGGACGCAACGAAACTAACTTAAGCCTCAAACTACCAAATCAAGCTCGGGACCTCTTAAAATTCAACCAAAACCACTCCTAGGCCTAAAATCATCCCCTGAATCTAACGAAGTCATCATAATTCAATTCCAAGCATCCGATCACCGAATGCTGACCAAAGTCAACTCTATGGTCAAAAGCTCAATAATTTCTAACTTAAGGCCTCAAATCCACGATATAGCCCCAAATCTGATTCCGTCAACTCTCCTAGACCAATTTTAACATTCCGAAGCTAATGGAATTGACTGAATTCCATTTCAAGCCCTAAAACTCTGAATGACCTCAAATACCACTTTTTGACAACTTAAGCTTCTAAAACTCAAAACTTTCAAAAAAAATTAACTTGACAAGGAAATTCACAAAACCAACTTCAGATACTGATCAAGCATGACTCGGGGCAACTCTTGGGAGGGGTAAAATAGTTATTTTATGAAAATTACCAAAAATGACCTTCAGAGTCATTGAATCATGTTTGATTTCTTTAATAACTAAAGTGGGGCCTCATTGTTCAAAGAGATTACATTTTTTAAGTCAAAAAGGAGTTGAAATTGTGGTAACATTGGCATGCCTAGCGATTCCACTTGCCAAAACAGAATTTCTGCCAATAACCATTTTAATAATGCCTCATAATCAATTCTAAAGAAGTTAGTATATTGAATTAAGACATTAATAAGTATTATCACAATAGGAATTAATGAACCCTACTTTGTCGATTTCACGCCGCCGAAGACAAGAATACATCTAAATTTAACCCTTTTCCAATATATTAAATAATTAAAAAAAAAGGGTTAAACTCAAAGATATTAAGCATCACCGTGTTCATGTCACTTCTAACATCAAACATCATGTTATAAAACATTACACATGATTTTTTTTTATTTTAACAAAACCAAAAATCATGAAACATATATATGATCGTACATATACATAAATTGTATAGTTTATCTATTTAGATGCAAGCATGGCTCTTGGTGTCTATTTTGGAAAACTATATGCACAACGGAAGCATACTAGAATCTTACTGCTTATATGAATAATAGATAACCAACACATTTATTCTAGAACACATACAATCATGCTAGAACACATAAACTTTCTAAAATTTAATTCAATTAATACCTCTTGAGGCATGAACATATACCTTCAAGCGAATCCATATGTTAGACTGCAGTTCTGCGGTCTTCTACAGTGATCCAAAGTTCACATCCGAACTCTCTCAATACTTGGGTGGGAAAGTATCAATAGAAAACCTTCAATATTTCTAGGTTAGGAGAATCCCTACTATAATACCCCAAGCTTTCAAAGAACTTAAGTTGCAGAACTCACCTGAAGACAGTGACCTACGGAGGCCACCTACGGGCCGTAGATGGATTGACGGGCCATAAGTGGGGACCGTCAATGGCACTGTGAACTTTCAGGATTTCGAAGTTTATGAACTTTGACCTATGGAGTAGCAGGACGGTTCGTAGTTCAGTTGACGGGCCGTAGATGGATTCCGTAGACGCCTTCCAGACTTTGCCAAATTTTCAGCCCAAAATGAACTTTCTGAATCAATTGATGTACGGACTGTAGATCCTGTCCGTCGATTGGCCCCGACAGTTATTAATTAAGGGCTTTTTGGTCTTTTCCCGTATTGATTTCCTAATAAGCTAAGTCTGTTATACCCTTAATCTAAGCCCTATAAATACTTCTTAAGCCTAATTTCTCTCATTATATTTCATTCCCAAATATCTCCTCTCAAATATTTCTCTCTCTCAAAGAAACTCTCTGAAGCTTCAAGGAAGAAGAAGAAGCTAGGATCCTCCATTGAAGACCTTCAATCTTGACCAATTCTTGTGGGTTCCTTTGAGGTATGATAGTGTTCACCATTAGGAGTCCTTTCCTCCAATGGGTTCTCTCTTTTCTTCAAGATTTTCAAGGTTTACCCTACCCCAATTGAATTAGGGTTTTGATCAGTTATTGTGGGTTCTTCAATTATGAATTCAATTGTTGATTTTATGATTTTTAGTGCACGATCTAGCATGATAAAGTAACTTAGTGCACGAATTAGCGTGAATCACATGATTTGATGTAAAGATTTCATGAACCCCCATGATCCCAAGTTAATTCTCCCCAATTTGATAATCTATGTTTTGATTTGTTGGGTTGAGCTTTGAATTGATGAAGTTTATGGCATCTTTATGAAACTAAGCATGAATTATTAATGAATTGAGGATAATCCTATGAATTTAGCATGATCAAGTCAAAAGCATGATTTTCCTCTATTATGTGAGTTCCTTCAAGTATGGGTAAATTTTCTTAATTATGGCTTTCTAAGCATGAGCTTGCATTAATTTGCATGATATGAGTTGAACTTACATGAACCCATATGAACTCTATGATCTATGAACTATGAGCATGATGAACTAAGTAAAGATAAAGCTAATGAACTTATGCATGTCTCATATGAAGTTGATAATGATTTAAGGGTGCTTTGAGAGCAAAGTACCAAAGTTATGAATCGATGATGTTATGGTTGAGTGGTGAAAGGTGTTCTCACGTAATTCTCCCAACATGACTAATAGAAGTACAAGAGGCGATTACTCATGTTCCCTAACCATGTCTACCTAGATAAAATGAACTATGATTAATTTGTGGGAAGTATGCTTAGTACCGAGTGGACAAGTGGCGATTACCCATATCCCATAACCTATGTGTCACCATAGGATGATGGTCTATGACAGACACTAGCTAGTGGATCCACATAAGCTAAGAAGTTCATGGTCTTACCTTGGCAAGTAGGACACCTCTTTTCGGTGTGGGGTAGACACCGGATTCCATGTTGATAGCTCAGATGGTCTTACATGTCGGTTAAGGCTTTTCCCCACAAGTTAATGAACAAGTGTTCTCATGATAAAGTAAAGAAAAGAAAGAAAAGATGATTTAGCTTGCTTTTGGCCTTGATATATGCTTTATGTTTTATGTTTCTCATGTTTATCATGTTTTAAGTTTGGCCATTGCATGTCATGATTATATTTCACTCTAGCATGATTTACGCGTTTATGTGAATTTCTATCATACTTAGTACTTAATTGTGCTAACGCATACTTTTGCCTACATTAACTTCTTTGGTGTAGAACGTGGCGATTCACCTTCCACTTGTGGCCAGAGTTTGATTAGAGAGTTGATAAAACACTTGGTGAGTCCTCATCCATACGAGGACATAGCTTAGCTCTTATTTCTTTTTCATGTATTTCCTTTCAGTTTTGAATTGTATTGGGTTACGTCCCAAACCTTGTTCTTTATATTAGATTGGCTTTGAGACATGAGATGTAGACTTTGGATGTTTCGTTTAAAAGCTTTGATATGAAAATCTCTTTCGAACTCTATCTCTTTATGATCTTGTATGTATGTGTGCTAATGGCTTGTATGAGGCCTCTCGGGGTCTTGTACGCCATGTCATATCTAGGGGGTGCCGTGGGTCGTGACTAACTTGGTATTCAGAGCACAAGATTTTAGAAAGATCCTAGGATGTCTCATAAGCCGCGTCAAGTAACGTCTTGTTCATGAGTGTGAAGCGCGCCACTCTTATGAATGAGAGGCTATAAGACGTTTAAGAAATTCCACTTCTTTCATTATTCCTAAGTCGTGCCATAGAGTTTAACTCTATAAGTCTCTCTCCTAATCCCTATCCTATGCGTTTCAGTATATGGCGACCCGAAGAGCTTACGCTAGAAGAAACATGGGAGAGAACGTGGATCAAGAAGCTCCTCCCCAAGCTCCTCAAGTTCCGGCCGACCCTTTGGCGAACAAGTGACTAATGCGGAGTTTAGGGCACCTTTCCAAGTGTTGGCTCAAGCCATGACATCTCAAGCCAATACAGAGGTGGTGGCTCCCGTGAACCCAAATATGGTTACGGCGGCATCAAGAGTGAGGGACTTTACGAGGATGAAACCTCTGGAATTCCATGGCTCTAAGGTTGAGAAAGATCCTCAGGAATTTATTGATGAAGTATACAAGGTGTTGATGATTATGGGTGTGACACCAGAAGAGAAAGCGGAGTTGGATGCTTATCAACTCAAGGGTGTTGCCCAAATTTGGTTCAATCAATGGAAGAGTGAAAGGGCGGTCGATGAGGGTCCTCTTGATTGGGAGAAATTCAAGGTTGCTTTCCTTGATAGGTTCTTTCCCCTTGAGATGAGGGAGGCAAAGGTGCCTGAGTTCATCAATCTTCGTCAAGGGAATATGTGTGTGAAAGAGTATGCTTTGAAGTTCACACAATTGTCGCAATATGCTCCTTCCATAGTTGCTGATCCTAGGGCAAGAATGAGCAAGTTTGTTTCGGGAGTGTCTGAAATGTTGGTTAAAGAATGTCGCACTGCTATGCTTGTTAATGACATGGATATTTCTCGTCTCATGGTGTATGCTCAACAAATAAAGGAAGAAAATCTCAAGGAAAAGTCTAGAGAGACTAAGAGGGCTAGGACCGGTGATGGTAACTTCTCACACTCAAGGTCCGATGGACATGGTCGTCCTAGACTTCGACAAAGATTCTCTAACCAAGGTTCATCCAATGATCATCCTAAGTTCAAACAAGATAGGGTGTCTAACCCTAAGCCTTAAGGAGGAAATGGTGGTGGTTCTTCATTTTCTACTTGTCCTAAGTGTGGGAGAAAGCATGAGGGCAAATGTCTAGCCGGTTCTAATGCATGTTTTGGTTGTGGTAGGATGGATCACAAGATAAGGGATTTCCCCTTAGTGGCTAAGAATGAAAAGGATAAACATCGACGCATTCAATCAAAAAATCCATCGAGTTCTAGTGGGAATCAGAAGCCAAACCGATTTTATACCCTTCAAGGTCTTCATGAACAAGAGAGCTCTCCCGATGTGGTCACCGGTATGGAAAAAGTTTTCCACTTTGATGTTTATGCTTTGCTTGATCCCGGTGCTACCTTGTCTTTTGTGACGCCATATGTGGCTATGAGGTTTGATGTTGTTCTGGATGTGTTGCTAGATCCTTTTCGTGTCTCTACTCCAATTGGAGAATCTATCATGGCTAAGAGAGTTTATAGAGATTGTCCCGTCTCCTTATCCCATAGAGTCACTCATGTTGAACTTGTAGAGCTTGATATGCTAGATTTTGATGTTATTCTTGGGATAGATTAAATGCATGCTTGTTATGCCTCGATTGATTGTAGGACCCGAATGGTAAAGTTTCAATTCCCAAATGAGCCTATCCTAGAGTGGAAGGGGGGAAATTCTATGTTTAGAGGTCAATTTGTTTCTTACCTAAAAGCTAGAAAGATGATCTCTAAGGGTTGCATTTACCATCTTGTTAGGGTAAGGGATGTAGATTCCAAAACCCCTACTCTTGAGTCAGTCCCCATTTTTAATGAGTTTTCGGGAATATTTCCCAATGATTTACCTGGTATTCCTCCCAAAAGGGAAATAGACTTCTGTATTGACCTTCTCCCTTATACGCAACCTATTTCTATTCCTCCTTATAGAATGGCCTCGGCAAAACTTAAGGAACTAAAAGAGCAATTAAAAGACTTGTTGGATAAGGGTTTCATCCAATCAAGTGTTTCTCCATGGGGTGCTCTGGTCTTGTTTGTGAGGAAGAAAGATGGTTCACTCCGTATATGCATTGACTATCGCCAATTAAACAAGGTCACCATTAAGAATAAGTATCCTCTACCAAGGATAGATGACTTATTTGACCAACTTCAAGGGGCTAGTTATTTCTCTAAGATCGACCTTCGTTCGGGCTATCACTAATTGAGGGTGAAAGAGGATGATATTCCGAAAATGGCTTTCCGGACTAGGTATGGTCACTACGAGTTCTTGGTGATGTCGTTTAGGATGAAAATTGCTCCGGCCACATTTATGGACTTGATGAATAGAGTGTTTAAGCAATACCTTGACATGTTTGTGATTGTGTTTATTGACGACATTTTGATCTACTCAAGGAATGAGGGTGAGCATGTTAATCATTTGATTGCAAATCCTCAAGGACCAACAACTCTTTGCGAAGTTTAGTAAATGTGAATTTTGGTTAAGGTCCGTGGCTTTTCTTGGTCACATTATCTCTGGTAAGGGTATTGAGGTAGATCCTTAGAAGACGGAAGTGGTTAAGAATTGGCCTAGACCTTTATCACCTTCGGATATCCGTAGTTTCTTGGGCTTAGCTAGTTATTATAGGAGGTTTGTTGAAGGGTTTTCATCTATTGCTTCTCCATTGATGGCTTTTACTCAAAAGAAGGTTAAATTTGTATGGTCCGAGGCATGTGAGAAGAGTTTCCAAGAATTGAAAGATCGACTTACTTCGGCTTCGATATTGACTCTACCGGAAGGATCTGATGGTTTTGTGGTTTATTGTGATGCCTCAAGAATTGGGCTAGGATGTGTTCTTATGCAAAATGGGAAAGTCATTGCTTATGCTTCAAGGAAACTTAAGGTGCACGAAAAGAACTATCCTACTCATGACTTGGAATTAGCGGCGGTTGTGTTTGCTTTGAAAATATGTGACATTATTTGTATGGGGTACATGTAGATGTCTTCACCGACCAAAAGAGTTTGCAATATGTGTTTAAACAGAAAGATTTGAATCTCCGCCAAAGAAGGTTGCTTGAGTTGTTAAAAGATTATGATATGAGTGTTCTCTATCAACCCGATAAAGCTAATATGGTGGCGGATGCTCTTAGTCGACTATCTATGGGTAGTATTGATCATGTTGAGGATGGTAAGAAACAATTGGTTCAAGATGTTCATAGATTGGCACGATTGGGTGTTAGATTAGTTGATTCTACTAAAGGTGGTGTTACGGTTCATAATGGTTCTGAATCCTCTTTTGTGCATGATGTGAAGGCTAAACAAGATCTTGATTCTAACTTAGTTGAATTAAAGGAAGCAGTTCTAAAGAAGTCCGTTGAGGCTTTCTCCCAAGGGGGAGATGGTGTGCTTCGATATCAAGGTCGTTTGTGTGTTCCCAAGGTAGAGGGCTTAAGAGAGCAAATTTTATCGGAAGCCCATAGTTCTTGATATTCCATCCACCCAGGAGCTACCAAAATGTACCGTGATTTGCGGGAAATTTATTGGTGGAATGGAATGAAGAAACATATTGCGGAGTTTGTGGCTAAGTGCCCTAATTGTCAACAAGCGAAAGTTGAGCATCAAAGGCCGGGAGGTTTGACCCAAGATATTAGCATTCCTACTTGGAAGTGGGAAGATGTGAATATGGATTTTGTTGTTGGTTTTCCTCGCACTAAGCGACAATATGATTTGATTTGGGTCGTTGTTGATAGAATGACAAAGTCAGCCCATTTCATTCCCATCAAGACTTCTTATTTGGTGGAGGATTATGCTAAGCTGTATTTGAGGGAGATGGTTAGGCTGCATGGAGTGCTTTTATCCATCATCTTCGATTGTGGTGCACAATTTACTTCTCAATTTTTGAACTCATTCCAAAAATGCCTTGGTATTCGTGTTAAGCTTAGTACAACCTTTCATCCCCAAACCGATGGGCAAGCGGAACGTACTATTCAGACCTTGGAAGATATGTTGAGAGCTTGTGTAATTGATGTCAAGGGTACTTGGGATGATCATTTGCCTTTGACTGAGTTTGCTTATAATAATAGCTACCATTCTAGCATTGGTATGGCTCCATTCTAGGCTCTCTATGGTAGGAGGTGTAGGTCTCCTATAGGTTGGTTTGAAGTTGGTGAAGTTGCTTTGATAGGCCTAGAGTTGGTGCATGAGGCTATGGAGAAAGTTTGACTTATTAAGGAAAGGTTGAAAACGGCCCAAAGTCGGCAAAAATCCTATGCCGATGTTAGAAGAAGAGGATTAGAATTTGATGTTGATGATTGGGTTTACTTGAAAATCTCACCATGAAGGGTGTAATGAGATTTGGGAAGAAAGGGAAGCTTAGTCCCCATTATGTAGGCCCATATCAGATTTTGAGATGTGTTGGTAAGGTTGCCTATGAGCTTGACTTGCCTAATGATTTGGCATCGGTGCATCCGGTTTTCCATGTCTCATTGTTGAAGAAGTGTGTTGGTGATCCGACCTCTATAGCGCCATTAGAGAATCTTGGCATAAAGGATAGCTTACTTATAAAGAAGTTCAAGTTGAGATTTTAGATCGGCAAGTTCGGAAGTGAAGAAATAAAGAAGTTGCTTCCGTGAAAGTTCTATGGAGGAATCAATTAGTTGAGGGTGCTACTTGGGAGGCCGAGGCCGATATGATGTCCCGATATCCTCATCTCTTTCCTTCCAATCCTCCTCTAGCTTGAGGTATCTAGTTCCTCATGGTTCATTCTTTTGGTCTCATGTGTCATAGTTGATTTCCATGATTCCTTGATTATGCATGTTCATGAGTTTCTTAGTTGTCGGTTACAGAAAATTCCCACAAAAAGTAAAATATATTATTTCAGTATTTGCAATAATTGCATGTCTATTGTAAAGCTTTTTAATGATTTCATTCATATTCATGCTTTACTTTAGTTGAGTTATTTTTAGTCTTTCATTCAGTTCAACTAACAGTAAGGGTAAGGTCAACTAATAAATAAAAATTGAGGGGTATTTTTGACCTTTTTCCCTATATTAAATTTACTCAAAAACATTGTTAGGTAAAAGGCATGAATTCACCACTAAACATGTCCCAAAAAGTTATTTACATGTTTAAACTATCACGACAACCTATTATTGTAACACCTCGAACTTGGAAAAGAAGGAAAATGCAGTTTTTGGGTTGCAGGCATGACCTATGGCTCCCATTTACGATTGGTAGAAGTATCTACGGGCCGTAGATGGAATCCGTAGGTAGTGGGGAATGAAGTAAAATTTTTAGAGAAAAGGTTAGGACCTATGGTGGCCATGTACGGTCCGTAGGTAGACCTACCAACAGTACATGGGTCCCGTCGATTGATGGTCCAAAATCATGTTTCTGAATCCACCTATAGTTGACCAAAATGGTTCGTAGGTCCTACTATGGACCATAGGTCTTAACCGCAGGTGAGGCTCGGTAGTTATTTTAAAGGAGCTTTTGGGTCTTTTCCTAATTGTTTTAACACAATACTATGTAATTTTGTCTTCTACCCTAAGCCCTATATAAAGGTTTTAAACCCCCCAAATTACCCATTCTCAACTCATTCTCCTAATTTTCCAAAACTTGACCAAATTCATCCTCCCAAATCCTCTCAAGCCTAAGGAGGAAGAAGAAGAGCTAGGGTTCCATTCAAGTCTCCAATCCTCCATTCTATTTGGGCATCTCGCATCAAGGTATGTGTGTATTCACCCATGGAGTCCTTTCCTCCATGGGGTCCCCAAAGATTTCAATTTCCCAACTCAATTTCTAATTGATCAAATTTGGGTTTCAATCCAATGAATGTGGGTGTCTTCCAATTATGATTGATTATGGTTAATTAAGTTTTCTAATGTATAAATTGATGTTAATCCATGATATTTAGTTGAAATTTCATTGACCCATGCCTAAATTATGATTTTCAACTATGATCCTATGATGGACCCATGAATTATGAATTATGAATTTATGAAGATATGTATTTTTTCATGAAGCTATTGTAAATGAATGAATGATGCTTTGAAAGGAAAGCATTAATGTTATAGTGAAATGATTTCTCACTTACTATGATGATCATGATTGTGAAAGGTGTTTCTCACAAATGAATTCACATAGGTGAAAGGTTTTCTCATCTATGTTGAAATATGTTTAAGGAGTTGTTCTATGTTTTGATTTCAAAAGTGTAGATTGGTGTTGATCGTTGCCTTTCCCTATGTTAAATTGATAATTTACTTTTATCTATTTCATTGGTATTTAGTCTTAGCACCAAGAGGGCTTTGAGGTGGAGGCTCGAATAGGATAGTCTCTAGTAGAAACCTCTAGTTCCAAACTACGTGCCCCCGTAAGATTATCTTAAATGACCTAGCTAGTGGATCCACTTTAACAAATGATGATATGTATGAATTCTACCTTGCCAAGTAGTTTCCCCTTCTTTCGGTATGAAGGATATCCCGGATTCCATGACATAGCTTTCATGTTCTTATTGTCAGTTAAAGCTAATATCCCACAAAAATGATTATGTTTTCTTCAAGGTTTTCTTATATCCTTTATATTAATGTATTTGACTATGTCTTATAAACTTCATGTCATTTCTTCTCTATAAAACCTTATAATGTCTCATTATGATCATGCCTATTCGATTTAAGTCATTTTTACTATCATGTTCATGTTTATGCATATTGCCTCATACTTAGTACATTTTATGTACTAATGCATACTTGTGCCTTCATTATCTCATGAATGTAGGATCTGACGTTCCTACCTCACACACTCGTGGCTAGACATCTATTTTGGTGCTTCAAGTGATTGGTGAGTCCTCATGTTCCAAGGACCGAGAGACTTTATAGCTTTATGTATTTTTATTTCAAACTTTGTATGTAATATATGGGTTACGTCCCAATCACTTTCCTTATGATGTATTAGATGGCTTTGATACTTATGATTAGACTTCCGCTTTTCACAAAATCTTTTGTATGAAATGCTTTCTTTGAACTCTTCAAATTCTATTATTTTGTATGATATATGCTAAGTGGCTTGTGTGGGGCGTCTCGGGATCCTATATGACATGTTATGCCTAGGGTATACTTTGGGTCGTGACAAATTTCTTATTCAGAGCACAAGGTTTAGAGAGGTCCTAGGCTGTCTCTTAAGCCACGTCGAGTAGAGTCTTGTTCAGTAGTGGGAAGCACGCCACATTTATGAATAAGAGGCTATAAGATGTTTAGGAAATTCCACTTCTTTGATCATTCTAAAGTCGTGCGATAGAGTGTAACTCTATAAGTCTCTCTCCTAATCCCTATCCGATACTTTTCAGGATATGGCCCCTAGAAGAGCATACGTTAGAAGGAATGCGGGTGAGAATGTGGAACGAGAAGCTCCCCAAGTGTCGATCGACCCTTTGGCCAAACAAGTGACTAATGCAGAGTTTAGGGCTGCTTTTCAAGTGTTGGCCCAAGCTACAATGGCCTAAGCCAATAGGGAGGTTGAGGTCCCCGTGAACCCAAATGTGGGTACGGCAGCAACTAGAGTGAGAAACTTCACAAGAATATATCCTTTGGAGTTTCATGGTTCGAAGGTTGAGAAAGATCCTCAAGAGTTCATCGATAAGGTATACAAGGTTTAAATGATCATGGGTGTGACGCAAGTGGAAAAGGCAAAATTTGCTGCTTATCAGCTTATGGGTGTTGCTCAAGTTTGGTTCAACCAATGGAAGGAAGAGAGGGCGATTGATGCTGGTCCTCTTGCTTGGGAAAAGTTTAAGGTTGCTTTCCTTGATAGGTTCTTTTCCCTTGAGATGAGGGAGGCAAAGGTGCTTGAATTCATTAACCTTTATCAAGGAAATATGAGTGTGAAGGAGTATGCTTTGAAATTCACACAATTGTCTAGATATGCTTCTACTTTGGTTGCCGATCCTAGGGCAAAGATGAGTAAGTTCTTTTCGGGTGTGTCCGAAATAGTGGTTAAGGAGTGTCGTGCCGCCATGCTCATTAAGGAAATGACTACTTCTCGCCTAACGATACATGCTCAACAAATCGAAGAGGAGAAACATAAGGAGATGTCTAGGGAGGCAAAGAGGGCAAAGACCGGTGATGAATTAGATGGCTTAGAGACTTATGATTCGACTTCCACTTTTCACAAAATCTTTTATATGAAGTGCTTTCTTTGAACTCTTCAAATTCTATTATCTTGTATGATGTATGCTAAATGGCTTGTGTGGGGCCTCTCAGGGTCCTATATGCCATGTTACACCTATGGTATACTTTGGGTCGTGACAATTACATACCTTTATTATTCAAAAGTGAATTTATTTACCTCCTAAAACTGACGTGGAAAAAAATAAAAATAAAAAATAAAAGCATATTTGGTAAAAAAAAATAAAGTAAAAAAATCCTCTTTCTAGCCCCCCACGGCCCCACCCTATCACCCCACGTTGTCGCTGCTTCTTATTCTTCTTCTTTCTTCCTCAATTTCCATCCAATCTAGTACCCTACAAAAATCATCTTCCCCCTTCAATCATATCCTATTTTAATGTTTATCCATTTCACCATCTCCATTATATTTGATTTTTCTCTTCGACTTTGTTGGTGGTTGATAAAATTGATGATTGAGTTTAAAAAATAAAATATAATGATGAATTCGTTGGTGATGGGTGGTGGGTGACAAAGAAGTGGGAATGAAGGTGGTGAAGAAGAAGAAATTGATATTGATAATGGTGGTGGTGATATTTGGTGGTGGGTTCGTACCTTTTGATGGTAATGGTGTGATTTTGGTGATGAGTTTGATTATGGGTGTTGAATTTTATGGTAGTTCTTTATAATTTTTATGGAGACGATGGTGATAGTGTGATTCGGATGATGGGCTTGATCGTAGGTGGTGAAATATGTTGCAACTATTTTGATTTTTTATGGTGAAATATATAGATTTTATACTAATAGAGTGGCAATGGTAGTGGTTCCATGGTGGTGTTCATTGAAAAAGAATCAATTGAATGACATGGAGAATTTATCTTTTTGAAATATGATGTAGCAGTGAGATAGCATTAATGTGGCACGAGTGTGATACACCTCCAATTGTAAGAGTGGTGTTATACATCTCAGAGGGGAAATAATTTCACTTTTGAGTAGTACAGGTTTATAATAGATTGTCATGATAGATTAAGCGTGTAACTGACTTTTTTGGGACAAGTTCAGGGGTGAATTTATGTCTTTTTCCGATATTATTTTGTAGGTATTAGATGTCAAAATAGCCAAAGGAGGAAAAATTGAGAAATTACCATAAAACTGAAATCCACGACCTTCAACTGAGATATGACTGTGGATCCCATCATGAAAATATTCAGAGAAGATGCAAAAAGAATGCTCTACAAATGATCAAGTTATGGACCGTATGTCACATTTACAGTTCATACATTTGAAGAGAATCAAGTTGAGGGAAAGACCTATGGCAGAACCCACGAACTGAGGATCAATCCACAATGGAGGGTCAGAAACCCTAAGGCTGAACTTACAACAGAGTACAATGTACAACATATGGATAGGACCGTTGATGGTGTCCATGGATAATTTAATTTAAAGGATTTCGAATTAGTGGGCCATTATAAATATTTTTATAATGTTTTTGTAATAGAGAGTCATCAGAATTGATTATTTTGTGAATAACAATATTTCTTTCTTTAGTTTTCGAAGATTTTGTAAAGAACGAAGAACAAAGTTATTTCTATCATTTTTAACTCAAAGTAAGTATTATGACTTCCCGGCGCGAATCCGAATTTAGTCAGGCTCCAATGTGGGTACCGGACACCGGATGGGAAACCAAAAAAAAAAGTAGTATAACTTCAATCACTTCATAAGTTTTTCGTGTGTTATATGATTTTTGAGAACTAGTATATCCATTTATTTCTTATTTTTCTTGATTGGTTGATGGTTGCAAACACCAATCTACGACATAATATCTTAGTTTTGCTTGAGAAAGCAACTTAGAACTTGATAGAAATAGTCTGCATGAATTAAGGCACTAACCTTTGTTTAATAGATTCTCTTATGGATAAGTTGAATTTACATGACATAATTAGTTATAATGAATCAGGTTATTATATCACATTAAGCACTAGCCACACAAGTTGCATCTGTAGCAGCAATTTTTGTAGCTGTAGTAGTTGGGCAAGCAGGTAATCTAATTTTAATGATGATGACTCTCAGCAACACTTGAAGAACTTCATTGAAGGTGCACGTTGCACAAGCAAGCTAAGTTTCGATTAACCATTAACATATGCACCATTTTGTTTATTTACAACATATTCTCTACAAAACCATATGCATTTAATTTTGGAAGGGAGAAAATAGGAAATAATATACGATTAGTCGTTAAGGGTCAAAAATACCCCTGAACTATAGGAAATGGTTTTAAAATACCATCCATCCACCTTTTGGTCTAAAAATACCCTTTTACTCATCTTTTTGGTCTAAAAATACCCTTCCATTCACCTTTTTAGCTCACTTATACCCTTAAAACTAACAACCCTCTCTCTTTATTTAATTATTTTAAATATTTATTATGTGTCATTTTTTTATTAGGAGAAATAAAAACCTCACCACTATTAGATTTCCCCCCATAATTTATTCAAACCAAAATAATATACCTCTTCAAGACTCCCACAAAAATATTTTTAAAAATCTAATAATTTTTTATATTTGTTGTAGTATTTTAATTATTTTTTAATAAAAGAATTATTTTGAGATTATGAAGAAGGATATTATTTTGACTTGGATAAATTATGAAAAAAAAATCTTTTTAAAAAAACTTTTAGAAAACTACTAATTTTTTTAATTTATTCCAACTAAAATAATATATCTCTTCAATACTCCCACAAAAATATTTTTAAAAATCTAATAATTTTTTATATTTTTGTAGTTTTTTATATTATTTTTTTTAAAATTTTTTTTGGTATCATGATGAAGGATATTATTTTGACTTGGATAAATTATGGAGAAAAAATAATTTTTTTAGGAAACTACTAATTTTTTAATATTTTGTGTAATTCTTTTTTTTGAAGTTTTTTGGGATAATGGAGGTATATTATATTTTTAGATTTTTTTGTGTATGATCTGCCCAACATTCCCGTGCAGAACTTGTTGTTCCTCTCATTTATAGTTCATATATAATTAGTAGAAAGCATTACTAACAGGAAGGAATAGGAGATGGAGAAGAAGAAATCGATCTGTCGAAGGAAATAAAAATCGTACAAAATAATTTTTTTTAAAGACCTTTTTAGATTCCCCCCCCCCCATAATTTGTTCAAAATCCCAAAACAAATTAAAAAAATAACAGCAAATACAAAAAAAATGAAATTTGAATTTTCCAGAGGTATATTATTTTGACTTGAATAAATTATGGGAAAAAATTTAGTTGAGGTGGAATTTTTATTTCATCTATTAAAAAAATGACACATAATAAATAAATGTTTTTTAAAGAAGAAAGAGTTGTTAGTTTTAAGGGTACAAGTGAGCCAAAAGATGAATGAAAGAGTATTTTTAGACCAAAAGGTGGATGAAGGGTATTTTAAAACCTTTTCCTTATAGTTCAGGGGTATTTTTTTTACCCTTCTCCGTAAAAATAATAATCAATATAGGGTATTAGTAATGCTTGTATTAGTTATGCATAGATTATATCTTATGCATTGTTTGATTTGGTATATTAAAATAAGTATGTGTTGCATAAAAATATTTATTTACAAAAGTATCATCCACAATGATGGTGAAAAAGATGCAAAAAGGCTTTTGAGGGGCAATAAGGTCTTTAACCATGCTAATGCATGTATTAAATCCATTTTTATTGCTAATACCTAGAAATCCATGGTATTAGTAATACACTTCTCAATATACAATAGAGTGTATAACTAATGCAAGCATTAGTTATACATAGTATGAAAAAACATACCAAACAAGGTACTACTAATACATAGAGTTAATGCATGCATTATTTTTGCTAATACTCTACCAAACAACTTATGTTTCTTTCTCTCTTTTAACAAAATAATAACTCCATTTTCAATAACTTCATCAAATTTTGAAGTCCCTGTAGTATTAACTCTTAAAAATAGCTGTACATTTTGAAGTCATCTAGCATTGCAGCAGCAACATACACAGTAACAACAAAAGAAGCTACTAAAATTTGAAATTCAACTCCAACACTGGATTATATCCATTTCTTTCTTTATTTTTCCTCTAATCTTTTCGCGGAAATTGGTGGAACAGGGCAAGAGGTGGAGGAGGAAGAGAAGCATACATCAAAGATAAGCTCGTTATACATTCGTGGAATCTTAATATTCTTGATCATTCATGTAGTGCATGCAGCATTAACAATCTTGACTTCTCCAACTTTTGGCTTGATATGCATATTAGGTCACAGGCTACTCTGTAACAAACATTTCCATATTATCGACAGGAGCCGGAAGCTGTAAAAATGAGAGACCAGTCAGCTTGAAATATCAAATCCTGACAAGAAGATAAAGTTCAGACCAGTATGATCGTGTTTTTTTACTTTTTCCAAAATACAGTGAAAAGAATTGAAAGAGTAAAATATCAACCCAACAGAGCTCATCCCGGAGTTCCACATCTACTAAACGAAATAGATAGCAGTGTCTCTATGAAGGCTACTCAGAGAAAGAGATTATGCTACTACAATCACACCTATAATAGAAATAAATAGTCGAAAACTTTTCTCGTTACAAGTCATAACACCTAGGAGCTTTCCTATATCACATATTGATTCTTCAGATTTGAAAGGTAAAACTCTTGCGAATATGATTCAATAGGATGAGAAATTGCTATAGTTGACCTTTGGAACCAAAAAAGGTGAGGGTTATACATCTCATCAGGAAGCACTAATACAATAAAGTTGATAAAGCTTTGAAAAGATAAATTCCATCAAGTACCATGTGTATAACGTGTTTTCATTATCCCTTCAAGAAATACAATCGAAGTGGTATTTGAACTAGATGTAGGTTAAAACCAACAAGATAATATGCTACAATCACTCCGAGATGCTACAATCACTCCGAGGTCTTATCACCATTCATGGTTGAAAGTAGTACAATGTCAAAGAAAATTTACTTCCTTTCCTTGTCTACTTTCACTCAACACACTTTACCATCATCTCATTAGAAAAGAAAAAAACCAACATAGTTCTCTAGTTAAAGGGTTAATATTATTGAGCACAAATCCAAAAGTTCAACTAGCTTTTTATGCCCTCCATCAACGTCTTCAATTGCTCCAGCTACTGAACTCCCTGTAACCTCACCAATATGCAGCAGTGAACCCCAGCAAATCACAGTGCCCAACCCCCCTCATGGATGATAGACCAGCAGGGTTTGGTAATAACATAGGAGAATGACCAACAAATTACAAGGAGTTTGCATAGGTATGAGAAATTGCAGACAAGGGAACAAAAAGTGTGTGGAGGGAAGTAAAAGCTACAAAGTCTCCACAATTTTGTTTATTTTGGTTGACCTAGTTTCTAGAGCTAAATTAGCTCATTTTGGACAACTTGAAGATTGTATGAGCTGAGCTTTAACAATAGATAAATTAAACATCAAAATCAGTTGAAAACTTGGTTTAAAAAACCAAAAGAATGCCATTAGCCAAGCTCCTGTCCTTTTATCATAAGCTTTGCAACGTTTTTTTTTGGAACTTACATATCTTTTTGGGAGGAGAATTGGATTTCTCATGGACCGTTGAAACATATATATCCAGACATCTACAACTTATGCCAACAACAGGATTAAACAGTGGCTGAAGTATGGTCTGAACAGGGATGGAGCATGCCTTCAGAAAATTTCTAAATGATTGGGAATTGGGGATACCTGATTTATATAATACCTTACCTCAGTTCAAAGGCACTACTGGATATAAGTACGGAATGGCAAAGGAATAAACAATTTTTCTGTGAGAAATACATACAGAGAACAGAATCAAGTGTGCTGCTGGCCATGGATGCTGGTCTGGAGAGTCCAACATTCCGTTTCAAAGTAGCCTGCTTTACATCGTTGGTGGCCAAAGAAGCAGTATTGACATGGGATCATTTGAAAAGAAAGGGGTACCAGCTATACTCCAGATGTTGCTCAGGTGGAGAACAGGCAAAGAAAACTAACCATCTCTTTTTACGTTGTAAGTGACAGATCACATATGGAAAATCTTCATCAACCTGAGCGGAATCAAGTGGGTGATAAAAGGTAGCACAAGGGAAGTACTAAATAGTTGGGGCAGAGATGGTGTTACACCCCAAAAGTTCTAAAGTCCAAATCAGATCTGCAAAGTCTAGAAACTTAAGTCTGCACAAACTTTGCGATTTACGGACGCCATCTTCGGTCGTAAATGGAATGACGAAAGGCAGATGGGATCCGTAGATCAACTTCAGATATTGGAAATTTAGCCTGAGTTTCATGAGAAAGGACCATGGGTCATAGATGCTTTTACGGGTCATAGATGGGCTTGTGGATCAGAGTCTTGAAACTCAATTTTTGTCTGACTTTATGGACCATGTTTACGGCTCATAAATGGAATTACGGATCGTTAATGGGTCTCATAGATCAAACTTCAGAAACCCAGTATTTAGGCCTGATTTCTATGAGAGGAATCTACGGCCCATAGTCTAATCCACATACCGTAGTTTAAGCCAATTCTAAGAGAGACTATTAGAATTAGAATAGGTGTACACAATCCTACTTATAATAAGAATAATATTTAGTATCCTACTTGGTAAAGGATTGTATTATAGTATCTATAATTAGGGTCTCTGTGTGATAATGTCAATACACAATTCAATAATATTTTTCTCCTATATTTCTCACATGGTATCAGAGCATTAGTGAGAAAATTCAAGGGAAGAAACAAGTCACCTTGCGTCATATTTCGGTGGTTGTTGGGACTGATTTGTGTCAGTTTTAATTCTATGGGTGTGGATGTGTGATTCGTACCCGATCTGGTCAATCGGTTTTGGGTACTTTGACTAAATTCGAGGGAGAGATTCTGGAAAAAATCAATGATTTCTGTAATCATAACAAAACCTAATATGAAATTAAAGAAAATGGAATACCTTGTATATATAAATTTCTATTGTCACTCTCTTTGCTTTTATTTCCTTCCAGGATTCTCCTCTTGATCAATATTTTCTCCTCAAGGTTTCCACATAATATCTCATAGTTTAGGTTTTATAACTTTATTTTTAGATATTTGAATTATCTTTAACCGAATCTCACACTCATATCCATACATGGATCCATATCCCTGAATCTGAAAATTTAGATCATAGAGGATCCCACCTCTAGATCTACACCCCTATCGAACACCCGCACCTAAGTCTGACCAACTTAGTTGTAAGAAAACCAACACCACCGCGAGGTTCAGAAAGTTCAAGCAACCAAACCCCAGCAAGAACCACCGAAAAATATCACCCCACACTATCTCACATCCCGATCAAAAGTGAAAGTTTCCGACGAGATCTGGCTCACCCACTGGCACGTGAAGGCTCTTCTGGTCGATTTGTTTAGCAATCTTTTTCTGTTGCGGTCGTCCATCGATTTAGACCAGATCCGTGCAGTTTTTGAATAAATCTGATCACCGAAATAAGGGTTCCAACAATTTCAGGTTTTTTATGGCGAGATCCAAATTTTCCAACAACTAAAATCTATGTAATCAAGTGTTTCTTGTAGTTTTCCCAGACAAATTTCACACATGTCTTTTGGGTGTGATGTTTTTGGTTCCAAAAATATGGGGATTTGAATAATGGTCATATTGCTCATAAAAAATATGATAAGTTCCTTCAATATTGAGCAAGTAAGCCATCGTCTCCATAAGTAGCTTTGGTTGCACAACTTGATGTTTCTGTTACGAGTGATTCTTTTTCTTATGTTTCACAGTCTAGTACTCTTGGATCATGGGTTATGGACTCAAGCCTAATTCAAGAAATTTTAGGTTGTTTTTGATGAGATCCAAATTTTCCAACAAGCAAAACCTCTATAATCAAGTGTTTCTTGTTGTTTTCCAAGACAAATTTCACACAATGTCTTTTGGGTGTGATGTTTTTGGTTCCATAAATATGGGGATTGGATTATGTTCATATTGCTCAGAAAAAATATGATGAGTTCCCTCAGAATCTAGAAAGTAAGCAAACGTCTCCACAGGTAGCTTCGATTGCACAACCTGATGTTTCTATGCGGGTAATTCTTTTGCTTGTGTTTCACAGTCTAGTACCCTTGGATCATGGGTCATGGACTCAGGTGCTTCTGATCATACCTCTAGTAATAAATCACTTTTGTCAGATATTGTTTATTTACAATCTCTTCCTGCTATTACTTTAGCAAATGGGATCCAATCAAAACAAATAAGGGTTGGAAACCAACCCTTATCTTCTGTTACTTTAGACTATGTTCTTTATGTCCCTGGTTCTCCTTTCAATCTGGCATATGTTAGTTGATTGACACATGCCCTACATAGTGGAATAACCTTTTTTGATGATTTTTTTCTCATGTAGGACCGCAGTACGAGACAGATGATTAGCACATGACATGAATTACAAGGCCTTTACTATCTTACCTCTTCAAATTCCATCACAGCATGCTCCGTTACAGATCCTCTAGACCTAATTTACAAACATTTGGAACATCCGAGTCTATCCAAGCTACAAAAGATGGTGCCTAGTTTGTCTAGTTTATCCACATTAGATTGTGAGTCGTTTCAACTTGGGAAACACACTCGTGCTACATTTTCACGTTGTACGGAGGATCATTCAGAGTCTATTTTTTCATTAGTTCATTATGATAATTGGGGTCCTAGTAGAGTCAATTCACCCTTAGGATTTTATTATTTTGTTAGTTTCATTGATAATTATTCAAGATGCACTTGGGTTTTCTTAATGAAAAATCATTCTGAGTTATTTTCTATATTCAAAAGTTTCTTTGATGAAATACAAAATCAATTTGGTGTGTCTATTCGGACTTTTCGTAGAGATACTGCATTAAAGTACTTATCCTCCCAATTTCAAGAGTTTATGACTCATCAAGGAATTATTCACTAGACATCTTGTCTGTACACCCCTCAACAAATCGGTGTAGCAAAAAGGAAGAATAGGCATCTCATTCAGACCACTTGCACTCTTCTCATTAAAACTCATGTTCCGCTGCGTTTTTGGGGAGATCCAGTCCTTGCATCTTGTTATTTAATTAATAGAATGTCCTCATCTTCTATTCAGAATGATGTTCGACATTCCATACTAGTTCCTCAGTCACATCTCTACTCTAAACTCCCTCGTGTCTTTGGGAGCACATTCTTTGTTCATAACTTAGCCCCAGGAAAAGATAAAATAGCCCCTCGTGCCCTCAAATGTGTCTTTTTTGGTTACTCCCGAGTTCAAAAAGAGTATCATTGTTATTCACCTGATCTTCATCGATACCCTATGTCGCAATGTCACATTCTTTGAATCTCAAGCATACTATACATCTTCTGATCATTCTGATGTATCTGAGGTCTTACTCATACCTCAGGTCTTACCTGTATCGACTTTTTATGAATCTACATTTACCTCTACATCTTCCGTTGTAGTTCCACAACTCCTGACTTATCATCGTTGTTTGTGTCCAACACTAGTCCCAGATGATTCATGTCATGCATCGGACCCTGCTCCTATTGTAGACTTGCCTCTTCCTCGTCAAGCGACTGCACTTCGAAAAGGTATATGATCCACTCAAAATGCTAACTCACATTATACTTTCTTGAGTTATCATCATCTATCCTCACCACATTATGCCTTTGTATTATCTTTGTCCTCTATTTCCATTCCTAAGACTACAGGTGAAGCACTTTCTCATTCTGGATGGAGGCAGGCTGTGATTGATGAGATGTTTGCTTTACATATGAGTGGTACTTCGGAACTTATTTCCCTTCCTACAAGTAAATCAACTGTTGGTTGTTGTTGGGTTTATGCAATCAAAATTGGCCCAGACGGTCAGGTTGATCGGTTGAAGGCTCACCTTATTACCAAAGGGTATACTCAGATATTTGGGCTAGATTATAATGCCACTTCCTCCCCCATGGCTAAAATAACATTTGTACGTCTTTTTCTATATATGGCTATTGTTCGTCATTGGCCTCTTCATCAGTTAGGCATTAAAATGTTTTTCTGCATGGTGATCTTGAGGAAGAAATTTATATGGAACAACCACCAGGTTTTGCTACTCATGGGAAGTCTAGTAGCCTTGTATGTCAATTGTGTAGGTCACACTATGGTCTGAAATAGTCTCCTCCAGATTGTTTTGGGAAGTTCAGCACAGTAATTCAAGAGTTCATAATGACTCGTAGTGGAGCTGATCACTTAGTGTTTTATCGGCATTCTGCACCAAATCTGTGTATTTATTTTGTTGTTTACGTTGATGATATCGTTATCACCGGTGGGGTGTCTATTCCCCTATCAATAACGTAATATTTACTTTGATTCTTGATTAAATCTTTATTTTGTAGGAATTTGTTTTTGATTCTTGTGATTTGAAATGGATAGATTTTTGAAGTAACATAATTTTTCTCAACCAAGTTCTAGTTTTAGAGACAATTCTCCGTGTTAAATAGATGAGCTTGATTTGCAGTCACTTAAACTGGATCTTGGATAAAAAATATCAATTCATAAATATAGTCCTAGAATACGAGATGAAGTGAGAAGATACTATATTCAACAAGGGCCTTGTCAACCGATTATTTCTGAATATCCTCAAACTAGATTCGGAACAAAAATGAGTCAATTTTGTTCGACATGGTTTAAGGGTTCATATTCTAGGTGGATGGAGTATAGTATGAAGAAAGATGTTGTATTTTGCTTATTTTGCTATTTATTTAAAAATGACTATGTAAAGGGAAATGCAGGTGATTTGTTCATGAAAATCGATTTTAAGACTTGAAATCATAGTTTGGAACGATTTGATTTACATGATGAAGTAAATAGCATCAACAACAGGTGTTTCAACAAGATGCTAGATTTTGAGAATCAATCTCAATCCATTCAAGTTGCTTTTAACAAGCAATCTGAGAATGCAAGAAGTGAGCATCGAATTCGTTTAGAAGCTTCTACTAATGTGTCTCAAAAAATAAAGGTCTTTTTAGGTCTTTTGGAATGGATTGGAAAAATGGTTCCAGATGTGAATAGTGTTATTTTAAAATATGCTCCAAAAAATGCTATGATGACTTCTCCAAAAATTCAAAAGGATATTGTGAGTGTTTGTGCACAAGAAATCATGAAAGCTATAATTGATGACTTAGATGGAGATTTTTTTTGAATATTAGTTGATGAATTAAAAGACATCACACCATGAACAAATGGCCTATGCTTTGCGGTATGTTAATAAAAAGGCAAAGTGAATAAGCGAGTTATTACTATTGTTAATGTTGGTGATACATCTGCACAATTATTGAAGGAAACAATATGCTCTTTGGTTTTGAGACACTCTTTGAGTACATCTAAAATACTTGGACAAAGATATGATGGGGCTAGTAACATGCAGGAAGAGATGAATAGTCTTAAAGCTTTGATATTGCAGGAAACTCCATCAGCATATTACATTCACTGTTTTGCTCACCAACTACAATTGACTCTTATTCTCACGCCCCAAGACTACACCCTAGACGTAGCCAGCACTCGGGAACCATTTTTGGTTCCCAAGCGAACCATCATCCTCACTGACTATAAGCGGAAGACTAACTCAAGCATACACAAGCATCAAAACTGAAGAAAAGTTTAATACAACTTACTGAATGTCAAAACTATATGAAAATACTGAGTATGAAACATAAAGTTTTAATTAAAATATCTATAACTGAAAGACTCTCCAAAAATGTCTATCTATGAAGCCTCTACTGTAAAAGGATAAGTGTCAGGACAAGACCCACGACTCCTCAAGAGAACTACTACCAAAAACTTATAAAACTGGAGTCCTCCGGAACCAAGGAGGTCTAACTCAAAGCTGACAAACGGATGAAGTGATCTCAATGAAGCTCCTATTGAAGATCTGAAGTACCTGTATCTGCATAATAAAAGATGCATGTCACGACCCAAGGTACCCCCTAGAAGTGACATGGCGTACAAGACCCCGAAAGGGCCTCATACAAGCCACTTAGCATACATACATACAAGATCATAGAGAATTAAGAGTTCAAGAAGGCAATGTTATATCAATTCTTTTAAACAAATGGCAGAAGTCTACATCTCATGTCTCAAGCCAATCTAACATAGGAATGGAAAATAATGTTTGGGACGTAACCCAATGCAATGCAAACATGAAAGAACATGAAAGTCAGAACAACTAGGCTACATCCTCGAATGGATGAGTACTCACCAATTCTTCATAATTCTTCCACTAAGCTCTAGCCACGAGTGGATGGTGAATCGCCAAGTCCGACATCAACAAGTCAGTGTAGGCAAGAGTATGCGTTAGTACAATCAAGTACCAAGTATGATAGCAATGCACATAAATGTTTAAAACATGCTAAAACGGGACATTTTTCATGACATGCAATGACCAAGCTAAAACATGATAAAGTATAAGAAGCATAAAGCATAAACCATGGTCAAAGCAAGCTAAGCATCTTTACTTTACTTGAAAACATTATAACAACACTTTTATTTCATTGTTTGTAGGAAGTAGCCATAACCGACATATAGGACCATGTGAGGTATAAACATGGAATCCGGTGTATAACCCCACACCGATAGGGCCATCCTACTTGCCAAGGTAGGACCCTTTACTTAACATATAGCTTACGTGGATCCACTAGCTAGTGTCTATCATAGACCATCATCATATGGTGGCACATAGTTTATGGGACATGGGTAATCTCCACTTGTCCACTCGGTGCTAAGGATAATTCCTACGGATTAATCATAGCTAAATTATCATAAGTAGACATGGGTGGTCGCCTCTTGTCTGTGTTAGGGAACATAGGTAATCGCCTCTTGTCCCTCAATTAGAATAGCTCTTTAAGAACAGGGGTAATCGCCTCTTGTTCATTCAAATTCATAGTATTAGTATTACGTGAGAAACCCTTTCACAACTCAACCATAACATCAACATATCATAAACTTTGATGCTCCAATCTCAAAGCACCCTTATTTCATTATTAATTTCATATGAGACAAGCATAAATTCATAGACTTCATCTTTACATAGTTCATCATGCTCATAACTTACAAATCATAGGGTTCACATAGCTTCATGAGAATTCTTCTTAAATCATGCAATTCAATATAAACTCATGCTTAGAAAACCATAAACAAGGTATTTTATCCATAATTGAAGGAACCCACATAATAGAAGTAAATCATAGTTTTGATTGATCATGCTTACTTTCATAAAATCATCCTTAGTTCATTCATAATCTCATCATAAAAAGTCTTAGCTTAGAAATCATAATTCAATGTGGATTCATAGAGATTTCATAAAATTCATCACTTCATAATTCAACCCACTCACAAAGTATAGATTTCGAAATTGGGGGATTTAGCATGGGTTCATGGGGATTCTTTTAAATTCATGAAATTCAACTCAATTTATACTCCAAAGTTCATAAATCAATCAATTCAATCATTATTGCAAGGAACCCATGACATGGAAGAAAACCCTAATTCAATTAAAAACTTCTAACTTTGAAAATTGAAGATTTTAGGGATTCCATAGAGGAAAGGGCTCCACGGATGAAAACTATATACCTTAGGGTCTCAATTCCTTAAGCAATTTGAAGAAGGAAACTTGATTTCTTGAACCTTAGCTTGCCCTCTTCTTCTTCTTCTTCTATCTTCTTGAGAGAGAAATATTTGAGAGAGGAGAATTTGGGGAAATTTGTAGAAGGGGTTGGAAAGGATAGATTTTAGGATTGGATAGACTTATATAATGTTAGGGAATTAGGGGAACCGACTTAAGTGAATAAATAAGTCATGGAGTGAAAAGACCAAAAGACCTCTTTAAAATAACTGTCGGGCCCCTACCTACGGTGGGACTTACGGTCCGTAGGTCAGACCTACGACCCCATTTTGTCCTTCAGTAGGTAGGCTCAGAGACTAACAATTTGGACCTTGCAACGACGGGTTCAATGTACGGCTTGTGGATCAATCGACGGACCGTACACGGCCACCGTAGGTCAGGACTTATGGCTGAAAATTTTGACTAAGTCTTGAGGAGACCTACGAGACCCATCTACGACTTGTTGAAAGAGCGACGGGCCATCCTGGCAGACCGTCATTGAGGTTCTGAAACTTGAAAATTTGAAACTTGGGCTTGCCACCTACGGTCCCCACATACTGTTCGTCAGTCCGTCTACGGTCCGTAGGTGGCCTCCGTCAATGGCACCAGAACCCAGAAAATCCAAAAAATTTCCACCCTTGAATCTGGGGTATTACATTATCTCCCCCTTCAGAACATTCATCCTTGAATGAGAATCAAGACATCATAAGGAGGGTAAGAATCAAGAGACAACATCCCAACTTAGAATGCAATCACATAAATGCACATATCCGAGGAGGAAACGTCAACTCCAAGCTAAAGCATATTCAACACATCATTTCATGAAGACTTTAAGCAACTTATACTCAATGCACATAATCATAAATACATCAATCAAGCTAGCTTCTTTTTCTCAACATTAAGCTCTTCATGAAACATAATCAAGGAATCATGGAAATGGCTAAAACACATGAAACCAAAAGAATGAACCATAAGGAACTAGGTACCTCAAGCTAGAGTAGTATCGGAAGGAAAAAGATGAGGATATCGGGACATTATATCGGCCTCGGCCTCCCAAGTAGCACCCTCAACTAATTGATTCCTCTAAAGAACCTTCACGGAAGCAACTTCTTTATTTCTTAACTTTCGGACTTGCCGGTCTAAAATCTCAACCGGAACTTCTTCATAAGAAACACTATCCTTTATGCCAAGATTCTCCAATGACACTTTAGACGTCGGATCACCAACACATTTCTTCAACAATGAGACATGGAAAACCGGATGCACTACTGCCAAATCATTAGGCAAGTCAAGCTCATATGCAACCTTGCCAACACGTCTCAAAATCTGATATGGGCCTACATAATAGGGACTAATCTTCCCTTTCTTCCTGAATCTCATTACACCCTTCATGGGTGAAATTTTCAAGTAAACCCAATCATCAACATCAAATTCTAAATCTCTCCTTCTAACATCGGCATAGGACTTTTGTCAACTTTGAGCCATTTTCAACCTTTCTCTAATAAGCTGAACTTTCTCTATAGCCTCATGTACCAACTCGGGGCCTATCAAAGCAACTTCACCAACTTCGAACCAACCTATAGGAGATCTACACCTCCTTCCATAGAGAGCCTCAAATGGAGCCATGTCAATGCTAAAATGGTAGCTATTATTATAAGCAAATTCAATTAAAGACAAATGATCATCCCAATTACCCTTGAAATCAATTACACAAGCTCTCAACATATCTTTCAAAGTTTGGATAGTACGCTCCGCTTGCCCATCGGTTTGGGGATGAAAGGTCGTACTGAACTTAACACGAGTACCAAGACCCTTTTGGAAAGATTTCCAAAATTGAGAAATAAATTGTGCACCACGATCGGAGATAATGGATAAAGACACTCCATGTAACCTAACCATTTCCCTCAAGTACAACTTAGCATAATCCTCCACCGAATAAGAAACCTTAACGGGAATGACATGGGCTGATTTCGTCATACGATCCACAATAACCCAAATCGAATCATATTGGCACCGGGTGCGCTGTAAACCAACAATAAAGTCCATATTCACACCTTCTCACTTCCAAGTAGGAATACTAATATTTTGGGTCAAACCTCCCGACTTTTGGTGCTCAACTTTCACTTGTTGTCAATTAGGACATTTAGCCACAAACTCCGCAATATCCTTCTTCATCCAAGTCCACCAATATATCTCTCACAAATCACGGCACATCTTGGTAGCTCCCGGGTGAATGGAATATCGAGAGCTATGGGCTTCCGATAAAAATTTTCCTCTTAAGTCGTCAACATTAGGCACACACAAACGGCCATGATATCTAAAGACACCATCTCCCCCTTGGGAGAAAGTCCTTACAGACTTTTTGAGCACCGATTCCTTAAATTCGACCAAATTTGGATCAAGATCTTGCTTAGCCTTCACATCATGCACAAAAGATGATTCGGAACCATTGTGAACCATAACACCACCTTTAGTGGAATCAATCAACTGAACACCCAATCGGGCCAGTCTATGAAATTCATGAGCCAACTCTTTCTTACCATCCTCAACATAAGCAACACTACCCATAGATAACCGGCTAAGAGCATCTGCCATCATATTCGCCTTGCCAGGGTGATAGGAGACACTCATGTCATAGTCTTTTAAAAACTCAAGCCACCTCCTTTGGCGAAGGTTTAGATCTTTTTGCTTAAACAAATATTGCAAACTCTTGTGGTCGGTGAAGACATCAACATGCACCCCATACAAATAATGCCGCCATATCCTTAAAGCGAACACAACCGCACTAATTCTAGGTCATGAGTAGGATAGTTCTTTTCATGCACCTTGAGCTGTCTTGAAGCATAAGCAATAACTTTCCCATTTTGCATGAGAACACATCCTAGCCTAATTCTTGA
Source organism: Solanum appendiculatum (assembly GCA_018342035.1). Classification (NCBI taxonomy): domain Eukaryota; kingdom Viridiplantae; phylum Streptophyta; class Magnoliopsida; order Solanales; family Solanaceae; genus Solanum; species Solanum appendiculatum. The sequence goes on along the minus strand of JAGDQO010000399.1, from coordinate 277,657 downwards.
GGCATCACAATAAACCTCAAAACCATCGGACCCTTTTGGTAGAGTCAATATCGGGGTCGAGGTAAGTCTTTCTTTCTACTCTTGGAAACTCTTCTCACACTCTTCGGACCAAGTGAACTTAACCTTCTTTTGAGTCAAAGCTATCAATGGAGAAGCAATTGAAGAAAACCCTTCAACAAACCTCCTATAATAACCGGCTAAACCCAAGAAACTGCGGATATCCGAAGGTGATAGAGGTCTAGGCCAATTCTTAACTGCATCCATCTTCTTAGGATTTACCTCAATACCTTTACCGGAGACAATGTGAACAAGAAATGCAACACACCTTAGCAAAAACTCACATTTACTAAACTTCGCAAAAATTTGTTGGTTCTTGAGGACTTGCAATACAATCCTCAAATGATCGGCAACCTCATCCTCACTCCTTGAGTAAATCAAAATATCATCTATGAACACAATCACAAACATACCAAGATATTGTCTAAACACCCTATTCATCAAATCCATAAAATGCGGCCGGAGCATTTGTTAATCCAAACAACATCACTAGAAATTCATAATGACCATATCTAGTCCGGAAAGCCATTTTTGGAATGTCATCTTCCTTCACCCTTAATTAGTGATACCCCAAATTAAGGTCGATCTTAGAGAAGTAACTAGCCCCTTGAAGCTGATCAAACAAATCATCTATCCTTGGAAGAGGATACTTATTCTTAATGGTAACCTTATTCAATTGACGATAGTCGATGCACATACGGAGTGAACCATCTTTCTTCCTTACAAACAGGAACGGACCACCCCATGGAGAAACACTTGGTCAGATGGAACCCTTGTCCAACAAATCCTTCAATTGTTCTTTTAGTTCCTTAAGTTCTGCCGGAGCCATTTGGTAAGGAGGAATAGAAATGGGTTGTGTATCAGGGAGAAGGTCAATATCGAAGTCTATTTCCCTTTTGGGAGGAACACCAGCCAAATCACCGGGAAACACTTCCGAAACTCATTAACAACGGGGACCGACTCAAGAATAGCGATTTCGAAATCCATATCCCTCACCCTAATAAGATGGTATATGCAACCCTAAGAAATCATCTTTCTAGCTTTTAGACAAGAAACAAATTGACCTCCAAAAATAGAATTTCCCCCCTTCCACTCTAGGATAGGCTCATTCGGGAATTGAAACTTGACCATTTGGGTCCTACAATCAATAGAGGCATAACAAGAGTGCAACCAATCCATCCCAAGAATAACATCAAAATCTAACATATCAAGCTCTACAAGGTCAACATGAGTGACTCTATGGGGTAAGGAGATGGGATAATTTCTATAGACTCTCTTAGCCATGATAGATTCACCAATCGGAGTAGAGACATAAAGAGGATCTAGCAACACATCCAAAACAACATCAAATCTCATAGCCACATATGGCGCCACAAAAGATAAAGTAGCACCGGGATCAAGCAAGGAATAAACATCAAAGTGAAAAACTTTTAACATACCGGTAACCACAACGGGAGCACTCTCTTGCTCATGATGAGCTTGAAGTGCGTAGAATCAGTTTTGCTTCGGATTTCCACTAGAACTTAATGGATGTTGAGGTTGCGTGCGTCGACGGTTATCCCCTTTATTCTTAGCCAGTAAGGGACAATCCCTTATTTTGTGATCCATCTTGCCACAACCAAAGCGTGCATTCAAACCGGCTAGACATTTACCCTCATGCTTTTTCCCACACTTAGCACAAGTAGTTGATGAGAAACCACTACCATTCCCTCCTTGAGGCTTAGGGTTAGGCACCCTATCATTGTTGGACTTAGGAGGGGCATTGGAGAAACCTTGACCAGAGAACTTTTGTCGAAATCTAGAACGACCATGTCTATCGGGTCTTAAGTGTGAAAAATTACCATCACCGGTCCTAGCCCTCTTTGCCTCTCTAGGACTTTCCTTGAGTTTCTCCTCTTGTATTTGTTGAGCATACACCATGAGACGAGAAATATAAATATCATTGATAAGCATGGCGGTACGACACTCTTTAATCACCATTTCAGACACTCCCGAAATAAACTTACTTATTCTTGCCCTAGAATCGACAACCATAGAAGGAGCATATCGAGACAATTGAGTGAACTTCAAATCATACTCCTTCACCCTCATGTTTCCTTGACGAAGGTTGATAAACTCGAGCACCCTTGCCTCCCTCATCTCAAGGGGAAAGAACCTATCAAGAAAAGCAACCTTGAATTTCTCCCAATCAAGAGGACCCTCATTAACCGCCCTCTCACTCTTCCATTTGTTGAACCAAACTTGGGCAACACCCTTAAGTTGATAAGAGGCCAACTCTACCTTTTCCTCCGGCGTCACACCCATGATCATTCACACCTTGTACAGCTCATCGATGAACTCTTGAGGATCTTCCTCTACCTTAGAACTATGAAATTTCAGAGGGTTCATTCTAGTGAAGTCCCTCACCCTTGATGCCGCCGTACCCACATATGGGTTCACGGGAGTCACAACCTCTCTATTGGCTTGAGCCATCACGGCTTGAGCCAATGCTTGAAAAGCAGCCCTAAACTCCGCATTAGTCACTTGTTCAGCCAAAGGGTCGGCCAAAACTGGAGGAGCTTGCTGATCCGCATTCTCTCTCGCATTTCTTCTAGCATAAGCTCTTCGGGTTGCCATATCATGAAACGCATAGGATAGGGATTAGGAGAGAGATATAGACTTAAGCTCTATGGCACGATTTAGGAGTAATGAAAGAAGTGAAGTTTCTTAAACGTCTTATAGCCTCTCATTCATAAATGTGGCGCGCTTCACACTCATGAACAAGACTCTACTTGATGCAGCTCATGAGAAATCCTAGGATCTTTTAAAAAACCTGGCACCCTGAATACCAAGTTTGTCACGACCCAAGGTACCCCCTAGACGTGACATGGCGTACAAGACCCCGAAAGGGCCTCATACAAGACACTTAGCATACATACATACAAAATCATAGAGAATTAAGAGTTCAAGAAGGCAATGTTATATCAATTCTTTTAAACAAATGGCGGAAGTCTACATCTCATGTCTCAAGCCAATCTAACATAGGAATGGAAAATAATGTTTGGGACATAACCCAATACAATGCCAAAATAAAAGAACATGAAAGTAAGAACAACTAGGCTACGTCCTCGAATAGATGAGGACTCACAAAGTCTTCACAATTCTTCTATTAAGCTCTAGCCACGAGTGGATGGTGAATCGCCAAGTCGTACATCATCAAGTCAATGTATGAAGGAGAATGTGTTAGTACAATGAAGTACCAAGTATGATAGCAATGCACATAAATGTTTAAAACATGCGAAAACGGGACATTTTCATGACATGCAATGACCAAGCTAAAACATGATAAAGTATAAGAAGCATAAAGCATAAACCATTGTCAAAGCAAGCTAAGCATCTTTACTTTACTTGAAAACATTATAACAAAAAATTTAGTTCATTGTTTGTGGGAAGTAGCAAAAAAATACATATAAGACCATGTGAGCTATCAACATGGAATCCGGTGTATAACCCCACACCGATAGGACCATCCTACTTGCCAAGGTAGGACCCTTTACTTAACATATAGCTTACGTGGATCCACTAGCTAGTGTCTATTATAGACCATCATCCTATGGTGGCACATAGTTTATGAGATATGGGTAATCACCACTTGTCCATTCGGTGCTAAGCATAATTCCCATGGATTAATCATAGTTCAATTATCATAAGTAGACATGGGTGAAAGCCTCTTGTCTATGTTAGGGAACATGAGTAATCGCCTCCTGTCCCTTCATTAGAATAGCTCTTTAAGAACAGAGTTAATGCCCTCTTGTTCATTCAAATTCATAGTGTGAGTATTACGTGAGAAACCCTTTCACAACTCAACCATAACATCAACATGTCATAAACTTTGATGCCCCAATCTCAAAGCACCCTTATTTCATTATTAATTTCATATGAGACATGCATAAATTCATAGACTTCATCTTTACATAGTTCATCATGCTCATAACTTACAAATCATAGGGTTCACATAGCTTCATGAGAATTCTTCTTAAATCATGCAATTCAATACAAACTCATGCTTAGAAAACCATAAACAAGGCATTTTATCCATAATTGAAGGAACCCACGTAATAGAAGTAAATCATAGTTTTGATTGATCATGCTTACTTTCATAAAATCATCCTTAGTTCATTCATAATCTCATCATAAAAAGTCTTAGCTTAGAAATCATAATTCAATGTGGATTCATAGAGATTTCATAAAATTCATCACTTCATAATTCAACCCACTCATAAAGTATTGATTTCGAAATTGGGGGATTTAGAATGGGTTCATGGGGATTCTTCTAAATTAATGAAATTCAACTCAATTTATACTCCAAAGTTCATAAATCAATCAATTCAATCATTATTGCAAGGAACCCATGACATGGAAGAAAACCCTAATTCAATTAAGAACTTCTAACTTTGAAAATTGAAGATTTTAGGGATTCCATGGAGGAAAGGGCAACACGGATGAACACTATCATACCTTAGGGTCTCAATTCCTTAAGCAATTTAATGAAGGAAACTTGCTTTCTTGAACCCTAGCTTTCCCTCTTCTTCTTCTTCTTCTATCTTCTAGAGAGAGAAATATTTGAGAGAGGAGAATTTGGGGAAATTTGTAGAAGGGGTTTGAAAGGGTTGATTTTAGGATTGGATAGACTTATATAGTGTTAGGGAATGAGGGGAACCGACTTAAGTGAATAAATAAGTCATTGAGTAAAAAAACCAAAAGACCCCTTTAAAATAACGGTCGAGCCTCTACCTACGGTGGGACTTACGGTCAGTATGTCAGACCTATGACCTGTCGTGTCCTTCCGAAGGTAGGTTCAGAGATATCAATTTGGACCCAGCAATGACGGGTTTAATGTACGGCTCGTGGGTCAATCGACGGACCATACACGACAAACGTAGGTCAGGACTTATGGCTAAAGAATTTGACTAAGTCTGGAGGAGACCTACGAGACCTATCTGTGACTCGTTGAAAGAGCGACGGTCCATCCTGGTAGACCTTCGTTGAGGTTCTGAAACTTGACAATTTTAAACTTGGGCTTGCCACCTACAATTCGTTAGTCCGTCTACGGTCTGTAGGTGGCCTCTGTCACTGGCACTAGCACCCAGAAAGTCAAAAAAATTTCTACCCTTGAATCTGGGGTATTACAATGCAGGTCGAATAACATCAGTGCATTGAATGTACGAGTATGTAATATGGCTGAAGTGAAATAAATAACTGAATTGAATGACTGCAATAGATATAGCATGAACTCAACTGAATGTAAGGGATTAAAGGAATGAAAACATTTAATTTTACAAAAATACTTAGCTCTGAACTCAACATAATAAGTGTTATATGAAAATACACTTTAACTTTATTCGGAGATTCTCTAACCGACAACCATCACTGTGAGCTAAGTGATGATACAACATCTTGTCCATGCTGCCAGAACTGTCATATATCGTGCCGGAATATATAACACCGGAACTAAGTGGATCCACTAAGCTATAAGGATTCATCTAAAATGTATGATCCTGAACCCATGTTGGCAAGACATGGTTTATGGGGGCTGTGAGTTGTCTGAACGCTCCCCCATATCGGTGCTCAATACTACTCCCAATGATATTTATATATATAGCTGCTCAAATGTATAAAAAACACCACTTTTTCTCTGGTTTGAAGTAATTGCTCAATCTATTCTCCTAAAAGAGGTAACTTCTTTGGAGTATCTCAGTACTCATAACTCAATTAGAAAGCAAAGTTTCTCTTTTCTCAAGTTAAAATTGTTATCTTAGGGAATTACTTAGTTCCCTATACTTTTCTTGAAATCATCTTTTACCCTTTCTCAAAATCAATTTTTAAAGACAAAGCATTAGTTCTAAAAAGATTCTTAACTTCTCTTTACTTTCTCAATAATAGCTCTTGACTCTTCTCTTAAACTAACTTTAGTTTTGAAAATGCATTAAGACGTATAAGTAGGATAATGCATGAGTTTTCAATGATAAATGGAGCCTATAGGAGCTAATATAGAGTGGGAAAGCATAGCCACAACTTAAAGGAACATGCCCGAATGAATAGAGAAGAAATGGGCCCTGGTGACCCCTGGCGTACTGCTGGCGTGGGGTGCCAGGCCCCAAACTACTGAAGGCCAGCTCTAGCGCCTTCATGGCGTGCCATGCCACACCCCTGCCCAGAATTTTGATGAATTTTCTTGCTCAATTTTGGGTCCTACCTCGTCTAGAATCAATGGATTTCTTCCAAACTCTCTTTGATTCACAAACCCAACATGAAATTATTAAAATCTCACTCAAATTCTATCAAGAATCACCACTCATTCGCAAAACCCTTACCTCAAGAACTCAAAACCTCCATTGATAAAGAATGAAGCTTAAAACTCAAGAATCCTTCAAGAATATTTATATAAATGAATATATGGGTGAATTAACGAAAGAATTTCATGTTTGGCATGAGGATGAACAAGTCCTTCACTATGGAAAGCCTGACATACCTGGAAAGAACGATGTTCTTGGCGAAAACCACAATTCTTGAAGAACGCTTGAACTTAGCCATTTTTCTCTTATTGAAACCTCGCTCTAAAACCCTAAGTGTTAAGGAACGTGAATAGGTGATTTAGAATCTGATTAGACCCTTAATTAGGTCAGTAAAAACGTGCTAAGCCTAGTGTGAAAAAGGAAAATACCAAAATACCCTTTCCTAAAATGAATGAAGTGCCTTCAATAGAGAGGCTTTACTCAAACAGGCATACTTTTTTACTCCAAGCTTCAAATGGATCAAACTTGGTGGCATCGCAAAGAGGACTCAAAGACATTCGATTTGATAGCTCATGGACCACATAACGCATTATGTGTTGAGAGATATGATCGTTTGAAATTATCCTAAGTAGAATCTTAGGTCAAAACTCACTCGGTCGGGAAACTTCCAACTCAACTTTGTGCTAGGTGATTCTAGTGGATTTAAATTGATACCCAAAACTATTTTTGCACTAATGAATTGACCTTATAATCTAAGAAAAATTAATAATCACTCGGTACGACCTAATACGCAATTCAAGAATGGTTTCAGTCTTAACTTAGAATCTTTCGTGGTGTTACAATTATAGTTGTTGCCAAAAGACATTTGCTTGTGAATAACTTCTTTGCTATTATTGATAATGTGTTGAATGTGGTTGGAGCATCATTTAAGCATAGAGATCAACTTCGGGACAGTTAAACAGAAATGTTGGAACAACTACTAGAAAGCGGCAAGGTTCAAAGTGGAAAAGGCTTGAATCAAGAACGAGGGCGTCAAAGGCCAGGTGACACTCGTTGGGATCTCATTTTAGAACATTGGATAACTTTATTGTTTTATTTTCATTCATAGATTATGTGTTTAATGCAATTAAATGTGGAGGTTCCAACCCCAATGATAGATTGCAAGCAAGAGCTTTTTTTAGTATGATAAATGAATTTGAATTTGTTTCTTGCTTCACTTGATGTTGAAAATATTGGTGATGTCCAGGTGCGGACCTAGAGGTTGCCGAGGGGGTTATTAGGTTGTATATTTAAGGTAGTTTTAAGAATTTTTATGTCTATATATTGATTTTGAACCTCCTAAATGTAAGATTAGAGGTTGGCTTAGTGGTTGAGGGGTTCGAAACTCACATTGAGGTTCCAAGATCAAATCTTACGCACTACTTTTTTTTTTTTGAACCCCCTTGATGGAAATCTTGGATCCACCACTGGTGATGTCAATGAGCTGAGTGAAGCATTGCAGAGAAAGGAGCAAGATATTGTTAATGCCATGGTATTTCTTGATATTACTAAAAAAACTGTAATTATTGAGAAATGATGGATGAAAATCTTCGATGAATGAATTTTATTTATTTTGTAATAAACATGAAATTTTGGTATCTAAGATAGATTAATTTTATATTCCTAGAAAGTCAAAAGCGTAGGTCATGTAGTGTTACTTATTCACATCACTTACGTTTTAAGCTCTTTTATGCAAGACCTTAATAATTGTAACGATGTTGTGAGTGGTAACTTTCTTCTTGGTATGGAAAGCTTGAATCCGGCTAATGCCTTTGCTAATTTTAATAAGTAAAAGGTAATGACATCGGCCAAACATTATCCAGATGAGTTTGGTGAACTAAAGCTTCGAGATCTCAGTCAACAACTTCATACTTTTATAATACACATGCTGCCTGGTAAACCTACATTTCCTGATTTGGAAGGAATTGGTGATTTGGCTGAAGCACTGGTTAATGCAAATCTCGTAGAGACTTATTCTCTTGTATACTTACTTGTGAAGTTGACATTGATTTTACTTGTCGGTACTGCAATTGTAGATAGAACATTCTCATCCATAAAGCATATCAAGAATGAACTGCATAGTAGTATTAGTAATGAATTTTTAAATGATTGTTTAGTTTATTACATCGAGAAGGACATATTTGTGAATATAAGTAACGATGCTATCATTGATCTTTTTCAGAATATGAAAACACGGCGATGTCAAATATGAATGGATGATCTATTTTTGTTATTTTAGTACTAAATTAATGGCGTCCGATCATTTTGAAGTTTATACTTTGGCTATAATTTTTGCATTTTTCATTTTAAGAGATTAAAATGCCAAATTTTGTAGTGAATAAGAGGTTAGACATTTGTGTGCAATACATCACGTTGGATGTTGATTTAAACTTTATTTATTAATATGAAGAGTTGAGTTATTTAATTCAAAGTTCTTTATTTTTTATTTTTTTATTGTAATGTTCAATATTATTTCAAGTGAAATTAAAATTATAAAATTCACTATTAAAACTTATTGGGGCCTCAAAATATTGGTGGCCTAAAGCAGACGATTTGCTAGCCTTACCCTTAAGCCACTCCTAGTGGTGCCACCCTATCTTCAAATCCTAGGTTTGCCTCTGCTTGTTATGCCTCCATCAAATGTAGAACTAGAGTCATTAAATTTCAATTTCGCAATAAACCAGCCATAGAGTGGAAAGGTAGTACTTTAGCGCTTATAGATCAGTTTCTCTCTTACCTTAAGGTCAAGAAAATGATTTCTAAGGGTTGTATCTACCATCTACACTTGTTAAGGATTCCAATTCAAAAACCCCAACCCTTCAATAAGTTCCAGTGGTAAATGAATTTCCCGAAGTGTTCCCATAGAATCTTCCCGGAGTCCCTCCCAAATGGGAAAACGACTTCGAATAGACCTTCCTCCAGATACAAAACCAATCTTTATTCCTCCTTATAAAATGAGTCCAGCTGAGCTTAAGGAGTTAAAGGATCAGTTAAAGAACCTCCTAAATAAAGGTTTCATTTGACCCAACATCTCTCTATGGGGTGCTCAAATTCCCTTCCTGCATAAAAAAGATGGTTCTCTCAGAATGTATATTGATTACCGTCAGCTGAACAAGGTCACAATAAAGAATAAGTATTCCATTCCCAGGATTGATGACTTGTTCAACCAACTTTGGGGTGCCGGCTTCTTCTCAAAGATAGACTTTAGATCAGGCTATTATCAATCTCAGAGTCGAAGATTGTGACATTTCGAAGATGGCCTTTAGGACACGGTATGGTCACTATGAATTTGTTGTTATGTCTTTTGGACTAACAAATGCTCCTTCAACTTTTATCGACTTGATGGACAAGGTGTTCAAACAATATTTGAATATGTTCGTCATTGTCTTCATATATGACATCCTTATTTATTCTCGAAGCAGGGATGAGCATGCACGTCATTTGAGGATTGTCTTGCGGATTCTTAAGGATCATTGGTTGTTTGCTAAGTTTTGAGAATTTTCTTGCGAATTCCTAAGGACCGTTGGTTGTTTTCTAGGTTCGATAAATGTGAGTTTTGGTTGAAATCAGCAGCATTCCTTGGTCATGTAGTCTCTGGAGAGGGCATTCAGGTTCATCCTCTAAAGACCGACACAGTTAAAAACTAGCCTAGACCTCTCTCTCCTTCATATATTAGGAGCTTCTTGGGTTTATCTGGTTACTACAGACGGTTCGTTGAAGGATTTTCCTCTATTGCTTCTCTTTTTGGTCTGGGCTGTGTGTTGATGCAACATGGTTAGGTCATAGCTTAAGCTTCCAGGCAACTTAAAGTTCATGAGAAGAATTACCCGACTCATGATCTTGAGTTAGCAACAGTCGTGTTTGCCTTGAAGATTTGGAGGCACTATCTTTATGGTGTTCACATGGCTATGTTTACAAACTATAAAAGTCTTTAATATGTGTTCAATCAGAAGGACTTAAATCTTTACCCGAAGAGATGGCTTGAAAGACTATTTCATGAGCGTTCTATACCATCCAGGTAAAGCCAATATAGTGGCAGATGCTCTCAGCCGGTTGTCTATAAATAGTGCCGCTCATGTTGAGGAGGAGAAGGAGTTAGCTCATGATGTTCACATGCTTGCTCGTTTGGGATTTTACCTTGTGGATTCGACTAATGGTGGAGTTATTATTCAGAATGTGTCTGAATAGTCTCTTGTGTTTAATGTTAAGGCAAAAGAGGATGAAGATCCAACCTTAATTGAATTGAAAGAAGCAGTCCTTAAAAATATTGTGTAGGGTTTCTCCAAAGAGGGAGATTGTGTGCTTCGTTACCAGGATCGTTTGGGTGTTCCAGATGTTGACAGATTGAGGCAATAGATTTTAACAGAAGCTCACAGTTCTCGATACTCTATTCACCCAAGAGCCACTAAGATGTACCGTGACCTATGGGAAGTCTATTGATGGAATGGTATGAAGAATAATATTGCGGAATTTGTGGCTAAATATCCAAATTGTCAACAAGTTAAGGTTGAATATCAAAAGCCAAGAGGTATGACTCAGGATATCAGCTTTCCTACTTGGAAGTGGGAGGATTTGAATATGGATTTTATCACAAGTTTTCCTCGCACTCGTCGACAACATGATTCTATCTGGGTGGTAGTAGACCGAATAACTAAGTTAGAACATTTCCTACCACTTAAGACTTCATATATAATTGAGGATTATGCTAGACTTTACATCCGGGAGTTAGTGAAATTGTATGGGGTTCCCTTATCAAACATCTCAGATAAGGGTACTTAGTTCACCTCTCAGTTTTGGAAGTCATTTTAGAAAGGTCTTGGTACTCAGGTTAAGCTTAGTATAGCAAAACGGACTATTCAAACTTTGGAGGATATATTGAGAGCTTGCATGATCGACTTTAAGGGTAATTGGAAGGATCACTTGGAATGGTAGGAGGTGTAGATCTCTTATAGGGTGGTTTGAGGTTGGTAAAGTGGCTTTGATAAGGCCTGATTCAGTTCATGAGGCTATGGAGAAAGTTCAACTTATTATAGATAGGTTGAGAACGGCTCAGAGTAGACAGAAATCATATGTAGATGTGAGGCAAAGAGAGCTTGAATTTGCTATTGGTGATTGAGTATATATGAAAATTTCACTCATGAAAGTGGTGATGAGGTTTGATAAGAAAGGAAAGATAAATGCCCATTATATTGGTCCTTGCAGGATTCTGAGGTGTATTGGTAATGTGGCCTACGAGCTAGATTTACGTGTAGAGTTAGCATCAGTGCATCCAGTGTTCCATGTGTCCTTGTTGATGAAATGCATTGTTGATCCCACTTCAGTTGTTCCTTTAGAGAGTGTTGGTGTGAAGGAAAGTCTCTCTTACAAAGAATGCCCAATCGAGATTCTTGACCGTTAGGTTCATAAGTTGAGAAATAAGGACGTCACTTCACTAAAATTCCTATGAAGGAATCAATTGGTTGAAGGAACGACTTGGAAAGCAGAAGCAGATGTAACGGAGTACCTCCACCACGTTTCTTTTGGTTCAGTTCCAGCGTGAGGTAATAGTTCCTTCATAGTACTCTATTCAAATTCATGTCTTTCAATTAATTCCCATGTCTAAGTATGCATGCATGTTCTTGAAATCAGTCCACCATTCATGTTTTAGTTTGAAGTTAGTCACTCCATCATTTTTCAGTATTTAGCTTTAAGTTTCGAGTTTGAAGATCTTTCTGTACTCTTTCTTTTCAACTTATTAAGACTCCATTCATGGATGAATGTTCCCAATGAGGAGATATTGTAACACCCCAAAAGTTTTAAAGTCAATATCAAATATTAAAAGTCCAGAAATTTAAGTCTAAACGGGACCACAAGACGTAGATGGGATCCGTAGATCAACTTTAGAGATTGGGAATTTACCCTGAGTTTCATGAGCAAGGACCAAAAGTCATAGATTCTTATACGGGTTGTGGATGGGCTCGTGGATCATAGTCCTGAAACTTGATTTTTGTCTGACTTTTACAGACCACATTTACAACTCGTAATTGGAATTACCAATCGTAAATGGATCTCATAGATCAATCTTCAGAAATTCAGTATTTAGGCCTGATTTCTACAAGAGGAATCTACGGCCCGACAGCCCGTAGTCCAATCCACTGACCGTAGATGACCCTCGTAGAAGCTGCCGACAATTTTTCCTTCAAGGTTGTTTTGACCTTTTCCCACTCTTATCATTCTTATATTATGTCGTTTTAGCCTATTCTAAGAGGGATTAAGGAGAACTAGTCAAGATATACCTCCCCATTCACGCCCAACACCCAAAGATTTGAATCAATACGTCTTAACTCCTCTCAAGCAAGAACTAGAGTTCTTCATCTTCAAGCTTCAGTTCAAGGAATCAAGCTAGGGGGGTCTCCATTCCCGTTATGTTGAATTTCATCAATGGGTATCTTCTCACCCATTGAGTCCCAAATAAAACCTAGCTTTATCAGATAATGATTTCTATAGAAGTTAGGGTTCTTATGCAAGCATGATTTTCACTATATTTTCAATTCTTCTTCTTGGATAGCTTGATTATGTGATTCCATCTATAAAATCAGTATTTCTAAATAGTATTTCATGAACCCTCAAAACATAAATATTTTTCACGACTCTGAACTATGTTGTTTAAGATTGCATGTCATAGATTATCAGTTTTCATGATTTAGAGGTGCTTTCTAATAAAGTATCTATTAGTTATTATCAATTTATTAGTATTCATGAGCTATTCAGATTATCAGTTTTATCATTATCTTTCAGTATTATCAATTTATTTGCATAATAGTATTATCAGTCTAAATTTAGTTCGGAGTGTTACTTAGCACCAAGTGAATTTAGGGATGAAGGCTCATACGTCAGTTAGGGCTGAGACCTTTAGTAGCAATCCCTAAGTCCCAAACTACGTGCCATCGGAGGATTATTAGTGTTACCCATCAGACCAGGACTGACTCCTTAGTCCTTTATGGACATCAACTTAGTGGTACCACATTAGGTATGATCACCCTCTATATCCTGGCAAGGTATATTGGGCCCTCTTTGATGGGGATTATAACATTGAACTCCATGTTTAGCTCACATGGTTATGTATAGGTTATTAGTATCTCCCACAGTCTAGTCTCAGATGTTGCATGATCTTGTAGTCAATTATCCTAGTTTTCAGCATTTATCAGTTACATGTTTTACTACTCGGTCAGTTCACATACTCAATACATTCAAAGTACTGACCGCATACTCTTTGCGCTATAATATTTTATTATATATGTTCAGACATTTAGCATTTAGCCCACGCTTAGTACGACTTACGATCTTCTCAGCAACACGTTTGGTGAGTCCTCATTTTTCGAGGACAACCTTTATATTTCTTTCAATTATTAAATATATTAGTTTTCAGACAATTAGAATTAGCTAGGGACTTGTCCTAGCAACTTATCTTAGTAAAGGCTTTCAGATAGACATGTCACCTTTGTGTTGTTTTCAGATGAACTCGCTTTTGAGTATTTAAATTTTATATTTCAAACTACTCAGTTATTTCAATTTAGCTTCTGCATTTAGTAAAGTTATTGTTTACATAAATTATAGTGTCATGCCAGGCCATGGGTTAGTTTGGGTCACTTGTGGCTCTAAGCACTGTGTTACGACTAGGAGGTTGTCTCGGGTCATGACAGATGGATATTTGACCAACCAGAAGGAGAGACAGAGGTTTCCCAACTATATGATGCACTGTTTGGAAAGAGAGAAATCAAAGGAGTTTTGAGGACAAGCACCGCAACATCTAGAAGTTGAAGATGAAATGCTTAGTCGCTTATTATTTTGGTGTAAACAGGAATGTTTAATCGAAGCAGAAGATGTTTTTGATGTTGTAGATAGGAAGGCTTCCTTTTATTTGTAATTTTTTATTATTTTTGAGGGACAATACAGTTTTTATAGTTACCTGTTAATATATAGAATGTTACCATTATCAAAAAAGAAAAATGACTAACTCTGTTATTCAATTTTAGTCCTACGCATTTAACTTATTAAGAAAAACAATAAAATCCTATGCATTTTCCTGTAATCTCTTCAGATAGGTCATTAGAAAATAATATGCTTAAGAGTTAAGATAGTAACTTCATTAATACAACAACCAGCTTCTTTTACGAGTGAATAAAGGCACCAACTACTGACATTCAAGGACTGACCTGTTGTAGAGATTTTCATATCTAATATCAATAGAAGTGCTCACATGTTATCCCAAAATTTCAAGCAACGGTATCCTGAAACATCATTTGAGACGAAATTAGCAAGAATGAAGTTTGCCAACCTTGATAATAATGTTGTTGAGCAATAGCTTCATCCAACCAGATAGAGAGTAATTCCCTGAGAAGGCTACCATCATTTTTATCTTTAATAAACATTAGCTAAGGGAAACAGCTTGTGTTGCTACTTGTCCTTTCTTCTCATAAATTTCTCAGAAAATTGGCATTCTATTGAGGCAAGTTGTGAATTAAGAAAGTAAAAACATAAATGACTAGTAAAACCTAGAAAAGGAGGAAGCATCCAGATAACAAATTCCCCTATTCCTTATTTATCTTTTGTTGCAAAGAAGTTTGAGCAGTAGAATTGGAGCTCTGTCAAAGACAGTTAGAGAGACAAGACAAGAAGCAATGAGTAAACTAAGAGTCCAAGAGCAAAAATTAGAATCTGGAGAAAACAATTTCTCCTGATCTTGCTATGGAAACAATATAGAACCAACTCTACGAACATAAGAACAATGGGGACATCCTTTCTCCAATAGAATAAAGACTTGCAACAACTGAAAATACAAGAGCATTCATAGGGAACAAATCAATGCATCTGAAAAAGGAAATTAACTAGACGCTACAACACTAATTACCACTAAACCTTGAAAATTAATCAGCGACATGGTTTGACAATGAAACTAACATATGTATATGTTATTATTATAATCAGAGTTTGCTCAACGAAAGAGTTATTTCTCAATAACTTTGCAAAAAAGAAAGTGAAACAATATTCAATTTGATATGTTTAATTTGCCCATATATGCAAACATGTTCAGTGTAGTCTCACAAGTGAGGTTAAAGGAAAGTAAGTTGTATACAAACCTTACCCCTACCTTTCTGGGGTAGAGAGGTTGTAAAGAGAAGTTATCGAAGCAGGCAAGTTTTCAAATTTGTGCTTCTATAAATCTTCTGCTTCTATGTGCATTTTAGGTGCCAGTGTTTAGTCAATATAGAACCATATACACAATCTTTCCAGACTATTGCAACAATTTTTCTATTCCCTTACACAATTATTTATTCCATAAAGGGCTGACCCATATTTTACACAACAATGAAGAGAAGAACCATGTTGATACATGCAAGACCAAAGAATATAAGTGGTAAAAACTCATAGAGATTGTCGAAGAAAAACAATTAATCAAAGTTGAAAATCACTTGTCTCAGAGATGGTCCTCCACACAATGCCTACCCATTGTCCCGGCAAGAATGAGGAGTTTCAAACTGTTTGATATCAAGCTTCTTGTCAATGAACCCAACTTGAAAGTAAATACTCCCAGACGATAGCAAATCTACGCGAATCTCCTAACTTCAATTCCTTCTAAATCAGTAATAGACCTAGTAATGTTGTCAGCATAATAAACCAAATACTCAAACTCCACATAACACGGCTTCTCCAGTAAAACTTCAAAGGTTCCATCATCGGAAAAGAGTAAGATTTTACAGAGCCCTTGAGGAAGGTTGAATTTAGTCAGTTGGATTGAAACCCCCCATTATTCTTGAAAGCCTCCAGAGAAAGAGGAGGAAGAGGAGGGGGAGGGGATATATACTGCAAGTGATTGGTTGGGGTTAGTGGGTAGATTGAGAGATAAGCAAGAAGGAGTAGGAGGAGGAGAATAGTAAGTTGAAACCCCCCATTGTTCTTGATGCCTCCATAGAAAGAGGAGTGGGAGGGAAAGTGATGATATGAGCGGTTGTACATAACGGTTAAATAGTTGTACTATCATTACACGATTTGCTACTTCCTGCAAATTGAACGTTAACATTGAGAATGTGAATTGTGTCGCAGGTCAATCAATAAAGTTAGGTATAAGTCCAATAAAATTATTAGAAAATAGTAATAATTGATGTTAAAATAAATATTATATATATATATATATATATATATATATACAAGATTATAAAATTAATGGACATTTTGATAATAACATATATACAATTTAATATCACAAAATTTAAAAGTTTTCTTTATTTTCGTAACCTTCCTATCAAATCAAAATATAGAGAATAAATTTTAAAAATTATATATATAGTATTAAGAAAATAAAATATAAATATGTATAGGTAGAAAATGGATGCACATGAATATTTATAAAAGAAGTAGTTAATAGTGATACATGTGTGCATAAGACATGTGGATATATTTTAGAGAAAAAACATAAAGTCACCACTGAAGTTGTCCCGAATTTTAAAAAAGACACTTTAACTTTGCGGGCGTCTTATTACCCCACAAAAGTATTAAATATCTTTGTAAAATGACCATTTTGACGCATTTTCTCACCTGGTTTGTGAACACGCACAACACGCGCGTGAAGGTCTATTTTTTTTAGCTAAAAACCAATTACAAGGTGCCACGTTTCAGTTCTTTTCTTTATTAATTATTTACTTTATTTAAATTCATCATCTTCCCAAAAACAAGCTCAAAAGTGACGTTGGAACTCTCTCTAAATAATTCATCATCTTCCCAAAAAATTATTTGTCACGCCCCGAGCGTATACCCTAGGCATGGCCGGCACTTGGAAACCATTGTTGATCCCAAGCGAACCACTATGGCCTAGTCACTCGTTCAATCAGCGAAAAACTCATTATAATCAAGAAAGCATACTTAAGTGGGCAACTCAATCAATCAGTGTGAGATATAGCTTTAAAAAGTGTAACTTATGATATAACTCAAATCAAAAACTCCATATCATAAAGGATAGTTTCAAAAAAATAAACTCTGACAGGAACATCAACTCGACTCCAACTCTATCTATCACTTTCTATGAAACTTCTAGTCCAATCATAAGAAGGTGCCGACAAGCCCACGGCTACCTTAAAAGAAATACTCAACTAAAAGCAAATCAAATAAATATGATCCCTCTGAAAGCAAGGAGG
Organism: Solanum appendiculatum; assembly: GCA_018342035.1. NCBI lineage: Eukaryota > Viridiplantae > Streptophyta > Magnoliopsida > Solanales > Solanaceae > Solanum > Solanum appendiculatum. Next base: position 260,115 of record JAGDQO010000399.1, on the reverse strand, counting down.
TCTCACCATTATCTGGGAAAGAAACATCTTTAATGAAGCACCTGTTGAGGATCTCTAGCACCTGTATCTGCATCATGAAATCGAAGACATCAGTACATGGAATGTACAATATGTAAAATAGCTGAAAGGGAACAAGCTCAAGGATACTCAACATCATGTCACTCAACTTAGAATAAAGCATGCAAGTTTAGAAATAACAATGATGTTGAAATCGACTCAATCATATGAAATTTCAATCAATTCAAACCATTTATTATTATTAGGGAATTTTTCTAACCGACAACCATCACCTATGAGCTAGTGATGATACAACGCTTTGCACTACCATTGCCGCAGTCGTCCAATACCTTGCCGGAGAAAGGGACGATCTACCATCATTGGATCCACAATCAACAAGTCCTCTTTTGGGACAATAAGGAAACATCTAAATTAACGGTGCGATCCTACCCTACGATGGCTACGTAGTTCATGGGGCTTGAGTTATTTAAACTCTTATCCAAATCGGTGCTCAATACTACTTCCCAAATCAATTCATTATGCTCATATCAATCAGGTAACACATTTCAAATCATCTCATCAAGTCTCAATGGACCCTTCAAAACTCAATCTCATCTCAACTCATCATATTCTTTCGTTTACAAATCATATGCTTTCAACCCACTCACATCTCATTAAAACTCTTTTCTCAAGACCATCGCTTATCCTCAAAAACTCATGCTCATTTAGACTCAATAGAATATGCTTCAAATCAGTTAAAAATCATACTTTGCTCTATGCATGAAAACCATCAATCCCAATTCAAAATAAAGCATAGTAAAATCTTGATCATTAACTCAATTAGGGTTCATGGGAATGTAGCCATGAATGACAATCTCAAAAAGCAAAAGTGTAGAAAAAACAACTATTTCAATGGATAAATCAATAGAACTCAAAGAACAAGGAATCAACTCAAATTCGGGATTCAAGGAATTAGGGCTTAATTCAACTTATACTAAAAAATTGACAAAATTTAGACGTAGGGCGCGTGGACGAACTCAATCCAACGGTATGATTAGCCTTACATACCTAGCAGATTAAGGTTACAATCGCAATTCGAAGGCCTCAATGAAAACTCTTGAAACCCTAGCTTTTCTCCTCTTCAATCTTGCTCTTAATAATTCTAATTGTTAAAGAGAGTATAAGTGTATTGGATACTAATAAGGGGCTTTAATAAGTCCCAAAAATGTCAAGATTTCAATTATAAAAGGGTGGGAAAACATGAAAGTACCGCTCTTTAAAACTGTCGAACTGATCTACGAGTCCATCTACAGTTCGTGGTTTGATCTATAGGCCTTAGATACCATCCGTGGAATTGATATTGAATTTTTAAGGCTAAAAAGTCCACCTACGGGTCCAAACAATGGCCCGTAGTAGTACTTACGACCCGTTGGTTGGATCTGTAGGTCTTGGATCCCTAAAGTTGACTCTCAATACTTTACCAATGACTTGAAATTATGGTTCGTCGTTCAACCGATGGATCGTAGGTTGGATCCTTCGTTCACAGACTCAGAAATTCTGATATGACAGTCTCTGGTAAAATGGTCATAACATTTTACTCCGGACTCAAAAAAGGCAAACTTGGTTGCGTTGGAAAGAGGACTCAATGACCTTTAATTTGATAGGTCTTGGCCACCTAATTCATTACGTGCTGGGAAATATGATCGTTTAAAGTTGACCTAAGTAGAATCTTATGTCAAAACTTAATCGATAATGACGCTTTCAACTCAACTTTGTGCTAGGGGGTTCCGTTGACGGGCCAAAGATGGGTTCCGTAGATGCCTTCCAGACTTAGCCAAATTTTCAGCCCAAAAATGAACTTTCTGAATCAATTGACGAAATAGCAGGACGGTCTGTCAATTGATGTACGGACCGTAGATCCTGTCCGTCGATTGGCCCCTATAGTTTTTAATTAAGGGCTTTTTGGTCTTTTCCCTAATGGATCTCCTATTAATCTAAGTCGGTTATACCCTTAATCTAAGCCATATAAATACTTTCTAAGCCTAATTCCTTTCATTCTAATTAATTCCCAATTATCTCCTCTAAAATATTTCTCTCTCAAAAAGAAACTCTCTCAACTCTCAAGGAAGAAGAAGAAAGCTTGAATCCTCCATTGGAGACCTTCAATCTTCTCTAATTTATTGTGGATTGCTTCGGGGTATAATAGTATTCACCATTAGGAGTTCTTTCCTCCAATGGGTCCTCTCTCTTATTCATGATTTTCAGAGGTCTACTCTAACCCAATTGAATTAGGGTTTTGATCAATCATGTTGGGTTCTTCAATTATGATTCCAATTATCGATTTTATGATTTGTAGTGCACGATCTAGCGTGATAAAGTAACTTAGTGCACGAATAGCGTGAATTACATGATTTGATGTAAAGATTGTATGAACCCCCATGATCCCAAGCTAATTCTCCCCAAATTGATAATCTATGCTTTGATTGTTGGGATGAGCCATGAATTGATGAAGTTATGAATTCTCTATGAAATTATGCATGAAGTATGAACGAATTGAGGATAATCTTATGAATTTAGCATGTTCAAGTCAAAAGCATGATTTTCCTCTATTAAGTGAGTTCCTTCAATCTGGGTAAATTGTCTTAATTATGGCTTTCTAAGCATGGGCTTGCATTGAATTGCATGATATGAGTTGAACTTGCATGAACCCATATGAACTCTATGATCTATGAACTATGAGCATGATGACCTAAGCAAAGATAAAGCTAATGAACTTGTGCATGTCTCATATAAAGTAAATGATGAATAAAGGGTGCTTTGAGAGTAAAGTACCAAAGTTATGACATGATGATGCTATGATTGAATAGTGAAAGGTTTCTCACGTAATTCTCCCATTATGATAAAAGAAGAACAAAGAGGCGAATACACATGTTCTTAAGGAGCTATTCTAATGATGTAAGTTTGGGCAAGGTCCATGAAAGATGAGCGTCTATAAGCACGATTTAGCTTGGATTGGTAACCCTAGTTGTACCTCTCCATGTATAATGATATGAATATGTTAATGACTAATCCGTGAGAATTATGCTTAGCACCGAGTGGATATTGAGATGGAAGCCCTCTCGTTAGTAGAGGCCGGGTTTTCTAGATGGAGCTCTCATATTAGTTGAGGCCGAGTCTCCTAAAGTAATCTCTATCCCATAAACTATGTTGCCACCATAGGGTGTTGTCTTTAAGTAGACATTAGCTAGTGGATCCACATAAGCTAAGAAGTTCATGGTGTTACCTTGGCAAGTAGGACACCTCTTTTCGGTGTGGGGTAGACACCAGATTCCATGTTGATAGCTCACATGGTCTTGCATGTTGGTTAAGGCTATTCCCCACAAGTTATTGAACAAGTGTTCTCATGATAAAGAAAAGATGATTTAGCTTGCTTTGGCCTTGATATATGCTTTATGTTTCATGTTTATCGCATTTTAAGTTTGCCCATTGCATGTCATGATTATATGTCTCTCTAGAATGATTTATGTGTTTATATGCATTGCTATCATACTTAGTACTTAGTTGTGCTAACGCATACTTTTGCCTACATTAACTTCTTTTGTGTAGGACGTGGCGATTCACCTTTCACTCGTGGCTAGAGCTTTATAGTGGCAGATTGATAGAAGACTTGGTGAGTCCTCATCCATCCGAGGAAATAACCTACTTGTTCTTACTTTCATGTCATTTCTTTTCAACTTTTGGATTGTATTAGGTTACGTCCCAAACTTTACTTTCTATGATAGATTGGCTTTGAGACATGCGATGTAGACTTCCGCTATTTCTTTTAAAAGCTTTGATATGAAATTCTCTTTTGAACTTTTATTTTCTATTATCTTGTATGTAATGTATGCTAAGTGGCTTGTATGAGGCCTCTCGGGGTCTTGTACGCCATGTCACATCTAGGAGGTACCTTGGGTCGTGACAAACTTGGTAATCAGAGCGCAAGGTTTTAGAAAGATCCTAGGATGTCTCATAAGCCACATCAAGTAGAACCTTGTTCATGAGTGTGAAGCGCGTCACATTTATGAATTAGAGGCTATAAGACGTTTAAGAAATTCCACTTCTTTCATTATTCCTATGTCGTGCCATAGATTTTAACTCTATATATCTCTCTCCTAATCCTTATCCTACGCGTTTCAGGATATGACGACCCGAAGAGCTTATGCTAGAAGAAATATGGGAGAGAATGTGGAACAAGAAGCTCCTGCTCAAGCTCCTCATGTTCCGGCCGACCCTTTGGCGGAACAAGTTACTAATGCGGAGTTTAGGGATGCTTTCCAAGTGTTGGCTCAAGCCGTGTCGGCTCAAGCCAATAGAGAGGTGGTGGCCCCCGTGAACACAAATGTTGGTACGGAGGCATCAAGAGTGAGGGACTTTACCAGGATGAATCCTCCGAAATTCCATGGCTCTAAGGTTGAGGAAGATCCTCAAGAATTCATTGATGAAGTATACAAGGTGTTGATGATTATGGGTGTGACACCGGAAGAGAAAGCGGAGTTGGCTGCTTATCAACTCAAGGATGTTGCCCAAATTTGGTTCAATCAATGGAAGAGTGAGAGGGCAGTCAATTAGGATCCTCTTGATTGGGAGAAATTCAAGGTTGCTTTCTTTGATAGGTTCTTTCCCCTTAAAATGAGGGAGGCAAAGGTGCTTGAGTTTATCAACCTTCGACAAGGAAATATGAGTGTGAAAGAGTATGCTTTGAAGTTCACACAGTTGTCCCGATATGCTCCTTCCATCGTTGCCGATCCAAGGGCAAGAATGAGTAAGTTTGTTTCGGGGTGTCCGAAATGTTGGTTAAGGAATGCCGCACCACTATGCTTGTTAATGATATGGACATTTCTCATCTCATGGTGTATTCCCAACAAATAGAGGAAGAAAAGCTTAAGGAAAGGTCTAGAAAGACCAAGAGGGCTAGGATCGGAAATGGTAACTTTTCGCATGCAAGGTCCGATGGACATGGTCGTCCTAGATTTAAATAAATGTTCTCCGGCCAAGGCTCATACAATGCTGCTCCGAAGTTTAACAATGATAGGGTGTCTAACCCCAAGTCTCAAAGAAGGAATAATGGTAGTTCTTTATTGGCTCATTGTGCCAAGTGTGGGAAAAAGCATGAGGGTAGATGTTTAGCCGGTACGGATGGTTGTTATAGTTGTGGAAAGAGTGGTCATAAAATGAGGGATTGTCCATCTCTCACGGCCAAGGGAAGAGAGAATACGCAAGCTCCACCTAGAGGATCGGGTTTGAATACTCAGAAGCAAAACCGGTTTTATGCACTTCAGGCTCGACATGAGCAAGAGAGCTCTCCCGACGTGGTAACCGGTATGTTAAGAGTTTTCCATTTTGATGTGTATGCCTTGCTTGATCCCGGTGCTACCTTATCTTTTGAGACGCCCTATGTGGCCAGGCGGTTTGATGTTGTTCCAAATACATTGCTAGTTCCTTTTCGTGTTTCTACTCCGATTGGAGAATCTATCTTAGCTTAGAGGGTCTATAGAAATTGCCCCGTTTCCCTATCCCATAAAGTCACTCATGTTGATCTTATAGAGATTGATATGCTAGATTTCGATGTTATTTTTGGGATGGATTGGTTGCATGCTTGTTATGCCTCTATTGATTGTTGGACCCGAATGGTCAAATTTCAATTCCCAAATGAGCCTATCCAAGAGTGGAAGGGGGGAAATTCTATGTTTTGAGGTCAATTTGTTTCTTATCTAAAAGCTAGAAAGATGTTCTCTAAGGGTTGCATTTACCATCTTGTTAGGGTGAGGGATATAGATTCCGAAACCCCTACTCTTGAGTTGGTCCCCATTGTTAATGAATTTCCCAATGTGTTTCCCGATGACTTGCTCGGTATTCCTCCCGAAAGGGAAATAGACTTTGGTATTGACCTTCTCCCAGATACGCAATCTATTTCTATTCCTCCTTATAGAATGGCTCCGGCGGAACTTAAGGAACTAAAAGAGCAGTTGAAAAACTTGTTGGATAACGGATTCATCCGGCCAAGTATTTCTCCATGGGATGCCCCGGTCTTGTTTGTACGGAAGAAAGATGGTTCACTCCGTATGTGTATCGACTATCGCCAGTTGAACAAGGTTACCATTAAGAATAAGTATCCTCTACCAAGGATAGATGACTTGTTTGATCAACTGCAAGGGGCTAGTTATTTCTCTAAGATCGACCTTCGTTCGGGCTATCACCAATTAAGGGTGAAGGAAGATGATATTCCGAAAACGGCTTTTCGGACTAGGTATGGTCACTACGAGTTCTTGGTGATGTCGTTTGGATTGAGAAATGCTCCGGCATTTATGAACTTGATGAATAGAGTGTTTAAGCAATACTTTGATATGTTTGTGATTGTGTTTATTGACGACATTTTGATCTACTCAAAGAATGAGGGTGAACATGTTAATCATTTGAGGATTGTGTTGCAAGTTCTCAAGGACCAACAACTCTTTGTGAAGTTTAGTAAATGTGAGTTTTGGTTAAGGTCTGTGGCTTTTCTTGGTCACATTGTTTTCGGTAAGGGCATTGAGGTAGATCCTAAGAAGACGGAAGTTGTTAAGAATTGGCCTAGACCTTTATCACCTTCGAATATCCGTAGTTTCTTGGGCTTAGCTTGTTATTATAGGAGGTTTTTTGAAGGGTTTTCATCTATTGCTTCTCCATTGACTGCTTTGACTCAAAAGAAGGTTAAATTTGTATGGTCCGAGGCATGTGAGAAGAGTTTCCAAGAGTTGAAGGATAGACTTACTTCGGCTCCGATATTGACTCTACCAGAACGATCCTATGGTTTTGTGGTTTATTGTGATGCCTCGAGAATTGGGCTAGGATGTGTTCTTATGCAAAATGGGAAAGAAATTGCTTATGCTTCAAGGCAACTTAAGGTGCACGAAAAGAACTATCCTACTCATAACTTAGAATTGGCAGTGGTTGTGTTTGCTTTGAAAATATGGTGACATTATTTGTATGGGGTACATGTGGATGTCTTCACCGACCATAAGAGTCTTCAATATGTGTTTAAACATAAAGATTTGAATCTCCGCCAAAGAAGGTGGCTCGAGTTGTTAAAAGACTATGATATGAGTGTTCTTTATCACCCCGGTAAGGCTAATGTGGTGGCGGATACTTTTAGTCGATTATCTATGGGTAGTATTGCTCATGTTGAGGATAGTAAGAAAGAGTTGGTTCGCGATGTCCATCGATTGGCTCGATTGGGTGTTAGATTGGTTGATTCTACTGAAGGTGGTGTTACGGTTCGCAATGGTTCTGAATCCTCTTTTGTGCATGATGTGAAAGCTAAGCAAGACCTTGATCCCAACTTGGTTGAATTGAAAGAAGAGGTTCTCAAGAAGTCCATAGAGGTTTTCTCCCAAGGGGGAGATGGCCAGTGTACTTCGTTACCAAGGTCGTCTATGTGTTCCCAATGTTGATGACTTGAGAGGAAAGATTTTATCGGAAGCCCATAGTTCCCGATATTCCATCCACCCAGGAGCTACCAAAATGTACCGTGATTTGCGGGAAATTTATTGGTGGAATGGAATGAAGAAAGATATTGCAGAGTTTGTGGTTAAGTGCACTAATTGTCAACAAGTGAAAGTTGAGCATCAAAGGCCGGGAGGTTTGACCCAAGATATTAGCATTCCTACTTGGATGTGGGAAATTGTGATTATGGATTTTATTGTGGGTTTGCCTCGCACGAGGCGACAATATGATTTGATTTGGGTTGTTGTTGATAGAATGAGAAAGTCAGCCCATTTCATTCTCGTCAAGACTTCTTATTCGGTGGAGGATTATGCTAAGTTGTATTTGAGGGAGATAGTTAGGCTGTATGGAGTGCCTTTATCCATCATCTCCAATCGTGGTGCACAATTTACTTCTCAATATTGGAAGTCGTTCCAAAAAGGTCTTGGTACTCGTGTTAAGCTTAGTACGGCCTTTCATCCCCAAATCGATGGGCAAGCAGAACGTACTATTCAGACTTTGGAGGATATGTTGAGAGCATGTGTAATTGATTTCAAGGGTACTTAGGATGATCACTTGCCTTTGATTGAGTTTTCTTATAATAATAGCTACCATTCTAGCATTGGTATGGCTCCATTGGAGGCTCTCTATGGTAGGAGGTGTAGATCTCCTATAGGTTGGTTTGAAGTTGGTGAAGTTTCTTTGATAGGCCCAGAGTTGGTGCATGAGGCTATGGAGAAAGTTCGACTTATTAGGGAAAGGTTGAAAATGGTCCAAAGTCGATAAAAGTCCTATGCCGATGTTAGAAGAAGAGAATTAGAATTTGATGTTGATGATTGGGTTTACTTGAAAATTTCACCCATGAAGGGTGTAATGAGATTTGGGAAGAAGGGAAAGCTTAGTCCCCGTTATGTAGGCCCCTATCAGATTTTGAGACGTGCTGTTAAGGTTGCTTATGAGCTTGACTTGCCTAATTATTTGGCATCGATGCATCCAATTTTCCATGTATCCTTGTTGAAAAAGTGTGTTGGTGATCCAAACTCTATGGTGCCATTAGAGAATCTTGGCATAAAGGATAGTCTTACTTATGAAGAAGTTCTGGTTGAGATTTTAGACCAGCAAGTCCGGAAGTTAAGAAATAAAGAAGTTGATTTCGTGAAAGTTCTATGGAGGAATCAATGGGTTGAGGGTGCTACTTGGGAGGCCGAGGGTGATATGATGTCCCGATATCCTCATCTCTTTCCTTCCGATCCTACTTTAGCATGAGGTATCTAGTTCCTCATGGTTCATTCTTTTGGTCTCATGTGTCATAGTTAATTTCCATGATTCCTTAATTATGCATGTTCATGAAGAGTCTTATATGATCATGTGCATTTGAGTATGAGTTGCATAAAGTCTTCATGATAGGATGTGTTGATCATGCTTTAGCTTGGTGTTGATGTTTCCTCCTCGGATATGTGCACTTATGTGATTGCATGCTAGGTTGGGTTATCAGTCCGTGTCTATTACCCTTCTCATGATGTCTTGATTCTCATTCAAGGATGAATGTTCCCAAGGGGTAGATATTGTAATACCCCAAGCTTCCAAAGGATCTTAATTGCGAAACTTACCTAAAGACAGTGACCTACGGAGGCCACCTACGGGCCGTAGATGGATTGACGGGCTGTAGGTGGGGACGGTCAATGGCACTGTGAACTTTCAGGATTTCCAAGTTTCTGAACTTTGACCTATGGAATAGCAGGACAGTTCTTAGATCAGTTGACGGGCCGTAAATGGGTTCCGTAGATGCCTTCCAACTTAGCCAAATTTTCAGCCCAAAAATGAACTTTTTAAATCAATTGACGAAATAGCAGGACGGTCCGTCAATTGATGTACGAATCATAGATCGTGTCCGTCGATTAGCCCCGACAGTTTTTAGTTAAGGGCTTTTTGGTCTTTTCCCTAATGGATCTCCTATTAATCTAAGTTGGTTATACCCTTAATCTAAGCCATATAAATACTTTCTAAGCCTAATTCCTTTCATTCTAATTCATTCCCAATTATCTCCTCTCAAATATTTCTCTTTCTCAAAAAAACTCTCTCAACTCTCAAGGAAGAAGAAGAAAGCATGAACCTCCATTGAAGACCTTCAATCTTCTCCAATTTCTTGTGGATTGCTTTGAAGTATGATAGTATTCACCATTAGGAGTTCTTTCCTCCAATGGGTCTTCTCTCTTCTTCATGATTTTCAAAGGTTTACTCTAACCCAATTGAATTAGGGTTTTGATCAATCATTGTGGGTTCTTCAATTATGATTCCAATTATCAATTTTATGATTTATAGTGCACGATCTAGCGTGATAAAGTAACTTAGTGCACAAATTAGCGTGAATTACATAATTTGATGTAAAGATTGTATGAACCCCCATGATCCCAAGCTAATTCTCCCCAAATTGATGATCTATGCTTTGATTGTTGGGATGAGCCATGAATTGATGAAGTTATGAATTCTCTATGAAAGTATGCATGAAGTATGAATGAATTGAGGATAATCTTATGAATTTAGCATGTTCAAGTCAAAAGCATGATTTTCCTCTATTAAGTGAGTTCCTTCAATCTGGGTAAATTGTCTTAATTATGGCTTTCTAAGCATGGGCTTGCATTGAATTGCATGATATGAGTTGAACTTGCATGAACCCATATGAACTCTATGATCTATGAACTATGAGCATGATGACCTAAGCAAAGATAAAGCTAATGAACTTGTGCATGTCTCATATAAAGTAAATGATGAATAAAGGGTGCTTTGAGAGTAAAGTACCAAAGTTATGACATGATGATGCTATGATTGAGTAGTGAAAGGTTTCTCACATAATTCTCCCATTATGATAAAAGAAGAACAAAGAGGCGAATACACATGTTCTTAAGGAGTTATTCTAATGATGTAAGTTTGGGCAAGGTCCATGAAAGATGAGCGTCTATAAGCACGATTTAGCTTGGATTGGTAACCCTAGTTGTACCTCTCCATGTATAATGATATGAATATGTTAATGACTAATCCGTGGAAATTATGCTTAGCACCGAGTGGATATTGAGATGGAAGCCCTCCCGTTAGTAGAGGCCGGGTCTTCTAGTGAAAACTCTCCCGTTAGTAGAGGCTGGGCTTTCTAGATGGAGCTCTCCTGTTAGTTGAGGCCGAGTCTCCTAAAGCAATCTCTATCCCATAAACTATGTTGCCACCATAGGATATTGTCTTTAAGTAGACATTAGCTAGAGGATCCACATAAGCTAGTAAGTTCATGGTCTTACCTTGGCAAGTAGGACACCTCTTTTTGGTGTGGGGTAGACAACGGATTCCATGTTGATAGCTCACATGGTCTTACATGTCGATTAAGGCTATTCCCCACAAGTTAATGAACAAGTGTTCTCATGATAAGGAAAAGATGATTTAGCTTGCTTTGGCCTTGATATATGCTTTATGTTTCAAGTTTATCGCATTTTAAGTTTTGCCATTGCATGTCATGATTATATGTCTCTCTAGCATGATTTATGTGTTTATGTGCATTGCTATCATACTTAGTACTTAATTGCGCTAACACATACTTTTGCCTACATTAACTTCTTTTGTGTAGGACGTTGCGATTTACTTTCCACTCGTGGCTAGAGCTTTATAGTGGAAGATTGATAGAAGACTTGATGAGTCCTCATGCATCCGAGGACATAGCCTAGTTGTTCTTACATTCATGTCATTTCTTTTCAGCTTTGGGATTGTATTGGGTTATGTCCCAAACTTTACTTTCTATGATAGATTGGCTTTGAGACATGAGATGTAGACTTCCGCTGTTTCTTTTAAAAGCTTTGATATGAAATTCTCTTTTGAACTTTTATTCTCTATTATCTTGTATGTAATGTATGTTAAGTGGCTTGTATGAGGCCTCTCGGGGTCTTGTACGCCATATCACATATAGGGGATACCTTGGGTCGTGACATCTTGTGACCTTAAGTCATATCCAAATCATTCGAACACCAAAGAAATGAGCTTTACACCTATTATCAATTTAAGAATCACCCGATGCGATTTTATATGCAAATAAATAATGGTTCGAGCCTTTGCTTAGGAATTTTTGGGGTGTTACAATATCTCCTCCTTAGAATCATTCGAAAGCTTAGCATGCAAAGGGTGGGAAAGTGTCTAACATCCCAACACAAGGGACAAAACATGCAACAAGCATAAACCCAACATGTCAACTTAAAGAGTACTTTACAAAGAGTTAGTACCTTGGTCTGGAATTGATTCAGAGGGAAAGAGGTGAGGGTATCTCTTCTTCATATCCTCCTCGGCCTCCCAAGTAGCTTCCTCGACAAATTGGTTCCTCCACATGACCTTGACTGATGCAACCTCTTTGGTTCTCAACTTGCGAACCTGACGATCAAGAATATGAATGTGAATCTCCTCATAAGATAGGATATCCTTGATACCAATATCCTCAGTAGGCGCAGTGAGTGAAGGATCACCCAAGAACTTCTTTAGCATAAAGATGTGAAATACCGGATGGACTGCTGCTAACTCTAACACTAGCTCCAACTCATAAGCTACATTTCCAACTCTCTTGGATATCCTATAAGGACCAATGTATCAGGTACTGAGCTTTCCCTTCTTACCAAATCTCATTACACCCTTCATAGGTGAAACCTTCAAATAGACCCAATCATTAACCTCAAACTCCAAGTCTCTCCTTCTTACATATGTGTAGGATTTCTGATGACTTTGCGTTGCTTTCAACCTTTCCTGAATAGTCTTCACCTTCTCTATGGCTTGAAGAACCAAATATTGTCATATCAACTCAGCTTCACCAACTTCAAACCAACCAATTGGCGATCTACATCTCCTCCCATAAAGGAGCCATCTGAATACTCGAATGGAAGCTATTGTTATACGCAAACTCAATAAGAGGAAAGTGGTCATCCCATTTTCCTCCGTCTGTCTAAGGATGAAATGCAGTACTAAGGTTCACCATTAAACCTAGACCCTTCTGAAAAGACTTCCAAAACTAAGCAGTGAATTGGGCTCCTCTATCTGAGATGATGGCTAAAGAAACTCCATGAAGTCTGATAATCTCTCGAATGTACAATCTAGCATAGTCCTCTGTAGTGTCAGTAGTCCTAACAGGCAAGAAATAGGCTGATTTGGTCATCCTATCCACAATCACCCAAATAGAATCATGCTATCTGCGAGATCGCGGTAAGCCTGTAATGAAGTTGATGTTGATCATCTCCCACTTCCACAATAGAATCTCTATATTTTGAGCTACACCACATGGTCTTTGGTGTTCAACTTTAACTTGTTGGCAATTTGGGCATTTAGAGATACAGTCTGCAATGTCCCTCTTCATACCACTCCACCAATAGATCTCCCTCAAGTCATGATACATCTTAGTAGAACTTGGATGGATGGAATATCTTAAGCCATGGACCTCTGCCATGATTCTATCGCGGAGACCATCCACATTAGGGACACACAATATACCTTGGTACATCAATACACCATCTCCCCCTTTGGCAAAAACCAACACCTTCTGCTTATGCACGTCTTTCTTCAATTGGAGTAAGACAGGATCTTGATCTTTGTTTTCCTTCACCTCCACTACAAGGGAAGATTCAGCCCCATCCTAGAAAATCACTCCACCTTCGCTAGAGTCAACAAGACGAACTCCCAATTGCGCCAGCCTATGCACCTCCCTCGCCAACTCCTACTTGTCCTCCTCAATGTGGGTCGTACTCCCCATGGACAACCTGCTAAGAGCATCAGCAACAACATCAGCTTTTACCTGGTAGTATTGAATGCTCATATCATAATCCTTGAGGAACTCAAGCCACCTCCTCTGCCTCAGGTTTTGCTCTTTCTCATTGAAGACATACTGGAGGCTCTTGTGATCGGTAAACACATCAACATGCACACCATAAAGATAGTGACACCAAATCTTGAGAGCGAACACTATGGCTACCAACTCAAGTCACGAGTCGGGTAGTTCCTCTCATGAATCTTAAAATGTCTGAAAGCATATGCAATAACCCTACCCTTCTGCATCAACACACAACCCAATCCAACCATGGACACATCACAATAGATAACGAAACCATCTGTTCCCTTGGGCAGGGACAACACTGGAGCGGTAGTTAATCTAGTTTTCAATTCTTGGAAACTTTTCTCACAAGCATCGGACCATTGGAACTTAGCCTTTTTCTGAGTCAGTTTAGTCAATGGAGCTGATATAGATGAAAACCCCTAAACAAACCTTCGATAGTAACCAGCCAAACCCAAGAAACTCCTTATATCAGTCAGGGATGTGGGTCTGGGTCAGTTCTTTACCACTCCAAGTTTTTGAGTATCAACTCGAATACCTTCGCCAGATATGATGTGGCCTAAGAATGCCACAGATGCAAGAAAAAATTCACACTTCGAAAACTTGGTATACAACTCCATATCCTTGAGAGTTTGAAGGACAATTCTGAAATGGTTGGCATGCTCATCCTCATTTCTGGAGTAGATCAATATATTGTCGATAAACACAATCACAAATAGGTCCAAATATGGCTTAAATACCCGATTCATGAGGTACATAAAAGCTGCAGAGCGTTAGTCAAACCAAAGGACATAACAAGGAACTCAAAGTGACCATAATGGATTCTAAATGCCGTCTTTGGGATGTCACTTTCTCTCACATTCAACTGATGATAGCCTGATCTGAGGTCTATCTTAGAGAAGCAAGTGGCACCCTGAAGTTGGTCAAACAAATCATCGATTCTTGGAAAAGGATATATATTCTTAATGGTGATCTTATTCTACTCATGATAGTCAATGCACATTCTAAGAGAATCATCTTTCTTTTTCACAAATAGGACAGGAGCGCCCCAAGGTGAGACACTCGGCCTATTGAATCTCTTATCTAACAAGTCTTTCAACTGCTATTTCAACTCAGTGAGAGCCATTCTATAGGGTGGAATAGAAATATGTTGCGTATCAAGAAGAACATCAATCCCAAAGTCAATCTCCCTATCGGGAGAGACTCAAGGCAAATCATCAGGAAAGACCTCAGGAAACTCATTAACTACTGGAACAGACTGAAGGGATGGATTCTCATCATCAACATCTTTGACTAGGACTAGGTGATAGACACACCCTTCCAAAATAAACTTTCTCGCCTTAAGGTAGGAAATGAAATGGCCCCTAGGCACTGCTGGAATACCCTTCAACTCTAAGACAGGCTCATTTGGAAACTGAAACAAGACAACTCGAGTTCTACAAACAACAATGGCATAACAAGCATAAAGCCAGTCCATGCCTAGAATGACATCAAAATCAACCATATCTAACTCAACTAGATCAGCCTTAGTATCCTTATGATAGATGGAAATTGTGCAGTCTCTATAGACTCTCTCAGCAAGAATAAACTCACCAACAGGAGTAGAAAAATTGAAGGGATCAAGAAGATTCTCGGGAAGGATCCCAAACTTAATAGCCACATAAGGGGTCACAAAAGACAAGGTGGCACTCGGATCAAGCAAAGCATACACATCATGAGAAAAGACTCGAAGCATACTAGTGACAACATCTGGTGAGTTCTCCTGATCTTGGCGACTATCCATAGCATACAGACGGTTTGAACATCTGCCTGTCCCTGAAGTAGTACCTCTCCGGGCTGGTCTAGCTGGTGGTGCGGCATAAGAAGATTGGGCCTTGTTGCTCCCATCACTCTGTCTCCACATCGGACACTCTCTCTGCATATGGCCCATCTGACCACACTTGTAGAAACCATTAGTCCCCTCTCGACAATCTCCCAAGTGAAGCTTACCACATCTTTCACAAAGTGGATTTCCCTTGGAACCTTGAGCCACACTTTCTTGAGATTGGGAACCCTGAGCTTTGGAATTTTTGTGACTGTGATTTTTTATCATACCTATTGTTAGGGACACTAGCTGATGATGGTGCATAGCTCGAAGATCTCTTCTGGAAGTAGGACCTGTCACCCTTACCTTGGTTCTACTGATTAGGCTCATGTCTTGTTGACTTTGCCTTTTTGCTCAAATGCTCCTCTCTATCTTTATTCTTATCTTCTTCTACCTACTGGGCATATACCATAAGTCTGGAAAGGTTAATGTCAGAAATCAGGAGTGATGCCTTGCACTCCTTCTTCATCTGCCTACCCAAACCAGAAACAAACTTTCTCTTCTTAGCTCTCACATCTGGGACCATCTCTAGAGTATATCTGGATAGCTGAATGAACTTAAGACTATACTTCTTCTCTGTCATCCCCTCTTGCTTTAGGTTCATAAAAACTTCAACTTTAGCTTCCCTCAACTCTCTGAGAAAGAAGTGATCAAGGAATGCACTCTCAAATTCATCCCAAACAGCAGGCTCAACATCTTCCCCACGACTCTCCTCCCATTGGTTTTACCAAACATTCACCACATCCTTGAGTTGATAAGAGACAAGCTCAACTCCTTCAACCTCAGTAGCATGCATGGCCTTCAGAATCGTCCACATCTCATCAATGAAGTTCTAGGAGTCCTCCTCAACCCTAGATACCGTGAAGGTTGGAGGGTTCATCCTCAAGAAATCTCTAATCCTCACAGCAGCTGATGGTTCTTGAGGGCTAGAGTTAGGGGCTGGAGAGCTCTGGTGACCGAACTGGGCAGCCACTAACTGGGTAAGCATAGCAATTGCTACCCCAAGATTGGCCTCAGAAGTAGGAGCAGGCTGAGTAGTAGGCATTTGGGGCACATCAGTAGACCATGCAGGTCAGCCCCAAGTTCTCTCCCCTGACTGCTAGGGCATCTCGAACTGCGGATCCTTAGTGCTGGCAGCATTCCTCTGACTGGCGGTACGTTTTGAGGCATTATCTGCAACCGCGTAAATGCACGAATTAGGAAGGAACTTTTATAGAGTTAAACTCAATCGCATGAACTCAGAATATGAAGAAGTGAAACAATTCCTAAAGTCTTGTAGCCTCCTGATTATAAGTGTGGTGCACGACACACCCATAAGAAAGACTCTACTGGACACGGTTTCATAGACACCCTAGGACTCTTGAACTCTATGCTCTTTGATACCAAGTTTGTCACACCCTGAGCATATACCATAGCCGTGGCCGGCACTCGAAAACCATTGCTGGTCCCAAGCGAACCACTATTGCCTGGTCACTAGTTCAATCAGTGAAAAACTCATTATAATAAAGAAAGCATACTTAAGTGGGCAACTCAATCAATCAGTGTGAGATATAGCTTTAAAAAGTGTAACTCATGATATAACTCAAATCACAAACTCCATATCATAAAGGATAGTTTCAAAAGAATAAACTCTGACATGAACATCAACTCGACTCCAACTCTATCTATCACTGTCTATGAAACCTCTAGTCCAATCATAAGAAGGTGTCGATTAAGCCCGCTTACCTCAAAAGAAATACTCAAGTAAAAGCTAATCAACTAAATTGATCCCTCTGAAAGCAAGGAGGTCTCACCACTATCTGGGAAAGGAAGATCTTCAACGAAGCGCCAGTTGAGGATCTCTAGCACCTGTATCTGCATCATGAAACGATGCATGGTCGAAGACGTCAGTACATGGAATGTACAGTATGTAAAATAGCTGAAAGGGAACAAGCTCAAGGATACTCAACATCATGTCACTCAACTCAGAATAAAGCATGCAAGTTTAGAAATAACAATGTTGTTCAAATCGACTCAATCATATGCAATTTCAATCAATTCAAACCATTTATTATTATTAGGGAATTTTTCTAACCGACAACCATCACCTATTAGCTAGTGATGATACAACGCTTTGCACTGCCATTGCCGCAGTCGTCCAATATCTTGCCGGAGAAAGGGACGATCAACCATCATTGGATCCACAATCAACAAGTCCTCTTTTGGGACAATAAGGAAACATCTAAATTAACGGTGCGATCCTACCCTACGATGGCTACGTAGTTCATGGGGCTTGAGTTATTTAAACTCTTATCCAAATCGGTGCTCAATACTACTTCCCAAATCAATTCATTATGCTCGTATCGATCAGGTAACACATTTCAAATCATCTCATCAAGTCTCAATGGACCCTTCAAAACTCAATCTTATCTCAACTCATCATATTCTTTCGTTTACAAATCATATGCTTTCAACCCACTCACATCTCATTAAAACTCTTTTCTCAAGACCATCGTTTATGCTCAAAAATTCATGCTCATTTAGACTCAATAGAATATGCTTCAAATCAGTTAAAAATCATACTTTGCTCAATGCATGAAAACCATCAATCCCAATTCAAAATAAAGCATAGTAAAATCATGATCATTAACTCAATTAGGGTTCATGGGAATATAGCCATGAATGACAATCTCAAGAAGAAAAAGTGTAGAAACAACAACAATTTCAATGCATAAATCAATAGAACTCAAAGAACAAGGAATAAACTCAAATTCGGGATTCAAGGAATTAGGGCTCAATTCAACTTATACTCAAAAATTGACAGAATTTAGATGTAGGGCGCGTGGAGAAACTCAATCCGACGCTATTATTAGCCTTACATACCTGGAAGATTAAGGTTACAATCGCAATTCGAAGGCCTCAATGAAAGCTCTTGAAACCCTAGCTTTTCTCCTCTTCAATCTTGCTCTCAATAACTCTAAGTGTTAAAGATATATATGTGTATTGGATACTGATAAGGGGCTAAAATAAGTCCAAAAAATGTCAAGGTTTTAATTATAAAAGGATGGGAAAAGATGAAAATAACCCTCTTTAAAAATGCCGAACTGATCTACGAGACCAACTACAGTTCGTGGTTTGATCTACAGGCCGTAGATACCATCCGTGGAATTGATATTGAATTTTTAAGGTTAGAAAGTTCACATGCGGGTCTAAACGACGGCCCATAGTAGTACTTACGGCCTGTTGGTTGGATCCATAGGTCTTGAGTCCCAAAATTTGACTCTCAATACTTTACCAATGACTTGACAGGACGGTTCGTCATTCAACCGATGGACCGTAGGTTGGATCCGTCGTTCCCAGACTCAGAAACTCTGATATGACAGTCTCTGGTAAAATGGCCATAACCTTTTACTCTGAACTCAAAAAAGGCAAACTTGGTGGCGTTGGAAAGAGGACTCAAAGACCTTCAATTTGATAGCTCATGGGCTAGCTAATTCATAATGTGCTGAGAGATATGATCATTTGAAGTTGACCTAAGTAGAATCTTATGTCAAAACTTAATCGATAATGACGCTTTCAACTCAACTTTATGCTAGGGGGTTCTTGTGACCTTAAGTCATATCCAAATCCATTCGAAACCCAAAGAAATGAGCTTTACACCTATGATCAATTTAAGAATCACCCAATGCGATTTTACATGCAAATAAAGAATGGTTCGAGCCTTAGCTTAGGAATTTTCGGGGTGTTACACTATTCACTTTTAATTTCCAGTCGAAAAACTTAATTTGAAATTATTCAAGGTTTAATTTCTTCTTAGTTTTATTTAGTTTTGAGAAATCAAGATATTTTTGTGATAAGGTTTAATTTCCTCTTAAAAATGTAATCTTTTTCAAATAATGTAAGAAAACCCTAACTGGTTAACCTTCAATTCCATGTTTACTCAGCTATTCCTCCGGGAATTTTGATCAAGAATCGTCAAAAATGAAGCAGATGATCTCTAATCCACTATCACTTGACCAAGAAACCGAAGAGACATGGAAAGCTGAGAAATGGAAAACAAAACAAAACAAAAGAAAGATATTCAATATCAGGTGATGCTCACGCACATCTTACCAAGTGAGAAAATGGCTTAAAATGGTCCTTCTTTCAAAGATATTCAATACTTTTTTGGGGTAATAGGACGCCCATAAAGTTAATGTGTCTTTTTAAAAATCCGGGACAACTTCAGTGGTGACTTTATGTCTTTTCTCTATATTTTAGGAGTTATATTTTATCATCATCATATAATATCATGTCATCATATTATATTAAAAGTGAGAAGCAAAAAAGTAAAATGTTAAATTACTAAAATGTCTTTATAAAGTCATAATATTTATGAACAAAATGTAAATACACATTATTTAAAATAAATACTATCATATTTTACTAAACACTATTATTATATATTTATGAACAGAATATAAATATACATTACTATATAGTCACTGTAACTTTAAAAAATAAATAAAATAATAAAATAATAAAAATAAATAATAAAAGTTAGTGTAACTCTCCTCTTTCATTTACCCCTACACTAAATTTATTTAATAAAAATTAAGTGAAAATTTTACTCATGAACAAAATAAATAGCATATAATATTATTAATTTATTCTCTTGAAATCATATAAAAGATTTGAATGTGAGTTTGACTTTGCTGTTAAATCTGAGAATTTGAAAACCTAACGAATATTATATTACAAATATAGACCGAATTCATTCAATCAATTCACTCCAAAATTTGAAACATATATTAAAAAAAATTAAAAAAGAGATAAGTGTCAGAAACACACCTAAATTATCTCCTATTTTTGAGTTTCATATCCAAACTATTGAGAATGTAAATTTCATACCTAAACTATCACTTATTAGTTTGAGAAACACACCTCTCTCTTTTAATATACTCTCTTCATGGTATGTGTATTACACTCTCTCTTTTATTTAAAAAAATTTAACACATCACACTCCACATGTACAAAACATTTTACCTTGACAAAAATTAAATAAGTAATTAGTGTTAGTTAAAATAAAAGATTAAAGAACTATTATCCCAAAATAATAATTTTTTTTATAAAATAAAATGTAAAATAATTTTCTTACCCCACTCCACCACTTCCTCTCACCATACCCCTCCCCCCTCAATTTTTTAGTTTTTTTTAAAAAAAAAATCATAAATTTTTTTAAAATTTTCTTTTTACTTCATCCCCCCCCCCCCCCCAAATAATAATTTAGATATTAGTATATTTTTTAAAAAATAATTCCATCCCACCTAACCCTCCGTTTCTAATTTTTTTTTTTCTTGTTTTGTGTTAGATATAAGCATATATTTTTAGGAAAATATTATTTACTTGCCACAAGATTTTTAAAAAAAATAAATTTTTTATTTATGTTATATTCTGTACACAAATATAAAAAAAGATTTTCCTAAGAATATATGCACATATCTAATACAAAACGAGAAAAATGTAAATAAATAAATTAGGAGCTGAGGGTTAGATAGGGTGGAGTAGGGGGTGTAGTATGAATTTTTTAAAAATATTTTACTAAAGAAATTTAAAAAAATAAAAGGCCGGAGAGATTGTCCAGGGGGAGGGGGAGCAGAGAGGAGGTGGTAGAGTGGGTAAAAAAAATAATTATTTTTTAAGAATTATTTTTTTTGGGATAGTAATACTTTAATCTTTAATTAATACTAATATTTTATTATTTAACTTTTGCCAAGGTGGAATATTTTATCCATGTGGAATGCCATGTGACAAGATTTTTTCAAATAAAAGATAGAGTGTATTACACACACCACTGAGGTGTGTTTCTCAAACTAATAAGTAATAGTTTAGGTATGAATCTCACACTACGAATAGTTTAGGTATGAAACTCAAAAAAAAGAGATAGTTTAGGTGTGTTTTTTATGCTTTATCTCAAAAAAGAAGGAAAAAAAAACGCATCTATAATTAATAAAAGCATCCCTCGAGCATTAATAAACGTATTTCTTTCAACTCAATGAATATTATAATTGCATATCAATAGTTTGTGAATATCTTTTCACCTTCCCATTTTTCATATTCTCATTAATTTACAATTTGTGTTCTATTTTAAATAGCATTACAATGAATATTATAATTGCATTCAGTTAGATACCTTTTCACCTCCCATTTTTCATATTCTCATTAAATTCATATTTATATTTAGTATTCTACTGTTATAAATACTACCAACTAAAATGGTGCAGATAGATGAATTTGAATTTTGTGTTTTCGTATTATTTTTTTATTTTTCATTTATCAAAAATCTAATAGTGTCCAATTGCTTCCTGTTATGGATATCTTTCCCACTGATCTTATTCCGATATAATAAATGCAAGTTCTCCGAGAACAATTAGCATAATAGAGAAATGGAATTTCAATACTTACGTGTATCGTAGAACCTGAGCTTGCATAATACTTACTATTTCTTTCATGTTTTATTTTTTCCGTATGAAACTAGCATTAAGGGTTACTTTTAACAACTATTACCAATATTGAGATGGATAACATTATTCATTTTCACACCACCAGAAGCAAGGTATGTCGTACTTTTTTATGCTATTTTTCAATTGAAGTTCTAATTAATTTTCATTCATTTCTTGGTTGTAGAGTTAATTTTTCCTAAATATGAAAGGATTAGAGAGAAAATGTAATATCCATTTCCTGAACAAATGTATTTATGAAAAGAGTATTAGTGTTGTTACAAAATGAAGTTTGACACCTTTTTAAAAGGATAGTGTGATAAAGAGTGAGATATTCTAATTTTAATAAACTATATGAAGAGTTTCACATACGGGTTATTAGAGTTACTTAACCTATCTGTACACATATTGTAATTTATTTATTCTTGTGTACCACTTGTGTAATACTTAGATAATATTTTGTTATATAATATTCTCTACCTCCACATTGGGGGTTAGGTTTTCCACCCTAACATGGTATCAGCCTAATCTATCCTACTTCTATCCTACTTCTCCCTCCCTCCCGCTGCCGCCCCTCTCCTGCTGCTGCTGCCGCCTCTCTTTCTCTTTCTCTTCCTTCGCTGCTCCTCTTCTCCTTTCGATCATGGCTGCCTCCTCCACCAGCGATGCCACTCTTCCCATTGCCACGGTTTTACACATGCTTACCATTAAGCTCTCCTCCACCAATTATCTCTATTGGAAAAATCAGATGCTGCCCCTACTTTCTTATCAACGCTTATTGGATCATGTTGATGGATCCTCCGTAGCTCCTCCATCGTCTCTTCTTACGGATGGCAAAGAGGTTCTTAATCCTCTTTATGATGCCTGGCTTGCGATTGATCAACGGGCTGTCATCATCCTTAATTCTTCCCTTACGGAAGAGGCGGTCTCTGAAATTTTGGGTCTCACAACAGCCCGCCAAATCTGGGTTGCGCTTGAATCTGCCTATAGCAATTCTTCTGTTGAACGCGTCCATAATCTGCGCGATCAACTTCGTCAATTGGTCAAAGGTTCATTATCTGTTGCTGAATTTGGTCGTCAATTTAAATCCGTTTGTGATCAGTTGGCTGCCATTGGTCAGCCTGTTGATGATATCGATAAACTTCATTGGTTTTTATGCGGCTTAGGAGCCTCTTTTGAGACTTTCTCCACTGCCATTCGTGCCACCAAACCGGCGCCTACCTTTCGCGACTTACTCTCACAGGCGGAGAGTCATGAACTTTTTCTCAAGTCCCTTCATGGTGCCTCATCCTCGCTGCCTGCTGCCTTCACTGCCCAGTCGCCTCGGCAGTCCTCTCCCGTCAGCGGCCGTGGTCGCTCTAACCGAGGCAGTGGTGGTTCGGGTGGTCGTGGTCGTGGCCGCAGGCCCCCTCACTGCCAATTATGTCGTACTGATGGCCACTATGCAAGTGCTTGTCCTACTCTTGCTACCTTTGCCGCTCAAGCTGCCTCTCGTGACGCCAATTTGGCTCAAGCGTTCAATGCTCAATGTCATGTCACTACTTCTGCCCCTGATTGGTATGTTGATTCCGGGGCCACTGATCACATGACTTCGTCTTCACCAAGTGTTCCTCATGCTTCTCCATACTCCGGCAATGCTAACGTGACATTTGGAAATGGTACTGCTCTTCCTATCACTCATATGGGTTCCTCTACTGTTTCTAATAATCTGCACTTGCGTGATGTTCTGGTTGTTCCACATTTTGCCAAGAATCTTTTGTCCATTAGTAAACTAACACATGATAATCCGGTGGATGTTTTGTTCTCCAAATCGTTTTTTCAGATTCAGGACAGAAAAACGAAACAGGTTCTAACTCGAGGCAAATGTGAGAATGGGCTATATGTTTTGCATAATGAACATCAAGCTTTGGCGGCTACTACAAATGCAAGTTTGAAGGCATCTTATGAACTTTGGCATAGTCGTTTAGGGCATGTTGCCTTTGATACTGTTTTACTTTTACATAAGTTAGGTTCTTTGTCTGTTACTTCTATTTTACCCAAACCAGTCATTTGCTCTTCTTGTCAACTCTCTAAAGGACCCCGTTTGTCATTTGATTTAAATAATAAACGATCTTTGCATCCTTTGGACTTAATACATTGTGATTTGTGGGGCCCTGCGCCTATTACATCTACTGATAACTATAGGTATTATGTGGCCTTTGTTGATGACTACTCTCGCTTCACTTGGTTTTATCCTCTCAAAACCAAGTCTGGATTTGCTGCTGTTTTGTCTGTTTTCATGAAGTTTGTGCAAACTCAATTTTCTCGAAAAATTAAGGTTTTTCAAAGTGATGGAGGCACAGAGTTTGTTAATCACACTGCTCGTCGACTATTTGAAGAAAATGGCACTTTTCACAGGTTATCTTGTCCGTATACGCCTCAGCAAAACGGCAGAGTTGAGAGAAAACACCGTCACATCGTGGAGACTGGTTTGGCCATGCTTTTTAATGCACATGCTCCTACCTCTTATTGGGTAGATGCGTTCAGCTCCGCTGTTTATATCATCAATCGTCTACCTTCGAAGGTTTTGACCAACAAGTCTCCTTTTGAGCTCTTATTTTCTGAGAAGCCCAATTATCGTACCTTCAAGGTCTATGGCTGCCGAGTATTTCCATATCTTCGAGACTATACAAATCACAAGTTATCTCCAAGAAGTCTTCCGTGCATCTTCATCGGTTATAGCTCTCAAAACAAAGGTTATCGGTGTCTTGATCCGGCAACGTCTCGCATCTATGTTACTCGCCATGCTCGTTTTGATGAGCACTCTTTACCTTTTTCGGGCGCTACTTCATCAACGGACTTAAACTCCTTGCATCTCTCAACCTTTTTGGAGCCGTCTTCCATGCCGGCAGAATCCTTCGTGATCACTGGTTCTTCGTCCTCGCCAGCCTCAGCGCCTTTGCCTTCGCTATGTCCTCCTTGTTTGGATGGTCTTCACAGTGATATCCCGGCAGTATCTCAGCCATTACATGCTGCTCCGTCTGATGTTTCACCCGCTGCATTGCCGCCAGTCCTTGTTCCTTCCACATCGTCTCGGGTCGGTCTTCCCTTGCCACATCCTGCTGCTGCCTCATCTCTGCCGACTTTGGCTACCGATTTGGGTGATTCTTTGGCTCAAATTCAGCTCCCTGCATCAGTGTCCACTCCAGCAGTTCACCCCATGGTAACTCGGTCCAAGACGGGCATCTTTAAACCTTCCACTCGACATCAAGCCAACTTAGCTCATCTTGACACTCATCGCCTCTTTAGCGCTTTATTTGCTTCTTCTGAACCAAGAGGGTTCAAGTCGGCTGCTAAACACCCACAGTGGATGGCTGCAATGCATGAGGAAATGTCTGCTCTACCTCAAAATGCTACATGGACATTGGTGCCTCGTCCGCGATCCAGTAATGTTGTTGGTTCCAAATGGGTTTTTCGCACTAAGTACAGCTCAGACGGGTCTGTTGAACGTTTCAAAGCGCGACTGGTGGCTCAAGGCTTCACTCAAATCCCTGGCTTAGATTATTCCCACACCTTTAGTCCGGTGGTTAAGGCTTCTACGGTGCGCATTGTCTTATCTCTTGCCGTTATCAACAATTGGAAGCTTCATCAGCTTGATGTCAAAAATGCCTTCTTGCATGGTCAACTGAATGAAGTTGTTCATATGGAACACCCCCCTGGCTTTGCAGACTCTCGGTTTCCTGATCATGTGTGTCGCTTGAACAAAGCGTTATACGGCCTCAAGCAGGCTCCGCGTGCTTGGTTTCAGCGATTAAGCTCCTTTCTTCTCACCAATGGTTTTACGTGCAGTCGCTCAGATACATCTCTGTTTGTTTTCAAAAGCTCCTCCTGCATTATGTACCTGCTCGTCTATGTTGATGATTTAATTCTCACCGGAAACCGAACTGATCTCATGGTTGCGTTTATCTCTCGTCTAAACCAGGAGTTTGCTATTAAAGATCTTGGAGCTCTCAATTATTTTCTTGGTCTTGAAGTGACCTACACTGATAATGGGTTATTTCTCAGCCAATCCAAGTATGCCCGTGATATCCTTGAACGTGCTGCTTTACTTGATTCTAAGCCTGTGCACACACCCTTAGCTCCTCATGAGTCCTTCATCACCGCTGGTGATCCTTTTAAGGATCCACCTCATTATCGGTCTCTTGTTGGCGCATTGCAGTACCTTACAATTACTCGCCCGGATCTGTCCTATGCAGTGAATCAGGTTAGTCAGTTCTTACAGACACCGACTGTGTTTCATTTCCAGTGTGTCAAGCGCATTCTTCGGTATGTCAAAGGCACACTTGCCTATGGCCTGTTGTTCACCAAGCCGCATAATGTCTCTATTCTTGGTTACTCGGATGCTGATTGGGCCAGATGTCTCGAAACTCGCCGTTCTACTTATGGATACTCTATTTTCCTTGGTGGAAACTTAGTATCCTGGAGTGCTAAGAAACAACCGACTGTCTCCCGCTCCAGTTGTGAATCGGAGTATCGAGCCATGGCGAATACTGCGGCTGAAATTGTATGGATCACTCACTTGCTTCGGGAGCTCCATGCCTTGCCTCCTGATCGCCCCACGCTGCTCTGTGACAATCGGAGTGCACTCTTTCTCACACAGAATCCTGTGTCTCATAAGAGGGCGAAACACATTGATCTGGACTATCACTTCATTCGGGAGCTTGTGTCGTCTGGTAAACTCTACACTAAGTTTGTTCCAACCACGCTTCAGGTGGCTGACATCTTCACCAAGAGTCTTCCTCGGCCTCAGTTTGAATCTTTCCGCGCTATGCTTGGCCTTCGTCCACCACCGTTTTGCTTGAAGGGGGTATTAGAGTTACTTAACCTATCTGTACACATATTGTAATTTATTTATTCTTGTGTACCACTTGTGTAATACTTAGATAATATTTTGTTATATAATATTCTCTACCTCCACATTGGGGGTTAGGTTTTCCACCCTAACACGGGTGTTTTAATATTTTCTTGAAACATATCTTAAGAAAAAAGTAAATTCATATGAAATTTTGGGTTCGAATTACTTTTTCTATACAAAAATATTTATTAGTAATTTCTTAAACGATATGTTTAAAGTTCACAAACATAATTGTCATTCAACTTTCGCATTACTAATTCAACTAATATATCATGATAACACATAATAAAATTCTTGACATATACTATGAACTCTACTAAATAAGAATTAACATAAAAATAAGTTTAGTAGTTTTTGAAAAACATAGCACAATATATCTACATATATATAACAAAAATTATAAGCATTACGTAGTGTTAAAAGATAGAAATATTCCTATACAATTGCTAAATTAGAAATTATATTAGATATATGTTCAAAACTGACTCATTTCCAATACAAGGCATTGGGAATAATTTCCGTATCAAATTCACAATTACGAATATATTTTGTGGATTTTGATTTCATATCTAACTTTATCGGTCTCAATTTATACGATTTTTGAATGTTTAGGGATTTCTAACTTTTAATATAAGATAAATAGCTTTTTTATATTATTATGTAATTTAATCATACCTATCGCCAATTAAAGTTGCTCGAATTTGCTTCAAAGAAATACTAATATTGAGTGTTTATCTCATTTCATATTACATGATAAAAAAGTACTCTTACACTACAAATACGTTGTATTTAGATCTACTTTCTAACTGAATTATTGTTCAATTTTACAGGTTCAGACGATGTCAAATAATCTTACATTCAAGAATGAAGTCACCCAAGTATGTTGAAATACACATACACGTACAACACATTGAAATTAAGAATAGTCATCCAACGTTGAACGACTATTTTTCCCTTTGGACATATATTATTTTCAACTTTTTTTCGTGCAATATACATGCAGTAAGAATAAAAGAACAAAGTAAAATTGAAAAAACTAAAAACGTATAAACGTTCCACATTGCCATAAATATGAACCTATTTTGAATTATTTTTTGCTTCAGCATCAAATATATGTAATGATAACATTATTATAAGATATTTAATAGTCTTAATATATTTATTCAACTTTACTTCTTCTCTTCTATGATACATCTTAATATATTTCATTCTTTAATTATATAACAAATTTATAATATTGAAAAACGAATATACAATAAGTTCATGCCTTCTATATATTCTTTAACTTGATTAGGACATTGAAAGATTAAGCTCTTGACCCCTATATATGTGGTTAATTATGCTTGTTTTTTTTGAATTAATTATAGACATAGACAAACGTAAAGATATAAGAATTTTAAAAAGGTAATCTTAATTTACTTGTTAAAAGTCCTTTTACGATTTGATTTTGAAGAATTTGCACTCATTGAGACAGGGTACGCGAGCGCGCCCAGAAACTTGTATTTTAAAAAAGTGAAAACACATACTTCATTATAAATCCAGACCAATTTATAGAGTTTACAAGCCAACTGAAATTAAGAAACCAACTCCTAAAGATTAGGGATAAGATTAGAAACTAAATAGGGATAAGATAGAAACTAATTAATTACCAGTAAATAACTACTCTACAATACAGAAAACTTGGACTGCTGCAGTTCCTATGCATATTTCTAACAAAGTTCTAAGCTTTGAGGACAAAATTTTGGGAGGCGAATTGCCTAAAACAATCGGTAACCTTTCCACGAGGCTAGAAATATTTGCTCTTGGTTATAATATTATAGTTGGTTCTCTTCCTACAGGACTAGAAAACCTTATTAATTTGACCCTTCTATCACTGGATAATAACTACTTGAGAGGCAGTGTTCCTGAGTCTTTTGGTAAGCTTCGATGCCTGCAAGGACTACGTTGAATGGAAACAAGTTATCAGGAATTAAGGATTCCATCTTTTATTGGTAACTTAAAATCTCTGTCTACTTTAGTCATTGAGGACAATGAATTAGAAGGAAACATACCTCCGGAGCTCAGGCAGTGCATCCGTTTATCAATGCTAAACCTTACAGGAAATAATCTTGTTGGCTCCATACCAAAGGAGCTTGCAGGTCTTTCTTCTCTTTCGATTTCTTTAGCCTTAGCGAACAATTCATTGACCGGTTCCTTGCCAGCTGAATTTGGAAAGTTGATAAATCTCAAGGAAATGGATATTTCACATAGAAAATTATCAGGTGAAATTCCAAGCACCACCCTAGGCATTTGTGTCAGCTTAGAGCGCTTCATAGCGAATAAGAACCTGTTTCGAGGAAAAGTTCCTGAATCCTTGCAAGGTTTAGAAGAAATTGATTTGTCGGAGAATAACATCTCAGGAGGAATACCAAAGTTTCTTGGGAAACTTCCATATCTTAGGAAGCTTGATCTTTCATTCAATGAACTTGAAGGCGAAGTACCAAGTGAAGGGATCCTTGCGAATGAAAGTGCCTTCTTAATCTCAGGGAATCATGAACTATGTGGAGGTCCTCCACACTACAAACAAAAAGATGCATCATCAAAGAAAAACATTAGTTCAAGGACAAAAGTAGCAATTATTGTTTCGATTACATTTCTATTTTTACTTTTGTGTTCTTTTGCATCTTGCTATATAGTAATTAGGAACTCGAGAAAGAGAGATCTCTGTCTATGGTCCTCAAGAAAAAGGTGGTCAGAACATTTTGATGATGACGAACCAACTTTATTTAATGACCCAATTTCGGCAGAAAAAATTACTTACGAAGATATATCTAAGTCAACCGATGGATTTTCTGAGGATAATCTAGTCGGTACAGGAAGTTTTGGTTCTGTATACAAAGGACAGTTTGAGGTTTACGATAAAGTTATGGCAGTGAAAGTATTGAATCTACAACAAAGAGGTGCTTTGAAAAGCTTATCGGATGAATGCAGAGCTTTGAAAAGTATAAGGCATCGTAATCTTCTAAAGTAATAGCTGTTTTTCAAGCATCAATTATCAAGGTAATGATTTCAAATGTATAGTCTTTAAGTTCATGGAAAATGGTAGCTTAGATAACTGGCTTCTCTCGAAAGGTGACGAGCAATACCTCAATAGTATCCAAAGACCAAACATCGCAATAGATGTTGCTTCAGCACTTGATTATCTCCACAACAATTGCCAAGTACCAATTGTTCACTGTGATTTAAAATCGAGAAACATACTCCTCGATGAAGAGATGACTGCCCATGTTGGTGACTTTGGATTGGCAAAACTTCTCTTCAAATCATCATGGAACAAACATACTTCTATTGCACTAAAGGGTTCTATAGGTTATATCCCACCAGGTATTTCATAAATCCATGTTGATTTCTCTTGCATAACCTCAATCTCATATACTCTCTCCGTTTCAATTTGTTTGTGTGGTTTTGATTTGACACGAGGTTTAAGAAAAATAAAAACCACTTTTGAATCTTGAAGTCTTAAACTAAAGATAGGTAGAATGAGATATGTATAATGTATGAACATGTCCTTTAATCTGTTAAAATTAAAGAGTCGTCAAAAGGCAAATAAACATTCTTATTGAAACGAACTATAAAGGAAAGTAAGACAAACAAATTGAAATAGACAGGGCATGTCTTTTTTATGCTTAAAGTATCTAATGAACATATCAAAAAGTAAGCATTCATATGTGAGTGAACATACGTTCAGTGTCCCAACATAATGCATCATTATCTTGCAGAATAAGGATCAGGTATAAATGTGTCCACACTAGGAGATGTTTATAGCCTTGGCATCATGTTACTAGAGTTGTTCACCGGTAGAAGGCCAACCGATGAGATCTTCAAAGATGGCCTGAATATTCACCAATATGTCCAAGCTAATCTGCCTAGACGTGTCACGGAGATTGCTGATCCATCATTGCTTTTGGCATATGAAGAACACAACAGATATGAGGAATATGCAAGTGATTTGGAAGAAAAGGCGATACTTCAAGATGATGAGTACATATCCAAGCTAAATGCCAGCACTATGATAGAAGGATGCTTGGCATCAATCTTGAAAATAGGACTTTTATGCTGTAGCTCATCGCCAAGAGATCGGATGCCAATAAGCATAGCTTTGAAAGAGATTCACACAATCAAGAACTTATTTCTAGATCAGATGGTAATAAGAAAATCATATTATCATCTTAAGAATTTTATTGATGAAGACTAGTAAACATAGAATTACAACTATGAAATAGATACTATTTCCATTTAGTACTATAGATAGCCTCATAAATGTGAATTGTGACCAAGAAATTAAGGGATATGGTAGAGTTTTTTTTAGCAATGGACGGAGTTCCATTCACTAATATTGATCTTTGATACTGTAAAAGTAGTTTTCTTGCTTTTGTGCCAGCTCATGATCTAAACGAGTTGCACAAACTGTTGGAAACTATATGCAGAGCAGAAGCATACTAAAATATTACTGCTTACATTAATAATAAACAACACATATGTTTATGCTAGAACATATACAATCATGCTAGTACACATGAACTTTCTGAAATTTGATTCAAGAATTACCTCTTGAAGCGTGAGCAGATAATCCACAAGTTGGACAGCAGGTCTGCGGTCTTCTACAGTGATCCCATGTTCACTTTCGAACTCTCTCAATATTTGGGTGGGCAAGTATTGTATAGAAAACTTATCCACTTTCAAGGGTTAGAAGAATCCCTATTTATAGAGATTTCTTCCTAGTCCAAGGAGGAGAGGAAACACACTGTCTTTCCTTTGAATAGAAAAAAACATGTACTTCTCCCTTTCCTTAGAATAGAAAAAGACACATACTTCTCCCTTTCCTTAGAATAGAAAAAGACATGTACTTCTCCCTTTCCTTAGAATAGAAAAAGACATGTACTTCTCCCTTTCCTTAGAATAGAGAAAGACACATACTTCTCCCTTTCCTTAGAATAGAGAAAGACACATACTTCTCCTTTTCCCCTTAGAATATAATTTTGAGTTCTAGTTAAATATGAGCACGGTAGGGACCACAAAATTAATTACTAAGGCTTCCTATTATGGAAATAATTTCAAATAATTAATTTGAATTATTCTTACTATAATAAATTACAAATCATTCCACTAGAAATTCGTAATTGCACTCCTCTATTCATATTTCGAAATTCCCCATCAAATAATTATGTAATTCCCCTCGTTAAGATTACAGATACTAATCAATAAATTAAATTACTGATAAATTTAATACAAAGATTAATTTCCTTTAGAGCACTGCTTAACTTATTTCATTTGTCAGATTCATAAATTCACTTGCAAGGTTTGACACGATGAAAACTTATAAGCTTCTCAAAAAGGCATATCATCAATCTCTATATCGAGACATGGATTCCGTCAACTAACTTATTATTTCACCAATATATATTATTATCATCTAATCTACCAGGCATATTGACCCATCTCAGAATCTCACTCTTTTAATAAATCAAAACGATAATTAACATATACATATCATAATAGCTATATCAGGATTAAGAATATAAGTACATTTAATAGTTTAGAGAATATGCTTTTGTCACTCAGTCTAAAGCAACTATCTCTACTCGGTCATGTTCAATACATACAAAATGCACTAGCACAAGAAGTTGGAACTATACCATTCCCATAATCAAGATAAACTATATATAATCTTGTGCTACAATCGTACCGATGACATGTCCAATTTCCATCTTAGATTGTGAACAAAAATTTTATACTTATAAGAACCGATGATTTGATCCTCTATGTATAAGCTAAAATTCTATACATTAAATCATCTACTATGTAAGTAAACAGACACCATAAACGAATATATGATATATTAAAACTTTTATTAAAACTGAATGAATAATTATTCTATAATAAAAACTATATCTAAACATATGGTTAGTAGTATAAATCCCATCAATTTCCCACTTAGACTTTTAACCATCACGATTGTTATAGTGTACTGTATCTAAATGCATGGTTAATAGTATATACCCTAAAAATCTCCCACTTAGATGTTTAATCTTGAAAATTATTAGAATACTACTTCTAAACATATGATTAATAGTATATACCCTAGCAATCTCCCACTAATAATCTTAACTATGCATTTACAACTTTCACAGATATTCCTTGTATATTTCTTATCAAAAGGATTTTACCAAATTATTTCTTATACAACTTTGTCTAGTAGTGTTTCATCGTAACTTATCGATTTTGTATTAGATCTTCAGATTCCCTATCATGAAACTTCAAAAGTGTACTTCTTTTCAAGAGTTCTATCATGAAAGTCCTCTTAAACATACAAAACAAATCAATCTTCATTATGATTCTCCCACTACGACTAAGTACTACTACAATAGTCACACTTTCATGTTCTTGAGTCTTAATATTTTACTCAAAACCTTTCGGTATTGAAATATTAACAACTTTTTCATGTAGTATTCTTTAATTTGCCCAACATCACTCTCACTACTTGAGTTAGTAGTTTCCTTATGTCTAGTAACATTTCTCCCACTACTTAAATGCAATGGAACTCCAATTCTTACATACCGATTAGATGTTCTTGAGCGTCTGAATTTACAATTGACGCATTTGTTATTTCTTTGTCCAGTTCCTATAAAACTAGTTTACTTCTAGGAACATGGATTACTAAATAGTCCTTTTCTAGAAATCTTACAGTTGTCTTAACAATTGCCTCATTTTCTTTAGGACAATAAAATAAACATTCTTTCATTCTTTTTTAATATCCAATTAACACACACACATTTCATTCTACCTCTCAGTACATGTGCTAGACAATTCTAGATATATGAACATGTCACAGATTTGACTTACATCAAAACCACACTAGTTTTATAGTTGTGCAAGGTACTGTTTTGAAAGGAATTGAATTCAAACATGATATGTAGTTCTTAGAACATATCCCAAAAAGAAACAAAATAACTACGAATAAGTCAATCATTAATCTTATCATCTTCGTAAGAGTCTACTTCTTTTCTCTTTTACACCAATCTACAATAGAGTGTCTGGTGTAGACAATTGAAATGCAATTATTCTATCAGATAAGTGACTCATCAGCTTTGTAGAGAGGTATATGTCACTACAATCAGATTGTAGTGACTTTATATATTTTTCATGATGCTATTTTCATTTTTCTTAAATATTTTGAGTTTATCAAGACATTTAGACTTAACAAGCATCAAAAACTATATATTCATATCATGAGTAACCTTCGATGAAAACTCAGAATACACAAATTCACCTCTTGCCTGAATGCTCATTTACCACACAAATTGGAATAGATTAATTCTAACTTATCACTACCACTATTTCCTTTTAAGAGGAAAAGTCTCTTAGTCAATTTTCCCTCTAAACAGGACTCACATGTTGGTAGTGACTTCACTTTCAATGAATCGTTATATCCATCCTTTAACCAACCTCGAAGTTCTATCTAGAATAAATGACTTAGACTCTAGTGTACAAATAAGTTTCATTCAATTTAAAAGATATTTTCTCTAATGCGACAAATTAATATAATTCAATTCATGAGAGATAATGTCACTACCCGAGCCTACACCCTGGACGTGGCCGGCACTCGAGAACATTTCTAGTCCCCAAGCGAACCCTCATGCTGTCTATCTACAAGAGGAAGACTAACTCAAGCATACAAAAGCATCAAAACTGAAGAAAAGTTTAATACAACTTACTGAATCTCAAAACTATCTGAAAATACTAAGTATGAAACATAAAGTTTTAAGTAAAACTTCTGTAACATAAAGACTCTCCAAACCTGTCTATCTATGAAGCCTCTACTGTACAAAGATGAGTGTCAGGAAAAAACCCACGACTCCTAAAGAGACTACTACTAACAACTTATAAAACTGGAGTCCTCTGAAACCAAGGAGGTCTTACTCAAAGCTGACAAGCGGATGAAGTGATCTCAACAAAACTCCTGTTGAAGATCCTAAGTACCTGTATCTGCATCATGAAAGATGCAGGTCATATGACATCAGTACATTGAATGTACGAGTATGTAATATGACTGAAGTGGAATAAATAACTGAACTAAATGACTGCAATAGATATAGCATGAACTCAACAGAATGTAAAGGATTAAATGAATGAAATCATTTAACTTTACAAAAGTATTTACTCATCTCTGAATTCAATCATAATAAGTGTTATATGAAAAATATACTTTAACTTTATTGGGAGATTCTCTAACCGACAACCATCACTGTGAGCTAAGTGATGATATAACGTCTTGTCCACGCTGCCAGAACTATCCTATATCGTGCCGGGATATAGAACCTCTCAACTAAGTGGATCCACTAAGCTATAAGGATTCATCTAAAAAGTATGATCCTGAACCCATGTTGGCAAAACATGGTTTATGGGGGACGTGAGTTGTCTGAGTTCTCCCCCATATCGGTGCTCAATACTACTCCCAATGATATATATAAACTGCTATTCAAATGTATAAAAACATTACTTTTTCTCTGGTTTGAGGTAATTTCTAAAACTCTCCTCTTAAAAGAGGTAACTGCTCTGAAGTATCTCAGTACTCCTAACTCAATTAGAAAGCAAAGTTTCTCTTTTCTCAATTTAAAACTGTTATCCCCTTTACTCTTTCTCAGAATCAATTTTAAACACAAAGCATTTGTTCTAAAGAGATTCTTAAACTTCTCTTTACCTTCTCAATAATAGCTTCACTCTTCTCTTAAACTCACTTTAGTTTTGAAAATGCATTAAGGCATATGAGTAGGATAATGCATGAATTTTCAATGATAAATGGAGCCTATAGGAGCTAATATAGAGAGGGAAAGTATAGCCACAACTTAGAGGAACACGTCCGGAATGAAACACGAAAGGAAAAAGGTAAGGCAACCCTGGCGCACTGATGGCGTGGGCCGCCAGGCCCCAAACTACTGACCAGACTTCAGGGTGCAATGTTGGCATGGCACGCCAGGCCCCAAACTACTGACCAGTAGTTTTGGCGCTATGGTAGCGCGCCGCCCAGCCCCCTACCCAGAAATCCGACGAATTTTCTTAACCAATTTCGGGTCCTAACTCATCTAGAATCGATTGGTTTCTTCCAAACTCTCTTTGATTCACAAACCCATCACAAAATTATCGAAATCCCACTCAAATTCTATCAAGAAACACCACTCATTTGCAAAAACCTCACCTCAAGAACTCAAAATCTCCATTATTAAAGAATGAAGCTTAAAACTCAAGAACTCTTCAAGAATATTTACATAAGCGATTGTATGGGCAAATTAATGAAAGAATAACATGTGGGGCATGAGGATGAACAAATCCATCACTATGGGAAGCCTTACATACCTGGAAAGAACGATGTTCTTGGCGAAAACCATAATTCTTGAAGAACGCTTGAACTTAGCCCTTTTTCTCTTCTTGAAACCTCGCTATAAAACCCTAAGGGGTCGTTTGGTGTGAAGGATTACACCAAATAGTGATGGGATTAAATTATAGTGCCACTTAATTTGTTGTTTGGTTGGCATGTCCGGGATAACTTATCCTGGGATTAATAATTAGTACCGGGATAAGTTATCCCTCCCCTTGGGTGGTATAATAATTCTGGAATAACTTATCCCGGGATAAAATAAGTAAACGACAAAATGTCATTTTAAACCCTTTTTATACATCACTTTTAACATTAATGAAGGGTACTTTTGTAAACAAATAAATTGTTCTTTAAATTTATGCAATACCTATTATTTTGAATACAACAAACCAAACACTCAATAAAAAAAATCTCATCATAACTTATCCCATCATAACTTGAATTCAAACCAAACGACTCTTAAGTGTTTAGGAACGTGAATAGGTGATTAAGAATCTGAATAGACCCTTAATTGGGTCAGGAAAAATGTGCTAAGCCTAGTGGGAAAAATGAAAAGACCAAAATACCCTTTCCTAAAATGAATGAAGTGCCTTTAATAGAGAGGCTTCACTCAAACAGGCATAACTGTTTACTCCAAGCTCGAACTTTAGCAAACTTGGCGGCGTTGGAAAGAGGACTCAAAGACCTTCGATTGGATAGCTCATGGACAACCTAACACATTATGTGCTTAGAGATATGATCCTTTGAAGTTGACCTAAGTAGAATCTTAGTTAAAAACTTACTTGGTAGGGAAGCTTCCAACTCAACTTTGTGCTAGGGGATTCTAGTGGACTTAAATTGATATCCAAAACCATTTCCACACTAATAAATTGACCTTATAATCTAAGAATAATTAAGAATCACTCGGTACGACCTTATATGCAATTCAAGAATGGTTCGGGTCTTAACTTAGAAATTTTCGTGGTGTTACAGATAATACTAATAAAAAATTCATGTATCAATATACCACAAGAGGTAAGATATTGAATATTCATCAAACTCAATAATATGAGAGTTACAAGAAAAATATATTAAGTATCCATCTCTTATCTAGTTAGAAACTGAAAATAATTCCTTATAACATAAGGTACATGTACAATGCATTCTTTGAATTAATATATTATCTATATCGAAAGAAATTCTTGAATAGTACTAAATGGGACTGTAAAGTCTATTGAGAATTTGAGATATAACATATTAAATAGATCATAACATATCGAATAATCCTAAATAAGAAAATTCAGGACTCATTTATACATATATATCCATGTGTCTCAAATAGCCAATCGATGGGATTGGAGAACTACTCATGCAATACACATGTACAATGACCGATTGTTCACTCCATAAACTTATACAGACCTAACTAAGATGGAAAGTCCACTGTTAGTTTAAGGCAAGTGAAAATCACCCTAGTTACATTGATCCAATCATATATTACTCAGTTAGGGAAAGTCAATATAGATTATCAAAACTAGCGATTAAATACATAGTGACTTGTATTAATTTTATCCGATATGGGGGAAGGTCTAAGCCAACACATGAAACTAATACTTCACTACTATTTAATCTTGGCAGTCAAGGGAAGGACCCCTATAACCAAATATGATCAAAAACTCATATAACGAACAAAAAAATTATTTATTACTAGGTTGTTCTTATGAATCTACCAAATTTCAGAACAATCAGAGTCCTCTTTTTTCGAATTCCAAAAACTATGATCAGTTTGGTTGGAAACATTGTTTGGCCAAAATAGAATTTAAAATTTTTCATTCAGTAATTCTTATCACATATTATCATTTGTGAAAAAGATACACGAATGAAGAACAAAGAATAAAATTCTAAAATCTATTTGCAATATCTGAGTACTATTTTCCAAAAATTGACGTATTTCTGTATTCATTGAATATTAAAATTCAAAACATACCTCATAGATACTAATGCATCTTGAAGGAAAAATTTTCATGAAAAAAATAACCACTCATGCAACATACATTTATGGTGTCAGATATTCACTTCAATAACTTTAAAACAAGAGCTAACTCAGATGGAGAGTATACTATTAATTTAAACCAAGTGAATATCGTTATCCCTAGATCCATTGATCTAATCATATATTATTTAAATAGGGTGAGTCAATACAAATTATCAAAACTAGATATTAAATCTAGTGACTTGTATTAATTTCATCCGATATGGAGGAAGGTCTAAAGCCAACACATGAACTTAGTACTTCACTCAAAATTAGTCATCCATAGAGAACAAACTCTATCACCACTATATCATAGTCGAATAATTTTTCATTTAAATTAATTTTCAAGATAAAAAAAAAATAACCAGAAACATCATCTAAACAACCTCAAATTGTCAAATCACTACACAACAATGAATTTATTTTATTTGATCTTTTCTAATGAACCTACTGAATTTCAGATCAATTAGGATTTAAAAATAATATTTATCTCCGAAGCTATGATCAAATTCAGATTCAAACGATTTAAGGAAAAATAATCAGATCTATATCCTTATCATATATCAATTCATATTAAATCATAACGTGTAATCATGTTCCAAATTTAACATAAACAAAACTAACATAAAGAATGACCTTATCATATTCAAATCAACTTTTAATCCTACAAACTACCTAAAAGCCATCTAAATAATTTTCGATGGAACCATCAAATTTCAAGTCAATTAGAGATCATAAAATTCATGGCCACCTAAACTATGACCAAATTTGAAAAATAATTGTTTTAGACATAGTTAAAGATAAAAATAACTTGATTCAAATTTTCATTCTCTTTTTATAATTATCTCATGAACATGAGACATACATTGTGTCCTTCCTTTGGCTAAGACACTCAATACCTTCTTATAACAAATTATTCTCTAAACTAATACACTTGAGAATCCAAGATACTATGTTTCTCTCTTTTGAGTGAAAACCTCGATATCTCTTCTCATGAATTAATTAAGCATTACTAGTATTTTAAGGTAAATCACCATTTACATAAATAAATATTTACCACTAATATTCACTTAGAATAATTTGTACATGATGCATTGAGGATGTTCTAATGACTCATATAAATAGACTATTTTAGTGAATCCCATTTATTAATCATAATTCTCAATTCATGTATTGCAATATATATTATCACATGTATAAAGTCTAAAGAATTTTCAACGATTTCAAATAAATAAATCACTTAAGTGATAACTAATTATTAATCACAAAATTCTTAATTTAATTCGAAAACTGAAACTTCACAACTCGAGTTCTACAATCGACAGTGGCATAACAAGCATAAAGCCAGTCCATGCCTAGAATGACATCAAAATCAACCATATCTAACTCGACTAGATCAACCTTAGTGTCCTTATGATAGATGGTGACTATACAGTCTCTATAGACTCTTTCAGCCAAAATAGACTCACCAACAGGAGTAGAAACACTGAAGGGCTCGAGAAGACTCTCGGGAAGGATCCCTAACTGAACAGCCACATAAGGGGTCACAAAAGACAAGGTGGCACCCGGATCAAGTAAAGCTTACACATCATGAGAAAAGACTCGAAGCATACCAGTGACAACATCTGGCGAGTTCTCCTGATCTTGGCGACTAGCCATAGCATACAGACGGTTTGAGCCTCCGCCTGTACCTGAACTAGTACCTCTATGATTACCTCGACCCGGTGGTGCTACAGCAGAAGATTGGGCTCTATTGCCCCAGATCGGACACTCTCTCTAAAAATTACCCATCTGACCACATTTATGGCAATTATTGGCGCCCTCTCTGCACTCTCCCAAATGGAGTTTAGCACATTAGCCACAAGGTGGGTTCCCTTTCGAACCTTGAGCCGCACTTCCTTGGAACTGGGAACCCTGAGCTCTGAAATTCTGGTGACTCTATGACTTCTGATCATACCTGTTATTTGACGCAGGTGCACTTGCAGATGATGGAGCATAACCAGAAGACCTCTTCTGGAAGAAGGACCTTTTTCCCTTACCTTGTTTCTGATCATTCTCATGCCCAGTTGATTTGGCCTTCTTGCTCAAATGCTCCAGATCCATGTCAGAAATCAACAACGATGCCTTGCACTCCTTCTTCACATGTTTGCCCAACCTAGAGACAAACTTCCTCATCTTAGATCTCACATCTGGAGCCATCTCCGAAGCATACCTAGATAGCTGGATGAACTTAAGGCTGTACTCTTTCACAGTAAACCCCTCTTGCTTCAAATTCACAAAGTCTTCAACCTTTTCTTCCCTCAGCTCTTGGGGAAAGAAGTGATCGAGGAATGCACTCTCAAACTCATCC
The DNA here is from genome assembly GCA_018342035.1 of Solanum appendiculatum. Lineage (NCBI taxonomy): Eukaryota > Viridiplantae > Streptophyta > Magnoliopsida > Solanales > Solanaceae > Solanum > Solanum appendiculatum. The sequence continues at coordinate 219,781 of JAGDQO010000399.1, read as the reverse complement.
TAAATAGCAGGCTCAGCATCCTCATCATGACTCTCCTCCCACTGATTATACCAAACATTCGCCACATCCTTGAGTTGATAAGAGACAAGCTCAGCTCCCTCTACCTCAGTAGCATGCATGGCCTTTTTGATCTTCACATCTCATCAATGAAGTTCTGAGGGTCCTCCTCAACCTTAGATCCCGTGAAGACTGGAGGGTTCATCCTCAAGAAATCTCTAATCCTCATGGCAGCTGATGGTTCTTGAGGGCAAGAGCTAGGGGCTAGAGAGCTCTGGTGACCGAACTGGGCAGCCACTAACTGGGTAAGCATAGCAATTGCTCCCCTAAAATGAGCCTCAGAAGTAGGAGCACGCTGAGTAGTAGGCATTTGGGGCACTTCAGTAGCCCATGCAGGTCGGCCCCTAGTTCTCTCCCCTGACCGTGAGGGCATCTCGGACTGCGGAACCTCAGTTCTGGTGGCGTTCCTCTGACTGGCGGTATATTTTGGAGGCACTATCTGCAACCGCGTAAACGCACAAATTAGGAAAGAACTTTTATAGAGTTAAAATCTAATGCACGAACTTAGAATATGAATATGTGAAACAATTCCTAATGTCCTATAGCCTCCTAATTATATGTGTGGTGCACGACACACCTATAAGCAAGACTCTACTAGACACGGTTTCATAAACACCCTAGGACTCTTGAACTCTTTGCTCTGATACCAAGTTTGTCACGCCCTGAGCGTATACCCTAGGCGTGGCCGGCACTCGAAAACCATTGCTGGTCCAAAGCGAACCACTATGGCCTGGTCACTCGTTCAATCAACAAAAATCTCATTATAAGCGATAAAACATACTTAAGTGAGCAACTCAATCAATCAATGTGAGATATAGCTTTTAAGAAAATGTAACTCATGATATAACTCAAATCACAAACTCCATATTAGAAAAGATAGTTTCAGATGAATAAACTCTGACAGGAACATCAACTCGACTCCAACTCTGTCTATCACTGTCTATGAAACCTCTAGTCCAATCATAAGAAGGTGCCGAGACAAGCCCGCGACTACCTCAAAAGAAATACTCAACTAAAGCAAATAAAATAAATGTGATCCCTCTAAAAGCAAGGAGGTCTCACCACTATCTGGGAAAGGAAGATCTTCAACGAAGCGTCTGTTGAGGATATCTAACAACTGTATCTACATCATGAACGATGCAGCGTTGAAGATGTCAGTACATAGAATGTACGGTATGTAAAAATAGCTTAAAGGGAATAAGCTCAAGGATACTCAACATCATGCCACTCAACTCAGAATAAAACATGCAAGTTTAGAAATAACAATGCTTTTCAAATCGACTCAATCAAATGCAGTTTCAATCAATTCAAATCATTTATTATTATTTTTTAGGGAGTTTCTCTAACCGACAACCATCACCTATGAGCTAGTGATGATACAACGCTTTGCACTGTCGTTGCCGCAGCCGTCCAATACCTTGCCGAGGTAAGGGACGATCAACCATCATTGGATCCATAATCAACAAGTCCTCTTTTGGGACAATAAGGAAACATCCGAATTAATGGTGTGATCCTATCCTACACTAGCTACGTAATTCATGGGGCTTGAGTTATTTAAACTCTTACCCAAATCGGTGCTCAATACTACTCCCCAAATCAATTCATTATACTCATATCTATCAAGTAACACATTTCAAATCATTTCATCAATTCTGAATGGACCTATCAAAACTCAATCTCATCTCAACTCATCACATTCTTTCGTTTACAAATCATGTGTTTTCAAACCACTCACATCTCATTAAAACTCTTTTCTCAAAACCATCATTTATGCTCAAAACTCATACTCATTTTGACTCAATCAAATATGCTTCAAATCAGTTAAAAATCATACTTTGTTCAATGCATGAAAACCATCAATCCCAATTCAAAAGTAAAGCGTAGTAAAACCACGATCATTAACTCAATTAGGGTTCATGGGAATGTAGCCATGAATGACAATCTCAAGAAGTAAAAGTGGAGAAGCAACATTAATCTCAATGCATAATTCAATAGAACTCAAAGAACAAGGAGTCAACTCAAATTCGGGATTCAAGGAATTAGGGCTCAATTCAAGTTATACTCAAAAATTGATAGAATCTAGATGTAGGGCACGTGGACAAACTCAATCCAATGCTTTGGTTAGCCTTACATACCATGAACGATGATTATCTAAGTGGAACTTGAAGGTCTCAATGAAAGCTCTTGAAACCCTAGCTTTTCTCCTCTTCAATCTTGCTCTCAACAATTCTAAGCATTAATGAGAGAAAAAGCATGTTGGGTACTGATAAGGGACTAATTTTAGTCCCAAAACGTCTGGGTTTTAATTATAAAAGCGTGGGAAAATACGAAAACACCCCTCTTAAAACTACCGAACTGAACTACGGGGCCACCTACGGCTCGTGGTTCGACCCACGGACCGTAGGTACCATCCGTAGGTCTTGGGTCCTCAAAAATTGAATTTTTGAGCCTTTTTGACAACTTGACAGAACCACCGACGAGACCTACCTACGGCTCATCGTTCAAACGATGGACCGTAGGTTGGGTTCGTTCGTCACAGACTCAGAAACTCTGGTATGACAGTCTCTGGTAAAATAGCCATAACTTAAAACTCCAAACTCGAAAAAAGGCAAACTTTGTGGCGTTGGAAAGAGAACTCAAAGACCTTTAATTTGATAGGTCATGGGCCACCTAAATCGTTATTTGCTGGGAGATATGATCGTTCGAAGTTGACCTAAGTAGATTCTTATGTCGAAACTTAATCGATAATGACGCTTTCAACTCAACTTTGTGCTAGGGGAGTTCTTGTGACCTTAAGTCACATCCAAATCCATTCTAACATCAAAGAAATGAGCTTCACTTAGATGATCAATTTAAGAATCACTAGATATGATTTTTACATGCCAATAAAGAATGGTTCGAGCCTTATCTTAGGAATTTTCGGGGTGTTACATGAAACCTCAACAATTTGGGCATTAATTACATCCTATATTACAAGTTTCTTAAATTTCAATAATTCCAGTTTTTTTAAAACTCGTGGCTACAGTGCTCCTTCACCCAATACATAGCAAACTATACATAAGTTATGTATCAGATATATAATTATAAACCAGATTCATACTGATTTAGGTTTGAAATAATTAGGGTTATGTATCAATAATAACATTTGGATCAGATACATTGTACACAAACAAAGTTGTAATATATCTAATGGAGGTGGAGTAGTAAATCAAGATGTCAAGAGATGAAAGGAAAAAGAGAATTTTTGTAATTAATTCAAATGGTAGAGATTTTTTAGAGATTATGTTATCATAAGTCGTGTAATTACGTAATTTTTCCTTGTATATTTGGTACAAATTCTTCTAACTAATTGCCTAATTAAAATTCTTTATGTTGATTTAGTCAACCCATCTTTATTAGCCTTATTACTTGGATTCATAAAGAACTCAAACTCATAATATCTACATGGTTGCCCTTATTTAGGAAAGTAATTATTATATTTAAATTTTAAATTTGTAATTTACTATTGAAATAATTTAATTACCTATTATCCAAGATCAAGTGCCTTTTTAGGATAAACTCAAATTCATTTCAATTCATCTCATTAAATTGAGCAACAAAATATTTCAAAATTTATTAACTTTCTATTACATTGTGAACTTCAAATATTACATTTGGTTAGAACAATATGAAAATAATCTATTTAAAGGATTTTCCCCTCTTCTATTGTGAGAACCAAACTAAAATAAGTCAAGTTTCTTTATTCTTAAATTGCTCTAAATTTCCTTTACCAAATGGCTTATGCAAAACGAGACTTTATCAAGTGAGCGTCTATTCGATGTCTTTTTTAGTTTTGTCGTTTGTCCTTTTTTCTTAAAAAAACAGGTTTCATGATGTTTGTATGGTGCTTATCATGAAACCTGTTTTTTTTTAAAAGGACAAACGACAAAACTAAAAAGGACATCGAATAGAGGCTCACTTGATAAAGTCTCGTTTTGCAGAAGCCATTTCGTAAAGGAAATTTAGAGCAATTTACGAATAAAGAAGGTTGACTTATAGAGTGTTTGGATTGGCTTAAAAGTTGGTCAAACCTACTTTTAAGTCAGTTTTTGACATCTGAAAGTGTTTGGCAAATATAAAAATAACTTAAAATAAGTCAAAAATGACTTAAAATAAGTTAGGGAGTATTTGACAAAGTTAAAAATAACTTAAAATAAGTTTGAAATGACTTTAAAAAGTTAAAAACTAAAAGTAGGTCTCTCCCTACTTTTCATTTTTTGACTTCAAAATCATTTAAGTTTGACTTTTTTATTTTTTGACTTAAAAACTATTTTTTTAAACCAATCCAAACAGGCTCTAATATTGAGATGACCAAGAAAGTAACCAACGCATTTTATCTCAAAAGGGAAATACTTGACTTGAAATATGAAGTTGAGAGTCTATTGATCGAGAGATCAACTTGCTCTGCTACTGCTGAAGAAGAACAAAAGAAACTTCTCATTAAGTATTGTGAGGAGGGTGACCAATTGACTATAGAGGTTAATTTTCATTTCATCAAATATTCATTTATGAAATGCTCTAGTTAATTGATTACTAACTTTATGTGGTTATTTCTTTTGTACCATGATAACTGGTTAAGTTTTCTCAAACTTTTGAAGACAATAGCTTGTGAAAACTAGTGTTGGCTGTGGAATTTTTTTATGAGATTACATTTAACATGCTTATTGCTTTAGTAGCAAAAGAAAAAATGTTGGGTATTATTAAAAATAAATTATAGCTTTCTCTTTGGAAATTCTGGTTGTACTGCAATGCTCTTAATGAAATATATTATAGTTTTCTCATGATTCAGTTTGAATTAATATATATGAAGTCAATTATTTTTTAAAAAAAACATTGTAATAGAAAAATACAAATGAAAAGAATCATTGAAAGAGACTGATGTTTGATAACGTTGTTTCGCTATAAACTTATTATAATTTTGAAAAGAATCATTGAAAGGGACTAATGTATTTTGACATAATATCAACAACTAATATTTCTGAATTCATAATTTGCAAAAAAGTAATAATAAAGATAATACATTCACTGGTAAAGTTTAAACAAAACACGTGGCGTTATTTAATTTCTTTTTTACCCTTTAAATGTTTGTGTAACATGCGTTGAACACTTATATTAGGTAAAACTTTTTCTGTTTAAATAATACATGGAAAATGGAGTTGGAGGGTTAAAATAGAACAAAACTAAGACTATCTCCAACCCACCTCTATTTTACTCTCCATTCTCTATATTTGGAGAGTACGAGCCTGTTTGGCATTACTGTTGACTGCCCAGAACCATTTATTTTGAGAAAAACACTTTTTTTTAAAAAAATTAGGTGTTTGGCAAACCTTTAAAACTGCTTTTAAATGGAAGCAGAAGCAGTTTTTCTGTTGTTGGGAAGAAGCTAAAAATTTCTGCTTTTTAAAAAAAGCAGAAGTAGAAACAGAAAATTATTTTTTCAAGACTAAAATATCCCTTCCATATATATATATATATATATCTTATTATTTAATTAACATATCTCATATATTTGGGTAAGTTTCATTTAATAATTTTATTTTTTATTTTTATATGATAATTTTTATAATTTATTTTATGTTTATGTATTATTATTATTTTATTTATTATTTTACGTATTATTTTGTTGAATTAGAAAAAAGGTAACAACAATATTTTTGCAAGATTAGGAAAAAAAAGAAAAACAACAATTAAAGATTTAAACCCTCCAAAAAAATGTATAATATTTATTGAAAGTTTGAATATGAATATTTTAATTTAATTAAAATAAAATTTTAATTTAATTTTTTGTAATAGATGTTTAAACTAGTTTCTCTCTATAAAATAATCTTAATATTAAAAGTACATTAATACTTGCCCTTTATCGTAATTTGACTCTCAAAAGCACTTTTTTAAAAAGATTAGCCAAACACAATTTGCTTATAAAAAGCACTTATCAAATAAATTAGCAAACACAAATTGCTTTTTTTCAAAAGCACTTTTCTTAAAAGCTATTTTTAAAAAGTGCTTCTGAAAATAAGCAGTTTTTAGCAGCAATGCCAAACATGCTCTAAAATAGAGAATGGACTCTCCAACCAACCTACATTTCACTCTCTATTCTCCATATATAGAGAGTTGAATAGTCGTTCTCCAAAATTGGAGAACTACTATTCACACTCTATATTTCACTTTTTCATTATTTTATTATTATTTCTATTATTTTGTAATTAACATATTATTTTTCCCATAAGCCATGAATTAAATCTCTAATACTCGTAATTCTCTTTAAATGTAATATAATATTTTAAAAATATATATTATTTAATATATACTACTTTCATCCCGATTAATAATATTTCAATTTTTTTTAATTTTTGTCACTTTAATATAGTTTGATTTTATTATTAATTTTCACTATAAAGAATGTACAAAACTAAATGGTCTACAACTGTTCAAACTTTTCGTGATCCACGTTCTCAAAAGAAGCTCAAAAGAAGAAATATTTCGCGATGAAATAAAAATCTTGCCGAAAAGATGTTGAACGTGCATTCGGAGTTTTGCAATCACATTTTTGGAGAAAGAAAGTGCTACAGGATATAATGACTACATGTATTATATTGTACAACATGATAATCGAGGATGAATGTGATCTTAATGCACCAATTCAAGATGTCGTAGAGGCTCCAACTACAACGACAAAAATGGTGGTAGATGAAAATCTCCGGTTTGAACAATTTTTAGCTAGACATAAAAAAATTAAGGACAAAAATGCTCATTTTGAACTCCGTAATGTGTTAATAGAGCATTTATGGGAGAAACGTAATAATCTTGAAAGTTGAGTATTTAAGTAATGTTTATGTAATTGTATTTCATTAATGATTTCACTTTTATTTGAATTTTCCATTAATTTGTATATTATATAATATTTGCTTCCAATTTATGTTATTTAGAAATTTACAATACAATATAATTTTATATTAAATAAAAAATTTGTAAAAATAAAATTTTATGTCACATGAAAATTATATAAAGTGATTATTTGGAAAAAAGAAAGAAGGGATTTATATTATGAAATAAGAAAATAAGAATGAAATAGAAATATTAATATAAATATTGAGGAGAGAGAAAAAAATTCTCTTTTAAGGAGTAAAATAGAGAATTGGGTTGGAGTTGGTTGTTTGAAAAAATAGAGAACTCTATATTTGGAGAGTAAAATAGAGAACAAGGTTGGAGATGCCCTCAGTTGAAGTGCCAAAATAAAACTTTGAGGCGAGCTAAAGGGGATGTGTATGTATATGGCCAAAGTCGAATCATTCATGACCCTTTCCAAGTCATAACATCATACATAAACAATTCCAATTACATTTGCTTAAGCTCAACTAAACTAACCAACATTAGGGCAAATGAACAAATTATTGAACTAATGATTAACATCTTCAATCTGCAAAAGTAATTGATAATATAAGAGCAAAAAAAATATAACAGCTCAGCTAATCATATACAAGTATGCATCGACATCTCGAGTTCTTCACCAAAAATATCAAGGCAGACGAAATGATGTGAAATTTTGCCAGTTACTAGTAACAGAACGACTGGAAGACCCTTCGAACCTCAAGCTCCTGAAATCGAGGAAAGAAAGACAACGATCAACAACAAGAAGAAAATTTATATAGGACACATGTGCATGTCTTCATAGAACTTTTATCGTTCTAATGGATCTACAAGAAATTACATGGGACACAAGTGCAACGCATGTGTCTAGAAACTAGTTTCTCAATATCTAGTAGAGGAACTGTGTGTAAGCTATTTAACTTTTGCTAGCAGATTTTACAATACGTTTTATGTAGATGTAACTCTAAATGTTGTTTTTAAGCATCTCAATTTTTCTTTAGATAGCAATGAACTCTCAGGTTTATAAATCACAATTGAAAACAAAGCTAGTAGAGCGAATTTACCCACTAGTTGAGCTGTGAATTACATGAGGAGCAAGGAGAATGTCTCTAATTAGTTGAAGTTCCTTGACAACATCCCCGATATCCATCCTTTCTCTCCGGGATTCAGCTGAACATGCAACTCCAATCTGTACTATCGATACCAAGCATTCTTGCACTTGTTTTATACTATTATCATCTTGATTGATAAGTACTTCTTCTTCCTTGGCCTCTTGTCTTTCTCTGCTATTGCTAGGTAGAAGCATGGGATCTACTATTTCATCAAGTAAAGCTGTCTTAGCAAAACTATGAAGAGTCCGTCTATTTTCGAACATGTTGTTAGTAGGTCTCTTTCCAGTAAACATCTCTAGCAAAAGGATCCCATAGCTATAAACATCACCAAATGTGGAAGACTTACCACCCATGCTGTACTCTTCCCGAAGAGGAAAGAAAACATGTAATCAACTTAAAACATGTAAAATCAATATGAAAACTCTCTCAAGAAAACACGCGAAAAGACCCAAAATAGTCCCTTATCTTTGGGCTAAGACTCAAAGTGATCCTTGTTTTTTCACATGAAGCATTTATAGTCCCCATGTTTGCAGTATTGGTACACTCTTGGTCTTCCCCCAAACTTCTGTCTATTTTTTAACGTTGGTTCTGTCGACAATTTAGTGTATGGAATGTTTTGAAACAATAACTCCATGAGAGAGAAGGTGCGAAGAAGGGTACGTGCTCCTTGTTCTGTACAACTAGTCCAAGCATCATTGCACGTGAAATCTAATGTGATGAAACTCTCAATCTCAAGAAAAAAAGAGGCAAGTTTGAGGATGGACTAAAACTTCAGCAATACTATAAACATGGAGAACTATTAGTGCTCTATTAGTGCTTCGAACAAGGATGCCTTTGAGTCTAAATTCAAAGATAAGGGACTATCAACTATGCTACCTGGTGCAGCATATCCAATTGAACTATATTTGCTCATGGATTCTGAGAAAAACATTGTTAATCCAAAATGAGCTACATGGGCAGTCATGTCATTGTCGAGAAAAATGTTGTCCGGCTTCAGATCACAATACACAATCGGATTGTGGCAATGGTGATGAAGATATTCCGGTGCATAGGCCACATCAATAAAAATGCATAGTCTTTCACCTAGACCTAGAATACTCACCTCATTACTTAAGGCATCAGCTCCTGGAACAGGATGCAACCAACTTTCTAATCTCCCATTAGGCATGTATTCGTAAACTGAAGCTATAAACGGATTACCCTCAAAATTACTAGTCGAATAGGCAGTATAGATCTTAACAAGATTTGGATGCCTAATGTTTCTCAGGGCCTCAAACTTAGCCATGAAGCTCTTAGAAGTATCCCCTTGTTGGTCAATGTTTATCACCTTCACCTGTAATGACCCTCTAGGTCATTTTTGTGTTTATGCCTTCTTTCTATTGTTTAGAGCATTCCTGTAGCAATCCCAAGTCATTTATGACTTACTGGCACTGACTGTTCAGTCGCCTGGTCGTTTGTTTGGGTTTTGTGCCTGTTTTCCTGTTTTGGAGCTTTTGAAATTTAAAAAGCTCATTTCGGTCATAACTATAGGTAAACGACCTCAGATGGGAATTTTGACGGTTCCATCAGCTCCGGAGAAGTAAAATTAGGCTAGTAGAATGATTGGCATGAGTCTCGAGGTTTTTGATGTGACTTTGGGGCCATTTGGCTCTTTAGCCTTTGAAATTTGGCATAAGTTTGACTTTGATCAATATTCTTGGTAAATGCGCTCGGATGAGAAATCCATTAGCGCAGTTAGTTCCGAAAGGCCGAGTTTGGTCTAGAATAACCCTTCGTGCGCTTTCCGAGGTTTCCAATCTAATTCTGAGGCCCTTGGTAGAAGTTGGCTAAAATGGCGCTTTGGGTGTGGGACCCACTTTTTGTCGAAACGACCTCGTATGGAAATTTCGACTGCGCCATTGAGTGCGGAATGTCTAATTTGATTGGGTAGCATATCTCATTTTTGTGCACGGGGTACCAAATGAATCCCGAGCACCCCGAGCTGGTGCACAACTGATGTTGCAGACCCATTCCTTCTTTGCGTTCGTTGAATTGGCTCCGCATTCACGGAATATGCTCTTCATTCGTGGAGGTGTGGGTCTTCCCTTTTCGCGTTCGCGGGCCTGGCTCCATGTTCACGGAGGTAAGAGACTTCCTTCTCCGCGTTCGAGGAAGTCTTGGAGATCTGGGAAGCCTTTCTCTCCGCGTTCACGGATAGGTCTCCGCGTTCGCGGAGGTCTGTGGTCCTCTTCTCCGCGTTCGTAGATCCTTAGCCGGGTTTGCGGAGGTGTAGTTGTTGTCACTCCGCATTCGTGGGCCCCTGGCCGCGTTCGCGGAGCTATGGTTGTTGTCACTTCGCGTTCGCAGAGGTCATTGATGCCTGGTAGTTATAAAAGGGGAGGTCGGGTTTCATTTGAAGAAAAGTTTGGAAATTTATATCTTGCTCATTTTTAGTAGGTTTTCGGTGATTCAAAGTCCCGGGTGTTTGGAATCTCGTTGGCTGTGTGGGTTAGTGCTCAGATAGTGTTGGGTGGTCCTCGATTTCCATGAATTCGAGGCATAAGTTTCTACCTTGAGCTAATTGTGTAAAGGTTTGCATCCTGGGTTTGTTGTTGCATAGAGCTTATCCGAGCCCCGAGAGGTTTTCCATTTAGAACATAGGCTCGGGGGAGGGCTTAGGACCTTTTCACAAAGTAAATTCCAGAAATTCCAGAGTGGGTCCCACAATTCCTGATTTTTACTCCGAAATTGGTCTGTCTACGATTTTAATGATTTTAGTGTCTAAACGACTGTGTTGATGCTGTGATTCTATTTTTAATAGCGTGAAAGCAATATGAGGCCGTTTTGAAGGGGAAAGCTCTTACAGAGGATTAGGAGCGCGCGCGGTTGGCATTCAGGTAGGCTACGACTTCCCGTCCTTTAGATTGAGCTTGATTGTGTAAATGCATGCGGATTTGTGTGAATCTGGGTGGGTAGCTAGTATTTCTTCTCTTCTTCTCAGAAACCATGCTATAGGGTTGATTTTCGGGCTATTTCAGGGTTAGTACCATGTTACCGGGGGGTTGCTTATCTGTGATTGTGGTGAATTATCTGTTGGACTGTTTATATGTTGTTGTTGCATTCAAGCATTCAAAAGGAAATACTACTCAAAATTAGGCCCAAATAGCAAGTATCAAATAACTCAAAAGGGTTTTTTCTTCTCCAAAAATAATAATAATAATAATAATAATAAAAACAAAATGAAAAAAAAAATCTACTTCTTGTCGGTTCAAAAGACTATCCTCAGGAAAAGAACCGAAAACAAAAGGTGAGGAACCCATCCTAAAAAAAAAAAAGACTCAATAAAACAATAAAAACTAGTAATTCATTCCCCCACCCCACACTTAAAACATGGCACTGTCCCCAGTGCAACAATAAGCTAAGTGTGAAAGAAAGAACTATTTTTTTTTGAAAAAAAAAATAAAAATATTTTAGTACCCAGGTCCGCAACGCGGCCTGGACACGAACTTTACTGTCCGGAATTTTTTTTTAAAAAAAATTATTAAACAACTCTAAAGCATACTTCACCCTAACCAACATATGCGGAAGAATCCCCACCCCATAGTTGAAAATATGCTATGTCACCAAAACATCAATTAAAATTTTAAAACAAGGGTTAGGAAACTCCCTGAGGCCTTTAGGACTAGCTCATAGCATGTTTTCTCAACTTTCATCAAGGGTCATATGCACCCTACACTTAAGCTCAAACTTGCTCCTTTGCTTCAAATTCTTGGGTACTCAGACTTCCCCTAATCTGCAAAAACAAGACCAAGAGAAAAAAAATGACACTATAAAAAATAAAAAATTACACTATAAATTGGGTTGCCTCCCAATAAGTTCCAGATTTAACGTCGCGGCACGACCTAACTAAGTTCACTACTTTTCTTTCCACTTTGAACTTATGAATTGCACCCCTAACTTTGCATCAATTTTTCTGTTTCGCTCAAGAGGTGGCGTTATACAGATAAAGGAACCAAATAATAGATGTCGCATCTTGCACTTCTTGGCCCTTATGTGAGGAATGTCATTTTGTCTACGCGGACTAGAAAACTTTAGGATGTAAGAGCATTGTTCCTCATCTATACATTCATCCATTAGTTCAGACGACTCGAATTTCATGTCGTCATCCAAACATAATGTAGAAAAATGTTTTGAATGAGATTCACGATGCCCCAACTCCAAAGCAGCATTATTTACAAGATTCTCACTTTTGTACTCTTTCTCAACATCGACATTAAGGAATAAGATATAGTTGAATGGTTGGAATTTCTCTTTTTGCTCCACTAGTTGGTCATCATCCATGACAATTGGTGATTGGAAATCACACACCTCAATCTGTTTGTTCAAGTGATCCTCCAAGTCATGAATATCTTAGCCAAATTGATGTATTTCTTGTGTGAGCTCAACTCTTCCTTCTATTAGTTGGGTTGTCATGTATGTCAGACCATCACGGATAGACTCTTGAAACTGTAGAAGTTGAGTTTGTTCTTGTAGCCAAGATTGGCTCACTATCTCTGCTTCTTCATAACTTTCTTCTTGTTGGGATTCAATCTCTTCTTCTAATTGAGCACTAGCTAGGTCTGTAGCTTGCAATTGATCAGCGTCACCCTTAGCTTGCAGTTCCATGGTTTTTGCTCGTTGTTCCATGAGTATTGATTCCAGTTCCATGAGTGTTAAATTATTTTTGTCCAACATGTCCATAATTTGCTTCAAATAAATATGGTGCACCTCTTGTTCAACATTCTCCACTTCATCACCCCTGCCAACATCACAAATAATAGAGGAATCATAATAGGGGGTTCGGGGGAGGGAAATAAGAGTTAGGACAACCATTCCAATGACCATAATGACCACCACATAATTGACAAATAGGACACTCAATATCCAAGTGGGGTCCATCACGATACTTACAAGGATATCCATCATTCAACCACCATTTATCGCAATCATCCATATTAATAAGAGTACCAAATTATTCAAAGAATTTTTTTTTATAATAATAATAAAATAATGATAATACTAAAAAAACTTAAATAAATAAAAAGAAAAAGTATAACCTAGAAGAATAATTAATTTCTAAGTCTTCCGCAACGGCGTCAAAAACTTGTTGCTCCCAATTGCACACGCAAGTGTACATGGTCGTGCAAGTAATATAGTGGCTCTAAAAGAGCCAGATAATCGAACCCACAGAGACTTGTCAATTAACTATGCACTAAGTTATACTAATCTAATTATTTATTTAAGGGTGTCGAAAGAAATAAAAGAATGCAAGAAGTAAATACTAAGATTACCTAACTATGATTGGAGAAATTCCAGGGTTGCAGCTTACTTAGAATTCATGCATAGTATCTTCTTCTATGGACTTCAATTAGTTATCAAATCACTGATTTACAAGGTTATATGTATGATCATGGTCTCCCGACCTCTAATCGCCTACTTTATTTGGCAGTCTAACTACATCGTTGAGCGGGGATAAATTGAACCAATTACCAAGCATTAAGTTTTCATCCTGTATATTAACCAAGCAAGGTGTCTAGGTATATCCCTATCCTAGATACAAATCAACCCTAATTCTAGAGAAGATCATGCTTCTTTTGTTCCACGTTCTATCCTCCTATTCCTCTCCCGAGTTCAATTCGGATAATACATTTATTTCAATGGTGGCCAACCACGAAATACTAAATCAAGAAGAAAAGAGAAATTTATACGATAACTAACTTTAATTCATAAAATTCAATACTAAACAATCATTCGTAGCCGCAGTCCCAAAATAAGGGGTTTTAGCTACTAATGTCTAAGAAAAGAAAAAGAAGAAAATAACCCTAAAAAGTATATCAAATATATCTCCTACCAAAGTACCTTTTTTAATAATTATTTCCATGGACTATTTATAGATATAAAAAACCCTGAATAAAATAATTGAGTCCAAAATAAATTAGGAATCCAAAACCAAAAAGAATATACCCCCAATCTACAACATGACATAACACGTGGTCTCAAACTCTTTTAGGAACATGGGGCTCTTAAAAAAAACCGAGAGAAGTGTAGAAAATACCCCTAAACTTGGCGAGAATTTAGGAGTGTATTTCACTCATGTTGCAAGATCGGGGTTGTATTTAAGTTTAGTTAGTCAAGTAAAGTGGTTTTTGTAAGGCTATCAATAGTTTGGAGATAAAATTAATAATTCACGCTTAGTTTAGAAGTGTTTTCAATATTCTCTAAAAAAAAAAAAAAAAGTAACACATAAATTTTAAAATGGAGAAAGTAAAATCTTGTTACTAATCCAATTGGTGCATTACATAAAATATATATTGTATAATTGAGAGAAGGAAGGGTACAAAGACAGTAAATAAGACAATATTCATTAATTTGTATGTCAGATCTGGTACAAAGAAAGGGTAAAGTGATAAAAGAGATGAATAGTACAACATTACTAATATCTCTAGTAACAACCTTTTTAACTTGGAAACACACAAATTGGACTTTTCTGAATTGTGACTGAAAAATTGGATTTGTTGGCTGAGAAGATCACTAGGATAGAGAATATAGGAGGAAAGTGCCAAGTGGGGTGGGAAAAAGCAAAGTTTCACCACCAAATTAAGACATATATGGTAATCTAAATACTTACGCGCATCAGATATTTACATTAAACTTATAAATATAAGATGTGTCTTACACATACACATTTGTCACTTAAAAGTACTCAACCCTCCTAATAGAGACACATAAATTTCAATCATGAAAAGATTTTGAGTGTTCTTTCACTCATAAAAATTTCCAACAACAATGTTCCAAAGTTTAAAGCATTCACAAAGATGTAATGGGCAAAAATTGTTTTTTGTTTCTTTGAAATATACTTACCATCTTTAAGAGGAGCAATTTAACTAAGAGTAAATTTTAGGAATAGCAAACATAAAAATCATATTAGCGCTCTATAAAACTAAAAAATGAAAAGAACGAAGATAAAACTACCAATAAAATAAAAAATAACCCTTTTTCTTTTGCCTATAGAAGGTACTACTGCATCACTCCTCCCTAAATCAATTTCATACAAATTACAAACATCAATGAGTTTACCAAATAAAACTCATACGATTTCAAAAGGATTTCATTCATCAAATTATCTGAGAATCACAAATACAAATATTTTTATTCATAATTTCTTTTTTTTTTGGGGTAAATAAACATTTTATTTATTACCAAAGTAGGCTTACTACTCGAAAACTTAATTTAGGAAGAAACCAACTAGACATAGGCCCAATTAGATTTCAAACAACTATAACATCCTGACTCTTAAAACTATACTTAAGCTGGATAAAAATTGAGCCTTTTCACATATCCAGCCAATTTAGGTGCGTAGCTGGCTCGGAGGTGGATCTCTTGAATGATCAATCTTGTGATGCCCCGTGGTAATCTGCACTTCTTTTTGAAAATCCTGTTGTTTCTTTCACTCCAAATATGGTATGTCGCAGGTGCAATGGTCATTCTATAGATAGCAGCCCTGTTGCTTCTACCAGTACCATGTTTCAATCCCCATTCGATCTCCTGGTTCAAACCCATACAAGTCCTCTGTATACTGATGTACCATGAATGTACAGTACTTTTGATGCATTAAACTTAGAGTTTTACATGTTTCGTAAGTATTTTATTAGTAGATTTGAGGGTGTTTATGTTGAATTATGCAGAAAACAGGTTTTGAGTAGTTGATGGCTGAAAAGGCTGCAGCATGGGGATTTTTGGTGATGTACAAAAGGACCTATGAGCTGTCGTTTGACTGATGAGCCGTAGGTGAAGGTCGTGGTTCAGAAGCTGAACGAAAAAGGCTAAGTATGGAACGACGGATGCCAACAACGAACCGTCGTTCTTGCTATGAACCGTAGGTCATGCTCGTGGGTGACAATGTAAAAGGCAAAAAAATTCAGAAATCTAAGTGTTGAACGACGGATTGGACCTACGAGCCGTTGTTTCTGTGACGAGCCATAGGTCACAACAGTAGGTGACTCTGCTCTGAACCGAATTTCCTTAGTATTTCCTTTTCCTAGTTTATTTAGGATTTATTTTCTACAAATACCAGATGTAAATTTCGTTTTTGGGTTGTTGAACAATATTTGAATATTTAACTTTGACTTTGGGAATTACTTTGCAACTTGTGTGGAAATTGATTCTTAAAGTTTGGTTTATAAATTTTGCTTTTGATTTTCAATTCAAGATTTTAGATTCCATCAATTCTCACTGTAAGTTCATGATTTATTATTCAAACCCTAATATGAATTGTGAACAAACAAGCATGAATAGCTAATTCCACCATTAGGGTTTTGGGAACCATGAGTAATTAACGAAGTATGACTAATAATTAAGTAATTCTTGATAAGTGTTTATGCATGTATTTGTTAATTTCTTTGCTTAGAATGCTTTTAAACGGTGCACAACGTTAGAACCCGCCTCATTCCTACTTGCCGGACCAAGGAAGTAATGAATGAGAAAGAGATTGAACAACGGAGATTTAGCGTTGATTTAGTCCGCTATCTAATAGCCAAAACTAAATAAGTTGAGGGCTAATCTAGGTCAAAGGTAAGGGTTAGTAAAGCAACACACGTAGACGAACCAAGTTGTGGGGGTGAAATTCCCTATTTGGAGGACCAATCACTTAGGGATACCTAACTTACCGACTATGCATGTTAAACAGAAGGAAAAGAGTTACGATTATTAGGATTACTGAGTTAAAAACTTATGGGGAACACATGTGCCCTAGTTTCATTCTTATATTGATATTACAAATTGCAAGCTTTGTTATTTGGTTACGTGTTACTACTAAAGCAATCAATTGTTATTTTTTCTTTATTACAAATCACCCCTTTTCCGGAAAGAACTTGACTAAATACATTAACTCTGAATTAGACTAGGTTTGAACCATATTACTCGTGGGATCGACCCTAACCTTTGTTAAGTTATTTATTTGACAACGACCGCTTATACTTTTTTAGGGAGGTGTAATTTGTGTGTTTCAAATTTTGGCGCCGTTTCCGGGGAATAAGACTTTTAGACTAGACAAATTTCTTTATTGGACTTTAGTCAACTATTTCCAAATTTTACGTTTGTCTTTTGTTATTTTTTTTACATACCTTAGTTCCCGTATATGCCAAGTACACGAAGTCAAGGCAATTCCCTGACTCCATATGATCCTGAATTGAGAAGAACAATGTGAAGAATGGAACAAGGTAGCCGTGCAGATGATCCAAATGGAGAGGGGCGTCAAGAGGTACCTGTCATCCAACTACCGAGAGTGGTGGTTCCACCTGGAAACCATCAAGAAGTTCAAGTGCAGAACCGACCTGCACTCAATGCTCGCCGAAACTTTGAGGTTGATCATAATATGATAGGATCAAGTGGTGCCATAGTTGTTCCCCCACTACCAGCCGGATACACCTTCGTGGTCACTAGCAGCCTTATGCAAATGTTGACCGCCAGTAGACTATTTGCTGGGTTACCATCGGAAGACCCATATGCTCATCTGAGCAAAGTGGTTAGCGTATGCACTAGCAGTGTGGGGAGGTAAGACTTAGATATGGATGTGATTGGTCTAAGTGTATTCCCATTGTCTTTGACAGGAGATGCTACTGTATGGTTGAACGAGCTCCCATACAACTCTATATACACATGGGATGAGTTGCACCGTGTTTTCATCGAAAAAAACTTTCCAGTATCGAGGAAGCTAAATCTTAAGGATAAACTCAATAACTTCATGCCTCTGCATTGGGAGTCAGTCAATGAATCTTGGGATAGATTTACAAGTTGCATGAGAGCTGTGCCAAACCACCGCATTGATGATGAGTCACTCAAAGAATATTTTTTTCGAGGATTGAATGATAATGGAAAGGCTGTGCTAGACACCATTGCAGGTGGATCCTACGAAGCAAGTACCTTCCAAGATATTGCTGAAAAACTTGAAAGGATATCAAAGAATAACAAGGCATGGAGCACTAGAGCATCGTCTGCTTCAAGGAGCACTAGAGCACCGTCTCGATACAAGCTACACCAAATCCATCTAACGATGAGCTACATGAAGAATTAGCACAACTAAGAAGGGAGTTAAGCTTGGTACTAAAAAATGTAAGTGGTAATGCGGAGAAAGTTAATGTAGTTCAATATCACCAGAATGCACCACAAAATGATTGGTACACATATGAGGAGGATGTGAATCTTGTGAACGAGCAACCAGGGGGTTTTCGGACCAACGACCAAGGATCCAATCAGGATAATTGGCACCAAGGTCAAGAGAATCAAGGTCGGAACTTTAGCAATTACAACTGTGAAGGGCAATATGTTCGTGATGTGAACTATAACAGAGACAATAACTACAACAGAAATGGTTACAACAACAGGAGTGATAAAGGTGGCCTATATATCCCATCAGGAAGCCGCGACGGAGGATCGAGTCTAAATCGTATTGAAGATATGATGAGCAAGATGATGAAGAGGTTCAACTCAACAGATGAGAACGTGAAAGAGATGAAGAATGATCTATCCATTATTGGGCAAAAGGTGGAGTCACACGCAGTGACGATTCGACAAATAGAGCAGAAGTTGAACCAACTGTCTACAAATGCAAATCCGCGCCAACAAGGAACAATTCCAAGCAACACTATACAAAACCCGAAGAATGACGGACAGTGTATGGCTAGGACTACTAGAGGTGGGAAACAGACCATTGATCCCCCCATGTCGACAGAAGTGGAAAGTATGAAAGCATCTGATGAAGATGAAGTTGAGGTAGCAAAACTACCCAAGGATCAAAATGAGCTCGAAGCGGAAATCACGCAAAAGGTCATCCCTATGCCAAGACCTCCACCTCCCTTTCCACAAAGATTGGTCAAGAAGACGGAAGAAGGGAAGTATAGAAAGTTTATATCCATGCTAAAACAATTATCTATAAATGTTCCTTTGATTGAAGCGTTAGAACAGATGCCCGGATACGCGAAGTTCATAAAAGATCTGGTGACCAAGAAGAGAGCTGCGAGTTTTGAGGATGATGATAAGTTGTAGCATTGTAGCGCCATCGCTACAAGGTTATTGGTGCCAAAGAAGGAAGACCCTGGAGCATTTTCTATCCCATGCACTATTGGCTTGATGCACTTTGCAAAGGCGCTATGTGACATGGGTGCGAGCATAAATTTGATGTCGGCGTCCGTATTCAAGAAATTGGGCTTGGGAGCCCCTAAACCAACTGCAATGAGGCTACTGATGGCTAACCGGACGGTGAAGAAACCAATAGGGGTGCTCCAAGATGTCTTGGTGAATGTGGAGGCATTCATATTTTCGGTGGACTTTGTGATTTTGGACTGCGAAGTGGATTTTGAAGTGCCTATAATTCTGGGCAGACAATTTCTTGCAACGGGGAGTGCTTTGGTAGATTTGGAAAAAGGGCAGATGAAGTTTCGATTGAACAGTGAAGAGGTGACCTTTAACATCTACAAATCAATGAAGCATCACATTGACATCAAAGCAATATCGGTGGTGAACTATGCTGATGAACTTAAACCAGAGGTGCCCATTGAGGAGAGGCTAGGAGTTGAGTCGCTCGCGGCTGTGATCATGAATTTTGATGGTGATAGGATTGCAGAATACGATGAATTGGTTGCTGCATTAGATGCGGGTACTTACCTTCGTCGTCCACCAAGAAAGCCCAACTTGGATTTAAAGAATTGAGACACTCCGCCCGCATAGCCATCTATTGATGAACCCCCAAAGTTGGAACTAGAGGCTCTTCTAGCTCATTTGAGGTATACGTTCATGGGCCAGAACAACACTTTACCTGTGATTAATGATGCTGACTTGAATGCAGGGCAAGTGGGAGCTTTGGTTTCAGTGTTGAAAGGATACAAAAGGCGATCGAATAGACAATTGCGGATATTATTGGTATCCCACCGAGGATTTTCTCACACAAAATTCAACTCATACCGGACAACAAACCAAGTGTTGAGCACCAGAGAAGGCTGAATCCACCTATGCAAGAAGTGGTGAAGAAGGAAATCATCAAATGGTTAGATGTTGGAGTGGTATACCCGATAGCTGATAGTAAATGGGTGTGCCCAGTCCAATGCGTGCCAAATAAGGGAGGAATCACTGTGTTTCCAAATGCAAAGAATGATGTCATTCCTATGAGGCCCGTTACGAGCTGGAGAGTTTGCATGGACTATCGCAAGCTCAATGCTTGGATCGAAAAAGACCACTTTCCGATGCCGTTCATGGACCAAATGTTAGATCGTCTTGCTGGAAAGGGGTGGTACTGCTTCTTGGATGGATAATAGGGCTACAATCAGATCTCCATAGCCCCAGAAGATGAAGAAAATACTACTTTCACTTGTCCCTATGGTACATTCTCTTTCAAAAGGATGCCATTCGGACTATGCAATACACCAATGACCTTTCGGCGTTGCATGATGTCTATCTTTTTGGACATGGTGGAAGACACTATCGAGGTATTTATGGATGACTTTTTCGTGGTTGGTAACTCTTTCAATGATTATTTGTTGCATTTAGGTGAAGTGCTGAGTCGATGTGAGGAATGCAACCTTGTGCCAAACTAGGAAAAATGTCACTTCATGGTGAAAGAAGGTATCGTACTGGGCCATAGAATCTCATAAAAAGGCATCGAAGTTGATAGGGCTAAAGTTGAGGTGATCGAAAAATTGCCCCCACCAATCTCTGTGAAGGGTATTAGAAGTTTTCTCAAGCATGCAACTTTCTAACAGAGATTTATAAAAGACTTCTCGAAAATTGCACACCATTTGTGCAAACTGCTTGTAAAGGAGACGA
Organism: Solanum appendiculatum; assembly: GCA_018342035.1. NCBI lineage: Eukaryota > Viridiplantae > Streptophyta > Magnoliopsida > Solanales > Solanaceae > Solanum > Solanum appendiculatum. The sequence goes on along the minus strand of JAGDQO010000399.1, from coordinate 198,872 downwards.
AGTTTGAATTTGATGATGCGTGTTTGAAAGCATTTGAGGTGCTGAAAGAGAAGTTATCTTCTGAACCCATCATTATTTCACCAGATTGGGGGAAATCGTTTGAAGCTATGTGTGCTGCGAGCGGAGTGGCACTTGGCGTAGTTTTGGGACAAAGGCGCGAGAAGATACTTCATCCTATATATTATGTGAGCAAAGCATTGAATGTTTCTCAAAAGAACTACACGGTCACTGAACAAGAATTGCTTGGAGTAGTCTTCACGTTTGAGAAGTTTTGATCCTATTTGCTGGGTACTAAAGTAATTGTGCATACTAACCATTTTTCTTTGCGGTATCTTATTGCAAAGAAGGACGCAAAACCGAGGATTATTCATTGGGTATTGTTGCTGCAAGAGTTTAACTTCGAAGTATGAGATAGAAAGGGGACAGCAAACCAAGTGGCTGATCATTTGTCTAGATTAGAAGATGAAGCTATGATGAAGTTAGCTGATGGACTTGAGATTAATGATACTTTTCCTGATGAACAGGTATTGGTTGCTTCTCTTGATCTTATTCCTTGGTTTGCAGATTTCGCCAACTATTTGGCAAGCGATGTGGTGCCTTTGGATTTGTCGTTCCACCAAAGAAGAAAGTTCATGTTCGATGTGAAGAAGTTTTTTAGGAAGAGCCTTACTTGTTTCGTATCTGTGCTGATGGGATTATTCGTCGCTGTGTGCCTGAGGTAGAGATGATGAGTATATTGGAAGCTTGCCATTCGTCTCCTGTTGGTGGTCATCACAGTGGTATCCGAACTGCTCACAAGATTTTACAATGTGGGTATTATTGGCCTACAATTCACCAAGATGCCCATGATTTCGCCAAGGAGTGTGATCGATGCCAAAGAGAAGGAGGTATTTCAAGAAAGCAAGAACTCCCAATGAACCCAATACTAGTGATTGAACTCTTTGATGTGTGGGGCCTTGATTTTATAGGTCCGTTTGTGAGTTCGAATGGGATGAAGTACATACTTGTAGTGGTTGACTATGTGTCCAAATGGGTGGAAGTTGTTGCGCTTTCAAACAATGAAGGTAAAAGCGTCACCATGTTTCTGAAAAAAATATCTTCTCCAGGCTTGGTACACCAAGTGCAATAATTAGCGATGGAGGTTTCCACTTTTGTAACAAATTGTTCAAGGCGTTGTTTGAGAAGTATGGTGTTCATCACAGTGCAGCAACTCCTTATCATCCGCAGTCTAGTGGGCAAGTTGAAGTGTCCAATAGAGAAATCAAGCAAATCCTGGCAAAGACGATAAATGCAAACAGAACTGATTGGTCAAGAAAGCTCGATGATGCTCTATGGGCTTATCTCACGGCATTCAAAACTCCCATAGGTATGTCCCCTTACCAACTTATATATGAGAAATCATGTCACTTACCCGTAGAGCTAGAGCATAAGGCGATGTGGACACTCAAGAAGCTGAATCTTGATTGTGGTGCTGCATCAAGTCAAAGGATGATGGAACTGAACAAGATGGATGAGTTTTTCCTAAAAGCATATGAAATTTTAGCCTTGTACAAGGAGAAGATGAAGAAGTACCATGATCAAAAGATCAAAAAGTGAAATTTCGCTCTCGGCGATATGTTACTCCTATTCAACTCAAAGTTGCGTTTGTTTCTTAGCAAGCTCAAGTCAAAGTGGACGGGACCATTTAGAGTATTCCAAGTATTTTCACATGGAGCAGTTGAACTCGAGAACAAGGAAAGAACCAAATTCAAAGTCAATGGCTAGAGGATCAAACTCTATATAGGCCACTTGGAGGAGGTCAACGAGTTGATTGAGAAATGGAGTCTTGATGAAGTCTGAGTAGTCAAGAGAACTGCATCGTGTCGCGACGTTAAATCAAGCGCTACTTGGGAGGCAACCCAAGCTGTAACATCTAGCCAATTTAGGAGTTTTTGATGATTTTTATGAAGTTTAGATTTTTTTTCTCGAGTTTTATGTGTTAGTGAGTCTTAGTATTGGCTAGATTAGGGTAAGTATAGGATCCGTGTCCAAAAAGAATCAATAAAAACAAAGGGAAGTCCTAATGGTTGTTACTTGTGCAGGAACGATGTGAACATGTAAAGAACTTCAAAAAGCAGTAGGGTCACGACTAACATCGATGGTCCGTCGTTCAATCGATTGTCCGTTGATGACTTTCGTAGGTCCCAGGTAAGATTTCTTAAAATTGGCTAAGTGTTGGAGTAAACGACGACCCCAATCGATGGACCGTGGTTTGACCTACGGACCGTCGACGGGGTTTCATAGGTCCAGGGAAATTTACCCGACCCGGCCCACGACTCATAACTAATAAAAAAGCCCCATTTCAAATTCATTCCCCATTTCCCTCTTCTCCCCAACCGTTACAAACCCCTCCAAATTCATTTCCCAACCTTTCAAATCGTTCACACCCCTTCAAATCACTCTCCCCAACTACATACTCTTCCATTCCCCATTTCTTCCCTTTTCATTCTCCCCTATTCTGATATTTTCTTCCCAAACTCCCCTTTCTCTATTTTGGTCAAGTTAACGAGTCGCGGGTCTGAAATTTTAGCAAGGTGGTTTAAGTATTGCAAGATCACACTCCCCAACTTCCTTCTTCTTCATCAGGTATTGCTTCTAAACCCTAATTTTCAAATTGATATTGAAATTGGTAGTTACCACTTGACCTTGGGTATTTTATGTGTTCATGATACTACGATTAATTAGAATGTACCCTTGGGATGACGGTTTGGTGGGTGTTAGTTGCTGATTGATGTCACTTGTTGAGTAGATCTTCTACATGTGCTCTTCAAACTAGGGTTTCAAAGCTATTTGTGTTATCGTCCCTAAAATTATTTTGTTGGATCCCTTAGAATGTTCGAATAACATGTTTGCACGTTGAAATGCATATATAGGAGTTATTTGGTGACTTAAAATTTTAGATGTTTAGAAATTTTTTATCTCGAGCACCTTCCAGTGTAGTCAACGACTACGACCTGCGGACCGTAGGTCGTACTGTCTCAACCATAATACGGACCGTGGTTCAACCTATGGACCATTGGTAGCAATCGTTGGTCCCAAAAATAGTTTTATTTTTCTTTTCTTTTATTTTGTTTTCTTTCATATTTCTTCTATTTTTTTGATATTATGCAGTCCTAATAAAGTCTTTTTCAGGTACAATGCCGCCAAAAGCTACACAAACTTCTAGGCGGAGGTCGAAGTCTACAACACCTTCTGCCCGCCTACAATTGGTGAACGAACCAACTGAAGATGAGGGGAGCGGGTCGGAGTTTGCCCCTCCTTTAGGGGCTGACTCTCCCAAGCCCCCCCCCATACTACTCGCTAGCGTGCAAGGCAACTGGCTATCACTGAGACAAGGGATGAGGCCCAATCTGGCACACCCGATAGTGCTTCCCAGTCTGAGGAGGGAACACGTGGTTCTTCATCGGTCAATGAGGGGTCTCAGTATTCCCAATCTGGGGGTGACTCTGATTCTGAGTCAGTTGCTCCATCTGCTTCTGACGCTACAACGTCCGATGAGGCTCACGATCCTCCCGGTGCAAGGGTGGAGCCTATTCACAATAGTGCAGAGCCTAACAGATGGTGTGTCCGAGGGATGTACCAGATTTTCTACGATGGGCTGTTCATGAATCCACAACAAAAACTAGCCCGGACTATTACTAAAGAGCGTCAGGTGCTCACTGCAGCTTACACACCGTGCCGGCCGTACACGATTTATTCAAGCAGCACAAGTGTGATTGCATGGCAGAAAATCCGAGAAGATATAGCCCGAAGATGGTGTGGGAGTTTTACGCATCTTATGCCGCGACTGTGTAGAATGCTCTCCCACCCCATGCCAAAGGTCTGAATCAGCCCCCACTCTCGACCACCTTGGTTAGGGATGTGCCAGTTGACCTATCGAAGGCCACGGTCTACCATTTTATTTACGGCCCCTCCTATGCCCAGCCTATTAATACTGCTGAGTACGACTATCGGATGAACGTAGTGTAGAATATAGTAGCCATGCATGATCTTGATCAGCGAAGGAACCTATTGAGCTGGATGGCGAGGATCATTAGTGATGAAGGAGAGAACACTGAGTGGTTTGGGGATATGTCACAGCCTATACGAAAGGCAACACTCAGTTTCACGGCCAAATTCTGGTGGGCCATTATTAGGACCCGACTGTCCCCGACTATGGCCGACAATGTTGTAACGTGGGATCGTGCTGTGATGTTGTCCTCAATTATGGGGGGGCATGAGATTGACTTTGCCCGGATTATTATAGCGGAGATCCATGAGCGGGCTTTCAAAGACAAGACCTTGCTGCCATTGTGTGACAGGCTAGTAGAAGTGACCAAAACGGCCAATGTGGGCATGATTAAGGCTGATACAAACCCCGCAGCCCCAAGGCGGAGCACTCAGGTTGACTTACCGCCCATGGGCGATGCACTAGGTCCCGAGCAGGCCGAGGTGGACTCTATTCTTGCCCCCACTACGGAGCCCCAGGGGTCTATTCCCCCCACTACTACCTCTGGTTGTACTACAAGTACACCGTGGGGTACCACCCCTTTAGGGTCGACCATGCTCCCGATTGCTAGGCTTAGCAGGTTAGAGGCTCAAATGGCGGCCCTTCTGAATCATATTAGGCCGTGGATGCAGAAATTAGTAGAGGAGTCTGAATCCCAAACTAAGCAGCTGATCGACATACAGATACAGGTAGTGCATCGGTGCATTGATGCGTTTAAGAGCCGAATGATGGAGAGGTCCTAGCCTGGGCCCATGATAGATGTGGCTGCCATCCAGACGGAGTTTGCTAGTCTCCGTGCTGATCTTGATGCTTTGGTTGTTTTGGAGACTGATGTTCCAGAACCTGCCCCGGAGCTTGAGGTAGATGATATAGTGCGTCATGCACTTTTTGGTGGAGAAAGTAGGCTTCTTAGTTCTCCCATGCAACAGGGAAGCGTGTCCGATCTGGAAGTGCAGCTGCGACAGACCCAAAGGAGGCAAGGCTAGACCAAAAAAGAGAGAGAAGGGAACAAGAGGCTACCCAGCGACTGTCTTTGTTCGAGGAGCAGTTGAGACATGAGTGCCTGTGAGAGTTAGTTGTGGGAGCGTCTAGTTCGGGGCGTGTTACTAATGTTTCTCCCCCATTTGTTACTGAGGTTCTTTCGAGGACACCTCACTTGGTGATCCAGCAGGTTCTGGGAAACCGGATCGACCCACTGCTTGATTGGTCTTCGGCGCATATGCGCCACAGGTTTGTCTCACCCGCTGTTTTTACTTTTATATGTGCATTGAGGGCATTGCACGACCTTTTTATGTGGTGGGGGGATAACGGATTGTGAGTTGACGTGAAGTCTAAGTAACTTAAACACATAATCCGTCCTTGGGGTTTTCTTGCCTGTGTTCTTTTTCCCTAAGGAATTGTTTAATTTCTATTGAACTGGCATGTTTAGGATTGTAATTGTGTACAATTAATCTGGAAATAAAGCATGATGGCATTAGAGCATGAAATTGATATCCCTCCAAAAAATTTAATTATGTTATGACTGTGAACTTAATAAGTTGAATGTGTAGGATCTTTGTATGACATGATAAGTATCAATGTGACACTATGACTTAAGCTATAACATTAACTGGATTCATTGATGATTCAATAATTACAACAAGGTGCCATGTGAGTGTGAGGCTATTTGAATATTCGTATAGTTTGTGCCAATCTAGAACTTACCCCGTTGGTCTTGCTAAGGTAATTTGAACTGGAAACTATAAGATGATCATAGGCCATTATTGATACTAAAATCCACTTAAGCCTAAAATGAACAAACCAAGAATATGTAAAATCTTTCCCTTCGATCCAAATGTTTGAGCCTAACGAATACCATTCTTTCTATACACCCAATTCACCTTCCCTGAAAGTATTGTTAAGCTTTATTTTTGGCCATGGTCCCTCCACAGACATCATGCACCTCGATGTAGGACAAAAGCCTAAGTTGAGAGTGGCTACTGCAAAGCTACCTAAATTCTGGCCTTTGTCCTTCCTAGGACAATGTGTACCTTAGCTCATACTAAATGTTTAAGTTGAGGGTGGCTATTAAGAAGGAAAGCAATAAAAAAAGGGTATAAAAAGAGTTGTGTGTAGAACAAAGGAAGCTGACAGAGTAGGAGTGATGAAAATAGTGTGAGTTCACAAAATGAAGTGAAAAGAAGCTAAAGCTTTAACCAAAAAGAGAAATCAAGTAAGCTGATTAAAAAGTCACTCTCAAGCTTATATAAATCCCAGGGAAAAGTGTGTAAAGCATGAAGATATGAAAAAGTGGTTGAAAAAGAGGATAACGAGCCAAATGAGATGTCAAGGAGGGGCAGAAAAGTCACTTACTGTCCAAATATACCACACCCTGAGCCTACGTTACAATCCAAGAAAGTCCTATAGTGATTCTAGCCGAAAGGTTTGAAAAGCCAACGCGGAGAAAATAAGGGCAAGTCTATGGCATTGTGCACAAACTGTATTGAATTCGTTCCGAGTGTGAATGAATACTGAGTCCCTAGCTAAGAAAGTAAAATTCTGTGTGGAAAAGAATTTCTTTGTGGTGACGGTACAAGTTGTATTATTGAAGAGTTGGAATCTTGGTGAATTGTTGTATGTGTATGTATAGGTGTCTATTCGTATATCGATGTCATGGATTGATCCGCCTGGGTTTGCTTGTTGGGTTTATAACAAAATTGCACTGTGTTGAGAATAAATAAGGAGGAGGATGATGATTGAGAAAATGCTAAATAATTGTTTGAAATCCGAGTTGCTTATACATATGTGTTGTTTAGAGTTTTGTTGCATCACTTGAGGACAAGAAATGATTTTAAGTTGAGGGTGTTGATGTACCGTGAATGTACGGTACTTTTGATGCATTAAAATTAGAGTTTTACATGTTGCTTAAGCATTTTATTAGTGGATTTGAGGGTGTTTATGTAGAATTATGTAGGAAACAGGTTTTGAGCAGTTGATGGGTGAAAAGGCTGCAACATGGTGATTTTTGGTGATGTACAAAAGGACCCACAAGCCGTCGTTTGACTGACGAGCCGTAGGTGAAGGTCGTGGTTTAGAAGCTGAAGGAAAAAGGCTAAGTATGGAACGACGGTTGCCAACAACGAGTCATCGTTCTTGCTACGAACCGTAGGTCATGCTCGTGGGTGACAATGTAAAAGGGAAAAAAATTCAGAAATTTAAGTGTTGAACGACGGATTGGACCTACAAGCCATCGTTTCTGTGACGCTATAGGTCACAACCGTAGGTGACTCTGCTCTCAACCGAATTTCCTTAGTATTTCCTTTTCCTAGTTTATTTAGGACTTATTTTCTATAAATACCATTTGTAAATTTCATTTTTTGGTTGTTGAACAATTTTTGAATATTTAACTTTGACTTTGGGAATTATTTTGCAACTTGTGTGGAAATTGATTCTTAAAGTTTGCTTTTGATTTTCAATTCAAGATTGTGGATTACATCAATTCTCACGGTAAGTTATGATATATTATTCAATCCCTAATATGAATTGTGAACAAACAGGCATGAATTGTGAACAAACAGGCATGAATAGCTAATTCCACAACTAGGGTTGTGGGAACCATGAGTAATTAACGAAGTATGACTAATAAATAAGTAATTCTTGATAAGTGTTTATGCATGTATTTGTTAATTTCTTCGCTTAGATTGCTTTTTAACGGTGCGCAACATTAGAACTTGCCTCATTCCTACTTGCCGGACCAAGGGAGTAATGAATGAGAAAGAGATTGAACAATGGAGATTTAGCGTTGATTTACTCTGCTATCTAATAGCCCAAACTAAATAAGCTGAGGGCTAATCTAGGTCAAAGGTAAGGGTTAGTAAAGCAACACACGTAGACGGACCAAGTTGAAGGGTGAAATTCCCTATTTGGAGGACCAATCACTTAGGGATACCTAACTTACCGACTATGCATGTTAAACACTAGGAAAAGAGTTACGATTATTAGGATTACTGAGTTAAGAACTTATGGGGAACACATGTGCCCTAGTTTCACTCTTATATTTATATTACAAACTTCAAGCTTTGTTATTTGGTTACGTGTTACTACTAAAGCAATCAATTGTTATTTTTTCGTTATCACAAATCCCCCCTTTTTCTGGAAGGAACTTGACTAAACGTACAATTAACACTGAATTAGACTAGGTCTGAACCATAATCCTCGTGGGATCAACCCTAACCTTTGTTAGGTTCTTTATTTAACAACGACCGCTTATACTTCTTTAGAGAGGTGTAATTTGGGCGTATCATATACCTTGCCTATGAAGTAGTTGACTCCATATCCTTTTAGGTATGTGACATTGGAAAAAAAGATGATTTGTTGTTTCCTCACACTGATTGCATAATGGACAGCTTGTATCATTGATAAAACCCCATTTGTGTAGCCTATCCTTGGTTGCCAGTCTTCCCATAATTGCAAGCCTCAATATGAATGTCCATTTTGGACAACCGTTCTTGTTGCACACTAGCTTTCTCCATCCCACCTTCGGAAACTCCCCTGGTAATGTTTTATACATATTCTTTATAACAAATGATTCTGTTTGCTGGAATTCATTCACACATACTCCAGCCCTTACATACTCCAGCCCTTATCAAGTAGTGTTTAGCTTTGAAAATCTTTTGTATCATCCATGAGGCAGTTTTAGGTTGTGTCCCACACTGATTGTTCCTTTATATAGTAGGCATGAACCCATTTGACCCATAATCTCTGCTTTTCCATACATAGGTTCCATAAATGTTTGCAGATAGCTGCTCTATTCCATAATGTGACATTGATAAAGTTCAGTCCACCAGCTACTTGGGGCCAGCATAGTTTATCCCAAGCTATTAAGGATTTCCTTGATGCTTCAGCTGATCCAGTCCATAAAAACCTTTTACAGATCATTTTGATGAAATGGATTATCTTTTTCGGCAATATGAATACATGTGACCAAAAGGTTTGTATAGAAAAAAGTACGCTTTGGATCAGAACTACTCTTCCTGCATATGATAGAAATCTGGTCGTCCAAGCATTAACACGATGTAGCATTTTTTTTATGAGGGGTTCACATTGAAGAATAGTGATTCTCTTTGTGCTTAATGGTAATCCTTGGTACGTAAAAGGCAACTGTCCTTTGGGGGTAGCCCAATAATGTCATAATCTCATCTTGTATTAGGCTTGCTGCTCCACCAAAATAAATGGCACTCTACTGAGTGTATGCTATCAGTCCTGAAGCTGCTGAAAATATTTGAAATCTATCATAAAGGATTTTCACAGACTGTTCATCTCCCCTGCAAAATAAAAGAAGGTCATCGGCAAACCCTAACTAGATCAGGTTCAACTTAGCACACCTTTGATGATGCTTGAATCCTCTTACATCTTTCAAAGGTTTCAACAGTCGACTTAAATACTCCATAGCAAGCACAAACAAGAAGGGGGATATAGGGTCTCCTTGTCTCAACCCCTTCTTTTCTTGGAAACGAACAGTGTTCTTTCCATTCAAAACAATGGAGTAACTAACAGTGGACAGACAGTTCATGATCCAGTTAATGAGTTTCTCGGAAAAATTGATATGTTGAAGAACTTGTTTTATAAAGGGACATTCTACCAAGTCGTAAGCTTTTTGCATATATATTTTCAGAATACACCTTGGGGATAAGTTCTTCCTCCCATAGCCCTTGACTAGCTCATGTCTCAATATGATATTATCTGTGATTAATCTTCTAGGTACAAAGGCATTTTGACAATCATCCTCCAGCTCAGGCTTTATACATTGTAGTCGGTGGGTTAAGATCTTTGAAATGATCTTATATACTACAGTACAACAAGAGATAGGTCGAAATTCTTTAATAATAGTGGGATTTTTTACCTTAGGAATGAGTGTGAGAACGGCACAATTGATTGCTTTACACATTCGACCTGTCATAAAGAAGTCGTTCACAGCAACTGAAATGTCATCTCCAACAATCGACCATGTCTTTTTGAAAAACAAGGCATTAAATCCATCACATCCCGGAGCTTTACTACCTTTTATACTCATCAAAGCTTCCTTCACCTCTTCCTTTGTAACTGTTCAATGAGTTTTAATTGTTGTGGTCTATGCAAAATCGGCCCCTGCTTCATCACATGAGGTAGTACCACAGGTAATGAGTGGGATGCCTGCCCCAGTAGTGTTTTATAAAAGTTCACCGCCTCTTTCTCCACTTCAACTTCTGTTTGAAGTAATTTGCCCTCATTGTTTACCAGTCTTTTGATGTGGTTTTGAGCTTGTCTACTCTTCAAGCAAGCATGAAAGTATGTTAAGTTTCAGTCTCTCAACCTTAGCCATTGGACTCTAGATTTTTGTCGAACTATACTCTCCTCCACCATGCTCCATCTTTCTAGTTGTTGTCTTGCCTTTGCTTCATCTTTGACCAGCTCAACATGCCTTGTGTAGTCTCTCATTTGCAGTTGTATGGTCTTTAGATTGGTTCGAGCTTGTTCCACTTTGTGTTCTATCCCATGATATTCCTTTTGGGCTAACTCTTTCATGCCAACTTTCACCTGCTTAATTTTATTCCATACCATTTGCATTCTGTATCCTTTACAAGGTTTAATCCAATGTTGCTTCACTACTTCCAAAAATTTTTGATGGTCAGCCAAATAGTTGTAAAATTTGAATGCACGAGGCTTATGTGCAGGTGGTGCTTCTAGTTGTACCCTCAAGGGACTATGATCAGAAAAGCTAGGGTCCATGACTACACCTTCAATATGGCCCCATTGTTGAATCCACTTTGCATTAACGAAGATCCAATCAATTTTGCTGAGTATCTGATTGTTGAACCAAGTGTTCTGTCTGCCAACACTCTTCATTTCCACAAACCCAGTGTCAAGAACAAATTGTTTGTGATACCTCACTTATGCTTCTTGAACAGTGTTTCCATTAATCCTATCATCGACACCCATGATTGTGTTAAAATCTCCCATGATCAAACCAGGTTCCAAATGTCCACAAATTAGCCCTTTGAGGTCACTCCATAACACCTTCTTATCATGCACTGTTTGTAGACCATATACTACACTCAGATTGAACGAGGTATCATTATGCAGCAATGTTACTCGACCATTTATAAACTGTTAATGAGTCATAATTGGATGAAAGTTCAAACTTAGTTGATTCCACAAGATCCAAATTTTTCCACCCGGAGCTTCGTTATAGTTTGCCACCCATTGCCAATTTCCTACCAGTTTTTTTATAATTTTGGGAGCCTTATTCCCTGTAACTGTATTTTCAATGACAACTATTAGAACTACTCTATTCATCTTGCAAAAGCTAGTAAATTCCTTGTGTTTATACACCTTATTTATTCCTCGCACATTCCAGGCTATAACATTCATCAAAGTAATAAGGAGGGGCTTCCATCATCTCCCCAGTTGAGCACATGTTCCCCTAGTAATATCTGAGATGTGGAAGGTTGATCTCCTCGAGAAGATTCACTTAAAATATTGAATGCACTCAATTCTCCGAGTTCCTGCAGTTGAGGCCCATTAGCCATAATTTTACTCCCAGATTTACCTTTTACTTCCTACCACCCATCTACAGGTGGTTCAGTGACCATATCAGGCCTATTTACAGCTATCTCACCTTTGTTAACAGTCTCCTCAATACTGTCCTTCCATCTGCCTTGAGGGTCAATGTTGTCCACTTCTGGGTTGAGTCTTTTGTTGAATCTCCACTCTTGTTTGTGCATATGTTGCCCCTGTTTCCGCTGGTGTTCAACCTCACTCTTTTTCAGACATGAGTGTCTCATTTGACAAGAAGTTGGACAATATATAGGTCTCCATTCATAAGTGACAATTCGATCCTCTAATTTTCCCATAGGGTTACTTACTTTGATTGAGTTAGGTAATGATCTAGTTACATCCATCTCTACCAGAATACGAGCAAACGATATCCTGTCTACGTTGGTAGTGCACTCATCTGCACATAATGGCCTGCCTAATCCACTCCCTATCCTGCTCAGAGCATCCTTGCTCCAGCAATTTAGTGGAAGCCCAGGTAATTTCACCCATAACAGGATGGTTTTTAATACTTCTTCCTTGAAATTGAACTCGGGGGACCATGCTCTGATGATGATAGGTCTGTTATTCACGGAGTAAGGTCCAGTAAAGATCACTTCATCCCTTTCATGTCTGCTGCAAAACTTCACTACAAAATACCCATCACTGTGATATAACACCTTTGGCTTTGCCACAAAGTTCCATTGACTTGCAATGAATCTTTCCATAGCTCCAATCAAAGGCGTGTTACCCACAACGTACAATATAAGGGCACAGTTCCATTTTCGAGTCTCTGCCTCCACATCTTCTTGCAGTAGATGAACCACTATTTCTCCTTCTTCTATCCTCGTAGGGACATAGGCTAGATTCATTCCTTTGGCGGATAGTTTCCCTGTTGTTATCCCTGCGCAAGTCCGTCAATCATTGTTTCCCTGTGGGGTTCCAGTTTTACCTATTTTCGTCTGGGCTAGATGATTTTGGTTTGGGGTTTTGACAACTAGATCCCCCCTGCTATTTGCTCACTCCGGTCTTTGCTAGCTCTTCCACTTAACGATCTCCCCCAAACTTGAATCCCAGCCAACTCTCCTCTATTTCCAGAGATTTGTGGGGATCCCTGGGTTCTGTTACCACTCGCAAGATTTGGCCATTCAACATCGGCTTCATCCATCTCATCCTCTTCTTTCGGTATCTTCCCTTTCCCTGATTGGGAACCTGATCATAGAGGCTATACCGTAGCATCCTTAACCTTTGTATTTGTTGCTAGAATTTTGCCCTTATCCCTTCTCGGTCGTCCCCGAGCCATCGGAGATATGCGTAGGTTAGTGGCACCTAACGTGCGCTGAGAAAGAAAGGATTCTGAATTTTGTTTTTTATTAATTTCTTTATTATATGTTATATTAACACATAGTATTTGATAAATTTGTGAAGTATAATATCTACAAATTGATAGAAATATGAATCTGAACCGACTTATGTATATAATATAATTTGAACCCGACTTATTTGAGTAAGAATTAACCTTTTCCTCCTTTCTTTTCTTCTTTTAATTCCTTTAGAACTTTGTTCTAAAATATCCACTAGTTTTCAATATTCTTCTTTCAAATTTACTTGAATACTTGTTTTGTTGTGTGATTTAAATTAGGAGTGTTCAGATTTCACAAAGCGTGACATAAAAAACTATCAAATGATTGTTTATCGCAACATCAACAATGATAGTAATATTGAATAAATAATCAACTTGTTCTCAATAACATATCAAATATCAATTGTTACCTATGACCATCTCAATAACATATCAAATATCAATTGTTACCTATGACCATATATAATTTCAAAATTAAAGAGAAAACTAACTAGTGATCTATCCATTTATAAGAAAAACAAAGGCATCTTTTAACTTACTAGAGAAATAATTTAAGACTAACAATTTGCCCTAAAATTTCATAAATTTGCATATTAAACTTCACCACTTTTTGGTTTCTTTAATTTCTTTCTTTTTAACCTTCCTGAAGGTTTCTTGTTTTTCTTTGGAAAAAATGAAATTTACTGCATTAATATTTTCATCAATTCCCCAATATCCATAGTAGTTGGCTGTATTAATTTTGTTGGAATTTCTTGGTTCATCGCTCTCTTTTTTCTTCAATGGTTGCCAGAGACTGCATGTTGGTCTTGGTGGTGAATCCATTTTAAGATGGAAAAAAGAATAACAAGAAGAAGAGTAAACTAAATCTTATATAGTTATACATGGAGGAATTTTTTAAAATAAAAAAAATATTTCAACATATATTTATTATATATATATATTGCTCTGTTATTAATTAATATCAAGTCTGACTTTATTTCGAAATCTTAATGTATATCTTATTTACATTTTTTGGATAAAATTACATCTAGATAAAATTCGTGAAGTTCGAGCGTCAATAATTGTAAATGCAATTATCCATTTTTTTTGTTTTCATATTCGGTATCCAATATTTGTATTGTAGTCTGATTAATTCATTTTCACATGCGTATGACCCATTTGAGGGAAGTGTTCTATCTATCTTGGTTATGGAAAAATTCTTAATAGAGAGCTCTTCCCATAAATAGGCCCCACACAGTGCAAATTTTGATTCATTAGACTCCAACATGGGTATTGGACGCCGAATAAAAATGGATAATTGCATTTACTGGCCCTCGAACTTCATGAAATTTATCCAGACACGCTATTTCTTACTATATAATGCATAATAGTGGAATTTTTTCAAGTTACCTTTTCATATATAAAACTCTATATTTTATCCTTAATACAAGCAGTGTACGTACAACAATATATACTTTTTTGTTCAAAATAAAGATTATTTTTGGTCTAACATTGAGTGGATACTTTTATGTCAAATCATGATATGATAGCATGATTACTAAGGCTAATTAACCTGAAGTTGTGGCACATGTTCTTCCTAATTATAAGATAGGTTGACATTCCTCTAGAATGTGGCAATGACACTACTTTGAATCAGGTCGTCTAATTTTGTAAACATATAGCTCAACAAAATAAAATAAATGATGGATCCCACCACTCACAGTTTTTGACTTGAAATACAACGTTTCAAACATGAGTTAGCCGTTATAGCAGTGGGAGAAGAGAAAAGCTCAAATGAATATAAAGACCAAAAAACTTCTCCCAATTACCTCAACCACACCCTAATTTTTAAGAATTACACTCTGAAAAATTCTCTGTTTTTGGTCAATCAGGGCGGATTTCTCTTTTCTTTCTGATAGCGACAATGAAAAAGTTGTAGAAGAGATTCTATCACAAGCAATGGATCAATCTGTTCTTGAACAAATTGCTGCCATTAATTGTTCTGGTTTTACTGATTCTGTACTCCCCACTCAGCTCGAAACTCATTTTTGCAAACTCAAATCCCTTCCTACTACTTCGACAACTCCAAAACCTTCTACCGTCGCAAGAAATTCCAGGAGTTACGGTTCCTCGGAGTTCCCAAACACCCCTAAAATGATGAAAATGAGAAAATTGAAGGAAGCCCAGTTGAGGAGAAAGGTTCTAAGGTGAATTTTGAAGATGGGTTTGTTGAAAAACAGATGAAATCAAAGGTTAGTTTGATTGAAAATGATGTTTTCTCGAAAACCACAAATGGGAAAAAATCTTCATCTGGGACAATATCATCTCCATCGGATTCTCGGAATTCTTTGAAAGATTGTTTGTCTCCACCCGCGAAAACTAGGTGATTTTGGTGTTCACCTAAGAAGGGGTTTAATAAAAAGGGGAAAGAGAGTACGGGTTTGAGTATGGGGCTGAAATGAGGGAAGGATGATGAGTTTTTATCGGACTTGAGTATATTTTCATCAAAAAATCAAGAGAAGTTGATGAAGAAAGCTATGGAGGAGCACGAGAAGATTAATAGAGAAGCAGATAAGATTGTTAAGTGGGCAAAGCAAGCATCTGCTAGGATGGATGTTTCTAGTATTGGAGATGAACTAAGTGATGATGACACTTCCAAATGAATGTGAGGACTCCATTTTATGTTGCTATACTAGTTGGTAAAAAAAGCTTTCTTTCCATGCCCGTTTATATAATGAATTCTCTATTTTGATCCTACGTTGCTCAACCTTGATCCTACGTTGCTCGATCGTACTGGCTATAATATTGTATAGGTTTACACATGTTAGTTTATCATATGCATAGGTTAGAGCTATTTCATTTAAAGCAATCCAGGTGAAGTAAGTGGACTTTGGAGGTCTTTTGATTTTCCATACATACCTCCAAGGCCACTTGTCAAGCATACCATTTTGAGAGCACATGAGATTGTAGCTGTCCTTGACTGTGAACTGCCATACCATTTTGTCTTGTTGCTGTATTTCAATTGTGTAGTGTTCCCAATCAAAAAGGTTCCTTCTGAATTGAGGGGTCCAAGAGTTGTTGTGTCTTTGTTGTTCGACAGATGACTCTTAGTTGTTTGCTATCAGGAATAGTCCAGGATATGAGGCTTTAAAAGCGTTGTTGTCAAGCCATTTATCCTTCCAAAATTTAACTTGAGATCCATTGCAGACTTTATAGGAGATATTCTTGAAGATGTCTGCTTGGTGGCTACTAATGTGCTTCCAAATTCCAACTCCATGAGTTCATGAGCCTATTTTAGCACACCAATGAGTGTGGGTTATAAAATTGGCATAAATTTCAGTCCTCCATAGTGCTATATCTTCATGATATATCACCTGAGTTGGTCTCAAGAGCAGGCAGTTTGAGTCTAAGCAGTTGCCCCAGCCTTACTAGGCTTTTGATTCCCACTGCGACTAAAAGTGTCGTGACTTGGGATTGCAAGGATATTGAATTACATTTGGTGTCCTGTGGGATTCAGCCATTGCGTTATTTGATTATCGCCAACAGCAAGAAGCTAAAGCGGCTGCCAGAATGTATGCAGGAACTTCTTCCATCTCTTAATAGACTGCAACTGTTTGGATGTCCAGAAATAGAATTCTTTCCTGAAGGAGGGTTGCCCTTCAATTTAGAAGTCTTTGAGATCATCGATTGCGAGAAACTGATGAATGGCCAAAGGAGTTGAATTTATAGAGACTCCCCTATCTCAGAGAGTTACAGATTATCCATGATGCAGTGACGAAGAGATTCATGCTCATGGGAATTGGGAGTTGCCTTGCTCTATTCGAAGACTTACGATACGCAATCTGAAACAATTAAGCAGCCAAGTTCTCAAAAGCCTCACCTCTCTTGAATATGTGTCTACTATTTATTTACCTCAAATTCACTCTCTGCTAGAAGAAGGGCTTCCCTCATCTCTTTCTGAGTTACATTTATATTGCCATCATGAGCTCCATTCTCTACCAACCCAAGGTCTTTGGCATGCACCTCACTTCGCTTCAACATCTATACATCTCCTCCTGCAATCAACTCCAATCTCTTGCAGAATCAGCACTACCCTCCTCCCTCTCTGAGATGACAATCCAGTATTGCTATAATCTTCAATCCCTTCCAGTAAAAGGGATGCCCTCTTCCCTCACTAAACTATCTATTTCAAGCTGCCCATTGCTCAAACCACTCCTAGAATTTGAAAAGGGGGAGTACTTGCTAGAAATTGCTCATATCTCCACCATAGCGATTGATGAAAGGAGTTTTTATGATTGCAACTAAGCAGCAACTTAGTGTCTTGTTTTATTCTATTATTTTTTACTACATAAGGTCCACAGGAAAACGGTCGCTAAGGCTTGTAGCTTGCTTCTATACTTCGTCAATTTTGAACTGATTGCTTTCCTGTGTCATCTCTCATTTGTCTCTTTATGAGAGAAAACTTTCTATCCTTCTTGCATATGAAGAACTTCAAGTGTATTGGGAAAGGATGTGGTGGTAACCCCACAATATTTTCTAGAACTGGATGTCCAACCGTGTCTTCACCCGCTACTACGGGACCTCGAACTCTACTTAAAAAACACCTTCCAACCACTTCCATTTTCCCGTGTGCCCGATAGCACGATTTTTGAAACCCTTTCTGATCCCCTAACCAATCTCATGAGAAGCAAGCCCAGAAGGAGCTGCCTTAACTTTTCTTCAGATAGCCAACCCTCTTTAGGCTACTGGCATTGCTAAAGCTCCGCCACAGAGTAAGCTTACCCAAATATGACAGATGCAAAAGTGGCTAACGAAGTTGGAGGAAGAAATTTGTTGGACTACTGTACACGAAGATACATTAGTATTTTGGCAAGTGGCAACATTAAAAAAAAGGAGTAAGATATAGGAATAAAGTAATCTGCCTAACCTTCGATTCCCGTAACCAAGTTTTTCTTTCTTACTCCTTATGTACTTTTTTTTCTTTTATTTCTTTTTTACTTCGTCCACTCCTTTTTACTTTTTCTGAAATGTAGGGCAAATGAAACCCTCTACAACTTCTTCTAAGAAAAGGTGGTTCAACCGGCTATCTTTTCAAATGACAATGACCATTTACCCATTATATAGAAATCATCTCTTCAAACCTTATTTTACAAAGTTATCTGTTAAGTTCTACTATGTACTCTTTACGATGTTGTTAATAACATGTAAGAGTTCTTATGATTGCAGTTCAACCTTTTTTTACCTGGTGTTTTGTATGAGTAGACATTACTGATTGATTTATTGAAGCGAGGAAAAATGCGGTGTTTCATCTGTAGAATTTTGAACACCTTGGAGTGCTAAATAATTATGTTACTATATGAAATGAAACTTGATTCTAACTAGGCACGTTGGAAATACATTTTTTACTATGGAGTTTCATTTTGAATCTGGAAGTAAAAGTAGGCAACTAAGAAGCTTGAAAGTAGTTAAAGAAAGTTGTACCTTATTAAAAAAAAATTTGTACCTTATATCACAAACTTCAAACACTCTTTTTACCTTTGCTAATGTGTGTTTAAAAAAATAGTAAGTGGTGTGTTTACTCTTTTGCATCATTTTTTATGAGTGCCTTAGATTCAGAGTTTCCAATTATTGTTGCATTTCTAAATTGTTGTACTTTCCGAATCATGAGGTACTTGATTTTTGATTAGCTTTACTCGAGCCGGGGGTCAAAACAGTCTCTCTACCTTCACAGGTAGGAGTAAGGTTGTATATACTCTGACCTCCCGAGACCCCACTTGTGGGAATACACTGATATGTTGTTGATGTTGTTGTCCTTTTATGCATTCTACTACCTTCAACTCTTTAATTAGCTACTTATCATGGCTTTCGAACTATTCCCTCAGTTTCTCATCTTCAATGAATTAACTGATTTGTCGTCTTCTTCTTCTTGGATTATCTATCTGTTAGAATATTGTTTTCATGCAATTAAATACCACCTGCACTACAATTTTAATCATGATTTATCTTCCACCATGAATTTTTTTCATGCACATTTACTTATTAATTTTAGGCTACATATTGGCAAGTCTTTGTTGTTCCACTTTGTATTATAGCTTGTAGAGGTTATATGCAGCTTCTGTATACTTTGATGTGTTTATCTCCCTAACAGGCTTTTATCATTTTTTTGTTGAACACAAAAGGGATTCTTTGAAAGTCGATTTCTTGAGTTACAGAAACTGCAAAATAAGAGCAGAGTTGAAGTGGTGTCCCTTTTCTTTAAGGAGGCTGGAAAACTTCTAAACAACCTCACCATGTCTCCGTGAGTAGTAGTAATATAGCTTTATGTTTGTTTAATTGAATCTTTAAAGAAGCAGTTTCTATTCTGATTCTGATTATTTATATGGGCAGCAGCAGGTGGTGGATTTTAAGCAACTTGATATTGAAATCCACCAGTTCAAGGATTATAGTTCCATGACCTACTAAGATTTTGATCGCGCTAATAGAAGTAAAAGTGGTTATTTCCATTGCATGTGGACAACTAAGAGAAGACTAAATTTTCTTGTTTCAGTCAAGAATTGACTAGGTGGATTCTGGTTTTGTCATTTTAATTTAGATATTATTATTTAGGGATTTATAATTTCGTTAATGGTCATTAGTATCCGAGTTCAATGTTTGATTAGAAGCCCCTCTTTTGTTTTGCAGTATAGGTGCACTAAGAGTCAAGAGTGTCCTGAATTCTTTCAGATATGCTTGTCAAGCGAAGACCCCTGACGGGTGAGTCTTGCGTTATGATCTTTAGTGTAACTCTTTCCTACAGATAGTTGGCAATTTTAATTATGCACATTTAGTTACTACTTAGGTTCTATCACAGTGATTGTGCGTCATCCTGAGTCCTGACTTAGTTACTATTCAGAGACTCGAAATATTCTTTTTCTGAGGTGACCATTTTAGTACATAGTCTATTTTTAGTTTAACTAATTGCATATAGTTGTGCTTTCCATATAATTTTTCTGTATAAAATTCTTATTCTGAATTGATGGTCTAAAACAAATCAAGTGAATCTTCATTAACTTGACTTTTTTTTTTAATTTTAAGACATCACCTTAACGGTGTGGGGGGTTAGGCTTGACCCTTACCATTTCTACAGAAAGGCTAAGATGACATAGACTTTCATACTATAAGAAAAATACAATGGTTCAACTAGCAAAAAAATTACACTTGTCGTACCTTCTCTTTATGCTAGGAAGTTGCCACTTATCTAGTAGAAATTTTCCCTTCACCTCTTTAGGAAATTGATGAAAAGAATAATAGAAGGTACCACTTCCACTTGAAGAGGCCCTTTTAGCGAAGAAGTCAGCTATTTGGTTGGCTTCTCTATCGCAGTGGGAAATATTTACTTCTGCCCCATTCATGGCCTGGTCAATGTGTCGAATGATTCCTTTCAGCTTCAAGTTTTTGGTATCCTTGTCTTTGATTATGTTGGCCACTATCATAGAATCAAGTTCCAAGTCATATTTGTTATGTCCAGCTTGCTGGCACCATCGGGTAACATATAATGCAGCCATAGCTTCAGCTTGATTGTTGGTCTTGCATTGAGCAGGGACTGATAATGCCATGATAAGGTTACCAGTAGCATCCCAAATGATTCCTCCTATGCCAACTCTAGAGTTTTCATAGATGAAGCTCACATATGTGTTGGCTTTGATCTTACCTGACTTGTCTCCATCTCACAATAGGTTTCATCCACCTGACTTGTCTCCATCTCACAATAGGTTAGTACCTTCCAATTCTTGCACAAAGTTCAGTTTGGAAAGGCAGTGGAAATGGCTGCCTTGATATTCCACAGGATATGCACCTCCATACTTGAAGTCACAAATTTTTTATGATCTCTATATTTACAAGCTTTTCAGCTTTTCCAGATTTCCCAAGAAATGCAAATAGGGATAATTTGTTGCATCATACTCTATACACTGTTGGTGGTGCTTAAGTTCCACCAAGTACTGAAAATTCTTTGAACATCTTCCTCTCGGTGACTAATTCCAAGGGAGTTTCCAAAAGTATTACATATGTATTTGGCCATATCACTATCACTAAAAACATGCTGCAAGGATTAACCTACGACTAGAGTTATACAACACATACAATCGGAAACTAAACGTTTTCCAAAACTGTGAAATGTACTCCTTGGCAGAATGCATAACATTGTTTGTACAATCAGGATATAGTTTAGCAAGGGGCCCTTTCTCACACCAATTATCCCACCTTATATTACAATTTCCACAATTTATCTTCCATGAAATGTTGTGTTCTGCATCATCTCTATCTTTAAGTAAAGATTTCCAAGCTTGCGAATTACCCCGAATCTAAGATTTAGATACAGGGTGGATTGTGAATCAGTACTTAGCCATCTTAAACTCAGCCCAAAGAGATGGTTGAGTTCTAAACCTCCACCACGTTTTAATGGCCAATGTTTTAGAAATATCATTCATACTTCTAATGCCCACGCCGCTTTCATCTTTAGGGATACATAAGTTCTTCAATGATCTCCAGTGGTACTTGGATTTATTCTCATTGAAACCCAAGAAAAATCATGCAAAATGTTTTTCTAATAGGCGGGTTAATGGCAGTAAGAGTATAAGTAGGAAGAGATTGAAGTACACTTTTGATAAGAACAATTCTTCCACCATAGGTGAACATCTTACCCTGCCAGCCATAGGTGAGCATCTTACCCTGCCAGCCATTGAGTCTTTTGACTACCTTGGAGACCATGTCATCAAAGTAAGAAAGTTTTTATCCAGAAATCAGAGTTCTAGAAAGAACCTCTGCACCCAAAATTAAAATAGAGGGGGATATCTAGATCCATTAATCTAAATGGAGTACCAAACATTAGAAATAAGATTCAATATAAAAATGATCCATTTGTCTGGAAAAACAAATCTTTTAAGGACTTCTTTAAGAAAATTCCAGTCCATTCTATCACAAGTGATGTGAGGCCAAAAATATATTTTCTTATCATTATTTGTTTCATATTTAGTATTTTTATTTGTCCCTTTTGAGCATGAGTTTTATGGATTGTGCTTAATAGTGTATTTTATTTATAGGATTAAATTGGTGTGAAGATGAAGAAGTTTGAAGCTAAAATGAATTAAAGATGGAAGGTTGAAGAAGAAAATCAAGCAGCTTAATGGATTAAATTGATTATTATATTATATTTATATATATACATATTGAAATGATTTGTTGCAAATTAGAGGACTGCCACATGGCAACTATCCAAGGCAAGAGCACGAATTGTTGAAGACAACCATTGTTCACGCGGGATTCAATTCCGTTAAGGTTTTGGGTTCCCATGGACTCAACTATTTTATTTAGGGTTTTCTATATCTATAATACTGGAAGATACTTGGTAGGAAAAAGTCATTATACTTTTTAGGGTTCTTTTCTTCTTTTTCTTTTCTTAAATGTTAGTAGTTAAAGGCTCTTGTTCTAGGGCTGTGGCTACGAATTATTATTTAGTATTGAATTTCATGGATTGAAGTTGGTTATCGTATAAATTTTCTCTTTTGTTCTTGATTTAGTATTTCGTGATTGGCTACTATTGAAATAAACTTATTGTCCGAATTGAACTCTGGAGAGGAATAGGAGGATAAAACGTGGAACAAAAGGAGCATGGTCTTCTCTAGAATTAGGGTTGATTTGTATCTAGGATAGGGATATACCTAGAGACCTTGCTTGGTTAATAGACAGGATGAAAACGTATTGCCCGGTTATTGGTTCAGTCTATCCCTGCTCAACGATGTAGTTAGACTACTAATTAAAGTAGGCGATGAGAGGTCGGGAGACCATGATCATACATATAATTCTGTAAATCAGTGATTTGATAACTTATTCAAGTCCATAGAAGAAGATATTATGCATGAATTCTAAGTAAGCTGCAACTGTGGAATTTCCCCAATCATAGTTAGGTAATCTTAGTATTTAATTCTTTCATTCTTTTATTTATAAATCAAATTCTTTTAGCACGCTTTAATGAATAATCAGGATTAGTATAATTTAGTAAATTGTTAATTGACAAGTCTTTTGGGTTCGATAATCCGGCTCTTTTAGAGCCACTATATTACTTGCGCGACCGCGTACACTTGCGTGTGCATTTGGGAGCAACAAGTTTTTGGCGCCATAGCCGGGGACTTAGAAATTAGTTATTCTTCTAGGTTATACTTTTTCTTTTTATTTATTTAATTTTTTTCTTAATTTATTATTATTATTATTATTATTATTTTAACAAAAAAAATTTCTTTGAATAAATTGATACTCTTATTGATATGGATGATTGAGATAAATGGTGGTTGGATGATGGGTATCCTTGTAAGTATTATGATGGACCCCACTTGGATATTGAGTGTCCTAAATGCCATATATGTGGTGGTCAATATGGTCATTGTAATGGTTGTCCTAACTCTTATTCCCCTTCCCCGAACCCCTATTTTGATTCTTTTGTTATCTTTGATGTTGGCAGGGGTGATGAAGTGGATAATGCTGAACAAGAGGCGCACAATATTTATTGAAGCAAATTATGGACATGTTGGACAAAAATAATTTAGCACTCATGGAACTGGAATCAGTACTCATGGAACAACGAGCAAAAACCATGGAACTGCAGGCAAAATTCATGGAACTGCAAGCTAAGGGTGACACTAATCAATTGCAAGTCATAGACCTAGCTAATGCTCAATTAGAGGAAGAGATTGAATCCCAACAAGAAGAAAGTTGTGAAGAAACAGAGATAGTGAGCCAATATTGGCTACAAGAACAAACTCAACTTCAAAAGTTTCAAGAGTCTATCTGTGATGGTCTGACATACGTGAAAACCCAACTAATAGAAGAAAGAGTTGAGCTCACACAACAAATAGATCAATTTGGCTCAGATATTCATGACTTGGAGGATCACTTGAACAAAAAGGTTGAGGCATCTGATGTCCAATCACCAATTGTCGTGGATGAAGACCAACTAGTGGAGCAAAAAGAGAAATTCCAACCATTCAACTATATCTTATTCCTTAATGTCGTTGTTGAGAAAGAGTATAATAGTGAGAATGTTGTAAATAATTCTTCTTTGGAGTTGAGGCATTGTGAATCTCATTCAAAACATTTTTCTACATTATTCGTGGATGACGACATGAAATTCGAGTCATCTGAACTAATGGATGAGTGTATAGATTAGTAACAAGACCTTTATATCTTAAAGTTTTCTAGTCTACGTAGACAAAACGACATTCCTCACATAAGGGCCAATAAGTGCAAGATGCAATATCTATTACTTGATTCCTTTATATTTATACCACCGCCTCTTGAGCGAAACAGAAAAATTGATGCAAAGTTAGGGGTGCAATTCATAAGTTCAAAGTGGAAAGAAAAGTAGTGAACTTAATTAGGTCATGCCGCGACGTTAAATTAGACGCTTATTGGGAGGCAACCCAATTTATAATGTAGCTTTTTAAAATATTTTTTTAGTGTCATTTTTTTGTGTTGTTTTTGCAGAATAGGGAAAGTCTGACTACACAAGAATTTGAAGAAAAGAAGCACGTTTGAGCTTAAGTGTGGGGTGCATATAACCCTTGATGACAATTAAAAGAACATGCGACTAGCTAGGCCTAAAGGCCTCAGGGAGTTTTCCTAACCCTTGTTTTTTAAAAATTTTAATTGATGTTTTGGGGACACAACATCTTTTCAAGTGTGGGGTGGGGATTCTTCAGCATATGTTTGTTAGGGTGAAGTGTGCTTTAGAGTTTTTTAATATTGATTTTTTAAAAAAAACCAAAAAAAATTTCCGGACAGTAAAGTCCGTATCCAGTCGCGTCGCGGACCTGGGTACAAAAAATTATTTTTTTCGTAAAAAAAATTAAAATTTTTTTATTCGTTAGTAGAAGCACACTTAGTCCAACCCTTCTTTTATTATTTTTTCATGTCAAACCATAAAAAAAAGTTCTTTCTTTCACTCTTAGCTTATTGTTGCACTGGGGACAGTGCCATGTTTTAAGTGTGGGGTGGGGGAATGAATTCCTAGTTTTTATTGTTTTATTGAGTCTTTTTTTTAGGATGGGTTCCTTGACTTTTGTTTTTGGTTCTTTTCCTGAGGATAGTCCCTTTGAACCGATTATCTTTTTTTTTTTAGGGAATAAATTTTTCTTTTTATTTTATGAGAGAAAAGAAAAGACCCTTTTGAATTGTGTGATACATGCTATTTGGGCCTAATTTTGAGTAGTACTTTCTTTTGAGTGCTTGATTGCTAACGAAATTGTAGACTCTTTGACACCGAGGCTTATGGTTGTGACTTTGTAAATAACTTATTTTATTTTGTAGTTTGTTATGATCCTGTTTCTCTTAGAAGTGGAATTGATCCATCTTAATTGATACTTGTGCCATATGCGGTGAGAATTTGTTTATTCTATGTTTTGCATCTTAGTCTAGAACTTGCTCTGCATGTTATTGAAGCAAAATAAAAAGTGTCGCTTTGTTTAGGAGATGATAATAGGCTTTCTTTGATTTATCTTGTAAATTTTATCCTTTTCAAATATTATATCACTAGTTAGCCCTTTTGAGCTTGTAGTCTTTTGTTGGTAGCCATATTTTTGCCTTGAATATTTTGTTGAATCCCTACTTTTTGCACCTTACTTCCTTGAGCACTGTAGCACAAACTTCTTATAATTGTTAAATCTGAAAAAGGGATGATTGAGTGAAAAAGGTAATCAATGATAGCTACAAAGTGATTAAAAATCCCTCTTTGAAAGAATGTGACATGAAAATAAAATTTTAAAAAAATTCTTTGAGAAAAAAAATGATTGAAGCATTTTTGAGATGATGAGAATTACTTGTGAAATAATTATTGAAGAGAGGGTTGAAAATAAAGCGAAGAAAATGATGGGTGATAAAGTTTTAAAGTGCAAAGTTCTTAAGGAAGTGTAAGTCACTATTATATAGTTTCCTACCTATCCCCTAGCCTACATTACAACCCGTTAAAGTCTTATTTGATTCTATTCGAGCACGCTTAATTAGTGGAGATGTACATAATGGGCAAGCATATGGTTCTTTGTGCATACAAGTGAATTTTATTTGTGAGGGTGAGAGTGGTTTTTTAATGCTAAGTCCTTAATTTATATTCAATCTTTTGAATTGAGTGTGTGGACTATTTCTTCTTGTGAGGGCACTTGTTTCATGATGGATAGGTGATTTAATTAACTTTCTTTGACGAGAGCAGGTGAGCATGCTTAAATTCGATAAGTTCAAAGTGTTTCCTTGAGGCTAAGAGGTTAGAGTTTTGTTGTCCATTTCGATGTCTTGCATAATGAGTGGGAGTTGTACTTGATATTTTGAAATTTCTATATGGCCTAATTGTTTGTATCAACTATAGTGGTGGCATTCCTAGTATGATTTTTTTAGATGAGCTAAAAATGCTTGCTCGAGGACGAGCAAAAGTTTAAGTGTGGGGTGTTGATGTGAGGCTAAAATTATATTTTCTTATCATTATTTGTCTCACATTTAGTATTTTTATTTGTCCTTTTTGAGCATGGATTTTATGGATTGTGCTTAATAGTGTATTTTTGTAATGACCCTTCAGGTCATTTGTGTGTTTGTGCCTTCTTCCTATTGTTTAGAGAGTTCCTGTAGCGACCCCAAGTCATTTATGACTTGCTGGCACTGATCGTTCGGTCGCCTGGTCGTTGTTTGGGTTTTATGCCCGTTTTCCCGTTTTGAAGCTTTTGAAACTTGAAAAGTTGATTTCGGTCATAACCTTAGGTAAATGACCTCAGATGGGAATTCTAACGATTCCATCAGCTCCGAAACGACCAAATTAGGCTAGAAGCATTGTTGGCCAAAGTCTCGGGGTTTTCGGTGTGACTTTGGGGCCATTTGACGCTTTAGCCTTTGAAATTTGGCATAAGTTTTAATTTGGTCAACATTCTTGGTAAACTCACTCGGATAAGGATTCCGTCAACGCGGTTAGTTCCAAAATGCCGAGTTTGGTCTACAATGATCCTTCGTGTGCTTCCCGGGGCTTTCGATCTAATTCTGAGACCTTCGGTGGAATTTGGCTAAAATGGTGCTTGACCCACTTTTTGTCGAAATGACGTCATATGGAAATTTAAACTGCCCCATTGAGTCTGGAATGTCGAATTTGATGGGGTAGCATATCTCGTTTTCATGCATGGGGTTCTGAACAAATCTCGAGCACCCCGTTGGAGTTTTGGGAATAACCAAAACTCAACTGGTGCATAGCTGAAGTTGTAGGCCCATTCCTTCTCCGAGTTTGCGGATGGCCTCCACGTTTGCGGAGGTGTGGGTCTTTCTTCTTTGCGTTCGCGAGCATGGGGCCGCGTTCGCGGAGGTCTTTGGCAGTGCTCTCCGCATTCGCGTGAGGGACTCCGTGTTCGTGGATGCTTTCTCTCAGCATTCGCGTGAGATGCTCCGCATCCACGGAGCTGTGGGACCTCTTTCTCCGTGTTCGCGGGGTCGTTGTTGCGTTCACGGAAGCCAATGTTGCCTGGCAGTATATAAGTTGAGGTCGTGATTCTTTTGTTTGAAAGTTAGAAAATTCATATATTTCTTGTTTTAAGTCGGTTTTCGGTGATTCGAAGTCTCAGTGTAACACCCCAAGCTTCCAATGGATTTTAAAATGCAGAACTCACCTGAAGACAGTGACCTACGGAGGCCACTTACGGGCCGTAGATGGATTGACGGACCGTAGGTGGGAACCGTTAATGGCACTATGAAATTTGAGGATTTCTAAGTTTCTAAACTTTGATCTACGGAGTAGCAGAACGGTTCCTAGTTCAGTTGACGGGCCGTAGATGGGTCCCGTAGATGCCTTCCAGACTTAACCAAATTTTTAGCTAAAAATGCACTTTCTGAATCAATTGACGGAAGAGCAGGACGGTCCGTCAATTGATGTACGGACCGTAGATTCTTTCCGTTGATTGGCCCTGACGATTTTTAATTAAGGGCTTTTTGGTCTTTTCCTAATTGATTACCTATTAAGCTAAGTCGGTTATACCCTTAATCCTAGACCTATAAATACTTTCTAAGCCTAATTCATTTCATTCTAATTCATTCCAAAACTCTCCTCTCTCCAATATTTCTCTCTCAACTCTCAAGGAAGAAGAAGAAGCTTGAATCCTCCATTGAAGACCTTCAATCTTCTCCAATTCTTATGGATTGCTTTGGGTATGATAGTATTCACCATTTGGAGTCCTTTCCTCCAATGGATCCTTCCTCTTCTTCATGATTTTCAAAGGTTACTCTAACCCAATTGAATTAGGGTTTGTAATCAATCATTATGGGTTCTTCAATTATGATTCCAATTATTGATTTTATGAATCCTAGTGCACGATTTAGCGTGATAAAGTAACTTAGTGCACGGATTAGCGTCAATTACATTATTTGATGTAAAGATTGCATGAACCCCCATAATCCCAAGCTAATTCTCCCCAATTTGATAATCTATGGTTTGATTGTTAGGTTGAGTTATGATTTGATGAAGTTTATGAATTCTCTATGAAATCAAGCATGAATTATGAATGAATTGAGGATAATCTTATGAATTTAGCATGATCAAGTCAAAAACATGATTTTCATCTATTATGTGAGTTCCTTCAAGTATGGGTAAATTGTCCTAATTATGGCTTTCTATGCATGAGCTTGCATTGAATTGTATGATATGAGTTGAACTTGCATGAACCCATATGAACTCTATAAACTATGAAATATGAGCATGATGAATTAAGGGTGCTTTGAGTGTAAAGTACCAAAGTTATGATATGATGATGCTATGGTTGAGTAGTGAAAGGATTTATCACGTAATTCTCCCATTATGATAAAATAAGAACAAAAAGGCGATTACCCATGTTCTTAAGGGGCTATTCTGATGATGTAAGCTTGGACAAGGTCCATGAAAGATGAATATCTATAAGCATGATTTTAGCTTGAATTGGTAACCGTAGTTGTATTTTTTCATGTGTAATGATATAAATATGTTAATGACTAATCCGTGGGAATTATGCTTAGCACCGAGTGGATATTGAGATGGAAGCCCTCCCGTTAGTAGAGGACGGGCTTTCTAAATGGAGCTCTCCCGTTAGTTGAGGTCGAGTCTCCTAAAGCAATCTCTATCCTATAAACTATGTTTCCACCATAGGATATTGTCTTTAAGTAGACATTAGCTAGTGGATCAACATAAGCTAACAAATTCATGGTCTTACCTTGGCAAGTAGGACACCCGTTTTCGGTGTGGGGTAGACACCGGATTCCATATTGATAGCTCACATGGTCTTACATGTCGGTTAAGGCTTTTCCCCACAAGTTAATGAATAAGTGTTCTCATGATGAAGTAAAGAAAAGATAGAAAGATGATTTAGCTTGCTTTCCCTTGATACATGCTTTATGTATCATGTTTCTCATGTTTATCATATTTTTTTAGCTTGGCCATTACATGTCATGATTATGTCTCTCTCTAGCATGATTTATGTGTTTATGTGCATTGCTATCATACTTAGTACTTAATTGTGCTAACGCATACTCTTGCTTACATTAACTTCATTGGTGTAGGACGTGGCGATTCACCTTCCACTCATGGCTAGAGCATTGACTTAGACTTGAGAAGAAGACTTGGTGAGTCCTCATCCATCCGAGGACATAGCCTAGTTGGGTTTTACATTTTATGTCTTTCCTTATGTTGGATATTGTATTGGGCTGCGTCCCTATCACTTTTATTCGGATTCTATGATATTAAAAGGCTTTGAGACATGAGCTGTAGACTTCCACTGTTCTTGAATAAAGCTTGGTTGTAAAATGCTCTTTTGAACTTTTATTTCTCTATCATCTTGTATGTTATGTATGCTAAGGGCTTGTATGAGGCTTCTCGGGGTCTTGTACGCCGTGTTACATCTAGGGGCTACCTTGGGTCGTGATAAACTTGGTATTCAGAGCGCAAGGTTTTAGAAAGATTCTAGGATGTCTCATAAGCCGTGTCAAGTAGAGTCTTGTTCATGAGTGTGAAACGCGCCACATTTATGAATGAGAGGCTAAAAGACGTTTACGAAATTCCATTTCTTTCATTACTCTTAAGTCGTGCCATAGATTTTAACTCTATATATCTGTCTCCTAATCCCTATCCTACGTGTTTCAAGATATGGCGACCCGAAGAACTTACGCTAGAAGAAACATGGGAGATAATGTGGAACAAGAAGCTCCTCCTCAAGCTCCTCAAGTCCAGGCCGACCCTTTGGCGGAAAAAGTGACTAATGCAGAGTTTAGGGCTGCTTTCCAAGTGTTGGCTCAAGCCGTGATGGCTCAAGCCAATAGAGAGGTGGTGGCTCCCGTGAACCCAAATGTGGGTACGGCGGCATCAAGAGTGAGGGACTTTACGAGCATGAATCCTCTGGAATTCCATGGCTCTAAGGTTGAGGAAGATCCTCAAGAGTTCATCGATGAAGTGTAGAAGGTGTTGATGATCATGGGTGTGATGCCGGAAGAAAAGGCGGAGTTGGCCGCTTATCAACTCAAGGGTGTTGCCCAAATTTGGTTCAATCAATGGAAGAGTGAAAGGGCGGTTAATGAGGGTCCTCTTGATTGGGAGAAATTCAAGGTTGCTTTCCTTGATAGGTTCTTCCCTCTTGAGAAGAGAGAGGCTAAGGTGCTTGAGTTTATCAACCTTCGACAAGGAAATATGAGTGTGAGGGAGTATGCATTGAAGTTCACATAATTGGCTAGATACGTTCCATCTATAGTTGCCGACCCAAGGGCAAGAATGAGAAAATTTGTGTCGGGAGTGTCCGATATGTTGGTGAAAGAGTGCCGCACTGCCATGCTTGTGCATGTCGCCTCATGGTTTATGCCGAACAAATTGAAGAAGAAAAGCTTAAGGAAAGGTCTAGGGAAACTAAGAGGGCTAGGACTGGAGATGGTAACTTTTCGCATGCAAGGTCCGATGGTCGTCCTAGATTTCGACAAAGGTTCTCTGGCCAAGGCTCATCCAATGTTCCTCCTAAGTCCAACAATGATAGGGTGTCTAACCCCAAGTCTCAATGAGTAAATGGTGGTGGTTCTTCATTGTCTACTTGTCCTAAGTGTGGGGAAAGCATGAAGGTAGATGTCTAGCCGGTACGGATGGTTGTTATAATTGTGGAAAGAGTGGTCACAAGATGAGGGATTGTCCATCTCTCACGGCCAAGGGAAGAGAAAATAAGCAAGCTCCACCTAGAGGATCGGGTTCGAATGCTCAGAAGAAAAACAAATTTTATTTTGCTTGATCCCGGTGCTACCTTGTCTTTTGTGACTCCATATGTGGCTATGAGGTTTGATGTTGTTCCGGAGGTGTTGCTAGATCCTTTTCGTGTTTCCACTCCGATTGGAGAATCTATCATGGCTAAGAGAGTTTATAGAGATGGTCCCATCTCCTTATCCTATAGAGTCACTCTTGTTGATTTTGTAGAGCTTGATATGCTAGATTTTGATATTATTCTTAGGATGGATTGGTTGCATGCTTGTTATGCCTCTATTAATTTTAGGACCCGAATGGTCAAGTTTCAGTTTCCAAATGAGCCTATCCTAGAGTGGAAGGGAGGAAATTCTATGTTTCGATGTCAATCTATTTCTTATCTAAAAGCTGAAAGATGATCTCAAAGGGTTGCAATTATCATCTTGTTAAGGTGAGGAATATAGATTCCGAAACCCCTGCTCTTTAGTCGGTCCCCATTGTTAATGAGTTTCCGAAAGTGTTTCCCGATGACTTGCCCGGTATTCCTCCAGAAAGAGAAATAGACTTCGGTATTGACCTTCTCCCAGATACGCAACCTATTTCTATTCCTCCTTATAGAATGGCTCCGGCGGAACTTAAGGAGCTAAAAGAGCAGTTGAAAGACTTGTTGGATAAGGGTTTCATCCGGCCAAGTATTTCTTCATGGGGTGCTCCGGTCTTGTTTGTAAGGAAGAAAGATGGTTCACTCCGTATGTGTATCGACTATCGCCAATTGAACAAGATTACCATTAAGAATAAGTATCCTCTACCAAGGATAGATGACTTGTTTGATCAACTTCAAGGGGCTAGTTATTTCTCTAAGATCGACCTTCGTTCGGGCTATCACTAATTAAGGGTGAAAGAAGATGATATTCCGAAAATGGATTTCCGGACTAGGTATGGTCACTACGAGTTCTTGGTAATGGCGTTTAGGTTGACCAATTCTCCGGCCGCAGTTATGGACCTGATGAATAGAGTGTTTAAGCAATACCTCGACATGTTTGTGATTGTGTTTATTGACGACATATTGATCTACTCAAAGAATGAGGGTGAACATGTTAATCATTTGAGGATTGTGTTGCAATTCCTCAAACACCAACAACTCTTTGCGAAGTTTAGTAAATGTGAGTTTTGGCTAAGGTCTGCGGCTTTTATTGGTCACATTGTTTCCAGTAAGGGCATTGAGGTAGATCCTAAGAAGACAGAAGCGGTTAAGAATTGGCCCAGACCTTTATAACCTTCGGATATCCGTAGTTTCTTGGGCCTAGCCGTTATTATAGGAGGTTTGTTGAAGGGTTTTCATCCATTGCTTCTCCATTGACGGCTTTGACTCAAAAGAAAGTTAAATTTGCATGGTCCGAGGCATGTGAGAAGAGTTTTCAAGAGTTGAAGGATTGACTTACTTCGGCTCCGATATTGACTCTACCGGAAGGATCCGATGGTCATTGCTTATGCTTCAAGACAACTTAAGGTGCACGAAAAGAACTATCGTACTCATGACTTGGAATTAGTGACAATTGTGTTTTCTTTGAAAATATGGTGACATTATTTGTATGGAGTACATGTAGATGTATTCACCGACCATACGAGTTTGAAATATGTGTTTAAACAGAAAGATTTAAATCTCCGCCGAAGAAAGTGGCTCTAGTTGTTAAAAGACTATGATATTAGTGTTCTCTATCACCCCGGTAAGGCTAACGTGGTGGCGGGTGCTCTTAGTCGATTATCTATGGGTAGTGTTGCTCATGTTGAGGATGGCAAGAAAGAGTTGGTTCACGATGTCCATAGATTTGCTCGATTGGGTGTGAGATTGGTTGATTCTACTAAAGGTGGTGTTACGGTTCACAAGGGTTCTGAATCCTCTTTTGTGCATGATGTGAAAGCTAAGCAAGGTCTTGATCCTAACTTGGTTGAACTAAAGGAAGCGGTACTCAAGAAGTCCATAGTGGTTTTCTCCCAAAGGGGAGATGGTGTGCTTCGATATCAAGGTCGTTTGTGCATTCCCAATGTAGAGGGCTTAAGAGAGCAAATTTTATCGGAAGCCCATAGTTCTCGATATTCCATCCACCCAGGAGCTACCAAAATGTACCATGATTTGCGAGAAATTTATTGGTGGAACGAAATGAAGAAAGATATTGCGGAATTCGTGGCTAAGTGTCCTAATTGCCAACAAGTGAAAGTTGAGCATCAAAGGCCGGGAGGTTTGACCCAAGATATTAGTATTCCTACTTGGAAGTGGGAAGATGTGAATATGGATTTTACTGTGGATTTGCCTCGCACGAGGCGACAATATGATTCGATTTGGGTTGTTGTGGATAGAATGACAAAGTCAGCCCATTTTATTCCAGTCAAGACTTCTTATTCGGCGGAGGATTATGCTAAGTTTTATTTGAGAGAGATGCTTAGGCTGCATGGAGTGCTGTTATCCATTATCTCCGATCGCGGTGCACAATTTACTTCTCAATTTTTGAAGTCGTTCCAAAAAGGTCTCGATACTCGTGTTAAGCTTAGTACGGCCTTTTATCCCCAAATCGATGGGCAAGCGGAGCGTACTATTCAAACCTTGGAAGATATGTTGAGATCTTGTGTAATCGATTTCAAGGGTACTTGGGATGATCACTTGGCTTTGATTGAGTTTGCTTATAACGATAGCTACCATTCTAGTATTGGTATGGCTCCATTTGAGGCTCTCTATGGTAGGAGGTGTAGATCTCCTATAGGTTGGTTTGAAGTTGGTGAAGTTGCTTTGATAGGCCCGAAATTGGTTCATGAGGCTATGGAGAAAGTTCGACTTGTTCGGGAGAGGTTGAAAATGGCTCAAAGTCGATAAAAGTCCTATGCCGATGTTAGAAGAAGAGAATTAGAATTCGATGTGGATGATTGGGTTTACTTAAAAATCTCACCTATGAAGGGTGTAATGAGATTTGGGAAGAAAGGGAAGCTTAGTCCCCGTTATGTAGGCACATATCAGATTTTTAGACGTGTTGGTAAGGTTGCTTTTGTGCTTGACTTGCCTAATCATTTGGCATCTGTGCATCCGGTTTTCCATGTCTCATTGTTGAAGAAGTGTGTAGGTGATCCGACCACTATAGTGCCATTAGAGAATCTGGGCATAAAGGATGGTCTTTCCTATGAAGAGGTTCCGATTAAGATTTTAGACCGGCAAGTCCGAAAGTTACTTCCATGAAAGTTCTATGGAGGAATCAATTGGTTGAGGGTGCTACTTGGGAGGCCGAGGCTGATAATGATGTCCCGATATCCTCTTCTCTTTCCTTTCGATCGTACTCTAGCTTGAGGTATCTTGATCCTCATGGTTCGTTCTTTTGGTCTCATGTGTCATAGTTGATTTCCATGATTCCTTGATTGTGTATATTCATGAAGAGTTTTATATGATTATGTGCATTTGATTATGAGTTGCGTAATGTCTTCATGATATGATGTGTTGATCATGCTTTAGCTTGGAGCTAATGTTTCCTCCTCGGATATGTGTATTTATGTGATTGCATGCTAGGTTGGGTTGTTAGTCCGTGTCTATTACGCTTCTCAAGATGTCTTGATTCTCATTCGAGGAAGAATGTTCCCAAGGGAGAGATATTGTAACACCCCAAGCTTCCAATGGATTTTAAAATGCAGAACTCACCTGAAGACAGTGACCTACGGAGGCCACCTACGGGCCGTAGGTGGGAACCGTCAATGGCACTGTGAAATTTGAGGATTTCCAAGTTTCTGAACTTTGATCTACGGAGTAGCAGGACGGTTCGTAAATCAGTTGACGGGCCGTAGATGGGTCCCGTAGATGCCAAATTTTCAGCTAAAAATACACTTTCTGAATCAATTGACGGAAGAGCAGGACGGTCCGTCAATTGATGTACGGACAGTAGATTCTTTCCGTCGATTGGCCCCGACGGTTTTTAATTAAGGGCTTTTTGGTCTTTTCCTAATAGATTACCTATTAAGCTTAGTCGGTTATACCCTTAATCCTAGACCTATAAATACTTTCTAAGCCTAATTCCTTTCATTCAAATTCATTCCAAAACTCTCCTCTCTCAACTCTCAAAGAAGAAGAAGAAGCTTGAATCCTCCATTGAAGACCTTCAATCTTCTCCAATGCTTGTGGATTGCTTTAAGGTATGATAGTATTCACCATTAGGAGTCCTTTCCTCCAATGGGTCCTTCGTCTTCTTCATGATTTTCAAAGGTTACTCTAACCCAATTGAAATAGGGTTTGTGATCAATCATTGTGGGTTCTTCAATTATGATGCCAATTATTAATTTTATGAATCCTAGAGCACGATTTAGCATGATAAAGTATCTTAGTGCACGAATTAGAGTCAATTACATGATTTGATGTAAAGATTGCATGAACCCCCATAATCCCAAGCTAATTCTCCCCAATTTGATAATCTATGGTTTGATTGTTGGGTTGAGTTATGATTTGATGAAGTTTATGAATTCTCTATGAAATCAAGCATGAATTATGAATGAATTGAGGATAATCTTATGAATTTAGCATGATCAAGTCCAAAGCATGATTTTCCTCTATTATGTGAGTTCCATCAAGTATGGGTAAATTGTCCTAATTATGGCTTTCTAAGCATGAGCTTGCATTGAATTGCATGATATGAGTTGAACTTGCATGAACCCATATGAACTATGAAATATGAGCATGATGAATTAAGGGTGCTTTGAGAGTAAAGTACCAAAGTTATGATATGATGATGCTATGGTTGAGTAGTGAAAGGTTTTCTCACGTAATTCTCCCATTATGATAAAAGAAGAACGAAGAGGCGATTACCCATGTTCTTTAGGGGCTATTCTGATGATGTAAGCTTGGACAAGGTCCATGAAAGATGAATATCTATAAGCATGATTTTAGCTTGAATTGGTAACCCTAGTTGTACCTTTTCATGTTTAATGATAAAAATATGTTAATGACTAATTCGTGGAAATTATGCTTAGCATCGAGTGGATATTGAGATGGAAGCCCTCCCGTTAGTAGAGGCCGGGTTTTCTAGATGAGGCCGAGTCTCCTAAAGCAATCTCTATCCCATAAACTATGTTGCCACCATAGGATGTTGTCTTTAAGTGGACATTAGCTAGTGGATCCACATAAGCTAAGAAGTTCATGGTCTTACCTTGGCAAGTAGGAAACCCATTTTCGGTGTGGGGTAGACACCGGATTCCATGTTGATAGCTCACATGGTCTTACATGTCAGTTAAGCATTTTCCCCACAAGTTAATGAATAAGTGTTCTCCTGATGAAGTAAATAAAAGATAGAAAGATGATTTAGCTTGCTTTGGCTTGATACATGCTTTATGTTTCATGTTTCTCATGTTTATCATGTTTTTTTAGCTTGGCCATTACATGTCATGATTATGTCTCTCTCTAGCATGATTTATGTGTTTATGTGCATTGCTATCATACTTAGTACTTAATTGTTCTAACGCATACTCTTGCCTACATTAACTTCATTGGTGTAGGACGTGGCGATTCACCTTCCACTCATGGCTAGAGCATTGACTTAGACTTGAGAAGATGACTTGGTGAGTCCTCATCCATCCGAGGACATAGCCTAGTTGGTTTTTACATTTTATGTCTTTCCTTATGTTGGATATTGTATTGGGCTGCGTCCCTATCACTTTTATTCGGATTCTATGATATTAGAAGGCTTTGAGACATGAGTTGTAGACTTCCGTTGTTCTTTAATAAAGCTTGGTTGTAAAATGCTCTTTTGAACTTTTATTTCTCTATCATCTTGTATGTTATGTATGCTAAGGGCTTGTATGAGGCCTCTCGGGGTCTTGTACGCCGTGTTACATCTAGGGGCGTCCCTGGGTCGTGACACTCAGGTTCTCAAAATCTTGTTGTCGGTGTGGGTCTTGGCTCGGAGAGTGCTAGGTGTTCCTCGATTTTCCATGAATTTGAGGCGTAAGTTGCTACGTTAAGCTATTTGTGTAAAGTTTTGCATTTTTTGTTTGTGTTGCTTGGAGTTGATCCAAGCCCCAAGGGGTGTTCCATTTTTGAACACAAGCTTGGGGGAGGGTTTGGGACCTCTTCACGGAGTCAATTTCGAAAAATCTAGAGCGGATCCCACATTTCCTGATATTTACTCAAAAATTGGTCTATCTTCGATTTTGTTGACTTTAGTGTCTAAACGACTGTACTGACGCTGTGGTTCTATTTTTTATAGTGTGGCAGAAGTCTGAGGCCGTTCAAAAGGGAAAAGCTCTGTCAGAGTGATTTGTTGCCCCCGCGGTTAGCGTTTTGGTAGGTTATGACTTCCCTTCTCTTAGATTGAGCTGGATTGTGTGAATACTTGCTGATTTGTGTGAATCTGGGGTGGGGTCCTAGTATTTCTTCTCTTCTTCTCAGAAACCATGCTTTAGGGTTGATTTTTAGGGTTAGGGCCATGTTACCGGAGGGGTTGCTTTTTTGTAATTGTGGTGAATTATCTGTTGGGCTGTTTATATGTTGTTGCATGCGGATTATCTGGTTGGTTTTTTATTGTATTGGAGCTTATATTTAGCCTTAGCTTGGGATAGAGTAGTGTTGACTTAGACCCATGCACCTGTTTGACTGTTGTATTTATCCGACGTTGATTCGGATGACTAGGTCCTTGTAGACTGACATAGCAGACTTGGGTCTGAGAGTTGATGCCAGTTGGGCTTTGTGTGGTGTGATCTTCTAGCTTCTCTCCCTATTTCTATGGTGCTGATGCGTCATCGGAGGCGTATTGTTTTTCCCTGGCTTACGGATGTTTCGAGATCGCTTTGGCGGTACTGTGGATGGTAGTGTATGGCGATCGACCTTGGCTTGGTGTTTGGGATATTTGGATGGCCCTGCATACTCTACTGGGTTGGGTAGGGCCCCCGAGAGTATTAACGAAGTAGGCGATTGGAGATGAGATACTTGGGTTGTCCTGCGTACTCTACTAGCTTGGGTAGGGCCCCCGGGAGTACCAACACACTCTACTGGCTTGGGTAGGCCCCTGGGAGTGTTGGCTAGTTGGGCAGCGGAGTATAAGGCTTTTGGGATTGGCTGGTTGTTTCGTTTCATATTTTGTTTTTCGGAGTCGCCGTGCCTTGGCACTCTACTAGCTGGGCAGGGCCCTCGGGAGTTGTTGTCTGGTCGGTGGCCCGATTTGGAAGTCAGACTTTTGACCGGGTTGGAGTTGGTTGTTTTTTTTCGGTTGAGTTGGTTGGTGGATTCGATTCATAGTTTGGGTCTTTCTTCATTCTCGTAGAATAGCTCTTCTGTTCACCTGTCGGGCTTATGGGGGTCCGTTCGGGTTTTGTTCATCTGTGCTCGAGTGTACCTTTTGGGTCTTATGGGGGGCCCGGTTAGGTTTAGATTAGGTGTATATAGTGTTTCTGTCGTTTAGTGATTCTCTTCTCTCTTGAACTTTGTTGTGGTGGATTCTATCCTTTCAGTATGTTTTTACCATTCTTGCTCAGTCGGCCTATGATGCCTACTAGGTACCTGTTGTATTGGTACTCATGCTACACTCTGCATTTGTTTTTGTGATACAGGTTCAAGCACCAGCTATCAGCGTTGAGTTCGAGTCTGCAGCGGTTTGTTCCAGAAACGAGGGTGAGCACATGGCATTCTGGGATTACCTGTCTCCTTCTGTTTATATACTTTGTCTTGCCTTTTGCTTTGAGACATCTTGTTTCTGTGGTCCACTTTTAGGACTTGTACTCGTTTAGTAGTTCTGTACATGTGACTTCCAGGTTCTGGGAGGTATCATTGTTGTATATAGATGTTTTCGCTTCCGCCTTTCCTTTATATGTTTCTTTACTTATGCTTCCACATAGTTGAGGTTAGTTCCCACCCCCAATACCATTATTGCTAAGTTCCGGGATAGGGTTTTGGCTAGCCTACTGGCGGGTTGGTAGGCGCCATCACGATTCGAGAAATCGGGTCGTGACTATTTTATTTGTAGGATTAAATTGGTGTGAAGATGAAGAAGTTTGGAGCTAAAATGAATTAAAGATGGAAGGTTGAAGAAGAAAATCAAACAGGCATCTTAATGGATTAAATTGAATATTATATTATATTTATATATGTACATATTCAAACGATTTGTTGCATATTAGAGGACGGCCACATGGAAACTATCCAAGGCAAGAGCACGAATTGTTGAAGACAACCATTGTCCATGCGGAATTCAATTCTGTTAAGGTTTTGGGTTCCCAATTTGTTTTGGACTCAGTTATTTTATTCTGCATCTATAATACTGGAAGATACTTGATAGGAAAAAGTCCTTATACTTTTTAGGGTTCTTTTCTTCTTTATCTTTTCTTAGACATTAGTAGTTAAAGACCCTTGTTCTGGGGCTGTGGCTACGAATGATTGTTTAGTATTGAATTTTATGGATTGAAGTTGGTTATCGTATAAAATTCTCTTTTGTTCTTGATTTAGTATTTCGTGATTGGCCACCATTGAAATAAACTTATTGTCCGAATTGAACTCGGGAGAGGAATAAGAGTATAGAACGTGGAACAAAAGGAGCATGATCTTCTCTAGAATTAGAGTTGATTTGTATCTAGGATAGGGATATACCTAGAGACCTTGCTTGGTTAATAGACAGGATGAAAACGTAATGCTCGGTAATTGGTTCAGTCTATCCCCTCTCCACGATGTAGTTAGACTGCCAATTAAAGTAGGCGATTAGAGTTCGGGAGACCATGATCATACATATAATCCCGTAAATCAGTGATTTAATAACTAATTGAAGTCCATAGAAGAAGATATTATGCATGAATTCTAGGTAAGTTGCAGCCCTGAAATTTCCCCAATTATAGTTAGGTAATCTTAGTATTCAATTGTTGCATTCTTTTATTTATAAATCAAATTCTTTTAGCACGCTTGAATAAATAATCAGGATTAGTATAATTTAGTAAATAATTAATTGACAAGTCCTTTGGGTTTGATAATCCGACTCTTTTAGAGCAACCATATTGCTTACGTGATCGCGTACACTTGCGTGTGCATTTGGGAGCAACAATAAGTTTTAGCCATGTCTAATTTGATAACAATATTGCCACCAACATTAGGTTCAGACATGCCATGAACAATTTCTTGAGCTAGCACAACATTTTCAGTAATCAAGGCCAAACAAGTGTGAGTGAAATATTTTTTAAGCTTTTTACTAGAGAAAAATTCAACAACAAATTCACAGATATCATCATATCATATATTACTAAAAGTGGGAAGCTCCAAATGTGAAAGTTGAATTACCATTTTGCCCCTACATTAAATCAAAATGTTATAAACCAGATTCATACTAATTTAGGTTTGAGATAATTGGGGTTATGTATCAATAATATCATTTGTACCAGATACATTGTGCACAAACAAAGTTGTAATGTATCTGATGAAGGTGGAGTGATAAATCAGGATGTTAAGAGATGAAAGGAAAAAGAGGATTTTTGTAAGTAATTCAAATGGTAGAGATTTTTAGAGATTATGTTATCATAAGTCGTGTAATTACGTAATTTTCCTTTGTATATTTGGTACAAAATTTTCTAACTAATTGCCTGATTAAAATTCTTTATGTTGATTTAGTCAACCCATATTTGTTAGCCTTATTACTTGGATTCATAAAGAACTCACACTCATAATATTTACATGGTTACCCTTATTTAGGAAAATAATTATTAAATTTAAATTTGTAATTTATAACTTACAATTGAAATAATTTAATTACCTATTATCCAAGATCAAGTGTCTTTTTAGGATAAACTCAAATTCAATTCAATTCATCTCATTAAATTGAGCAACAAATTCTCTCAAAATTTATTAACTTTCTATTACAATGTGAACTTCAAATATTACATTTGGTAAGAACAATATGAAAAAAATCTATTTAAAGGGTTTTCCCCTCTACTGTTGTGAGAAGCAAACTAAAATAAGTTAATCTTCTTTATTCTTAAATTGCTCTAAATTTCCTTTACCAAATGTCTTCTGCAAAACAAGACTTTATCAAGTGAGCGTCTATGCGATGTCCTTTTTAGTTTTTGTCGTTTGTCCTTTTTAAAAAAAACAGGTTTCATGATGTTTGTATGGTGCTTTTGATAAATCAAAAGCACCATACACACATCATGAAACCTGTTTTTTTTAAAAGGACAAAAACTAAAAAGGACATGGAATGGACGCTCACTTGATAAATTCTCGTTTTGCAGAAGCCATTTGGTAAAGGAAATTTGGAGCAATTTAAGAATAAAGAAGCTTGAGGGTGTTTGGATTGGCTTAAAAGTTGGTCAAACCTACTTTTAAGTCAGTTTTTGACTTCTGAAAGTGTTTGACAAATATAAAAATAACTTTAAAAAAGTCAAAAATGACTTAAAATAAGTTAGGGAGTGTTTGACAAAGTTAAAAATAACTTAAAATAAGTTTAAAATGACTTAAAAAAAGTTAAAAACCAAAATTAGGTCTCTCCCTACTTTGTTTTTTGACTTAAAAGTCATTTAAGTTTGACTTTTTATTTTTTGGCTTAAACACTACTTTTTTAAGCCAATCCAAATGGGAGGGTGTTTGGATTGACTTAAAAGTTGGTCAAACCTACTTTTAAGTTAGTTTTTGACTTCTGAAAGTGTTTGACAAATATAAAAATAAGTCAAAAATAACTTAAAATAAGTCGGGGAATGTTTGGCAAAGTTAAAAATAACTTAAAATAAGTTAAAAATGACTTTAAAAAAAGTTAAAAAGTAAAAGTAGGCATCTACTTACTTTTTATTTTTTGACTTAAAAGTCATTTCAATTTCACTTTTAATTTTTTAACTTAAAATCTATTTTTTTAAGCCAATCCAAACGGGCTCCAAGTGAGATAACCAAGAAAGTAACCAACATATTTGATCTCTAAAGGGAAATACTTGACTTGAAATATGAAGTGGAGATTCTATTGATCGAGAGATCGACTTGCTCTACTACTACTGAAGAAGAACAAAAGAAACTTTTCATTTAGTATTGAGAGGAGGGTGACCAATTGAATGCATATTTTAATTTTTATTTCATCGAATATTCATTTATGAAATGCTCTAGTTAATTGAGCTGTGAATTGCATGAGAAGCAAGGAGAATGCCTCTAATTAGTTGAAGTTCCTTGACAACATCCCCGATATCCATCCTTTCTCTTGGGGATTCAACTGAACATGCAACTCTAATCTGTATTATCAAGACCAAGCATTCCTGCGCTTGTTTTATACTAGTATCATCTTGATTGATAACTACTCCTTCTTCCTCGGCCTCTTGTCTTTCTCTGCTGTTTCTAGGTAGAAGCATGGGATCTACTATTTCATCAAGTAAAGCCATCTTAGCAAAACAGTGAAGAGTCGGTCCATTTTTGAACATGGTTGTAGTAGGTGGCCTACTCAAGTGAATGGGGGGTTCAGTCTAGGAGGCTAGTCTTGCCATGTTCAGCTTCCAAAATTCCTAGAGTCCTACGCTACGGCATTATCACAAAAAGTAAACATGGCTAGTAGATAACTATTTTCTTATTGTAGAAAGCGATCAGTTCTTTTGATGTTGTTCGGGCTTGGAAAAGCTTCGTCTCTGATCGGTGTCTTTTTCAGGACCCACGGACGGGGGATCCTTGGGAGTGGACGTGAGGAAGGACCTATGTAGAAGATCATTCCGGACAAAGGAAATCTTTGACACAGATTTAGAGTCGGACCAATCTGCGAATCGAGCGAGCTCCACTTGCATGCAATGATGTGGTGGTAAACCTCTCATTCTAATTCAGTGCTCTCCGATTTCCTCCATAAATTCTCCAATCCAAATGGCAGAGAAGTTTCCATATTTATACCTTTTCTTGTTGGAGTTCTTTCTACAACGAAAGATATATTGAAAGATATATTAGATAGCTTTGGAAATTAGGATCTTTTAGTGAGACTTTACATGGCTTAAGGAATTACCTATAGCGCTGATTTGTCAGTAGGTTTCTTTCCAGTAAACATCTCTAGCAAAAGGATCCCATAGCTGTAAGCATCACCAAATGCGGAAGCCTTACCTCCCATGCTGTACTCTGCCCAAAGAGGAAAGAAAACATGTAATCAACTTAAAACATGTAAAATCAATATGAAAACTCTCTCAAGAAGACACGCGAAAAGACCATAAATAGTCCCTTATTTTTGGGCTAAGACTCAAAATCATCCTTGTTTTTTTACATGTAGCATTTATAGTCCCCATGTTTGCAATATTGGCACACTTTTGGTCTTCCCCCAAACTTCTGTCTATTTTTTAACGTTGGTTTTGTCGACAATTTAGTGTATGGAATGTTTAGAAACAATAACTCCATGAGAGAGAAGGTGCGAAGAAGGGTACGTGCTCCTTGTTCTGTACAACTAGTCCAAGCATCATTGCACGTGAAATCTAATGTGATGAAACTCTCAATCTCAAGAGAAAAAAAAGACAAGTTTGAGGATGGACTAAAACTTCAACAATACTATAAACATGGAGGACTATTAGTGCTCTGAACAAGGATTCCTTTGAGTCTAAATTCAAAGATAAGGGACTATCAACTATGTTACCTAGTGCAGCATATCCAATTGAACTATATTTGCTCATGGATTCTGAGAAAAACATTGTTAATCCAAAATAAGCTACATGGGCAGTCATGTCATTATCGAGAAGAATGTTGTCCAGCTTCAAATCACAGTACACAATCGGACTGTGACAATGGTGATGAAGATATTCCAATGCATAGGCCACATCAATAGAAATGCTTAGTCTTTCAACTAGATCTAGAATCCTCATCTCATTACTTGAGGCATCAACTCCTGGAATAAGATGCACCCAATTTCTAAGCTCCCATTAGGCATGTATTCGTAAACTAACGCTATAAATGGATTACCCTCAAAATCACTAGTCGAACAGGCAGTATAGATCTTAACAAAATTTTGATGCCTAATGTTTCTCAGGGCCTCAAACTCAGCCATGAAGCACTTAGAAGTATCCCCTTGTTGGTCAATATTTATCACCTTCACCGCAACTATACTTTCACCTGGATCAAGTACCCCTTTGTAAACAGAACTAAAGCTACCATTTCCAATCAAATTGGCAGAAGAGAATCCATTTGTCGCTCTATATAGGCTCTCATAAGTAACCGGTGAAGATGTTAAATAAGGCTCTCCCCTTGCCTTTTTTAACCAAATGATTATGAATAAAGACATGATGAAAACCTGTGCAACAAGTCCAGAAAGAAGAGGGATCATTAGCTTAATGCTTCTGGACTTATCTCTTCCCTCAGGATCAACGTTCGGACATATTGGCAAC
This sequence comes from Solanum appendiculatum, assembly GCA_018342035.1. Classification (NCBI taxonomy): domain Eukaryota; kingdom Viridiplantae; phylum Streptophyta; class Magnoliopsida; order Solanales; family Solanaceae; genus Solanum; species Solanum appendiculatum. The sequence goes on along the minus strand of JAGDQO010000399.1, from coordinate 154,409 downwards.
TCCAGTTTTGGTATACCCCCAAAAAGATTCTTATTCCCCGATACGGATATTGCAGCAGCATTTTTGAAAACACCTTCAGTTGGCAATTGACCCTCAAACTGGTTGAAAGACAAGTTCACTTTTTTCAAGGAAATGAGCTGAAGAGATGATGGAATCTGACCAGATAAATTGTTCTGAGAAAGATCCAATTCTTCTAAAGAGATGAAGGAATTATACCTTCAAAGAGGTTCCCAGCTAAAACAAGGCTTTCCAACGCTGCACACCTCCCTATGCTACTAGGAATATTCCCAGACAACATGTTATTAGAAGTATCCAATGTTCCAAGATTATTAAGAGCTCCAATTTCAACTGATAGCGAACCGGACAATTGATTGTCAGTAAGATTAAGAGAATTTGGTAAGGAAGACAAACTCATAACTCTATCTGGTATGCTACCACTTAGATGATTCTGAGAAAGGTCTAAATCTTGCCAGTATCGAAAATCACCAAAACTAAGGGGAATATTACCAGTTAACTCATTCTTTTCCAAATGAAGTGAATATAATCAAGTTATGTTAGACATAGACGATGGAATACTCCCTGAAAACTTTTTTTGGACAGGTACACTAACTGAAGCCTACGAAGATTGCCAACGACATCAGGAATGCTACCAGAAAAATCATTCTTTTGCAATTCCATTTTAGTCAAGTTAAAAAGATTACCTATTCCTGAATGAATACTACCAAATAGTTGATTACCTCCCAATCTTAGTGACAGAAGAGTCATCGATAAATTTGCAATAGAATCAGGTCGCAACCTCCAAATTTGCAATCACTCAAATCCAGAACTTTCAGGTTTCTACATCTACTCAAAGATTTAAAAAACTCAAGTCATCAACATCTCATGTTCCAATGGAATTTGATGCAAGAATCAGCCACCAAAGATCCGATAATCCCCCGAAGTCAATCGACACTTTGCCAGTGAAATTACTACCATATGCATCAAGTTCAACTAGATTTGAAGCATTAGATAATGACTTTGGAAGGGGTCCAGTAAACCAATTATGACCGATCTTTAGTACTTTCAACTTAGGAAGACTTAAACCAAAGTCTACTAGAAAAGTTCCATACAACTGATTATAACAAACTGTGAATTTCTCAAGAGATGAAAGATTAAAAATTGCAGCAGGTACCTTACCAGATAACTTATTTATACCCAAACCAAGAACATTCATGTAATGACCCTCCAGGTCATTTCTATTTTGATTCCTTCTTTCTATCATTTAGAGCATTTCTGTAGTGACCCCAAGTCATTTATGACTTGCTGGCACTGACAGTTCGGTCACCTGGTCGTTCGTTTGGGTTTTATACCTGTTTTCCTATTTTAGAGCTTTTGAACCTTGAAAAGTTGAATAACTTTAGGTAAACAATCTCAGATGAAAATTATGACGGTTCCATCAGATCCGGAGCGGCCAAATTAGGCAAGAATTATGGTTTGCCTGAGTCCCGGGGTTCCCGGTGTGATTTTGGGGCCAGTTAGCTCTTTATCCTTCGAAATATAGCTTAAAGTTGACTTTGGTCAACATTCTTGATAAATTGCACTCGGATGAATATTCTGTCAGCGTTGTTAGTTCTGGAATGCTGATTTTCGTCTAGAATGACCCTTCGAGAACTTTCGAGAGCTTCCGATCAAAATTCGAGGCCTTCGGTAGAAATTGACTAAAATGGCCCAATGGGTGTGGGACCCACTTTTTGTCTAAACGACCTCGTATGGAAATTTCAAATTTGCCATTATGTCTGGAACATCCAATTTGGAGTTTTGGAGTTGCCAAAACTCAGCTGGTGCATCTGTCAAACTGCAGACACCCCATCCCTCCGTGTTCGGGGGATAGGCTCTGCATTCGCGAAGGAGTGAGGAATTCTACTCTGCATTTGCGGGCCAGAGGCCGCGTTCACGGAGGTTTGTGCCCCTATGCTCCGCGTTCGCGTGAGTCGCTCCACGTTCGCGGTGGTCTGCGAGGGGTAGGTGTCCTTGTGCTCTGCGTTCGCGATGGGCTCTCCACATTCGCAGAGGTCTATGGACGAGTGGAGTCCTTGTTCTCCGTGTTCGCGGGCCTGGGGCCATATTCGCGGAGTTGTAGATTGTTTCTCTCCGCATTCGCGAAGCTCTGGCCGCGTTCGCCGAGTAGAGGTTTGTTTGTCTCCGCATTCATGGAGCCTGGGGGCCGCGTTCACGGAGAAGAGTGGGCAGCAGTGGTTATATAATGGAGGTCGAGGTTCATTTGGTTCTTATCTTAAAAAAATTATCTCCCTCCTCGGTTGTCGGTTTTTGGTGATTCAAAGTCCCAGGCGTTCAGAATCTCGTTGGCTTCATGGGTTTTCAGTTGTTTAGCGTTGGGTACTCCTCGATTTTCATGAATTCGAGTCATATGTTGCTTTCCTGGCCTAATTATGTAAAGTTTTTCTTTTTCTTGTGTTGGCTGTTTGGAGCTGATTTGAGCCTCGATTAGCGTTCTATTTTTTGGCTGCAGGTTCGGGGGAGGATTTGGGACCTCTTCATGGAGTAAATTCTGGAAAATCCAGAGCGTGTCCCACATTCCTGATTTTAACTCCGAAATTTGGTCTGTCTCCGAATTTGATGATTTTAGTGTCTAAACGACCGTATTGACGTTGTGACTCTATTTTTGGTCGATTATGGCTTCTCTTCTTTCTAGAGTGAGCATGATTGTGTAAATGCTTGTAGACTTGTGTGAATCTGGGGCTGGGTAGCTAGTATTGTTCTTCTTCTTCTCCATTTTTCTTCGTTTAGAGTTGATTTAGTGGATGTTCGGGCTAGTATCATCCCTTAGGTTGAGTAGTTGGCTTGGGCTGTTGTTAATTTACTGTGGATTATCTGCTGGGTGGTTATCTATTGATGCATGCGTGAGTTCGGGATAATTGTTTCATTGCTGCTAATTTTTGTCGGTTTCTGTGATTGTTTCGACTATTGGCTTAGTCCTATGCACCTGCTGACTTGAGTATGTATCTGACACCATTTCGAATGGACTAGGTCCTTGTAGACTCGTTTAGCAGACTTGGGTCTGATAGTTTTGCCTTAGTTTAGGTGTTTCGTGGCTATCGGGCCTTATGATCCCTTCTATCTATTTCTATGATTTCGGGTTATTGCTTGAAGATTTTGCTGTTGTACCGACTGTCGGTTGGTTTATGCTAGGCTGGGAGCCTTCGGTTGATACTCTTATGGGGGCGGCGACCCGTGGTGTGTAGCTTTGCATTGTATTATTTAGTGGTGACTTTATCCGGTTTGAGGCTATTGGCTCGTATATTCGGTTCGAGGTTGTGGGCTCCAGTACGCGGCTGATGTTACTTGGTTAGCATTTTGTATTTCTAGTACAGGCTATCGAGGGTAGTCGGCAAGTTTCGATCCGTAGCTGACGTTACGCGATTGTAGCTAGGTATTTCTAAGGCGGGACCGTTGAGCGTAGGCTACTAGCCTGAGCTGCGCAGTTGATGTTATTCGATTGGAGCCGGTTTTTCGAGCGCTAGACTATCGAGTGTAGGTTTTTTATTCCAGTTCGAGGCTGAGGTTACACGGGTGGGACCTGGTATTGCCAGCTCGGGGCTGATGATTGGGCTGGGCCCAGGTAATATTCCTTCTCGAGGCTGACATTACCCGGTTAGAGTCCAGTATTTCCAGCTCGTGACTGATGATTGGGCTGGGCCCAGGTATTGTTCAAGCTCGAGGCTAACGTTACCTGGTTAGAGTCAAGTATTTCCAGCTCGTGACTGATGATTGGGTGGGGACCAGGTGTTATCTTTTCGGGTCCGGGACCCATGGGTGTTGAGGCTTCTAGAGTTGTGGTCTCCTTTGTTTCTGTAGAATAGCTCTTCTGTGTACCTGTCGGGCTCATGGGGGTCCGTTCGGGTTTTATTGAAACTTGTGTATGAGTGTGCCCAACGGGTCTTATGGGGGGCTCAGCTGGGTTTAGCTTAGTTGTTCTTGTTGCTTTCCGCTTTCTCTGCTTCTATTTTCCATTGAACTCTGTTTGTGCTGACCCTATCTTGTTGGCCTGTTTTTACCTTTCTTCCTCAGTCGACCTTTGATGCCTACTGGGTTCCTATTGTTTTGGTACTCATGCTACACTCTGCTTATGTTTTCGTGATGCAGGTCTGAGCACCAGTTATTAGCGTTGAGATCGAGCCTGCAACTGTCTGTCCAGGAGACGAGGGTGATAAAAGAGATGAATAGTACAACATTACTAATATCTCTAGTAACAACCTTTTTAACTTGGAAACACACAAATTGGACATTTCTGAATTGTGACTAAAATTTTGGATTTGTTGGCTGAGAATTAAGATCACTAGGAAAGTGCCAAGTGGGGTAGGAAAAAAGTAAATTTTCACCACCAAATTAAGACACATCTAGTAAGGTAAATACATACGCACATCAGATATTTACATTAAACTTATAAATATAAAATGTGTTTTACACATACACATTTTTCACTTAAAAGTACTCACCCCTCCTAATAGAGACACATAAATTTCAATCATGAAAAGGTTTTGAGTGTTCTTCACTCGTAAAAATTTCCAACAACAATTTTCCAAAGTTGAAAGAATTCACAAAGATGTAATGGGTAAAAATTGTTTTTCTTTCTTTGAAATATACTGACCATCTTCAAGAGGAGCAATTTCACTAATCATATATATATATATATAAGAGAAACCTCAACCCGGTGATGTGGCACCACCAAAAGCAAGGATTCTCTTTTTATTTATTTCCAAAACTATCATTCCCCTCTGCAATAGGAACGCCGCTTCAGCCTTCAACAACCGCTTCTCCCGTTCATTGTTTTACTACTCTTGACGCTTTTCATAAACGTTGCGCCTGTTTACAACAGTCGACCCGCCTATGTGTCACCTTCACATATCAGGATTCTTATTTAACTCTTTTTATAAGTCACAACCTTACGAAAAAGTCACAACTCTTCATTTTTCATTCACACCTTTTAAAACCCAACACTTAATTCCAAGGCACCAAAAGAAGAAAAAATAAACAACGAAAATTGATTTTAATTGCAATGCGACATTACAACTTTTGCACCTCTCAGTCCACAACTCATAATACTGCTGAATGGTTGAATTCATAACATTTGGTTCTTTAGTAAACAAAACTTCTATTTCTGCCACTATTATTTGTAGTTTTTTTTTCGTTATAGGGGAGTCGAATTCAAATACATTAATTAAGCTTCTAATAAAGTGTGTTTTATTCCTCAAAGTTTTCTTCCTTCTATTTCATGAAGCTTAATCTTTTACTGTAAGTCATAGTGATTCATGTAACTATTGCAATTTCTTTTTGCTATTTTGGTGTCTTTTTTTGAACTCTGTTAAAAATTTCAGTTAGGATGATTGAAAATTGATCTTCTCTTTTGTCCCTTCTACAAGTTTTTCGTATACTTTTTTGGAAAATTACTTGTGGGTTGTGCTATATTTGATAGCACACAATAACAAATATGTGATAACTAATACGGAACCAGTGGTGAAGTTTGTTAAAAGAACTAAACAGATTGCTCTCTTGCTTGCCACAATTAATATATTATTTTGATTGTTTTATCTTAGGTATAAATATTTTGTATGATATTGTACTCTTCCTAAAATGTTTGTATAGAGACAATTAGTCCACTTCTTTTGTCGCAAGTTGACTAATTTGTCATATTTCTTCCTCTCTTCTTTTTGGGAATAATAAGAGATCAAGTTTTCTTGACACCAACAGATGCCCAAAGTACACTATAACAAAAATAATTTTTATCAACAATAAATATGCACATTAACGAAGAGTGCAAGAGCCTTTATTGACATTAATTATTTGTAATTAGATTCAATCTCACTATAGACTTTAGGGACATTTATAGAGAGTACTAATTGCCTTTGAAAATACATATGTAGTGGTAATTAAGTTATTTAATTGCCATTAAAGATCAATTTGCCATAGTGATAACTCTTTCTTTTGTCTTCTTTCAATTAAATTTGTGAACTATAAACTTGGATACAGCCCGACATTCTATCTTTTTGAAAAATATGTTAAGCAACATGCATTTTTCTTCTTGATTGTTAGGAAAGTAAGGTCGTCTTTATTATTATTTGTGGATATTTGTGAGTTCAAGTGGCCACAAAATTATACTGTGAGATTTTAATATGTTATATATCAAAATTTTGATTTAGAATATCCAGTTATGACCAGTTCCATTCAGATGCCACCTACTACCTGGTTGATCATTGTATTAATTCTTTGTAACTGCATACTATAACCATACCAATAACTATAGTTTAATTTCAAATAAGTTGGGGCCGGTGATATGAAACCTAAGCAATAGTAATGACTATTTTGAGACAATGAGGAAAAAACATTTATGATACTAACAATTTTAGGGTCATTTTTAACATATACATGATACAACATACTATAATAAAAAAGAGATTGATGGAGGTTCATAAGAAAGGAACCGGAGGTCCTCTATTTGAATTTAGTTAACTATGTTCTTGTATAGACGTGATGTTCCATTTTACTTGGGAGAGTTGTTGTTCGAGGCTTTTTTGTCTCTTCTTTAATGTCGATGTTGTTCTTTATAACTTCTTGAAATTTAGAAAATTTTGTTACTTCTGAACAACTATTTCCATGGAGATATTCTTAGACTTATTTCTTATACTTAAAATCTCTCTATGACTCATAATTTTTGTATAACAAAAACGAAAATTTAAAAAGTATAACACTTATAGATTTCAGAGGAACCTTTGTCTTAAGATAAAATGTTCTTGACAATGTAGTGCATGTATCAAAAATATGAATATTACCCAATGATCATATGTAAGTTTAATAAAATAGTTCAATCACATGCGAAACACGGATAATTTACCTAGTGATCATATATTATTAAAAGTGGAAAGCTTCAAAGTGCAAAGTTGAATTACTAATATAGATTACTTGAACTCAATTTACAACCCTACCATTTCATATCTCACTGTCACGACTCGATTCCTCGAGTTATGATGGCGCCTATCAACCCACCAGTAGGCAAGCCAAACCCTATTCCAGAACTTAACAGTAATGGGACTGAGAGTGGAAACTAATCTCAACTACGCGGAAGCATAAGTAAAGGAAAACATAAAGGAAAGGAGGAAACAAAAACATCTATATACAACAGTGATACCTCCCAGAACCTGGAAGTCACATATACAGAACTACTAAAAGAGTACAAGTCCCAAAAGTGAACCACAGAAACAAGACTATCTAAAAAGTAAAAGACAAGCCAAAATACATATACAAAAGGAGACAAGTAATCCCAGAACGCTATGTGCTCACCCTCGTCTCCGGAACAGATTGCAGCAGGCACGAACTCAACGCTGATAACTAGTGCTCGGACCTGCATCATGAAAATAGATGCAAAGTGTAGCATGAGTACCAAACAATAGGCACTCGGTAGGCATCATTGGCCGATTGAGACAGAAAGGTAAAAACAGACCGAAAAGATAGAAGCTACAATCACAGAGGACCAGCGGGAAAGAAAGGAAGCACACGAGCGCATCGAAAGTAAAACTAAGTACAGTTAAACTAAACCTAACTGAACCCCCATAAGCCCAGAAGGTACACTCTTGCAAAAGTTTAAATAAAACCCGAATAGAACCCCATAAGCCCGACAGGTACACGGAAGAGCTAGATCTACGGAACAAAAGGAAACCAACACCAAATTGAAACAACCAGACGTCTCCAACCCATCCAACAAGTCTAATTTCCAAATCAACCCACCTAGTCCGCTAGTCACTCTAGGGCCCAACCTAGCCAGGGGAGTGCTGCGGGGGGCCCGATGACCCCTCCAAGATCCTGACATTCCACCGCCCGACTGGCTAACACTCCGGGGGCCCTGTCCTAGCTAGACGAGTGCACCATCTAACACTCCGGGGGCTCGGTCCCAGCTAGACGAGTGCGCGGTGCATACCATATCTGAAGATAACCTTAGCCAACTGATATCCAATTGCCTAGCCGACTAACACTCTGGGGACCCTATCCCAGCCAGACAAGTGAGTTAGCTAACACTCCCGGGGGCCCTACCCAGCCTAACAGAGCGTATAAGGTGAATCAACTCTGTAGAGGATCTTAACTCCCAAACCATTGTGGATCGACGTCCACAACCAACCACATCACAACGAGCGTATTCAACCCCAAGCTATAGTGGATCAACATCCACAACCAATCACAACACCATAGAACCGACCTCGAAGCATCAAACCAAGAAGATACCACGCCTCCGGTAACGCATCAACATCGCAGAAAAAGGGGAGAAAAGACAGAAGGATCGCTAGTACTACAAAGCCAAAACCAAATTTAACTATCAAACCCAAGTCTGCTACGCTAGCCTACAGGGACCTACTTCATCCAAATTGATGTCGGATACATAACAAAGTCAAACAGGTGCATGGGTCTAAGTCAACACTAAGCAATCCTAAACTAAGGCCAAAGATATACTCCAATACAATAACAACCAACCAGAAAATCTGCATGCATCAATATATAAACAACCCAACAATAAATAACCATAATCACTAGTAAGCAACCCCTCTAGTAACATGGTACTAACCCCAAAATAGCCCAAAAAACAACCCTAAAGCATGGTTTCTAAGAAGAATAGAGGAAATACTAGCTACCTACCCCAGATTCACACAAATCAACAAGTATTTACACAATAAGGTTCAATCTAAAGGAAGGGAAGTCGTAGCCTACCACAAGGCCGACCGCATGCGCTCCAAATCACTCTGTCGAATTCTTCCCCTTCCGAACGACCTCGATTTGCTACCACGCTATCAAAAATAGAATCACAGCATCAGCAAGGTCGATTAGACACTAAAATCAACAAAATCGAAGATAGATTAATTTAAGAATCAAAATCAGGAATTGTGGGACTTGCTTTAGATTTTCAAGAATTGACTCCCTAAAGAGGTCCTAAACCCTCCCTCGAGCTTGTGCTCCAAAATGGGACACCCCTCGGGTCTCGGATCAGCTCAAAACAACAACAAACCCAAGATGCAAACCTTTACAAAATTAGCTTAAGGTAGCAACTTACGCCTCAAATTCATGGAAATCGAGTACCACCCAACACAATTCGAGCACTAACCCTTACAGCCAACGAGATTCCGAACATCTGGTACTTCAAATCACTAGAAACTAACTTATAACGGATAAGATATGAATTTCCAAACTTTCATCAAAATGAAACCCGACCTCCCCTTTTATAACTACCAGACCCGTTGACTTCCGTGACCGCTGCCAAGGGCCCGCGAATGCAATGGGAAAACAACCACAGCTCCGTGAACACGGCCAGGGGCCCATGAATGTGGAGGGAAAAAAACCAGAGCTCCGCGAACGGGGCCAGGGTCCGTGAACACGGAGAAGAGGACCACAGACCTCTGCGAACGCGGAGCCCTATCTGGGAACGCTGAGAGAAAGGCTCCCCAGACCTCCGTGAACGTGGAGCCTTATCCGTGAACGCGGAGAAGAAGGTTTCACACTTCCGCGAATGTGGAGCCAAGCCCACAAACACGGAGAAGAAAGGCCCACACCTCCGTGAAAGTGGAGCCAATTTCGCGAACGCGGAGAAGGAAAAGGTCTGCAACATCAGCTGAGTTTTGGGCATTCAGAAAACTCCAACGGGGTGCTCGGGATTCGTTCGGAACTCCGTGCACGCAAACGAGATATGCTACCCCATCAAATTCGACATTCTGGACTCAATGACGTAGTCAAAATTTCCATACAAGGTTGTTTCGGCAAAAAGTGAGTCCCACACCCAAAGTGCCAATTTAGCCAACTTCTACCGATGGCCTTGCAATTAAATCAAAAGCCTCGGAAAGCGCACGAAGGGTCATTCTAGACAAAACATGGCATTTTAGAACTAACCGTGCTGACAAAATTCTCATCCGAGTGAATTTCCCAAGAATGTTGACCAAAGTCAATGTTATGCCAAATCTCAAAGGTTAAAGCGCCAACTGGCCCAAAAGTCACAACGAAAGCCTCGGGACTCGGGCTACTCATGCTTCTAGCCTAATTTGCCCGCTCTGGAGTTGATAGAACCATCAGAATTCCTTTCTGAGGTCGTTTACCTGAGGTTATGACTAAAATCAAATTTTCAAGGTCCAAAAGCTCCAAAATAGGAAAACAGGCATAAAACTCAAACGAATGACCAAACGACCGAACAGTCAGTGCTAACAAGTCATATATGTCTTGGGGTCACTGTAGTAACGCTCTAAACGATAGGAAGAAGGCATTAACACGAAAATGACCTGGAGGATCTTTACAACATCAACTACTAAAAGGACTTTCGTTCGCGAAAGTAAGAGTCAAGAAGTACCTGAGGGCAAAAATAAGCTCGGGAACTGCTCCCGCATCTCTTGCTTGGTCTCCCAGGTAGCCTCCTCGACTGGATGATGCCTCCAATGGACCTTCACCACATGAATGGCTCTAGACCTCAGCTGCCTCACATCTCTCGCCAAAATATCAACCGGCTCCTCAATATAGGTCAGGCGATCATCCAACTCAATGGCATCATACTGGAGCACATGAGACTCATCTGGAACATACCGGTGTAGCATTGAAACATGGAAAATTGGATGAATAGCTGAGAATGCTAGAGGTAAAGGTAACTCATAGGCCAGATCACCAACTGCCCTCAAAATCTCAAAAGGCCCAATATACCTAGGGCTAAGCTTGCCCCTCCTCCCAAATCTCATCACGCCCTTCATGGGTGATACTAGGAGGAATACTCTATCACCAAAAACAAATCTCAACGGTTGATGCCTGTGATCCGCATAACTCTGATGTCTACTCTGAGCCGTACTGAGCCTCTCCTGAATCAACCTCACATGCTCTAAGGCCTCCTGAAACAAGTCTGTACCACACGACCTAGGCTCCGTAAGCTCAAACCAACTAACTGGAGTGCGGCAATGCCTATCTGAATGCTAGAATAGTAGCAGTTGTTGTACGCAAACTCCGCCAAAGGCAAAAACTGGTCCCGCTGACCCCAAAGTCCATAACACAAGCCCGTAACATATCCTCAAGAACCTGAATAGTATGCTCCAACTGGCCATCAGTCTGCGGGTGAATGTTGTGCTCAGATTGACATGGGTGCCCAAATCCTCCAGAAATACTCTCCAAAAGCTAGAAGTGAACTGTGAACCCCGGGCTCAAATGATAGAAACAAGCACACCATGAAGACAGACTACCTCTCAGCACTGAAGGAAGTATGAACTGGAATGAAGTGTGCTGACTTGGTCAATCGATCCAGGATGACCCAAATGCTGTCAACACCTCTAGAAGTACGAGGCAAGCCCACAATGAAATCCATGGTGATGTGCCACTTCCACTTAGGAATGGGTAATCTCTGCAACTCACTACCAGGCCTCAAATGCTTGGCCTCCACCTACTGGCAACACAAGAACTGGGACACATAGTCTGAGATATCCATCCTCATAACGCTCCACCAGTAATACTGCCTCAAATCATGATACATCTTACCGGTGCCCGGATGGATAGAATACTTTGAGTCATAGGCCTCGCTAAGGATCAGCTGAATTAAATCCCTAACCCTCGAAATACACAAATGGCCAGCAAACCTCAAAACCCCGTCTGAGTCTAATTTAGCCTACCCAATATCACCCGCCAATACTCTATCTCTGAGTGCCACCAAAGACTCATCCTTGAATTGATGACCACAGATCTGATCTAGCAGAGATGACTGAACTCCCACATAGGCGAACACCCGGCTGGTATCTGAAACATCAAGCCTGATTATCTTGTTGGCTAGGGACTGAATGTCCAAAGCCAAGGGTCACTCCACAACAGAAAGGAAGGCTAGACTGCCCATACTCACTGCCTTCCGGCTCAAGGCGTCCGCTACCACATTCGCCCTACCCGGATGATAGAGAATAGAGAGGTCATAGTCCTTCAGGAGTTCAATCCAACGGTGCTTCCTCCTCGAATTAAGATCCCTCTGAGTCATGATGTACTGAAGGCTCCTGTGATCCTTGTAGATCTCACAATGAACTCCATATAGGTAATGCCTTTAGATCTTAAGCGCTAGAACTACAACCGCCAACTCCAAATCATGAGTGAGGTAGTTGCGCTCAAGCTGCCTCGACGCATAAGCAATAAGCCGGCCCTGTTGCATCAAAACACAACAAAAACCAACGCCGAATGCGTCATAATAGATTGTGAAGCCCTCGCCCTCAACTGGAAGAGTCAATACAGAAGCGGTGGTAAGAAACTCCTTAAGCCTCAGGAAGCTCCTCTCACACTCCTCAAACCACATAAAGGGGACATCCTAGTGAGTCAACCTAGTCAAAGGTGTCGCTATAGTAGAGAAACCCTCGACAAAATTCCTGTAGTACCATGCCAAATTGATGAAGCTACGAATCTCAGTCACATAGGTGGGCCTGGCCAAATCACAAATAGCCTCAATCTTCGCCGAATCCACCATAATGCAATCCTTGGACACCACGTGCCCCAAGAATGCTACAGACTCAAGAAAAAACTCACACTTTGAGAACTTGGCATAAAGCCGATGTTCTTTCAAAGTTTGGAGCACTATCCTCAAATACTTCTTATGCTCACTATGGCTCTGTGAGTATACCAAGATATCATCAATGAAGACTATGACAAAGGAGTCCAGATATGGCCATAATACACGAGTCATCAAACCTATGAAGGCAGCAGGGGCCTTAGTCAACCCAAAAGACATCATTAGCAACTCAAAATGGCCGTAACGAGTCCTAAATGCTGTCTTAGGGATGTCTGTTCCTCTAATCCTCAACTGATAGTAGCTGGATCCCAAGTCAATCTTAAAAAATACTGCGGCACCCTAAAATTGGTCGAACAAATCATCCATACGAGGCATGGGGTAACAGTTGTTCATCGTCACCTAATTCAGTTGCCTGTAATCAATAAACATCCGCATAGTACCATCCTTCTTCTTCACAAACAGGACTGGGGCACCCCAAGGCGATACACAAGGCTGAATGAATCCCTTACCCAAGAGATCCTGAAGCTGAACACTGAGCTCCTTGAGCTCTGCGGCTGCCATACGATACGGTGGGATGGAAATAAGATGAGTACCGAGCTCCAGATCAATGGCCAAGTCAATGTCCCGATCTAGGGGTAGGCGAGAAAGGTCGGCAGAAAATATATCTGTAAACTCTCAGACTATAGGCACGGAATCAACTGTAGGGCCCTCCCTACTAACATCTCTAACATAAGACAAATATGCCAAACACCCGCTAGCCACTAGCCTCCGAGCCTGAACATAAGAAATCACCCCAACCGGCATGCAACTACATGAACCTTTCCAAACCACCAGCGGAATACCAGGCATAGATAGAGTAAGAGGCTTGGCATAGCAATCCAAGAATGCTCGATGAGGGGCTAACCAGTCCATACCCAGAATCAAGTCAAAATCCTGCATACTAAGCACAATAAGGTCAACTCGACAGACCATCCCCCGAATAGTCACCACAGAGGATCTACAAACCTGATCCACTACTAAAGAATCCCCTATCGAGGTTGAAACACGCAAAGGTACCACTAAGGGCTCTGGTCTCACCCCCAACCAAGGAACACAATAAGCAGACACATACGAATAAGTAGAACCAGGATCAAATAAAGCTGAAGCGGGCTGATGGCATAAGAGAGCCGTACCTGTGATCACATGATCCGACGCCTCGGCCTCTGCTCTAGCTAGAGCTGCATTGAAATGGCCCTTGGTGCCTCTACCACGCGCATCCACTCTGCCACCTGCCTTGCTTCCACAGGGACCTCCCCGTGCACCCTGATGTTGAAACCGATCTCGCTACCTAAGAAGCTGGTAAGGCTGGTCTGGAGATTGGGCACTCCCTAGACCAATGACCAAGCTCTCCACACGTAAAGCAACCCTAAGAAGACCTATACACAGCTAGAGGCCGGTCACCCCGACCTGAGGAACCTGCTTGAAAACCACCTCGGCCCTGACTCGGACCGACACTACAACCACCCTTATGGTGCTGGTCACTCTCTGATATCTGTAATGATGCCTGAAATGGGTGACTAGGTAGACCTGACTGGAACAACTGATAGACCTGTTCCTGAGTAACTCTGGACCTAGAACGGTGCCTATTAACTCTATCAACCTGTCTATCCTTCTTGCTGCTGCCCCCGTGGGCCTCGCGACGGAGCTGCTCAAGCGTGTGTGCATAGTCCACAACATCAAGAAAAGAGTGGCTCGTTGAAACTATAGACTGTGACTCAATACGCAGTTGCAACCTCAGACCTCGGACAAAGCATCGAACTCTCTCCTCCTCCGTCGGTAATATCATAGTGGCATGACAGGTTAACTCATGGAATCTAGCCTCATACTTAGATACCGTCATGGAGTCCTGCTCCAACCTCGCGAACTCATCACGAAGCCGATCTCCAATCTTCGTAGAATGAATCTAGCCAAAAAGGCCTTAGAAAACTCCGTCCACATCACTGGCGGGGACCCAACTTGTCTGGTCTTCATAAAAGAAAGCCACCACTGTCTGGCTGGTCCATCTAATTGGTAGGCTTTGAAGTTGAGTACCCTCAACTCCACCAACCCGAACGTATGCAGCCTCTCTAGGCAAGTAGTAAGGAACTACTGGGCATCCTCTCCAACAACCCCAGAAAACCTCGACAGTGACAATCTTAGAAACACCCCGAGCATCTTCTGCTCTCGCACAGGTATGACCCCATCCAAGATATCTGAACGACAGCCGGTGCTGGCGGCTGCTGAACCTTTGGAGCCACTGCTGCAGGCTGACCCTGCAATGCTGGAGCTGGATCTGGAACTGGTGTTAGGGTCTGCTGCTTTTGCTGAAGGCCCCCTATCGCAACTATTATCTGTGCAAGCATCGCGTGAAGATTAGGGGCGGGAGCTGGTGCGAGTGGTGGCTTGGCTGGTCCCGGCGCCACTGGCTAAGAGGGAATTTGCTCAATTGGAGGCTCCGGCTCCGGAGTCCTCGCTCTATCTCGGCCTTTTACCGCAGCACCACCTCAACCTAGGGGTCAACCTCTATTATGTGTGTGAGCCATCCTACGACAGACTGAAACAAGTAAGATTCCATGAAACCAATTGGACAACAACGCACGAAAATGATGCAAGACATGACAACCCCCTAAGGACATCCTGTAGCTTTTTGAAGATAAGTCACGGACATCTCTGCGCTGATCTTTCTCATGGTTAGGGTTGGTTTTCTGCCCTCAATCCCATTACTAGTTGGTTCTAGGATTTGGGTTGGCTTGCCTACTGGCGGTTTGTAGTAGGCGCCATCAGGACTCGAGAAATCGGATCGTGAAAAAAGATAGGTTGGAGGTATTTTTAGACCAAAAGGTGAAAGAAGGGTATTTATGAACCTTTTCCCTTAATTGAGGGGTATCTATTAGCCTTTTCAGGTCTCTAATTAAAAATAGATTTTGTGTTAGATTGGGTTATGGATGAGTAAGATAAAAATTTATGTGGATGAATAAATATAAACCACATGTTTTATTAAAATATAATTAAATGTTTTATAATTGTGTCATTAATTAGAAAACAAATCTAAACATGTAAATAATGTCAGATGTAATTTGATCTAGCTAGTGGAAGAAATATATTTTTATAATCAAACAGGTAGAATGTCATACAAATATAATCCAATATGTATAAGGACACTTTTGATCCATTTCCAGAAGGGTTATTTTGTAGAGCGTATACTAATTGTAATGAATATAGTGTTTTAGTAAAGCTAGAATTAGTTATGTTGAGATATTTTATACAAATTTTGGATTGATGTATTAAGGGAAATTTTTTCTTTAATCATGTATTAATCTTCATGGTTTGCTATGTACTATTTACACCTACCCATAATACTATATAGCGCGTATAACTAATACATGTATTAGTTACATATAGACTGAAAATCCTACCAAACGAAGGATTAAATAAAATCATGACTAATACATATATTAAATTTTCTAATACATCCTTTCGAAGAGATTGTTAGATTTGTGAATTACGTTATCTCAAAACTATAATGTTGAAATTATTATTTATTTTGACCAGTATATCCCACTTGGAGGTGAAACAAATTTTCAAATTTAATGATATAAGGTGGGATATCAAATATTAGATTACCCCAATATAAATTAAATGCCAAATTTAATGAAGATATATCCCACTCTATTTATAAACCAAATGACTCCCACATATATTTTGACCTATTTCTGAAAATGAAATAGGAAAGCTTAGACTAGGTCTAAAGAAAATCAACTATAGGATACCAAACGTCTGTCATGTCGACGGATGACACCCTCTCCACTGCCTCTAACCACCATTTTTACCGATGCTACTTCTGCAATGATGTCTTCCACATCACTTTCACCTTTGACGTGAGATTCTTCTTTTGTTTCCCTAGTTGCTTTTACCACCAACTCGTCCACAATTACACCATTGTCAATGTCATGCCTACTTCTCAATCTTCTACTATCAATTTTACCCCTTCTTCCACCAATTTTGTTATTTTTGATTCTTCCAATTTTGAAATTGATTCTGATGAGGCTGATTCTGATGAGACTGATTCTGATGAGACCGACACTGATGAGATCGATTCTGATGAGACTGATTCTGATGAGACTGATTCCGATGAAACTGATTCCTATGAGATTGATTTTGATGAGACTGATTCCGATGAGACTGTTTCTGATGATGCTCATTTCGATGAGGCTAATTCTGATGATTTTTTCTTTGAATTGTTTAACTCAACTCAATTACGTTCTCCAACTCTTAATTCATTTCTTGACTCACTCCCAAGTGTGAAAATTTCTGAATCATCAAAAAATTGTTCGATTTGTATGGAGGAATTTGGGATTGATTCAGAGGCTAGTCAATTTCCTTGTAAGCATTTCTTTCACAATGATTGTATTGTCCCTTGGCTTAGTAATAATAATAATTGTCCCCTTTGTCAGCATAAATTACCGTAAGAAGATGAAGAAGAAATTGAAAACCATCTATAAAGTTATTTTTGATGGTGAAATTGCTAATAGAGAATTTCAAGATGGAAATGCGCGATGAAGATGGTGATATGTTGATGGTTGATGTATGAAGTTCAGATTTACTATTTCTTTTACTGCTTTTTAGGTAGTAATAAGTTTGGGTTTTTTCTTCACTATGGTTCTTTCCCCAAATGTTTCTTTATTGAATCTGGCACACACAAATATATAATATGTGTGTGTGTGTGTGTGTGTTGAGGGTTAAGACTTGATAGTAAATCATAACATCAATTGAAATTTCTTGTTTGTTAAATGTGAAGAAAATATGTTTTGATTATTTTTATGCCATGTGAGGTGAGATAACAGTTGATTCATACAATCTGTGTAATCTACAACTTGACTGGTATGTCTATTTTAAAAAAATAAGACTTTGCATTGACACTGTGACACTATTTTTACAGAGTGGCAGCAGTCTGAGGCTATTCGAAAGGGGAAAGCTCTGGCAGAGTGACTTGGAGCGCGCATGATCGG
Source organism: Solanum appendiculatum (assembly GCA_018342035.1). NCBI lineage: Eukaryota > Viridiplantae > Streptophyta > Magnoliopsida > Solanales > Solanaceae > Solanum > Solanum appendiculatum. The sequence goes on along the minus strand of JAGDQO010000399.1, from coordinate 136,844 downwards.
CCTTCTGGTAGGTTACGACTTCCTTTCTTCCTAGATTAAGCTTGAATGCGTAGTCGCCTGTCGACTCGTGTGAATCTGGCTTGGGTAGCTAGTATTTCTGTTCTCCTACTCCGCTTTCTTCATTTAGGGTTTATTTTTGGACTGTTCGGGACTAGTATCATGCTTTAGTATTGGTTATTGACCATTAGGTGTTGATGATTTGTGTAGGGATTATCTGTTGAGTGGTTATCTGTTGTTGCATGCGTGGGTTTGGGCTGTTTTCTTTTGTTATGCTAGTTGCGTGTGCTGTTCGGCCTTAGAAAAGGATAGGATAGTGTTGCCTTAGTCCCATGCACTTGGTTGACTTGAGTATGTATCCGACGTCGATACGGATTGACTAAATCCTTGTAGAGTGGCAGAGAAGACTTGGGTCTGATAGTATGGGCCTTAGTTTAGCTGAACTCGTTGCTTTTTTTTTATCTTCTATCCTTTCTCTTCCTATCTCTGCGGTTCTGGGGTGCTGCTGGAAGTTTTGTTTCTGCATCAATTGGAGGATGGGTTGTGCTAGGCTAGGAGACTTCTGTGGATATTCTTGTGGGGCGGTGTCCCACGATGTCTAGCCTTGTGTTGAGTTTGTTTGTTGTGGCTTTATTCGGTTCGAGGTCGCTAGCTCAAGTCCGAGGCTAATGTTACACGGTTAGATTCTGTTATTTCCAGCTTGAGACAGTTGACCAAGGGCTGCTAGCTCCAGTCCACGGCTGACATTACACGGTTAGAGTCCGTTATTTCCAACTTGAGATTGTTGAGTAGGGATGTTATCTCCGGTCCGAGGTTGACGTTACAAGGTTAGAGATCGTTATTTCGAGCCTGAGACTGATGGTTTGGGTTCGAGGCCCAGGTTTTATCTTTATTGGGTTTGAGGCCCAGGTTCAGTTTGTGTTGGGTTCGAGGCCCATGGGTGTTAAGGATTTTGGAGTAGGGTTCCCTTGTTCTGTAGGTATAGATTCCCTATGTACTCATTGGGCTTATGGGGTTCCGTTTGGGTTCTTGTTTGTCCATGCTTGAGTGTGCCTAGAGGGTCATATGGGGGGCCAGCTGGGTTTAGTTATGATATTCTTAGTTTTACTTTACGTTTATTATGTTCCTGTTTTGTTGACCTCTATTTTGTTTGATTCTATCTTGTCTGCTAGTTTTTACCTTTCTTGCTCAGTCGGCCTATGATGCCTACTGGGTACCTGTTGTTTGGTACTCATGCTACACTCTGCATATGTTTTCGTGATGCAGGTCCGAGCACAAGTCATTAGCGTTGAGTTCGAGCCTGCAGTTGTCTGTTCCGGAGACGAGGGTGAGCACATGGCGTTCTGAGATTACCTGTCTCCTTCTGTATTTACATTTTGTCTTGTCTTTCGTTTTCAAGACAGTTTGTTTCTGTGGTCCAATTTTGGGACTTGTACTCTTGTTAGTAGTATTGTACTTGAGACTTCAAGGTTCTAGGAGTTGTCTTGTATATATATAGTTTTGGTTTCGTTTCCGCCTTCTCTTGTGTGTTCTTAGTTTATGTTTCCTCTTAGTTGAGGTTAGTTTCCACCCTCAGTCTCATTACTATTAAGTTCCGGGATAGGGCTTTTGCTAGCCTACTAGTGGGTTGGTAGGCGCCACCATGAATCGAGAGATCGGGTCATGACATTGAGGGTCTGGCGGAGAATGCGGGCCCTGTATCCTCATCTATTCATGCCTTTAGATTGTAATTATCCTTCTACTTTCGTGGACGAAAGTCCTTTTAGTACTGGATAATGCAATGACCCTCCAGGTCATTTTCTCTGTTTTCTAAATTTTTCAGCGTTTAGAGCTTTTCTGTAGTGACCCCATGTCATTTATGACTTGCTGGCACTAACTATTCGGTCGCTTGGTCAATCGTTTGGGTTGTTGCCCGTTTCTGTGTTTTGGAGCTTTCAAAGTTTCAACAGCTGACTTCGGTCAAAACACTAGGAAAATGGCCTCAGAGTGGAATTTTGATGGTTCCATCAGCTTCTGAATGGTCATTTGAGGCTAGTGGCATGGTCGGCTCGGTTCCAGAGGCTTTCGGTGCAAGTTTATGCCATTAGGCATTTTAGCCTTTAAGAATTGACCTTAGTTTGACTTTGGTCAACATTCTTGGAAAATGCGATCAGATGAAAATTCCATCCGTGTGGTTAGTTTCGAAATACCGAGTTAGATCTAGAACAACCTTTTGAGCGCCTCACGAGGCTTCCTGCCTCATTTCAAGCTCCCTTGTGGATTTTGGCTTAAAATGGCGCATGGGTGTGGGAGAAACTTTTTGTTGAGATGACCTCGTATGGAAATTTTGACTGCACCATTGAGTCCGAATTGTCGAATTTAGTCGGGTAGCATATTTGATTTAATTTCATCGTGTCCCGAACGAATTTCGAGGGTCCGTTTGGAGACTTTGAAAAATAACGAAAGTGTTGATATCTGGTGCAGACGTTTAGCGACTAGAAATGGGACTTTTGGCAACCAGAAAAAGCTCTTTAGCAATAAGATTTCTTCTATTTATATAGCAGAAATATCAGTCATTCTCCAAAACTTCAAAACCCCATATCTCTATCATTTCTTGGCCAAATGAGGCGATTCAAAGTGTGGAAGCTTCGTTTTGATTGTGGCTTCGCTGTAGAGTCATCGGAAGTTGTCGGGTATGCATCAATCGAAGCAAAATCACGATACACCAGACTGTTGTAACTCTTTTCGAGTTCTAGATTTTGGCTATATTGATTTGGTGATATCTTGCTCATTTTAGCTCCGTTTTGGGTGATTCGAAGTTCTGCGTTTTCGGGAAATTCGTGGCTACGAATTAGAGTTATCGGAGATTGTTGGGTACTCTCCGTTTGAGGTAATTGCCGCGTTGAAGCTGCTGCCCTTGTTATTTTAATTAGCTTTATTGGTGAATAATATTGCATGGGCTGATTTCTTCATTTCCGAGCATCTAATTGTGTCCCATTTTTGGACACAAGTTCAATAAGCTCAAATGTACCTTTTCATGGAGTCGATTTTGAAATTCCCAGTGCGGGTCGCATAATCTCATTTTAGACCCAATTTTGGGTCCATCTCCGATTATTGCGATTTTAGTGTCAAAATGTCCGTAATGACGTTGTGATCAATATTTTGATAGTGTGGCGGCGATTGGAGGTGATTCATAAAGGCGGAGCTTCAGTTGGGTGGATTCGGAGCGCGCGTGATCGACTTTGAGGTAGGCTATGGTCTCCCACTTTGACTGGGCTTTATTTATACGGTTTAGTATGAATTACATGTGATTTCAGATGGTAATTGCCGAGTATAGGATTTGCCTCCTTATATCTCATTTTCTTGTGTCTGATTGAGTTTTAGACTAGAGTAGTCTCGTGAATCCTTAGATTAGGCTATGGGCCTTGGTTGTGGTATTGACTTTGCATTATTATCCCTTATTTAAGATTGGTATTGATGGCCTTAATCTAGGTTTGAGCCTTAGATCGTTTATCATGTGATGTACCGCCCTTATAGCTAGGTGTAGCTTCTGATAGGGCTTGTTATGGATGGTGTACCTTGTGCTAGTGCCTGAGACCTTAGAGGCTCGTCGTAGCCGTAGGTTTGGCTTAGTTGTGCTCGTTGGGAGCTGATGTGGCATATTTTGGGGTAAGGCATCGATCCTAGAGATATTTCTCCCCCTATTTGATTTTGACCCATCTCCCGATTACTGCACTTTCTGATTAGCTGTAGACTTTTGATGCCTTATTGTCTATTGTCTATTGTTGGGCCTGAGGCCGTATTCGAGGAGCGATTGGATCCTAAGTTAGTTTCCCTTGCCTTGGTAGTGTGGCATGATTTGTTATTACATTTCTGATTGTGTGTACCTTGTTTGGATGTTGGTGATAGCATGCTTGCATTGATTGAGCATTTTCATTTGTTTATGGTACGATCCCATTACTTTCATTGGATATTTACTACTATTTTGAGCGGACATTCTCACATATTTAGTATTTTCTAAAACTGGTTTTTAATAGGAGTCGGAGCACCTGAACTACTTTGATAAACTAATTTGACACTCATGAAGCATCGAGGATGCATTCAGTTTTTATTGATATCCGGCGCGGCATCGCCCTTATCTACATCAGCTTGGCCACTCACTCTCTGATACCACTACGGGGATGCTATATGATATGTATAAGACTTGGTTCGGCCCCAAGCAATGTATACGGACTTCCCGCGTCCCCTATAGGCCCCTTTGGCCGTTGTACCACTGAACCGGATGAGGAAGCTAAATGGGTCCCACCTGGCAGGCCGGGGGCCAGGATGGGTCTATACACTTGGTTGTTGATGATCTCTAAGAGCCACCGATGATGTTACTGGCTTTTACTACAAACTTGCATTCATTAGCATCGCCTATCACCAGTATACTTCTTTGTTGTTTGGTCCCCCAGTTTATGGGAGCCGGGGGTATGTTTGTTGTTTGTACCTTATGGGGGTATGGGCGTCCGGTCGGTTATTGTTTGATTATACTTGTTTTTACCTTGTGTTATATTTGTAGATGATCTTCAGGGTGTCTTAGCCTTGATTTGTTATTGGTACTTACACCTAGGTTCAGTTAGATTAGTTCTTACGTGATTACCGGTGGTAGTCAGTATTTCCTTCTTGATTAGTTAACTCATATAGTACTCTTTTATTATAAATAGGTTGTGGCTTGCATTTGCAGGTGCGTTCTTTGACTCTGTTTCCTTTCTTCATGTATTCTAGCTCTTTACACTTATTACCTGCTTTACCTTGTGTTAAATCCTATTTAGTTGCTTGTGTTGTTCCTACCTTGTTTGTATGTTGTTTGTACTTGCTTTATCTGTGGAGCTCAGTTGTCCTATGCCTACTAGGTACCATTCGTTTGGTACTCATACTACACTTCTGCACCATGCAGATTATAGTACGGGTTATCGCCACTGATTGTCTTGGTGCGGAGCAGCTTGCATTCAGAGATTGGGTGAGCTCCTGACATCTGGAGTTGCCGATTTCCATCAACTTTTGCTAGGACTTGACTTTACTTGCTTTTGAAGACTGTTTGTATCTCTTTTGTATTTGTAAAAGTTTTGTACTCTTATCTTGTTTAAATGCTCGATTACTGACTGATGTCAGGTCTTGGGGACGGTTCCTTGCGTTTATCTATGTTGATTCCTCTTTCTTCTCTTTATATTCATTTTTTACTTCATTGGTTCCTCTTCCGCTTGATAGCCCGTTTCTTCTTATTTCGTACTAGGGGTTAGGCTTACCTACTGAGAAATTAGGTCGTTACAGCAGAACAACAATGAGTAGACATATGAGTGTAGAAGTGAAAAAAATTCGGTGGAGTGATTGAGGTTTAAGTTTGTGCATTTATTGGAATGAAAGGATAGTGTTTTTCACGACACAAAATATAACGGCTTGGGAATGTGAAAAGTAAAAAGTTCATGCTTATAATTATTTATCATATGGAGTACAATAATATAATTATAAGATAAATATGACATTGATGATGGAGAAAGAAGGCATGAATTATAAATTGAAAGTTGATGATGCCTTTTTAGTTCTCTACTATTGGTACACAATACTAATAGAGTAGTTACGTTGAAAAACTTTTATTTAAATAGGAAAAGGTGAAAAAGGATGACTTTTATTATTTACTATATATTAAATTAATTATTATATTTTACAATATTTTAATTTAATGTAGGGGTAAAATGGTAATCCAACTTTGCACTTTGGAGCTTTCTACTTTTAATAATATTTTTTAAAAGTTATATATATATATATACTAAAATTTGAATGTTGAATTACTATAATACCCTCAATTAAAAATAATCAATTTTTTTTTTTTATTTAATTAATTGAATTATATTAAAAGTAGATATCTTTTCACATTAAAGGATTGTGACTTTATATATATATATATATACTTATATACTACCTTAACAACATGAACTAAAAATTTTTAATGTTGAATTACTATAATACCCCCAATTAAAAATACTCAATTTTTTTTTATTTAATTAATTGAATTATATTAAAAGTAGATATCTTTTCACATTAAAGGATTGTGACTTTTCCGATAAGTTATGACTTTTTCGAAGGGTTGTGACTTTTTCAAAGGGTTGTGACTTTTTCAAAGAGTTGTGACTTTTCCTTGAGTTGTGACTTTTTCAAAGGGTTGTGACTTTTCCAATGAGCAGTGGCTTTTCTCATGAGCAATGATTTTTTCGAAGAGTTGTGACTTTTCTGATAAGGCACAATTAACACCTATTCATACTACTATTTGTTAGCAATAAATACAGGGGTTTCCTCTCACTTTTAAACTGTGATTTTTGTAAGTTTTCTACTCTTATTCTTCTTAAAAAATCTAAAGTGTTATTTGCAACAATTGATTATGTTCGAAATTCAATGAAATTTGAGGTACCACATAAGAAAGGGTTGGTGAAAAAAATTGTAGCAAATCATTTATCAATTAAAACTCATCACATACATACTTCAATATTATTTGTATAATTTTAGAACATTAATACCCTTTTAATTAAGCTACATATTTTATTTATTAAAAAGAGACTTATTTCCTACGAATAGTCACAACAATTTCAAACTTCATATTTTTTTGTTCACAAATCACATCCATTAATTCCTTATAAATTCTTGGGGATATCTTTTCTGTGACAATTTGAGATAATTTAAAATTTTCATAAATGATTCATCCCCAATCCATTGATATGTTTTGAGGAAGTTCTTAGCATATATAGTGCGCGGAAATTTTTATTTCTTTTTCTTGTTTTGTTTCTTTAACTAATTTCTTTTGTATTTTCATTCGACAGAGAAATTAATAATTAGTTTTCACACAATGAGTGAACAGTGAAAAATACACACATTGTGGATTATTTTTTCTAATAAAATTAATAGATCAAGTTGTGGACAGATGATAATAATAAACAAATACGAAAAATGGCACATGATTGGAGTAAGATATTTCCTCTTTGTTTTTTCATTTTTTATTCTTTTATCCTCAAAAGAAGGAGTTTCCTCCTAATTTTGCTAAAAGAACGAGCATCAACATAGTCCATTAAATTATTATTTTTTATTTTAAGTCCACTATATTAAAAATAGATCACTTTTACTTATAATATGATAATATAACCATGATAATAATTACCTTTTAATAGATATGCAAGTAAAAATGAACAAAGAAAGTAAAATGTTGGTGGCAAGAGATTTCAATCAAATGGAACACTAGAGTGAATATAGTAATTTCCTATTATTTTGTGTGCATTTTAATATGAGAAAATGCTATGTCACAAGATACACTCCTTGCTAGCAATATAAAAATTGATAAGAAAATAGTGATTGATCAAAAAATAATCTTAAATCAAATTAAAGATTCTATAAATTATACTTTAAATTTTATTCATCTATTAATTTTTTTAATGAAAAAGTTTAATGTTGTATATCACAATACAACTTCTACAAGACAATAGATACTTTTATTAGACATCAACTATATGATATGTATGAGGCTGAAAAAAGGAGAAGACTGCAATTCTGCAAAGATAAGGTAGAAACTTAAAGAAATGAAATATTGATGTTGTTCATATATTAACACTAAATTATGCTACTTAAATATATATATCTAAAATTTTATTTAAAAGTCATTGATCATTGATGTGCAAAAAGTTACAATTTGAACTTGGCATCCCAAGAATTTCTAAGTTAAGACCCGAAACATTCTTCATTTGTGTATAAGGTCGTACCGAGTGATTCTTAATTTTTATTAGGTGTTAAGGTCAATTATTTAGTGTGGGAATGGTTTTTGATATGAATTAAAGTCACTAGAATCCCTAAGCACAAAGTTGAGTTGAAAGCTTTATTACCAATTGAGTTTCAATATGAGATTTTACTTGGGCCAACTTCAAATAACCATATCTCTCAGAATAAAATGAAATAAGTGGCCCATGACCTATCAAATTGAAGTTCTTTGAGTCCTCTTTCCAACGCCACCAAGTTTGCCTCATTTTAACTTCGGAATAAAAAGTTATGCCTGTTTTAGTAAGGCCCTGTCAGACATGCGAAGGTTCACGGACGGTTATACAGCCAGTGAAATCTTTCACGGACCGTGGAGCAATAAATGGTCCGTGAAGCCTCCCTTGAAGGGTACTCCATCAGTGTTTTAAGTTGGGGTGGTCATTTTGGACTTTCCCATATGCATTTGGTACTTAAACTACGTCATTTTAACCCTTATTCTAAGACTAAACCTCGACGTTTTATACCCAGTTAAGAGCTTAGAAAGTGTTAATCAGTTCTTTTACGTCCATTAACACTTTAAGTCATAAGAGCAAGGTTCCAACAGGAGAAAAACTAGGGTTTCAAGCATTCTTTGAGTTTCATCGATTTCGCCAAGAACTTCGTCCTTCCAGATATGTAAGGCTATCATAGTGTTTGACTAGTTCATCCTCACACTCTACATCTACTTTCAAATAAATAAAAGAGTAATCTAGGGTTCTGTTTTTACATTTGAGTATTCTTGGATGTTGAGTTCTGAGTTCTTGAGTCCTAATTATTGAATTTTTATTCCTAATTATTGAATTGTTGTCTATTGTACATTGAGATTTATTTAGTTGATTGTTCATATCTATTATTCAACATGAACCCTATCCCTGAGTATTCATTGAGTTCTTATTGAGAATCTTTTAAACAAGTGTAATTGTATTAAACTGAGTTCTGAGAAAGCAAAAAGAAGTCTTGGGTAAGAGTTTAAAAAATTATTTGAGAAAGAGTATAAGGCAACTAAGTAGTCCCAAATGTACCATTTTATTACATTGAGAAGAGAACTATGATTCATGATTAGTATGACAGTCGTGTATGATATATAGATATGCCATCAATGCTTATGCAATATGACTTCTCTAGTCATCAATGATCAGATCATAATTAAACATTTGTTTTAAACTACTTTATAGAAAGTAAAGCAGAGTTTGAGTAGAGTTTAAAGAGAATTTTTGAGTAAACTTCAAGGGAACTAATTGATTCCCAAATGTATTACTTTTACATTGAGAAAGAAACTTTGATTTCTAAATGAGCTTATGAGTTCAGAGATATTTTAGAGCAGTCACGTCTTTTAATAGGATAGTTTGAGCAATTATCTCAAACCAGAGAAAGAGTATGTTTTATACATTTGAGCATGAGTATATGTATTATTGGGAGTCGTATTGAGCACCGATATGGGGATGAGTTCAAACAACTCAAAATCTTCATAAACCATGTCTTGCAAACGTGGTACAAGATCATACTTTTTAGATGAATCCTTATTGCTAAGTGGATCCATTAAGTTGAGATGTTATATACCCCGGCACGGTATAGGATAGTTCTATCAGCATGGGGAAGATGTTGTATTATCACGTAGCTCATAGTGATGGTCGTCGGTTAGAGAATCTCCCAAATAAGAGTAAAGAGTATTTTATTGTATTTTTATATACATCCTTGAGTTAACATCTTTTATTTATGAAGCTGTAAACATTTCCATCTGTTCTATTGTTTTTATATTGAGTTGAGTTGAGTTGGAAGTAAGTATTCTTTCAGTCTTATCAGTTCAGTTATTTCTCCATTCGACTATATTACATACTCGTACATTCAATGTATTGATGTCATTCGACCTGCATCTTTTTATGATGCAGATACAGGTGTTCCGGATCATCAATAGGAGATTCGTTGAGATCACTTTGAACTTCAGATAGCTTGGGTGAGCCTCCTTGCATTCCGAGGGACTTCACATTTACTTTCTAGTTAGTAGATTTGATATGTCGTGGGTCTTGTTCGATATCCTTCTTTAATAGTAAAGGCTTCATAGATAGATAGAGTCGAGGAGTCTCTCAGTACTTTCTTTCCTTTAAAGATATTTTACAAACTATTATGATTATTGAAATGAGTATTTTCAGACATTCGAATTGAGTTTTATTTTGAGATCAAATTCTATTTTAAGCCTATTATTGCTTGAGTGAGTCTTCCGCTAAGTAGTCAGCCAGGCCAAGGGTTCTCTTGGGGATCAAAAAAGGTTCTCGAATGCCGGCCACATCCAACATATAGGCTCGGGGTGTGACAAACTTGGTATCAGAGCACAAAGTTGAAGTGTCCTAGGGTGTCTATGAAGTTGTGTCCGGAGGATCTTATTTATGATTGTGAGGGCCCCACTTCTATAAATGAGGTACTACAAACATTTAAAAAAAGTTTTCCTTCTTTCATACTCTGGATCGTACAATAGAGTTGTCACCTAAGAAAATTATTCAGACTCGTGAGATCTCAAATCTATTCGACTACCCCTCATACTCAAGGTGGTTGAAATAGTAAAGCCCTGATCCTTACTGATCAATTACTTTCAAATAAAGTCTTCAGAAAGTCAAGAGACTACAGAGGGGCTTGAGAGAAGCCCGTGAGTGAGCTTAAGTATTTGAATTCGAAAGAATGCACTCTTATTCATATGAATCATATGTTGAAGCTAAACGTGAGATGTACTCCCACACTCTCTTCTCTAAGCCTTGTTTCAGGTGATACCTTTTAAAAGGAGAGTATGTTTTAGTGCTTGGGTAGTATTTTTCACCTGAAAGATAGTATGAGTTATGATGTTATAAGCAGTAGTAGTAAAAGAGCCCAGAGTTAAAAGAATGCATGCAGAGGCATAGTAATCTATGAAAAGGAGATAGTGATGAAGCCAATTATGTTAATGCAGTCTTGCACCCAGTAAGTTATTAATGAGGAGTTTTCCCTTATGGGTAGACTAAGAAGTGATGAGTTTGTGTAGATTTCATGATAGAAGGTAAAGTAAGAGTTTTTAGTATGGATGAGTTAGAGTATACTTTAATTAGAAGGGAGTTCATGTCAATGTAACATTATGTTAGTGAAGGCCAAGTATAGACATTGAATAAAATAGCAGAGTATTTATGAGGTGATAGATCTAAGACGGACTTTTAATTTTTTAAGGGAGAGCCCCATGGTATTCAAAGTCTTATAGAACTAATTAGGCAATAATGTATAGTGAATGAGTGAATAGTACTTAAGTTGTGAAAGGAAATGTGATGGTAAACTGTAAGTATGTAGACTAAGAGATAAAGATATACTACTTGTCTTGAGGTCTTAGAAGGACGGTACTAGTGGGCTAAGAAGGAGAAGTCAGACTATTAAGAGTTAGATTAAGCAGCTTTATAAGCCAATGGGAAGAGGTTAAAAGAAGCATCTTAGAAAGAATCCCCAGAAGGAATCTTAGTACCTACATATGGAGAGTTCAGTAGCCATGGGATTTGACTTTCTTGAGTATTAGAGTAAATTTAATATAGACTAGTTTAGTAAACATGGAATAGAGCCATAGATTTAAAGTATCAGCTTCAAAAGTAAGGAGGAGATGATAAGATGAGAAATTAGGTCAAGTGTTAAGAATCAGATATTGATGTGTTCAGAAAGAGTTAAAGTGATATATCGATCCATTCATACTCTGGTGTATTCCTCAAAGTTCAGTTATTTTAACACCATGTTGATGTCTCTTATATCAGAATTGTGTCCATAACATGTGCTCATACACTTTAGAGAGATTCACATCTATGCTCAGTTTCAAAAATTATGGACAAAGACTTTAGCCCATTGATATCAATCTTACTCCATAAAGTTATCGATATCAGTCTCATGATATGAACCTATTCATATATGCATTCATGTCGCATAGTATGCTCAGTCTCGTTAATCATGATTTACTCTCAATGGCTAGCAACATAATGTAATGCCATGCATATTCTTATATGAGATATCTCGAATGAATCGTGCTTATGATCTTTGGCCCTAAGGTTCTTTCAGTTGTCCTTTTTAGTTTTGAAAGTGATGCTGTGATAGTAGTTGTGTGATAATAGAAGGAGAGTATTGATGTTTCTTATTGTGGTAATGATGGTGTTTTTATTCCATCTAAGGTTATAATGTGGAAGAAGAATGAGATGAGGTTTTACTATGAGTAATAGTTAAATAAGAGTAATTAATCGATTCGTTGTAGTAATGCGCAAAAATTTGGTTGGTAGAGATGATGAGAGAATGAGAAATTCTTAGAAGTATTGGTTAGTAGGAGTCCATTGAGTGGTTATAGTACTAGTCTTAAATGTGGTGTTGTTAACATATGGAGAAATGCATGATACATTAGGTGTTTCTTTATATGAGCTCAAGGTTGGTTGAATGCAGTTAGAAGGAGAAGTATTCTTGGGATGAGATTCCCTATTGAGGTATAGAACCTGTATCTTATGGTTTAGATAAGTATAACCATCTCATGTTTAGCACCTTCTGAATTAGAGATTAGGCTTGAACACAGTAATAACAAGCGATTTAACGTAGAAATTTGTAAGAGTAGTCAGATACTCTAGTGGTAGCTATGAGTTGTAGCTAATGAAGTGTAGTAATAAGAAAGGAGAGCATAGTTGAGAAGTATTGCTAAGCTTAAAAGCTGCCACTCATATCACTCAAGACATAGTAGTCATATTCTTACTTCGTACCTAGATAGTCTTGTTTCATGTCATGACATGTTATCTTTATATCTTTTGTGAGTTTTGTGGCAAGCGTGCTCGAGTCAATTTCAAAACTCTCAGTATGAATCACTTTTTCCTATATTGGTAGACAAGTTCATAAGTAAAAAATATAGTAAGAGTAAATGATTTCCCTTTCAAGCTCAATTTAACCATCATTCGAGGAAAAATGATCTCAAGGAGGAGATATTGTAACACCCCAAAAATTTCTAAGTTAAGAGCCGAACCATTCTTCATTTGTGAATAAGGTCGTACCGAGTGATTCTTAATTGTTCTTAGGTGTCAAGGTCAATTCTTTAGTGTGAGAATGATTTTGGATATGAATTAAGGTCACTAGAATTCCCTAGCACAAAGTTGAGTTGAAAGTTTTCTTACCGATTGAGTATCAATATGAGATTTTACTTAGGTAAACTTTAAATGACCATATCTCTCAGCACATAATGAATTAGGTGGCCCATAACCAATCAAATTAAAGGTCTTTGACTCCTCCTAACAACGCCACCAAATTTGCCTCATTTTGAGTTCAGAGTAAAATGTTATACCCGATTTAGTAATGCCCTTACAGACATGCAAAGGTTCACGGATGGTTATAAGGCCAGTGAAGTGTTTCAAGGACCATGGGCCGTAAATGGTCTGTGAAGCCTCCCTTGAAGGGCACTCCATTAGTTGTTTAAAGCTGGGGTCATTTTGGTCTTTCCCATATGCATTTGGTACTTAAACTACGTCATTTTAACTCCTATTCTAAGCATAAACCACGATATTTTGTAATGACCCTCCCAGTCATTTTCATTTAAATGCCTTCTTTCTGTCATTTAGAGCATTTCTGTAGCGAACCAAGTCATTTATGACTTGCTGGCACTGATTGTTCGGTCGCCTGGTCGTTCATTTCGGTTTTATGCCTGTTTTCCTATTTTAGAGCTTTCGGACCTTGAAAAATTGATTTCGGACATAACCTCAGGGAAACAACCTCAGAAGGGAATCCTGGTAGTTCCATCAGTTTCGGAGCGACCAAATTAGGCTAGAAGCAAGATTGGCCTGAGTCTCAAGGCTTCTGATGTGACTTTATGGCCAATTGACGCTTTAACCTTTGAAATTTGGCTCAAGTTTTACTTCGATCTACATTCTTGGTAAGTGCTCCCAAATAAGAATTTCACCAGCCGATCAGTTCCAGAATACCGAGTTTGGTCTAGAATGACCATTCGAACGCTTCCCGAGTTTGGTCTAGAATGACCATTGAAGTTGGCTAAAATGGCGCTTTGGGTGTGGGACCCATTTTTTGTCGAAACGACTTCGTATGGAAATTTCGACTACACCATTAAGTTCGGAACATCTAATTTGATGGGTTAGCATATCTCGTTTGTGTGCACGGTGTTCCAAACAAATCTCGAGTACCCCGTCATATCCCAAAACTCAGCTGGTGCACAGCTGATGTTGCAGACCTATTTCTTCTACGCGTTCGCAGAATTTGCTCCGCGTTCACAGAATTTGCTCCGCGTTCACAGAATTCTCTTCGCGTTCATGGAGGTGCTAGACTCCTTTCTCGGTGTTCGTGGATAAGGCTCCGCATTCGCTGAAGTCTGGGAGGTCTGGGGAGCCTCTTCTCCGCATCCGCGGACCCTTAGTCGCGTTCACGGAGGTATAGTTGTTGTTATTTCGAGTTTGCAGGCCCCTGGCCGCGTTCGCGGAGATGTGGATGGTTTCCCCCCGCGTTCGCGGAGGTTAGCGGTTCTAGTAGTATATAAGGGCAGTCGGGTTTGTTGGAGGAATAAATTTGGAAAATTGATATCTTCATCATTTCAAGTCGGTTTTCGATAATTCAAACTCCCAGGTGTTCGGAATCTCATTGGCTTTGTGGGTTAGTGCTCGGATTGTGTTGGGTGGTCATCGATTTCTATGAATTTGAGGCGTAAGTTGCTACCTTAAACTAATTGTCTAAAGTTTGGCGTCTTGGGTTTGTTGTTGAATGGAGCTGATCCATGCGCCAAGGGGTGTCCCGTTTTGGAGCACAAGCTTGGGAGAGGGTTTAGAACCTCTTCACGGAGTCAATTAAAAAAAATTTCTAGAGCGGGTTCCATGATTCACGATTTTGACTCCAAAATTTGTCTGTCTCTGATTTTGATGATTTGAGTGTCTAAACGACCGTGCTGATGCTGTGATTCTATTTTTGATAGCGTGGCTACAATTCGAGGCCGTTCGGAAGGGGAAGACTCCAGAAAAGTGATTTGGAATGCGCGTTATCGGCCTTGAGGTAGGCTACGACTTCCCTTCCCTTAGATTGAACTTGATTGTGTAATTTCATGCGGATTTGTGTGAATCTGGGCTGGGTAGCTAGTATCTCTTCTCTTCTTCTCAAAAACCATGCTTTAGGGTTGATTTTTGGGGTTCTTTCGGGGTTAGTACCATGTCATCGGAGGGGTTGATTATCTGTGATTGTGTGATCTATTTGTTGGGTTGTTTATATGTTGCTGCATGTGGATTTTCTGGTTGGTTGTTATTGTATTGGAGTATGTCTTCGGTCTTAGTTAAAGATAAACTAGTGTTGACTTAGTCCCATGCACCTGGTTGACTTTTGTATGTATCCAACATCGATTCGGATGGTCTAGGCCCTTGTAGCCCGGCATAGCAGACTTGGGTATGATAGTTGAATTTAGTTTTGGCTTTGTAGTGCTTCAGATTCTTCTATCTTTTCTCCCCTTTTTCTGTGATGCTGATGTGTTAGTGGAGGCGTGGTATCTTCCTGGTTGGCTGCTTCGAGGTTAGTTTTGTGGTGTTGTGTTTGTTGTGGATGTCGATCCACTACGGCTTGGGGTTGATGCACTCTTTGTGATGTGGTTGGTAGTGGATGTTGATCCACGATGGTTTGGGAGTTGAGATCCTCTACAGAGTTGATTCGCCTTATACGCTCTATCTGGCTGGGTAGGGACCTTGAGAATCTTTTCTGACCCACTTGTCTGGCTAGGTAGGGCCCCCAGAGTGTCAGTCGGCTAGGCAATTGGACATAAGTTTGCTAAGGTTTTCTTCGGAGTTGGCATGCACCGCGCACTAGTCTAGCTGGGACAGGGTCCCCCCGAGTGTTAGATGGCTCACTTGCCTGGCTTGGGCAGGGCCCCCGAAGTGTTAGCCAATCAAACGGTTGGACATCATGATCTTGGAGGGGTTATCGTACCCCCCCACGAAGCACTCGTATGGCTGGGTAGGGCCCCGGAGTGACTAGCAGGCTAGGTGAGTTGATTTGGAAGTCGAACTTG
This sequence comes from Solanum appendiculatum, assembly GCA_018342035.1. Taxonomy (NCBI): domain Eukaryota; kingdom Viridiplantae; phylum Streptophyta; class Magnoliopsida; order Solanales; family Solanaceae; genus Solanum; species Solanum appendiculatum. Next base: position 121,042 of record JAGDQO010000399.1, on the reverse strand, counting down.
TTTTCTGGGTTGGAGATGACTGGTTGTTTCAGATCAGAGTTGGTTTCCTACGGTTCCGTACATCTAGCTCTTCTGTGTACCTGTCAGGCTTATGGGGGTCTGTTCATGTTTTATTTAAACTTGTGCACGAGTGTACCTTCTACTCTTATGGGGTCCAGTTAAGTTTAATTTAGATGTACTTAGTTTTACTTTCAGTGCGCTCGTGTACTTTGTTTCATTTTCGCTTGACCTCTGTGATTGTAGATTCTATCTTTTCAGTCTATTTTTACCTTTCTTGCTAATTCGGCCCATGATGCCTACTGGGTGCCTGTTGTTTTGTAGTCATGCTACACTCTACATCTGTTTTCGTGATGCAGGTCCGAGCACCAACTATCAGCGTTGAGTTTGAGCCTGCTGCAGTCTATTCCGAAGGCGAGGGTGAGCACATGGCGTCCTGAGATTACCTGTCTCATTCTGTTTGTATATTTAGTCTTGTCTTTCATTTTTGAGACAGTTTTATTTCTATGGTCCGCTTTTGGGACTTGTACTCATTTTGTAGTACCTCTATACATGTGACTTCCAGGTTCGGGGGGGGGGGGGTATCGTTATTGTATATAGATGTTTTCGCTTTCGCCTTTCCTATATATGTTCCTTTACTTATGCTTCCGCTTAGTTGAGGATAGTTTCAACTCTCTGTCCCATTACTGTTAAGTTCCGAGATAGAGTTTGGCTTGCCTACTGGCGGGTTGGTAGGTGCCATCATGATTCGAGGAATGGGGTCATGATAAGTTGGTATCAGAGCCCTAGGTTCCCCGGCTCACTTGTACAGAGCTAGCATCTAGTAGAGTCCTGCGGATCGGCGCAGAGACGTGTGTGACCTATCTTCGGGAGGCTACAGTATGTCCGTAGTGGGCTTTCATGTCTTGCATCTTTTTGGTGCATTGTTGTCCGATTGGTTTCTTTGATTCTTACTTGTTTCATTATGTCGCAGGATGGCTCACACGCGTAATAGAGGTCGAACCCGAGGTCGAGGTGTTGCTGCGGCATCAGGCTGCGATAGAGTGAGGACTCTGGAGCCAGAGGTGGAGCTTCAGATTGAGCAGATTCTTCCTCAACCGGTGGGGCAAGGACCAGCCCAGCTGCCGCCCCTGTTCTACAGGCGATGCTTGCACAGATTCTAGCTGCGATAGGGGTTTTGGAGTAGCTACAGGCCTCAGCTGCAGTTCCAAATCCAGCTCCAGTGCTGCAAGGTTAGCCTTCCCCAGCGGCTCCAGAGATTCTTCAGCAGGGTCAGCCTACAGCAGTGGCCCCAGAGATTCAGCAGCCGCCAGCACCGGCCGCCGTTCAGCCGAATGTTTTAGATGGGTCATGCCTCTTCGGGCGCAGAAGATGCTCTAGGTGTTTCTGAGGTCAACGCTGAGGTTTTTTGAGCAGTTGGCGAGGACGCCCATGAGTTCATTACTTCCTGTCGGGAGCGACTGTAAACACTAGGATTAGTGGAGTCGAGAGGAGCCGACTTCACTGCTTATTAGTTAGATGGACCGGCCAGGCAATGGAGGCTTTATTTCATGGAGACCAGGACAGCTGGGTCCCCCTGGTGATGTGGATAGAGTTTTCCGAGGCCTTTATGGCTACGTTTATCCCATGGGGTGTCAGAGATCGGCTTCATGATGAGTTCTCGAGGTTGGAGTAGGGCTCTATGATGGTATCAAAGTATGAGGTTAGATTTCATGAGTTATTCCATCATGCCACTATGATTTATCCCACGGAGGAGGAGAGAGTCCGATGCTTTGTTAGAGGCTTGAGGTTGTAGCTGCGTATTGAGTCGCAGTCTATGGATTCAGCGGGTCGCTCTTTTTTGGATGTTGTGGATCATGCCCGCACACTTGAGAAGCTCCGTCGCGAGGCCCACGGAGGCAGCGGCAAGAGGCACAGGCAGGATGATAGAGTTAGTAGGCCCCGTTCTGGGCCTAGAGTTACTCGGGACCAGGGCTATCTGAGGTTCTAGTCAGGTCAGCCAAGTCACCCATTTTAGTCGTCATTGCAGATATCAGAGGGTGACCAGCACCACAAGGGTGGTTATAGTGATGTTCCGAGCCAGGGCCTAAGTGGTTTTTAGACAAGTTCCTCAGGTCGGGGTGGCCGGCCTTTAGTTGTGAGTAGGTCTTCTCGGGTTTGCTTTACATGTGGAGAGCTTGGTCATTGGTCTAGGGAGTGCCCTATCTCAAGACCAGCCTTACCAGCTCCTTAGGTGGCGAGACCGGTATCAGCAGTAGAACCTCCAGCTAGAAGAAGAGGTCAACGGGGAGGTCCCCGGGGAGGCAGGACAGGTGGTAGGGTGGATGCACGGGGTAGAGGCGCCCAGACCCATTTCTATGCAACTCCAGCCAGAGCAGAGGTCGAGGCGTCAGATGATGTGATTACTGGTACGGTTCTCTTATGCCATCTGTCCACTTCATTTTTATTTGATCTTTGTTCTACCTATTCGTACGTGTCTGCTTATTCTGCTCCTCAGTTGGGGCTGATTCATGAGCCCTTGGTGGTACCTTTTCGTGTTTTGACCCTGGTAGAGGATTCTTTAGTAGTGGATTAGGTTTGTAGATCATGTGTGGTGACTATTTGGGGGCAGGTCACTCAGGCCGATCATATTGTGCTTAGTATGGTGGATTTTGATTTGATTTTGGGCATGGATTGGCTATCCCCTCACCGAGTGGTCTTGGATTTCTATGCCAAGACCGTTACTTTAGCTATGTCTGGTATTGTAAAACCTCAGATTCGAAAAGAGAGGAAAATGCAAATTTTTAGCACCTCCAACTTGACCTATGCTTGGCACTAACGGTTGGCAGGTCCACCTACCAACTGTAGGTCCAGTTTCTTGGGTGCTACTGGTTGGGGCAAGAAAAATTCAAAAAAAATATTTTAGTGACCTACTACATGACCTACGATCAGTAGGTGGAACTAACAACCGTAGGTCAAGTAGTATGATGGGGGTTTTCAATTTTTTTAACAGGGGTCTTTTAGTCCTTTCCCCAAATGGTTTAATTACTAAACTAAGTCGGTCCCCTACAGTTCTTAGCACTATATAAACCCTTTTAAGCCTAAAATATATTTTTTCCAAATCATTCCCAAAACTCTCCTTCCCAAATAATTCTCTCTAGAAAAGCTTGAAGAAGAAGAAGAAGTGGTCAAGTTAGGGTTCAAGAATCAAGCTTCCATTCCTCAAATTGCTTAAGGGCTTTGAACCTCAAGGGATAATAATCTTTATCTATAGAGCCTTTCCTCCATAGGGTCCCTAAAATTCTCTATTTTACAAGTTAGAAATTCTCCATTGAAGTTAGAGTTTTCTTCTATGCCATGGGTTCTTTTCAATGTCGATTTAATTGATTGTTTTATGAACTATGAAGCATGAATTGAGTAGAATTTCATATATTAAGATGAATTCCCATGAACCCGTGTGATTTCCCCCCAATTTTGAAATTAGGATTTGTTGATGGGTTGAATTATGAAGAGATGAATTTTATGAAATCTATGTGAACCTATGCATGATTTATGATTTCTAAAAGCTTTGATTTCATGATGAACTACGAATGATCAAAAGATGGGTTTTATGAAAGTATGCATGTTCAATTATTAAATTTATGATGATTTATGAATTGCTTTGAGATTGAAGCATGAAAGATGTTGTTGAGTTGTGAAAGGGTTTCTCACATAATACTCAAACCATGAATGTGAAAGGATTTTTCTCACACAAAGGATTCATAACATGTTGAAAGATTTTCTCAACTAAAGTTGAATCAAAGATTAAGGAGCTATTCTAAGGATAGACAAGAGGCGATTACCCATGCCTACTAATGATGATGATAAAGTATGAATTATGATTAAATGACTAATTTCGTGGGATTTATGCTCAGCACCGAGAGGATATTGAGATGGAAGCTCTCCCGTAGTAGAGGCCAGGTTTCTAGTAGAAGCTCTTCCATAGTAGAGGTCTGGTTTCCAAAAGCAATCTCTTTGTCCCTTAATTATGTGCCACCATAGGATGATTGTCTTAGATAGACATTAGTTAGTGGATCCACGTAAGCTAGAAGTTTATGGTCTTACCTTGGCAAGTAGGACACCTTTTTTCGGTGTGGGGTAGACACCGGATTCCATGTTGATAGGTCACACGGTCTTACATGTCGGTTAAGGCTAACTTCCCACAATAATGAACTAAAGTGGCTTTTAAGGTATTTTTCAAGTAAAGTAAAGATGTTTAGCTTGCATTGATCATGATTTATAACTTATTATTTCTAACCCTCTTGTAATGGTTTAACTTGATCATTGCATGTTATGAAAGTGTCCCTTTTAGCATGTTTAAATGTTTTTATGCATGGTTATCATACTTGATACATTTTTGTACTGATGCATACTCTTGCCTACATTTTCTTATAAGTGTAGGATCCGGCTCATCTCCATCTTCTAGTGGCTAGTTTTTGATATTAAAGATCTTGAAAAATTTGGTGATTCCTCACATGTTCGAGGACGTAGCCACATTTACTTTCATGTCATTTACTTTTGTTGAAATTTTGTATGGGTTACGTCTCAATGTTCTTTCTATTTTTATGAGTTTTAGATGGCTTTGAGACTATATGTTTAGACTTCCACTATGCTTTGTAAACTCTTTCATATGGAATTGTCTTTTGAACTCTTAAATTTCTATTATCTTGTACGATGCATGCTAAGTGGCTTGTGTGATGCCTTTCAGGGACTTGTACACTATGTCACATCTAGGGGGTACCTTGGGTAATGACAAACTTGGTATTAGAGCGCAAGGTTTTAGAATGGTCCTAGGAAGTCTCATAAGCCACGGTGAGTAGTCTTGTTCATGAGTGTGAAGCGTGCCACATTTATGAATAAGAGGCTACAAGATGATTAGGAAATTCCACTTCTCTCATTACTCCTAAGTCATGCGATAGTGTGTAACTCTATATGTCTCTCTCTTAATCCCTATCCTATACATTTCAGGATATGGCTACTCGAAGGGCTTATGCTAGGAGAAATGCAGGACAAAATGTGGAACAAAAAGCTCCTCCTCAAGCTCTTCAAATTCTGGCCGACCCTTTGGCTGAACAAGTGACTAATGCGGAGTTTAGGGATGCTTTTCAAGTGTTGGCTCAAGCCATGAATGCTTAAGCCAATAGGGAGGTTGTGGCACCCGTAAACCCAAATGTGGGTATGGCGGCATCTAGAGTGAGGGACTTCACTAGAATGAATCCTCCGGAGTTTTATGGTTCTAAGGTGGAGGAAGATCCTCAAGAGTTCATTGATGTGGACTACAAGGTGCTAATGATCATGGGTGTGACACCAGAGGAAAAGGTGGAGTTGGCCGCTTATCAACTCAAGGGTGTGGCTCAAGTGTGGTTCAAGCAATAGAAGAGTGAGAGGGCGGTTGATGCGGGTCCTCTTAATTGGGAGAAGTTCAAGGTTGATTTCCTTAATAGGTTTTTTCCCCTAGAGATGACGGAGGCAAGGGTGCATGAATTCATCAATCTTCGTCAAGGAAGCATGAGTGTGAAAGAGTATGCTTTGAAGTTCACACAATTGTCTCGATATGCTCCTACTATGGTTGCCGATCCTAGGGTAATGATGAGTAAGTTCATGTCAGGAGTGTCCTAAATGGTGGTTAAGGAACGTCGTACCGCTATGCTTATCCATGATATGGATATTTCTCGTCTCATGGTTCATGCTAAACAAATAGAAGAGGAGAAACTTAATGAAAGGTCTAGGGAGACAAAGAGGGCTAAGACCGGTGATTGTAATTTATCACACTCAAGGTCCGATGGACATGGTCGTTCTAAGTTCCGACAAAAGTTCTCCGATCAAGGTTCCTCCAATGCTCCTCGTAAGTTCAACAAAGATAGGGTGCCTAACCCTAAGCCTCAAGGAAGAAAAAGTGGTGGATTCTCATCGGCTACTTGTGCTAAGTGTGGGAGAAAGCACGAGGGAAAGTGCTTAGCCAATACGGATGGTTGCTTCGGTTGTGGTAAGAGCGGTCATAAGATAAGGGATTGTCCATCTCTCACGGCTAAGGGAAGAGAAGGTAAGAAAGCTCCACCTAGTGGTTCTGGTTCAAATGCTCCCAAGTAAAATCGATTCTATGCACTTCAAGCTCGCCATGAGCAAGAGGGTTCTCCCGATGTGGTTAGCGGTATGTTCAAGGTCTTTCACTTTGATGTTTATGATTTGTTTGATCCCGGTGCTACCTTGTATTTTGTGACGTCATTTGTGGCTATGAGGTCTGATGTTCTTCCAGATGTGTTGTTAGATCCCTTTTGTGTCTCTACTCCTATTGGTGAATATATTGTGGCTAAGAGGGTCTATAGAAATTGTACTGTCACCTTTTCCCATAGAGTCATTCATGTTGATCTTGTAGAGCTTGTTATGTTAGATTTTGATGTTATTCTTGGGATGGATTGGTTGAATACTTGTTATGCTTCTATTGATTATAGGACCCGAGTGGTCAAGTTTAAATTCCCAAATGAACCTATCCTAGAGTGGAAAGGGGGGAATTCTATGCCTAAAGGTCAATTTGTGTCTTGTCTTAAAGCTAGAAAGATAATTTCTAAAGGTTGCATATACCATCTTGTTAGGGTGAGGGGTATGGATTCCAAAACCCCTACTCTTGAGTCGATCCCCGTTGTAAATGAGTTTTCGAAAGTGTTTCCTGATGATCTACCTGGTGTTCCTACCGAAAGAGAAATAGACTTTGGTATTGATCTTCTCCCCGATACGCAACCTATCTCTAATCCTCCTTATCGAATGGCTCCGACAGAACTTAAGAAGTTAAAGGAGCAATTCAAGGGTTTGTTTGATAAAGGTTCATCCAACCGAGTATCTCTCCATGGGGTGCTCCAGTGTTGTTTGTTAGAAAGAGAGATGGTTCACTTCGTATGTGCATTGACTACCATCAATTAAACAAGGTTACCATTAAGAATAAATATCCTCTTCCAAGGATAGATGACTTGTTTGATCAACTCCAAGGGGCAAGTTACTTCTCTAAGATCGATCTTCGTTCGAGTTATCACCAATTGATGGTGAAAGAAGATGATATTTTGAAGGCGGCTTTCCGAACTAGACATGGCCATTATGAATTTCTAGTGATGTCTTTTGGCTTGACGAATGCTCCGGCCGCATTTATGGATTTGATGAATAGTGTGTTTAGAAAATATCTTGATATGTTTGTGATTGTGTTCATTGATAATATTTTGATTTACTCAAGGAGTGAGGATGAGCATGCCGATCATTTGAGGATTGTGCTGCAAGTCCTCAAGGACCAAGAACTCTTTGTGAAGTTTAGTAAATAAGAGTTTTGGCTAAGGTCCATGGCTTTTCTTGGTCACATTGTCTCCAGTAAGGGTATTGAGATAGATCCTAAGAAGACAGAAGCGGTTAACAATTGGCCTAGACCTCTATCACCTTCGGATATTTGAAGTTTCTTGGGTATGGCCGGTTATTATAGAAGGTTTGATGAAGGGTTTTCTTCGATTGCTTCCCCATTGAAAGCTTTCACTCAAAAGAAGGTTAAGTTCATGTGTTCCGAAGCGTGTGAGAGGAGTTTCCAAGAGTTGAAAGATAGACTTACCTCGTCTCTGATATTGACTTTGCCGGAAGGGTCCGATGGGTTTGTGGTTTATTGTTATGCTTCAAGGATTGGGTTAGGGTGTGTTCTTATGCAAAATGGAAAAGTCATTGCTTATTCTTCAAGGCAATTAAAGATTCATGAAAAGAACTGTCCTACCCATGACTTAGAATTAGCGGCGGTTGTGTTTGCTTTAAAAATTTTGAGGCATTATTTTTATGATATGCATATTGATGTCTTTACCGACCATAAGAGTTTGCAATATGTGCTCAAACTAAAAAATCTAATTCTTCACCAAAGGAGGTGCCTTGAGTTGTTAAAGGACTATGACATGAGTGTCCTCTATCACCCCGGCAAGGCGAACGTGGTGGTAGATGCTCTTAGTCGGTTGTCTATGGGTAGTGTTGCTCATGTTGAGGATGGTAAGAAAGAATTGGTTTGTGATGTTCATAGTTTGGCCCGATTTTATGTTCGATTGGCTGATTCCACCCAAGGTGGTGTTATGATTCACAATGGTTCAGAATCGTCCTTTGTGTCCGACGTGAAGACTAAGCAAGATCTTGACCATAATTTGGTTGAGTTGAAGGAAGCGGTGCTCAAGAAGTCTGTTGAGGCTTCTCCGAAGGGGGAGATGGTGTGCTTCGATATCAAGGTCGTTTATGTGTTCCCGATGTAGATGACCTAAGGGAACAAATTTTTTCGGAAGCCCATAGTTCTCAATATTCCATTCACCTGGGAGCTACCAAGATGTACGGTGATTTGCCGGAGGTCTATTGGTGGAATGGGATGAAGAAGGATATTGCGGAATTCATGGCTAGGTGTCCTAATTGTCAACAAGTTAAAGTTGAGCATCAAAAGCCGGGAGGTTTGTCCCAAGATATTAGTATACCTACTTGGAAATGGGAAGATTTGAATATGGACTTTATTATTGGTTTACCACGCACCCGGCGGAAATATGATTCGATTTGGGTTATTGAGGATCATATGACTAAATCAGCCTATTTCATTCCCGTCAAGGTTTCTTATTCGGCGAAGAATTATACTAAGTTGTACTAGAGAGAAATGGTTAGGTTGCATGGTGTGCCTTTATCCATTATCTCCGATCGTGGTACCCAATTTACTTCTCAATTTTGGAAGTTTCTCCAAAAGGGTCTTGGAACTCGTGTTAAGCTTAGCACGACCTTTCATCCTCAAACCGATGGGCAAGTGGAATGTACTATCAAAACTTTTGAGGATATATTGAGAGCTTGTGTGATTGATTTCAAGGGTAATTGGGATGATCATCTACCTTCGATTGAGTTTGCTTATAGTAATAAATACCATTCTAGTATTGGTATGGCTCTGTTTGAAGCCCTTTGTGGTAGGAGGTGTAGATCTCCTATAGGTTGGTTTGAAGTTGGTGAAGTTTCTTTGATAGGTCCCGAGTTGGTACATGAGGCTATGGAGAAAGTTCGGCTTATTAAAGAGAGATTGAAAACGGCTCAAAGTCGATAAAAGTCCTATGCTGATGTTAGAAGGAGAGATTTAGAATTTGATATTGATGATTGGGTTTACTCAAAAATTTCACCCATGAAGGGTGTAATGAGGTTTGGAAGAAAAGGGAAGCTTAGTCCCCGTTATGTAGGCCCATATCAAATTTTGAGACGTCTTGGTAAGGTTACTTATGAACTTGACTTGCCTAATGATTTGGCATCGGTGCATCCGGTTTTCCACGTCTCCTAGTTGAAGAAATTTGTTGGCGATCTGACATCTATAGTGCCATAGGAGAGTCCTGGCATAAAGGATAGCCTTTCCTATGAAGAAGTTCCGGTTGAGATTTTAGACTAGGAAGTCTGGAAGTTAAGGAATAAAGAAGCTGCTTCCGTGAAGGTTCTTTGGAGGAATCAATTAGTTGAGGGTGCTACTTTGGAGGCCGAGGCCGATATGATGTCTCGATATCCTCATCTTTTTTCGTCTGACCCTACTCTAGCTTGAGGTATTTAGTTCCTCATGGTTCATTCTTTTGGTTTCATGTGTCTTAGTTATTTCCATGATTCCTTGATTATACATGTTCATGAAGAGTCTAATTTTGAGAAAATAAGCTAGCTTGATTGATTTCCCTATGATTATGTGCATTTGAGTATAAATTGGATTAAGCCTTCATAAAATGATGTTTTGAACCTGCTTTAGCTTGGAGTTGATGTTTCCTCCTCGGATATGTGCATTTATGTGATTGCCTGCATGTTGGGCAGTTAGATCTTGTTTCTACCATTCTTATGATGTCTTGAATCTCATTGGAGGACGAATGTTCCAAAGGGGGAGATAATGCAACACCTCATATTCGAAAAGAGAGGAAAATGAGAATTTTCAACACTTCCAGCCTGACCTACGGTTTGCACCAATGGTTGGTAGGTTGACCTACCAACCGTAGGTCCAGTTTCGTGGGTGCTACGGGTTGGGGCAAGAAAAATTCAAAAAAAAATATTTTGGTAACCTACTACATGACCTACGGTCAGTAGGTGGACCTACCAATCGTAGGTCAAGTAGTAGGTCGGAGGTTTTTAGTTTTTTTAAATGGGGTCTTTTAGTCCTTTCCCCAAATGGTTTAATTACTAAACTAAGTGGGTTCCCTACAATTCTTACCACAATATAAACCCTTTTAAGCCTAAAATCTACTTTTCCAAATCATTCCAAAAACTCTCCTCTCCCAAATAATTCTCTCTCTAGAAAAGTTTGAAGAAGAAGAAGAAGAGGTCAAGTTAGGGTTCAAGAATCAAGCTTCCATCCCTCAAATTGCTTAAGGGCTTTGAACCTCAAGGTATGGTAATCTTCATCTATGGAGCCCTTTCCTCCATAGAGTCCCTAAAATTCTTTATTTTACAAGTTAGAAATTCTCCATTAAAGTTAGAGTTTTCTTCTATGCCATGGGTTCTTTTCAATGTCGATTTAATTGATTGTTTTATGAACTATGAAGCATGAATTGAGTAGAATTTCATATATTAAGATGAATTCCCATGAACCCGTGTGATTTCCCCCCAATTTTGAAATTTGGATTTGTTGATGGGTTGAATTATGAAGAGATGAATTTTATGAAATCTATGTGAACCTATGCATGATTTATGATTTCTAAAAGCTTTGATTTCATGATGAATTACGAATGATCAAAAGATGGGTTTTATGAAAGTATGCATGTTCAATTATTAAATTTAGATGATTTATGAATTGCTTTGATATTGAAGCATGAAAGATGTTGTTGTTGAGTTGTGAAAGGGTTTCTCACATAATACTCAAACCATGAATGTGAAAGGATTTTTCTCACACAAAGGATTCATAACATGTTGAAAGGTTTTCTCAACTAAAGTTGAATCAAAGATTAAGGAGCTATTCTAAGGATAGACAAGAGGCGATTACCCATGCCTACTAATGATGATGATAATGTATGAATTATGATTAAATGACTAATTCCGTGGGATTTATGCTTAGCACCGAGAGGATATTGAGATGGAAACTCTCCCGTCTAGTGGAAGCTCTCCCGTAGTAGAGGCTGGGTTTCCTAAAGCAATCTCTTTATCCCTTAACTATATGTCACCATAGGACGATTGTCTTAGATAGACATTAGCTAGTGGATCCACGTAAGCTAGAAGTTTATGGTCTTACCTTGGCAAGTAGGACACCTCTTTTCGGTGTGGGGTAGACACCGGATTCCATGTTGATTGCTCACACGGTCTTACATGTCGGTTAAGGCTAACTTCCCACAATAATGAACTAAAGTGACTTTTAAGGTATTTTTCAAGTAAAGTAAAGATGTTTAGCTTGCGTTGATCATGATTTATAACTTATGATTTCTAACCCTCTAGTAATTGTTTAGCTTGATCATTGCATGTTATGAAAATGTCCCTTGTAGCATGTTTAAATGTTTTTATGCATGGTTATCATACTTGGTACATTTTTGTACTAACGCATACTCTTGCCTACATTTTCTTATAAGTGTAGGATCCGACTCATCTCCATCTTCTCGTGCCTAGTTCGTGATTTTAGACATCTTGAAGAATTTTGTGAGTCCTCATATGTTCGAGGACGTAGCCACATTTACTTTCATGTAATTTACTTTCATTGAAACTTTGTATGGGTTACGTCCCAATGTTCTTTCTATTCTTATGAGTTTTAGATGGCTTTCAGACTATATGATTAGACTTCCACTATGCTTTGTAATCTCTTTGATATGGAATTGTCTTCTGAACTCTTAAATTGTTATTATCTTGTACAATGCATCATAAGTGGCTTGTATGAGGCTTTTCGGGGTCTTGTACGCTATGTCACGTCTAGGGGGTACCTTGGGTCGTGACAGGTATTCCGCCGGTGGTGTGGCAGGGTTCTTGTAGTCGCACACTGGTTGGGTTGATTTCTTGTATTCAGGCTCTGAGGCTACTGAATAGCGGATGTTTGGCTTATTTGGCATATGTTAGAGATTTTAGTAAGGAGGACCCTACCGTTGATTCCGTGCCTATAGTCTGAGAGTATGCCGATGTGTTTCCTGTCAACCTTCCTAGCCTACCCTAGAGCGAGATATTGATTTTGCCATTTATTTGGAGCCAGGTACTCATCCTATTTCCATCCCACCATACCATATGGCCCCCGCAGAGCTCAAGGAGCTCAGTGTTCAGCTTCAGGATGTCTTGGGTTAGGGATTCATCCGGCCTAGCATATCACCCTGGGGTGCCCCTGTCCTGGTTGTGAAGAAGAAGGACGTAACCATGCGGATGTGTATTGATTACAGGCAGCTGAATAAGGTGGCGATGAGGAACCGTACCCCATACCTCATATTGATGATGTGTTTGACTAATTTTAGGGTACCGCAAAGTTTTCTAAGATTGACTTAAGATCCGGCTACCACTAGTTGAGGGTTAGAGCAGTGGACATCTCTAAGACAGTATTGAGGACTCGTTTCGGCCATTATGAGTTCCTAGTCATGTCTTTTGGATTGACTAATGCCCATGCCACTTTCATGGACTTGATGACTCATGGATTCAGGACGTATCTGGACTCCTTCGTCATAGTCTACATTGATGATATCTTGGTATACTCGCGGAGCCATGGTGAGCATGAGCAGCATTTGAGGATAGTGCACCAGACTTTGAGAGATCATTGACTTTATGCCAAGTTCACAAAGTGAGAGTTTTGACTTGAGTCCATAGCATTCTACGGGCACGTGGTGTCACATTATTGTGGATCAGGCAAAGATTAACGTTATCCGTGATTGGGCTAGGCCCACCTCTGTAACTGAGATTCGGAGCTTCATCGGATTCGCATGGTACTACATGTGTTTTTTTTAGAGCTTCTCTTCTATAGCGGTGGCTCTGACTCGGTTGACTTGCCAGGATGTTCCCTTTGTGTGTTCGGAGGAGTGTGAGAGGAGCTTTCTGAGGCTTAAGGAGTTGCTTACCACCGCTCTTATATTGAATCTTCTAGTTGAGTGCGAGGGCTTCACGGTTTATTATGACGCATCCGGCGTTGGTTTGGGTTGTATATTGATACAGCAGGGCCAAGTTATTGCTTGTACGTTGAGGCAGCTTAAGTTGCATGAGCACAATTACCCCACTCATGATTTGGAGTTGGCGGTGATAGTTTTTGCTCTTAAGATCTAGAGGCATTACCTATATGGAGTTCATTGCAAGATCAATACTGATCACAGGAGCCTTCAGTATATTACGACCCAGAGGGATCTTAATTCAAGGTAGCGTCGTTGGATTGAGCTCCTAAAGGACTAGGACCTTTCTATTCTCTATCATCAAGGCAAGGCGAATGTGGTAGCGGACGCCTTAAGCCGGAAGGCAGTGAGTATGGGTAGTCTAGCCTTCTTTTCTATTTCGGAGCGACCCTTGGCTTTGGAAATTCAGTCCCTAGCCAACCAGATGATCAGGCTTGATATTTCAAATACCAGTCGGGTGTTAGCCTATGTGGGAGTTCAGTCATCTCTGCTAGATCATATCCGTGGCCGTTATTTTGAGGATGAGTGATTGGTGGCACTCCGAGATAGAGTATTGGCAGGTGATATCAGGCAGGCTACATTAGACTTAGATGGGGTTTTGAGATTTGCTGGTCGTTTGTGTGTTATGAGAGTTGAAGATCTGATTAAGCTGATCCTTAGCGAGGACCATGACTTGAGGTATTCTATCCATCCGGGCACATCTAGGATGTATCGTGATCTGAGGTAGTACTACTAGTGGAGTGGTATGAGGAGGGACATCTCAGATTATGTGTCCCATTGCTTGTGTTGTCAGCAGGTGAAGGCCGAACATTTGAGGCCTGGTGGTGAGTTGCAGAGATTACCTATTCGTGAGTGGAAGTCGGAGCGTATAACCATGGATTTCATTGTGGGTTTGCCTCACACTTCTAGTGGTGTTGACCGTATTTGGGTCATCGTGGATCGATTGAACAAGTCAACATACTTCCTCCCAGTTCATACTTCCTTCAGTGCCGAGAGGTTGGCTCATATTTATATTCGGGAGGTGGCCCATCTTCATGGTGTGCCTGTTTCTATCATCTCAGACTGGGGCTCATAGTTCACTTCCAGCTTTTGGAGGGTATTTCAGGAGGAGTTGGGCACATGTGTCGACCTTAGCCCAGCATTACACCCGTAGACCGATGGCCAGTCAGAGCATACTATTCAAGTCCTTGAGGAGCCAGTTGCTATTTTTACAAGGGATGTGAGGCAGCTGAGGTCTAGAGCCATTCATGTGATTAAGGTCTGTTAGAGGCATCTTCCAGTCGAGGAGGCAACCTTGGAGACCGAGCGGGAGATGCAGGAGCAGTTCCCCAGCTTATTTCAGCCCTCAAGCACTTCTTGACTTTTACTTTTGCAGATGAAAGTCCTTTTAGTAGTGGATGTTGTAATGACCCTCCAGGTCATTTTCGTGTTAATTCCTTCTTTCTTTCGTTTAGAGCGTTCTTATAGCGACCCCAACTCATTTCTGACTTGTTGGAAATGCCTATTCGGTTGCATAATCGTACGTTTTGATTTTATGCTTGTTTTCCTATTTTGGACCTTGAAAAGTTGATTTCGGTCATAACCTCAGGTAAATAACCTCAGAAGGGAATTTTGACGGTTCCATAAGCTCCGGAGTGGCCAAATTAGGCTAGAAGCGTGGTTGGTCCGAGTCCTGAGGCGTTTGGTGTGACTTTAGGGCCAGTTGGCGCTTTAACCTTTATAAATTTGTTCAAGTTTGACTTTGATCAATATTCTTGGTAAATGCGCCCGGATGAAAATTCTGTCACCTCAGTTAGTTCCGAAATGCTGAGTTTTGTCTAGAATGATCCTTCGAGTGCTTTCGAAGGCTTTCGATCTAATTCTGAGGCCCTTGATTAAAGTTGGCTAAAATGGCGCTTTGAGTGTGGGACCTACTTTTTGTCAAAACGACCACATATGAGAGTTATGACTTCTCCATTGAGTCTAAAACATAAAATTTTATGGGGTAGCATATCTCGTTTGCATGCATGGGGTCTCGAACGAATCTCGAGCACCCCGTCAAAGTTTTGGGAATGCCTAAAACTCAGCTAGTGCACAGCTGATGTTGCAGACCTATTTCTTCTCCGTGTTCATGGAATTGACTCTGCGTTTGCAGAGGTTTGAGACTCCTTTCTCTGCGTTCGCGGATAAGGCTCCGCGTTCGCTGAAGTCTTGGAGGTCTAGGGTGCCTTCTCTCCGCGTTCCCGAATACGGCTCCACGTTCGCAAAGGTCTGTGGTCCTCTTCTCCGTGTTCGCGGACCCTTAGCCACCTTCGTGGAGGTATAGTTGTTGTTACTCTGCGTTTGCGGGCCCTTGGCCGCAATCGTAAAGCTGTAGATGGTTTCCCTCCGCATTCGTGCAGGTCAGTGGTTCTGGCAGTATATAAGGGAAGTCGGGTTTGTTGGAGGAATAAAGTTGGAAAATTGATATCTTCCTTGTTTCAAGTCAATTTTTGGTGATTCGAAGTCCCAGGTGTTTGGAATCTTGTTGGCTATGTGGGTTAGTGCTCGAATTGTGTTGGGTGGTCCTCGATTTCCATGAATTTGAGGCGTAAATTGCTACCTTAAGCTAATTGTGTAAAGTTTTGCATCTTGGGTTTGTTGTTGTATGGAGGTTATTCGAGCCCCGACGGGTGTCCCATTTTTTAACACAAGCTCGGGGGAGGGTTTAGGATCTCTTCACTGAGCCAATTTCTGAAATTCCAGAGTAGGTCCCACCATTCACGATTTTGATTCCGAAATTGGTCTATCTCCGATTTTGATTATTTTAGTGTCTAAACGACCGTGCTGATGCTGTGATTCTATTTTTGATAGCTTGGTAGCAATCCGAGGTCATTCGGAAGGGGAAGACTTCGGCAGTGTGATTTGGAGCGCGCAGTCGGCCTTTTGGTAGGCTACGACTTCCCATCCTTTAGATTGAGTCGGATTGTTTAATTGCATGCGGATTTGTGTGAATCTGGGCTGGGTAGCTAGTATCTCTTCTCTTGTTCTCAGAAACCATGCTTTAGGGTTGATTTTCGAGTTATTTCAGGGTTAGTACCATGTTATCAGAGGGGTTGCTTATCTATGATTGTGTGAACAATTTGTTGGGCGTTTTATATGTTGTTGCATGCAGATTTTCTTGTTGGTTGTTATTGTATTGGAGTATATCTTCGGCCCTAGTTTAGGATAGACTGGTGTTGACTTAGACCCATGCACCTGGTTGACTTTGGTATGTATCCATCGTCAATTCGGATGGACTAGGTCCTTGTAGCCCGGCATAGCAGACTTGGGTCTAATAGTTGAATTTAGTTTTATCTTTGTAGTGCTTGCAATCCTTCTATCTTTTCTCCCCTTTTTTTGTGATGCTGATGTGTTTGAGGAGGTATGGTATCTTCCTGGTTGGATGCTTCGAGGTTGGTTCTGTGGTGTTGTGATTGGTTATGGACGTCGATCACCTACGGCTTGGGTTGATGCGCTCGTTGTGATGTGTTTGGTCGATCCATGATAGTTTGGGAGTTGAGATCCTTTACGGAGTTGATTCGCCTTATACGCTATGTCTGGCTGGGTAGGGCCCCCGGGAGTGTTTGCTGACCCACTTGTCTTGCTGGGTAGGGCCTCCGGAGTGTCAGTCAGCAAGGTAATTGGACATAAGTTGGCTAAGTTTCTCTACAGAGTATGCATGCTCAGCGCACTCATCTGGATAGGACAGGGCTCCTGGAGTGTTAGATGGCTCACTTGGCTGGCTTGGGCAGGGCCCCCGGAGTGTTAGCCAATCAGGCAATTGAACATCAGGATCTTGGAGGGGTCGTCGTCCCCCCTCCCCCCGCAGCACTCATATTTCTGGGTAGGGCCCTCGGAGAAACTAGCAGGCTAGGTGAGTTGATTTCGAAGTCGGACATGTTGGCTGGACTGGTTGTTTGGATTTGGAGTTTGTTTCCTTTGGTTCTGTAGATCTAGTGTTTATGTGTACCTATCGGGCTTATAGGGGTCTGTTTAGGTTTTATTTAAACTTGTGCATGAGTGTACCTTCAGGGCTAATGCGGTTCCAATTTTGTGTTGTTTAGCTGTATTTAGTTTTACTTTCGGTGCGCTCATGTACTTCATTTCATTTTCGCTTGACCTCTGTGACTGTAGATTCTATCTTTTCAGTCTGTTTTTTACCTTTCTTGCTTAGTCGGCCTATGATGACTACTGGGTGCCTAATTTTTTGGTACTCCTGCTACACTCCACATCTGTTTTTGTGATGCAGGTCCGAGCACCAGCTATCAGCATTGAGTTCAAGCCTGCTGAAGTCTGTTTCAGAGGCGAGGGTGAGCACATGGCATCCTGAGATTACCTTCCTCCTTCTGTTTGTATATTTTGGCTTGTCTTTCGTTTTTGAGACAGTCCTGTTTCTTTGGTCCACTTTTGGGACTTGTACTCATTTTGTGGTAGCTCTGTACATGTGACTTCCAGGTTCTGGGAGGTATCGTTATTGTATACAGATGTTTTTGCTTCCGCCTTTCCTTTATATGTTCCTTTACTTATGCTTCCGCTTAGTTGAGGATAGTTTCCACTCTCAGTCCCATTACTGTTAAGTTCTGGGATAGGGTTTTGCTTACCTACTGGAAGGTTGGTGGGCGCCATCATGACTCGAGGAATCGGGTCATGACAATTTTACACCTAGTCAAGGGCTTAGAAAGTGTTAATTAGTTCTTTTACGTTCATTAACACTTCAAGTTATTAGAGCAAGGTTCCAGAGGAGAAAAGCTAGAGTTTCAAGCGTTCTTCGAGTTTCATCGATTTTGCCAAGAACTTCATTCTTTCAAGTATGTAAGGCTATCATAGTGTTGGACAAGTTCATCCTCACGCCCTACATTTACTTTCAAATCAATAAAAGAATAATCTAGGGTTCTATTCTTAGATTTGAGTATTCTAGAGAAGAGTTGTTGTTGAGTTTGAGTTCTGAGTTCTTGAGTCTTGATTATTGAATTTTTATTCCTAATTATTGAATTGTTATATATTGTACATTAAGATTTATTGAGTTGATTGTTCATGTTTATTATTCAGCATGAACCCTATCCCTGAGTATTTATTGAGTTCTTAGAGAGAATGTTTTAAACTAACGTAATTGTTTTAAACTGAGTTCTGAGAAAGCAAAAAGGAGTCTTGAGTAAGAGTTTGAAAAATGATTTGAGAAAGAGTATAAGGGAACTAAGTAGTCCCAAATGTATCATTTTGTTACATTGAGAAGAGAACTATGATTCGTGATTAGTATGACAGTCGAGTATGACATCTAGATATGCCATTAATGTTTATGCAGTATGACTTCCCGAGTCATTAATGATCAGATCACAATTAAACATTTGTTTTAAACTATTTTTTTGGAAAGTAGAGCAGAGTTTGAGTATAGTTTAAAGAGAATTTTTTAGTAAAGTTCAAGGAATCTAATTGATTCCCAAATGTATTACTTTTACATTGAGAAAGAAACTTTGATTTCTAACTGAGTTTATGAGTTTAGAGATATTTCAGAGCATTTACCTCTTTTAAGAATATAGTTTGATCAATTATCTCAAACCAGAGAAAGAGTATGTTTTATACATTTGAGCATGAGTATAGTATTATTGGGAGTTGTATTGAGCACCGATATGGGGATGAGTTCAGACAACTCAAAATCCTCAAAAACCATGTCTTTCCAACATAGGTACAAAATCATACTTTTTAGATGAATCCTTATTGCTTAGTGGATCCACTTAGTTGAGAAGTTCTATACCCTGGTACGGTATAGGACAGTTCTAGCAGTGTAGTCGAGACGTTATATCATCATGTAGCTCCTAGTGATGGTTGTCGGTTAGAGAATCTCCCAAATAAGAGTAGAAAGTATTTTATTGTATTTTTATATACATCCTTGAGTTAACATCTTTTATTTATGAATCTTTAAATTTTTCCATCTCTTTTATTACTTTGTATTGAGTTGAGTTGAGTATTCTTTCAGCCTTATCAGTTCAGTTATTTCTTCTTTTGGCTATATTATATACTCGTACATTTAATGTACTAATGTCATACGACGTTTATATTTTTATGATGCAGATACAAGTGTTCAGGATCATCAACAGGCGCTTCGTTGAGATCACTTTGCACTTCAGATAGCTTGGGTGAGCCTCCTTGCATTTCGGGGGACTTGACATTTACTTTCTAGTTTGTAGATTTGAGATGTCGTGTGTTTTTCCCCGACATCCTTCTTTAATAGTAGATGCTTCATAGATAGATAGAGTCGATGAGTCTCTCAGTACTTTCTTTCCTTTAAACATGTTTTGGAAACCATTATGATTATTAAAATGAGTATTTTCATACATTCGAGTTGAGTTTTATTTTGAGATCAAATTCTGTTTTAAGCCTATTATTGCTTGAGTGAGTCTTTCGCTAAGTAATCAGTCAAGCCAGGGTTCGCTTGGGGATTAGAAATGGTTCTCGAGTGCCGGCCACGTCAAAGATGTAGGCTCGGGGCATGATAATAATATTACTAGTGTTTATGTAAAATTATAATATTACGTAATAATTTTTACTAATTTAGAGTATTTTAATAAAGGTAAAATAATTGATTCTCCTTCCCATATATTTTAGATGTCTAGTGAATATTTTAAAAGTAATAAAATAATAAATTGAGAAAAATAGTAAATAACAATTTTGTTTTTATAATAATTTTAAAATCCTAAAATTTAGAAGTCTCTCCCTATATTGTCATAGGACTCATGTACTTTTCCATTAATTTAGGACCTTAAGATACACGTCTTATTGCCATATTTAAGAGTTTTCCAATTATTTTAGGATTTATATTATATAGTCAATATTAAATATACTAAAAAATAATGAAATAATAATTTGAGGAAATAGGAAAAGACAATATTGTCTAAAGAAGGGTCTTTTATATGTGAGGTTTCTCAAATAATTTATGTGCAAAAATTTTTTTACCGTACAAAAAATTAGTTGTCTTTTTATCTAGTATATGAAAATTTAATTCTAAAACTAGTACCAAGTAAATATGGTGAACTTTTGAAATTACATGTTTTTGGTGATTGCGTCTGTGTTATCGTGACAACTGACCAGTAAATTTTGATTTGGCCACTCAAAATATTGGGGTTTTTTTATTAGGGACTCATTGAACTTGCGTTTACCTAGAGTATTTTTAAAAATTTTGGAAAATTTTGAACTTTGAATTTTACTTTAATGAGAAATGTTTCGCTCAATATTAGTACCGCTATTCTTTCCACATATTTTCTAATTTTTTATAGTTTTCGAAGTAGAGAATGACTAGTATCCATGTTAGTTTTCCTGTTAAATCTTTTTTTTTGGGAGTTGCTACATTTCATCTACACGCTTCCTGAAGGAGCTACATGATCAGTAAGGATTCATATAGCCAATCCCAATTTAACTAGAATTATAGCGTCGTAGTTCTTGTTGCTAGTTTAGACTTCAATTCAAAAATTCCGTTAAGATCAATTCCATATAAATGACTTACGACTTACCATGATCAATTCCATTAAGCTCTCTGCCTTAAGAAGTTGTAAGAATCTTTTAAAACTAATGACTTACAACGACTTAAGATCAATTCCACCGAGCAGAGTACTTTTCAAATTCCATTATTTGAGATCACATTGTAAGATTTTTTAAAAAACAATTTATCTTAAGTCGCTATTAGGTTCGAGTATTTTTGAAATTGAAGTATATCAAGTATAATAAACGATGAATAATTAATAGTCAGGAATGCTGTCAATAATAGTTTCTCTTTAAATTACTTCAATGGCGGATGTTGGTGATTTGATTCAATTGTGTATTTTTGTGATTTGATACAATTGTGTATTTATTGTTGGAAAAACAACAATATAGTAAAACTAAAACGATGAAACAAAAATGGTAAATAATTCTATTTTTGATAAATCCAGAAACAGAATCCTAAGCTTACTTGGTAAATAAATCTAGATTAAATTAAAAGTGTAAGCGCATGACAGTGTAACAAAAAGTATCCGATTTGAATTAAGATTAAATTGTAAAAACCTAGCGCAACATTCCCCGTTATTCAATGGGTTGTCCCGAATTTGCCTATTGATATAGTCAGCTTCATCCTCTTAGATCTTCCTGTCAAATCTCTTTTACGATTCAAATTTACCTGCAAATCATGGTGTTGTTTGATCAATGATCCTTACTTCGTCAAGTCCCATCTACATAGATCATCTACCGATATCAATAGTAAAAATACTCTCTTTTTTGACATTGTTGAAGTAAAAAGACCTTCTGACCATTCGATTAAAGTACTTTCTGATTGTTTGATTAAAATCCTATCAATTGAAGGATCAATTAGTACTGATTCCAAAGTTGTATTGCTAGAGGAGGTCACTGTAAGAGATCTCCAGGATAGCAACCTTAAAATTAGGACTTTATTTCCTCTGTTTCCAGACTTTTTATTATATTAGGAGTCTATCTTCTCTGTACCTATTTAATATGTACGTGTATGTTACAATTGAATGAGCAGAGAAAGTAAGATCTTCTCCAATTCTTACAAGGTATCAGAGCAAAGTAGCGATTCTCTTTCTTCATCCATGACAAACCCCTCCATCACCACGTTAAGACTTTCTTCTCAAAGCTCATCCAACAGTTATGGTCCCTTGTCCAATTTTACTCATTCTAATATTATTAAGTTGGACAGAAATAATTGTATTTTGTGGAAATCTCAAGTTTTAACCACTCTAAGAGGACATAACCTTGAAAGTTATGCAGATGGGTCTCACAAATGTCCATCAAAACTTAATGCAAGTAGCTCAACAGAAGAAACCTCAGCCGAAGTACTATTAATCCAAATTATTTGGCATCGCAGAAACAGGACAATTTACTCTTGAGTTGGTTCTTGTCAACACTCACAGAGAGTGTTTTGGGGCAAGTTGTTGGTTGTACCACAACCATGGAGGTTTGGATAGCCCTGGAAACTATGTTCGCATCGCAGTCGAGGGCGCGATCGATGCAACTCCGCCCAACTTCAGACAATGAAAAAGGGATCCACATCAATGACGGAATATTTATAGAAGATGAAATCTATTGCAAAACTTGACCGCTGCGGCACAACCTCTTAGAGAGGAAAATCTTACATTATATATTCTTGGTGGCTTAGACCCCGATTATGATGCGTTGTTGGTCTCTGTTACCTCTAGAGTTGAACCCATATCTCTTGCTGTTTTACATGGGTTGTTGCTAAGCAATGAGACACGTCTTGAAAATCTAAGTATTGTTAAACAAGGGAAAATGCACTTTACTGCAAAATCATCAAATTTTAGTCCTAAAGTGATGGCGGCTACAAAAAGAACTCTAACCTGAACTCGAATCAACATTATGGAGGACGTCGGGAAGGGGTCGAGGACGTGGTGGTATGTTTAGTATTGCACATCGTCAGTCTCACTATTCTGCAGGTTCATCACAGTGTCAAGTGTGTAATAGGTTTTGTCACATGGCTCTCAATTGTTATCATAGGTTTGATCATTCTTATCAAGCCAATGCACAAACTCAAATGGCAGCCTACATCGCTCAGCCAAATGTTGTATCTGATCCAGCTTGGTATCCAGATTCTGGTGCTACGAATCATCTTACAAATGATCTCAACAATTTGGCTCTTAGAGGAGACTACCATGGTACAAACCAAATTTTGGTTGGTAATGGAGCAGGTTTGAAAATTTCTCATATTGGTGACTCTAAATTATTATCTTCATCTAGAACCTTGCACTTAAATAAAAATCTTATTTGTCCCTGAAATTACAAAGAGGTTACTGTGCGTGGCTCAATTTTCTGCTGACAACAATGTTTATTTTGAATTTCATCCTGGCTTTTTTATTGTGAAGGATCGGGCAACGGGGAAGGTGCTACTGGAAGGGAGACTTGAGCATGGCCTTTACAGGCTTCTTTTCACCCGAAGATCGAACTGGCAGTCCTTAAATAAACAACAACTTTTCTTTCGTCCAAATCCTCTTTCGATGTTTTACATAATAGATTACGTCACCCCTCAATAAAAGTATTTCAAAGTGTTGCTAGAACACTTGATATTTCCATTTCAGCAAATAAGAGTTCGAGCATTTGTGAGTCTTGTCAACAAGACAAAAGTCATAAATTACCTTTTACATCATCCACTTTTTTGGATTTGAATCCTTTAGACATGATTCACTCTTATGTGTGGGGTCATGCCTCTTATCTATCAAATAATAAATTTCGTTATTATGTTGTTTTCATTGATGATTGCACAAAATTTAGTCGGTATTATCTCATGTCCTCTAAAAGTGAAGTCTACTCTATTTTTTTCCAATTTAAGCCTCAAGTTGAAAATTATTTTGAACGCAAAATTAAAGAAGTTCAATCTGATTGGGGTTGAGAATATCAAAAATGTTTAAAGTTCTTTGACCAAGTTGGTATTCTACATCACATTTCTTGTCCTCATACCCATGAACAAAATGGATCCGCAGAACGAAACCATAGTCATATTGTCGAGATTGGCTTAACATTATTGGCTCATGCCTCGCTTCCTCTTAATTTTTGGGATGATGCCTTTTCTACTGCCGTGTGTCTCGTCAATCGTATGCCTACTCCTATCCTTCATAACATCTCACCTTTTGAGAAATTAAATAAGAAAATTCCTAATTATAATTTCTTAAAATTTTTTGGGTGTGCTCGCTATCCTTATTTAAGGCCATACAACTCTCACAAATTGGCATTTAGATCTTTACGATGTGTGTTTCTTGGTTATAGCCCAAATCATAAAGGCTATAAATGTCTTCATATACCTAGTGATCACATCTACATCACTCGTCATTTTGTCTTTGATGAGTCAATTTTACCATTTGCACTAAACAAGAGTACACTACCCGTGTCACTGCCTCCTTCACAAGTTCCTTGAATGCTACATGTAATTGCCCCTTGTTCAGCAGCAACACCTCCTTATTCCTGACATTCAACTCCCATAAAATCCCTTATCAATTCAACCCCTTCAGGTGCTTTATTACCATTCCTTCAAGCTACTACTTCTCCCAAGTCTCCACCACTTTCACCAAATTCACTTTCGACGGTGAATGTCACTGCTGACTTGCCCTTATTACCGAGTCTTGTCCCTTCACCTTTACCAGTTAAGTGAAAATGACACAACACTACTTATGTCTCACACCATATGGTCACTAGACATAAAGCAAAACACTCAAAATCTAAAGCCAGCTTCACCACCAAATATCCCCTTCCAAATTCTCCTCTACCCATCGAGCCTACCTTTTTCTCTCAAGCCAATAAGGATGCAAGTTGGAGAAAGGCTATGCAAGAGGAATATAATGCTCTCATCGAAAATGGTACCTGGACCCTTATTCTCCCATCCAATGCAAAGAACATTGTTGGTAGTAAGTGGATTTTTAAACTTAAGCTTCATCTAGATGGTTCTATTGAGCGATACAAGGCTCGTTTAGTTGCTAAAGGATTTAATTAAGAAGCTGACATTGATTATCATGACACATTCAGTCAAGTAATGAAGCCTACTACCATTCCAGTGGTTTTTACTTTAGCATTATCAAAAGGTTGGTCACTATGTCAACTCGACGTCAAGAATGCCTTTTTACATGGTGAATTACATGAGGAGGTCTATATGACTCAATCTACCGAGTTCTATATCTGCTCCACTCCACAAAAGAAAAACAAAGAAAAATACAAGTAGGAGTCAGTACATGGAAACATGTACTGAGTAGATATCATCGGCTGACTCAAAATAGGAACTAATATGCATAAAGTATGTAATGACCTACGAGTCATTTTCGTGTTTATGCCTCCTATTCACCATTTACAGCTTTCCTATAGCGACCCCAAGTTATTTATGACTTGTTGGGTCTAACAGTTCGGTCACCTGATCATTCATTTAGTTTATATGCGAGTTTTTGTTTTTTAGAGCTTTTGAACCTTGACCGGTCAGTTTTGACCAAAAGATTGAGAAGATGACCTCAGAATCAAATTATGATGATTTCATCAGCTCCGTAAGGGTTATTTTAGGCTAGTAGCATGGTTTATACAACTCCCGAGGCTTTCAGTGAAAGAAAGTCAACATTCTGAGTAAACGAGCTTGAATGGGAATTCCGTCAACACAGTTAGCTCCAAAATGTTGAGTTTGGTGTAGAACGACCCTTAGTTGGGATCCCAAGGCTTCCAGATTGATTCCAAACCCCCTTGTGGATTTTAGCTTAAAATGGAGTTTGGATGTGGGACCAGCTTTTTATCGAGATGACCTTGTATGGGAATTTTGACTGCTCCGTTTAGTCCAAAATATCAAATTTGGTAGGATTTCATATCTCATTTGCATGCACGAGGTTTTGAACAAATTTGGAATGCCCCGTCGGAGTTTTAGGACTAGCGAAAACCAGTTGATGTGGATCAGCTAGTGCAGGGCCATTTGGTTTTCGCGTTTGCAGGCCCCTGGCTTCAATCGCGGAGGTCATTGACCTGAGGTCCGCATTTGCAGGGCTCTGGCAACTATCGTGGAGCCCGTGTTCGCAAGAACCCTTGCCGCAGTTGCGGAGCATAGGGATTATCTTGGCCGTGATCGCGAGGCCCTTGCCGCGCTCGCGAAGAGGAGCTCCATTTTTCCTTAATCCAATGGACATCCATCTGTTTTTACCCTCAAATTTGACCTTTTATTTTAGTAATGTATGTCTTTTAATGGGAGTTTATGCTAATTTTTGTCAAATCTAACAAATAAAATTTAATAATACTTTAGAGGAGACTAACAAACTTGTTACTCTCATAAATTTATCTAATAAGGTATATTTTTTAAAAAATGAAGTCATAATAATCAAACATTATTGATTGAAATATTATGGTATAAAAATATAAACTTATACACCATGAAAAAAAATTATTATTACTATTACGAAGGACAAAGATTAAAGAGGAACATAAAATAGAGACACAAGTACAAATGACCAATTAACTCAAGAAAAAAGGTCCAAAACTCCAACTAATAATTATGATATAGTCTTATTATTATGAGGTATTGACGTAATCCAAATCCTTGTCAGAAAGTCATTCTTGTCACGATTCTATTTAAAATTATCTAAAATATCCTTTGCGTGAATAAATTCGTTACTCTCATAAAAGATCGTGAAAACACAAAAATCCCAACTTTTATGTATGTGTATATAAATTTTAAACATATTTTTGAATATATATATATACTAGTCCTGGGAACGTGCGTTGCATGTTTTATCTCTATTACCGTATAAAGTTTATATAAGCCTATCTCATGTATAAAAACAATTGTAACAACAACCCAATTAATGTGAAAAACAATAAAATATACATGTCATCATATCATACAAAATCGAAAAAGTTAAACAAATTAATATATTAACCAGAATAAGAAAGAATAACCAATAAATAAAAAATTACATAAGAATTATATGATGATAAAACACAAAAGTTCATTGGACTAATCTTTTATGTCTAATTTATAAAGAGAGAATTGTGTAACTCAAAAGTTGTGAATTAACGCAAAAATAATAGAGAAAAAAAGATAAATACTTGATTTTGTAGATGAATATGGTTGTGTTGACAAAATGAAACCAAAAAATTGTTAATAAATTTTCCACCTAATTTTTCACTAATAGATGAAGAATGAAGAACATAAGAAGCTAATAAGAATGTATTGAAAACTGAAAAGAAAAGTAATTTATTTCATAATCAATTAAAGAGGAAATCAATTCAAATTAATATAAAAGATATGAGGGAAGTCAATTGGTTCGCCTTTTCCCCTACTATGGCTATATGTCTCCCACTCTTTTAATTTTTTTTATTACTAACTTTTATTTATTTATTATGTTTATAGAATGTATATTTATATTTTTACACTTAAATGTTCTCAATATAATATTTTCTTTAAGGACAAAAGAATTATTCAATATTTCATGGGCTTTAAATCTAAAAGGGTTAACAATTAAAACTCATTAAAAAATGGGAAATGATAAGTTGTGACATCTAATCATGTATTTGGTCTAGTCTAATTGCTATTATTGATTTGATCTTAGAAGTTAGTAAATATAAAAAATTAGTGAAAGGCATTTTCGTAATCCAACTTTGAACATAAAACCTTCCCACTTTTAATATATATGTATAACAAAAAATAATATGTAATTCACGTGCAACAAACGTGCAATACTCGTGCAAAGAAATAATATATAGATAAATATAGATTTCAATAGATAGATACTTACGAAGTATATTTTATCATAGAATTGGCTAACACGATATTTTAATATCCAAACATTCTTTCACATAAAAATAAACTGTTACAATCAAAGCAAACCTAAAACTAAGGGTAAGATGGTCATTTTCTTTTATTCGTCTTCTCAAATAAAAAATAGTATAAAAACTGAGATTTAAAAGAACTCACTTAAGTTTTTGTTTTTTGCTTATGTTATAGACTGTTTGTATGACCAAAGCTTATGTTTCTTACTTCACTTAAGTTGCTTTGATTTGTTGCTTCTCATCTCATTTGTATCGCTAAAGTTTCTCTTTCTTCTTTCACTTTGTTTCCATTGATTTGTTGTTTCTCCTCTCGTTTGTATCACACAAAGAATTTGAAGTGTATGATGACGACAACTTCTGTCGGTTCCAATTGTGATCCGATGATCGCCGTTGATGAGGCAAATTCGATTTCACCAGTTTTTCATGGAAACAAGGTGGAGATAGTTCTTCCTGTCAAGAGGACATCTGGTGGAAGCGGTGACGACAGTGTTGATGAGAAAAAAGTGAGAGATGATATTTCTATTCCGAGGAACTTGTTGATGACTATGTTAAGGTATATACTATTATTCATGCATTTATATATAGTACATTATAACAATTGTTATAGTTAAAAGTCTAAGTGGGAGATTGTTGGGATATATACTATTAACCATATGTTTGGATATAGCATTTATTCAGTTTTAATAGATCATATATTCGTTTATGATGTCTGTTTACTTATATTGTAGATGATTTAGTGTATAGAGTTTTAACTTATGCACAGAAGATTAAATCATTGGTTCTCATAAGTATAAAGTTTTTTGTTCACTATCTAAGATGGAAATTGGACATGTTATCGGTATGATTGTAGCACAAGATTATATATAATTTATCTTGATTATGGGAATGGTATAGTTCCAACTTCTTGTGCTAGTGCATTTTGTATGTATTGAATGGGACCAAGTAGAGATAGTTGCTTTAGACTGACTGACAAAAGCATATTCTCTAAACTATTAAATGTACTTATATTCTTAATCGTGATATAATTATTATGATCTGTATAGGTTAATTATCATTTTGATTTATTAAAAAATGAGATTCTGAGATGAGTCAATATGCCTGATAAATTGAATGATAATAATATATATTGGTGAAATAATAAGTTAGTTGACAGAATCCATGTCTGGATATAGAGATTGATGATATGCCTTTTTGAGAAACTTATAAGTTTTCATCGTGTCAAACCTTGCAAATGGATTTATGAATATGACAAATGAAATAAGTTAAGCAGTGCTCTAAAGGAAATTAATATTTGAATTAAATTCGTCAGTAATTTAATTTATTGATTAGTATCTGTAATCTTAACATAGGGAATTACATAAGTGTTTATTGGGAAATTTTGAAATATAAATATAGGAGTGCAATTACGAATTTCCATAATAGGAAGCCCCAGTAATTAATTATGTGGTCCCTATTGTGCCCATATTTAACTAGAACTTTAAATTCTATTCTAAGGGGAAAAGGGAGAAGTATATGTCTTTCTCTATTTTAAGGAATGGGAGAAGTACATGTCTTTTTCTATTCTAAGGAAAGGGAGAAGTATATGTCTTTCTCTATTCTAAGTAAAAGGGGAAGTACATGTCTTTTTCTTCTCCTCCTTGGACAAAGAAGAAATCTCTATAAATAGGGATTCTTCTATCCCTTGAAATAATATAAGTTTTTCAATACAATAATTGCCCACCCAAGTATTGAGAGAGTTCGAAAGTGAACTTGGGATCACTGTAGAAGACCGCAGAATTGCTGTCCAACTTGTGGATTTGCTTAAAATTTCTAGCTTGTGGCCTAGCTTGTGGATTTGCTTGAAGGTATCTGCTCACGCTTCAAGAGGTAATTTTTGAATAAAATTTCAGAAAGTTTATGTGCTCTAGCATGATTTTATGTAATCTAGCATAAGCTGTGGGTTATCTATTATTCATGTAAGATGTATGATTCTAGTATGCTTCCGCTGTGCATATAGTTTTCTAAAACGTGATAAAATTTGTGAAATATAAAATATGATCAGAATTTTGATATAAAGAAACAATCTTACAACAGTCAACTCATTTCTACTAAGAAATATTTAATTTAAATTAAGTAAATAAAAAAACACTTGAAAATTCAACTTTAGCATTAGAATTTTTCTTTCTTCAAAATTTCTTTAAAATAGAGACAAAAGCGCAAATGACCAAGTTACTCAAGTAAAAAAGTAAAAAAAATCCCAACTCATTGTTATGATATAATCTTATTATTAAAAGGATTAACATAATTGAAATCCACATCACAAAGTCACACTTCTTGAGCTCCCATTTTAAATTAATCGAAACACCCTTCGCATGAATAAACTCGGCACTCTCATAAAAGATCGTAAGAATACACAATAATGTGAACTTTTGATATTTTTAAATATCTAATTTATAACTCAAGAAAATCATTTTCAACTTAGAATGCATATACAACATTTATTTTTATTTTTAAATATACCTACCGTAAAAAATAATATGAAATACATCTGCAACAAATGTGTAAAGAGACTATAAAAAATAATATAAATTACACGTGCAATATATGTGCAGAGAGAATAATAAATATATAAATATAGATATCGGTAGATGATAAAACTTATCCTTATAAACTTGAACAATCTTAAGAAAATCATGCTAGAATGTGTGAAATACAAAATATTAGTATGATTTAAATTTAATACAATTTTTTCTTACATATCTTCATAATAAAATTGATACATAATGTAATTTAATTTAATTTTTATTTTTATTTTATTGCTTTGAATAGGCACCAAATGAGAAAATAAAAAATAAAAAAACTAGTTATAGGCTTTTTCTTTAGTTGTAACTGTTCCTTCCTCTCTACTCATTTTCCTCTTGTATTATTTTACATGTTCCTCAACTCAGCTGACAAATATTATTCTTATGAAATTGTTCTTCAATTTTTTTCTTTTCTATCTATTTATTTTTTAGTTGAACATTTTCTTGATTTAACATTGTAACTTTGTATCCTTTCTCTTCTTTTTCCTCTCTAAAGTGAAGGTTCTACAGAATTTTGATCAGATTTGTATGATTTTATCTTGTGGATGTTGAAGTTGAAGATGTAGTTATGAATTTTTTTCTTTGAATTTAGGATTTTATGTCATTTCTCGATTCAATTTTATAAAAGAGGACGATGTTCTTTTTTGGTTGTTAATGAGAAGAAAGTTAGAATTGAGATTTCATTTTAAAAAAAATGTTATTTTTATCGATTCTGTGTATTGATCATGGTCATTTATTGATTCAGAACCATGGAAATTTCAAAGAGAGTGGAAAGACGAAGAGGTTAATGGAAATTTTAAGGTCCGTAGATAGCTTCCGTCTGTATTGACACTAGATCATAAAAACCTGAAATTTTCCCTCTTTTCAAATTCGAGGTGTTACACCGGAATTGGGATGAAGTGGGCAAACTTGGTAAACCTATCAACCACAACCCAAATGGAGTAATAATCACCCACGGTAGTAGGCAAAACCACAACAAAATCCATAGAGATCCATTTCCACTTCCAAGTAGGAATAGGCATCCTCTGAGACACACCTTTCGGGCCGCTAATGCTCACACTTGACCTGTTGGCAAGTCAACACCTAAAAACAAAGTCTGCAATATCCATCTTTATGCCACACCACCAATAATGATTGCTTAAATCATGATACATCTTTGCTGCTCTCGGATGAATAGAATATCGAGAACAATGGTCCTCCTCAAGAATCAATCTGATCGACTCGCTCGCCTTGGGCACGCAAATCCTGCCTCCAATCCTCAAAATATTAGAAGTATCATGGACAACCTCCTTGGCTTCCCCTCTCAACACTTTGTCTCAAATGAGACACAATTTCTCGTCATCAAATTGGTGCTGAAGTCAACAAGTTTTGAGCTTTTGAAAGCTCTCCCCACATTCATCCGACCACTGGAAGGTCACACTCTACCGAGTCAATCTGGTCAAAGGAGATGCAATAGTGGAGAAGCTCTAAACAAATCATCTATATTAGCCTGCAAGTCCCACAAAACTCCGAATCTCAATGGCTGAAGTAGGCTTGGTCCAACCTCTAACTGCCTCAATCTTTGCTAGACCAACCTTAATACCTTCATTGGACAGTACGTGTTTTAGAAATGCAACAGAATCAAGCCAAAACTTACACTTCGAAAACTGGGCATAAAGCTTCTCTTCCATCAATCTTTGGAGCACAATCCTCAAATATCGATCATGATCCTCCCTAGTCTTGGAATACACAAAGATGTCATCAATGAAGACTATCACAAAGGAGTCTAAATAAGGTCGGAATACCCTATTCATCAACTCCATGAATGCTGTAGAGAGTTAATTAAACCAAAGGGCGACACAAGAAACTCATAGTACCCAGGACGAGTCCTGAAAGCTGTCTTAGAGATATCCAAAACCCTAATCATTAGCTGATGATACCCGAATCTCAAGTCAATCTTAGGAAATAGAGATGCACCCTCAAGCTGATCAAACAAGTCATCAATACAAGGAAGAGAATACTTGTTCTTCACTGTTACCTTGTTAAACTACTGATAATCAATACATATCCTCATGGATCCATCCTTCTTCCTCACAAACAACACAGGAGTATCCTACAGAGAAACATTAGGGCGAAAGAACCCCCTACTCAAAAAATCATGTAACTGATCATTCAATTCCTTCAACTCAGCTGGAGCCATCCGATAAGGAGAAATAGGGATGGGCTTGGTGCCCGGCTCCAAGTCAATCGAAAAATCAATATCTCTATTCGGAGGAACACTTGGAAGATTAGTAGGGAACAATTCTGAAAACTCTCTAACCACGGGCATAAAATCCATGGAAGGTGGCTCAACACTGGTATCCGAATGAAAGCAAACTAGGAGAAGCACCCTATATCAACCAATCTCTGAAACCGCTAGCACCCGTCCACTCAATTCTCGGGACACATGGCATTGCTAAGGTCACAGTCTTAGAAAAATAATCCAGAATATCATGATGCGAGGAGAGCCAATCCATACCCAAAATAACATCAAAGTCTACTACCCCAAAAATGATCAAGTCTACCCAAGTATCGTATCCAGCCAAGGAAACAAGATAGGATCGATACACTCGATCCACCACTAAGGATTCACCCACTGGTGTAGAAACATGAATAGGCACAAACATGCAATCAAACATCATATCAAACCCAACAGCAAAATAGGTGGACATATATGTGAAAGTAGATCCTGGATTAAACAATACAGACACAGGTCGATGGAAAACTGGGACAATACCTATGATCACAACATCTGAAGTCTCAGCCTTAGGTCTCCCTGGAAAAGAATAACACTGGCCATCCCGTCCACCTGCAATCTGAGTAGAACCCCGACCTCCACCCTGCGGAGCTGTAGCACCTCTACCAGAAGTCTTGCCACCTCTGTCGGACTGACCTCTGCCTTGACCCCTATTCGGAGGCGCTGAATCTCTAGCTGGAGTAGATGAATAGGTATGCTAAGGTCCTGAGTGAGTCTTTAGAGGACACTGCCGAACCATATGACCTAGATCCCCACAACCAAAGCAAGACCTCTGCACGGATAACTACTACTCTGCACTAGATGAGCTACCCTGGCCACCTCGGCAAGAATAATAAGATCCTTGGGCTGACTGCCCACTCTCAGCTGCTGGCATAGATGCATGAACCTGTCCACAATACTGAAATGAACCACCACCTCGATGAGAACCCTTGCCTCCAGATGAGGCACAAGAAAACTGACCAGAGGAACGAGTCCTCTTAGGCTCTCCAAACTCCTCTAAAAGAATCAACTCCACCTCCTTGGCGGTGCTCACGTTGGACTAGGAGGAAGCCCCCTCTCTGGCTGCTCAAAACACATATGACTTGGTAGAGAAAGACAACCCTCTCACAAACCTTTGAACTCTCTCTACCTCATCAGGACAATAGTCATAGCATGTCTAGAAAGCTCACAGAAACGGGCGTCATACTCAGTCACATACAAATTTCCCTATCTCAAGTCCTCAAACCTCAGTTGACTCTCCTCCCTCACACTCAAAGGAATTAAGCGTTCCTAAAAAGCACAAGAGAATACATCCCACTATATCGAAGGAGACCCAGCTGGTCTAGACCTCCCAAATGTCCTCCAGCACTCTTTGGTGCGTCCACGTAGCTGAAGAGCAACGAAATGAACACCTCGAGCATCCACCATACCTACTGCCTCAAGCATCTTGTGGCCCAAAGTCAAGAACTCATGAGCATTCTCGCTCTTACCACCCTTAAATTAGGGTGGTTTCATCTTTTGAAACCTCTCATAGCACTACTGCTCAGCTGTCATCAGAATGACATTATGAAAAATCTGAAACACCCACAGCCAATACTGCAACCACTGGCGGCTATCCCACCTGATCCTGAATACCCAGAGTCTGCTACTGACCTGGATTATGCTCTCCTGATCCAGTCTGAGGAAAGTTTTCGATCACACCAAGCATCCTCAACAAAGTCTCTTGGAACAAGGAAGCTCCAAACCCTTAAGGAACCTGATCCTCAGCAACCTCAACATATGGCTAAGGAGAAACCTCCCTACCTCTGCCTCTGGCTGGTGCCATTCGACGGGCACAACCTCTAGTTTGTTCTACTCCACGAGCACGTCCTCTAGATCTGTCCCTACCTCTACCCCTAGCTGGGTCTCAGACTTGGCTTGTACACACGTGAGACCTGTGAACCTGGGGCTCTAATACAATTTGTCATGACCCAAAAATGGATATGATGGCATTTTTCCTTTCCCACCAAGACAAGACATCCTCCACCCAACGAAATCGAAAGAAAAGCATAAATAAATAAAGCAAGAAGAAGACAAAGGTGGAAAACTTATTCATTCTAAATAACACTCCAAAATATGGTTGTCACGTGTACACGCCTTTAAAGTAATTGCAGAATTTGAAAGATAAATACAAGTCTCAATGTCTTTGCTTCTTAAATTTAACAAAGCATAGTAAAAGGAAAAAGAGGGTCTAACAAAGTGACAAGCAACTACCTCTTCATGTCCTTGACAAGCCTCGAAAAATAGAGAAGAAGAAGATCACACGAGTCGAGGCTCACAGCCTACACATGTGTAGAAGCAAAGAGTGAGTACCACCAACACGGTACCCAACAAGCAACCTAATAAACTAGTCAACCTAGCTAAATCGAATACTCCTGTCCATCTCAACAAAACCTCCACAAACTACAACCTACCAAGAAATCAGCCCAACCTAACAATTCTACAATACACAAGTCTCAAGGCTAAAATATCATAGACAAAGGTCACAATTGAACAATCGATAAGTATCAAATCATTTAATCTCAATTACAAGGCATCTCAATTCACAAATAACAACATGTTTAACTCATATATCAAATATACCGAATCAAACACTACAAATAACTCAATTAGAACTTGCCATTTTGAGAACTAATTTGTTATTTTTTCCTTTATGAGTTTAGTAATGCTCACGAGTCTATTTCTCCTTTCTTGTTATATTTATTGTGAGTTGCATGTAGCCCTCATATTCAAGTGAGGATGGTTCAATCTTTGTTTAGTTATTGTTACAGATGAATTTTTTTTAAGAACTTTTTTTTCATGATTAGAAGTTTATGTATATAAAACAATTCTGTTAATTCTTTTTGCATTTAGAGTAGACATTCCGTGAGGGCTAGGAGGACAGAAATTTTGCAAACACCAAAAATCTTTCGGGGTGAAATAAATTATTTTCTCCCTTGGACAATTGTACATCACACTTTTAAAAGGAATATTAATGTCCACAACATGAGTTCTTGTTATTATGCGCCAAACAAATACTCAAAATGAGATATATATTGAGTATATCTTCTATAAGGAATATTAGGTAACATATGAATTATTGCGTGTTTACACCAAATAATATAAAATTAGAATCATTATACATTTTAACTACCAAACTTAATTTGGCTGTTCAAATTTGGTAGCTCCAAAGCATATTGAAACATTTGTCATTCAGCAAATAAGCCATTTGAATATGTGCATCATTTTCTACTTGTATTTTTTTGCTGAAAGTTTAGAATGCTCATTACAATGCAATTTCAATATAACTTATACAATATGTTTTGCTAGAATAAGACATACGTGAAATGCACTTGCATATAACTAGTTATATTAAAGCTCAAAGAAAAGGGAGTAAGAAGAAAAAGGCCTAATCTTCAATTTGTAGATCTTCCTGGCAGAAACCCAAATATCTTAGCCTAAAAATCTCCAAGCCAGCCCACATTTGGCCCATTATATGTTCAAGATATAGCAGGCCGCCAAAATATTTTACCTTTAGAAAAACTTAATGACATGCCAAGGTTATCTATCCATACTTCAAGCGGCGGCATCTCTTCCATTTTCCACTCTTGACAAAGCTCCATCAACCCTTTTTCCTAGTCAAAATATCGTTGCTCTATTTTGGTGCAAAGCCCTTTCCTTGAACTCCTTAACTTTTCAATGCTCTCTTTTGCATTTAGAAGCAATGACAAAATCTTCAAAAGTATGAAAAATCTTACCTTTTATGGCATAATCTGAAAGGTATAGCTTGTTTATGCTTAGTTGAAACTCTGCCGCTGCATCTTTAAATTACTTTACATGAAAATTATTTTTCAACTTTTAACTTGTAATGGTATAAATATTTCAAGGAAAAGACCATGAGTCTGATGCTTAAAGGTCTTTCTTTATATTTCTTGATGTACTATGATTTCTAGAATAGGTTTGTATTTCTACAAAAGAAATATGTTATATGAGCAATAGTAACTATTTGGAAAACAAAGAACATGTTAAATATGAGGATTCATTTAGAAGGCATGCCTTTCAATTTTTTTAAAAATGGGTAGTCATTTGGAGTGTTAAGATCTGAGTCACCAATTAACAATATTTCTCATTTAATTAAAGTAGCAATAGAGTTCAAGTGTCCTAGGAAGTCTATGAAGTTATGTAAGTATGATTTTATTGATGGTTTTGAGGGCTCCACTTTTATAAATGAGGGACTACAGACATTTAAGAAAAGTTTCCCTTCTTTCATATGAAATCATGCAATAGAACTATGACATAAGGAACTTATTTAGACTCGTGCATTTCTCAAATTCGTTTGACTACCCCTCATACTCAATATGGTTGAAATAGCAATGCCCAGATCCTTATCAATGAGTTACTCTCAGGTAAAGTCTTTAAAAAGTAAGGAGATTGCAGAGGGCTTGAGAGAAGCTTGTTAGTGTGAATTAAGTATATTGATTTTAAAGAATGCATCCTTTCTCATATAAATCGTTCGTTTGAGCTAAAAGAAAGATGTGCTTCGGATTCTCTTCTCTAAACCTTGTTCCAGGTGAGACCCTGAAGAGGGGAGTGTGTTCTAGAATGCTTGGGTAGTATTTCTTACCTGAAAGATAGTATTAGTAGTAGTAGAAGTGCCCAGAGTTAGAAGTTTACATTTAAAAGTGTAGTAACATTAGAAATGGGAATAGTTGTTGAGTAGAGTATGTTGTTGAAGCCACGTACCCACTATGTCATTAGCGAGGTGTTTTTCCCTTTTGTGTAGGCTAAGAAGTAATAATTTGACTCTAGACGATTAATGTGCTTGAACCGCACCTGAATAGAGTGACCATATATGATAATTATATATTTAATTATTTGGTTAAGCAGGTATTCAACTGGACAACTTTATTTGAAGCATTGTATAAATGACGACACGGGCGGAGCTACCTTTGCCATATCCACAAACTTGGCTACATTCCCTTACGAAATGCCCTTCTTCCCCACACTTGTAACACCCGCTTCCTCCTCCACCGCACCACCATACCCACCGCCACCTCCACCATACCTTATACCACCACCGCCACATCCACCATCTCCTCCATACCTCTTACCACCATTGTAACCACCTTCACCACAACCATATCTCCCACCTACACCTCCATATCCACTACCACCACCATAGAGATCACCTCCACCGACTCTGCCATCACGGGATCCTCCTTTGACAGGTGCACCATCTGGGTCGGTAACATTGACAGCCTTAGTATGGCCATCATTCCTAGATTACACATCGAATTCAATAGCTTCACTATAAGCTAATCTACGACAACCTTCAGATCTTATACCAGATTGATGAACAAAAAGCTCATCACCACCATCATAAGGAGTAACGAAATTGAGACCTTTTTCGTCACTAAATCATCATGAGTGGAAGATTTGCACTCATTTAAGGTCGATTTACCTCAATAATTATTGTCTTGAATGCATAATTTTGTCCTTTTCTATTAGGATATTGATGATTTGGAGCTATGAAGGAAATTGGACGAGGCAAGGATAGATGTTTGAAGGAATGGCCAAAAATTACAATAGGAAGTGCAAAATAAACATTGTTGATCGCCTAACAAGAAGGGCAAGTTGCCAAAGCAATCTAAGACCACTTAAAGTGACAGTGCATTGAGTCAGCCTTCAAGGTCAATCGGCGAAGTGAGGAAAGAAGGGCGATCCATTGAAAGATACAAGGTGAAGTGAATAGATGTCACCGAATCAGACAGTGTTCACAGATAAAAAATGGCTAAAAGGGCGATACAATGTGAAGTTCGGTGATTCGCCAAAGTTGCAAAAGAGACCTCGAATGGGGTTGTCTAGTGAGACCCAAACACGTGAAGCTTGAAGTATGGAAATTCAAAGGTGAACCAAAGGAAGAAGGGAAATTTGCCGAATGGAGTGGGTGAATTAAAACTAACGTTGCCGAAAAGGACATGAAACTATTTTTTGGGCAAAATTTTGGAAAACTATAAATAGCCCAGGGGAGAGAGAAAGTGTGTGTGTAAAAAATTAAGAGAAATATTTTAAACATTCTAGAGAGAGAAACAATTTCCATTAAAGAAAACACATTTTTTGTTGATGCTTTTAATTTTGTGAATGTGAAATAGGAAAATCGACATTGGATTCGAATTAGGTTTGCTTTTCAATACTCAAATTCATGCTACCCATGGCTAAGTTCATACAAGGTATAATCTATTTACACTTTCCAATGTGTGGCTAAAACCACAAACTCTTAGAGTGTGATTATGGGGTTGGGTGTTGATTTAATTTAGTGGGTTTGTCGAATTACTCTGTTTTATGGCTATTAATTCCAAATTTGACTGATTACCGATTGATTGGCAAACTTTATTCTTGTTTCGATCTCGTGATGGTGCTCAAAAGAGACCAATATAAGTGGATAATCTTCTCAATAGCTATAATTTAAATTACTTGATTGCCGTTCTAAGGTTTTGGATTATTTTGAATGGCATATAGCTGAGACCGAAAGGAGATTCTATGCAAGGATGCTTTGAGATTGAAAGAAGATTAGCATCAATGATGATGACCTAGCCTATTTGTGATTAATTAGTTGTAATGAGCAATTCTATTATACCCCAAGTGGAATCAAAAATCAATCCCTCGCACCCCAAGAGTCCTTTAGTTTTGTGAATCTTCAACTATTTCTATTTTGATAATTGGGTTTCGGATTTACTTCTATTAAAGTTGGTCAACTTCTTCACCCATTTGTTTTTATGTCAACTTCAATTGAATTAATTGCTTGTTAATTCTATAATTAGATTCTTAACTGCACACCATTCGTTGTAGGATTCAACCCCAACTCTTTGTTGGGTTTTTATTGACAATGATTGCTCTCTCTTTTAATTGGTTTTGGAGAGTGATTTGAGTGTTATCAAAAATGGTACCACTGTCGGGGAATGGTAGTTAGGAATTTAGTGTAAGAAGTAACTTGCATATTAATTTGTTTTGTAGTTTAACAGTCTTACACTTGGAGTTCTTGTGGTGATCTCTTGATAGGTGAAGAATTGAGTACACAACATGGCAACAATTCTAGTTTCCATGAGCAAGACAATGATAATAGACGAGATGATGAAGTGGTTTCTCACACCATCCATGAGGTGGGAGATCTTTGCCTACCACCGGTGCAAAAGGAGACTGTTTTCGTCATATCCAAATCAATGTTGCAGCTCATCAAGGGAAAAAGATTATTTTGGTGTCTAGAACATGAAGATCCTAATGAGCATCTCTGTAAATTTGCAAATGTATGTAAGCCTTTTTCAGCCAAAGGTATCTCACAAGAGTCAATGAGGCTAAGGTTATTCCATCTCTCTCTAAAGGGGGAGGCAACTAGATGGGTGATTGAACTGTCAAGGCTGTCTATTACCTTATGGGAAAAGTTGATTGAAACTTTCCTTGAGAGGTTCTTTCCTCCAACTAGAGTCAAGAAGCTAAGAAAGAAAATCCAAAATTTCGAAAGAATGCGTGGGGAACCTGCACATAAAACGTGGATATGTTTCAAATGAGTCTTGTCACAATGTCCTAAGCATGGTTTCCCGGATGAGCTGCTATCACAATATTTCTACCACAGTCTCGATGTTCTAAATAAGGGATTGGTTGATCATCTAGTGCAAAGGGGTATTATGAGATAGCCATTCACTGAGGCGACAAGTTTGCTTGATGAAATGACTAAGCTAAATAATGCTTTGTATACGAGTGGCAATTATGTGTCCCTTCCATATTTCGGGGCACTTAAGGAACAAGAAGAAAAGATCAAAAGCATGACAGAAGCATTGCCAAATTGACTGCTCAAATTGAACTTTATCTGAGCATGTTATCAAAGGAGGAGCAGACTCGATAAATGCAATATCCCGATATGGGTATGAGGATGAGATATAAATGAGAAGTGGAAGATTGGAGGGTTTCCAGCCAAGTTATCAAAAACTTGTCAGAAATTAAGGTTGGAACAAAGGTAATAATGATATGTGTCGTGAAAGGGAATGGGAAGAAAGTAGAAATGAGCAAATGCCGATAAAAATAAACCAAAGAAAACACAAATTGATGACTTGTAGATAAAAATCCTAAACAAGGTCGAGGGAGAAGATGTAATTTTGCAAAAGATGAAGAGTAATGTCTTAGCTTTGTCTACTACAGTAATCTCACATGCATCGTCCATCAAAACACTTGAAGAGAAGATAAGCCAACTAATCGCTCTTGTATATCCTAGTTCCTATGAGTGTGTAACATCTCATGCAAAGAAAAATTCAGGAAAATTCGCTCCAACTTTTAGTTGTTGTTACTAGGAGTGGTAAGGCATTGCAGGAAGTAACAAGACCAAACAACTCAAGTGATAAAGGGGTGATTGCCGATAATGAATCACCTAAGGACATGGAACAAGTTCAAGAAAATGAAGCGGAAGGTGAGCCAAAGGAAAGTGTGACATAAAGTGGTGTTGAGGCTTTATCCACGTTACCACAAATCAAGATTACACCCCCATTCCCTCAAAGGTTGAAAAAAAATAACAATGCAAAATTCAAAAAGTTTATGGAAATAGTAAAGGATTCGAAAGTGAATATTCCATTAATAGATGCCTTGACAGAAATGTCGGGTTATGCTAAATACATGAAAGTGTTGGTGACTAAAAAAAGGGTGATAGATAGTGAAACTATTTTACTCCCACAAACATGTGGTGCAATAATGGCGAACAATGAGGTACTTAAGGCCAGGAGTTTTCACAATTCCATGCACTATTGGTACATGTACCTTTGCAAAAGCTTTATGTGATCTTGGTGAAAGCATAAATTTGATGTCATTGATGCTATTTGATAAGCTTGGGCTTGACAAACAAAAGCCAACAAATATGAGACTCCTAATGGCTGATCGTTGAGTAAAGAAACTTGTGGGTCTGGTTCATGATGTGCTAGTTAAGATTGACAAATTGGTGTTTCCCGCTGATTTTGTGATGCTTGATTGTGAAATTGATGTCAAAATGCCAGTTATTCTTGGTAGACAATTCTTGGCTACGTGAAACGCATTGGTTGATGTAGAAGGAGGTGAGTTGAAGTTCTGAGTTAATGAAGAAGTAGTTAGCTTCAACATTCACGAATCCATGAAATACCCAAGTGATATGCATGTTGTGTCTCACTTGGATCAAATTGACGAAGTTGTAACAAGTATCAGTAGTGCAGCTTTTTGTAGAGAACATTTGGATCAAGTGCTTCTTAATTATGATCAAGATGAGGTTAGCGAGAATGATGAAATGGTTGCTGCTCTTGTAGGTGAGAGTTCACACAACTCTTTCCAAGTTAAACTCGACCTTGATTTGTCTAGTCGAGAAGTACCACCGCCCAAACCATCTATCATTGAAGCACCGATATTAGAGTTGAAAGAGCCTCCGCCTCATCTTGAATATGTCTTCTTGGGTGCCGATAACACACTTCCAGTAATTATTGCAAGTGATCTTAAACAATGGAAAGTTTAGTTGTTCGTCATAGTATTGAAGAGGCATATTAAAGCTTTGGGGTGGCCAATTGCCAATATTGTAGGCATTTCGCTGGGTGTGTGCACTCAAAAAATAAATTTTGCAGAAGATTGCAAACCAACCATTGAACTTTAATGACGATTAAATCTTACAATGCAAGAAGTGGTGAAGAAGGAAATCATAAAATGGTTAGATGCGGGAGTTATCTTTCCAATTGCGGACAGCCAATGGGTAAGCCCGATGCAATGTGTGCTTAAAAAGGGTGGTATCACAGTATTTCCTAATGGAAAAACTGAGTCAGTTGCCCCTAGACCCATCATCGGGTGGCGTGTGTGCATGGACTATCGGAAGCTCAATTCTTCGACTGGAAAAGACCATTTTCCCATTCCCTTTATTGACCAAATGCTTGATAGGATTTTCAGAAAGGGGTGGTATTGCTTTCTCGATGGATATTACGGGTATGAAAAAATCTCCATTGCACCAGAGGATCGAGAAAAAACAACATTTACATGTCATTATGGCACCTTTGCATTCAAGCGAATGCCTTTTGGGCTATGTAATGTTCCGACTACCTTCCAATGATGTGTGCTCTCAATCTTTGCTTATACGGTAGAGGATTCCATGGAAGTGTTCATGGATGATTTCTCTGTTGTTGAGATGGTTTTAAAAAGGTGTGTGGATTCAAACTTGGTCCGTAACTTGGAAAGGTGACACTTTATGGTGAAAGAGGGAACTATGCTTAGGCATAAAATATCCGGGGAGGGTATTGAGGTTGATCAAGCTAAAATCTAAGTGATTGAGAAGTTGCCTCCTCCAATTTCAGTAAAAGGTGTGAGGTGTTTTCTTGGTCATTCCAGGTTCTGTAGATAGTTCATCAAGAATTTTTAACAAGATTGCTATCCTATTTATGTTCGATGATTCTTGCTTGGTGGCCTTCAAAACACTCAAGGAAAAACTTATATCAGCCCCAATAATTATTGCCCTCGATTGGAATCTCCCTTTTGGAATGATGTGTGATGCTAGTGGCTTGGCTCTAGGAGCTATTCTTG
This sequence comes from Solanum appendiculatum, assembly GCA_018342035.1. Taxonomy (NCBI): domain Eukaryota; kingdom Viridiplantae; phylum Streptophyta; class Magnoliopsida; order Solanales; family Solanaceae; genus Solanum; species Solanum appendiculatum. The sequence continues at coordinate 78,293 of JAGDQO010000399.1, read as the reverse complement.
AGCAACGTAAGAACAAGTTATTTCATCCCATATATTATGCTAGCAAGACACTAAATTGTGCTCAGAAAAATTACATCGTAACGGAGCAAAAGTTGTTGGCAGTCGTCTACAGGTTTGAGAAGTTTCGTGCATATTTGTTAGGTACCAAATTGATCATTCACACAGACCATGATGCTATAAGGTACCTAATGGCTAAAAAAGAGGCTAAGCCAAGGCTAATTCGATGGGTCTTACTCCTTCAAGAGTTTGACTTCGAGGTGAAAGATAGGAAGAGGTGTGAAAACCAAGTAGCTTACCATCTTTCAAGGTTGGAGGCAGATGCTAGAGTGGCTAGATAGAAAGACATTGATGATGCTTTCCCAAATGAATCGATAAGGGTAATTTCTACACTCTTTGTTCCTTGCTATGTTGATTTTGCAAATTTTGTTGTGTGGGTTGTTACCTGATGATTTCAATGCCCATCTAAAAAGGAAATTCCTATTTGAGGAGAAGAAGTATATATGGGATGAACCTTTATTTTTTAGAGAATTTGCTAATAACATCATTCGGCGATGTGTAACAGAAGTGGAAGTAAATGAGATCCTTGAAGCATGTCATGCCTTGCCAATAGGTGGTCATCATGGGGGCATTCGTACAGCCTCTAAAGTTTTGCAATGTGGTTATTACTGGCCTACATTGTTTAGGGATGCTCACGCGTTTAGCAAATGTTGTCTCCAATGTAAATTACAAGGGAGTATATCTAGGAGACATGAATTTCCACTTTCACAAATCCTTGAGATTGAGTTATTCGATGTTTGGTGGATTGATTTCATGGGCCCTTTTCCTAGCTCTTTTTGGGAATAAGTACATCCTTGTAGCAGTGGATTGTGTCTCCTAGTGGGTAGAAGCGATAGCCTTACCAAACAATGAAGCGCGAAGTGTTACAAAGTTCCTCAAAAAGAACATCTTCACAAGGTTTGGTACCCCAAGAGCCATCATAAGTGATGGAGGGTCACACTTTTGCAACTATCAGTTTGCAGCCCTCCTTTCAAAATATCGGTTCAAGCACAAAGTGGCAATGCCATACAATCCACAATCAAGCAGACAAGTCGAAGTGTCTAACCGAGAAATAAAGAGCATTTTGGCCTAAATAGTGAATGTCCATCGTACAGACTGGTCTAGCAAGCTTGATCATGCACTTTGGGCCTATCGTACGGCATTCTAGTTTCCCATTGGGATGTGTCCCTACAAGTTAGTGTTTGGGAAAGCTTTCCATCTTCTGGTTGAATTGGAACACAAAGCGTTGTGGGCGTGAAAAAGATAAATATGAATTAGGAGACAACCTCTAGAGACCGTGTACACCAACTCATTGAGCAAGATGTATTTTGTTTGCAGGCTTACGAAAGTTCCGCACTATATCAGGAGAAGGTTAAAAGGTGGCATGATGCGAAGATACTTTTTGGCAAGTTTCTGTCATAATCCAAAGTACCCCCTAGGTGTGACATGGAGCATAGGACCCCCAGAGGCCCTACGCAAGCCACTTAGCATACATATATATAAGGTAAAGACAAAAAAAGGAAAGAAATAGGCAATCTCATAAAAGTAAGAGTTTACAAGCGAAAGTCTTGACTATGTCTCAAAAGCCATCTAATACAATAGAATGATCGAGACGTAACCCGTACATCATATACAAGTATGAAACTGAAAGTAAAGAAAGCAATAAAGTCTCTTTGTACCCGAAGCATGAGGACTCACCAAGGCTGAAAGCTCAAACTCTGAGAATGACTAACCACGAGTGTGAGAAGAGAGACTGTCTGACCCTACATTTTAAGAGAATGTAGGCACAAGTATGCATTAGTACATGGAATGTAATAATTATGAAGCAAATGCGTATAATCACGTAAATCATGCCAATGAGATGCTTTCATATAGGAAATCATGCTAGTGAGATATCATCATGAACATGCAATGACATAACTAAATCATGTAGCAAAAGGTTAGAAACTCAATGCATAAACATTGTCAATGCAAGCTAGTCATATCATAAGTCTTGTCTCGTGAGACACTTCTCGTATCCTAGTTCATTATTATGGGATTTTTACATTTAACGGACATAGACCATGCGAGCTATAACATGGAATCCAGTATCTTCCCCACACCACTAGAAGGGGTGTCCTACTTGCCAAGGTAAGGACCATAAATCTATAGCTTACGTGGATCCACTAGCTATGTGTCTATCTGAGACCAAAACCTGCGAGGCACGTAGTTATGGGACTTAGGGATTGCTACTAAAGGTCCACGGACGCTAAAGGGAAACCTTCATCCCAAAAGCCTACTCTGTACTAAGTAAAATCTCAAGGAATAGTCAATTAAGCTTATTCATATTTTAACCAAGGAAGAGGTACATCTAGGGTTTCGTAAGATCATATCAAGATGTTTCAATTACCATGGGCTTGCCCAAGCTTACGTCATTAGAATAGCTCCTGATTGATTCATAGGTGAGAAAGCCTTTCAAACATATGAACGCTAATTTATGTGAGAAAACCTTTCACATTCATATGTTTAGCTTATTGTGAAGAAAACCTTTTCACAACTCATGGATACCATCATCTATATGCACCGTAGAAATTATAAGCATAATTCTCATGAAACATGCATCTCTTATGCAAACTATTCATATACATGCATCTCTTATGCAAGCTAGTCATATATTAATATATCATGATCTAGTATGGGTACATGTCAATTATCTTAGAATCATGCAATAAACTAGAATCACGCATACTTTCATCAATTTCATAAGTTCATAAATGCATGAATCATACTTCATCATGAATTCATAACTAGGAATCATTGTTCATGCATGGGTTCATACAATTTCTACTCAAATCATATAAATCACTCTAGATCGAGCACTAGATTACTTTATCACGCTAGATCGTTCACTGGGAATCATAAAATCAACAATTGGAATTATAATTGAAGAACCCATAAGAATTGATCAAATCCCTAATTCAATTTGGGGAATTGAACCTTTAAAATTGAAGGAAACTAGGGACCTATTGGAGGAAAGGACTCGAATGGTGAATGCTAACATACCTCAACAAAGCCCACAAGAAATGGCTAAGAATTGATGACCTTCAATGGAGGATCCTAGCCTTTCTTCTTCTTTGAGAATTGAGAGAACTTTCTAGAGAGAGAAATATTTTGGGGAAGTTGGGAATTTGAGAATGAATTAATGAAGGAAAATTTGGGAGGAAAGACTTATATAGTGGGTCAATTTAGGGGCAAAGTCGGAAATAAAAAGGCTTAAAAGAATTGGGAAAAGACATAAAGACCCCCGAAAATTAACTGTTGGATGAAGTGTACGGTCCCAACCTACGATTTTAGGGCTTCCTAAGGACCGTCCTATTGGACCCTACAAAACTTCAGAAAACCCAACTTTCAGGACACTTTCTACGACTTTGATTTACGTCCCGTAGACCATTCTACGGTCCGTTGGTCCAACCTGTAGAACCCAACTTGACCCTCATAAACTTGATGAAGTCGTAATTTTTTGACAGAAACTTTCTACTATCCATGGAAAGACCTACGGTCAGTCTTGCTAACCCGTAGACTCGACTTCAGAAACTTGATTTTCAAAACATTTTACCCTCTTTCTAGGGATGCATTCTACGGTCCGTCAACTGATCTACGACCCGTAGACTGCGCCCGTAGAAGTGACTTCTGGGCCCAAAATTTTTAATTTTCTCTTTTGAAAAACTGAGGTGTTATAATATCTCCTCCTTGGGAACATTCGTCCACGAATGGAACTCAGCTTGCAACAACAAGAGTAGGGGAAACAATAATTCTATGAATCCAATCATGAATGCAATTACATAATGCACATATCCGAGGAGGAAAGATCAACTCCAAGCTAAAGCATGCTTTATCAAAAAATGTCAAGCTATAAACACTTAATGAATGCATGCATAAGGAAACATGAGAATGACTAAGACACATGCATCCTAGAAACAAACCATGAGGAGCTAAATACCTCAAGCTAGGAAAGACTCGGAAGGAAAGAGATGAGGATAATGGGATATCATATCGACCTCGGCCTCCCACGTAGCACCCTCAACTAATTGATTCCTCCACAACACCTTCACGGAAGCAACTTCCTTGTTTCTAAACTTTCGGACTTGTCGGTCTAGAATCTCAACCGAAACCTCTTCATAAGATAAACTCTCTTTGATTCCAAGACTTTGTAAAGACACTAAGGTTGTCGGATCTCCAACACACTTCTTCAAAAGAGACACATGGAAAATCGGATGAACCGATGCTAACACATTAGGCAACTCAAGCTCATAAGCAACCTTGCCAATGCACCTCAAAATCTTATATGGGCCTACATACCGGGGACTATGTTTCCCCTTCTTACCAAATCTCATGACACCCTTCATGGGCGAAAATTTCAAATAGACCCGATCATCAAGCCTCAAACTCAAGATCCCTTCTTCTAACATTGGCATAGGACTTTTGTCGACTTTGAGCCGTTTTCAACCTTTCTCTAATAAGCAAAAAAATTTCATAGCCTCATGCACTAATTCGGGACCCATAAAGCAACTTCACCCACCTCAAACCATCCTATGGGAGACCTACATCTCCTACCGTAAAGAGCCTCAAATGGAGCCATACCAATACTAGCATGGTAACTATTATTGTAGGCAAACTCAATCAAAGACAAATGATCATCCCAATTACCCTTGAAATCAATCGCACAAGCTCTTAGCATATCCTCTAAGGTTTGAATAGTACACTCCGCTTGCCCATCGGTTTTGGGATGAAAAGTTGTGCTAAGCTTAACCTTGGTAGCAAGAATCTTTTGGAATGACTTCCAAAATTGAGAAGTGAATTGGGTACCTCTATCGAAGATAATAGATAGGGGCACTCCATGCAACCTAACCATCTCCCTAATGTAAAACATAGCATAATCTTCCATCGAAAAGGACACCTTGACAGGGATGAAGTGAGCCGACTTCGTCATACGGTCTACTATAACCCATATAGAATCATGTTGCCGGCGAGTACGGGGTAAACCCACTATGAAGTCCATATTAACATCTTCCCACTTCCAAGTAGGAATGGCTATAACTTGGGATAAGCCTCCCGGCCTTTGATGTTGCACCTTAACTTGTTGAAAATTTGGGCACCTTGCCACAAATTACGCAATATCTTTCTTCATTCCATTCCAATAATAGACTTCCCGAAAATCGCGGTACATCTTGGTAGCTCCCGGATGAATAGAGTATCGAGAACTATGAGCTTCTTCCAGAATTTGCTCTCTTAGGCCATCAACATTAGGCACACACAAATGGCCTTGATATCTAAAGACACCATCTCCCTCTTCGGAGAAAGCCTCATTACCATTCTTTAGAACCGCTTCTTTCAACTCAACTAGTATTGGATCAAGTGCTTGCTTAGCCTAGACATCCTCCAAAAAGGATGATTCCGACCCATTTTGGACAATCACACCTCCTTCATTGGAGTCAACCAATCGAACACCTAGCCGAGCTAGTCTATGAACATCCAAAACTAATTCCTTTTTATCATCTTCTAAATGTGCAACACTATTCATCGACAACCGACTAAAGGCATCGGCTACTACATTAGATTTGTTTGGGTGATAGAGGACACTTAAGTCATAGTCCTTTAAGAGCTCTAGCCATCTACGTTGTCTAAGATTTAGATCCTTCTGCTTGAACACGTATTGCAAACTTCTATGGTCGGTAAATACATCAACATGGACACCATACAAATAGTGCCTCCAAATCTTTAGAGCAAAGACAACCGTCGCAAGTTCTAAATCATGGGTAGGGTAATTCTTTTCATGAACCTTAAGTTGCCTTGAAGCATAAGCAATCACCTTCCCATTCTGCATAAGAACACACCCTAAGCAAATCCTTGAAGTATCACAATAAAACACGAAGCCGTCGAAACCTTCCGACAATGTCAATATCAGAGCGGAAGTAAGCCTATCTTTCAATTCTTGAAAGCTCCTTTCACAATCCTCCGACGATATAAAATTAGTCTTCTTTTGGGTCAACGAGGTCAATGGAGAGGCAATAGAAGAAAACCCTTCCACAAACCTCCTATAATATCCGATCAAGCCCAAGAAACTACGAATATCCGAAGGAGATAGAGGTCTAGGCCAATTTATAACCACATCTGTCTTCTTAGGATCTACCTCAAAACCCTTACCGGACACAATGTGACAAAGAAAACCACAGATCTCAACCAAAACTCACATTTATTGAACTTAGCATGTAACTCACGATCCCTACGAATTTGCAATACAATCCTCAGATGATCGGCATGATTTTCCTCACTCTGGGAGTAAATCAAAATATCATCAATATATACAATCACGAACATATCAAGGTATTGTCTAAACACCCTATTCATCAAATCCATAAAAGCCACCGGAGCATTAGTCAATCCAAACAACATAACCACAAACACATAATGGCCATATCTAGTCCGAAAAGCCGTCTTTGGAATATCACAATCTCTCACCCTCAATTGGTGATAACACGATCGGAGAACAATCTTAGAGAAGAAACTAGCACTTTGAAGTTGGTCAAATAAATCATCTATCCTCGGGATCGGGTATTTATTCTTAATAGTAACCTTATTCAATTGCCGATAATCAATACACATATGGAGAGAGCCATCTTTCTTACAAACAAACAATACCGGAGTACTCCATGGAGAAATACTTGATTTGATGAAACCCTTATCCAACAAATCCTTCAATTGTTCTTTCAATTCCTTAAGTTCAGCCGGAGACATACGGTATGGAGGAATAGAGATGGGTTGCGTAGCGGGAAGAAGGTCAACACAAAAGTCTATTTTCTTTTTGGGAGGAACATCGAGTAGATCATCAGGAAACACATCCAGAAACTCATTTACCACGGGAACTTACTCAAGACTAGGCGTTTCGGAATCTATATCCCTAACCCGAATAAGATGATAAATGCAACCCTTGGAGATCATCTTTCTAGTTTTAAGACAAGAAAAAAACCAGCCTCTAGGCATGGAATTTCCCCCTTGCTACTCTAGGACGGGCTCATTAGAAAATTGAAACTTAACCACTCGGGTTCTACAATCAATCGAGGCATAACAAGAAAGAATCCAATCCATCCCAAGAATGACATCGAAGTCTATCATATCTAGCTCTACAAGATCAACATAGGAGACTCTGTGGAACAAGGAAATGGGACACTTCCTATAAACTCTTTTAGCCACAATAGAATCACCAATAGGAGTAGAGACATAAAAGGGGTCTATCAACACATCCGGGGCAATATCAAATCTCATAGCTACATATGGCGTCACAAAAGATAAGGTAGCAATAGGATCAAGTAACGCATATACAACAAGATGGAAGACTTTCAACATACCGGTAACCACATCAGGAGAGCCTTCTTTCTCTTGGTAAGTCTGGAGTGTATAAAATCAGTTTTACTTGGGAGCACTATAACCCTAACCACTAGGAGCACCTTGTTTACCATCCTTCCCTTTTGTAACGTTCATTGGACAGTCCCTCATTTTGTGACCACTCTTGCCACAGGTAAAGCAACCATCCGATCTGGCTAAGTATCTCCCCTCATGCTTCCTCCCATAATTTTGACATGGGGGAATTTTAGTCCTATCACCATCACCATTGCCTCCTTAAGGCTTAGGGTTAGACACCCTATTTTTGTCAAACTTAGGCATAGGAGCATTTGAAGACCATTGGTTCGAAAACCTTTGTCGAAACTTAGAACGACCACGTTCTCTGGTCCTTTTGTTTGAGAAGTCACCATCACTGGTCCTAGCCCTCTTTGCCTCTTTGGACCTCTCCTTTAGCTTCTCTTCTTTGATTTGTTGTGCATGTACCATCAACTGTGAAATATCCATCTCTTTAATAAGCATGGCAGTCCTACACTCCTTGACCACCAAGTCGGACACTCCCGACACAAACTTACACAATTTGGCCCTTGAATCAGCCACCAAGGAGGGCGCATACTTTGACAATTGAGTAAATTTCAATGCATATTCTTTGACACTCATACCACCTTGCTTCAAATTAATGAACTCGAGGACCTTAGCCTCTCTCATCTCAAGAGGAAAGAATCTATAAAGAAAAGCTTCCTTAAATTTCTCCCATTCAAGAGGACCCGCATCTCTAGCCCTCTCCCTTTTCCATTGGTCAAACAACACTTGGGCCACACCCTTCAATTTTTAAGATGCCAACCGCTTTCTCTTCCAGCGTCACTCCCATGATCATCAGAGTCTTGTAAACCTCTTCAATGAACTCTAGTGGATCCTCCCCACCTTGGAGCCATGGAATTCCGGAGGGTTCATCCTTGTGAAATCTCTCACCCTTGCCACCGTCGTACCCACATGTGGGTTCACAGGGACCACAACTTCCCTATTGGCTTGGGCCGTCACAGCTTGGGCCAATGCTTGGAAAGCGGCTCGGAACTCCGCATTAGTAATCTCTTTGGCCAAAGGAGTGGCCGGAACTTGGTTAGCCTCTTGCTCAACATTCTCATTTGCGTTCCTCCTTATAAAATCTCTTATAGGTGCCATATCCTGAAAAGCGTAGGATATGGATTAGGAAAGGAACGTATAGAGTTATAACTCTAAAGCACGATTCTAGAAAACGAAAGAAGTGGAATTTCCTAACATCTTGTAGCCTCTTATTCATAAATGTGGCGTGCTTCACACTTGTGAACAAAATTCTACTAGACGTGGTTTTGAGACATCCTTGGACCTTTCTAAACCTTGTACTTTGAATACTAAGTTTGTCACGATCAAAAGTACCCCTAGGTTTGACATGGCATATAGGACCTCGAGAGGCCCCACATAAGCCACTTAGCATACATATACCTAAGGTAAAGAAAAAAATAGGAAAGAAATAGGCAATCTCATAAAAGTAAGAGTTTACAAGTGGAAGTCTTGACTATGTCTCAAAAGCAATCTAATACAATAGAATGATCGGGACGGAACACGTACATCATATACAAGTCTGAAACTGAAAGTAAAGAAAGCAATAAAGTATCTTCGTCCCCGAAGCATGAGGACTCACCAAGGCAGATAGCTCGAACTCTGAGAACGACTAACCACAAGAGTGCGAAGGGCGACTGTCTGACCCTACATTTTAACAGAATGTAGGCACAAGTATGCATTTGTACATGGAATGTACTAAGTATGAAGCAAATGCATATAACGGAAATCATGCTAATGAGATGCTTTCATATAGGAAATCATGCTAGTGAGATATCATCATGAACATGCAATGACAAAACTAAATCATATAGCAAAAGGTTAGAAACTCAATGCATAAACATGGTCAATGCAAGCTAGTCATATAATAAGTCTTGTCTCGTGAGATACTTCTAGTATCCTAATTCATTATTGTGGGATTTTTACATTTAACCGACCTAGACCATGTGAGCTATAACATGGAATCTAATGTCTACCCCACACCGAAAAGGGGACTGATGTCTACCCCACACCACTAGAAGGGGTGTCCTACTTGCCAAAGTAAGGACCATAAATCTGTAACTTTCATGGATCAACTAACTATGTGTCTATCTATGACCAAAACCTACGAGGCACTTAGTTATGGGAGTTAGGGATTGCTACTAAAAGTCCACGGATACTAAATGGAAACTTTCATCCCAAAAGCCCGCTTGGTACTAAGTAAAATCCCAAGGAATAGTCAATTAAGCTTATTCATATTTTAACCAAGGAAGAGGTACATCTAGGGTTACCAAATCCAAGCTAACATCATATCAAGACGTTTCAACTACCATGGGCTTTCCCAAGCTTACGTAATTAGAATAGCTCCTAATTGATTCATAGGTGAGAAAGCCTTTCAACTATATGAACCCTAATTTATGTGAGAAAACCTTTCACATTCATATTCTTAGCTTATTGTGAAGAAAACCTTTTCACAACTCATGGATGCCATCATCTATATGCACCGTAGCAATTATAAACATAATTCTCATGAAACATGCATCTCTTATGCAAGCTATTCATATATTCATAAATCATGATCTAGTATGTGTACATGTCAATTCATCTTAGAATCATGCATACTTTCATCAATTTCATAAGTTCATAAATGCATGGATCATACTTCATCATGAATTCATAACTAGGAATCATGGCTTATGCATGGGTTCATACAATTTCTACTCAAATCATATAAATCACGCTAGATCATGCACTAGATTATTTTACCACGCTAGATCGTGCACTAGGAATCATAAAATCAACAATTGGAATCATAATTGAAGAACCCATAAGAATTGGTCAAAACCCTAATTTGATTTGGGGAATTGAACCTTTAAAATTGAAGAAAACTAGGGACCCATTGGAGGAAAGGACTCCAATACCTCAAGAAAGCCCCAAGAAATTGCTAAGAATTGATGACCTTCAATGGAGGATCCTAGCCTTTCTTCTTCTTTGAGAATTGAGAGAACTTTCTAGAGAGAGAAATATTTTGGGGAAGTTGAGAATTTGAGAATAAATTAATGAAGGAAAATTAGGGAGGAAAGACTTATATAGCGGATCAATTTAGGGGCAAAGTCGTAATTAAAAAGACTTTAAAAAATTGGAAAAAGACATAAAGACCCCAGGAAATTAACTGTCAGATGAAGTCTACGGTCCCAATCTACGTTTCGTAGGGCTTCCTATGGACAGTCCTGTTGGACCGTAGAAAACTTTAGAAAACCCAACATTCAGAACACTTTCTACGACTTTGATCTACGGCTCGTAGACCATTCTACGGTCCATAGGAACAACCCGTAGAACCCAACTTGACCCTCATAAACTTGATGAAGTCTTGAATTTTTTGTCGGAACCTTTCTACGATCCCTGGAAAGACCTACGGTCCTTCCTGGTAACCCGTAGACTCGACTTCAGAAACTTGATTTCCAAACATTTTATCCTCTTTCTACGGATGCATTCTGCGGTCCGTCAACTGATCTATGACCCGTAGACTGCGCCCGTAGAAGTGACTCTAGGCCCAAAACTGGAAATATTCTCTCCTAAAAAACTGAGGTGTTACAGTTTCAGGTAGGGGAGTTAGTCCGACTGTTCAATTCTAGGTTTAAACTCTTCACTGGAAAACTCAAATCCAAGTGGACTAGTCTACACACTATCAAACGAGTGTATGGCAATGGTGCGATTGAAATTGAAGATGCAAAAAGAGGTGCGATTCACAGTCAATTTACAAAGATTGAAAGCATACTTTTGGCAAGGTCATGAAGTGAGATTTGTTGAAATCGTGTATCTGGATGATGTTTGAGGAATATATCTATGTGTTGTTGCAATGTTAAATCAGGCTCTCCTTGGGAGGCAACCCAAGTGTTAGTTGTTTTCAATAACGTGGGTGTTCACATGTGCAGGTATGGAGTAATAGGTGATGGGATGAGCAACTCGGTGATTCACCGAGTAAAGTAGGTGAAAATCCAACGAGCCTGCCCTTTGGGAAACTCAACTTTAGGTGCTTACTGTCTACTTTGGTGATGTCCATCACCTACTAGGCGATACGCCAACATCATTAGGCGAACCCGCTGTAGTCCGCATAGTTAAGCATGAAAAACAAGAAGCACACTGGTAATCTTGGTGATGCTCATGCTAGAAAAGGTGATGCGCCCATGCATTTTTGGCGACCACAGGGTAGACCACCGAAGTGAAGGATATATTGTCCAACACCTACAGCCCCAATAGGCAATTTGAGTCTAAACGGTGACTCACCGACTAAGGTCGGCAATGATTAGTACTAGTGATTGCTCAGGGAGTGCTCCTACCTTCATCTGTTTATATCATTTATGTGCATTGAGGACACTTCTTTTTTGTTTTTGGTGGGCTGAGGGTCGTCGCCCCAATATTATCCTTTTTGAACTATTAGATTACTACTTTATATTAGAGACATCTTTTGGGTAAATGTGTCTCTATATCTCTTTTTTGTTCTCTCTTGATCATTGCAACCCCTTATGAGTTTTATAATCGCGAAATGCTTGAGGTTTTCATTGATAAATGTTTGAGAATCAATTTTGTTCAATACTGATGTCTTAAATGGTACTCATGATGAGCATGATGAGTAGTGTTGGTGTTGTGGGAACAAAATCAATGTGGTTACACCATTGAGTGATCTCTTTGAATCTTTTGTTGAATAGCTATGTTTCGATATGAGCCTTGCAATGAACTTCGCACGTACGCTCTTGATCTTTTTGGGAGATACTAAATGAATGTATTTTGAAGTGCCATATATGGTGAGGGCTTACTTAAAACCATGCATGTGGAGTCCAAGAATTTACCTTGTTAGTCCAATTGTTTGTGTAATACCTCGAACTTTGAGAAAGTGCAGGAAAGGACAAAAGGGCAAATACATGAACCCAAAATGGGCCATGGACCCTTCACGGCACCCTAGATGGTCCGTTCAGGGGTCCACGGTCCGTTAAGAGCTTCGTGAGTGACCATCCAAGACTGCCCTGGCAGGGGTCACCTAGATGGCACCCTAGATGGTTCGTCTAGGGGTTCACGGCCCGTTAAGGGCATCGTGAACCACCCTCAAGGAACTGCCATGGCAAGATTCACCTAGACAATGCCTTAGACGGCCCGTGGTGACTTGGACGGCCCGTCTAAGGGTCTGTAAAAGTCACCCAGACAGTGAGGTTGCACCCCAAGGCCACAGTGATGGACCACGGACTCCTAAACGGTCTGTGAAGCTTCACAAGGACCGTGAAGTTTCACACAGATCGTGAAGTCATCCGTGAAAGAGACTTATCAGACTTTGAGTTTTGGGTCAACTTCAAATGATCATATCTCTCAACACAAAATGAATTAGGAGGCCCATGACCTATGATATTTATGGTCTTTGAATCCTCTTCCTAACGCCACCAAGTTTGCTCAATTTGAAGTTTGGAGTAAAATGTTATGCCCATTTTGGTGAAGCACTTTAAGGTTGATTAAGCATGACGACCCACTAGATGGGCCATCATGCCTTAGATGGGCCCCTCTTGACAGTCAACTCGTCAATTTTAAGTGAGGGTTGTATTGGTCCCTGCGTTTGGTACTTAAACTACGTCATTTCACTAGCCTAATTAACTTAAACTACCTAAAACATTCATTCTCCAAAAATCATCAAACTTAGGAAGAAAAGAAGAGAAAGAGGCGACAGTTTTCTCTCAAGAACAAGCAGAGCTCCCCGTCAAGTTCAGCCCCAAAATCCAAATGGTTTCTCTGTAGTTTTCATCACCAGGTATGTGGGATTTTACTGGTGGGTTCCTTTCACCCATTAGGTCCCTAAAATTAAATCAATTCTTAAGTTTCTCTATAAATTATTCAGACCTAGGGTTCCTAAATCTTAGGGATCCATTGCAATTCAGTTGTTATAGTCTCTATAATGTTAATTACATGTTTCTTGAAGAATTAGTGTAGTCCCATGTATATAACTTGGAAACCCTAGCTTGTGTTAACTATCCACATTTCATGAAATATACTTGCTAGGCAAATTAGTCAGACAATCATGATTCAGAATTCTAATGCCTTATCATTCAATATATATATGTTGTATTCTCAGATAATTATAAGTATTTTGAGCTACTCAGTATCACACTTGCATTTTAGCTTTATATTCCGTTGGGAGTAGACTTAGCACCAAGTTGGACTAGGGTTCAGTGTACCCTCAAGTCCTAGTACTATGTGCCCGCGTAGGTTTATAAGTCCCCTCTGTTGGGCATCAATTTTAGTGATCACACCACAGTTGTGCCTTTATACCCTGGCAAGGTATATTGGGTCCTCTCGATGGGGCGTATACATCGGACTCCACGTTTAGTTCAAGTGGTTTATGTCGGTTAATAGTATCTCCCACAGTCAGATTCATGTTGCATTGACCATGTATTTAGTATTTATTTCAATATTCCGTTCAGCATGTTATATCTTCATGATTAGTACTTTTTCCTTGCATCCAGCTCAGATTTCAGTTATGTTTCAGTATATATATTTCCATGTTCAGTTTCTTTATTGTTTCAGCTTAGCATATATCCCACATGCTCAGTACATTCGAAGTATTGACGTATACTTTTTTGTTACATCGTTGTATGATGTAGGTTCAGGCGCTCAGCATCCAGACCGCGCTTAGCTCGACTTCCAGTCCGTACTCAACAACTTTAGTGGTGATTCCTCATAGCTTAAGGAAGATAGACATGCTTTACTTTTCAGTCTTTACTTTTCAGTTTCAATCTTGTTAGAGTTAGCTGGGGGCATGTCCCAGCAACTCAAATCAGTTAGAGGCTTTCAGATATAGATTAGATTTAGCTTGAGTCATTGGTGTTGTTTTCAGTCATCACTAAACTCTTCGTATATTTTATATATTCAGACATTTTGGGCTTTTTCACATTTTAGATATTACACTATTTTTAGCTTCTACATAGTGCATGTTTTAAATGAACCTGTATAGATATGTCATGCCATGGGTTAGCTTGGGGTCACTTGTGACACTAAGCATCGTGTTACGCCTAGGGGGTAGCCTTGTGGCATGACAGCTTGAATCTTGGTTAATGCTAGATATGATCTTGGGCAACAATTTAAAGAGGAAACCAAATCATCCATAAACCATTTATCGCTATCTTGTGAGGGTGTGAATCCATTTTGGCACCATTTGAGCCTAACCAATTTGTTGTCAACCAAAAGAAGCCTCTTGAACAAAATTATCCCTACCTTCTCACCAAAAAAATCCTTTTTGAAGCATTGTGATGTTTGAATAGCTAAGTTAGGCCAAAAGCCTAAGTTGAGGTGTGGAAAGGAATGAAGAGTGAAAGCCAAGAGAAGGAAAAAGAAAGATGAAATGAGACTCAACTTTGAAAGTGTTACCAAAAAGAAGGAACCCCTCCTTATAAAAAAGAGAGCCATCATTTTGATGAAAATAACTTGGAAACAGGACAATGAATAAGAGAATTGAATAAAATAAAAGGGAATTCAAAATGAATTGATTGGCAAGTCAAAAGTTGAGTTCTCAATTGAGAAAGAAGAAAACAAACTTGAGAAGAGGTGATGATGATTGCAACAATGCTTTGATAAATTAAAGTCACCAACCAAAATTAACCATACCTTAACCCTCAGCCCCATTACAAGCCTAAAAGACCCTTGAGATCTTACATGAACTGGATTATGTGATGATTGTAAAATATGGGCAAATATATGGGACAAAGCTTGCATGCATTTCTCTTGTGAGAGAGTGAGAGTTGCATTGATTCCTTACACCTTTGTTGAAATTTCTTTGTGAGAGCATGAAATCGTTCTTGATATGAGGTCACTTGAATGCATTTTTTGAAACGGGTTCTTGCATTAGACATGGAGCTAAAGTGAGCTTGAGTCTGTGTTGAGATCAACTAGTTATCATTTGAAGCTTTTTGATCATGATTGAGGGTAACATGATATTGAGAGTAGTCTTGCTATGGCGCTTGCATGTTAGCTCTCATTGAGTACTATTGTAGACACCCTTAATGAGCTTGTTGTGTTCTTGATTAACTTGAGGACAAGCAAATGTTTAAGTTGGGAGTGTTGATGAGTGGCAGATTTGATAGTGCACTGAGTCAGCCTTCAAGGTCAATCGGTGAAGTGAGGAAAAATGGGTGATCCGCCGAAAGACTCAAGGAGGAGTGAATAGATGTCGCCAAATCTGACAGTGTTGATAGATAAAACAATGGCTAAAAGGGCGATACAATGTGAAGTTCGGTAATTCATCAAAGTTGAAAAAGAGAACTCGAATGGGATCACCTACTGAGAGTCAAACACCTAAAGTTTGAAGTATGGAAAAGGCGAACCAAAGGAAGAAGGGCGATTCACCAAATGCAGCGGGTGAACTAAGCTACAGTCACCGAAAAGGACACGGAACTATTTTTTGGGCAAAATTTTGGCAAACTATAAATAGCCTAGAGCAGAGAGAAAGTTTGTGTATAAAAATTGAAACAAATATTTTGAACATTCAAGAGAGAGAAACATTTTTTATTAAAAAAGAACACACTTTATTGATGAAGCTTTTAATTTTGTGAATGTGAAATTGGAAAATCGACTTTGGATTCGAAGTGGGTTTGCTTTTAAATACTCAAATGCATGCTGCCCATGGCTACTATCATGCAAGGTATAATATATTTACACTTTGCAATATGTGGCTAAAACCACAAACTCTTGGAGTGTGATTATTGGGTTGGGTGTTGATTTAATTTAGTTGGGTTTGTCAATTGCTCTGTTTCATGGCTATTAATTGCAAATTTGACTGATTACCGAGTGATTAATTCATGAATTGAGGTGGCCAACTTAATTCTAGTTTCGATCTTGTGATGGTGCTCAAAAGAGACCAATATAAGTGGGTAATCTGTTCAATAACTGTAATTTAAATTACTTGATTGCAGTTCTAAGGTTTTGGGTTATTTTGAATGGCATATAGATGAGATCAAAAGGAGATTCTATGCAAGAATGCTTTGAGATCGAAAGAAGATTAGCATCAATGATGATGACCTAGCCTATTTGTGATTAATTAGTTGTAATGAGTAATTCTATTATACCCCAAGTAAAATCAACAATCAATCCCCCACACCCCAAGAGTCCTTTAGTTTTGTAAATCTTCAACTATTTTTATTTTGATAATTGGGTTTCGGATTTACTTCTATTAAAGTTGGTGGATTTCTCCACCCATTTGTTTTTATTTCAACTTCAATTGAATTGATTGCTTGTTAATTCTATAATTAGATTCTTAACCGCACACCATTCTTTGTGGGATTCAACCCCGACTCCTTGTTGGGTTTTTATTGACGATGACCGCTGACTCTTTTAATTGGTTTTGGAGAGTGATTTCAGCGTTATCAAACCACTTCACCGTCCCGTTGTTCCTACGTCCCTAATTATACAAACTTACAAAAGAGTTGATTTTATGTAAAATTCACTTTTACTTTAAATCACATAAACGACCATGATCGAAAAGCTCGTGTCCAACGACAACAATAAAGAGAGCTAACACCTAAACACTATTTTTATTTTTATTTTTATTTTATAGTAATAATAGTTAACAATATGAATAAAAGGAAAAAACTAATAAAACATGTTTATAAAATTAATTAAACTAAATAGTAACACTAAAGACAAATAAATTAAAAGCATAAATTTTACCTCCGCATAGAGGCATATGCATGCTTTTGCTTAATTTATATTAAACGTCATAGCATTTTTCTAATAGAAGTCTCACCATATGATGACTTTGAATTAGTATCAAATTCATGACTGATAGATCATGAATTTAATCCAGTAGGTAAAATTTTAGTTGGATTCAAATTATTAGGTAAAGCTAAATATAAATTTTTATCCAAAATATTTTATCGCTTTGAACAAATAATTTAGCTTTTAAGGGTATAAAAGTCAATCAACATTTTAAATATATTTTTGTCGATAAACATTTAATATATTGAAATTCTTGAGTTCATAATATATAGATTTCTATGAACATGCATTCTATGATAATACCATGTTAATTATATTAAACAGTTGCATAAAAAAAGGAATTTGTGTGAACGCAACTTATTTCATAATACTAGTGAAAGACAAGCGTATATATATATATATATATATATATATAGTTTAAAGGATAATTATGATGTAAGATGTGCATATTAACATAATAGTCAATTATAGAAAGTTTGGGTCCTGGAAATTTTTGTGAACTTAATTTTATAGAAAGTTACCTCAAAACTTTATCTTAAAAACACAAAAAAATTGCTAAAAAGTTTATCACGTGAATAATTTTGAGCATTATGATTTTAACGGTGGATTATTCTTATGTACGAGTCTACCTACAACCTGACACTTAGTTTTTCTATTTTAAATTTTTTGTTAGTTTGGATCTAACCTTGTCTCCTACAACTATGATTCCTTTAAGAACACCATAACTCATACCTCAATCTATAGGCTGAGATTAGCAGAAAAGTCGCAGCGAAGCACAGACCACCAGTACCTAGACTAAAGAGGGATAGGACTCCTTCAGATCGACACATGATGATAGTTTTTTATTCGGTGACTCGTGAGGAGAGTTCCCAGGCCTAGACTACCTCTTCAGAAGGAGGAGACATGCTGAAATCAGGGGCAAATCAGACCAGTTCAGGGAGGATATGCAATGGTACCTGACCCTGACTGACAAGGGAAACATAAAGTGAAACATATAAAAGGAGTCATAGGTATGTATTGTCAAGATTTGTGAGCTACTTGAGATCAAAGCCTTATTTGACAGCTACATGATGTACCAGCTCAGTTAGATAGTGCAGAAGTTTTATGATGCATACGCAACCACAGTACAAAATCAGACTCCCAAAGAACAAAGTTAAAAGAAGCAACCTACCTTGATTATTGTATAAGTTTGAGGGAGGCGGGTTGATATTTCTGATCGCAATATTCACTACTTTCTATTTGGCCCTCTGTCTTAGGCCCAGGAGAATATTGCAGAGTATGAGTATAGGGCTGAAGTAGTGAGAGATGTGAAGAAGATGACTTCAAGAGAGTTTTAGGTTATTCAAGTGGATATCTACTGTGATAGCAAGGATCAAACAGCAATAATAACATATTGACTCTGAATATGCTCTGAATATAGCCCGTTATATTGTAAAAGATATTGGGGCGCATGCCATGAAGGATAGATTGAGCATTTCCTTTTCGTGCTTGATTTTTTCTTTGGGTGGTGAGTCCTCATGACATGGGTACAAATCATCAATTTGATTCATGACAAGGCAAATCTAGTCACGAGGTCGAGAGCTCCGGCTTCAAGATTTTTGGGAACTACTTTATTTGTAGAGACCATTGAGGGTGGTGAGCAGGTGGATACACTCGCTCCTATTGAGGTTGAGGCTAGGTTAACAGCAGTGCCAATATTAGAGACTAACACTTTACCCATTGAGGTTGTGGCTACTTATGCTGCAGCCACTAGCGCACTACCTGTTGTTGCCATTACTACACCACTTCCACAACCGACAAGCTCTTCATCGATGGTTATAATATCTAAAGACTTTGTCACTAGGCCAAGAGGACTACCATATAGAGTGGTAGTTATGTCAGTTGATGAAGTAGCTCAAGTTGTGGGTTAAGTCGGCTATAGAGGCATCTGAGGCCTAGAGAGAGTCACTCACTCAGTCAATGCAGGAATTACTAATAACGCCCAAACTACACCTCCCTAAGGAAGTATAAGCGGTCACTGTCAAATATAAAACCTAACAGAGGTTAGGGTCGATCCCACGAGGAATATGGTTTAGACTTAGGCTAATTAACGGTTAGTTGCGCGTTTAGTCAGATTATTTCTAGAAGAAGTAAAAAGAGAGGGGGGAATTTGCAATAATTGAAAGAAATAATAATTGACGATTCGATTAGTAACAAGTATCCAAAACACAAAACTTGCAGTTTGAGATATCAATCTGAGAATGAAACTAGGGTTTATGTGTTCCCCATAAGCTCTTAACGCAGTAAACCTAACAATGGTAATTCTTTTCAATGTCTAGCATGCATGATCGGTAAGTTATGTATCCCTAAGTGATTGGTCCTCTAAATAGGGAATTTCACTCCTCAACTTGGCCCGTCTACGTGTCTTGATTTACCAACCCTTACCTTTGACCCAGATTAACCCACAACTATTTCTAGGTTGGGTTATTAGATAGCGGATTATCGACGACTAAATCTCTATTGTATAATCTCTTAGATGTTCATTACTACCTATACTGGATTAGCATGAATTAGGAGGGTTCTAACGTTGTACACCATTAGAAAACGTTCTAAGCAAAGAGATTTACAAAAGCATGCATAAACACATCCAAGAATTACAACATTATTAGTTTTGCTTTTGTTATTTACTCATGGTTCCCACAACCCTAGTTGTGGATTTAACTACTCATGCTTGTTTGTTCACAATTCATAATAGGGTTTGGATAAATCATGAACTTACAGTGATTATAGATGAATTCCACAATCTTGATATGAAAATCAAAAGCAAATAGCATAAATCAATCTTCAAGAATTAATCTCCTCAAAAGATGAAAAATAAATCCCAAAACAAAAGGTAATATTCAAAAACTAGTCAACTCCTGTATATTGTTTCTTGGGTTCTTGGCTTCTTTTTTTTCTAATATAATTTTTTTATGTCCTATTTATAGATATAGAAATCTCAAATAAAATAATGAAGTCCAAAGCAAATTAGGAAACCAAAACCGAATTAAATTGGGTTTTCCCTGTGCACCGAATAATGTTTGTTGCGCCGACTTCAACAATTCTTGGAGGGGTCTTAAGCAGTTGACACGTGTACAGCAGCAACTCCTATTGAAACTTTAATTTGCTGCTAACCCGCCTATATGTATAATTCTATTATTATATTAAATTTAATCCATTAAGCTGCCTGCTTAATTTTCCTTCTAGAATCTTCTGTTTTTAATTTATTTTAGCTCAAAACTTTTTCTTCTTCACACCAATTTAATCCTACAAATAAAATATACTATTTCGCACAATCCATAAAATTTATGCTCAAAACGGATAAATAAAAATAATAAATATGAGGTAAATAATGATTAAAATATTTATTTTTGACCTCACATCAACACCCCACACTTAAACTTTTGCTTGTCCTCGAGCAACCATTAAAGCTCATCTCAAAAAATTGAACTTGGAATACCACCACTTTGATTGACACAAACAATTAAGCCATGTTACAAATCATAATATCAAGTACTCTTCCAATCATTATGCAAGATATAAAATAAAACAACAAACTTCTAACCTCCTAACCTCAAAGACAGACTCTACTCATCGAATTAGGTTTGTTCTCCTATTCCATCAAAGAAAGCTAATAAAATCACCTATCTATCATGAAACAAGTGCCCTCACAAGAAGAAATAGTCCACACACTCAATTTAAAGAATCGAATATAAATTAAGGACTAAGCATCAAAGAATAACTCTCTCACTCAGAAAAGAATTCACATGTATGCATAAAGAACCATAGGCTTGCCCATTATGTACATCTCCACTAATTAAGTACGCATGAATAGAATCAAATAGGACTTTACCGGGTTCTATTGTTGGCTAGGGGACATGTAGGAAACTATATAATAGTGACTTAAAATTTCCCTAAGCACTTTGCATTTTTTTTTCATCAGCTTTTTTTTTAGCCCTCCCTTCAATTATTTTCACAAGTAATTCTCATCATATCAAGAATGCTTCAATAATTTTATTTATTTTTCTTTTCAAGCAAATTTTTTTTCGTCATGTCACACTCTTTCTAAGAGGGCCTTCTCATCACAAGTAACTATCATTGGTCACCCTTTTTTATTTTATTTCAACCATCCCTTTTCTTCAAGTTTAATAATTGTATCAGAATTTATGCTACAGTGCTCAAGGAATCAGGGTGCAAAATAAAATTAGGGATTCAAATAAAGTTGATCAAGATAAATATAAGGCTACCAAACAAAAGGCTACAAGCTCAAAGGGGTTACTAGTGATATAATATCTGAAAAATGCTAAAATTTACAAGACAAATCAATGAAAGCCTATTATCATCTTCTAAACAAAGCAATACTTTTTCTTTCGCTTCAATAACATACAGGGCAAGTTCTAGAATAAGATACAAAACATGGAATATATGCAAACAACCTCACCACACATGGCACAAGTCTCAATCAAGATGGATCAATTATACTTCTAAGATAGACATGATCATTACAACCTATAAATAAGGATAGGTCATGTACAGAGTCACAACCATGAGTCTAGGTGTCAAAAAGTCTATTTTAAATTTTATTCTCAAGCACTCAAAGAAAAGTACTACTCAACTCAGGCTTAAATTGCTAATATCAAACAAGTCAAAACGGTCTTTTCTTTTCTCTCTAAATAAAATAAAATTAAAATAAAAAATTTTACCCGGTTCAAAGGGCGCCCCCTTGGAAAAGAACCGAGGCCATAAGAAAAACCAAGCGGTGGATGAGATATGCCACTAAAAACTATAAAAAAAAAAAAATAATAATAATAAAGAAAATCTTTTTGTATTTTTTTTTCCAACTAAAATTAAAATCCAATGGCATATTCACCCTTAAGCTCACAACTATCGGAAGAATTTTCACCCCACACTTAAAATCATGCTTTGTCCCCAAAGCAATTTATAGAAAAGAGAAGAAGAAGGGTGAGAAATACTCCATCGAGCCCTCTATGGCCTAGCTAAAGACATGTTTTCTCCATTCATCAAGGGTCGCGCTCACCCCACACTTAAGCTCAAAACATGTTCCTTAGCTTCAAAGTTGGGTACTCAGACTTCCCCTAAATCTGCAAAAACAAAAACAAAACAAAAAGTGACACTAAAAAAATATATATAAGAAGCTACACTACGAATTGGGTTGCCTCCCAATAAGCGCTTGATTTAATGTCGCGGCACGACGCAGTTGCCTAATCAGACTTCGACAAGACTCCATATATCAATTAGCTCATTTACCGTCTCCTGATGGCCTACATAGAGTTTGATCCTCTGGCCATTCACGTTGAATTTTTTCCCTTCCTTGTTTTCAAGTTCAACGGCGCCATGTGAAAACATTTGGACAATTCTGAATGGTCTCGTCCATTTTGATTTGAGCTTACAAGGAAATAACCGCAATCTTGAGTTGAAGAGGAGTGCCATATCACCGGGAGCAAAACTGCGCTTTTCAATCTTTTGATCATGGTACTTCTTCATCTTCTGCTTGTACAAGGCTGAACTCTCATAAGCTTTGAGGCGAAACTCATCCATCTCATTCTGCTCCATCATTCATTGACTTGATGCAGCACCCCAATAAAAATTCATCTTCTTGAATGCCCACATCACCTTATGCTCAAGCTCTACACGTAAGTAACAATATTTCCCAAATACAAGTTGGTAAGGAGACATACCTATGGGAGTTTTTAATGTAGTGCGGTAGGCCCATAGAGCATCATCGAGCTTCCTTGACCAATCAGTGCGGTGTGCATTCACAGTCTTTGACAGAATCTACTTGATCTCTTTATTGGACACTTCAACTTGCCCACTCTACTGTGGATGATACGGAGTTGCTACACTATGACGAACACCATACTTTTCATGCAACGCCTTGAACAACTTATTGCAAAAAATAGGAACCTCCATCGCTGATTATTGCCCTTGGTGTACCAAACCTGGAGAATATGTTCTTTTTAAGAAATGAGGTGACATTTTTACCTTTATTGTTTGGAAGCGATATAGCTTTCACCCATTTTGACACATAGTCAACTGCTACCAGGATGTACTTCATGCAATTCTAACTCACAAACGGACCCATGAAATCAAGGCCCCATACATCAAAGAGTTCAATGACGAGTATTGGATTCATAGGAAGTTCTTGCCTTCTTGAAACACCTCCTTCCCTTTGGCATCGATCACATGCCTTGGCGAGATCATGGGCATCTTGGTGAATTGAAGGCCAGTAATACCCACACTTCAAGATCTTATGAGCAGTCCGTACTCCACTATGATGACCACCAACAGGGGATGAATGGCAAGCTTCCGATATACTCATCATCCCTGCCTCGGGCACACATCGATGAATAATCCCATCAGCACAGATATGAAACAAATAGGACTCCTCCCAGAAATACTTCTTCACATCAGCCATGAACTTTTTCCGTTGGTTAAATGATAGGTCTGAGGGCACCACATCGCTAGCCAAATAATTGGCAAAATCTGCAAACCACTGAATAAGATCAAAAGAAGCAGCTAATACTTGTTCATCCGGAAAAGCATCATTAATCTCTAGGCCATCAGCCAAATTTTGCATAGCTTCATCTTCTAATCTGGATAGGTGATCAGCCACTTGATTCTCGGTTCCCTTCCTCTCTCGGACTTCAAAATCAAACTCTTCTAGCAACAGAATCCACCTGATCAGCCTTGGCTTAGCATCTTTCTTCACCATGAGGTACCTCAACGCAGAATGGTCAGTATGTACTATCACCTTGGTGCCCAACAGATAGGATCGAAACTTCTCAAAAGTGAAGATGACCGCAAGCAACTGTTGTTCAGTAACCGTATAGTTTTTCTGGGCAGCATTCAATGCTTTGCTAGCATAATATATAGGATGCAGTATTTTCTCGCGCCTTTGTCCCAAGACTACGCCAAGTGCTACTCCGCTCGCATCGCACATAACCTCGAACGACTTCTCCCAGTCTGGTGAGATGATAATGGGTGCAGAGGACAGCTTCTCCTTTAGTGCTTCAAACGCCCTCAAGCATGCTTCATCAAAGTCGAACTTTGCCTCCTTTTCAAGCAGTTTGCACAAAGGATGTGCAATTTTGGAGAAGTCCTTTATAAATCAGCGATAGAAACCTGCATGCCCTAGAAAACTCCTAATACCTTTTACAGAGATAGGAGGGGGTAATGTTGCAATCACCTCTACTTTGGCCCTATCCACTTCAACACCTTTCTGGGAGATTCGATGGCCCAACACTATACCTTCCTTAACCATGAAGTGACACTTCTCCCAGTTCAGCACAATGTTGCACTCTCCTACATCGACGCGACACTTCATGTAAATGCAACAAACAATCATCGAAAGAGTAATCAACAACAGAAAAATCATCCATAAATACCTCAATGGTATCCTCCACCATGTCTGAGAAGATAGACATCATGCAACGTTGAAACGTTGCCGGTGCATTGCAGAGTCCGAATGGCATCCTCTTGAAAGCGAATGTACCATAGGAACATGTGAATGTAGTATTTTCTTGATCTTCAGGCGCTATAGAGATCTGATTATATCCCAAATATCCATCCAAAAAGCAGTACCACCCTTTCCCAGCAAGACGATCTAGCATTTGATCCATGAATGGCATAGGAAAGTGGTCTTTCTCTGTCCATGCATTGAGTTTGCGATAGTCCATGCAGACTCTCCAGCCGGTGATGGGCCTCATAGGAACAAGCACATTTTTAGCATTTGGAACCACAGTGATTCCTCCCTTTTTAGGCACGCATTGGACCGGGCATACCCATTTACTATCAGCTATGGGGTATATCACACCGGCATCCAGCCATTTGATAATTTCTTTCTTTACCACCTCTTGCATAGGTGGGTTCAACCTTCTCTGATGCTCCACACTAGGAATGTTCTCCGGCATGAGTTTAATTTTGTGCGTGCAAATCCCTGGTGGGATACCGATGATGTTCGCAATCGTCCATCCGATCACCCTTTTGTACCGCTTCAGCATCGCAACTAAAGCCTCCACTTGCCCTACAATAAGGTCAGCAGCAATAATAACAGGCAACGTGTTGTTCTGGCCTAAGAATACATACCTCAAGTGGGTTGGAAAAGCTTTCAACTCTAACTCTGGGGTTCATCAATGGATGGTCTTGCAAGCGGAGTTTTTCGATTAAGTAAATCCAAATCCAGCTTGGGTTGACGACGATGGATCACGCTCCCATCTAATGCAGCCACCAATGCATCATATTCAGGGATTCCATCACCTTCAAAATTCATGATTACAGCCTCAAGTGCTTCAACTCCTAGCCTTTCCTCGATGAGCACCTCTGGGTTGGGCTCCTCCGCATAGCTCACCACTGATATCGCCTTGATGTCACTGTGGTGCTTCATTGTTCTGCAAATGTTGAAGGTCACTTCTTCATTGTTTAAGCGAAACTTCATCTATCCTTTTTCCAGATCTACCGAAGTGCGCCCTGTTGCAAGAAACAGTCTTCCCAGGATTATGGGCACTTCAAAATCCACTTCACAGTCCAGAATCACAAAGTCCGCCGGAAAGATGAATGCCTCCACTTTTACCAAGACATCTTGCAATACTCCAATTAGTTTCTTTACCGTCCGGTCGGCCATCAGTAGCCTCATCGCTGTCTGCTTAGGGGCTCCCAAGCCCAATTTCTTGAACACGAAAAGCGGCATGAGGTTTATGCTCGCACCAAAGTCACAAAGTGCCTTTGCAAAGTGCATCATGCCGATAGTACATGGAAAGGTGAATGCTCCAGGATCTTCCTTCTTTTGTACCAATGACCTTTGTTGCAATAGTGCTACAATGCTGCAACTTGCTATCTTCCTCTAATCTTGCAGCTCGCTTCTTGGTCACCAAGTCTTTCATAAATTTTGCATATCCCGGCATCTGCTCTAAGGCTTCAATCAAAGGAACTTTAATAGATAACTGCTTAAGTATAGATATGAATTTCTTATACTTCCCTTCCTCCGTCTTCTTTACCAACCGTTGTGGAAAGGGAGGTGGAGGTCTTGGCATGGGGATGAACTTTTGGGTTACTTCAGCCTCTACCTCTTTTTGATCTTGGGGTAGTTCTGCTACCTCTTTCTCACCTTCATCAAACGCCTTCGCGCTTTTTACTTCTGTTGGCATGGGTGGGTCAATGGTTTGTACCCCACTTCTATTCGTCACTGCCATGCACAGCCCGTCATTCTTGGGATTGTGCACGTTGTTGCTGGGAAGTGTTCCTTGTTGACACGGATTTGCATTCACCGACAGTTGGTTCAATTACTGCTCTATTTGTCGAATCGCCACTGCATGTGACTCCACTTTTTGCCGGATGCCTGAGAGATCATTCTGCATGTCCTTCACATTCTCGTCCGTGTCATCAAATCGGCTCATCATCTTGTTCATCATATCTTCAGTGCGAGTCATACTTGATCCGCCATCTCTATTACCTGGTGGGATATATGTACCAGTCCTATCATTCCTGTTGTACTGACCGCCTTGGTTGTAATTGCTGTTACGGTTGAAGTTCCCTTTGCAGTTATATTGTCCTTCCTTATTGTAGTTGCCAAAATTCTGACCTTGGCGCCAATTCTCTTGATTGGATCCTTGGGCATTGGGCCGGAAACCCCCTGCCTGTTCATTCAAAAGATTCGCATCCTCCTCATATGTGTACCAATCATTTGGTAGTACATTCTGTTGATATTGGACTGCATTAACCTTCTTTGCATTACCACTCACATGCTTTAGTACTAGGCCTATTTCAGTTCTTAGTTGCGCCAACTCTTCACAGAGCTCATCGTGAGATGAATTTTCAGCAGCTTATATTGAGAAAGTACACGCTCTAGTGCTCCATGCCTTGTTGTTCTTTGAGATCTTCTCAAGCCTCTCCGCAATCTCTAAGAAAGTCATTGATCCATAAGATCCACCTGCAATAGTATCAAGCACCGCCTTACCATTATCGTCCATTCTGCGATAGAGGTATTCCTTGAGTGACTCATCATCGATGCGGTGGTTTGGCATGGCCCTCATATAGCTTGTAAATCTATCCCAAGCACTGCTGACGGACTCTCCCGGAAGAGTTTTGAAGTTGTTGAGTTTGTCCTTGAGATTCAACTTTCTTGAGACTGGGAAATATTTCTCAATAAACACATCACGCAGTTCATTCCATGTGAATATAGAGTTGTATGGGAGCTCATTCAACCACACAGTAGTGTCTCCAGTTAGAGACAATGGAAATACTTATAGGCCAACCACGTTCATGTCAAGATTTGGATTTCCCACGCTACTTTTGCAAATGCTAGTCACCTTTGTCCAGTGAGCATGAGAATCTTCCGATGGTAATCCAGCAAATAGCCCCCGAGTAGTCAGCATCTGCATAAGGCTTCTTGTAATAACAAATATGAATCCTTGTGGCAGTGGAGGAAAAACTATAGCGCCAGTCGATCCTATATCATTATAGTCCACTTCAAAGTTGCAGCGAACATTAGGTGCAGGCTGATGCTGTACTTGAACTTATTGCAGATTCCGAGGTGGAACCACAACTCCTGGCGGTTGAATGCCAGGTGCCTCTTGGCGGACTTCGCCGTTTGGATCATCTTCGTGCCTAGGTTGTTGACCTGTTGTAGCCATTCTTCTCAGAGTTCTTCTTAGCTCAGGATCATAAGGAGTCAGGGGAATGCCTTGACTACATGTATTTGGCATACACTGGAACTAAGAGCTTTAGAAAGTCAAAAACAACGATAAAATGTAAATTGAGAAATAATTAACTAAAGTGCAATAACAAAAAATTAGTCTAATCTAAAAGCCTTATTCCCCGGCAACGATGCCAAAATTTGATAACGCCCAAACTACACCTCCCTAAGGAAGTATAAGCGGTCGCTGTCTAATATAGAACCTAACAGAGGTTAGGGTCGATCCCACGAGGAATTTGGTTCAGACTTAGGCTAATTAATGGTTAGTTGCGCGTTTAGTTAGATTATTTCTAGAAGAAGTAAAAAGAGGGGGGGGGGGGAATTTGCAATAATTAAAAGAAATAATAATTGACGATTCGATTAGTAACAAGTAACCAAAACACAAAACTTGCAGTTTGAGATATCAATTTGAGAATGAAACTAGGGTTTATGTGTTCCCCATAAGCTTTTAACGTAGTGAACATAACAATGGTAATTCTTTTCAATGTCTAGCATGCATGATCGGTAAGTTATGTATCCCTAAGTTATTGGTCCTCTAAATAGGGAATTTCACTGCACAACTTGTTCCGTCTACGTGTGTTGATTTACCAACCCTTACCTTTAACCCAGATTAACCCACAGCTATTTCTAGGTTGGGTTATTAGATAGCGGATTATCGACGACTAAATCTCTGTTGTATAATCTCTTAGATGTTCATAACTACCTATACCGGATTAGCATGAATTAGGAGGGTTCTAAAGTTGTACACCATTAGAAAACGTTTTAAGCAAAGAGATTTACAAAAGCATGGATAAACACATCCAAGAATTACAACATTATTAGTTTTACTTTTGTTATTTACTCATGGTTCCCACAACCCTAGTTGTGGATTTAGATACTCATGCTTGTTTGTTCACAATTCATAATAGTGTTTGGATAAATCATGAACTTACGGTGATTATAGATGAATTCCACAATCTTGATATGAAAATCAAAAGCAAATTGCATAAATCAATCTTTAAGAATTAATCTCCTCAAAAGATGAAAAGTAAATCCCAAAGCCAAAAGGTAATATTCAAAAACTAGTCAACCCCTGTATATTGTTTCTTGGGTTCTTCGCTTCTTTTTTTTCTAGAATAATTTTTTTATGTCCTTTTTATAAATATAGAAACCCCAAATAAAATAATGAAGTCCAAAGCAAATTAGGAAACCAAAACCCAATTACATTGGGTTTTCCTGTGCACCGAATAATGCTTGTTGCGCCGACTTCAACAATTCTTGAAGGTGTCTTAAGCAGTTGACACGTGTACAGCAGCAACTCCTATTGAAACTTTAATTTGTTGCTAACCGCCTATATGTATAATTATATTATTATATTAAATTTAATCTATTAAGCTGCCTGCTTGATTTTTCTTCTTGAATCTTCTGTTTTTAATTCCTTTTAGCTCCAAATTTCTTCATCTTCACACCAATTTAATCCTACAAATAAAATATACTATTTAGCACAATCTATAAAATTTATGTTCAAACGGATAAATAAAAATAATAAATATGAGGTAAATAATGATTAAAATATTTATTTTTGACCTCACATCACTTTCATATCTTGATGGAAGGTATGAATGAGCTTTTTAATGAGAGGTTGACAATACTATAAGTCCCAGATATATGGGGATCTTGCTCTGGTATGAACCGATGTTGTTGTGTTTTCTATATGACATTTAGGGATGGCAATGTGGAGGGGCGGATGCGAGGCGAGGTGGGTTTAAGTCTATACGAGGTGGGGTGGGTTTATGTTTGTGCAGAGCGAGAGGGATGCGGGGCGGGTTGAAGTGGGTTTTTTTAAAACTAATGCGGGGTGGGGCGGGTTGCGGGTATATGTGATTTTATGCGCGTTGAAACTTAATTTTAAATGTTTACATGTTATGAGAGTTATAGAGCATTATTCACTAAGATAATTTCTATAAAGATACTAAAATATTCAAGATAGTAAATGCAAATGGTTCAATAAAAGATAATATAATTTCTTATATGGTTTCCAATTTTACCTCTAAAAAATAAAATTTTAACTTATTATCTATTAAATTAATACAACTTAATGAAAAATGATTTTATTTTTATGAACTTTATTTTTAGTATCAAGTTTAACTAGAAAAAGAAATTATTAAAAAAATTACACGGAGAGGGTTCATGCGGGGTGGGTTTATGCGGGGCGGGGTGGCGTGGGTGGGTTGAAAATAAAAAAAAGCTATAATGCTGGGCGAAGCTAGCGGATTAATAATTTTGCAGCTCAACCCACCCCACCCCTACCCCGCACCGCCCCATGGCCATCCCTAATGACATTCTCTAGTCATTCAAGACCCTATAGATGTAGAGCATGCATGAGGATCTACCTCAGTTTTTTGACCTATTTGCTAATGATGAGCCTTCTATTGGTGAGACGAAGCGAAAGAGGACCAATGATGAGTTCGATGAGAGCGACCCACAGTGGGCGCTCAAGAGGATATAGAGAGAGCTTCATGTGGACTCGAGAGCATACCTGGATGAGTTGAGACTATAGAAGAAGGAGGTTTGACAGTTGGCTAGAGGAGCGTCCACGAGCACGACATCTGTATGTGCTGTTATTTCTAGAGGCAAAGGCCCTATGATCAACCTCTTTCATTATCGGCACCACAATTGTAGAGGAAACTTTTGGGGATGTATTTGCAGACCCACATCGTAACCAGACACTGTTCCTAGGGTACCAAAAGTATGTCCTACTTCCCTTACCGTACAAAAAATTAGTTGTCTTTTTATCTAGTATATGAAAATTTAATTCTAAAACTAGTACCAAGTAAATATGGTGAACTTTTGAAATTACATGTTTTTGGTGATTGCGTCTGTGTTATCGTGACAACTGACCAGGAAATTTTGATTTGGCCACTCAAAATATTGGGGTTTTTTTTATTAGGGACTCATTGAACTTGCGTTTACCTAGAGTATTTTTAAAAATTTTGGAAAATTTTGAACTTTGAATTTTACTTTAATGAGAAATGTTTCGCTCAATATTAGTACCGCTATTCTTTCCACATATTTTCTAATTTTTTATAGTTTTCGAAGTAGAGAATGACTAGTATCCATGTTAGTTTTCCTGTTAAATCTTTTGTTTTGGGAGTTGCTACATTTCATCTACACGCTTCCTGAAGGAGCTACATGATCAGTAAGGATTCATATAGCCAATCCCAATTTAACTAGAATTATAGCGTCGTAGTTCTTGTTGCTAGTTTAGACTTCAATTCAAAAATTCCGTTAAGATCAATTCCATATAAATGACTTACGACTTACCATGATCAATTCCATTAAGCTCTCTGCCTTAAGAAGTTGTAAGAATCTTTTAAAACTAACGACTTACAACGACTTAAGATCAATTCCACCGAGCAGAGTACTTTTCAAATTCCATTATTTGAGATCACATTGTAAGGTTTTTTAAAAAAACAATTTATCTTAAGTCGCTATTAGGTTCGAGTATTTTTGAAATTGAAGTATATCAAGTATAATAAACGATGAATAATTAATAGTCAGGAATGCTGTCAATGATAGTTTCTCTTTAAATTACTTCAATGGCGGATGTTGGTGATTTGATTCAATTGTGTATTTTTGTGATTTGATACAATTGTGTATTTATTGTTGGAAAAACAACAATACAGTAAAACAAAAACGATGAAACAAAAATGGTAAATAATTCTATTTTTGATAAATCCAGAAACAGAATCCTAAACTTACTTGGTAAATAAATCTAGATTAAATTAAAAGTGTAAGCGCATGACAGTGTAACAAAAAGTATCCGATTTGAATTAAGATTAAATTGTAAAAACCTAGCGCAACATTCCCCGTTATTCAATGGGTTGTCCCGATTTGCCTATTGATATAGTCAGCTTCATCCTCTTAGATCTTCCTGTCAAATCTCTTTTACGGTTCAAATTTACCTGCAAATCATGGTGTTGTTTGATCAATGATCCTTACTTCGTCAAGTCCCATCTACATAGATCATCTACTGATATCAATAGTAAAAATATTCTCTTTTTTGACATTGTTGAAGTAAAAAGACCTTCTGACCATTCGATTAAAGTACTTTCTGATTGTTTGATTAAAATCCTATCAATTGAAGGATCAATTAGTACTGATTCCAAAGTTGTATTGCTATAGGAGGTCACTGTAAGAGATCTCCAGGATAGCAACCTTAAAATTAGGACTTTATTTCCTCTGTTTCCAGACTTCTTATTATATTAGGAGTCTATCTTCTCTGTACCTATTTAATATGTACGTGTATGTTACAATTGAATGAGCAGAGAAAGTAAGATCTTCTCCAATTCTTACAAGGTATCAGAGCAAAGTAGCTATTCTCTTTCTTCATCCATGACAAACCCCTCCATCACCACGTTAAGACTTTCTTCTCAAAGCTCATCCAACAGTTATGGTCCCTTGTCCAATTTTACTCATTCTAATATAATTAAGTTGGACAGAAATAATTGTATTTTGTGGAAATCTCAAGTTTTAACCACTCTAAGAGGACATAACCTTGAAAGTTATGTAGATGGGTCTCACAAATGTCCATCAAAACTTAATGCAAGTAGCTCAACAGAAGAAACCTCAGCCGAAGTACTATTAATCCAAATTATTTGGCATGGCAGAAACAGGACAATTTACTCTTGAGTTGGTTCTTGTCAACACTCACAGAGACTGTTTTGGGGCAAGTTGTTGGTTGTACCACAACCATGGAGGTTTGGATAGCCCTAGAAA
Source organism: Solanum appendiculatum (assembly GCA_018342035.1). Taxonomy (NCBI): domain Eukaryota; kingdom Viridiplantae; phylum Streptophyta; class Magnoliopsida; order Solanales; family Solanaceae; genus Solanum; species Solanum appendiculatum. The sequence goes on along the minus strand of JAGDQO010000399.1, from coordinate 45,565 downwards.
CTATGTTCGCATCGCAGTCGAAGGCGCGATCGATGCAACTCCGCCCAACTTCAGACAATGAAAAAGGGATCCACATCAATGACGGACTATTTATAGAATATGAAATCTATTGCAAAACTTGACCGCTGCGGCACAACCTCTTAGAGAGGAAGATCTTACATTATATATTCTTGGTGGCTTAGACCCCGATTATGATGCGTTGTTGGTCTCTGTTACCTCTAGAGTTGAACCCATATCTCTTGCTATTTTACATGGGTTGTTGCTAAGCAATGAGACACGTCTTGAAAATCTAAGTATTGTTAAACAAGGGAAAATGCACTTTACTGCAAAATCATCAAATTTTAGTCCTAAAAGTGATGGCGGCTACAAAAAGAACTCTAACCTGAACTCGAATCAACATTATGGAGGACGTCGGGAAGGGGTCGAGGACGTGGTGGTATGTTCAGTATTGCACATCGTCAGTCTCACTATTCTGCAGGTTCATCACAGTGTCAAGTGTGTAATAAGTTTTGTCACATGGCTCTCAATTGTTATCATAGGTTTGATCATTCTTATCAAGCCAATGAACAAACTCAAATGGCAGCCTACATCGCTCAGCCAAATGTTGTATCTGATCCAGCTTGGTATCCAGATTCTGGTGCTACGAATCATCTTACAAATGATCTCAACAATTTGGCTCTTAGAGGAGACTACCATGGTACAAACCAAATTTTGGTTGGTAATGGAGCAGGTTTGAAAATTTCTCATATTGGTGACTCTAAATTATTATCTTCATCTAGAACCTTGCACTTAAATAAAAATCTTATTTGTCCCTGAAATTACTAAGAGGTTACTGTGCGTGGCTCAATTTTCTGCTGACAACAATGTTTATTTTGAATTTCATCCTGGCTTTTTTATTGTGAAGGATCGGGCAACGGGGAAGGTGCTACTGGAAGGGAGACTTGAGCATGGCCTTTACAGGCTTCTTTTCACCCGAAGATCGAACTGGCAGTCCTTAAATAAACAACAACTTTTCTTTCGTCCAAATCCTCTTTCGATGTTTTACATAATAGATTACGTCACCCCTCAATAAAAGTATTTCAAAGTGTTGCTAGAACACTTGATTTTTCCATTTCAGCAAATAAGAGTTCGAGCATTTGTGAGTCTTGTCAACAAGGCAAAAGTCATAAATTACCTTTTACATCATCCACTTTTTTGGATTTGAATCCTTTAGAAATGATTCACTCTTATGTGTGGGGTCATGCCTCTTATCTATCAAATAATAAATTTCGTTATTATGTTGTTTTCATTGATGATTGTACAAAATTCAGTTCGTATTATCTCATGTCCTCTAAAAGTGAAGTCTACTCTATTTTTTTCCAATTTAAGCCTCAAGTTGAAAATTATTTTGAACGCAAAATTAAAGTAGTTCAATCTGATTGGGGTTGAGAATATCAAAAATGTTCAAAGTTCTTTGACCAAGTTGGTATTCTACATCACATTTCTTGTCCTCATACCCATGAACAAAATGGATCCACAGAACGAAACCATAGTCATATTTTCGAGATTGGCTTAACGTTATTGGCTCATGCCTCGCTTCCTCTTAATTTTTGGGATGATGCCTTTTCTACTGCCGTGTGTCTCGTCAATCGTATGCGTACTCCTATCCTTCATAACATCTCACCTTTTGAGAAATTAAATAAGAAAATTCCTAATTATAATTTCTTAAAAGTTTTTGGGTGTGCTCGCTATCCTTATTTAAGGCTATACAACTCTCACAAACTGGCATTTAGATCTTTACGATGTGTGTTTCTTGGTTATAGCCCAAATCATAAAGGCTATAAATGTCTTCATATACCTAGTGGTCACATCTACATCACTCGTCATTTTGTCTTTGATGAGTCAATTTTTCCATTTGCACTAAACAAGAGTACACTGCCCGTGTCACTGCCTCCTTCACAAGTTCCTTCAATGCTACATGTAATTGCCCCTTGTTCAGCAGCAACACCTCCTTATTCCTGACATTCAACTCCCATAAAATCCCTTATCAATTCAACCCCTTCAGGTGCTTTATTACCATTCCTTCAAGCTACTACTTCTCCCAAGTCTCCACCGCTTTCACCAAATTCACTTTCGACGGTGAATGTCACTGCTGACTTGCCCTTATTATCGAGTCTTGTCCCTTCACCTTTACCAGTTAAGTGAAAACGACACAACACTACTTATGTCTCACACCATATGGTCACTAGACATAAAGCAAAACACTCAAAATCTAAAGCCAGCTTCACCACCAAATATCCCCTTCCAAATTCTCCTCTACCCATCGAGCCTACCTTTTTCTCTCAAGCCAATAAGGATGCAAGTTGGAGAAAGGCTATGCAAGAGGAATATAATGCTCTCATCGAAAATGGTACCTGGACCCTTATTCTCCCATCCAATGCAAAGAACATTGTTGGTAGTAAGTGGATTTTTAAACTTAAGCTTCATCTAGATGGTTCTATTGAGCGATACAAGGCTCGTTTAGTTGCTAAAGGATTTAATTAAGAAGCTGGCACTGATTATCATGACACATTCAGTCAAGTAATGAAGACTACTACCATTCCAGTGGTTTTTACTTTAGCATTATCAAAAGGTTGGTCACTATGTCAACTCGACGTCAAGAATGCCTTTTTACATGGTGAATTACATGAGGAGGTCTATATGACTCAACCTACCGAGTTCTATATCTGCTCCACTCCACAAAAGAAAAAAAAAGAAAAATACAAGTAGGAGTCAGTACATGGAAACATGTACTGAGTAGATATCATCGGCTGACACAAAATAGGAACTAATATGCATAAAGTATGTAATGACCTACGAGTCATTTTCGTGTTTATGCCTCCTATTCACCATTTACAGCTTTCCTATAGCGACCCCAAGTTATTTATGACTTGTTGGGTCTAACAGTTCGGTCACCTGATCATTCATTTAGTTTATATGCGAGTTTTTGTTTTTTAGAGCTTTTGAACCTTGACCTGTCAGTTTTGACCAAAAGATTGAGAAGATGACCTCATAATCAAATTATGATGATTTCATCAGCTCCGTAAGGGTTATTTTAGGCTAGTAGCATGGTTTATAAGACTCCCGAGGCTTTCAGTGAAAGAAAGTCAACATTCTGAGTAAACGAGCTTGAATGGGAATTCCGTCAACACAGTTAGGTCCAAAATGTTGAGTTTGGTGTAGAACGACCCTTCATTGGGATCCCAAGGCTTTCGGATTGATTCCAAACCCCCTTGTGGATTTTAGCTTAAAATGGAGTTTGGATGTGGGACCAGCTTTTTATCGAGATGACCTTGTATGGGAATTTTGATTGCTCCGTTTAGTCCAAAATATCAAATTTGGTAGGATTTCATATCTCATTTTCATGCACGGGGTTCTGAACAAATTTGGAATGCCCCGTCGGAGTTTTGGGACTAGCGAAAACCAGTTGATGTGGATCAGCTAGTGCAGGGCCATTTGGTTTTCGCGTTTGCAGGCCCCTGGCCGCAATCGCGGAGGTCATTGACCTGAGGTCCGCATTTGCAGGGCTCTGGCAACTATCGTGGAGCCCGTGTTCGCAAGAACCCTTACCGCAGTTGCGGAGCATAGGGATTATCTTGGCCGTGATCGCAAGGCCCTTGCCGCGCTCGCGAAGAGGAGCTCCATTTTTCCTTAATCCAATGGACATCCATCTGTTTTTACCCTCAAATTTGACCTTCTATTTTAGTAATGTATGTCTTTTAATGTGAGTTTATGCTAATTTTTGTCAAATCTAACAAATAAAATTTAATAATACTTTAGAGGAGACTAACAAACTTGTTACTCTCATAAATTTATCTAATAAGGTATATTTTTAAAAAAATGAAGTCATAATAATCAAACATTATTGATTGAAATATTATGGTATAAAAATATAAACTTATACACCATGAAAAAAAATTATTATTATTATTACGAAGGACAAAGATTAAAGAGGAACATAAAATAGAGACACAAGTACAAATGACCAATTAACTCAAGAAAAAAGGTCCAAAACTCCAACTAATAATTATGATATAGTCTTATTATTATGAGGTATTGACGTAATCCAAATCCTTGTCAGAAAGTCATTCTTGTCACGATTCTATTTAAAATTATCTAAAATATCCTTTGCGTGAATAAATTCGTTACTCTCATAAAAGATCGTGAAAACACAAAAATCCCAACTTTTATGTATGTGTATATAAATTTTAAACATATTTTTGAATATATATATATATACTAGTCCTGGGAACGTGCGTTGCATGTTTTACCTCTATTACCGTATAAAGTTTATATAAGCCTATCTCATGTATAAAAACAATTGTAACAACAACCCAATTAATGTGAAAAACAATAAAATATACATGTCATCATATCATACAAAATCGAAAAAGTTAAACAAAATAATATATTAACCAGAATAAGAAAGAATAACCAATAAATAAAAAATTACATAAGAATTATATGATGATAAAACACAAAAGTTCATTGGACTAATCTTTTATGTCTAATTTATAAAGAGAGAATTGTGTAACTCAAAAGTTGTGAATTAACGCAAAAATAATAGAGAAAAAAAGATAAATACTTGATTTTGTAGATGAATATGGTTGTGTTGACAAAATGAAACCAAAAAATTGTTAATAAATTTTCCACGTAATTTTTCACTAATAGATGAAGAATGAAGAACATAAGAAGCTAATAAGAATGTATTGAAAACTGAAAAGAAAAGTAATTTATTTCATAATCAATTAAAGAGGAAATCAATTCAAATTAATATAAAAGATATGAGGGAAGTCAATTGGTTCGCCTTTTCCCCTACTATGGCTATATGTCTCCCACTCTTTTAATTTTTTTTATTACTAACTTTTATTTATTTATTATGTTTATAGAATGTATATTTATATTTTTACACTTAAATGTTCTTAATATAATATTTTCTTTAAGGACAAAAGAATTATTCAATATTTCATGGGCTTTAAATCTAAAAGGGTTAACAATTAAAACTCATTAAAAAATGGGAAATGATAAGCTGTGACATCTAATCATGTATTTGGTCTAGTCTAATTGCTATTATTGATTTGATCTTAGAAGTTAGTAAATATAAAAAATTAGTGAAAGGCATTTTCGTAATCCAACTTTGAACATAAAACCTTCCCACTTTTAATATATATGTATAACAAAAAATAATATGTAATTCACGTGCAACAAACGTGCAATACTCGTGCAAAGAAATAATATATAGATAAATATAGATTTCAATAGATAGATACTTACGAAGTATATTTTATCATAGAATTGGCTAACACGATATTTTAATATCCAAACATTCTTTCACATAAAAATAAACTTTTACAATCAAAGCAAACCTAAAACTAAGGGTAAGATGGTCATTTTCTTTTATTCGTCTTCTCAAATAAAAAATAGTATAAAAACTGAGATTTAAAAGAACTCACTTAAGTTTTTGTTTTTTGCTTATGTTATAGACTGTTTGTATGACCAAAGCTTATATTTCTTCCTTCACTTAAGTTGCTTTGATTTGTTGCTTCTCATCTCATTTGTATCGCTAAAGTTTCTCTTTCTTCTTTCACTTAGTTTCCATTGATTTGTTGTTTCTCCTCTCGTTTGTATCACACAAAGAATTTGAAGTGTATGATGACGACAACTTCTGTCGGTTCCAATTGTGATCCGATGATCGCCATTGATGAGGCAAATTCGATTTCACCAGTTTTTCATGGAAACAAGGTGGAGATAGTTCTTCCTGTCAAGAGGACATCTGGTGGAAGCGGTGACGACAGTGTTGATGAGAAAAAAGTGAGAGATGATATTTCTATTCCGAGGAACTTGTTGATGACTATGTTAAGGTATATACTATTATTCATGCATTTATATATAGTACATTATAACAATTGTTATAGTTAAAAGTCTAAGTGGGAGATTGTTTGGATATATACTATTAACCATATGTTTGGATATAATATTTATTCAGTTTTAATAGATCATATATTCGTTTATGATGTCTGTTTACTTATATTGTAGATGATTTAGTGTATAGAGTTTTAACTTATACACAGAAGATTAAATCATTGGTTCTCATAAGTATAAAGTTTTTTGTTCACTATCTAAGATGGAAATTGGACATGCTATCGGTATGATTGTAGCACAAGATTATATATAATTTATCTTGATTATGGGAATGGTATAGTTCCAACTTCTTGTGCTAGTGCATTTTGTATGTATTGAATGGGACCAAGTAGAGATAGTTGCTTTAGACTGACTGACAAAAGCATATTCTCTAAACTATTAAATGTACTTATATTCTTAATCGTGATATAATTATTATGATCTGTATAGGTTAATTATCATTTTGATTTATTAAAAGATGAGATTCTGAGATGAGTCAATATGCCTGATAAATTGAATGATAATAATATATATTGGTGAAATAATAAGTTAGTTGACAGAATCCATGTCTGGTTATAGAGATTGATGATATGCCTTTTTGAGAAACTTATAAGTTTTCATCGTGTCAAACCTTGCAAATGGATTTATGAATATGACAAATGAAATAAGTTAAGCAGTGCTCTAAAGGAAATTAATATTTGAATTAAATTCGTCAGTAATTTAATTTATTGATTAGTATCTGTAATCTTAACATAGGGAATTACATAAGTGTTTATTGGGAAATTTTGAAATATAAATATAGGAGTGCAATTACGAATTTCCATAATAGGAAGCCCCAGTAATTAATTATGTGGTCCCTATTGTGCCCATATTTAACTAGAACTTTAAATTCTATTCTAAGGGGAAAAGGGAGAAGTATATGTCTTTCTCTATTTTAAGGAATGGGAGAAGTACATGTCTTTTTCTATTCTAAGGAAAGGGAGAAGTATATGTCTTTCTCTATTCTAAGTAAAAGGGGAAGTACATGTCTTTTTCTTCTCCTCCTTTGACAAAGAAGAAATCTCTATAAATAGGGATTCTTCTATCCCTTGAAATAATATAAGTTTTTCTATACAATAATTGCCCACCCAAGTATTGAGAGAGTTCGAAAGTGAACTTGGGATCACTGTAGAAGACCGCAGAATTGCTGTCCAACTTGTGGATTTGCTTAAAATTTCTAGCTTGTGGCCTAGCTTGTGGATTTGCTTGAAGGTATCTGCTCACGCTTCAAGAGGTAATTTTTGAATAAAATTTCAGAAAGTTTATGTGCTCTAGCATGATTTTATGTAATCTAGCATAAGCTGTGGGTTATCTATTATTCATGTAAGATGTATGATTCTAGTATGCTTCCGCTGTGCATATAGTTTTCTAAAACGTGATAAAATTTGTGAAATATAAAATATGATCAGAATTTTGATATAAAGAAACAATCTTACAAAAGTCAACTCATTTCTACTAAGAAATATTTAATTTAAATTAAGTAAATAAAAAAACACTTGAAAATTCAACTTTAGCATTAGAATTTTTCTTTCTTCAAAATTTCTTTAAAATAGAGACAAAAGCGCAAATGACCAAGTTACTCAAGTAAAAAAGTAAAAAAATCCCAACTCATTGTTATGATATAATCTTATTATTAAAAGGATTAACATAATTGAAATCCACATCACAAAGTCACACTTCTTGAGCTCCCATTTTAAATTAATCGAAACACCCTTCGCATGAATAAACTCGGCACTCTCATAAAAGATCGTAAGAATACACAATAATGTAAACTTTTGATATTTTTAAATATCTAATTTATAACTCAAGAAAATCATTTTCAACTTAGAATGCATATACAACATTTATTTTTATTTTTAAATATACCTACCGTAAAAAATAATATGAAATACATCTGCAACAAATGTGTAAAGAGACTATAAAAAATAATATAAATTACACGTGCAATATATGTGCAGAGAGAATAATAAATATATAAATATAGATATCGGTAGATGATAAAACTTATCCTTATAAACTTGAACAATCTTAAGAAAATCATGCTAGAATGTGTGAAATACAAAATATTAGTATGATTTAAATTTAATACAATTTTTTCTTACATATCTTCATAATAAAATTGATACATCATGTAATTTAATTTAATTTTTATTTTTATTTTATTGCTTTGAATAGGCACCAAATGAGAAAATAAAAAATAAAAAAACTAGTTATAGGCTTTTTCTTAGTTGTAACTGTTCCTTCCTCTCTACTCATTTTCCTCTTGTATTATTTTACATGTTCCTCAACTCAGCTGACAAATATTATTCTTATGAAATTGTTCTTCAATTTTTTTCTTTTCTATCTATTTATTTTTTAGTTGAACATTTTCTTGATTTAACATTGTAACTTTGTATCCTTTCTCTTCTTTTTCCTCTCTAAAGTGAAGGTTCTACAGAATTTTGATCAGATTTGTATGATTTTATCTTGTGGATGTTGAAGTTGAAGATGTAGTTATGAATTTTTTTCTTTGAATTTAGGATTTTATGTCATTTCTCGATTCAATTTTATAAAAGAGGACGATGTTCTTTTTTGGTTGTTGATGAGAAGAAAGTTAGAATTGAGATTTCATTTTTAAAAAAATGTTATTTTTGTCGGTTCTTTGTATTGATCATGGTCATTTATTGATTCAGAACCATGGAAATTTCAAAGAGAGTTGAAAGACGAAGAGGTTAATGGAAATTTTAAGGTCCGTAGATAGCTTCCGTCTGTATTGACACTAGATCATAAAAACCTGAAATTTTCCCTCTTTTCAAATTCGAGGTGTTACACCGGAATTGGGATGAAGTGGGCAAACTTGGTAACCCTATCAACCACAACCCAAATGGAGTAATAATCACCCACGGTAGTAGGCAAAACCACAACAAAATCCATAGAGATCCATTTCCACTTCCAAGTAGGAATAGGCATCCTCTGAGACACACCTTCGGGCCGCTAATTCTCACACTTGACCTGTTGGTAAGTCAAACACCTAAAAACAAAGTCTGCAATATCCATCTTCATGCCACACCACCAATAATGATTGCTTAGATCATGATACATCTTTGCTGCTCTCGGATGAATAGAATATCGAGAACAATGGTCCTCCTCAAGAATCAATCTGATCAACTCGCTCGCCTTGGGCATGCAAATCCTGCCTCCAATCCTCAAAATATTAGAAGTATCATGGACAACCTCCTTGGCTTCCCCTCTCAACACTTTGTCTCAAATGAGACACAATTTCTCGTCATCAAATTGGTGCTTACGGATCTGCTCAACTAAGGAAGAACGAGCCTCAATGAAAGGAATCAAACCACCCGTCTCCCTAGAAATCTACAATTGGACAAGACTATTGGCTAACCTCTGAACATCTCTAGCCAATGGTCTCTCCTCAGCGCTGATAGCTGCAACACTTCCAATGCTATAACTCTTCCTACTCAAAGCATGGGCCACCACATTGGCATTTCCCGGAGGATACAAGATAGTGATGTCATAGTCCTTCAGTAGCTCTAGCCATGTACGCTGCCTCAAGTTTAGATCCCTTTGACTAAAGATGTACTGAAGACTCCAATGGTCAGTGAAGATGTCACAATGCACCCCATATAGATAATGCCGCCATAGCTTAAGCACAACTAATACAACTACCAACTAAAGATCATGGGTAGGGTAGTTCTTCTCATGGGTCTTCAATTGTCTAGAAGATTAGGCAATCACCTTACCTTTCTACATCAGAACACCCCCAAACACAACTCCAGAAGCATCATAATAAACAGTAAAGTCTACACCCTCCTTGGGTAAAGTCAAAATAGGAGCTGAAGTCAACAAGGTCTTGAGCTTTTGAAAGCTCTCCCCACATTCATCCGACCACTGGAAGGTCAGACTCTACCGAGTCAATCTGGTCAAAGGAGATGCAATGGTGGAGAAGATCTAAACAAATCATCTATATTAGCCTGCATGTCCCACAAAACTCCGAATCTCAATAGCTGAAGTAGGCTTGGTCCAACCTCTAACTGCCTTAATATTGGCTAGATCCACCTTAATACCTTCATTGGACAGTACGTGTTTGAGAAATGCAACAAAATCAAGCCAAAACTTACACTTCGAAAACTGGGCATAAAGCTTCTCTTCTATCAATCTTTGGAGCACAATCCTCAAATATCGATCATGATCCTCCCCAGTCTTGGAATACACAAAGATGTCATCAATGAAGACTATCACAAAGGAGTCTAAATAAGGTCGGAATACCCTATTCATCAACTCCATGAATGCTGTAGAGAGTTAGTTAAACCAAAGGGCGACACAATAAACTCATAGTACCCAGAACGAGTCCTGAAAGCTGTCTTAGAGATATCCAAAACCCTAATCATTAGCTGATGATACCCGAATCTCAAGTCAATCTTAGGAAATAGAGATGCACCCTCAAACTGATCAAACAAGTCATCATTACAAGGAAGAGAATACTTGTTCTTCACTATTACCTTGTTAAACTACCGATAATCGATACACATCCTCATGGATCCATCCTTCTTCCTCACAAACAACACAGGAGTACCCTACAGAGAAACATTAGGGCGAAAGAACCCCCTACTCAAAAAATCATGTAACTGATCCTTCAATTCCTTCAACTCAGCTGGAGCCATCTGATAAGGAGAAATAGGGATGGGCTTGGTGCCCGGCTCCAAGTCAATCGAAAAATCAATATCTCTATTCGGAGGAACACTTGGAAGATTAGTAGGGAACAATTCTGAAAACTTTCTAACCACGGGCATAAAATCCATGGAAGGTGGCTCAACACTGGTATCCGAATGAAAGCAAACTAGGAGAAACACCCTGTATCAACCAATCTCTGAACTAGAATGAAGGAGATAACTTTGCTAGGGTAAGAACCGCTAGCACCCGTCCACTCAATTCTCGGGACACCTAGCATTGCTAAGGTCACATTCTTAGAAAAATAATCCAGAATAGCATGATGCGAGGAGAGCCAATCCATACCCAAAATAACATCAAAGTCTACTACCCCAAAAATGATCAAGTCTACCCAAGTATCGTATCCAGCCAAGGAAACAAGATAGGATCGATACACTCGATCCACCACTAAGGATTCACCCACTGGTGTAGAAACATGAATAGGCACAAACATGCAATCAAACATCATATCAAACCCAACAGAAAAATAGGTGGACATATATGTGAAAGTAGATCCTGGATCAAACAATACAGACACAGGTCGATGGAAAACTGGGACAATACCTATGATCACAACATCTGAAGTCTCAGCCTTAGGTATCCCTGGAAAAGAATAACACTGGCCATCCCGTCCACCTGCAATCTGAGTAGAACCCCGACCTCCACCCTGCGGAGCTGTAGCACCTCTACCAGAAGTCCTGCCACCTCTGCCGGACTGACCTCTGCCTTGACCCCTATTCGGAGGCGCTGAATCTCTAGCTGGAGTAGATGAATAGGTATGCTAAGGTCCTGAGTGAGTCTTTAGAGGACACTGCCGAACCATATGACCTAGATACCCACAACAAAAGCAAGACCTCCGCACAGATAACTACTACTCTGCACTAGATGAGCTACCCTGGCCACATCGGCAAGAATAATAAGATCCTTGGGCTGACTGCCCACTCTCAGCTGCTGGCATAGATGCATGAACCTGTCCACAATACTGAAATGAACCACCACCTCGATGAGAACCCTTGCCTCCAGATGAGGCACAAGAAAACTGACCAGAGGAACGAGTCCTCTTAGGCTCTCCAAACTCCTCTAAAAGAATCAACTCCACCTCCTTGGCGGTGCTCACGTTGGACTAGGAGGAAGCCCCCTCTCTGGCTGCTCAAAACACATACGACTTGGTAGAGAAAGACAACCCTCTCACAAACCTTTGAACTCTCTCTACCTCATCAGGACAATAGTCATAGCATGTCTAGAAAGCTCACAGAAACGGGCGTCATACTCAGTCACATACAAATTTCCCTATCTCAAGTCCTCAAACCTCAGTTGACTCTCCTCCCTCACACTCAAAGGAATTAAGCGTTCCTAAAAAGCACAAGAGAATACATCCCACTATATCGAAGGAGACCCAGCTGGTCTAGACCTCCCAAATGTCCTCCAGCACTCTTTGGTGCGTCCACGTAGCTGAAGAGCAACGAAATGAACACCTCGAGCATCCACCATACCTACTGCCTCAAGCATCTCGTGGCCCAAAGTCAAGAACTCATGAGCATTCTCGCTCTTACCACCCTTAAATTAGGGTGGTTTCATCTTTTGAAACCTCTCATAGCACTACTGCTCAGCTGTCATCAGAATGACATCATGAAAAATCTGAAACACCCACAACCAATACTGCAACCATTGGCGGCTGTCCCACCTGATCCTGAATACCCAGAGTCTGCTACTGACTTGGATTATGCTCTCCTGATCCAGTCTGAGGAAAGTTTTCGATCACACCAAGCATCCTCAACAAAGTCTCTTGGAACAAGGAAGCTCCAAACCCTTAAGTAACCTGATCCTCAGCAACCTCAACATATGGCTCAGGAGAAGCCTCCCTACCTCTGCCTCTGGCTGGTGCCATTCGACGGGCACAACCTCTAGTTTGTTCTACTCCACGAGCACGTCCTCTAGATCTGTCCCTACCTCTACCCCTAGCTGGGTCTCAGACTTGGCTTGTACACACGTGAAACCTGTGAACCTGGGGCTCTAATACAATTTGTCATGACCCAAAAATGGATATGATGGCATTTTTCCTTTCCCACCAAGACAAGACATCCTCCACCCAACGAAATCGAAAGAAAAGCATAAATAAATAAAGCAAGAAGAAGACAAAGGTGGAAAACTTATTCATTCTAAATAACACTCCAAAATATGGTTGTCACGTGTACACGCCTTTAAAGTAATTACAGAATTTGAAAGATAAATACAAGTCTCAATGTCTTTGCTTCTTAAATTTAACAAAGCATAGTAAAAGGAAAAAGAGGGTCTAACAAAGTGACAAGCAACTACCTCTTCATGTCCTTGACAAGCCTCGAAAAATAGAGAAGAAGAAGATCACACGAGTCGAGGCTCACAACCTACACATGTGTAGAAGCAAAGAGTGAGTACCACCAACACGGTACCCAACAAGCAACCTAATAAACTAGTCAACCTAGCTAAATCAAATACTCCTGTCCATCTCAACCAAACCTCCACAAACTACAACCTACCCAGAAATCAGCCCAACCTAACAATTCTACAATACACAAGTCTCAAGGCTAAAAGATCATAGACAAAGGTCACAATTGAACAATCGATAAGTATCAAATCATTTAATCTCAATTACAAAGCATCTCAATTCACAAATAGCAACATGTTTAACTCATATATCAAATATACCGAATCAAACACTACAAATAACTCAATCATATACATCAAGTAAGTCAAAATGTATGCATCAAGTCGATTGATCACAAAGTTAACATTCGCTGGAACCATTTTCCTTCGGCAAAATGTCCCTAGCCTAAACTATTTCCCTTCAGCTATCACATTATTTCACTTGCCAAAACCATTTTCCTTCGGCATTTATATCATTAATTGGAACAATTTTACTTCGACTTTTATAACAAAAATAACACTTGCTGGAAGAGACCTCGGCATCATAGCACTTGCCGGCAAAGGCCTCAACATTATAACACTTGCCGGTAAAGACTTCGGCATCATAAATCATCACATGTCTCGTCACGGTATTCACAATCAATGCACATGAGCAATATCACACCGCATAGAAGAGACAACAAATTCATATCACACAAGTCCACTTGCATACATTCAAACAATTCACCAATCAATCAAATAGGGTCACAATAAAGTAATTCACGTTTTAACATGATCATCAAGAAGCCTTTTCATTTTTCCCCTTTTTGTTGGTTTACATTAATCAAGTGGAAAAAAATAATCCTTCACCTCATTCCCAATTACTCCCAACACATAGGCAATGAAGAGAAATAAACAGTTCAACCAAATTGCAAAGTTTCAGAGATCACTTACCTTAAATCAATCAATTACTCACTCCAAGTGTTGAGTCTTCCCCTTCTGAGTCACTTCTAAATTCACAAAATTTATAATAATCAAGTATTCACAATCATCTACCGAAAATCACAATACCCACACCAATACCTTTGAAAAGTGGCTCAATCAACACAAATCCCAAATTCAAAAAGAAGGTTTGAATCTAGAAATTATTACTTGAAAACATTACTCAAGGCTTTAGGAACTCATTCGAGAAAAATATTTTGAAAAAGGGATTAAAACGACTTCAAAATCACCATTTTAGTTTAGGAACTTGAGTTCATGAAAAACCTCCAAAATCACCAATAAAAATCTCATATTTTGATGTTAAAACCCATAATTAATCAATGGAAAATGAAGGTTTAGCATCAAGAAGGCTTACCCATATGATCTAGCATAGAAAATCCCTTCAAAAATCACAACCAATGTTTTTCGAAGCTCAGAAAATGTGAAATGGGGCTTAAACCCCGAAATTGAAGGTCAAAACCATCTCTGATGTCGCAAAAGCGAAGGTTTCTTATGCGACAGGACCTTCGCAAAAGCGAGGCCTGCAGCACCAGCAAATCTCAGCTGACTCTCAAACATCAAATCGATCCTCGGTATTCATTCAGAACCCCGTATACATAAACCAGATGTTCAAATCCATTAAAATCGACGTTCTGGACTCAATGGAACCATCATAACATGAACCCGAGGTCTCCTTAACTCGACATCCATGAAAATCATGAGAAACTAACTCAATGCCTAAAAAGGCTAAAACAATGTCGAGACCTGTCGAAAATCAATCAAGATCACTCCTTGTCCTAAAATCACCCTCCAAATCAAACAGAACTCTCGAAATTTTGATCTAAGCATTAGAACTCCGAATGTTGACCAAAGTGAACCCAAAAGCTAAAACTCTACAAATTCACAACTTTGAACATTAAATCCTAAAAAAGACTCAGAATCAAAAACCGACAACTCTCTCTGATTAGATTCCACATTTCTAAACTAATGGAATCAATTGAATTTCATTTTGACACTCGATACCCCTAAAGACTCTGAAAACTACTTTTAAGCAACTGAAGCCTTTCAAAATCAAAAATTACAAAAATCTCTTTTTTTAGCTCAAAGTCCAAAACCAACTTCCAAACTCAATCAAGAAACAACTCGGGGTCAAAATTGGGAGGGGCAAAATAGTAATTTCAAAAGAATATAAAAAATGACAAACTAGGTCATTACACTATCTTATCTCATATGTATTTTTATTAATTAATTAATCATCTTGTATGATATACATTAAAAGTTTAACCCTCACCAATTGATGAAATTAAAAAATAGAGTACACTGCAAACTTACCAGTGACCAACTATGTATTGTTTTTTCTTCTATCCTCTTCCATTTTTGTTTTTCATATTCACAACTTTTAAAATGCTTAGTATTTATTTTATGGTTTTGAATATTGTATTTTGTAGATGATTTCATCATAAAACAAAATACCCAGTAAAGAAATAGTATTTTCCCCTTGAACAAAAAAGAAGTTCTTTTGATATTGGAAACTTCAATCTCATGCTATAGTTCAATTAAAATCAAATATTTTCTTTATATTCTTTGCAATACTCTATGTAGAATGTGTTCCCACTTCTCATTTAGTTTGACTTTCGAGAGATATAGTGTTGGATGGTTGCGATTCCTTCCGCTTTTAATCAACCAACTATTTCAATTTCTATCTCAAGAAAAAGAACACTTCAGGTGAAATCACTTTACCCTTTTGTGGGCCAAGAAGTTAAATTAATTTACAAATGCAATGACCCGTATGAGTACTTTGGATGTCGTCACATTGAGACTGAAGGGTGGGATCGAGAATAACAGTCAGTTTGTGAATTAACTTCTGTCATTGTGAGATTAGAACTTGCCATTTTGAGAACTAATTTGTTATTTTTTCCTTTATGAGTTTAGTAATGCTCACGAGTCTATTTCTCCTTTCTTGTTATATTTATTGTGAGTTGCATGTAGTCCTCATATTCAAGCGAGGATGGTTCAATCTTTGTTTAGTTATTGTTACAGATGAATTTTTTTGAAGAACTTTTTTTTCATGATTAGAAGTTTATGTATATAAAACGATTCTGTTAATTCTTTTTGCATTTAGAGTAGACATTCCAAGAGGGCTAGGAGGACAGAAATTTTGCAAACACCAAAAATCTTTCGGGGTGAAATAAATTATTTTCTCCCTTGGACAATTGTACATCACACTTTTAAAAGGAATATTAATGTCCACAACATGAGTTCTTGTTATTATGCGCCAAACAAATACTCAAAATGAGATATATATTGAGTATATCTTCTATAAGGAATATTAGGTAACATATGAATTATTGCATGTTTACACCAAATAATATAAAATTAGAATCATTATACATTTTAACTACCAAACTTAATTTGGCTGTTCAAATTTGGTAGCTCCAAAGCATATTGAAACATTTGTCATTCAGCAAATAAGCCATTTGAATATGTTCATCATTTTCTACTTGTATTTTTTTGCTGAAACTTTAGAATGCTCATTACAATGCAATTTCAATATAACGTATACAATATGTTTTGCTAGCATAGGACATACGTGAAATGCACTTGCATATAACTAGTTATATTAAAGCTCAAAGAAAAGGGAGTAAGAAGAAAAAGGCCTAATCTTCAATTTGTAGATCTTCCCGGCAGAAACCCAAATATCTTAGCCTAATAATCTCCAAGCCAGCCCACATTTGGCCCATTATATGTTAAAGATATAGCAGGCCGCCAAAATATTTTACCTTTAGAAAAACTTAATGACATGCCAAGGTTATCTATCCATACTTCAAGCGGCGGCATCTCTTCCATTTTCCACTCTTGACAAAGCTCCATCAACCCTTTTTCCTAGTCAAAATATCGTTGCTCTATTTTGGTGCAAAGCCCTTTCCTTGAACTCCTTAACTTTTCAATGCTCTCTTTTGCATTTAGAAGCAATGACAAAATCTTCAAAAGTATGAAAAAATCTTACCTTTTATGGCATAATCTGAAAGGTATAGCTTGTTTATGCTTAGTTGAAACTCTGCCGCTGCATCTTTAAATTACTTTACATGAAAATTATTTTTCAACTTTTAACTTGTAATGGTATAAATATTTCAAGGAAAAGACCATGAGTCTGATGCTTAAAGGTCTTTCTTTATATTTCTTGATGTACTATGATTTCTAGAATAGGTTTGTATTTCTACAAAAGAAATATGTTATATGAGCAGTAGTAACTATTTGGAAAACAAAGAACATGTTAAATATGAGGATTCATTTAGAAGGCATGCCTTTCAATTTTTTTAAAAATGGGTAGTCATTTGGAGTGTTAAGATCCGATTCACCAATTAACAATATTTCTCATTTAATTAAAGTAGCAATAGAGTTCAAGTGTCCTAGGAAGTCTATGAAGTTATGTAAGTATGATTTTATTGATGGTTTTGAGGGCTCCACTTTTATAAATGAGGGACTACAGACATTTAAGAAAAGTTTCCCTTCTTTCATATGAAATCATGCAATAGAACTATGACATAAGGAACTTATTTAGACTCGTGTGTTTCTCAAATTCGTTTGACTACCCCTCATACTCAATATGGTTGAAATAGCAATGCCCAGATCCTTATCAATGAGTTACTCTCAGGTAAAGTCTTTAAAAAGTAAGGAGATTGCAGAGGGCTCGAGAGAAGCTTGTTAGTGTGAATTAAGTATATTGGTTTTAAAGAATGCATCCTTTCTCATATAAATCGTTCGTTTGAGCTAAAAGAAAGATGTGCTTCAGATTCTCTTCTCTAAACCTTGTTCCAGGTGAGACCCTGAAGAGGGGAGTGTGTTCTAGAATGCTTGGGTAGTATTTCTTACCTGAAAGATAGTATTAGTAGTAGTAGAAGTGCCCAGAGTTAGAAGTTTACATTTAAAGTGTAGTAACATTAGAAATGGGAATAGTTGTTGAGTAGAGTATGTTGTTGAAGCCACGTACCCACTATGTCATTAGCGAGGTGTTTTTCCCTTTTGTGTAGGCTAAGAAGTAATAATTTGACTCTAGACGATTAATGTGCTTGAACCGCACCTGAATAGAGTGACCATATATGATAATTATATATTTAATTATTTGGTTAAGCAGGTATTCAACTGGACAACTTTATTTGAAGCATTGTATAAATGATGACACGGGCGGAGCTACCTTTGCCATATCCACAAACTTGGCTACATTCCCTTACGAAATGCCCTTCTTCCCCACACTTGTAACACCCGCTTCCTCCTCCACCGCCACCACCATACCCACCGCCACCTCCACCATACCTTATACCACCACCGCCACATCCACCATCTCCTCCATACCTCCTACCACCATTGTAACAACCTTCACCACCTTCACCACAACCATATCTCCCACCTACACCTCCATATCCACCACCACCACCATAGAGATCACCTCCACCGACTCCGCCATCACAGGATCCTCCTTTGACAAGTGTACCATCTGGGTCGGTAACATTGACAGCCTTAGTATGTCCATCATTCCTAGATTACACATCGAATTCAATAGCTTCACTATAAGCTAATCTACGACAACCTTCAGATCTTATACCAGATTGATGAACCAAAAGCTCATCACCACCATCATAAGGAGTAACGAAATTGAGACCTTTTTCGTCACTAAATCATCATGAGTGGAAGATTTGCACTCATTTAAGGTCGATTTACCTCAATAATTATTGTCTTGAATGCATAATTTTGTCCTTTTCTATTAGGATATTGATGATTTGGAGCTATGAAGGAAATTGGACGAGGCAAGGATAGATGTTTGAAGGAATGGCCAAAAATTACAATAGGAAGTGCAAAATAAACATTGTTGATCGCCTAACAAGAAGGGCAAGTTGCCAAAGCAATCTAAGACCACTTAAAGTGACAGTGCACTGAGTCAGCCTTCAAGGTCAATCGGCGAAGTGAGGAAAGAAGGGCGATCCATTGAAAGATACAAGGTGAAGTGAATAGATGTCACCTAATCAGACAGTGTTCATAGATAAAAAATGGCTAAAAGGGCGATACAATGCGAAGTGTGGTGATTCGCCAAAGTTGCAAAAGAGACCTCGAATGGGATTGTCTAGTGAGACCCAAACACGTGAAGCTTGAAGTATGGAAATTCAAAGGTGAACCAAAGGAAGAAGGGAAATTTCCGAATGGAGTGGGTGAATTAAAACTAACGTTGCCGAAAAGGACATGAAACTATTTTTTGGGCAAAATTTTGGAAAACTATAAATAGCCCAGGGGAGAGAGAAAGTGTGTGTGTAAAAAATTAAGAGAAATATTTTAAACATTCTAGAGAGAGAAACAATTTCCATTAAAGAAAACACATTTTTTTGTTGATGCTTTTAATTTTGTGAATGTGAAATAGGAAAATCGACATTGGATTCGAATTAGGTTTGCTTTTAAATACTCAAATTCATGCTACCCATGGCTAAGTTCATACAAGGTATAATCTATTTACACTTTCCAATGTGTGGCTAAAACCACAAACTCTTAGAGTGTGATTATGGGGTTGGGTGTTGATTTAATTTAGTGGGTTTGTCGAATTACTCTGTTTTATGGCTATTAATTCCAAATTTGACTGATTACCGATTGATTGGCAAACTTTATTCTTGTTTCGATCTCGTGATGGTGCTCAAAAGAGACAAATATAGGTGGATAATCTTCTCAATAGCTATAATTTAAATTACTTGATTGCCGTTCTAAGGTTTTGGATTATTTTTAATGGCATATAGCTGAGACCGAAAGGAGATTTTATGCAAGGATGCTTTGAGATTGAAAGAAGATTAGCATCAATGATGATGACCTAGCCTATTTGTGATTAATTAGTTGTAATGAGCAATTCTATTATACCCCAAGTGGAATCAAAAATCAATCCCTCGCACTCCAAGAGTCCTTTAGTTTTGTGAATCTTCAACTACTTCTATTTTGATAATTGGGTTTCGGATTTACTTCTATTAAAGTTGGTCGACTTCTTCACCCATTTGTTTTTATGTCAACTTCAATTGAATTAATTGCTTGTTAATTCTATAATTAGATTCTTAACTGCACACCATTCGTTGTAGGATTCAACCCCAACTCTTTGTTGGGTTTTTATTGACAATGATTGCTCTCTCTTTTAATTGGTTTTGGAGAGTGATTTGAGTGTTATCAAAAATGGTACCACTGCCGGGGAATGGTAGTTAGGAATTTAGTGTAAGAAGTAACTTGCATATTAATTTGTTTTGTAGTTTAACAGTCTTACACTTGGAGTTCTTGTGGTGATCTCTTGATAGGTGAAGAATTGAGTACACAACATGGCAACAATTCTAGTTTCCATGAGCAAGACAATGATAATAGACGAGATGATGAAGTGGTTTCTCACACCATCCATGAGGTGGGAGATCTTTGCCTACCACCGGTGCAAAAGGAGACTGTTTTCGTCATATCCAAATCAATGTTGCAGCTCATCAAGGCAAAAAGATTATTTTGGTGTCTAGAACATGAAGATCCTAATGAGCATCTCTGTAAATTTGCAAATGTATGTAAGCCTTTTTCAGCCAAAGATATCTCACAAGAGTCAATGAGGCTAAGGTTATTCCATCTCTCTCTAAAGGGGGAGGCAACTAGATGGGTGATTGAACTGTC
The DNA here is from genome assembly GCA_018342035.1 of Solanum appendiculatum. Taxonomy (NCBI): domain Eukaryota; kingdom Viridiplantae; phylum Streptophyta; class Magnoliopsida; order Solanales; family Solanaceae; genus Solanum; species Solanum appendiculatum. The sequence goes on along the minus strand of JAGDQO010000399.1, from coordinate 24,871 downwards.
AAGGATGTCTGTTACCTTATGGGAAAAGTTGATTGAAACTTTCCTGGAGAGGTTCTTTCCTCCAACTAGAGTCATGAAGCTAAGAAAGAAAATCCAAAATTTCGAAAGAATGTGTGGGGAACCTGCACATAAAGCGTGGATATGTTTCAAATGAGTCTTGTCACAATGTCCTAAGCATGGTTTCCCGGATGAGCTGCTATTACAATATTTTTACCACAGTCTCGATGTTCTAAATAAGGGATTGGTTGATCATCTAGTGCAAAGGGGTATTATGAGATAGCCATTCACTAAGGCGACAAGTTTGCTTGATGAAATGACTAAGCTAAATAATGCTTTGTATACGAGTGGCAATTATGTGTCCCTTCCATATTTCGGGGCACTTAAGGAACAAGAAGAAAAGATCAAAAGCATGACAGAAGCATTGCCAAATTGACCGCTCAAATTGAACTTTATCTGAGCATGTTATCAAAGGAGGAGCAGACTCCATAAATGCAATATCCCTATATGGGTATGAGGATGAGATATAAATGAGAAGTGGAAGATTGGAGGGTTTCCAGCCAAGTTATCAAAAACTTGTCAGAAATTAAGGTTGGAACAAAGGTAATAATGATATGTGTCGTGAAAGGGAATGGGAAGAAAGTAGAAATGAGCAAATGTAGATAAAAATAAACCAAAGAAAACACAAATTGATGACTTGTAGATAAAAATCCTAAACAGGGTCGAGCGAGAAGATGTAATTTTGCAAAAGATGAAGAGTAATGTCTTAGCTTTGTCTACTACAGTAATCTCACATGCATCGTCCATCAAAACACTTGAAGAGAAGATAAACCAACTAATCGCTCTTGTATATCCTAGTTCCTATGAGTGTGTAACATCTTATGCAAAGAAAAATTCAGGAAAATTCGCTCCAACTTTTAGTTGTTGTTACTAGGAGTGGTAAGGCATTGCAAGAAGTAACAAGACCAAACAACTCAAGTGATAAAAGGGTGATTGCCGATAATGAATCACCTAAGGACATGGAACAAGTTCAAGAAAATGAAGCGGAAGGTGAACCAAAGGAAAGTGTGACATAAAGTGGTGTTGAGGCTTTATCCACGTTACCACAAATCAAGATTACACCCCCATTCCCTCAAAGGTTGAAAAAAAATAACAATGCAAAATTCAAAAAGTTTATGGAAATAGTAAAGGATTCGAAAGTGAATATTCCATTAATAGATGCCTTGACAGAAATGTCGGGTTATGCTAAATACATGAAAGTGTTGGTGACTAAAAAAAGGGTGATAGATAGTGAAACTATTTTACTCCCACAAACATGTGGTGCAATAATGGCGAACAATGAGGTACTTAAGGCCAGGAGTTTTCACAATTCCATGCACTATTGGTACATGTACCTTTGCAAAAGCTTTATGTGATCTTGGTGAAAGCATAAATTTGATGTCATTGATGGTATTTGATAAGCTTGGGCTTGACAAACAAAAGCCAACAAATATGAGACTCCTAATGGCTGATCGTTGAGTAAAGAAACTTGTGGGTCTGGTTCATGATGTGCTAGTTAAGGTTGACAAATTGGTGTTTCCCGCTGATTTTGTGATGCTTGATTGTGAAATTGATGTCAAAATGCCAGTTATTCTTGGTAGACAATTCTTGGCTACGTGCAACGCATTGGTTGATGTAGAAGGTGAGTTGAAGTTCTGAGTTAATGAAGAAGTAGTTAGCTTCAACATTCACGAATCCATGAAATACCCAAGTGATATGCATGTTGTGTCTCACTTGGATCAAATTGACGAATCTGTAACAAGTATCAGTAGTGCAGCTTATTGTAGAGAACATTTGGATCAAGTGCTTCTTAATTATGATCAAGATGAGGTTAGCGAGAATGATGAAATGGTTGCTGCTCTTGTAGGTGAGAGTTCACACAACTCTTTCCAAGTTAAACTCGACCTTGATTTGTCTAGTCGAGAAGTACCACCGCCCAAACATCTATCATTGAAGCACTGATATTAGAGTTGAAAGAGCCTCTGCATCATCTTGAATATGTCTTCTTGGGTGCCGATAACACACTTCCAGTAATTATTGCAAGTGATCTTAAACAATGGAAAGTTTAGTTGTTAGTCATAGTGGTGAAGAGGCATATTAAAGCTTTGGGGTGGCCAATTGCCAATATTGTAGGCATTTCGCTGGGTGTGTGCACTCAAAAAATAAATGTTGCAGAAGATTGCAAACCAACCATTGAACTTTAATGACGATTAAATCTTACAATGCAAGAAGTGGTGAAGAAGGAAATCATAAAATGGTTAGATGCGGGAGTTATCTTTCCAATTGCGGACAGCTAATGGGTAAGCCCGATGCAATGTGTGCTTAAAAAGGGTGGTATCACAGTATTTCCTAATGGAAAAACTGAGTCAGTTGCCCCTAGACCCATCATCGGGTGGCGTGTGTGCATGGACTATCGGAAGCTCAATTCTTCGACTGGAAAAGACCATTTCCCCATTCCCTTTATTGACCAAATGCTTGATAGGATTTTCAGAAAGGGGTGGTATTGCTTTCTCGATGGATATTACGGGTATGAAAAAATCTCCATTGCACTAGAGGATCAAGAAAAAACAACATTTACATGTCATTATGGCACCTTTGCATTCAAGCGAATGCCTTTTGGGCTATGTAATGTTCCGACTACCTTCCAATGATGTGTGCTCTCAATCTTTGCTTATACGGTAGAGGATTCCATGGAAGTGTTCATGGATGATTTCTCTGTTGTTGAGATGGTTTTAAAAAGGTGTGTGGATTCAAACTTGGTCCGTAACTTGGAAAGGTGACACTTTATGGTGAAAGAGGGAACTATGCTTAGGCATAAAATATCCGGGGAGGGTATTGAGGTTGATCAAGCTAAAATCTAAGTGATTGAGAAGGTTCCTCCTCCAATTTCAGTAAAAGGTGTGAGGTGTTTTCTTGGTCATTCCAGGTTATGTAGATAGTTCATCAAGAATTTTTAACAAGATTGCTATCCTATTTATGTTCGATGATTCTTGCTTGGTGGCCTTCAAAACACTCAAGGAAAAACTTATATCAGCCCCAATAATTATTGCCCTCAATTGGAATCTCCCTTTTGGAATGATGTGTGATGCTAGTGGCTTGGCTCAAGGAGCTATTCTTGAGCAACGTAAGAACAAGTTATTTCATCCCATATATTATGCTAGCAAGACACTAAATTGTGCTCAGAAAAATTACATCGTAACGGAGCAAAAGTTGTTGGCAGTCGTCTACAGGTTTGAGAAGTTTCGTGCATATTTGTTAGGTACCAAATTGATCATTCACACAGACCATGATGCTTTAAGGTACCTAATGGCTAAAAAAGAGGCTAAGCCAAGGCTAATTCGATGGGTCTTACTCCTTCAAGAGTTTGACTTCGAGGTGAAAGATAGGAAGAGGTGTGAAAACCAAGTAGCTTACCATCTTTCAAGGTTGGAGGCAGATGCTAGAGTGGCTAGATAGAAAGACATTGATGATGCTTTCCCAAATGAATCGATAAGGTTAATTTCTACACTCTTTGTTCCTTGCTATGTTGATTTTTCAAATTTTGTTGTGTGTGGGTTGTTACCTGATGATTTCAATGCCCATCTAAAAACGAAATTCCTATTTGAGGAGAAGAAGTATATATGGGATGAACCTTTATTTTTTAGAGAATTTTCTAATAACATCATTCGGCGATGTGTAACAGAAGTGGAAGTAAATGAGATCCTTGAGGCATGTCATGCCTTGCCAATAGGTGGTCATCATGGGGGCATTCGTACAGCCTCTAAAGTTTTACAATGTGGTTATTACTGGCCTACATTGTTTAGGGATGCTCACGCATTTAGCAAATGTTGTCTCCAATGTAAATTACAAGGGAGTATATCTAGGAGACATGAATTTCCACTTTCACAAATCCTTGAGATTGAGTTATTCGATGTTTGGTGGATTGATTTCATGGGCCCTTTTCCTAGCTCTTTTTGGGAATAAGTACATCCTTGTAGCAGTGGATTGTGTCTCCTAGTGGGTAGAAGCGATAGCCTTACCAAACAATGAAGCGCGAAGTGTTACAAAGTTCCTCAAAAAGAACATCTTCACAAGGTTTGGTACCCCAAGAGCCATCATAAGTGATGGAGGGTCACACTTTTGCAACTATCAGTTTGCAGCCCTCCTTTCAAAATATCGGTTCAAGCACAAAGTGGCAATGCCATACAATCCACAATCAAGCAGACAAGTCGAAGTGTCTAACCGAGAAATAAAGAGCATTTTGGCCTAAATAGTGAATGTCCATCGTACAGACTGGTCTAGCAAGCTTGATCATGCACTTTGGGCCTATCGTACGGCATTCTAGTTTCCCATTGGGATGTATCCCTACAAGTTAGTGTTTGGGAAAGCTTTCCATCTTCTGGTTGAATTGGAACACAAAGCGTTGTGGGCGTGAAAAAGATAAATATGAATTAGGAGACAACCTCTAGAGACCGTGTACACCAACTCATTGAGCAAGATGTATTTTGTTTGCAGGCTTACGAAAGTTCCGCACTATATCAGGAGAAGGTTAAAAGGTGGCATGATGCGAAGATACTTTTTGGCAAGTTTCTGTCATAACCCAAAGTACCCCCTAGGTGTGACATGGAGCATAGGACCCCCAGAGGCCCTACGCAAGCCACTTAGCATACATATATATAAGGTAAAGACAAAAAAAGGAAAGAAATAGGCAATCTCATAAAAGTAAGAGTTTACAAGCGAAAGTCTTGACTATGTCTCAAAAGCCATCTAATACAATAGAATGATCGAGACGTAACCCGTACATCATATACAAGTATGAAACTGAAAGTAAAGAAAGCAATAAAGTCTCTTTGTACCCGAAGCATGAGGACTCACCAAGGCTGAAAGCTCAAACTCTGAGAATGACTAACCACGAGTGTGAGAAGAGAGACTGTCTGACCCTACATTTTAAGAGAATGTAGGCACAAGTATGCATTAGTACATGTAATGTAATAATTATGAAGCAAATGCGTATAATCACGTAAATCATGCCAATGAGATGCTTTCATATAGGAAATCATGCTAGTGAAATATCATCATGAACATGCAATGACATAACTAAATCATGTAGCAAAAGGTTAGAAACTCAATGCATAAACATTGTCAATGCAAGCTAGTCATATCATAAGTCTTGTCTCGTGAGACACTTCTCGTATCCTAGTTCATTATTATGGGATTTTTACATTTAACGGACATAGACCATGCGAGCTATAACATGGAATCCAGTATCTTCCCCACACCACTAGAAGGGGTGTCCTACTTGCCAAGGTAAGGACCATAAATCTATAGCTTACGTGGATCCACTAGCTATGTTTCTATCTGAGACCAAAACCTGCGAGGCACGTAGTTATGGGACTTAGGGATTGCTACTAAAGGTCCACGGACGCTAAAGGGAAACCTTCATCCCAAAAGCCTGCTCTGTACTAAGTAAAATCTCAAGGAATAGTCAATTAAGCTTATTCATATTTTAACCAAGGAAGAGGTACATCTAGGGTTTGGTAAGATCATATCAAGATGTTTCAATTACCATGGGCTTGCCCAAGCTTACGTCATTAGAATAGCTCCTGATTGATTCATAGGTGAGAAAGCCTTTCAAACATATGAACGCTAATTTATGTGAGAAAACCTTTCACATTCATATGTTTAGCTTATTGTGAAGAAAACCTTTTCACAACTCATGGATACCATCATCTATATGCACCGTAGAAATTATAAGCATAATTCTCATGAAACATGCATCTCTTATGCAAACTATTCATATACATGCATCTCTTATGCAAGCTAGTCATATATTAATATATCATGATCTAGTATGGGTACATGTCAATTAATCTTAGAATCATGCAATAAACTAGAATCACGCATACTTTCATCAATTTCATAAGTTCATAAATGCATGAATCATACTTCATCATGAATTCATAACTAGGAATCATTGTTCATGCATGGGTTCATACAATTTCTACTCAAATCATATAAATCACGCTAGATCGAGCACTAGATTACTTTATCACGCTAGATCGTTCACTGGGAATCATAAAATCAACAATTGGAATTATAATTGAAGAACCCATAAGAATTGATCAAATCCCTAATTCAATTTGGGGAATTGAACCTTTAAAATTGAAGGAAACTAGGGACCTATTGGAGGAAAGGACTCGAATGGTGAATGCTAACATACCTCAACAAAGCCCACAAGAAATTGCTAAGAATTGATGACCTTCAATGGAGGATCCTAGCCTTTCTTCTTCTTTGAGAATTGAGAGAACTTTCTAGAGAGAGAAATATTTTGGGGAAGTTGGGAATTTGAGAATAAATTAATGAAGGAAAATTAGGGAGGAAAGACTTATATAGCGGATCAATTTAGGGGCAAAGTCGTAATTAAAAAGACTTTAAAAAATTGGAGAAAGACATAAAGACCCCAGGAAATTAACTGTCAGATGAAGTCTACGGTCCCAATCTACGTTTCGTAGGGCTTCCTATGGACAGTCCTGTTGGACCGTAGAAAACTTTAGAAAACCCAACATTCAGAACACTTTCTATGACTTTGATCTACGGCTTGTAGACCATTCTACGGTCCATAGGAACAACCCGTAGAACCCAACTTGACCCTCATAAACTTGATGAAGTCTTGAATTTTTTGTCGGAACCTTTCTACGATCCCTGGAAAGACCTACGGTCCTTCCTGGTAACCCGTAGACTCGACTTCAGAAACTTGATTTCCAAACATTTTATCCTCTTTCTAGGGATGCATTCTACGGTCCGTCAACTGATCTACGACCCGTAGACTGTGCCCGTAGAAGTGTCTCTGGGCCCAAAATTTTTAATTTTCTCTTTTGAAAAACTGAGGTGTTACAATATCTCCCCCTTGGGAACATTCGTCCACAAATGAAACTCAGCTTGCAACAACAAGAGTAGGGGAAACAACAATTCTATGATTCCAATCATGAATGCAATTACATAATGCACATATCCGAGGAGGAAAGATCAACTCCAAGCTAAAGCATGCTTTATCACCAAATGTCAAGCTATAAACACTTAATGAATGCATGCATAAGGAAACATGAGAATGACTAAGACACATGCATCCTAGAAACAAACCATGAGGAGCTAAATACCTCAAGCTAGGAAAGACTCGGAAGGAAAGAGATGAGGATAATGGGATATCATATCGACCTCGGCCTCCCACGTAGCACCCTCAACTAATTGATTCCTCCACAACACCTTCACGGAAGCAACTTCCTTGTTTCTAAACTTCCGGACTTGTCGGTCTAGAATCTCAACCGAAACCTCTTCATAAGATAAACTCTCTTTGATTACAAGACTTTGTAAAGACACTAAGGTTGTCGGATCTCCAACACACTTCTTCAAAAGAGACACATGGAAAACCGGATGAACCGATGCTAACTCATTAGGCAACTCAAGCTCATAAGATTTTGAGCCGTTTTCATTTTGAGCCGTTTTCATACCCTCATGCACTAATTCGGGACCCATAAAGCAACTTCACCCACCTCAAACCATCCTATGGGAGACCTACATCTCCTACCGTAAAGAGCCTCAAATGGAGCCATACCAATACTAGCATGGTAACTATTATTGTAGGCAAACTCAATCAAAGACAAATGATCATCCCAATTACCCTTGAAATCAATCGCACAAGCTCTTAGCATATCCTCTAAGGTTTGAATAGTACACTCCGCTTGCCCATCAGTTTTGGGATGAAAAGTTGTGCTAAGCTTAACCTTGGTAGCAAGACTCTTTTGGAATGACTTCCAAAATTGAGAAGTGAATTGGGTACCTCTATCGAAGATAATAGATAGGGGCACTCCATGCAACCTAACCATCTCCCTAATGTAAAACATAGCATAATCTTCCTTCGAAAAGGACACCTTGACAGGGATGAAGTGAGCCGACTTCGTCATACGGTCTACTATAACCCATATAGAATCATGTTGCCGGCGAGTACGGGGTAAACCCACTATGAAGTCCATATTAACATCTTCCCACTTCCAAGTAGGAATGGCTATAACTTGGGATAAGCCTCCCGGCCTTTGATGTTGCACCTTAACTTGTTGAAAATTTGGGCACCTTGCCACAAATTACGCAATATCTTTCTTCATTCCATTCCAATAATAGACTTCCCGCAAATCGCGGTACATCTTGGTAGCTCCCGGATGAATAGAGTATCGAGAACTATGAGCTTCTTCCAGAATTTGCTCTCTTAGGCCATCAACATTAGGCACACACAAATGGCCTTGATATCTAAAGACACCATCTCCCTCTTCGGAGAAAGCCTCATTACCATTCTTTAGAACCTCTTCTTTCAACTCAACTATTATTGGATCACGTGCTTGCTTAGCCTTGACATCCTCCAAAAAGGATGATTCCGACCCATTTTGGACAATCACACCTCCTTCATTAGAGTCAACCAATCAAACACCTAGCCGAGCTAGTCTATGAACATCCAAAACTAATTCCTTCTTATCATCTTCTAAATGTGCAACACTATTCATCGACAACCGACTAAAGGCATCGGCTACTACATTAGCTTTGTCTGGGTGATAGAGGACACTTATGTCATAGTCCTTTAAGAGCTCTAGCCATCTACGTTGTCTAAAATTTAGATCCTTCTGCTTGAACACGTATTGCAAACTTCTATGGTCGGTAAATACATTAACATGGACACCATACAAATAGTGCCTCCAAATCTTTAGAGCAAAGACAACCGTCGCAAGTTCTAAATCATGGGTAGGGTAATTCTATTCATGAACTTAAGTTGCCTTGAAGCATAAGCAATCACCTTCCCATTCTGCATAAGAACACACCCTAAGCAAATCCTTGAAGTATCACAATAAAACACGAAGCCGTCGAAACCTTCCAACAATGTCAATATCAGAGCTGAAGTAAGCCTATCTTTCAATTCTTGAAAGCTCCTTTCACAATCCTCCGACCATATAAAATTAGTCTTCTTTTGGGTCAACGAGGTCAATGAAGAGGCAATAGAAGAAAACCCTTCCATAAACCTCCTATAATATCCGATCAAGCCCAAGAAACTACGAATATCCGAAGGAGATAGAGGTCTAGGCCAATTTATAACCACATCTGTCTTCTTAGGATCTACCTCAAAACCCTTACCGGACACAATGTGACAAAGAAAACCACAGATCTCAACCAAAACTCACATTTATTGAACTTAGCATGTAACTCACGATCCCTACGAATTTGCAATACAATCCTCAGATGATCGGCATGATTTTCCTCACTCTGGGAGTAAATCAAAATATCATCAATATATACAATCACGAACATATCAAGGTATTGTCTAAACACCCTATTCATCAAATCCATAAAAGCCACCGGAGCATTAGTCAATCCAAACAATATAACCACAAACACATAATGGCCATATCTAGTCCGTAAAGCCGTCTTTGGAATATCACAATCTCTCACCCTCAATTGGTGATAACGCGACCGGAGAACAATATTAGAGAAGAAACTAGCACCTTGAAGTTGGTCAAAGAAATCATCTATCCTCGGAATCGGGTATTTATTCTGAATAGTAACCTTATTCAATTGCCGATAATCAATACACATATGGAGAGAGCCATCTTTCTTACAAACAAACAATACCGGAGTACTCTATGGAGAAATACTTGATTTGATGAAACCCTTATCCAACAAATCCTTCAATTGTTCTTTCAATTCCTTAAGTTCAGCCGGAGACATACGGTAAGGAGGAATAGAGATGGGTTGCGTAGCGGGAAGAAGGTCAATACCAAAGTCTATTTTCTTTTTGGGAGGAACATCGAGTAGATCATCGGGAAACACATCCAGAAACTCATTTACCACGGGAACTTACTCAAGACTAGGCGTTTCAGAATCTATATCCCTAACCCGAATAAGATGATAAATGCAACCCTTGAAGATCATCTTTCTAGCTTTAAGACAAGAAAAAAACCAGCCTCTAGGCATGGAATTTCCCCCTTGCTACTCTAGGACGGGCTCATTAGAAAATTGAAACTTAACCACTCGGGTTCTACAATCAATCGAGGCATAACAAGAAAGAATCCAATCCATCCCAAGAATGACATCGAAGTCTATCATATCTAGCTCTACAAGATCAACATAGGAGACTCTGTGGAACAAAGAAATGGGACACTTCGTATAAACTCTTTTAGCCACAATAGAATCACCAATAGGAGTAGAGACACAAAAGGGGTCTATCAACACATCCGGGGCAATATCAAATCTCATAGCTACATATGGCGTCACAAAAGATAAGGTAGCAATAGGATCAAGTAACGCATATACAACAAGATGGAAGACTTTCAACATACCGGTAACCACATCAGGAGAGCCTTCTTGCTCTTGGTGAGTCTGGAGTGTATAAAATCAGTTTTACTTCGGAGCACTATAACCCTAACCACTAGGAGCACCTTGTTTACCATCCTTCCCTTTTGTAACGTTCATTGGACAGTCCCTCATTTTGTGACCACTCTTGCCACAGGTAAAGCAACCATCCGATTCGGCTAAGTATCTCCCCTCATGCTTCCTCCCACAATTTTGACATGGGGGAATTTTAGTCCTATCACCATCACCATTGCCTCCTTGAGGCTTAGGGTTAGACACCCTATTTTTGTCAAACTTAGGCATAGGAGCATTTGAAGACCATTGGTTCGAAAACCTTTGTCGAAACTTAGAACGACCACATTCTCTGGTCCTTTTGTTTGAGAAGTCACCATCACCGGTCCTAGCCCTCTTTGCCTCTTTGGACCTCTCCTTTAGCTTCTCTTCTTTGATTTGTTGTGCATGTACCATCAACTGTGAAATATCCACCTCTTTAATAAGCATGGCAGTCCTACACTCCTTGACCACCAAGTCGGACACTCCCGACAAAACTTACACATTTTGGCCCTTGAATCAGCCACCAAGGAGGGCGCATACTTTGACAATTGAGTAAATTTCAATGCATATTCTTTGACACTCATACCACCTTGCTTCAAATTAATGAACTCAAGGACCTTAGCCTCTCTCATCTCAAGAGGAAAGAATCTATAAAGAAAAGCTTTCTTAAATTTCTCCCATTCAAAAGGACCCGCATCTCTAGCCCTCTCCCTTTTCCATTGGTCAAACAACACTTGGGCCACACCCTTCAATTTTTAAGATGCCAACCGCTTTCTCTTCCAGTGTCACTCCCATGATCATCAGAGTCTTGTAAACCTCTTCAATGAACTCTAGTGGATCCTTCCCCACCTTGGAGCCATGGAATTCCGGAGGGTTCATCCTTGTGAAATCTCTCACCCTTGCCACCGTCGTACCCACATGTGGGTTCACAGGGATCACAACTTCCCTATTGGCTTGGGCCGTCACAGCTTGGGCCAATGCGTGGAAAGCGGCTCGGAACTCTGCATTAGTAATCTCTTTGGCCAAAGGAGTGGCCGGAACTTGGTTATCCTCTTGCTCAACATTCTCATTTGCGTTCCTCCTTATAAAATCTCTTATAGGTGCCATATCCTGAAAAGCTTAGGATATGGATTAGGAAAGGAACGTATAGAGTTATTAAAACTCTAAAGCACGATTCTAGAAAACGAAAGAAGTGGAATTTCCTAACATCTTGTAGCCTCTTATTCATAAAAGTGGCGTGCTTCACACTTGTGAACAAAATTCTACTAGACGTGGTTTTGAGACATCCTTGGACCTTTCTAAACCTTGTACTCTGAATACCAAGTTTGTCACGATCAAAAGTACCCCTAGGTTTGACATGGCATATAGGACCTCGAGAGGCCCCACATAAGCCACTTAGCATACATATACCTAAGGTAAAGAAAAAAAGAGGAAAGAAATAGGCAATCTCATAAAAGTAAGAGTTTACAAGTGGAAGTCTAGACTATGTCTCAAAAGCAATCTAATACAATAGAATGATAGGGACGGAAAACGTACATCATATACAAGTCTGAAACTGAAAGTAAAGAAAGCAATAAAGTATCTTCGTCCTCGAAGCATGAGGACTCACCAAGGCAGATAGCTCGAACTCTGAGAACGACTAACCAAAAGAGTGCGAAGGGCGACTGTCTGACCCTACATTTTAACAGAATGTAGGCACAAGTATGCATTTGTACATGGAATGTACTAAGTATGAAGCAAATGCATATAACGTAAATCATGCTAATGAGATGCTTTCATATAGGAAATCATGCTAGTGAGATATCATCATGAACATGCAATGACAAAACTAAATCATATAGCAAAAGGTTAGAAACTCAATGCATAAACATGGTCAATGCAAGCTAGTCATATAATAAGTCTTGTCTCGTGAGATACTTCTAGTATCCTAATTCATTATTGTGGGATTTTTACATTTAACCGACATAGACCATGTGAGCTATAACATGGAATCTAATGTCTGCCCCACACCGAAAAGGGGAGTGATGTCTACCCCACACCACTAGAAGGGGTGTCCTACTTGCCAAAGTAAGGACCATAAATCTGTAACTTTCATGGATCAACTAACTATGTGTCTATCTATGACCAAAACCTACGAGGCACTTAGTTATGGGAGTTAGGGATTGCTACTAAAAGTCCACGGATACTAAATGGAAACTTTCATCCCAAAAGCCCGCTTGGTACTAAGTAAAATCCCAAGGAATAGTCAATTAAGCTTATTCATATTTTAACCAAGGAAGAGGTACATCTAGGGTTACCAAATCCAAGCTAACATCATATCAAGACATTTCAACTACCATGGGCTTTCCCAAGCTTACGTAATTAGAATAGCTCCTGATTGATTCATAGGTGAGAAAGCCTTTCAACTATATGAACCCTAATTTATGTGAGAAACCCTTTCACATTCATATTCTTAGCTTATTGTGAAGAAAACCTTTTCACAACTCATGGATGCCATCATCTATATGCACCGTAGCAATTATAAACATAATTCTCATGAAACATGCATCTCTTATGCAAGCTATTCATATATTCATAAATCATGATCTAGTATGGGTACATGTCAATTCATCTTAGAATCATGCAATAAACTAGAATCATGCATACTTTCATCAATTTCATAAGTTCATAAATGCATGGATCATACTTCATCATGAATTCATAACTAGGAATCATGGCTTATGCATGGGTTCATACAATTTCTACTCAAATCATATAAATCACGCTAGATCGTGCACTAGATTATTTTACCACGCTAGATCGTGCACTAGGAATCATAAAATCAACAATTGGAATCATAATTGAAGAACCCATAAGAATTGGTCAAAACCCTAATTTGATTTGGAGAAATGAACCTTTAAAATTGAAGAAAACTAGGGACCCATTGGAGGAAAGGACTCCAATACCTCAAGAAAGACCCCAAGAAATTGCTAAGAATTGATGACCTTCAATGGAGGATCCTAGCCTTTCTTCTTCTTTGAGAATTGAGAGAACTTTCTAGAGAGAGAAATATTTTGGGGAAGTTGGGAATTTGAGAATAAATTAATGAAGGAAAATTAGGGAGGAAAGACTTATATAGCGGATCAATTTAGGGGCAAAGTCGTAATTAAAAAGACTTTAAAAAATTGGAAAAAGACATAAAGACCCCAGGAAATTAACTGTCAGATGAAGTCTACGATCCCAATCTACGTTTCGTAAGGCTTCCTATGGACAGTCCTGTTGGACCGTAGAAAACTTTAGAAAACCCAACATTCAGAACACTTTCTATGACTTTGATCTACGGCTCGTAGACCATTCTACGGTCCATAGGAACAACCCGTAGAATCCAACTTGACCCTCATAAACTTGATGAAGTCTTGAATTTTTTGTCGGAACCTTTCTACGATCCCTGGAATGACCTACGGTCCTTCCTGGTAACCCGTAGACTCGACTTCAGAAACTTGATTTCCAAACATTTTATCCTCTTTCTACGGATGCATTCTACGGTCCGTCAACTGATCTATGACCCGTAGACTGCGCCCGTAGAAGTGACTCTAGGCCAAAAACTGGAAATATTCTCTTCTAAAAAACTGTGGTGTTACAGTTTCAGGTAGGGGAGTTAGTCCGACTGTTCAATTCTAGGTTTAAACTCTTCACTGGAAAACTCAAATCCAAGTGGACTGGTCTGCACACTATCAAACGAGTGTATGGCAATGGTGCGATTGAAATTGAAGATACAAAAAGAGGTGCGATTCACAGTCAATTTACAAAGATTGAAAGCATACTTTGGGCAAGGTCATGAAGTGAAAGTTGTTGAAATCGTGTATCTGGATAATGTTTGAGGAACATATCTATGTGTTGTTGCAATGTTAAATCAGGCGCTCCTTGGGAGGCAACCCAAGTGTTAGTTGTTTTCAATAACGTGGGTGTTCACATGTGCAGGTATGGAGTAATAGGTGATGGGATGAGCAACTCGGTGATTCACCGAGTAAAGTAGGTGAAAATTCAACGAGCCTGCCCTTTGGGAAACTCAACTTTAGGTGCTTAATGTCTACTTTGGTGATGTCCATCACCTACTAGGCGATACGCCAACATCATTAGGCGAACCCGCTGTAGTCCGCATAGTTAAGCATGAAAAACAAGAAGCACACTGGTAATCTTGGTGATGCTCATGCTAGAAAAGGTGATGCGCCCATGCATTTTTGGCGACCACAGGGTAGACCACCGAAGTGAAGGATATATTGTCCAACACCTACAGCCCCAATAGGCAATTTGAGTCTAAACGGTGACTCACCGACTAAGGTCGGTAATGATTAGTACTAGTGATTGCTCAGGGAGTGCTCCTACCTTCATCTGTTTATATCATTTATGTGCATTGAGGACACTGCTCTTTTGTTTTTGGTGGGGTGAGGGTCGTCGCCCCAATATTATCCTTTTTGAACTATTAGATTACTACTTTATATTAGAGACATCTTTTGGGTAAATGTGTCTCTATATCTCTTTTTTGTTCTCTCTTGATCATTGCAACCCCTTATGAGTTTTATAATCGCGAAATGCTTGAGGTTTTCATTGATAAATGTTTGAGAATCAATTTTGTTCAATACTGATGTCTTAAATGGTACTCATGATGAGCATGATAAGTAGTGTTGGTGTTGTGGGAACAAAATCAATGTGGTTACACCATTGAGTGATCTCTTTGAATCTTTTGTTGAATAGTTATGTTTCGATATGAGCCTTGCAATGAACTTCGCACGTACGCTCTTGATCTTTATGGGAGATACTAAATGAATGTATTTTGAAGTGCCATATATGGTGAGGGCTTACTTAAAACCATGCATGTGGAGTCCAAGAATTTACCTTGTTAGTCCAATTGTTTGTGTAATACCTCGAACTTTGAGAAAGTGCAGGAAAGGACAAAAGGGCAAATACATGAACCCAAAATGGGCCATGGACCCTTCACGGCACCCTAGATGGTCCGTTCAGGGGTCCACGGTCCGTTAAGAGCTTCGTGAGTGACCATCAAAGACTGCCCTGGCAGGGGTCACTTAGATGGTTCGTCTAGGGGTTCACGGCCCGTTAAGGGCATCGTGAACCACCCTCAAGGAACTGCCATGGCAGGATTCACCTAGACAATGCCTTAGACGGCCCGTGGTGACTTGGACGGCCCGTCTAAGGGTCTGTAAAAGTCACCCAGACAGTGAGGTTGCACCCCAAGGCCACCGTGATGGACCACGGACTCCTAAACGGTCTGTGAAGCTTCACAAGGACCGTGAAGTTTCACACGGACCGTGAAGTCATCCGTGAAAGAGACTTATCAGACTTTGAGTTTTGGGTCAACTTTAAATGATCATATCTCTCAACACAAAATGAATTAGGAGGCCCATGACCTATGATATTTATGGTCTTTGAATCCTCTTCCTAACGCCACCAAGTTTGCTCAATTTGAAGTTTGGAGTAAAATGTTATGCCCATTTTGGTGAAGCACTTTAAGGTTGATTAAGCATGACGACCCACTAGATGGGCCATCATGCCTTAGATGGCCCGTCAAGCCCCTCTTGACAGTCAACTCGTCAATTTTAAGTGAGGGTTGTATTGGTCATTTACCCTATGCGTTTGGTACTTAAACTACGTCATTTCACTTCATCTAAGCCTAATTAACTAGTCTTAAACTGCCTAAAACATTCATTCTCCAAAAATCATCAAACTTAGGAAGAAAAGAAGAGAAAGAGGCGACAGTTTTCTCTCAAGAACAAGCAGAGCTCCCCGTCAAGTTCAGCCCCAAAATCCAAATGGTTTCTCTGTAGTTTTCATCACCAGGTATGTGGGATTTCACTGGTGGGTTCCTTTCACCCATTAGGTCCCTAAAATTAAATCAATTCTTAAGTTTCTCTATAAATTATTCAGACCTAGGGTTCCTAAATCTTAGGGATCCATTGCAATTCAGTTGTTATAGTCTCTATAATGTTAATTACATGTTTCTTGAAGAATTAGTGTAGTCCCATATATATAACTTGGAAACCCTAGCTTGTGTTAACTATCTACATTTCATGAAATATACTTGCTAGGCAAATTAGTCAGACAATCATGATTCAGAATTCTAATGCCTTATCATTCAATATATATATGTTGTATTCTCAGATAATTATAAGTATTTTGAGCTACACAGTATCACACTTGCATTTTAGCTTTATATTCCGTTGGGAATAGACTTGGCACCAAGTTGGACTAGGGTTCAGTGTACCCTCAAGTCCTAGTACTATGTGCCCGCGTAGGTTTATAAGTCCCCTCTGTTGGGCATCAATTTTAGTGATCACACCACAGTTTTGCCTTTATACCCTGGCAAGGTATATTGGGTCCTCTCGATGGGGCGTATACATCGGACTCCACGTTTAGTTCAAGTGGTTTATGTCGGTTAATAGTATCTCCCACAGTTAGATTCATGTTGCATTGACCATGTATTTAGTATTTATTTCAATATTCCATTCAGCATGTTATATCTTCATGATTAGTACTTTTTCCTTGCATCCAGCTCAGATTTCAGTTATGTTTCAGTATATATATTTCCATGTTCAGTTTCTTTATTGTTTCAGCTTAGCATATATCCCACATGCTCAGTACATTCGAAGTATTGACGTATACTTTTTTGTTACATCGTTGTATGATGTAGGTTCAGGCGCTTAGCTCGACTTCCAGTCCGTACTCAACAACTTTAGTGGCGATTCCTCATAGCTTAAGGAAGATAGACATGCTTTACTTTTCAGTTTCAATCTTGTTAGAGTTAGCTGGGGGCATGTCCCAGCAACTCAAATCAGTTAGAGGCTTTCAGATATAGATTAGATTTAGCTTGAGTCATTGGTGTTGTTTTCAGTCATCACTAAACTCTTCGTATATTTTATATATTCAGACATTTTGGGCTTTTTCACATTTTAGATATTACACTATTTTTAGCTTCTACATAGTGCATGTTTTAAATTAACCTGTATAGATATGTCATGCCATGGGTTAGCTTGGGGTCACTTGTGACACTAAGCATCGTGTTACGCCTAGGGGGTAGCCTTGTGGCATGACAGCTTGAATCTTGGTTAATGCTAGATATGATCTTGGGCAACAATTTAAAGAGGAAACCAAATCATCCATAAACCATTTATCGTTATCTTGTGAGGGTGTGAATCCATTTTGGCACCATTTGAGCCTAACCAATTTGTTGTCAACCAAAAGAAGCCTCTTGAACAAAATTATCCCTACCTTCTCACCAAAAAAATCCTTTTTGAAGCATTGTGATGTTTGAATAGCTAAGTTAGGCCAAAAGCCTAAGTTGAGGTTTGGAAAGGAATGAAGAGTGAAAGCCAAGAGAAGGAAAAAGAAAGATGAAATGAGACTCAACTTTGAAAGTGTTACCAAAAAGAAGGAACCCCTCCTTATAAAAAAGAGAGCCATCATTTTGATGAAAATAACTTGGAAACAGGACAATGAATAAGAGAATTGAATAAAATAAAAGGGAATTCAAAATGAATTGATTGGCAAGTCAAAAGTTGAGTTCTCAATTGAGAAAGAAGAAAACAAACTTGAGAAGAGGTGATGATGATTGCAACAATGCTTTGATAAATTAAAGTCACCAACCAAAATTAACCATACCTTAACCCTCAGCCCCATTACAAGCCTAAAAGACCCTTGAGATCTTACATGAACTGGATTATGTGATGATTGTAAAATATGGGCAAATATATGGGACAAAGCTTGCATGCATTTCTCTTGTGAGAGAGTGAGAGTTGCATTGATTCCTTACACCTTTGTGGAAATTTCTTTGTGAGAGCATGAAATCGTTGTTGATATGAGGTCACTTGAATGCATTTTTTGAAACGGGTTCTTGCATTAGACATGGAGCTAAAGTGAGCTTGAGTCTGTGTTGAGATCAACTAGTTATCATTTGAAGGTTTTTGATCATGATTGAGGGTAACATGATATTGAGAGTAGTCTTGCTATGGTGCTTGCATGTTAGCTCTCATTGAGTACTATTGTAGACACCCTTAATGAGCTTGTTGTGTTCTTGATTAACTTGAGGACAAGCAAATGTTTAAGTTGGGAGTGTTGATGAGTGGCAGATTTGATAGTGCACTGAGTCAGCCTTCAAGGTCAATCGGTGAAGTGAGGAAAAATGGGTGATCCGCCGAAAGACTCAAGGAGGAGTGAATAGATGTCGCTAAATCTGACAGTGTTGATAGATAAAACAATGGCTAAAAGGGCGATACAATATGAAGTTCGGTAATTCATCAAAGTTGAAAAAGAGAACTCGAATGGGATCACCTACTGAGAGTCAAACACCTAAAGTTTGAAGTATGGAAAAGGCGAACCAAAGGAAGAAGGGCGATTCACCAAATGCAGCGGGTGAACTAAGCTACAGTCACCGAAAAGGACACGGAACTATTTTTTGGGCAAACTTTTGGCAAACTATAAATAGCCTAGAGCAGAGAGAAAGTTTGTGTATAAAAATTGAAACAAATATTTTGAACATTCAAGAGAGAGAAACATTTTTTATTAAAAAAGAACACACTTTATTGATGAAGCTTTTAATTTTGTGAATGTGAAATTGGAAAATCGACTTTGGATTCGAAGTGGGTTTGCTTTTAAATACTCAAATGCATGCTGCCCATGGCTACTATCATGCAAGGTACAATATATTTACACTTTGCAATATGTGGCTAAAACCACAAACTCTTGGAGTGTGATTATTGGGTTGGGTGTTGATTTAATTTAGTTGGGTTTGTCAATTGCTCTGTTTCATGGCTATTAATTGCAAATTTGACTGATTACCGAGTGATTAATTCATGAATTGAGGTGGCCAACTTAATTCTAGTTTCGATCTTGTGATGGTGCTCAAAAGAGACCAATATAAGTGGGTAATCCGTTCAATAACTGTAATTTAAATTACTTGATTGCAGTTCTAAGGTTTTGGGTTATTTTGAATGGCATATAGATGAGATCAAAAGGAGATTATATGCAAGAATGCTTTGAGATCGAAAGAAGATTAGCACCAATGATGATGACCTAGCCTATTTGTGATTAATTAGTTGTAATGAGTAATTCTATTATACCCCAAGTAAAATCAACAATCAATCCCCCACACCCCAAGAGTCCTTTAGTTCTGTAAATCTTCAACTATTTTTATTTTGATAATTGGGTTTCGGATTTACTTCTATTAAAGTTGGTGGATTTCTCCACCCATTTGTTTTTATTTCAACTTCAATTGAATTGATTGCTTGTTAATTCTATAATTAGATTCTTAACCGCACACCATTCTTTGTGGGATTCAACCCCGACTCCTTGTTGGGTTTTTATTGACGATGACCGCTGACTCTTTTAATTGGTTTTGGAGAGTGATTTCAGTGTTATCAAACCACTTCACCGTCCCGTTGTTCCTACGTCCCTAATTATACAAACTTACAAAAGAGTTGATTTTATGTAAAATTTACTTTTACTTTAAATCACATAAACGACCATGATCGAAAAGCTCGTGTCCAACGACAACAATAAAGAGAGCTAACACCTAAACACTATTTTTATTTTTATTTTATAGTAATAATAGTTAACAATATGAATAAAAGGAAAAAACTAATAAAACATGTTTATAAAATTAATTAAACTAAATAGTAAGACTAAAGACAAATAAATTAAAAGCATAGATTTTACCTCCGTATAGAGGCATATGCATGCTTTTGGTTAATTTATATTAAACGTCATAGCATTTTTCTAATAGAAGTCTCACCATATGATGACTTTGAATTAGTATCAAATTCATGACTGATAGATCATGAATTTAATCCAGTAGGTAAAATTTTAGTTGGATTCA
This sequence comes from Solanum appendiculatum, assembly GCA_018342035.1. Lineage (NCBI taxonomy): Eukaryota > Viridiplantae > Streptophyta > Magnoliopsida > Solanales > Solanaceae > Solanum > Solanum appendiculatum. The sequence goes on along the minus strand of JAGDQO010000399.1, from coordinate 4,548 downwards.
AATTATTAGGTAAAGCTAAATATAAATTTTTATCCAAAATATTTTATCGCTTTGAACAAATAATTTAGCTTTTAAGGGTATAAAAGTCAATCAACATTTTAAATATATTTTTGTCGATAAACATTTAATATATTGAAATTCTTGAGTTCATAATATATAGATTTCTATGAACATGCATTCTATGATAATACCATGTTAATTATATTAAACAGTTGCATAAAAAAAGGAATTTGTGTGAACGCAACTTATTTCATAATACTAGTGAAAGACAAGCGTTATATATATATATATATATATATATATATATATAGTTTAAAGGATAATTATGATGTAAGATGTGCATATTAACATAATAGTAAATTATAGAAAGTTTGGGTCCTGGAAATTTTTGTGAACTTAATTTTATAGAAAGTTACCTCAAAACTTTATCTTAAAAACACAAAAAAATTGCTAAAAAGTTTATCACGTGAATAATTTTAAGCATTATGACTTTAACGGTGGATTATTCTTATGTACGAGTCTACCTACAACCTGACACTTAGTTTTTCTATTTTAAATTTTTTGTTAGTTTGGATCTAACCTTGTCTCCTACAACTATGATTCCTTTAAGAACACCATAACTCATACCTCAATCTATAGGCTGAGATTAGCAGAAAAGTCGCAGCGAAGCACAGACCACCAGTACCTAGACTAAAGAGGGATAGGACTCCTTCAGATCGACACATGATGATAGTTTTTTATTCGGTGACTCGTGAGGAGAGTTCCTAGGCCTAGACTACCTCTTCAGAAGGAGGAGACATGCTGAAATCAGGGGCAAATTAGACCAGTTCAGGGAGGATATGCAATGGTACCTGACCCTGACTGACAAGGGAAACATAAAGTGAAACATATAAAAGGAGTCATAGGTATGTATTGCCAAGATTTGTGAGCTACTTGAGATCAAAGCCTTATTTGACAGCTACATGATGTACCAGCTCAGTTAGATAGTGCAGAAGTTCTATGATGCATACGCAACCACAGTACAAAATCAGACTCCCAAAGAACAAAGTTAAAAGAAGCAACCTACCTTGATTATTGTATAAGTTTGAGGGAGGCGGGTTGATATTTCTGATCGCAATATTCACTACTTTCTATTTGGCTCTCTGTCTTAGGCCCAGGAGAATATTGCAGAGTATGAGTATAGGGCTGAAGTAGTGAGAGATGTGAAGAAGATGACTTCAAGAGAGTTTTAGGTTATTCAAGTGGATATCTACTGTGATAGCAAGGATCAAACAGCAATAATAACATATTGACTCTGAATATGCTCCGAATATAGCCCATTATATTGTAAAAGATATTGGGGCGCATGCCATGAAGGATAGATTGAGCATTTCCTTTTCGTGATCGATTTTTTCTTTGGGTGGTGAGTGTTCATGAAATGGGTACAAATCATCAATTTGATTCATGACAAGGCAAATCTAATCACGAGGTCGAGAGCTCCGGCTTCAAGATTTTTGGGAACTACTTTATTTGTAGAGACCATTGAGGGTGGTGAGCAGGTGGATACACTCGCTCCTATTGAGGTTGAGGCTAGGTTAACAGCAGTGCCAATATTAGAGACTAACACTTTACCCATTGAGGTTGTGGCTACTTATGCTGCAGCCACTAGCGCACTACCTGTTGTTGCCATTACTACACCACTTCCACAACCGACAAGCTCTTCATCGATGGTTATAATATCTAAAGACTTTGTCACTAGGCCAAGAGGACTACCATATAGAGTGGTAGTTATGTCAGTTGATGAAGTAGCTCAAGTTGTGGGTTAAGTCGGCTATAGAGGCATCTGAGGCCTAGAGAGAGTCACTCACTCAGTCAACGCAGGAATTACTAATAACGCCAAAACTACACCTCCCTAAGGAAGTATAAGCGGTCACTGTCAAATATAAAACCTAACAGAGGTTACGGTCGATCCCACGAGGAATATGGTTTAGACTTAGGCTAATTAACGGTTAGTTGCGCGTTTAGTCAGATTATTTCTAGAAGAAGTAAAAAGAGAGAGGGGAATTTGCAATAATTGAAAGAAATAATAATTGACGATTCGATTAGTATCAAGTATCCAAAACACAAAACTTGCAGTTTGAGATATCAATCTGAGAATGAAACTAGGGCTTATGTGTTCCCCATAAGCTCTTAACGCAGTAAACCTAACAATGGTAATTCTTTTCAATGTCTAGCATGCATGATCGGTAAGTTATGTATCCCTAAGTGATTGGTCCTCTAAATAGGGAATTTCACTCCTCAACTTGGCCCGTCTACGTGTCTTGATTTACCAACCCTTACCTTTGACCCAGATTAACCCACAACTATTTCTAGGTTGGGTTATTAGATAGCGGATTATCGACGACTAAATCTCTATTGTATAATCTCTTAGATGTTCATTACTACCTATACTGGATTAGCATGAATTAGGAGGGTTCTAACGTTGTACACCATTAGAAAACGTTCTAAGCAAAGAGATTTACAAAAGCATGCATAAACACATCCAAGAATTACAACATTATTAGTTTTGCTTTTGTTATTTACTCATGGTTCCCACAACCCTAGTTGTGGATTTAACTACTCATGCTTGTTTGTTCACAATTCATAATAGGGTTTGGATAAATCATGAACTTACAGTGATTATACATGAATTCCACAATCTTGATATGAAAATCAAAAGCAAATAGCATAAATCAATCTTCAAGAATTAATCTCCTCAAAAGATGAAAAATAAATCCCAAAACAAAAGGTAATATTCAAAAACTAGTCAACTCCTGTATATTGTTTCTTGGGTTCTTGGCTTCTTTTTTTTCTAATATAATTTTTTATGTCCTATTTATAGATATAGAAATCTCAAATAAAATAATGAAGTCCAAAGCAAATTAGGAAACCAAAACAGAATTAAATTGGGTTTTCCCTGTGCACCGAATAATGTTTGTTGCGCCGACTTCAACAATTCTTGGAGGGGTCTTAAGCAGTTGCCACGTGTACAGCAGCAACTCCTATTGAAACTTTAATTTGCTGCTAAACCGCCTATATGTATAATTCTATTATTATATTAAATTTAATCCATTAAGCTGCCTGCTTAATTTTCCTTCTAGAATCTTCTGTTTTTAATTTATTTTATCTCCAAACTTTTTCTTCTTCACACCAATTTAATCCTACAAACAAAATATACTATTTCGTACAATCCATAAAATTTATGCTCAAAACGGATAAATAAAAATAATAAATATGAGGTAAATAATGATTAAAACATTTATTTTTGACCTCACATCAACACCCCACACTTAAACTTTTGCTTGTTCTCGAGCAACCATTAAAGCTCATCTCAAAAAATTGAACTTGGAATACCACCACTTTGATTGACACAAACAATTAAGCCATGTTACAAATCATAATATCAAGTACTCTTCCAATCATTATGCAAGATATAAAATAAAACAACAAACTTCTAACCTTCTAACCTCAAAGACAGACTCTACTCATCGAATTAGGTTTGTTCTCCTATTCCATCAAAGAAAGCTAATAAAATCACCTATCTATCATGAAACAAGTGCCCTCACAAGAAGAAATAGTCCACACACTCAATTTAAAGAATCGAATATAAATTAAGGACTAAGCATCAAAGAATAACTCTCTCACTCAGAAAAGAATTCACATGTATGCATAAAGAACCATAGGCTTGCCCATTATGTACATCTCCACTAATTAAGTACGCATGAATAGAATCAAATAGGACTTTACCGGGTTCTATTGTTGGCTAGGGGACATGTAGGAAACTATATAATAGTGACTTAAAATTTCCCTAAGCACTTTGCATTTTTTTTTCATCAGCTTTTTTTTTAGCCCTCCCTTCAATTATTTTCACAAGTAATTCTCATCATATCAAGAATGCTTCAATAATTTTATTTATTTTTCTTTTCAAGCAAATTTTTTTTCGTCATGTCACACTCTTTGTAAGAGGGCCTTCTCATCACAAGTAACAATCATTGGTCACCCTTTTTTATTTTATTTCAACCATCCATTTTCTTCAAGTTTAATAATTGTATCAGAATTTATGCTACAGTGCTCAAGGAATCAGGGTGCAAAATAAAATTAGGGATTCAAATAAAGCTGATCAAGATAAATATAAATCAAACAAAAGGCTACAAGCTCAAAGGGGTTACTAGTGATATAATATCTGAAAAATGCTAAAATTTACAAGACAAATCAATGAAAGCCTATTATCATCTTCTAAACAAAGCAATACTTTTTCTTGCGCTTCAATAACATACAGGGCAAGTTCTAGAATAAGATACAAAACATGGAATATATGCAAACAACCTCACCACACATGGCACATGTCTCAATCAAGATGGATCAATTATACTTCTAAGATAGACATGATCATTACAACCTATAAATAAGGATAGGTCATGTACAGAGTCACAACCATGAGTCTAGGTGTCAAAAAGTCTATTTTAAATTTTATTCTCAAGCACTCAAAGAAAAGTACTACTCAACCCAGGCTTAAATTGCTAATATCAA